>HG992284.1:19906497-21205159 GCA_905220595.1 Spilosoma lubricipeda
AGACGCAACCGAGGTTGCGTGGGTCTGGGTCGCCTTGTTTTATATAAGTCTACAATATTATAATATTGTTGAATAAAAGAACTATTTTTTTACTCTATTCAGTCTACTGATAAATTTACCAACCAATCACATCTAACCAAGATTCAAGAGAAAAAACAGTCATCATGTAATGTATGTATGTTGAAATAAAAACTGTAAGGCTGAACACTGTCTCTTAAGATACAGGTACTTACCGAGTTTGAGAGGCAGAGTTCCATATTTCAAGTTCAAATTAGTATCTAACAGTAACTGTGTATATGAACATTGTAAATCTTTCTGTGTCAATAAATTATTATTATTATTATATGTATCTATAATTTTTTTTCTTGATTTCAATTGCTTGATGACTATAATATTATTCTGAAGTAATTCTTAGAGACCATCAATGACAATACATACTGTTAATGCGATTAGCTAGTTTAGTTCTATCTAGTGTATTAGTCCTGACCCTTGAGCGCTGACAATACATATGACCTAAAATCGAAGATATGTTGACTCTCAGATTCGTATCTGAGTAGGAGCTCAGAAAATATCGTTGAAATTCACGATTTGATTACACTTAGCGACATCTAGTGAACATTAAGCTTATTATCTATCGGCGTATGTCTCCCTTCGTGGATGTTTAAATTAGTCCATTTTCTTCTTTGATGAAGTGGCAACCAGCTAGATCTCTCGGATCAGCTATTTCTGCCAATGTCAAGTGTTTAAAATCTTTAAATCTTAAGTCATCAAGTCTTAGTTGTGATGAAATTAATGATATAAAATATAAAAAATGTGATGAGATGAAATGGGTTACAGTCTTCCGAAAAACAAAAAAACGATCTCCGTCTAAATTAGTATATTTCGTCAGTGGTTTCTGACATCTGATAAGTCATTTCGACGACATTGCGACTGTTTTGCTCGGGTGTTTTTGTAATTTATGTCTATGAGGATTATTTAGTTTTTCATGACAATTATTGAGTTCTGTAGCTTCTTTAAAATACCAATTTCAGGAACTACCACTATGTAAAGCGTTTCTGAATAAGTTAGACAAAAAGAAATCGATACATCGATCATCTTCAAGACCTCGATGATGTTGGAGAGAGTAATGCGCCTAATAAGTAAACGCTTCGCTTCTACTCACGGCGGCAAAAAATAGTGTCACGTTAATCAACCCCGTCCATGACCATTCAGAAGAAAAATCCGTTCGTACAAAAGTTTAGAATCCTGCGTGCACAGCATGATCTATGTGTCACTATTTTTTAACGCAAACTTTGTTTGAGCCTGCCAAACTCTGCTTGCACAGAATCTAATCAGAATCTAAAAGTGATGGTCACCGTACTCATTCCAAATGCAGACAATACAACATGGTAACCTACATAGCGTCCTATTGACATGTTTCTGCATCTTTTGGCCTCCGGTCTCGCCCTCATCAACGAAACACGACAACACAAATGTTGTAGTGTTGTAGAGCCGGCCCTTTCGTACTGAAACCAATGTGGTTCCTGGTACCGTTGTACCTTGAAATATATTTTGATCTATGTATTATTATTTGTAACGCAATTGGACTATAAACAATCCTGTATTGTAGCTGATTTAGCATAAAGCCCAGGATCTAGATATCTTTACCTATGTACCAAATTAATTGCGAGAACTGAGCCCAGAATCCTTACCGTCATTATCCTCCTTCCCAATTTTACGGTCGATATCTTGCATTGCTCTTATTCTCGTATGCATGACGTCACTCTTGTCAGGAGTTAGTTATTCAGGCGAAATAACGGAAGGCAGAATAGGATGTTATGAAATCTTGAGAAGAAAAGCTATATACGATATCGTAAACTAAGGTCTCGTCTCCAAAGAAGTAAAGAACAGTTAAACGGCCCACTTTTATCGATTTAAGTCCTACATGGTAACTCCCACCTAACATGGTAACAATTTGCAAATAGAGAGAAATATGCAAAAAGATAATACACAGATATTATACGTCCAGACAGAACAAATGATCTTGATCATTGGGTTCTAAATTATCCAGTTTTTACACTATTTGCCACTTTTTTCTTTATACTTCTTTGCTTCTTTCATTTTCAGAAGTATATAGTTGATCTATCACATGACACCACATCAGGAGTTCACTGCTAGACGTAGGAGTCTCCTTAGGAGGAGGTATTGGCCTATTAAACTAAGTTGAGGCGATTATTTGGTATAGTATTTGTTTTAAGTTTTCTTCTCTATGCAGTTGATATTACCCTGCGTACTTTGCTCGTTTAGTCAGTTCTTACGACACCCAATGAACAGGGGTGGTGTCACCATGTATTCTTAATCCGCCACCACACGGAACTTTAACATGGAAACTGTCCAATCTATCCTAATATATAAAGCTGAAGAGTTTGTTTGTTTGAACGCACTAATCTCTGGAACTACTGGTCCGATTTGAAAAATTCTTTCAGTGTTAGATGGCCCATTAATAAGGAAGGCTATAGGCTATATATCATCACGCTAAGACCTACAAGAGCGGAGCACCAATGAAGAATGTTACAAAAACGGGGGAAAATTATCACGCTACGGGCAATAGGAAACGCAAACGAGGTTGCGTGGGTCAGCTAGTAACATATATAATAAGTGGAGAGTGAAAACTAAATCGTTTATTCACAAAAACCCCCGAATCATTACAAAAATATACAAAATAGAACAGAAATCTTGGCACCATTCGTACTTGCACAGAACATAAAAGGAATATAAGGGTTGACGCACACTTGCACAAGAACCGTACAACGATTCATTCGATCACAGTAATTGCGATTTAAAAATCGATAGCTAACTTGCTTTATTAATTTTTCTAAAGTGAGTTTGGATTATGGAAAATCACACAGAAAAATTCAGGAGTTTTTTGAAAAAAATTAAGCGCTTACGTACTTTATTAGGTTTTGTTACTATTCTGTGCTAAGTTATTTTATTGTGGATATCATATCATTTTGGATATTTAAATAATCAATAAACTCTTTATTGTCTTATTTTGTATATTACTTTATAATTATTTTTTTATTGAATAACAAAATAAAATAAGATATACACAGTGATTTTATAGTCATTAGTCAAAAGATCACTTGAAAGAGAAGTAAACAAAAAAGTTATTTCGGGGGTCTTTAGTAAATAATAGTGACCGCAGTTCAAGCTAAGAAAAATGTTACGAAGAGCTCTCATTTATCAGCAAACAAATAAAGACAAAGTATTAAAGTTTGGATGCATTCTTAGATCAACCAAAAACTATAAAATCACCACGTACGTGAATTGTTTTAAAATTTCTAGACTTTCATACAATTAATCAAATATGTTTTATTGACATGTGTATGCCATTAACATAACAAATCATAGCATTTTTTCTCAAATATTTTGATACAATCTATTTGAAATAGGTGTCATGGCCGTAGTAAGTGGAGGTCGATGGCCTCTGCTTACCAGTCTGGGAAATAGGCATGACATTATGTATGTATGTGTGATTCTAGTTTTGCTCAAAAATGAATTCTGAAATATCAATTGATGAAAGTTAATTATGGTGTTATTTATCACATACTCATTTAATTACCCAACTTGGATATAAATACCTTTTTATATAGAAATATCACAAAAAAATGACACAATGAATAAATCGATAGTAATCGATTAACTCGCCCGGCCGGTGTCCGGTGTGCGCCGCCCCTAATGACAACTCCGTAGATATAATGTTTGTAATAATGTATATATAGTATTTACAAATGACTCGTGTGATGATTACATGTCGCTTAAGACCACTTCTATAACGGCTATAAAATATTATCTTTTTAAAACCAACTCGTGCCGGTGTCACCTGCAACAAAAATTTGTTTATATAATTACCAAAAAAAGTTTTGTATTTGTACATAGGAAAGGTAGGAGTACCTATGTGTCTTAGATGTAGGGAAGGTAATTATACTAATATGTCTTAGATGTAGGAAAGGTAGTGGTACCTATGTGTCTTAGATGTAGGGAAGGTAGTGGTACCTATGTGTCTTAGATGTAGGAAAGGTAGTGGTACCTATGTGTCTTAGATGTAGGAAAGGTAATGGTACCTATGTGTCTTAGATGTAGGAAAGGCAGTGGTACCTATGTGTCTTAGATGTAGGGAAGGTAATTATACTAATAAGTCTTGGATGTAGGGAAGGTAGTGGTACCTATATGTCTGAGATGTAGTAAAGGTAGTGGTCCCTATATGTCTTAGATGTAGGAAAGGTAGTGGTACCTATGTGTCTTAGATGCAGGGAAGGTAATTATACTAATATGACTTAAACGTAGGAAAGGTAGTGGTACCTATGTGTCTAAGAAGAAGCAAAGGTAATGTCACTTATGTGTCTTAGATGTAGGGTAGATAGTGTGTTAGATGTAGACAGACGGTGTCACCTATGTGGGCCTGCAGGCGGGCGAGTGCAGGTCGCGGTCGGAGGTGCTGGCGAAGCTGATGTTGAGCAGCATGGCCTCGAAGGGGTCGCTGCGCATGCGCTGTTGGTTGGCCGTCGCCGCTGAACCGCTGTCGCGTATCACACGCGACTCTTCCTGACCGTCCTGCCACAGAACATCATCGTGATAATTATTATTTTTCATTTATGAGCCTGCCAAAATGACTCTACTCTGCCTGATGGAAAGCATGAATAGAATCTAAGAATAGTGGTCACCATATCCATTGCGAATGCAGACAATGCAACAAAGCTACCACGTTGACCCTATGGCGGCCTATTTAGATGCTTCTGCTTCTCTCTAAATATTGATTGTACCCAGTTCCATTATTAGTTTTATATACAGACAGGGGAACTTAAGAGCTCGTGAATCTGTAGTAACCGAGTAGGATACCAAAGTTAAGCCATCCTGGCCATTTTGAGAACACATTATACCGTCTCGGTCTCAGTTGGCATGCGAAATCGTTAGTAGCAGTTGAAGCCCTAAAAAGTGTACATGTGTGAGAGTTGTAAATAACTCATTCACTCACATATTTGTAATATATCGTTATTTTAAGAAAATTTTGCCGTTATTAGTTTCAATTTTTTAATGACGGTTTATATGCGTGTCGTGTGAACACGTACTTATTTATCTCCATTTTGCGAATTTCATTGCATAAACTAATATTTTTGGACAGACATTGGTATGGCTTGAACGAGAATAAAAATACAACTTACCTCAGGTCGTGGACTCCAAAGTCTGACGACCGTCTCAATCCCACTAGTGGCTAACAGGAACATGGATGGGTGAAGCTGTATGCAGTTGAGTATGGACTCATCTCCACGCAAACATCTGATGATGTTGCCGGACTTCCGACACCAGATGAACATGCTGCCGTCATCAGAACTGAAAATACAATATTACGTTATCACTACATATTATGAAACAAAGTCCTCTGCCGGTTCTATCTGTCTGTTCGCGATATACTCAAAAGCTGCTGCACGGATTTTCTTGTGGTTTATACTTATAGATAGAGTGATACTTGAGGTAGGATTTTGTATATAATTTGGATTTTTTTTAAGTATATTGGCTTATATACAACGATTATGGTAAAGAAGTCGGAAAAAATTAAGTTGCACACCTCAGAGAAACATGGGCTATTTATATTATATGTAATGAACCCGTGCGAAGATGGGGCGGGTTGCTAGTACAAGTATATTAACACAACAGATATTTTATTATAAAACTAGCGACCCGGCCTGGCTTCGCGCGGAAGTTGTTGAAATTTTTGTATGTTAATTGTATGCTATGAAAGATAAATTTATTCTCACACATCACACACGGAAACTATGAACTAATTAAATAATTTCGTCTAAATATATAAGTAGTATTCAGATAATTTCAAAACTGAGATTTTATTTAAACTAATTGTAATAAAATAATTTCGAAAAACTAAACAAATGTGACTATTTAATAATACTAGCACCATCGGTTCCGCCCGCATGTATGTCGGTCATCGCGTTCAAGAGTAGCCTATGTCTTTCCTCAAGAATCAAAGTATCTCCATGCCAAATTTCATTAAAATCGGTGCTGCAGTTTATCCGTAAAAGCATAACATATGATAATCTTATAATATTGGTATGGAGTATGAATAAAAACAAGTTTACCCGGCTGCTATATAATTAGAATCAGGTCCAAGGAAATTGGCTTCCTTTATATCCGTGGTAGTGTTGCAGTGGCCGAGGAACCGCTGCGAGTAGTCCAGGGCTGAGGTTCGGAGCTGGCGCTCCAGCATGCTGGTCGGCTGGTTCTCTTCTGTGTCACCAGCTGCTGGAAACGAAGGTTAATGTCGGATAGAAGTACGGGGTCTTGGAGAAGGTATGGTGTTACGATATTAGAGGCCGCAGCAGATTCCATTCTTGTTTAGTAAAGTAGGTAAAACGATAAATTTAAAATTCTACCAAAGCATTATTTTTTTGATTATTTGATTAAATTTAATAATGAACTAAGTAGAATATCTTTTTCTACTTTGTCACATTTCGTCTGGTGATGAATAGTATAACCACCGCTGTTAATCCCATGGGTGTCGTAAGAGCCAACTAAAGCTGAGTCTCCACCGAACAAAAATTGGTAACTTTTGTGTTGTCAACACGTCATCATCATCATCATCATCAGCCTATCGCAGTCCACTGCTGGACATAGGCCTCTCCAATTGCACGCCACTTAGTTGGTGTTGGTGACAAAATGTGTTGACAACAAAATTTGTCAGCAAATATAAAATAAATAAATAAATATTTCGGACACCTAACACACAACGCCATCTAGTCCCAAGCTAAGCAGAGCTTGTGTTATGGGTACTAAACAACAATAATTACTTATTTACTGGTTTTTTTTTTGTAAATATATACATATCATACATAGAAAACATCCAAACTCCGAAACAAACATTTGCAGATCATACAAACATTTGGTCCGACCCGGGATTCGAACCCGAGATCTCAAGCACAGCAGTCGCATACGCTACCACTACGCCACCGAGGCAGTTAAATATTATGGCAACCGTGTTTCTGTTTTTGGCAGTAAACATCAAAAGAATAAGCTTGTTGCAGTTATTTATTGGCTCTGTGGTGACTCTTAGTTGGAATGTTTATCAAATGGCTGACGACTGGGTGTAGACACAATGGAAACAAAAGTCAATATCACTACAAGAAGGAAAACTTGAAATATACCACCCAGTGAGGCCAGTGGGGTATAGTTAACCAAAACCTCCTTTCTTATGAAAGAACCATGTTCAGCGGTGGCTTATAAAAAGCTGTTTATAATAAAATTTCAAGGTAGTAGAGCCACGCTGATGTCAGCACGGTAGGGTCGTCTCTCGCGGGGCGGTACTACCCCCGCACAGAACATCTACGTAAAATGACAGCAGCAGTGCTGGCATGTGTAGTTGGTGACTGTGAGACCGGAGGCCCAATGATGCAGAAGCATCACTAGCCCGCCATGGTGTGGGTCACCATGGTGCATTGTTGCATTGTCTACATTCGTAGTATCGTGACCACCGTTATTGGATTCTGGTTTGCTTTCTATCAGGCAAAGTAGAGTCATTTTGGCAGGGCCAAATATAAACCAAAAAAAATGCCGGGGGCAAAAGACAAGTAAATCATATTACCTTCGTCAGGTTGCGTTTCCATACTCTCTAAGGCCACGTCGATGTCTTTCTGCAATAAGAACACAGCGTGGCTGTTCGCATGTCTGGGAAACTTGTCCTTGAAGTACAGCAGGCACTCGTGAGCTTCTCGTGCCTTCTTCAGGTCCATCAGACCCTTGGCGAGACGGAAGTGAGACTTGACGTGGGACGAGTCCAGCTTTATTGCCTTGTAGCAGTCTTTTATTGCAGCATACGTGTCTCCACACCTGGAACGAAATTTAAATAGCATGAAAAAGAGTGACATAAGAGAAGATGGACCCTCCTCCAGACATAAGAGAGGGACTCTTATGTCTGGACTCCTCCAGGTCCGTCTTCTTCTTTGAAGTTCCAGTGATATTATAAGTCTTATCTATTAATATTATAAATGCAAAGTTTTTGAGTATGTGCTTGTATGCTTCTTACTTCTTCGCTCTTAAATGGGTAGAAAAATTTTGATAAAATACTAACAAAATAATCATCAAAATTGGTTCACCCAGTCGTAAATTTTGAGGTTACAAAAATTAAAAAAATACAGTCGAATTGAGAACCTCCTCATTTTTTGAAGTCGGTTAAAATTAGTTATAGAGAGGCCTGACATCCTGGATTAACATGTAAGTTAATTTATATTCAGAAAAAAAATGATCCAGTGGAGTTAGCAAAGAATTAAAGAAACATACATAGATAAAGTAAGGGCAGTATATTGTTGGCAGTACGAAGTATAGTGGCAATACAGAAATACGCACCATCCTCGTCTCATGAGCGCGGCTGCTCTGTTGGAGTAGAGCATGGCGCAGTCCGGACACGACGCGATCGCCTCGTTGTAGAACACCACTGCGTTCGAATAGTTATTTTTGTTCACGAAATCATTTGCCTACAAAATATGAAATACGTTGAACAAAATAACAGACATAAATAAGATGAGAGAAGGTATACAACCGATATTGCATACTGATTTGTATAAACTTCACAGTATTTACTTTATAAAATATTATTTTTGACATGGCCGAAGCTTTTGAATGTGTTGACCATAAGAGTTTAATGAGAAAATTGTACTATCACGATTTAAGAATAACATAATTTCGAATCTTATCACAATTTATTTCAATTATATAAAAAAACTGCTGTCCATAAAAACGGACTGTACAAATCATTGATAAAGAATGGTGTTTCACAGGGTTTCATCCTTGGGCCGAGTAAATAATTACTTAACCGATAGGTCGACGGTAGATTTTGATGTATGTGTTATTGTTGTAGTATCGTCGGGCTATCGTCGAGAACAGGTTACATTTTATAATGACTATGGACGAGAATCGAGAGTAGAATAGAAAATAAGATGTTAGCTGTAAGAAAAGAATAACATAAGTTTATGGTACTTAGTAGACATGTAATCTTCATACAGTACAAAATCTAGTAGTTAAGATTATATTGTTTAGATTATTGTTGCGAGCCCTTTGTATGTGTGCAAAGAAGGCCACTTTCATTTCTTCTACTTTCTTTCTCTTCTCTTACTTTCCTTTTTTTCTTTTAACGCTTTAGCTTTAACTAAACCTCTTCACCTCTAGACAAATTACAATTAACCTACCATTTCTTTGAGTTGTCTAACTCTGTCAGGTAACTGTGGTTGAGTCTCTACCGCCCCGTTGGTTCCATTGGTGCCATTCTTCCCCTGCTGCTTACTCTCTCCCTCCCTATTGCCGTGATTGTGTTGGATTATGAAGCTTTCAACTAACACTGGCCTCCGAGCCGAGTTTATGTCGAAGAGATAAATCTGAAAAAATAAACGTTACAATTTTTACTTCATTCATGAATTGTAGCATATGTACCGTATTAGTATATGCTGATGCTGCTGTGCTTGAAATAATAAAAAAAAGGAAAAAAGGAAACGAGAAAAATAAGGTTCATTTTAACAATACTAAACAACAAACAAACATAATACAAAATAAAAGACATAAGAAAAAAAAAAAGAAAAAAAGAAAGTGACATAATCTGGCTGTGTGAGTATGTGACTAAAGGGCCACAGCTCAGCTTATGCTGCGGTCCTGAGAGTGACCACGGCGCTGATTTTCAGCTGATGCCCGACAAAGTACATCACGGACGAGTGTACAGTTTTTAAAATTAAAAGATTCACGTAGTAATAAAAAAACATAGGTACACATTAAATTAAAAACATACCCACAATCCGTCACGCTAAAACCTTGTCCACATTTAAAAATCTAGTCCAGGATTATTATCTGTCATTAAAGAAGTCCCGGGTTAATTTCCGGGACGGGCTAAAAGTTTATATGATCTGCAAATATTTGTTTCGGAGTTATGTACATATATATTTACAAAAAAAGTATGTATATCCGTTGTGTAGAACCCATATTACAAGCTCTACTTAGTTTGGTACTAGATGGCGTTGTGTGTCAGATGTCTGAAATATTATTAACTTTAACTATATAATAAAGATATTTTTTTCTGTAAGATTTAACTTGCTAAGTACTCCACCATAAACTAAGTCATAATTTATGTGCTTACTAAGTCTTAATACAAGTTTCTTGTCAATTATGAAATCCCTTCAAGGACTAAGAGTACCATTAGACCGATATGCCAGTGAAATCTCATATCAAGATACAGTTAAGAAAATGGCAGCAGTAAATCATGTACCTGTTCTGATCCCAAGTTGACCAGTAGCTCATTGCCGTCGTGACTGAAGGCGACGTAAGTTGTCGCCTTCTTAGGAAATGTGTGTTCATTTGGCTCCATTGACAAGTGACCTGGAAACGATAAAGAAAACAATTTAGATTTTGCCAAAATGACTCTACCCTGCCTGATGGAAAGCATGAGCAGGATTCAAGAGTGGTGGTCACCATACTCATTGCGAATGCATCATGGTGACCCACACCATGGCGGCTTATTACGATTTTAAACACTACTTTTACGAAACTAATGGCTTATTTACGAAGCGATTTTAAGCAATACAGCATTAATCCTTATTCAAAGAAGTACCTTAAACACATTGTGCATTTAATATAGATCAATATGGCGCTTGACAGTATGTAATTCAAATGAATAAATTCGAAGATAGACTAGCTAAACCCCGCGGTGTTACCCGTGGTTATTGTAGTACCCCGAGTAACGCCGCGGGACAAAGTTAGTCTAAAAAAGTAGCCTAAGTTACTCTCTGGACCATCAGCTACCTGCCAGTGAAAGTCCCGTCAAAATCGGCACAGCCGTTCCAGAGATTAACCGAAACAAACATCAGACAGACAAAATATTTTAACTACATTTTTGGTTATTTTGATATTACAAACAGACACTCCAATTTTATTTATTTGTATAGATTTAAAATGCACGAATCGTGTCGTCGATGGGTGCATCTGAAATTCACCCGTGCGAAGCTGGGGCTGGCCGATAGTATATTATAAATGGAAGATGCTGTACAAACCTGGTGCGAAGTAATGCACAGCTCCCTTGGGTATGTTGTTGTCGGGGTCCCCGTGACCAGCTCTGGAACAGCGCAGGTTCTGTCTCTCCCAGATCTGACGTGATGCAGACGAGTTCACCTGTTCACCACCGTACTGCAGAACACCAGGTAACTTATTATTTACACTATTCAATTTAAACTATTGATATTTACTTATAAGACTAGCACTAAATTATAACTTCATTAATCCCTAATGACTCATTATTCCCAATACATTTTCACCAACTAATCTTTAATATTGAATAATAGTAAACATAATAATAAAGAAAATATTTATAGGTTACTAGCTGCCCCGGCAAACGTCGTTTTGCCATAAAAAAAAATTAAGGATGGGTGACCCTTATCATTTATGGGGATGAAAAATAGATGTTGTTCGATTCTCAGACCTACTCAATATGCTCACAAAATTTCATGAGAATCGGTCAAGCCGTTTCGGAGGAGTTTGGCAACTAAAACTGTGACACGAGAATTTTATATATTAGACTAGAAACATGCAACTGACACAAAGATCACCCAGACTCATAGTCCAAGACCTGTTCTATTAACCGACTTCAAAAGAGAAGGAGGTTTCTCAATTCGATATATGTGTGTTCGCGGATAACTTCGTCGTTTATGAACCGATTTTGATGATTCTTCCTCAAAGATATCCCAACAGCAGTACCATGATAAGGACACTAAGATCTGATGATGGCATCCAAGAGAAATCTTGTCAAACCTTGAAGTCGGTTTTATTTTTGACAAAATTTTACTTGTTGGAGACATACTTCGTTATAATTTATAAGAAACTCATATAAAAAAATATTTTACGTGGTGTGTACACATAGAGACTTCCACACACGCAAGCACGCACACATACACGCATGTACACGTACATGCACGCACGCACATATTCACGCTTTTTATCCCCAATCATCAATTAACCTATCGCCGTCAGATGCAGAAAGAACCTAAGAATTATTTAGAGTTTTTATTTTCACCTGCAGCTTCGCCAGTTTGATCATCCTGGTGTCATAGAGCCTGACATAGAAGTCGTTGGCACCAACAGCCAGCTGGTAGGGGCGGCGAGGGTTGACAGCCACGCATTTGGCTTCAGCATAGCGTCCCAGGTGATTCAACAAGTTGACCAACACGTTGGCCGAATCGGGGCTGCACTTGTGCGAGGTTCGGAGATCGTGTTGGCTGCAGAAAAACCAAAAAAATATATTTCCGTGTGATGACGGGTCGAGAACACGAAATGTCACCACCCCCTACTTATCCCATGGATGTCGTAAGAGCCGGCTAAGGGAGACGTAAGCTACGCAAGCCAACGATATTGTCAATAGAAGGAAAACTAGAAACAAATACTGGAACAAACCGTTTGGCCAGTGTGGTATAGGCTTAAAATTAAAAAATACACAACATTTTTTTTTGTATCTTCTCCTGAATATACTTTTAAGTTTTTTAAACAATAGGACAGTCACTCACAATTTAAATAATTTATTCGCACATAAAATATCTAAAACATTATTATTCTTTAACATTTTGAGATTACTATTTCATTAAACTAAAAAATCAAATTAAACAACCAAACCCTATTAACTCAAAACTCATTTACATTATAAAAAATATATAATCGATATAATATAAATAACGCTCGGATTGTCACTGGAGCAAACTGCAGTTGCGTTTATAACTAGAGCGGAAAATACAACAATAACACTGCTTTATTATGTCCATCTTTATTATGTCCATTTTAATCTGCGGCGCTTTAGGAAAAACATAAAATTTATACCAAATATTGCTGATGCTATTTTTGCGGTTTACAATACAACAACTATAATGACCCATATTAAGGTAATTGTCAATTGACAAGTTTGACTGAGCCTCTTTTGTTGTACATTTCTGCCACGGCAAGCGCTGCGTTCGTTTCTTATACCCCACGCACGATCCCAATAAACCCGGCTGCGTAGTACTTAAAATTCACAAAGAGGCAATTTAAATTTTATAGTTTTGATAAACACAGTGTCACTCCTGGGATTAGAGTGCACTTGTGGTTAGCCAGAATGAGCCATAATGTTGTGCGGACCATCGCAACGCAGTGCCTAACCACTAGTACATATTAAGCCTTACACATTTATTAAAATCGGTTCTGTAGTTTAGACGCTACGGAGAAATCTACACACAAAGACGGCCAAATTTATTATCCTTCTTTTGGCTTGATCATAGTTGGCTAAACCGTTAAAACTACAGAGTGAGTCAAAGACATAACACTCCTTCTGTTAGTCATGTAAAATGAAACACAGACCTGCCACCTTATCTAAATTGCAAGTGTTTTGCTTCAATTCTGTTTCTACAATCACTAACTTCTCTATTCTCTTGTATTGTTGGCTAATATTTTGTTTTGATCACGTAACTTACCGTTAACATGACCTCGTTTCCATATATTTGTTAGTCTTCCAATAACGTTAACGTTTTTAGAATATCAATTACAGACCCCCTAGCCAAGTTGCAAGCGTACTTCGTTCTGCAATTGTTAACGCTTAAATTCTCGTGTTTCATTGGCTTATACTTTGTTTAAGATTAGCCAATGACACACGAGAATCAGAAACACACGAGAGAAAATAATAATAAGTTTATTTATTCACTCTTTCTTAATGCTATTACAAAAACACTACCGATTGTTACAAATCCTTACATTTGTAAGTTAACGTCGGTAACCGTATTAAACTGTGCTATAGCTGCCAGCGTCTTCCACTCTAGGAACTCACAATTGGATCTTCCTTATATTCCACAATACAATTAAGATAACTAAGCAGTGGCGTAGCGAGGGGGGGGCGGAGAGGCGGACCGCCCCGGGCGCCATCATAGGAAGGGCGGCAAAATTGGAAAAAAAATATTTTGTGCGGTCAGTGGCGGTCAGTTAGCCAATTAATTTTTCAAGAAGTTAACTTTTGTTAAAAAAATGTAGGCTCTTTTGTAAAAAAAAAGGCAAGCTACAGCTACTTGTTTAACCAATATTTTACGCACTAGAGTTCTGATAAATGATCCACAAAGATAATTGATAGCATTATATACGAGTATATTTATGATAAATTTTGAAAAAGATTTTTTTATGTAAATTGTCTTGCAAGTCAATTTTAGTTGGTTGGATTTGAATTAATCCGACAAAAATTTAGCTATACCTACTCCCAGCATCGATACGCCCAAGGTAACGGCGGGATAGAGGGTTCTAAGAATCACCGGGAAGCCACTACAATCGATTGATCTTGGCAACTTTTAATGGCCGCACGTTACGGCTAGACTCGCATCTTGCACAACTCGAGGTGGAACTTGAGAAGATAAGATAGCATATTTAAGGGTAATGTGAAGTCCGAGGGGAGGACACCATAACCCTCGACTTAAGCCATCCAATGTACTTCCGTGTGGGAGACCAACAATCTCAAGGTGGCATTGAGTTTCTGGTTAATAAATCCCTTTCTAGCAACGTTGTGGAAATATGTAGCATATAAAACAGGGTAGCATACCTCAGTGTCACCCTCACCGAGCGATATAGCCTCAATGTAGTGCAAGTGTACGCATAGGCCTCGGCCCACTCAGATGACGAGGTAGAGTATATGTTCGACGAAATACGGCGGCTCTCCACTTCTCCTCCAAGACCCCTTCACTTCTCCTCCCCAAGACCCACAACAACGTTGTTACGGGTGACTTTAACGCCAAAGTGGGAGTACTAAATTTCAGTAGACGAGGTAATAGGATCCTATGGATTTGGAAGTAGAAATCATATACTCATGAACTTCCTCGAACGAGAGGGGCTGAAATTTTCTTTAAAAGAACAGTCCCAAAGGAAGTGGACTTGAAAAAACCCCAACGCTATGACCAAAAACGAGATCGATTCCATCTTGACGGACCAAAAGCACATATTCAGAGACGTCTCAGTTTTATCAATAGGTTTAACACCTACCGGTGATAACCGAATTGTCTGAGGCTCCTGAATGTCGACTTTAAGGCTGAACGTGTCCGTTTGATGAAATCCAGGCTCTGGCCAACTCTGCTCCAAGCCGCGATGGGAACTGAAAAGTTCCAGTCAAATTTGGAAAACCGATTTGCTACTTTGAAAACCACTCACGCGTAAACCAAAACCTGGAAAATGTGGTACGAATTTTCAGGGAAGAAGGTATGAGATTTTGTTAAATGCAGCGTAAGGGCAAGAAAACGAAGCTTTCGGAAGGCTAATAAAGAATTGACGTGAAAACCCACTTTTAACTTCGTCGGCAAAGGGGTCTAAACCAAAAGATCAGCATACTCGTACGACACGACTTCCGATGCTCCAATACTCTTTTAATCGAACAAGCGATCGAACAGAACCGGGGTTCAAAAGTGTTTGTACAGTCTCTCTGAGGAAGCTGCCTGACGAAGTTGACCACAGCAAGTGCAAAAATCGTTGCTTCCAAGCCGACCTTTCGGAAGTGGAACGTTTCTAAGGCGATTTATATGCTGATAGAGGCAGGTGAAACTAGTTGAAAGCCCAAACCCTAGGACAGATGCAGGAGCTTTACTAGTAGTGATGCAGTCATTTTCCTTTCTTTGTTTTTTGGGCCTTTGGCAACCGGTTCTACATGAAGTGAATGATAACTACACAAAAATATTTACAAATAAAGGGAGTTGACATAAAATTCTGCGCTCAGAAAGGAAATGCTTTGCAAATGATATTGACAGCGAAACGAGAGAAAGAGACAGATGGCGTTGTATGTTATGAAAAAATATGTGTGAAGAACTCAGAATTCCCATGGTACCTTAGAGACACATAAAAAGAAGGCATATTTTTGATGACAGAACTAGAGATACTAACTTGTATGATGTGAAATAGTAGTTAATTTCGCTATCTTGTATATTGAGCAAGTGAAAAAAAAATGTGTGATGCTGTAGACATTGATGGTGTAATAAAATACTTTTCTATTAAACAAAGTAGCATAAAACTTTAAATATTTAATTAAAGGCGGAAGTTTGACTTTTATTCTCAAAAGTGCTTATATTATTTTTCAATAAAAATTTAGTTCTAGTTTTTATGAAAAACTAGCTGACACACGTAACCTCGTTTGCGTCTGCTATTGTCCATAGCGTGATAATTTTTCCCTATTTTTGAAACGTTCTCCATTGGTGCTCCGCTCCTATTGGACTTAGCGTGATGATATATAGCCTATGGCCTTCTTCGATAAATGTACTATACAACACTGAAAGAGTTTCTCAAATCGGACCAGTGGTTCCCGAGATTAGCGCGTTCAAACAAACAAATTCTTCAGCTTTATAATATTAGTAAATATTGATTTGGGTTGTTTTAATTCGCTAATCATTTCATTTTGTTTGTAACAATGTTTTAAAGTGGTTGAAATAATAAAAAGTGTACTAATAAACAATAAGTGATTGTAAAACTTCGATTAGCTTATTTATTTTAAATCTAACCTGTATTATGCCAAAATAATGTGGACTGTTCTCGCCGAAAAGTTCTCTAGAATTAATCTACCTATGTAATGTTTAGTAGGTATACATTACCTTTAAATATCTAAATAAGAGGGCGGCAAAATTGTCTGCCGCCCCGGGCGGCCGACACTCACGCTACGCCACTGTAACTAAGTGATACTATCTTCACACCTTTAGAAAAAGTACATTTTTAAAGAAAAGAAGAACGCTTGCAACTTAACTAGGGGGGCAGGCTTGATACCGTAACTATTACTTACAGAATTAGTCCATCTTCTCCGGCAGACCATAGAAGGTGTGGGTTATCCGGAGCGACGGCGAGCCTCTTGACCCGGGCGCAGTGGCAAGTGCACTCCAGGAGTGGTGAACTGCCCCGCACATTCCGCACGCGAACCGTTCCATCCGCCGCGCACGTAGCTATCACCTCCGGGGAGATGAACTGCGGAAATTATTCACTAAATAATAATAATAACATTATCTTCTTGACTCTCACACACGGCCTTTTCATTACAAATTAAGAAGAGTTAAAAGGTAGTAGAGCCACGTTGCTTTCTGCACGAACAGGCCGGCTCGACCGGGACGTTACTACCCTCGCACAGAAGGGCAACCTAAAATGACAGCATTCATGCTGTCATTTTAGGTTGCAAGCCGTGCGGTTATTGTCTTTCCGATCCCGATACACCACCCCGCAACTAACCTCAAATATAATTATACTAAAAAAGTTTTTAGAAACTTGGGAAATATATAATTGAAAAAAAATATGACGGTTCTAAGTTTGGGAGGTCAGTTAGTTTTTGATAAAACTGTAACGTGGAGAATGAGATACAAAATATAATCTCTTGATTAATGTTACTTCGTATGTTTCGTCTCAGAGATCAAGCTATATTTGAAGGACTGTAAAAGCTGTGAGATGACGTGTGATGTTTTGTCGATTTATTTCACCACGGGACATTTAGCATACACTGGTATCACTGGGCAATAGGTGCATAAGTCATAAATAATACATATATTATGACCAGAATGAATAATATATTCGGTGTTGACTTTGAAATGTTGAATTTCAAAATATCTAAAAATAGATTTATATTTGTGTAAAGTGCCAATAACAGCTGTTTATTGAAATACTAGAAGTTAGAACATTATTGATTAGTAAGCTATATGGTAATCTAGCTTTAATCGCGGCTTCGCTCGCCTAAGTATTGATTTTGTACCGATTTGGAATTTTTTTAACAAGGTTTTGTAAGTTTCACCTGTTTGTAACAGACTTATGTGTGTTTTTATTCATGTAATTATTAATTTTAAATGGTAGGTGGCAAACAAGTAGACTGGTGACTTTAATAACTATGGATATCTGTTATCTAAAAGAAAGATACAAATAGGGTGTTTGTATCTCAACTCGAAAGATATAAATGTAATACCACCCTTGTGTATCCTCAGTTCCTCACCCTATAATTAAGAGGGTTGGGCTTCTGATAACCTCATTCTTTGGTCGTAAAGCAACGAAATAATCCGAATCCACTTAGGCTCTCTCGTGGCATATCTTGTTTCAATTAATAATATTAATATTATTAATAATAATTAATTTTAAAGGTAGTGGAGCCACTTTGATTTTAGCACGAACGGGCCAACTCCAACCCTCGCACAGAAGATCAACTTTAACTGACAGCGTTCATACTGTCATGTTTCGTTGGTGAGTGCGCGATCGGAGGCCCAATGATGGAGAAGCATCACTAGCTCGCGTTGGTGTTGGTCACCATGCTGCATTATCTACACAATGAGTATGGTGACCACTTGGATTCTGCTTATGCTTTCCATCAGGCAGAGTAGTCATTTTGGCAGGACCGTACATAAAAAAAATACATAACTGTTTGTCTCGTCCGTGTATCATGAACGATTACGCCAATAATATTCAAAATAAATATGACTGCACTGAGCGTCGTGGATTCAAATCCCACATGAGATAACACTTTGTGTGCTCCACAAATTGTTGTTCTGGTTCTGGGTGTTCTTTGTGTCCATTTCATATAAGCTTGTGAAGTCCCCCACAATAGGATTTATTTCTATTGATTAAAAATAATACACTATCCCTATCTATACAAATAAATAAAATTGGAGTGTCTGTTTGTAATATTAAAATAACCACTTTTTACTAAATGCATATGTATGTATACACGATACATATACCAAAAATGTAGTTAAAAAAAATTTTGTCTGTCTGTCTGTCTGTTTGTTCCGGGTAATCTCTGGAACGGTTGGACGGATTTTGGCGGGACTTTCACTGGCAGCTGATGATCCGGGGAGTAACTTAGGCTATTTTTTAGACTAACTTTGTCCCGCGGCGTTACTCGCGGTACAACAATAGCCGCGGGTAACACCGCGGGGTTCAGCTAGTAAAAAAATAAAACCTAAAATTTTGTCATGTAATGAGTGAGTGAGTGAGAGAGTACAGTGATAAAATGAGCACAGACGAACATTTGTTTATAAAGTAAAAGTAGTTAATATCCAATAAGGTTAAATAAACATACTACATAACATATGAGTAATGGGTTATCGGTTATGTAAATGTTACGTACTATCATTACACTCTCTAAGGTTATGTACGGTCAAGTAGTTTGATTTCCAATTGATCTTGAGGCCACAAATAAATAAAGGTAGTAGAGCCACGCTAATTTCAGCACGAACGTGCCAGCTAGACCGGGGCGGTACTACCCTCACACAGAAGATCAACGTAAAGACCACAGTGAATCGACCAGAGTGATACCACGGCCTCACAGAAAACAGGTGTGAAATAGCGCTTGCGCTGTGTTTCACCGAGGGAGTGAGGATACCGGAGGCCCGTAACCCAACCCCTTCCTACATCCCTTTCCCCCATCTGCAGGCCAAAGGTCGGCAATGCACTTGTGACTCCATAGGTGTCTATGGGCGTCGGTAATAACTTAACATAGGTGATACGTCTGTTAGTTTGCCACCTATATCATAAAAAACAAAAAGTTCGTGTTGACGTGTTTCGTTAAGTGTGAGACCGGAGGCCCAATGATGCCGAAGCATCATCAGGCCGCCACCATTCGCAATGAATATGGTAACCACCACTCTTAGATTCTGCTACATTAACTACTGATATGATTTTTCCATTCGCCATATTTGTATCAACAAAGATGTAAATTCTTTATTTTCTTCATACTTTAATATACTCTAGTATGTTTTTATATGTATGTGACAACTAACTTATGCTCGTGTTTTGTCTCCATCGGCGAGAGAATCACGAATGAACAGCGCTTCTATCGTAATCTCTACGAGTACTACGAGTCATTCCTACAGCGTATCGTTTGTTTGGGTCAATGTCAAATCATCAGAATTATCAATCAGAAACAGAACTTTTTTGGCATAAAATATAACGTGGTTCATTTTTCAAGTCATGCCTTTTATACTAAACATACTATTTATCAATGTAATATGTATTTATCTATAGATAGATATTGTTTACTGCACACCAAAAAAGTAAAGTAGGTATCTTATGCCTTTGAACGAGCAATTCTTGTATGCATATCTATACTAATATTATAAAGCTGAAGAGTTAGTTTTTTTTTTTTAACGCGCTAATCTCGGGAACTACTGGACCGATTTGAAAAATTTGAAAAATCTCGAACCGCTAGTCCCTTAAACTTTTTCAGAGTTAGATAGCCGATTTATCGAGGAAGGCTATAATGGGAGCGCAGCACCAATGAAGAATGTTTCAAAATCGGGGGAAAATTATCACATTTATCACGCAGGCAATAGGAGACGCAAACGAGGTTGCGTGGGTCAGCTAGTAAATCTAAATATATAAAAAAAAAGTATCGCCGAAATGTATGTATGCGCATAACTTCCGATTAGCTGCACCAAATTAAATAATTCTTCAACAAGGTTTGTGTACTAGAAAAAATATTTTTTGTCCGTGGCTATACACTGCCTGTGGGAAGCTGACACAGATATGTAAATCTGTGAGATAGTATAATTATTTATAATCTGAATGTCGAAAACGGATCCAACGATTTCCAAAAAAATTAGTATACAAATGGTTTTGGGGACGATAAATTGATCTAGCTAGGAATCCTTTTTAGAAAATTTTCTGACAAAATATCTAAAAATATGTTACTGAACAGTGCAATAGGTTTATCAGTTAGTATGTCATCATTTTCAACAGTATATAATTCCACTGCTGGACAAAGACCCTCTTTAGAAAGGAGGATTACAACTACTATACCCATATGCTTGCTCAAATGAGTAGGTATAAGGTTTGTAACTAATTCTCCTTCTCTTTGAAGTGATACTGTCGAATAGTTTGCCCATACTTAGATTCACTAAGCTGTATAATACATCATTAACTACAAAATAAAAGAAAATCTATTAATCTCCTGTCACATTGTAGCTCATAAAGGATTTCAAAAATCTAACCTATTTACAAATTGTTTATTAAATGTGTGTTTTGCTGGCGTGCCTTGAAAGGACAGTTAACATCACGCTAAGAGCAGCAGGAGCTGAGCATGACTGAAAAGAGACACAGATGAAGCTGCCTGGGTCAGCTAGTATACTAGAAGTCTTAATATCAAACCGGGCTATAAGGTGCTCATAGCCCAGTAGCACTTTGCGATTAGAAACCATCACCGAGGGTATGCAACGACAGTCAGTACCTAGATGGGTGACCGCTAGTGGCGGGATATCATGACCGTCTCGTGATGCGGAGGTCACGTTAAGCAATTGATCCCGGTTGTTATGTTACTTTAAGTATGGTCTTAACCCTTTCCTGACAGAGGGAAACCTGTCTCAGGTTAAGAATACAGTGTTCCACACCTATTCAGACTGTAGGAGGATAACAGCACTGCATAGAGAAGGAAAACTAGAAACAGACACTATACAACTCCTCTTTCCAGCATGGATTAGTAGACTAAGACTTCCTTTCTAAGGAGGGGTCTATGTCCAGCAATGAACTATTTATGGCTGTTGATAATTATTTAAAAACTAGCTGAACCCCACAGTGTTGCCTGCGGTTATTGTTGTACCGCGAGTAACGGCGCGGGACAAAGTAAGTTTTAAAAAAAAGTAGCCTAAGTTCCTTCCTGTATCATCAGCTACCTGCCAGTCAAAGTCCCGTCAAAATCGGTCCAGCCGTTCCAGAGATTACCCGGAGCAAACAGATAGACAGACGGACAACAATTTTTTTAAATACATTTTTGGTACATGTACCGTGTATACACACATATGCATTTATTAAAAAGCGGTTATTTTAAAATTACAAACAGACACTACAATTTCATTTGTTTGTATAGATGTATAGATAGGTAATAATAATCTACATACAGACATTACAGACTGACTCATTTATATTGTGGCATGAGATTGCAGTTATGCAATACTAGTTGTTGCCTGCGGCTCTGACCGCATGTATATTGAATTTCATGGCAAATAGTGGGCTAGGTGTTCATCTAGGGTGTCAGCTTCCTGCATACCGAATGTTATCAAAATTGGTCCAGTTGTTTGCATGTGAACAAATTACAAACATACACACTCACAAACTTTCCCCTTTATAATATTAGTGTTTTATTTATATTATGGAAAACTTTCAGCTAACATAATAATAATGAATAATACATTAGTGTGATGAAATTGTACAAATTTGAGTTCACATTTTGGCATAATGCTTTTATAAATACCTTGTAGATATTATTTACTTCAAGTAATTAAATGATAATTAAATAATTTGGGATATCTTCTTGTCAATGTTTACACTATCATATTTAAATACAGTTAACTACTGTTTAGATTTAAAGTGACATATGTTATAAAAAGGTTTTGAAAGATTTTATTAAAAAGTTTTATTCACTTTCAATCCACAATTAAGTCCAAAACTAGTCTAATATCTATACAATACATGTGATTATTATATTCCTAATAAATACATATACTAGTCATGGAATATTCCTTCCTTGGATATCATACAACATGAATCAGTGTATTCATTACTAATTTCAATATGATCGATTTGTAAGTGAAAACTAACCATAATCATCATTAAAATAAATACAATACATTAACATTAATTGTTGACTAATTATTTTTATATTACTCACCTTTACAGAGAATATATTCCCTGTGTGTCCTGTGGCTATGTTCAGGAGCTCTTTGTAACGGAAAGGATCCCACAGTATCACGTGCAGATCGTCCGATGCTGATGCCAGTATCCTTAAATCACATCAAGTATTATGACACCAAATCACTAATGAAGTACATTGTATGATTAAATTATAGTACTTACGATCCATCATGGCTCCATTCAAGACAATTCACGCATCCTGTATGCCCGTGAAGCTCCTTTTCAAGACCCAATCTGTCAATCATGGGCCTCGTCACCATCAGCCGAGATTGAAACTTTCTGTCGATATCCCCACGCTCCCTGGCCGTCGCCAGGCCTATGGTGCCACTCGCCCATCCGGGTTCCTCTCTTCTACCCATTTCTACTAACTATCTACTCAAGATGTCTGATAAACCATCACATTCACACGATTCATCAAACTAACTGATGCTCAATCTATTAATAGCGTATAACATCTCACTATACATTACTATTAAGTGCACGCGACTCTTTTGACAAATTAATTGTTTGTTTAATGTTAATCACACAAGGAACGAATAAATATCATGAACAAAAAGCTTTATTCTCTGAAAGAAGATAATTCTTACGAAAATAAAAGTAGATCTGTCAAACAGCTGTCGCCGAGTTGCCAGCATTTTGTTTTTTTTTAGGAATGAGGGTTATTCTTGAATCGTAGTTTCCAAAATAGCAAAATTGTGACTATGTTATTATCGTTTCTTCACCTTAAATAGAACATAAAAAAGAGTAGAAAATAATGCTATCTTGGGAATTTCGTAAACCATTTAAGAAGAGCATGCATTCATTGAATTTAAAATTAAGAGCTTTTTCTTTTCTTTGTCACGTTATGAAGTTTTTTGATGTGTTTTAAATATGTAGGTACTTCAAAAAACACCCAACACACCCTTATTCATTCCTACTCGCCTTCCATAGTCAACTGGCTCCCCCATATGCTCCGGAATATAACTGTTTCCACCGTTCCTATCCTTTTTTCCCAGTTTCCTCTTAAAATACTATGGATGATCCCTTTTCCTTTACAGAACTATCCTATGCTCTTTTTAACCTACATGACTCCTCTCCTGGCATTGACGATATCTTTTACTCTTTTATTCGTAAATCCTCAAATTCCTGTAAATTTTTCTTTCTTAGTATCCTCAGTGCCATCTTTTATTCTGGTCAAATACCTACTCTTGGAAGACCCAAATTGTCATTTCTATTCTGAAACCTGGTAGAGATCCTAAAGATCCGTTTTCCTATCGCCCTATTCCTCAGTGCTGGCTAAAATCATGGAAACCCTAAGAAAATTTAGACTTGAATGGATTCTGGAACACAACGAAATATTAGCCAAAAACCAGTATGGCTTTAGAAAGGGTTTAGGCACTTTAGATAGCCTCAGCATCCGACAAGAATGTAATCGGAGTTTTCTTCGACATCTCTGCAGCTAATGATAATGTACATCTTCCCCTTCTCAGGCAGAAAATGCTACATCTGAGTATTCCAGTGAGGATAGTTCACGTCATCTGCAATATGATCATGTGCCGTACTATTTCTATTTGTTCTCACGGTTCCCTTCTCCCTCCTCGTCTCGTATGGTAGGGCCTTCCGCAAGGTTCAGTGCTTAGTCCCATCCTTTATAATATTTATTCCGCTCTTTATTACTTAAACGTTTGGCTTTTAGACCACAATTTTTCCCTGTCTGTTATTAAATGTAGTGCCCTTGTTTTCTCTCGCAAACGAAATATCCCTAATATTAACCTTTCTGTCGCAGGCGAATTAATTCCATTAAAAGACAACGTGAAGTTTTTAGGTCTATTCTCGACTCTAAGTTATCAGGTATTCACCATTTAAACCATGTGATTGAGAAGAGTGAAAGGGGTGTAAACGTTATGCGGGCCCTATCTGGGGTCCGTTGGGGCTCCCACCCCTTCTGCCAAAAACTTTTATACAATGCTATAGTTCGCAGTCATTTTGATTATGGTTCTTTCCATCTGGAACCATGTAATAAAATTGCTCTTTCTAAGCTACGGCAGATCTTGTCTTAGTGCCTTCGAATCATAACTGGTGCTATGAAATGCTCTCCAGTAAACGCCCTCCAAGTCAAATGCTTGGAACCTCCCCTTCATCTTCACCGTCAATTCTTAGCTGACAGATACTTCTTCAATGCAGTCCAAATTAATTCCCATCCTCTTCTTCCAATTCTGTTTCAACTTTCCAGTCTGGCCACCAAATCATTGTACTGGAGACATAAATCCCTCCCTTTGCTCCTTAATTCCTTTATTAAAATGAAAAATCTGTCTGATCCTATCTTTCAATCTTCTATAAATCCTCTTTTTGAGCACGACTATAACATTTTAACTTTTCAACCAACAACCATTCTTGACTTTGGCATTAATAAACATTCTCCGACAGCCAACCAAAAGTTTCTCCACATCATAGCGGAGGACTGGTCTGATTGGGTTACGCTTTATAAGGATGCATCAAAACTTTCTTCAGATGCATTCGTGGGTTCTGCAGTTTGGATACCCAAATTTAAAATAATATTAAGTTATAAATGCTCTTCCTACAACTCTATCTTTTCAGGAGAAACTACTAATATAGGTACATACTATGCCAAAAATTAATTATGTAAGAACCACTGTTTTGAATTTTGTTAAGTGCTTAAACAGTCTTTATTACATATAATATTACTAGCTGCTGCCCGCGGCTCCGTCCGCGTGTACGTCGATTATCGCGGCATATAGTAGCCTATGTGTTATTCTGATGTATAAGCTATATTTCTGTAAAGTTTCATTCAAATCCGTTCAGTAGTTTTTGCGTGAAGAAGTAACAAACATACACACTCACAAACTTTCGCCTTTATATATTAGTGTCAAGTGTCATGTGATTAGTGTGATAGTGTGATGTGATTAGTTGAATTATGATTCTAATACAGATTCTTAAAATTAATAAACATTATTATGCAAGTACTTATTTTTTAGTTTCCTTACCCTTTTAAGGTTACCTTCTCAGATATCCTTCAATTCATGTTTTATATTCTGCTGCGTCCAAACAGAAGTTAGGTATCGATATTATTGATAATATTCTAATATGTGCTACAACGCTAATCGAGTAACGGTACATGTCGAAGAATGACACAAATATCGAATTTATTCCTATAGAGATTAATGTTATAATTGCGTGATTTAGAATGTCGCCATCTAATATTGAATAGCTTGCAATGAAGTATTCTTACTCTTAAGATTACGAAACTTTGCAAGCTCTGCTTCCCCTATGGCAAGATAACTCTTAACATTACGCGAGAAGAAATAGTATTAATTATTAAACGTGTGACTTGATCTATTGTAGGCTATTGTAGGCAAAATACAAACATCAAATCAAAGCAATTCGTTACTAGTGTGCAATAATAAATAGTTCTTTCATTAGTGTGATTTTGGCTACAGTCGTTCCGCTGTAAAATAAGACACATAACACTTCTACTTTTATCTTTTTGTTCTGTGTACACACCCCATTTGTCAAGATCCTTTACATTTGCTCCGTGTTTACCTTTTTTTTTTCTCTTCTCTCGTTCCACAGAAACACAAACAGAAACTGTTGAAACCACTTGCTATTCCAAATATCTTCAACATATTTATTAACTAATAAATCTACTTCCTACCTTGACGTTGGCAAAATTAACGATATCCGATGGAGCCATTGATTTAAAAAAAAAAAAATTTTTGTCTGTCAAAACTGTCAATATTACTCTGCTAAACATTTGTGACATTGGCAGAAATAGCTGATCCGATCCGAGAGATCCGGCTGATTGCCATTTCATCAAAGAAGAAGCAGACAAAGTGCGTAGAAATAGCTGAGATCCGGCTGGTTGCCATTTCATCAAAGAAGAAGAAAAAGTGCGTAAACTGCTATAATTAATTTTTTAACCGACTTCTAAAAGGGGAAGTTCTCAATGTGATTTTTTTTTTTTTTTTAACATATAGGTACATTGAAGAAGAGGTAAATTTATTAATTTACTCTTAAGTGAGTTATGAATGTCATAATATTGCCGATTTCCCTATACACATATTTACTAGTGATTTTCTCGAAAGTACCTATTTCAAAAAAATAATTTTGATATCCACGTTTTTTACAGCTACCAGTATGGGTGAACGCAAAGGTCAAAATCATTACTACCCCCCAGACTACGACCCTAAAGTGGGAGGGCTTAACAAGTTCCTGGGGACCCATGCTCTCAGAGAAAGAGCCAGGAAGATCCATATGGGTATCCTGATCATCCGCTTTGAAATGCCATATAATATCTGGTGTGATGGCTGCAATAACCACATAGGGATGGGGGTGAGGTATAATGCTGAGAAGACGAAGATAGGGATGTACTACACTACTCCGGTGTACCAGTTCAGAATGAAATGTCATTTATGCGACAATCATTTTGAAATCAAAACAGATCCAGGGGTAAGATATTGTTTTACTTATTTATTAATAGGAATCCCAAAGCTTTTTCCAATGATCATGACATAATAACATGTAATCTTGATTCTAAAGCCAACTATTAAGCTTCACGACATGTGTACAGGAACTAGACATCATTATACATTTAAAACCATTAGACAGTAAACAACTTAAAGAAAAGAAATGGTTTAAAATAAAGTAGTAAATTAATTAATTACTGGTGAGTGCTCTTACGATTTTGTCGCTAAGGGATTTCTTGGACAAGTAAGTATGTGAAATATGTCAATACCTTTTACTTTTTTATTGTATTGTTTAGTAGGATAGACTTGACTTCCCAACACATCAACAGCCTTTAATAGTCTACTGTTGGACATAATTCTCTTCTTCGAAAAGAGGTTTTGGCTTACTCTACCATGCTAGTGAGATTGATAGACTTAAATAATACTATAAAAAAAAACTCGGTTTATTATAATTACTGAACTTCTTGTGCTTTTAAATCCCAACAGAAATAAAATATTTTTTCCTACCAAACTTGTCTGTTGGTTTGTTTAAATGGAAATAACTTGAAAATTTAGAAAAATGGCGTGTATTCATGCATAAGGTTTAAGCATGAATCAAATTCGATGAATATGTTGATGATTATTGAATATGTCACAAAAAACATGCCTTTAGGAGCTGTACTAACTGACACTGCAAAAACAATATAATACAAACTCATTGAAAAAAAAAAAAAAGTTGTATGAACACACCACCATGGTGTGGGTCACCATTCTGCATTGTTGCATTGTTTGCATCCGCTATGATTATAGGCCACCACTCTTGGAGTCTGCTTATGCTTTCCATCAGGCAGAGTAGAGTGATGTTGGCAGGCCATATATAAATAAAAAAGAAAAAAAGAACAAATGAATATTAATTTCCAATCATTGTTTGCAATTTTTTCAGAACTTAGACTATGTAATAGTATCTGGAGCAAGACGTCAAGAGAACCGTTGGGATCCCACAGATAATGGCCAGATTGTACCTGAAACTAAAGAAACACAGAAAAAGCTGTTTGATGATGCCATGTTCCGATTGGAACACAAGACAGGGGATGAAGTCACAGCAAAGTTGGATAAGCCAAGGCTTGGCCGGTTGGTGGGAAGGAATGAGTCTGTGTGGAAAGATGATTATGAAGCTAATTGTTCTTTGAGAAGAAATTTTAGAGTAAGTCTAGTTCATACTTTTGTCTTTTAAGATGCCATCATTGCCAAGTTTGACATGTATTAAACTTGTAATTTAAAAAAATATAAATTAGTGAGTTTTGGTAAGACTTGAAAACCATTTACTTTTCCTTAGTATACGGTAGGATACGTCGGCAAACGAGCCGACGTATCCTACCTGATGGTAAGCGAGTACTGCCGCACATGGACACCAGTAACACCAGAGTGGTCACAAGTGCGTCGCCGACCCTTTGGGGGATGGGGAAAGGGATTGGGACATGGGCCTCCGGTGTCCTCACTCAATTGGTGAAAGACAGCGCAAGCGGTATTTCACACCTGTTTTCTGTGAGGCCGTGGTATCACTCTGGTTGAGGCTGTGGTATCACCATTCATGCCGAAGCGTGGTTCTACATATTGATTGTGAGATTATTTCATAGTTTAAGAGTCAATTAGCAGAACACTTGATGGTAGGAGACTCAAGTGTCTTGCTGCTCTTTAAGTGACTCAGAATCATGTTGAAGATAGTCTGGTTGGAACCCTAGTGACTTTATTTGCTTACTAACTCAGTGTATAGCAGCAAAAGTATTGTTTAACACTACTTATCTCTGATGTTATGGATAATGATGAATGAAGAATATGTTTATGAAGTGTTGTGTTTAGTAATTGAATACTTTCTATTTTCAAATCACCTAAAAGCAAAATTTTCTTTTTATATTTACAGAAAAGAAGAAAAGAACTCGAAGAGTCCTCAGTGAATGACAGTCTTCTTTTAGCTAAGTCTTCTTTAGACATTAATCTTCTGCCAGAGAATGAGGACGACAGGAATATGGCCTCTTTACTCTCTCTAAGGCCTTCTAGAAGCATAGAAGAGTCTCAAACGCAGACTAGAAGTAAAATCCTGAATACCCCAGCTTTGACCAGTTCTACTCGTCTTCTGACCAGTTTTGGAGGTTTGAAGAAAGAAGAGCTCTTAAGCAAAAGTGCACCTCTATCGAGAAATTCCCTAGGTATTACAATTAAAAGAAGTAAAACAGAAGTAATAAAGGAAAGTCCAGAAGATAATAAAAATGCAGAGAATATAGTTAAAGATAGTTTGCCAGATGAGAATGTAAAAAATAATGCTAAGAATGAATTAAGTGAGATAAAAGATGAAAAAGAAATGAAGGTTGAACAAAAAGTTAATTTAAGTAGTCAGTTGTCTTTAGTTGGTGACTATAGTTCTAGTGAAGAGAGCTCTTGAATTATGTTGTCCTTCATAATGAAATAACAGGTACTATGGACCTTTTGTTCCTTAAATTATATGATCACTTTATAAGTATTAAAAAATATTTCCAGACATCTAACACACAACGCCATCTAGTCTAAAGCTAAGCAGAGCTTGTATTATGGGTACTAAGACAACTCATGCAAATACATGTATACATTTTCTTTTGTAAATACATACATATTATACATAGAAAACACCGAAACAAATATTTGTACATCATACAAACACTTGGTCCGACAGCAGTCACACAAGCTAACCTCGAGACCAACGAGGCAGTTATATAGTATTGAAGCCAACTGAGTCAGCTTGTGACTAGAGTCAGCTGTAAATGATAAACTTTATAAAACTATTTATCGTAATTTATGCTCTTAGGGGTAAAATGGACATAAACCCTATCCTGATAATTTTTTACAAGATAATAAAAATAAATACTAACAAACATACAGTTTAAACTAAGAAATTCCAAACTTATTGCCCTGAAGTCAGTCAGGGCAAATTATTTTAAATGTATGTATAGGTTTAAAATTTGCAAATTTAAGATAATTTGTAGTCTTAATATATATTTTAATAAGGCTACCTGTACAAAACATGGATCGTTTTATTAATATCAATGTTGACTGAAGTTATACTTGCTTACCATCAGTCGAAAAGTCTGCTCGTAAGCCCTCTATTTAATAAAAAAAAACCACTAAATTAATCATGAGCTCACTTCAAGTCGCCAGTGCTTTTTCGAGGATCTAGAAATTTTACGATAGTGCCTACTCAACTAAAGATTACTTTAGTAAGCGCATCGACTCATCTACATATGTATATAAAATAAATAATATAACATGTATTGTGTAAATAAAACAACTTATATTTTTTCAAATGACATTTTATTTTTCAATTTAAAAAACATTCACTTTGGTTTAATTTTCGATGTAAGCGTGTGTCTTACTGGTTGCATCCATGGGTGGCATCTAAAAGTGTTCCGAGTTCTGACTAGATAAAAAAAACCCATACAATTGTCCAACCATAAAAAGTTAATAAACACTTCAAAAGAGGTTTGGTACATACCTGTTTATAAAGTAATATCTTAGGTTCAGCATTGTCTATGGGCCGTTGGACTACTGTATAGTGAGTCATTAATATTAAGGACTTATTACATTCACCAAGCATCAGCAATAAAGAAAACCACGGTATATGTGTAATTTAAGAGCAGTGGAGATTTATAACTGGTATTAAATATCTAATCGAAAATGTTTACAGCTTAATGTAAGAAGTTTATATTTAAAGCAAATAACCATTAATCTTAAAGGCCGCAAAAACACCAATTTGCGGCCTTTACGGCTACCGAAACCTGTAATGTTCTAATTAAGGAAATAAGGACAATAGAGATACTTTAACGTATTTATTTAGTAGGTCCACGTATTTTTTTGCTTTAAGCTTTGCATGTATCAAGTTCTAGAAAGCAACTAAACTTGTCGAATGTAAAGTAGCCTCCACACTACTCGCGAAGTTGAACGAGGTTCGGCGAATACGAAAGGTGTTGGTCGACTCGTCTCGGGCAACTTCCATTTATTGTCGGTTTTTGCGTCCGAGCCAAAGAATTCGAAGTAACGTGAATGTGTTCTTCGCGAAGTTGAACGAATGCGTAACGACGTAGGTACTTCGGACTGCGGTTAACTTTCCCGAGTACTCCGTCGAGTAACTTCGCGAGTAGTCTGGAGGGGCCACAACTGTCTACATGCATGGATCCAGTACTGACATCATATTTGCACATGTGTCATACATAACCTGTATGAAAAGCTACTCCCAAGTTATTAAAACCTATCATAATCAAAAAGTCTGTGGGTACTATAGATTAACTGTCCTCAAATGACCTCAAAATTAACCGGCTAATAAACATTGTCTGATGCTTAGTGTCCTGAAGAAACATAATTTTGTGCATTAGGACAATTATGTCTACTTTAAAACACTCAATACGTACAAACAGATAATCTACCTACTTATATATTGACATCAAAGTAAAAACATTCAAACTGTCACCCATTAAAGATCTGTTCAGTGGAAATATTATATTCGTGGCCTTCGTTCACGTGACTATTTTGAGTTTCTAATAAAAAATAAAAATACATAACAAATAACTTCAAGATCTGGACTAAATTGAAATGGGAATAAAAAAAGAGTGATCGAAATCGGTACACCTAGTCAAAAGTGCTGAGTACAGACAAGTCGAATTAATATTAAAAAAACTTAAAAAAGGTGGAGGTTCTCCTCCTTTTTTAAGTCTGTTAAAAACAATGAACTTTCAAGTAATCGTTCACTTCTTATTTTACCCCCTCGGGTCATCGCATCGCAGTTATGTGTGGGAGCCCTATGTGCGAGTCGGATATGCGCACGAAGGGTTCCGTACCGTTATGTAACTAACTAACAAAACGAACAAAAAATCACGTTTTTTGTATAGTAACCTAAAATATTTGTTTTTTTTTTAATTAAATAATTTATTTTTAAAGTGATTGAGTATCTAAACATTCTGTAAATATTTCAAGCGTCTAGCTGTTGCCAATATTGAGCAAAAAATCACGTTTGTTGCGTGGGAGTTCCCTTAAATATTTATTTTAATTGTGTGTTTTGTATTTGTTGTTATAGCGGCAACAGAAATAGGTAATAGGGTCCCGTTTTACCCTTTGGGTACGAAACCCCAAAAAGAATTATCTAATTTGATGCACTCAATCGGAAGTTATGTGCGTACATACAATGCGGCGATTCATTTTTATATAAATAGCTAGATTATATTTCCACTAAACAGTTGGGTGAACAGAATACTGGTAGGTTACATATATATACCTACACTAACACCAAATGATTATAAGTACATTTATCTGTAAACAGTTAACGGGCTTATTAACTAATATTTGAATACACAACATATTATATAAATATGAAAATATTTTCAACACTTTTTCCAATCAGTGAGTATGACTACATTAGGCAATATAAATTGCACAGTTATTTTTTATAATTTGCGCTAGAGGGCAGCCGTAGCCCCCTTTTTCATTATCCATGTTTTAGACATTTAGGGTTATATTTACACGACATATTTTATATATATTTTCATCGTATTTCGTAAACGAAGCGTTTATAATTACTTGAGGAAAAAAATCCGATATTAACCTTGTTACAAAATGTGAGTGGAATATGAATTAAATAAAAGTATGAAATAAAATTAATTCAAATATGAAGTGACTTTTTTGTCTTACCCTGTGCGAGTGTACATATTTAAAAATTATGACTTTGGCGCCAAAAACACGTTTTGATAACAGTTTTCTAAAACTGAAAATGGAGTGACTAATGAAATGACGAATAACTGTCATCAGCTACAAACGGATGATTGCCTCATTTTGTTAAAAGAATACATTACAACCATAAATTTTGACTATTTGAATTGATTTAAAACAGCAATAAACAATAGTAATTAACTAAATACTGACATTTAATTATTAAGCCGCCATTATTAATTTAATATTACTATGTTATGATCCATAAGATAAGTAATAACTTACGTAAAGAAGTGAGACGTGAATCACTCACAAAATAGTGACTTATTCTCACTTGCATAAGTAAGTTTAAGTGAGATGTGAATCACTCACATCTCTTCACACACACAGTAGGTACTTCAGACGGTAAGTAAGTTTAAGTAAAGTTCAGCTACTCATGTCGCCTTGTAATCTTTTTGACATATAAAATCAGTATTCTAACCCTTATATTCTTGAGTACTTATGGCCAATTATCGTAACGTAAGCATTATAACAAAGCCTTTTTCTGTGGTACATGGTCTACGTGGGGCTTTTAAATCGTAGCTTAGATAAATCTTAAAATAAACATATATAAATATAATTTACTCTGAAAATATTACTAAAAATACTAAAATTAATTTTAATCATGCAAACTAAACATTACTCAAAGTAGTTTTTTGTAAATGGCTATGTTTTTGTTTGAAGTTAGATCAAAAGGACAATATCAACTATGTTGTACGAATTCTGTGCCAAATAACAAAAAATCATAAGTAGGTTATATTTATACTCGCAAAGAATAAACGGTTCTATTCACATGTGTATTATTTTTTCCACAGATCATTAAACAAGATCATTATTTTTATGATCTGAGATTTTTTCTCACACATACGGCTGTCTGAACCAAAACTTGACAGAGCCCGTGTTATGGTTGCCAGATCGCCGATATATACACATATATTTTTTTTAAATCATACGTATTTAAATAAATAACTCTTGACCTTGACCCAGAATAAATTACCATGCTATAGCACCATCACAAACTGTTGTCCTAAGTTGTAATCGATCTTACGGCCTAGCCGGCCTACCTATATTAAGGAGATTCCCGAATGCCCACGCAGGAAATCCTTTCCGTCTTTAAAATAAAAGTCTCCCTAATAAAAGAAATCAGTCTGGCCTTTCTCCAATACGTGAGTAAAACCGTTTATTCTTGTAAATAATATAAAACATACTTCAAGTTGGACCTACTTATGCAACAAATAACTAATGCACACACATGCCAAAATCTAGATAAGGACACATAAATATTTAATGTAATAATACATACACAAAAATTAAATATATAATTTTAAAGAAATATTAAAAACATAACCTAGAGGATTTATTATGTCCTTATCTCAATATCGAAATAAAAGCAGTTTTTAAATTTGGCATGAAAAATGAAATGAAATCGTTTTAATCATTTATTCAGCAATTACGTCACATAAACACTATTAAACACTGTATGTGTGTGGATTGGTTCTTTGTTGTATAAGTAGGTGAAGTAGGTCCAGTTATTAACCGCATTAGTTGAATATTTGAGGTTTTAATTCCAATTAAATTTTAATTTCTTAAACGGATGAAATAATTGATGCTATTCATCGTACATGTTAACTAGAAACTCATATTAAAAGTGAAACAAGTACTTACATAACTGACTAGTTTTTGAGATCAAAAGAATGGTATTTAAAACTATTCTGTTCAATTGTCTTTTTAAGATATTAAATTGAAGATAACGAATTTTGTATGAGATATTCGTTATATCAACTGACATTTTTTTATTCTAATACGAGCCTGCCTCTTATATTTTTAACATTGCTAGATCAGTTTGGCAGAAGGGAATATGCAAAAGCAATAAGTAATTGATGTAGTTATAAAAAAAAACCGTGTGATTTGGGGATCTTTTAGCTGTACGCTAAAACTCTATTCCAGTGGTTTTGTCATTTTGATGTTACTAATGTAATTTTCATCGTGGTCAAGCCAAGATGAAAATTCTCTTTCTACTATCGCCAACGCCTGTATATTTTTACGCTCGTAGAACGTAACTTGGCCAGGGGGGCTAATTTATTGCCTAGTATTTTGCCTAAGCATTATCTCGGAAAAAAATTGTCGTCGAAAAAGGAAACAAAAAATGCACCCATTTTTGTCTAGAACTAAGGATTTTGGCAATTTTATGAAACCACTTTGGAATTTTGGAAATACATTATATCTTATTATTGAATAATTTAAACTTTATTGACACAGAGATATTGCGTAATTTAAAATTACAACTTTAAAAGAGATCTTTTTGAATAATTAATCCCATGCTTCTAACTCCATCCTTCAAGTCCAACACTATTACATCTGCTTACTAATTACGTGCCATTTACAATAAATAGTTTGGGTGCAAATTCTGAACTTTTTGATTTAAACTCAGCGAGACTCAGCAGGAGCATGCGAAAATAATGTTTTTAACGATAAAAAAATAATAAACTACAAAATTGCAAATTAATACCTAATTATCGTATAAATCGTTTGTCCTTAATACAGCATCTTTGTTATTCTTAGTTTTAGTTAGTTGTAGTACACCTCTTGTCTTCTAATGCGAATATGAGAGCGCATTCTATCTTAGCCTTCAACCATGAGAGTACTTCAGGATCTGCTACCTCGATGACCTTTTCATCGGTAGCGAAGTAGTTTACCAACTCGTCCTGGAAGAATATTAGTAGGTAATCATTAGTAATTATGAATCTGTTGCTAAAACTGCGTTTCATGAAATAAAATGTGTATGAAACTTTTCATTCTATATCGATCCCCGATATCGAGCTTGATTACATACAACTATAAACCCCCATAAAAGTGGGAGGGATATCATACTCGTTCATACGCTGTTTCATCGCTGAACAGGCACAAAACAAATCAAATTTTATTCAAATACTTGTACAAAAAGTTTACAGTACACAGTGTCTTAAAGATGATTTTTTATGTTCCTCGCACTCGTAGTTTTGAGGTGAAAGGGCACAAATCGCGTTTAGGTTACCTACATGTATCAAAAGATAAAAAAGACTAAACCGAAATTAAGACGTAACTGCAAAGTTAGGTTTTAGGTTTAGTTCCTATTTACTACTGACATCAATCATCAATGGTACCGTTTGAACACAGTTTGTTTTTTCATGGTATAACGATATACTTCGCCAGGTATAGCATTTCGAGACACGTGATCACGTGGTTTAGACAAGCTGACGTCATCACCGCTATCGCTGGTTCTGATTGGTTCATTTCGTGTTATGTTGCTATACAGTGGTAAGAATCCTCTTACCACTGTATAGCAACATGAGTCGCTCTCAGAATGTGAGACCATTTAATTCATATTTTATGAGACCATGGTTTTTTAAAGAACATAGTCCACAGTTGCTAAAATTTCATGTGCTATCCATGAAGTGCTATCACACTATCAAGTACCAAAATGTAAATAGGTATATAAATTTTAAGAAAGTAGTTTTTATACCTGTTTTATGTTCAGCACGAGTTTGTCAGCATGTATGATGGGGGTGCCAATGATGTCATCTAGCTTGACCGCCCACTCCACCTGGCAGGAACCACTGGCGCCACCAGCTCGTACCATGAATACGTGCCTAAAAAGATTAAATCATAGTGATGTACCATCTGACGACCAACTCTAGATCTATACAGCGCTCTCTTCGGTTTAATCAAATGGCTTTGTTTTCCTGTCTTCTTATTACACATGAAAATGTGTTTTTTTTTCCACAAAATCAACATGCCAACATATTCTGTTAAAATCTTTTGAGTTTTTACCTTTAAATATCGCAAGTTTTTAACACCCAGTATGGACAGTTAAACTAACGTAGTCATAGCAGTATAAACATTGTGGCTTATTAGCATCAATCAATCACTCATCAATTTTGAAGTAGGGAACTCTCAAAAACTGTATTTGATTGTACTTACAAGAATTTGGTTTGTACGAGTACTTACTGAGTGCTAATGAGCAGTGTACAGTTCGATTTAGGTCCGAGATGCGCGTGAGCAATGTAAGAGTCTGTGTCGGCGTAGTGGCCCCGCCCTAGCAGAGTCAGGAGCTGTAGCCCCAGAGCTGCATGTTGGGAGTATGGACGTACACCCTGAAAATAAAAATATATAATTCTTTTTTGTATTCAATAAAGGTTTAGCATCAAATCATATCAAACTTTGAATTCATGCTCAGTTCGAATTGACTTCGGGCACTCGTTCACGAATTTTCAAAGTTTATTTAAGTACTTATTAGCAATAATTCCCAATTTACCACAGAAGACAAACTCTTCTCGATCTCCTGATTAGATCTGGATAGAGCATTTTCTATACCGTCATAAATTGACATCCATTATAGGGTATCATTATAGTTATTAAATTGTTTCGACAGTCATAAAAAGTTAGACTGTCAGCTCTTATTAACAGATAAGAGGATATAAGGGTTAAAGGGCAAAAGAGCAATAGGAACGAACCCTAAAATTTTGATTATTCTCAATCTTATTCACCTTTCTTCTCGCATCTGAGGTCAGATTGCCACTCGCTATTATAACTCACCTCAGAAGATCCACAATGTCTTGGGAGTCGACGCCTCGCCAGCAGTCGACCACCACTCCTTTCGACACAAGCCTTCAACGCACTCTCAGCGCTGGTTACGTTCAGCTGGCGGGACAGTGAGGCTTTTGCCGCTTGACGACAAACGTCTGGCAGGTAAAAATAAGTTGCTTTAACATATAGTAAAAACCGATTAGATGTGTTAAAAGGACGAGGAATGAGGAATAGTGCAAGGCGGGTTTGGCAAACTCTTCACGCTTAAACAACTTCCTGTGTGGTTCAGAAATTAGTTTGAAAATTTACTCGTTTGCATGAAGCGTTCATTAGTCACGTCTGAACAAAACTCGATAAAAAAAGTTAATGTGCAGCCTTTAGCAGAAGCTAAAAGAATATAATACACAATCTGCATGTAGATTACGTATGACTTCTGCAGAACTCCTCGGCACGGACAGACTAGATCATTATAATTTAATGATTTTCTTTTTCTAGTATCGATTTGACTGAAATGACGTAGGTATGAATTAGTCTTAGTTTTGGATAAAGCCGAATTTCTCAGGTCATAGAATAACAAAAATAAAAAATATGACCACAATAATATCAAATTATCATGCCTTACCTCCCGATAGTAAACAGAAGAAATAATACTCATGCATTTGGAGTAAACCATGCACCATTTTTAAACATAACTAAGAATAAAGGAGACATAAATTTGAACTTAACTCAGTATTCATGAATCATAATTCTAGTAATTCATTTATCATATATTTTTATTCTGCTTCTGCTTATGTTTTCCATCAGGCAGAGTAGAGTCATTTTGGCAGGACCAAACATAAATATATATATATAAAAGGGACAAACTAGCAGCCTTAAGTGACCTGGAACTCAAGAAACACATGTTCTTCATCCTGCCCTCCTAGCCAAGTTGCATTCTACAAACGTAAATTTTAATAGAAAATAACGGCCCCGTCCACTTGGATTCTATACTTAGATCTCCTGGGGGATCCATGTGAAATTTTCATCTACATTGGTCCTCTATCTTTTTGGATTTCATTTCCATTTTGATTCCCCAGGGGATTTGAAACATTTTGTTCCACTTGGATCCCCTGCTTTAGCTCCTGAAGATTTATTTGGATTTTTTGTCCACACTGATCCCCTATGGGAATTCAATTCAAAAGCATCCCCTGGGGATTAAAATGGAATTGAAATCCATAAAGATCCCCTAGGGGATAAGTGTGGACGAAAATCAATTCAATATTTTAGATGTAAGTTACTATTGTAAATAAAAAAAACACATGGATCCCGATCTAAGCAGGGGATCCAAGTGGACATAGTCAAAATAACAAATTTAAACGTCTCTTAACGTTAAGTCATGTGGTCAAAACAAAATATTAGCTAATAACACACGAGAAAAGAGTTGTCAGGGATTGTAGAAAGAAAATTGAAGCAAAACACTTGCAACTTGAATAAAGAGACTGCTCTGCTCTAGAATTGGACAGGGGAGGAATGAGTTTAAGTTCCATTTTCTTCATTCATTCGATTAAAAGCAACACAATAGAAATACGTGAGCTTATTTTTAAACATTAACTGTAAGCATAAAGCGCTTTTAACGTGTAGGGACATCAGGAATGGCTGGAAAGCAGATATCATGCATTACGGTACTCACTTCTTACAACAACACAGTCGTCATCTGACCGGACGCAGAACATAGGACAAAGAAACACGTTTAATTATAAACTACATGATTATGACATTAACTGATTTGTCCAACGAAAGTTGATATTACGAAGTAGAAAACACTAAAAAGCTTCAAAAATGTCTCTACGAAAATGAATAAATCCTTGAATTTTTAAAGCGTTTTGTATTTGTAGAACAGCCAGCCGAAATATTCACAAGATCCATAATCACAATATTAATTTGGTTTTTATATCCTTTTATATAGGATATGTTTTTAATAAATAAGAAACAAAGATAGAAGTAACTTTTACATTCTTATTCTTAACCAACTCTCGTCAGAAAACCATGTTATACATATAAACCATTTGAATATCATGCAAATGATTCTATTAAGATTAGAAATATTTAGAATGAAGACGTAGTAGAATTAGATATATTAAAACACTAAGGAGTTAATATCACAAATAAGTAAATTGCCGTCCATTAACATGCATTTATAATATTGACCATCAAAGACATTAAACAACTACGAGAAAGGGACAAAAGCTCACCAAAAGTAGGCCTAGCCACTAGAGCGGTCAGTGCCAGAGCGATGCTGGCCGGGTTGTTGCTGTCGGCGTCTATCACGCTCTCTGGTATGTCGTTGCTTAGCTGTTGTGCTTCACCTAAATACGACACATGGACAGTAGATACGTATAGATATACAACCACTGTTATAGTCATAAACCATAGAATAGCAACTGCTCATACCTACGTGAAAAGTAGAATCAAGCACAGTAAAAAGAATTGTCTATGCATACTTGTCTGATGGACTAAACAAGAGATTACATTTATATTAACCGAAACAAAACTTGAAAGACAAATTAAAACAAAACACGAAACACAATAAAAAGGCAACGGCACATTACATAATAAGGTGATATATGAAAACGAAAAAAAAAGAAAAGTGGACAAACATAAACGAAAAACAAATCAAAACTTCGCAAACATTTACGAAAAACCCATATAAGTCCATTACATATTGTATTTTCCAAAACAACGACCGTTTTGGAGGTATCCCTCATACTATAGACTTGGGATAAAATTACGATACTCACCTAGTTTCCTCCTAGGCGTCTGTGGTCGAGGCAATTCCTCGAATATTGCACTGTTCCTAGTGGTAGGGCTCGCCCGAAGACCTAATAATGCTTGTGCACCTTCCTCTAGACGGGACGACACGTCCACAGTCTTCCGACCTAGACATGAACCCTGAAAGCAACAAGTAATAAAAAGAAATAACTTAGCTATGTTTATGAAATCGTAAGCATAGAATTCGGTGTTTTTGTCTAATGATACTTTAGTTGTGAGATGACATGCTACGGCCAATATATTTGCCTCTATAATCACCGGCAGCAGTGCCACCGATATGGTGCATAGGAGGGAAAAGACATGGAGACATAAACCTTTGTCGACAAATATTCTAATATTCATTAAAATCCAAAGATCTGTAAATAACAATAAGAGGAACACGCTATATTTTTATTTGAATCTTACCAAACAGGGCTCGTAGAATTGTTTCAGTCCTCTTGAGAAGTCTCCAATATAACTGTAAGGGTTCCCTAAGATATTGAGGCCAAGAACCAGTACGTAAAACTGTTGCACCAGTTGAGTCCAGTAGTGTCGCGAGGCCATATTTAAAACAGCTGACGTGCTGACAGGGGCGTTACGGATTTCCAGATAGGACATTCTGTGAACAATTCACAGTTGGTAAAGCCTTCGCATTTTATTTGACAATTGGACATATATAACATTACGTAATTAATTGCTGAAGGTGATCTCTAACAAAAAATATATGACTTTTATGACAAGCAAAAACCAAATATTCTTTTCACTGGATCTTATATGAAAAGGCTAAATTCGGTTATTGGCTACATCATATTTACTTTATGATTTTACAGCTAATAGAAATCTAATAAGTGTTAGGAAAGTCAAGTACCTCAATACCACATCCTTCATATCACAAAGCGACGAGCCCCACGAGTTAAATAGATATTCCAATAAATCGCTGTTAAACAGCTTAGGTCTATTCTCCTTCTTATTTCCGAACTTAGTTCTACTCGGACTGTTTCTTGCCTCTGCTGAATATCCTCGAGATGACAGACTTAGAACCAGCTTTACAGGAGACAAATGAACGAATTCAAACAGAACATTCCTTTGAGTAGTAATTTGACTTTTTACTGCAATCATGGGTAACGGCATATAGACTAAAGCTAGGTCTGCACGAAGCCTCACAGCTGGTCTCTCTTGAATTTTCCAGTGGTTCATTATATCGAATACATAATTCACAAACCCTCGGTCTAAATTTACACAGTACTCTTGAACTAATATTTTAAAGTATTTGTAAACATCCTGGTTAAAAGTTGGTCTATATTGTTTGAGAGCTACTATTTCTATGCAAGGTTTTAGACCTCTGTTTGACCTGATATCATTAGGTATTGGAGCTGGATAGAGGACACTGGGGAACACAGCTTCATGTAGCTGGTTGTCAATTTGTAATCTTTGACTCTTTAAATGACAGTACGTGTAAGTATCTGATCTCCGGATCTGCATCCAAACTCCTGGATTGTATGTTCTTCGGAGTTCAGAGAAGAATGGTTTTGTCATCTGCATTTTCTCCAAGTCAATGTGAATATATTCTTTTAGTTGGCATTTCTTCTGTTCTGTCTGATATTTGTCTTCGATCCATGATGTCAGATCTGGGGATAGCTGCTTCCATTTATGATTGACGTTCACTTCCCATCTTGGTAACGAATCTGTCATGCTGACATAGGCAAGTTCCTTCACTCCAGCGTTAGTTGGAACACAAACAGATAAACTGACTCCTGATAAAGACATATAGACTTCATAATTACTCCTTTCAGAGTTCATCCTCATTCGATATTGGTAGGCAAGTCTTTCATCTTGAGCTAGAGCAAATACTCTTTGGAGTCCGTCCACAAATGAAACCCAGTAGACAATGACTTTGTCTTTTCTCATCTTTTTAGTCTTAGTGTGAGTTTCAGGGAGATCTGAACTATCAGAGTCATCACTACTTGAAGAACAGGGTTCTGGGGACTTGGGTGTGAGTCGTTTTAAGGTAGAAGACAATTTGGATGTGACACTGCTGGTTGCAACTAGAGTGGAATGCTTCACTGAATGGAAACTCACTTTTTCTTCGCCGTAACTGTAAGTAATAGTATCTCGTAAGATTTCTAGGGTTTTCTACTTCTATAAGAATTATAAAAATAGTTGTATTTCTAGTTAATAAAAAAAAATACAGCGAATACTGTTATTGAGGTTAGTAACTAATAGCTGGCAAACTAGCAGACGTATCGCCTGAAAGTTAGCGATTACCGCCGTCCATGGACACCTGCAACACCAGAGGTGTCACTAGTGCTTTGCCGGCCTTTTGCAGGGTAGGGATAGGGGGAGGGCGGTTGGGGTATGGGCCTTCGGTATCCTCACTCCCACGGTGAAACACAGTGCAGGCACTATTTCACACCGGTTTTCTGTGAGGCCGTGGTATCACTCCGGTCGAGCCGGCCCATTCATGCCGAAGCGTGGCTCTCCCACTTAAGTAGTGTATTTTATTTATGGTAAAACATAGATATAATCTTAAAAACTAAATTGAGATTCCAAATTACTACATTAAAATTAATAGGTTGACAATAATTAACCTAAAAACTTACCCATCTTGTTCAAAGTCCGCAACAAAACCCTTGCCTTTATTATTGTAAATATTCCACAATAGTTTTCTTTCCCTGACCGGATCGTCCCACGTGTAGAATATAGACTGATATGGACTCAGCAGCGCCACCTGACCCGAGTCTACCTGGTGCAGCTTCAGAAAGAGATCATCACAAAGGTTGTCGATACGAACTGGGCAGTCTCCTGGTGAGTAGAGCTTGAAGGTTATTACAAATGGTCGGTCTGTGCCTCCTGTTACTTCGACGCATATCGCTGTCTGGAAACAATTTAATGACATTATTACTTCATTTCAAAATATCAGGGAAACGTATGAAAGACAGCTCAAAGTTTGTATGAATGTGATACCTCCATGCTATGTAAAAATCATTTTACAAAGATAATTTATTCTAAAGACAGAGCACCAGTGCTATTCTACAGAATTAAGTTTGAATTTTTGTGGCGAGTTTTAACCAATCTAAGCACCAAAACCTCAAATGGAAGAGTTCGTATTAGCAAATGTTCTAAAACCTAAAAAGTTTAAAAAAGCTTTGTGTCATCAACCAGCTTCTTACCAGGCCAGTGCAACCTGGTCTAAATGTCAGGTAATTCAAATATATGTCCTTTATAATTATCTTCAGTGCGATAATTTCCTTATACATAATAATATATTAGTGAATTTTTGAAGTTAATTACAAGTTGATTGTGGGAAAAATAAAACGTCACATTTTCTCAATCTAATATATGTATATTAAAAATGAATCGCCGAAATTTATGTATGCGCATAACTTCCAATCGGCTGTACCAAATTAAATAATATTTTTTTATGTGATTGTAATTGTTAGGGCAAGGTTTGTGTACAAGAAAAATTAAAAAATAACGGGAAAAGTCTTTTTTTTTGTCCGCGACGGGAAGCTGAGACAGAAATGTATGTTGTAATGACAGAAAGTATCTTGGGGTGTCCTCCGAAGCACTGGAATGGTTCTCTACCTATCTTCAGGGGCGTCAGCAATGTGTTCGTATTCAAGACTCGTCATCAAATTGGTGCGACCTCCACACTGGCGTCCCTCAAGGCGGAATTTTATCTCCTCTTCTATTCTCTATCTTTATCAACCTCATTACTGATCAACTTCGATGTTCGTATCACCTGTATGCCGATGATCTGCAGCTGTACTCACAGGCAAGGGTGGAGGATATTTCGCAAGCCATCGACAACGTCAACAGGGATCTAGAAGTTATAAAATCTTGGTCGATGAGATTCGGGCTGTCAGTCAACCCTTCTAAATGCCAAGCAATTTTGGTGGGCAGCAAGCATATGATAAATCGTTTAGATACTACGTCAATCTCGCCAGTCATCTTTAACGGCTTAGTTATTCCCTGGAGCCAGGTAGTCAAGGATCTTGGCCTACTCATCGACTCGACTCTGGATTGGCGGGCTCAGGTTACTCATGTGAGCCAGAGAGTGACAGGTAATCTGCGAACACTATACCGTCTTAAAAATTTCTTGCCTACTAAAACGAAACTCTCTCTCATACAGTCCTTAATTATCCCTTCAATCGACTATGGTGATGTGTGTTATTACGATCTGAATGCAGACCTCCTTAATAAACTTGACCGCCTTCTTAATAACTGCATTCGATTCATATTCAATCTCCGCAAGTATGACCATGTGTCTAATTTACGTTCTCAATTACAATGGTTACCTATTCGCCAGCGCCGCAGTCAGCGAGCGCTGACCTATCTCTTTTCGTTCCTCAACTCCCCATCCTCACCTACGTATCTTGAACCCTACCTTCGTTTCTTGTCCTCGAACCACGACAGAAATCTTCGCTCATCAAACAATTTGCTTCTCTTGTGCCCCTCTCACAATTCTGACTTCGTGAACTCTTCGTTCTTCGTGCAAGCAGTACTGCTATGGAATACGCTTCCACCCGAAATCAGGATGTCAACTAGTCGTTTTTCATTCAAAAAGAATGTCAAGAACTATTTCTTGACGCAATGGCAGGAAATAAATAACTAAAATACAATATAGTAACCACAGTGTACGAATCTAAAGTTTATGTATTAGTGTGTAAAATTATTATATAGATATATATATATCAATATTTGTTTTTTTTTATATGTGTAGTAGTATTATGTAAGTTTATGTCAGTTCTATACACTTATTGACAAAATTATTACCTCTGACTTCCACCACACTGCACCTACCTTACAATATTTCTACATCACCCAAAGGTTGGCTGGTAGAGAATGCCTTGGGCATTAAGCCCGCCGATGTACATGTGTGCATGAAGTTTAAATAAATAAATAAAATAAATAAATGTAAGTACGGTACGAAGTTTGTTGGGTCAGCTGGTTTACCTATATATTATTATTCTCGTGTCATGTTATTGTTCACCATGAACTCCGAAACCATCTAATTAATTTTCACGTTTTTTTAAAATGTCTTGCTGATGTACCTACCTAAGATAGATTAGTTAACATCATGGTTAGACCAATAGGAGCCAAGCATGATTAAAAAGAAACTCAGACGAAGTTACGGAGGTCAGCTAAATGTCCTTTAAATATTTATCATTTATAAACAACGATTTGTTAGCAATAAAATATGTATTATTTTAAAACAACATATTCCCATAAATAATATATTTAAGCTACAAATGTAAAACCAAGCGCGGTCAAAATCTAGCGAGCGAATTCAAAGGTGATTAGCCGCTCCGATTCGAAGCGATTGCAGTTTCCTTTACTTATACAAATATGCTTGTTTGTTTCCTTAGCTTCTTATAAAACAACGAAACATTTCATAAATTTTTTCATACTTTTACCATAACGTAACAGGAAATTATGCAACACATTACAAGAGCAACACATCAACTCATTTTATCTGTTTGAACCTCAATCAATAACAATATTTACTTTACAAATTCTGAAAACATACTAAGACATATCCGGATACTAAATATTGTCATGTAAGTTCGAACACGAAAGCTATGATGCAACAGTTATATCATTGACAATAGGCGCAGGCGCAGAGGCGGCGCGTACTAACACAATTAGCATCCACTTTCATCTCAAGTTTTATAAGACCCACTCATGCCACCACTTTCCTCAGTTTTCAGTGGCATAGCGAAACATCACAATGTTGTATCAAACGCTATCATATTTCATCCTGTTTATCGTGTTAAGTGTTAGTTCTGAGTGTGACCAAGGATGTCAAAAATTCAGAGTGAAAAGAGGGAAATATTACTCAAACCCACCGAGTAGGTTCTACAACCAACCGCCAATGTCTATTCCCATTCAAGGACCATTTTCTTATACTCCACCGCCTTTTCTCAACGATAAGCCTTCGTATGCTGGACGCAGGCCATATAAGGTTAGTAAAATACCCAAACCATCTAATAATGACGGCTTAGGTGATGATGATATAGCCAATATAATCAAATATATGTCGTCGCAAGATTTAGAAAAGCTGTTGGAATTCGCTCAAACCAAAGATCAAGGATATAACAAGTACAAAGATAGATACAACACGAACGAATACACGCGAACTTACAAAAGAGAAAATAAAGAATATGGACCGTATGAAAAACCAACGTCTCATAACGAAGAAATCGACTTTTTAAATTATGTTACTGAACCGACTTTTGATCATTTTCTCAAAGCCCAAGAAACTCAATATTCTAAGCCAACTCGCGAACAATCAGGACGGATACCCACAGCACAAATTCCAAACGAATCAGCTAGTTTCTCTTCTGAACAGCACTATTTCAACTCTGATAATACGGGTAGTTTTTCAATCCCAACCAAGAAACATAACACAGAAAGTATACCCACCTATTTAAACATATTCACGGCTCAAGAACCCCAGCCAGTACAAAGTCATATTTCATCACAATATCAAGACAATTCGAACAGGGCAGTACCAAATCTTGTTTCTAGCAACTCTGTCTTTATTGAAACGAACGAGGAAGATAAGCTACCACCTCCAGTGAACATGAGAGAGGAAGATTATGAATTATCGTTCACAAATAATGTACCCAAAGTAGTAAAGCCTGAATCTTATGCCGTGGAAAATTTTGGTGACTTGCCGCTAATGGAATACAATTCTAAGTTGCATGATGTCAGTTCTTATCATGTACCACATTATTCCGTAAGTATTTTGAAAATTTTATGTAAACTGTGTTGAAATTAAAGGTATTTGTTGTTTTCACAATTTATCTTTACGAGTTATAGTTTTTAGTAAAAAGAACTTATATAAATTACGAAATGTCTTATATACCTATACCTACTCTACAAATGAACTACAGTTATTTGTAGCTATTATAAATTACTAGCTGACCCGGCGAACTTTGTACCGTCATATCTACATATCTGTCTCAGCTTCCCACAGGTAATGTACAGTCGCGAACAAAAAAAGACTTTCCCGTTATCTTTTATTTTTTTGTTTACTAACCTTCTAATAATAATAATAATGAACATATAAAAAAATATTATTTAATTTGGTGCAGCCGATCGGAAGTTATACGCGTACACATATTTCAGCAATTCATTTTTATGTATGTACTAGCTGTCCCGGCAAACGTCGTTTTGCCATAAAATTAATTAAAAAAACATTGTCCAGCGGACAAAATTGTGAATCTAAACCATTCCCAGATCCCCTTGAACACACACAAAAAATTTCATCAAAATCGGTCCAGTCGTTACAGAGTAGTTCAGTGACATACACACTCACAGAAGAATTATATATATAAAGATATAGATTAAGCATTAAATTTTCTGAATATGATCATGTTAAAAAGGAGTGTAATAATTTTTTTATTCGTGAAAATATTCCAAAATTAGTCTAGAACCTTTTAAACTGTCTTAACCCACATAGCTTTTCCTGTATTTTAAGTTCCACAAGCTTATTAAAATACCAAATCTTCTGTATTTTTCAGGTAACTGATTCTAAACCATCACAAGCAGAAGCTCCTACGGTTTTCTTCCCGTCATCTCCATCACAGTCATCATCTTCATCATCAACATCGCTTCTGAAAATATCGCCAGCGGCCGCGCATATCTTGGAACCAATATACGAACCTGCACCACCTGTTTCGGCGGCTGCTAGTCAAGCTGATGCCCATCTTAAAGCTACTAAAATCTGGTCTTACAAATCTCGAGGTGCTGCTTATACTTTGAATGATGATGGAAGTCTAACTCCTGAGAGGAGTAGGCCCAGAGAATATAAAAAACCTTAGATATGATATAGTTGAAAATTATGATTATACTTTTAAGTTATTTATTTTGCAAGATATATCTGCTTCGATAAGAAATTGTCTTCTGGTTGATCAGGGTTAAAATTCGAAGTTTAGTGAAATATGAATAGGAATGCTTTATTTATGACGTTTCATGTTTTTTAATAAAAAAAATAATTCCTACAAAGTTTGTTTTTTATTTATGGAATTAGAGGGAAAATAGACAGACGGGTTTCTTGTATGTTTGGAAAGTCCACCGTGACACAAGAATATAAGTGACATCGTTGCCTATGGTTCAAGGTCCCCTCCCCCCATTGAATCAGTGTGAGGGTTAGTTCGGGCTTGTTTATTAAAAAAAAACATTACTACTGCTCACCCCTTTATCCATCCTTAATACAGTAAAATGGTTCTTCGTAATAGGAAAGTGTTGTGAAACGACAGTCGAATCCCGATACTTGCAATGCATGGACATAGAGTCTGTCTGAGGCCAGAACGGCGTACATTGCTGAGGGGCGAGGTCGTTCCACAGGTCGGCTGCTTCATTCTCTTCCATGAAACGCAAATGGTGCGTGGTGTCGTTGAACACCAAGAAATATGGTAAGAGGGTCACAATTTTTGTGAGCTGTGGGGACAGCTCTGACAAGGTCACCTGGAAATAAAAGTTTTATTTAGTGAAAGATATCAGTTATTAACTAATTTAGTACGCATTAATTAGTGAAGCACAATTTCGATTACCAACATCTTTAAAAAATGATTACTTAGTATAGTTGAAATAAAAGTTAAATGTCCTTCATTCGTTCGGGCTTTAAAACAGGTTATGGAAATGGTGAAACAAAATCAGAACGGATAGGTATAGAAAACTCATTTTACAAGGTCCTTTATTTTATAGAAGTAATTTGGTTTTGTACGTAAGTACTACTTTGTACACGAATATTTAGTGTTTCGCTTTTAAATAAGTAGAAATAAAGTTATTAAGTTGAAATAAGTTTAATTCCAATAACTAGGTTTCAGTTGATTTAGGTACTTTTCTATTTTTTTTATCAATATGAGTCGGCATCTTCTTTAATTACTTTGATTACTGTCCGTTTTAAGTTACGGTCTTAATTAATTTCAGTTTCTAGTCCTAACTGATTCTAATGATGATGATGAAAGTAATTCAGCAATATGTTTCATTTAAAATATAACAAACAAGAGTTTTAAAATATTTAAACCCAACCCCTCCTCATATCCCTCTCTTCATCCCGAAAAGGCCAGCAATGCACTTGTGACGCCTCTGGTGCTGCGGATGTCCATGGGCGGCGATGATCCCTTACCATCAGGTGATATGTGTGCTCGTCTGCCCCCTATTCCATAAAAAAAGAGTGTAAAAGTGAGGTACATTGAGTAGCAGGCGGTAGTTGGTGCGGCGCTCGGTGTGCGGGCACACGACGAGGCCGGGCGCGGCGGCGGCCAGGCGCGCGGCGCGCGACCACGCCGACTGGTGCGCGCGCACGCGCACGCCCCACGCGCGCCGCCGCCCCCGCGCACCCCGCACACCCCCCACGCCCGGGCTCCACAGCAGCGGGTCCTCCGTCACCTCGTAGCACGAGTCGCTCTGAGAGCCCTGGATGTAAGTACATCACAGTTTAGCTAGCTATTCCTACGTCATAATGAAATCAATAGAATGTATAAATTCCATTTAATATAGATAAGACAGCTAGGTAGATTATTTATCACGTCGTATAAAGACACGGCTTATCTCATCGAGAATAAGACGTGACTAAATGCATTGTAATGAATAAATTTAGCAAATATATAAGGAACCGTTAGCGACTAAGAACAGACGCCGACATACGCCGACAGACGCCAACAGACGTCACCATGTAACGATTAGAGTATTATGGAGCAGTCGCTCCGACATAATAAATACTGCTCCCAAAAATACATATCGCCGTTATTATTCCTGCACTACGAAGTTCGCTATACTAGCCATACCATTCTAAAACTCTACTTCAACGACGCCGACAAACTTAGGAGATGGCGGAGTAGAACTCTCCGTGTCCGCCACGTCGGGCACCAGAGATCGCAAAACGATCTTCGTCCTCCATAACCCTCAAGCCTACAACCGACTGATTAGGCCACCAGTCACCATCACCGTAAAATAACAGTGTTCGTGCTATCGTCTGTCGTTGATGAGTGCGAGACCGAAGGCCTGATGATGCAAAAACATCGATAGGCCGCCATGGTGTGGGTCATGCAGCATTGTGCGTTGTCTGCATTAGCAATGAGTATCATGATCACCACTCTTGGGTTCTGCTTGCTTACGCCTTCCATCAGGCAGAACAGAATCATTTGGTAGAGCCATACATAAAAAAACTAACGGTAAACGAAATAAAAGCACGTTCATCAGAAGCACGCAAATACAATACACTTGAATATAATGAAAACATTTCCTTTTAGTCTTAAATCCCTGGTAAGTGGCACTTTCAAAATGCGCTATGAATAAATGAATAACCATAACAGAATATGTTACAACATACTAAAATAAAATAAATACCTAAAAAATATGAAGAGGAACCTCACTGTAATGCATCTACTCCAGCAAAACTTCGTAATTATATGAGACTAGCTGAACCCCGCGGTGTTACCCGCGGTTATCGTCGTACCGCGAGTAACGCCGCGGGGCAAAGTTAGTCTAAAAAAGTAGCCTAAGTTACTCCCTGGATCATCAGCTACCTACCAGTGAAAGTCCCGTCAAAATCGGTCCAGCCGTTCCAGAGATTACCCGGAACAAACAGACAGACAGACAGACCGACAGACAGACAGACAGACATACAAAAAAAATTTAACTACATATTTGGTATATGTAGCGTGTATACATACATTTGCAGTTAGTAAAAAGCACTTATTTTAATATTACAAACAGACACTCCAATTTTATTTATTTGTATAGATAACTTTAAACGTAAAATCACAACTTTTTAGCTCAATAAGTTCTCCAAGTATCTAATTAAATAGACAGTAATAATTACCTTAATTTGCAGTGGTAAACCAGTCTTGTTGATAAACCAATGCTGAGCGTGCAAGAACAATTCCCAACAATCGTTCCTCTCGACCGTCACGCAAACTATCACCTGCTTGTTGCAGCTCTCTGTGTCACTCGAGCTGATCATGGTCACTCTTTTCTCTGTTATATCTGGAAGAAAGAACATATACCTAAGGATTCTAAATTTGCTAACTAGTGTAGGTACTCATCACAATACTGCAATTAGTCTGTTGACAACACTTTCTCAAGGATTCCACTCAAACGATTACTGTGATTACACGTATTGTTAAAAATAAAATCAACTAACACAAATCGGGTGTAAGAGAGTTATTCATACTTAGTTTAATACACTTTCTGACCGATATAACCTTCGAAACCATCAAGAAAAGAGAATACTTATTTCCATTCCAAGGCCGGCAGAGTATGGTAACTTGTCTAGTCGATTGTCCACTATACCACCTAAAGTTCCTAAAATAATTAAAAGAAGCGTTATTTACCTGGAGACAATGTAAAACTGCCATGCCAGGGCATTCCCATATAGTATATGTCGATGCTGATCCTGTGTGACTGTGTCAGTTGAAGTGTGTATGTATGTGTGCGCTCCCCTGCCTCTATGCGTATGCTCCATGATGCTAATTCGCAGGTTATTTCCGTTGCGTAAGGTAGGCGATTGTAAATGGCCAAGGGAGGAACTACACGGATCAGGTAATTTGGTATAGATCTGGTCACTTTAGTTGATTGGATTCCTGGAAAAAATATAACATGCTTTATTCTTCATTCCCCTTTATTTATGGATATTAAAAGAAGTATGTATGTAGAAGTATGAAGTATGTAGAATATTGGGTTCCCGGTAGGACCCACTGGAAATGTCTCGCTCGCATCAAACTATTTATTCAACAAATAAACAACACATTCGAAGATCTTTTAAAAGATTGTTATCATACCTTCAACTGGCAGTATCCTCATGGCAAAAATTCTGTTGTCATCCCCAGACTTAGCTGGACAAATCATATCACGAGGTATGCCCACGTCATTCGCAAGTTCCTTCCACCAAATACCTTGCGTGGCTGTTTGGTAACTCCTAATCAACAAGGGTTTCATTATTGTGACTTTAAATTGCTTATTTAAAGTTATAAATTAACAGTCTATCTTACTATTTTAGTAATCTATCAGCTACTAATATAATGTTAAATTAAATCTTACCTCTGAGATTATTATATTTTAAATTTATTTACTTAATGAAAACAACTTTAATTAATTTACTTCTTGCTATCAAATCAAATTAATTTTTCCGTAACCTAAGTCTATCACAACATGTCAGAGGTTCAAATATAAATAAAAACAGAACTCCTTCTATGATTATTATTTTGTCTACTATAAAGACCTCGTATATTTTTAAAAATCTATCTCTATTTATTGTCCTACATTCCCTGGTTGAGGGCAGAGAACATCCATAGTAAGTCTTCATAGATCAGTTCTGTTCTCAAATATAAACTATGAATGTGATTTCAATGTCTCAACCAGTGTATTACCAGTTATGACCTATGGTACAGAGACGTTTTCACTCACGATAGGCCTTACAAGAAGGCTCAAAGATGCACAGAGCCAATGCTCGGCATTTCTCTGCGTGATCGAATCAGGAATGACCGACATCGCCCGTAGAATTACTAGCTTGAAATGGCAGTGGGCGGGACATATTGCTCGCAGACAAGATGGCCGTTGGGGCCAAAGAGTTCTGGAGTGACGACCACGTAACGTGCGTAGGCCCATACAAGTTGGTCTGACGACCTGGTAAGGGTCGCAGGAAACTGCTGGGTGCAAGCAGCATAAGACGGATTGTTATGGTGAGCCTTGAGGTAGACCTAAGTCCATTAGTGGACGTCTTTCAGTTGAAATGATGGTGATGATGATGAAATGTGATTTAAACTATTACTGACTCGAAATTAGAAGGTAGGAGAAACAGCTTGCAATGATACGCTATATACAGCGGTACGTTGTATGTTTCCTGTGGTGCGATTACTGCTAGGCGCATTTTGTCATCAAAAGGGTTACATAGATATCCCATGAGTTCCATCCCAACGGCTTGTAGATCAGTCTTCTTATAGTATAGTTCCAGTGCGTAGGACGTTTCATTGCGAATCTGTAACAATTATGAAAATTAGAGTTTTTAAGTCAAGATTTCATAGTCAAGTTTAAGTCAAAAAGAAAAAAATGAATGGATATTTTTAGAACACTTTTTCTCTTTTTTTCAGAATTATGAGAGATCTAATGTAGAGTAGTTGTAATATATGTTGTAGTTGTGCATTTGTTAAATTTACCTGCAACGGTGATCGGACTACTATCTTCTTCTTATTATATTTTGATGTTCTTTCAACTGTAATATAGTACCTCGTTGAATTCTTGCTAGGATGCAAGACGTGCATTTTTGACGTACTGCGTTGGGGACACAGGATCTATTTTCATAAAAAATAAACAGTTAGTCCAATAAAGAAATGTAATTTCACGAGGCTGACATAAAACTACTTCACTTACAGTCAGATTATCGAGATCATGCAGCCTGACGGTTAGAGTCATATCAGTGAGAGCAGTGTGCAGTGCTGAAGGTTGAGCGGGTGGGGCTGGCGACCAGGTACTGGGAGGTGGAGCATATGGCGACCCACCAGCAAAGCCACCCTCAAAACTGAAAAATCAAATAAAGATTGTTGATAAACAATCTGAGATTTTGACAATACAACTTAGCTTAGAAGCAACTAACCAATCCCATTCATCACTGACATCCGTTATTTCGGTTTTGGATTTTATCATTGGCTCATCCAAAACATCACCCGATGATGTGTCATAACCTGTGAAATAATCAATGAAGACGTTAAAGTTTACTTTAGCAACTCCATTTTTATTTATGAAGATATCCTCAGTACATCGCTTAATTATTTCATTCGTTTATTACTTACCTGGAGTACTAGGACGGCTGGTATCAACATCGTAATCAGCGATTGCTATAATCTTCTCGTTTCCGGCTAAATCCGTTACCGCTTTGGTTTTCAAATGAACCGTTGATCCGGGTCCTAAAAAATTAAGCCATCATTACTATTACGAAAATTTATATCGCTCCTTATGTAAAAAATAAATTGATTAAAAAATTTACTGTCCAAGTTCAACGTTATATCATTAAACTCACCTATATCATTGACAAGTAGTAGTCCACTTTCACTGGTGACTATTGCAGTAACTACAGCAGTTCTGTCTGTGCAAGCGGCTGCTAAATCCAGTAGACTCTTGGCTCCAGCTGGGGTGATAGTTACGTTTAGCATGTCTCTCGCTTCGATTGCAATGTAGGTGCAAGTTTTATCCACGAAACTTTCGGTATCTAGGCCTGAATCTACACTGTCTTCTCGAACTGGATCCTGTAAATAATAAAAATTCCAAAATAGATAGGGCGGAAGGTAAACACGTAAAGAAAAAACCTACCGAACTGCAACAAAATTTTAATTTCGAATGTCGTCATCGTTGATCATTATAAAATTATAACAGCGCAAAACATTTTTTTTTATCTTCCTGCATGTATTACGTTTTCATACCAAGGTGATTGTACAATCAATACCTTTATCTCAAAAAAAAGATAAATTACATTTACCGTTTTTGGTTTTATATCGATAGTTTATAAAATATCGCAAGCAAATTGAAAACAATAACCTGTAATGTAACAGTTTTATGTTCAACTTCCTTCTTGGTCTTGACCTCTCCGTCTGTGAAAGTAACTGCTTTCTCATTTTCTTCATGATCACTGCCAATTTCTACCTCGCTGTTTTCAGGAGCTGAAGAATCTTCTACATTACTACCTTCCTCTGCACTTGAGTCACTGTTATGAAGGATATGAATAAGGGTGAAATAATCGTATCTTCAAAAAACTTTCTTGGATCAAATTTTTATGAGTTGACTTAAAAGTATTTAAAGTATCTATACTAATATATAAAGCTGAAGAGTTTGTTTGTTTGATAGTTTGTATGAACGCGCTAACAGGAATTACTGGTCCGATTGAAAAAATCTTTCAGTGTTAGATAGCTCATTTATAGACGAAGGCTATAGGCTATATATCATCACGCTAAAACCTACAGGAGCGGAGCACCAATGAAGAATTTTGCAAAAACGGAAAGATTATCATGCTACGGGCAATAGGAGACGCAAACGAGGTTGCATGGGTCGGCTAGTTTCATATAAACTTTACTTACTCAGTAAACAAATGTCCGATAGCTGTTGCTAGTTTATCCATAAGACCACTCTCATTCTCTGAATCGGATTCATCAGCATCGAGCAAACCCAAGAAAGACATATGTCCCGCACTAAAGTCAACGTTATAGTGCTTGCTTTCTCTTCCATTTGGATTTCTAATAAACGTCATCTCGTTGTCAGTATCGCATTCATCAGCAGAGGTTTCAGATTCAAAACCGTTCCTTTTCTTTGATTTTCGAGATTTTTCTGACGTAATGCAAGTATCAGCTTCAGACTCATGTTGTAACGTTGTGTCTAAGCGTGATGACATTGGGTAAGCTTTTGACTGAAATAAAAACACTTATTTTGAGATATCCTTTCTTGAAAAGTTCTATAAATTAGGCGTTTAATACAGTTTCGACAAAGTAACTAACCTGGAATAGTGTAGCTGTAATCTCCCAAGGTCTATAAATATTCTCATTTTGAACTACGGGTTCAATAACCGGTTCCCATGCGTCCACTTTCTCATTGTAACACGAAGCCGAGATGCTTAGAGATGCCGTGCCGTGAAGTTGTTGTGACCAGTCATAGACAGATAATTCTGTCTTCATCTATAGAGAATGAGGATTGGTTATTTGAACATCGTTGCCATTTCTTGTGTGTGTGATTGTTCTAAAGTAATATTAATATTTGCCATACTGACAATAACTTAATACATTTGTGAGGGACTTTGTTTAAATATAGTTTGAAAATGCTTAGGCCAAGATAATGCCGTAGCTGATAGGGAATCAAAAGCGATGTAGAGATGAACAATTGTTGAGTTTGAACCCCAAATTTACTAATCTAGTTTGATGGATTATTTAACAATTTTAAAGATAGCTATTTGATTTTAGGTAGGTATAATACCTTCGAGCACGAGTTGTGTGGATCTTTATGGAATATGTATATGTATATTCAACTATAAAATCGTTTCTTTGATAAAGACACTAAATGAGTTTTAAGAATGTTGTATTTAAGCTACAGTTAAAAAGCTTGGATCGACACAAACAAACGCCACAGCATGTGCTGAATTGTCAAGGTAAATTAGATGAAAACACCAAAATCTACTGCCTGCTTGTATCGATCTATAACTTCCAGTTTCTTAAAAAATGAGCAAAGCCTTATCTATAGGTATTTATAATAAAAATGTAACTGGTCCAGTTCTGTACATCTATACTAATATATAAAGCTGAAGAGTTTGTTTGTTTGAACAATCTAATCTCAGGAACCACTGCACTGGTCCAGTTTGAAAAATTATTTCAGTGTTAGCTAGCCCATTTATTGAGGAAGGCTATCGGCTATATATCATCGAAATGAAATGAAATGAAATGACATGAAATCATTTATTCTGCAATTAGGTTATACAAAACACTTTTGCAAGTTAAACTTTTTTTGAGCAGATGAGTTCGGCGACATCACGCTAAGACCTACAGGAGCGGAGCAACAATGAAGAATGTGACAAAAACGGGGGAAAATTATCACGCTACGGGCAATAGGAGACGCAAACGAGGTTGCGTGGGTCGGCTAGTTAAAGATATTTTGGAAATCTGTTGGAATCAAGTAACACTAACTTTAAAAATCAAAATGTGTACTTAGTTGTTATTCAATAACACGTAGTCCGATTATATTCATTCATTTTTATTTAGAAAGGCAGTACCTACTTTAAATATTTTTCCATGATCTATTTATGTATATGTACTAAAACTGCAACAGCTCCGATTATGTTAATTGAAGATAGGTATTTTGATTTTTTTTTCACCCAAGTTATACTAGCTATAAAATGCCATAACGTTAAACGGTCATTTATATTTAAGATATTAATTTGAAGCTTAAAATACTTGAATGAGGAGTTATAACCTTCTTATAAATAAAAATCAAATGCTGTTCATTTGTCTCGCTAAAACTTGAGAACGGCTGCTGGTTCGATTTAGCTGATTTTAGTTTTGAAATACTTGTCGTAGTTCAGAGTAGGTTTAAATGGTGAAAAATTAAAAAGAACTTGAAAATCCAAATTTCACGTGTACGAAGTAGCGGACACAGCTAGTTTTAAAATTTTAAACACGTAACATAATGTTTCATCATAATTTACCAGAAAATGATACAAAACATCTTTATGATAGGTACCCGAGCGGAATTAGGTATAGACAAGAATTGACACATCGCAATTTATATTTATGAAGAGCCAGTTTATTTTACGCTTTTTAGTGTTTCTAGGCAGGGAGTCGGGTAAAAAGAAGGAACAAAATGATTTGATGAAACCATTTTGTTACATTTTACCGCAAGCCGCGGGCAACAGCTAGTATTATATATGCCTTTAATAAAAAAGAATACTGGCAAAGAAACTCATGGCAATTCTTTTTAAAAACAGATGTTAAGGTACACTATTTGTCACTTAAATGCAAATATGCAACGAGATGTTTTTATTATGTACAAATATTAATTCATTTAAAAGAAGACTTTGCCAACCCTACATATTATGTAGATGAAATAGTAGCTGTAATATATATTTTCATGTTTGTAGGTAATGAGAACAGATTTTTGTCACCGCAAGGACCGCTTACATTAAAGTCTCGTACAATTTACACTCACTGAACAACATATTGCAATATTTAGACAAAATAGTTTTTTTTTATATATTTAGGCCTGTCAAATTGACTTTATGCCTGATGTATGAGCAGAATCGTAGAGAAGAGTAAAGGCCGACAACGCACTTGTGACGCCTCTGCGTTGCGAGTGTCCATGAGCAGCGGTAATCGCTTAACATCAGGCGATACGTCTGCTCGTTTGACCCCTATTCCATAAAAACAAAGAAAAAGTGATCCCAATACTCATTGCGAATGCAAACTATGCAACAATGCAGCATGGTGACCCGCACTTGGCAGTCTATTGAGATGCTTCAGTATCATTTAGCCTTCGGTCTCGCACTCAACGATGAAACAAGACAGCACGAATGCCGTAATTTTAGGTTGATCTTCTGGGAGAGGGTAATATCGCCCCAGTCGACCCGGCCCGTTCATGCTGATCCGTGGTGGCCTAACTACCTATGAACTATAATTACCTTGCACGTTAACACTGGTACCCTGATAGTGTGCTCTATCTCAAATATCAGTCTGATACATGGAATGGTCGCAGTGAAGCTCTCACTGGGTCTAATGCACGGGTACTTCGGTTGAGCATAAGTTTCCTCAGGGTTCATCACCATAGAAGGGGTTAACCTCCTTGGCGCCCACAAATCGTCATTCTCTCTTTCCATTCTGAGAGCGTATCTAGCGAAATTGAATACTTCCTTTTCTTCGGGGATGGCCAACTCTGATGTTATTTCTTCGACAATATCTGTTGAAAATTTTCTTGTATTATTATGTAGTATATTTTATTATGAAAAAAATGTTCTGAAAAACACAAGTGATACATCAATATGTATCAGATGGTCACGACAAACAAAAAAAAAGATTTATTATGTAGTGACATATTTTGATCACTTGAGTTTTAACAAAGAGAATGTGTTACAAAGATTAATAGATGATTTATCTATTCTTACCCACGACTGTATGAACCGTAGTCGCAGCAATATGAACTTCAACGTCTGAAACAGTTAGCTTCACTCTGACTCCTTCTTCGATATTCTTGAAAGACTTTGAGAACTCCACATCACAAGGTTTTAAGACGATCTGCGGAGGAAGATTCTTCAGCTTTGACTGGAGTTTCGACATGACTTGGAGTCCTGCTAAGGACACTACTAAAGACTCGCTGTTAGAGTGGCAAGAGTAGTCAATGAGCAGTTCCGTTCGGAGAAGGAGTGCATGACCTTCGGTTTTTGTAAGGTCCGTAAAGAACATAACCTCTGGCTGTCGGAATTGGATTGATATTGAGAGGCCTGGCTGTTCCTCTGAAACTGAAGTTGCTGGAAAGAAAATAATTTATTTGAGACACGAACACACATGTGTATCTAATAATGTTTGCCCGGTTGTTCAATCAATACTCACCTGTTGAATAATATCCACTGGTAGAATCGCTAGAACTTGGCAGTCTGGTAGAACGATTATTATTACCAGGTTTAGGGGGGTGCACGTCGCCAACATAACCATGGTTGACTACCCCTCCTTCCATAGTCTTTTCACCTGTCGTTATAAAAAAAAACCGGTAAAGTAATAGAAGCATAGTAGAGGAAATGGGCCACAAGAAACCAGGCAGACAGATAAAATTTAATCTTAACACATACGGCATACAATTGGAATTTGTTTGTCATTACTGATGTTTATTTGCTGCTGTAAATACGTAGTATGGTATTTTAAATGACCACTTTCCAAAAACATAAGTTGAAATTCTAATTCAAAATCATTTATTCAATTAAGACACTAAGTGACATTTATGAACCTTAAATTGAAACTACAGTTAAAAATTCATAGATCAACACAAAAAGACGCCACAGTATGTACACCAAATCTATTGCCTGCTTGTGTCGATCCATAACTTCTAGTTTCCAAAATCAAACTCATGGCCACTCTTTTTTAAAGTCAGATATTCGGATACAATAGTCTTAGTATTACAGGTCTTAGTATGAAAGGTAAACAGTATGCAGGCTGCTGCCACCTGAATATCATTTTATTAAAATATACTAAAATGTAACGTCTCTAACTACACAAAAAGTAATACCGTTGAAGGTTTGAGCCTATTAAATATAGAAATGAATAATACATAGAAATAGCAAAAGGTATAAGGTATAATGTTTTATTGCAGTATTTTATCAAAATATACCTGGGGACTCACCTGGCATGGCATCCAGCACAGTCTTTGCCAATTGTAACAAGAATGGTAAAGCCAGATTTAACCTAGTCCTGTCCACCCTCACGTCCGCGTGTCGTGCTCTAGCGCCAGTGACCCTGAGACTGGCATCGATGAGAGGTGGACGACGAACGGAAATACAAGCGTCATGGGCACCTGAAGTACCACCTTGTGACTGGAAAATCCTGCAAAGGACCAAATTTGGTTTAACTCGTAAATTTTATGGGCGAAAAAACAAAAATATATTTTGTCCTCTTACCTCTTAATGACAATACTGGGATCAGGTCGAATGTCTTCCACTAGTAGACTCTGAAGACTAGCTTTTAGTTCTATGCTGCTGTCAGAGCTGTACTCCAATTGCAGTGTCGCTTCCCCAGCTGTGAGTTTCGCTAGACCATGATTTAGATCTCTTACTGGAGAACTTAAGACTTCGTCCATGTCAGAGAACAGTCTTAACTCTACACCGTCGAGAGTAAATCTAAAATAAATTGATTGACTGTAATAAGACATCTTCTTCAAGACGTTTCTTCGAAAGTAAAACATTTAATATTGAAGATGTTAAAAGATTGAGTAGATTAATTTAGACCTTATTGCTGACCTTATCAATGCTTCTTTTCGAATAGGTTCTCCTTGAGCAAAGAAAGCTTGGAGTTTCTTCACAGAGGAGTCACACGGTGCTGGATCTACTGGAGAACTAGGCGCTACGCTTCCTGAAGAAAATAAACTCTATATTATTTAAATTCAAAACTCTTGAAGAGGAAGGAGGCCAATGATATTACAACGTCAACACACTTATTTAATATTTTTTTTAAAAAGACGCTATGGTTATGTGTTTTTGAATTAGATTTTTATTAAAGCTGCTTTACAATATAATCTATGTTAGGACACTTTCTTGCCAACCTTACTTTTAACTGTAATTCAGTGTTACCTTCTTTTATAAACATCCATCAAAAATACGTTGGGGCCCTGTATAATATATTTTGATTATTATAATTGCCATACCAATATAGTGTCCCTCGCTGAGGTTGTCAGTCCACACTGCCATCATGGTGGCCAGGTCTTTCTGTCCAACGTTGAGCAGGACAGTGTCCATGGCCACATCGGCTTCGCAGGCGAGGAGCTCGCGGTACGCGCTGATGGTGACCAGCTGCTGGTAGCTCACCGCGCGCTTCATGTCGCAGCGGATCGATACTGGCTCTAAGATTGGCTCCTGGAAATCATTATTTGAAATCCGATATGAAAACTGTACAAACTTTGCTGAATTTGAGTAACTATGAACGTTCGCAAGTTATAGCGACTCACAAGGGTATAAGGAACTGAAGAAGGGGCTTTTGGGACCTAGACTATGTGTTCAGGAACACGGATAGACACACTAAGCAATTTAAAATTTTCCAAATACATACACAAGTTCATGGACATGTGCCTTATATAAATAACTTGGCAGATGCTATGATACTATGATACCGGGTCCTTTAAGCGGGGTGTGAATAAGCATCTCACTAGGCCGCCATAGTGCTGGTCACCATGCTGCACTGTCCTTATTCGCATTGAGTATGGTGACCACCTCTCTTGGATTCTGCTTGTGCTTTCCATCAGGCGGGGCAGAGTCATTTTGGCAGCTCAAATTTAAAAAAAAATGCTCTATAGCCATACTAAATTTAGGTTACAAATATACTTTCAACAAGCTTAAACCTTTAAAGGAATTAAAAACTCCCACAAATATAAAATTATATTTGTGGGAGTTTTTAATCCTCTTTGAATGTTTTTGAATTAGTAAAGATTCAAGTGCGTACAACTAACTTACCTGAACTTCCAAGGTCCCAGCTATGGTCATGACAGCCCTAGAGAAAGTGAGGTTCACCAGTTTGATAAGTATGTTGTCGATGACAGGAGCTTGGAAGGGACTCGTTGCTTCCTGATTTGTAGTGAGTTGTTTAAAGAAGTTTTCGATGAGAAGGTCACCTGGAAGATGATAACGTGTCCAAATACATCGTTATAGATAATCCGATAACTTTTGATTTTGGTCCCTAAGAACGAGGGTTTATGGGTGACTGAAACCTAAGATATTACAGCATCTTGCTGGATAGACAGACTAGATAAAGAAAGGCGCTCATAGCTCAGTTGCACATGGTGATTAGAAACAATCTCCAAGGGTAAGCAACGGTGGCGCGGTCATTACCTGGATGGGTGACCGTTGGTGGCATGATACCATGAGCGTCTCCGTGATTCGGAGGTCACGTTAAGCAGTCGGTCCCGGCTGTTGTATGTGATAACAGTCGTGAAGCTTAGTTGGAGACATTTGGACCGCTTAAAAACATCCAATGGCAAGATTACGTAGCCACAACTTTTTCTTGCCAGTCCCCAACCCGCATTTGGTCAGCGTGGTGACGTATGGCCTTAAAATTATCCTGAGAAGAGACCCGAACCCAGCAGTGGGATACTATGGGTTGTTGATGATATAAAATTTTAGTTACTGAGGTTCATGCTCCAATGTTATTCCAACTTACCCATATTGAGGACCAAAAGATTCGGTGAAGATGGTTTTTGAGGCAGCAGCAACACTGGTGCATGAATCTGGAATTTTAATAACATGACTGTTACTAATAATAATAAATTACAAGTTGAAGTTCGTGCAAATGTTTCAGTGATATCTTCAATTCAATCTGCCATCGTAACAGTGTGATGATCTATCTGAGACTCGACATACCTATTACCTTATTTGTAACTACTTCTTTTATTCAGAACAAAAATTACTGCCTTCCCAAAGGGGAATAACTTCAAACAATCAAAACCGTTTGCAAAGTTACATTTACTGCTTTTGGATTCTGCGCATGCTTTCCATTAGACAGAGTAGAGTTACTTTGGCAAGCCTACATAGAAAAAAATAATGATGATCAAGATAAACCATGACTTCGGACATACCTCAATGACTAAGTTTAATCTAGTGCTCCAACTGCGGATACCCTGAGCCTGTTTCTCAGCAGCACGTTCTGCTGCCAATGCCGCCTCCGAAGCTACTGAGCTTGGTATCAGCGGCTCTAGGAATTGCTGTAAAGGAAGAAAAATCAGGTTTGTAGCCAAGGTCGGTCAATTTATAAACCAAAATTGTAACAAAAAAGCCAACCTCAATAGCTGGACGTAGAGCTTTCAAATAAAAAAGGAATTGACAAAATCGGTTCACCAAGTCGAAAGTTCGGAGATAACAAACAAAAAAATACAGTCGAATTGAGAACCTCTTCCTTTTTGGAAGTCAGTTAACAATAACTATGTCTGATTCTTAGAAATATTGTAAAACATTGGATTATTTTGAAATGTTTTCTGTGTTCTGTAAAATTTCATGCGTTGTTGTTACATGTCGTGAAAAATAAAGTCTTATCGTTTAAGTTATTACAACTTAAATTATTAACATTTACCGTATATTAATACGTGAGATTAAGATTAATATGTGAGACTTCTTTAAAATTATTATCCGAAAAGTGTAACCAAATTCATAATTATTTTCCTGACGATGCATCCCAACGAATTGACTTTGTAAATTTACAGGTAATATGCACAATTAACAAATTCCCCCCATGGACTGCAGCAAAACGACAGCGGTAATTAAATAAACAATCATTAAATAATTAGGTACTTTTCTATTTAATGACATCAGTATTAAATCAAATAAAGTCCAGCATATAACTGCAACTGCCTCGGTGGCGTAGTGGTAGCGTATGCGACTGCCGTGTTTGAGGTCTCGGGTTCGTTTCCTGGGTAGGACCAAATGTTTGTTTGATCTGCAAATATTTGTATCGGAGTTTGGATGTTTTCCATGTATAATATGAATGTACTTACCAAAAAAAAAGTATAAATGTAATTATATCAGTCGTTTAGTCCCATAACACAAGCTCTGCTTAGTTTGGGACTAGATGGCGTTGTGTTAGATGTCCGAAATATGAATTTATTTATGAAGTGTAGTAGAGCGAGACCTGCAGATGGTGCGCGACGCCGCAGAAGAGCACGACGTGCAGCCGCCCCACGCGCACGCGCACCTCGCCGTGCGCCTTCACGCCGCGCCGCTCCTCCGCGCCCCCCGCGCCCTCCGCGCCCACCGCGCCGTACACTCGCGCTGCGGCTCGCACGTACTTCACCTCCAGCACCTTGTCCTCGTCCGGCCACACCAGCTACGGACATAGCACCAGGGATTCAAACACAAAGAACTAAGTTTTAATAAAGCATCTATTAAAACTATGTTAGTTTAAAATGATGTGCTAATTTATGGAATTCTGTCTATGTCTATAATGATGCAAAAACATCACTAGGCCGCTGTGGTGTTGGTCACCATGCTGCATTGTTGCATTATCTGCATTCGTAATGAGTATGGTGACCACGACTCTTGGATTTTACTTATGCTTTCCATCAGATAGAGTAGTCTTTTAGGCAGGGCCATTCATAAAAATAATATACACATCATCGTCCTATTCGAAAGATGTCCACATATAGGTATGAATATACAAAACTGATTGTAACCACCAAACACTACGACTGAATAAGAATTTCTTCCATATTAAAAACACTATCGTTCCGCCTCTTATTGTCCACTTATATAACCAGCTTAAATGGTCCACTCATCTCAACGCACTCGTCACTAGAACTAGAATGCTAATGCAAATCTTTAAGTGTTTAGGTAGAATTGCAAATGAGAAGACCTTGAGGATGGTTTATTCTCCTCTTTATCAGTCAATTCTGACCTATTGCATCACTGCATGGGGAGACGCTAGTAAGACACATATGATGAGATCAGACAAAGCGCAATGCACACTCCTTAAAACTACATATGGTCGGTCCTACAGATAACTTACTAATGCACTTTATTCAGAACTGGGATTGCTCAGAGTCCGCTGCGCTTTCACAGAACTGCCCTGAGCAATGACACACCCAGTCAGTTAGGACGTAAGTTGGTATGGAATACCGAGAAGGGTCATAAATCGATTGGAAGGAGAATGTACAAATTTATGGGCCCCTACTTGTACAGGAAAATTAACGCCAAACTTGGTATCATAAAGCTAACAAACTTCTGTTGTAAAAAAGGTCTAAAAGTGGCTGGTTGAGCTTGACTATGACAGCACGGAAGACCTTCTGAAAATCATACAATAACAAGCACACAAAGAGAACCATGACACACATCCACATGCATACATACACACGCACACATATGTGAGTAGCTTTTGGTTTGTTTAATTTTAATGTCTAGTTCTTTAATGTCTCGGAAGCGTGTTGACGGAATGAGACTGGATCCCACAACACAGGGAATCCTAGTGGGGGATCTAGGGATCAAACCCTGTACCTGTATACTTATGAAACAATAAAGATTTATTTATTATTATTAAATTAAAACCCTCTACGCAAGCACATAATCGAGTAATCATCCGCCAAAAATTTCTTAATCATTTTGGAAAAAAGCTGATACTTTTACACTGCTGAACCGACACTAACGAAAGATAGATAAGAACCACCGCAAGGAAACTGGCTTTCAAATGAAAAAAAAACCATTAAAATTGGTTCATCCGAATGAGAGCTACGATGTCACAGACAGACACACACACACACAGACAGACAGATAGATATCGACGTCAAACTTATAATACCTCTCCTTTTGCGTCGGGGGTTAATAAAAAGAGAACTGACACAAACACATGCGAAGATAAAAAATCTGTTTAAATTTAACACTGAGAGAACTACTGCAATATAACTACTAGCAAGATTACTGAGTTTGAAATAAATTCGTTACCTTGGGATACAAAGTAGCTTCAGATAAGTCATCGACGTGTAGTGAACTCAAATACAACTTGAAGATCATGCGATCGTTGGCGCGGAACACGCAGTCGCTTACCAAAGAAGTCAGTCTCATTTCTAACACCGACGACTCCAGGTGGCATAATTTCATTGATATAGAGGATGCCCTGCAAGCCAATAGTCAACGTGTAATATTATTTAATATTTAGATATGGAATTAAATTAAAATGGCAAAAAGTTGGTGATAAAAATAAGACTACACGACAATTTTATTAAGGTAAGACTATCAGTTTCGGATATTTCATTACCTGGCGGAGTAGCTGAACTTAGTAGCACCAGATGGAATGGGCGGATCGGCTTCTGGCTGCATCATGTAATCCCAAAGAGACTGAGTCTTAGGCAGGACCACGCCCTTCAAATTTAATTTATGACGATTTTGGATTCTGAAAATGTTCAACATTATCTATTAAACTCATGCGTTTTGCGGTGAAGTCTAGAAGTGTAAATTGGGGAAATAGTTATTGTATCATATTTCATAATGTTTTTGTAACAGTTGTTTTCTTATCCCCCCAGATCATAATTTGTTGTTTCTGGATCGTGGTTTAGATTCAGTTTTGAAATCTATTGTCATGAAGATGATAATAAGGTATAGACTTAATTTTACTTGTAGATGAAAATGTTGAGATTTACATTTAAGCCTTATAAGTATGTTTGGTTGTGTTAGTTGAAGTAAGAAAGACTTACTTTTCGTAAATATACTGTAGATATTTAATAAGTGTCCGCAGAGCCACCGCATGTAACAGCAATGAGAGATGACCGAGATCGACTACCAGAGCCTGTTCGACGCTGTGGAAGTGGGAACGGAATTCGGGACAGTCAGCACGGACCTGGAATACGTTTGTAAATTTAATGATAATTGTGCTTCGGCTCTTCGTCTACTCAGCATTATATTTCTAGCGAAGACTGTTGTGTGAACCCATGACTGAGCAACTTTTTATCATCACCTAACAGGCGAACCCTGATGAGTGATAGCAAAACAATTTTGTTTCGCAACTTTATAAACTTATTTAAACAAAATTGAGTTGTGCAATAAAATTTAAAATAATATAATATCTAAAAACTCTTAAACATATAGGTTAAATCTGCGCTTTAAGCTTTCACATCAAAGGCAAAAAAAAAACTCCTTTATTAGGATGACTTACTTTTCTATACAACATATTGAAGAGTTCTCCAGAGCTGGTAATTAATTCCAAGTACTGTCCTGTACTACTGTGGTGCTGCTTGTCTGTCAGTAACACTTGGCTAACAGACAACTGAATTGCTGGGCCGTACTCCATGAGAGCTACATCCAGGCACACTTTTGTGATGCTCAACATAATATACGGTTTTTCAGATTGGTCACTGGAACGGGCGAGGTTGATTACAATTTCACCTAAAAACGAAAATTCCTTATTAAATGAACAGAAACTTACTTTAATTTAAATGAAACCTTATACCATTGGACATGGTCAGATAATGCCTTCAATGATTTATTGCTTAAACTGCTTATCTTCCAAAGCGATCTATTCCCTGGTAATTTCTCTATATTTTTATAGTTAACATTTGGCTTGACTTACCAACAATAAACCTCAGCAACGTATTAATATTGTTGCTGGGAGACACGTTGTCTTCGAATCCTGGCAGGTCTACTGTCCTGGCGTATATCTCCATATCCTCGTCACTATGTTCAGAAGTCGCAGACGTCTGTTGTGCCGATTGAAAGCCTGTCTTTGCATCGGCTTTGTCGAAGGTCGTCTCTGCTGCCCTATGTACACATGGAAAATGATCTATAAACTGTCATGCTTACGAAAACAAAATCGAGCTTCTTGCGAAATAATGTGTGTTCCGTCTGAATTCTCATTCTCAAATGTTTGTAGTTCCAGTTCAAATTATCGGGAATAAAATTGGAACAAGTAAGTTGCTTGAACCTTTTAATACACTATACGCTGAAGTATTGAGGAAAATACAAGAATGCGATGATTCCACATTATCTGATTTAAAAAGCATGAGATTAAATAATTATTCTCAAACTAAGCAAGTCTTTCATGCACCTACCTGTTCCTAAGTAAATAAGCAGCTACAATCTTCTGACGTAGTTTTATCAGATCCTTGTATTCAGGGTCAGCGGTCACCTTGTCCATTACCAGTAATTCCATAAGCTCTGGTTCCTCTGCATCCTCAGTGTAATCTCCGGAATCCATGAAGGAGACGGGGACCGTGTTAGGAACAGGCACTGGTAGATTGTCACAGAAATCCAGGAGAAGTCCAATGATACGGTCGGACAGGTTCAGTTTGAAACTTGTCAGTGATATATTTAGCTTGTACCTATGAATGTAAGAACATTGTTGTATTTTGAAGAAATTTAGGTTTAGCTGACAAAACCGCATAAGTAATAATTAGTTCCACGGTAGATGTTGATGAATAGCATCAAACCGTTGTTTAATGAAATGTTATGAGCTATCGATCATGAACATCTTCTCGGATACTTAAATGTTTTGGTCTTAGTCGAAAATATTTTTATATCAGGGAATTTCTTATCAAATTTTTCAAATTGAAACTTACTTTGGCAATAACTTGTAATCCTTTTTAATACTGTTGGAGAAAACCACTTGCATCTTGATTTTCGGTACGAGATGTAGTTCGGAGTCTGCGTGACGACGAGATTCGCGCCACGGCTCCGTCCATTCGCTGAATAGAACCTGGACATATACGATGTGTTTATGAGGATATTGAATATCAAAACTTGCATCTAGAAGACCAATGGATATTTAGACCAGATTTTATTACTTATGCCTAATTTACTTAAGTAAAGCCTTAAAGTGAGTGATCACACACTGGTAACCATACGGGAACTTTGTTAATTTGGCGGAAGGTCTCAAAGGCTGGCAACTAACTTGTGACTCTTGATAAGACGTCCGTAGACGGAGGTAGTCACTTAAGTGATCCGTGTCATTTAGGAAGTAATAAAGTTTTATTGACTCATTAAAGATGCTTTTGTTTAATAACATACGTGTTATGCATATACCTGACAAGAACATTCAGCGTGTAGTCTATCGTAGAGTCTTTCTTCAAGTTCCATACACGTGGCGTCCTCCAGGGTCAAGTTGGATGGCTGCAGGTCGGACTTGACTATAATGCGGCTAATGTCTAAGATTATCACTCGCCCAGATCTGTGAAAGTAGAATATATTTTTAAATAATTTAGCTGAGGCAACAACTACTATTTCTTCGAACAGATAGACAGAACAATGGTGGTAAAACTTTTGCTACGGTGAGTTCTGGACATTCGATTTCAACATGAGCCAAAAGTTGCGTGATCCAAGAATAATTGTCCTGAGTCTGAATGTCTTTCTGTCTTCTGTTTGAATATTATGAAATTTCTCCGACGCCGATATTACTCCTAGAGTAGGTGATAATAATTAACAAACAATTTCGGACATTTGACACACAACAACTGTTTAAAATGAAGTAATTCTTGAAGGTACTAATGAAGTTAGACTGACCGATAGCATACTTAACTATTTACATACCATACACACATACATATCATATATTACTTGCAAATCATAGAAACGTTTGGACCGACTTGAAACTATTTAGCACAACATAACTACTACTACCAGTGATTTAATTTGTAAAAAATAAACAAAATTTACTTATGCACACATCCATGCTCCGGCACGACGATGCAGGGTCCTTTCACATCTATATTCAGATGAAAGACCTTCCTCCTACTGATAGCATACGCCAGTAGTGACTTGCTGACTCCTCCAGCCCTGTACATAGTCTCTGACACTTCTGCAATCAACTCCTCAGATGTCATAGAGTGAGTTTGGAAGAAATTGATCAGTTCCGTGATTGAGTGCTGTTAACAAAAAAAAATAATTCCATGACCTCATTTACATAGCTACAATGATCAAAACATATTTTTTGATTATGTAAACCTAAAATGAATCTTTGTCTTCTTTACGTCATCTAATAGTTGACTGGTAGATAATACCGCAGGAATTTAATTCGCCAGTGTATCTTTGCTTGATGAATTAAATTAAAGTAACATCTATAAAAAAAAATTGATTTGTACCTCAACGTAAACTATTTCGACAGGTTCCATGAGACAACTTAACCCATAATCCGCTTCAGTACTGCAAGGGTTCTTTTCAACATCCAGTGCCAATAAATTGGAGCTGGTGACTCCTGTTCCACGTTCTGGAGTGAGAAGAGGAACTAGGTCTCCGTCTGAAGTAACTCCTTCGATGACGACACATTCGGCTCGAGCTGATAGCTGGAAGTATTGAGTTACGACTTTAAAAAAATAATCATTATCTAAATTTATTACTCAAACTTAGTTTTTTTTTTCAGAATATTACTGGAAAGAAAAATAGAAGGCAAGGGAAAACGAGGATGACCTAGATTTATATATATATATAGCAAGTAATAAGAAAGTAGGAGGCGTGAGTGTCCCCTCTTTAATCCACCCCCATAACTTAAACTATTTTTTTTTTTCAATTTCCATATTTTCTTAGATTGGATAGCTAAGTCATTTTAATGTCCTCTTCAACTCTATGTTTACCTAACAACCCAACACTATCTGTCTGTGACGAATATAGTTCTATTTATCCAAATATTCAAAGAATACCTTGTAAGCCTTTGCAGATGGTCTCGTCTCAATGGAGGCCAGGAATTGAGTGAGAGTCACCACGAGAACTTCTTTACTTCTGTTCATCAACGTCAATGAGCAGTTCGCCAATGTTAAGTTTATTTTGTGCTCTGTAAGAAAAAGTATCACAAATTTATTATTATAACCAAAGAAGACCGTTAGGTGTTTCATTCCAGACGTTTGATAAAAACCATCAAGCAATACAAAATATTTAGGACTAGCTGACCCGCTCAACTTCGTTTGCGTCCATAAGAAATTATTTTTTCCCATTTTCTCAACATTTTCGGTCGATACTCGGCTCCCATTGGTCGGAGAGATGTTACATAGCCTAAAACCTTCCTCGCTAAATGGGCTATCCAACAAAAACGAGTTAGGCAAAATCCGTTCAGCCATTCACGCGTGATGTGACCAAGCCAAATAGGGATTCGTTTTTATATATATATAGATATGGGTGTAACGTAACGTAAATTTTGGTTTGGCTGTATTCTACATCATGCTAAGAGAATTAGGGGCATTGTTGTGTCCACTAACAATTAAAATGGATAAACATGGGAGAGAAACGGCTTCTTCCTCTTAACTTACCAATATACTGCTTTGATTTATCAGGCTGTGGTGCTCCCTCCACGTAGCCGATGAGCTCACAGACCCGTTTCTTCTCAGGACTGGACAAGTGACTCCACAGAGTCTTATTCCTTTCGCTCTTCACGCACAACTCCACATGAGCCTTGGGCTCCTCGATGTCGCTCTCGACTGGAGAACTGCTCGGCTTCCACCAGTCGAATTCAGTTTCAACAATTTCTATGCGGTCCGGTTCTTGTGCTAGAAGCTGAACAAAAATAACTTTTTAAACACTGAGAACCTAAATATTAAAGGCAATACGGCAATCAGAAACATTTTTAAAATAAAGGTAGTTCCTATCCACTTGTTCATAGAAAAAGGGGGGAATGTAGAATACGATATTGAGGTTTTTACAAAACCTATAGATTTTGTACCTACCTTCCATCAGATATCCCATGTCCAATGATGGCTATCATACTAACTTGGTATTGTTATGCCATAGAGAGATGGGTCTCGAATAATCTAGAAAACTCGAGAGTTGAGGACGGCGCCATCTAGTATTAAGTAGCGCACGGCTGTTGAGATTACAGTTAATGATTCCGATATTCTCAGCGTTAGATGGCGCTGCAAGTAATGTATTACTTGTTCTAGGAGTTTCTATTTGGTCTTGAAAGTTTTATCGAATACTTAAGATCATTCGAGATATTTCGATCGATAAAAGCGGAGCGTGTTAGCCGTACGGGCCAGTATTGTTTCACGATACAGCGGATTAACTTCGAAGCGATTTGCTAGTGCGACTAACGACTGATTTAGTAATATAAATACTGTGTTATATTTCTAGTAATCAACCGACTACTTTTATTTAATAAATACCCGGCTCGTAACAATATTAAAAGTCCACCATTCCTCCTTTGTGTTTCTCACCTCTTGTCAGTTTCATCGTGTCTCTACCTATCTATTGAATGCGTATCAGTCGCAGCTTCACTGTTTAAACACTAAAACTTACCTCAAATTTGGCTTGCTCCCTTGCAATGACCACAGAAACGATGGGGAGGCTATCTTCACATTGCTGCAAATCCAACTTCAACTCAATATCATTAGGGCTCCTCAGCGTACTCTTATAGATTTGCTTGTAAGAGTTGTACGTCTCTCTGTGCTTCTTAATGGCAGCCCAAGTGTAGGGTCTCACGCGCTGTTCCACCACAACATTGTACGCATAAATCCACCATTTCTTTATGTCTTTGGATAAAGGTACACCTGGATGTAAATGGCGATATTTCCTGAAAGAACATCAATTTTACTATTTAAACTAATCACTAACTTCGTTTATACGTATTTTGTTTTTACTATATTAAAGAATATAGAATATCTTTTTGAAGAATCGGCAGATCGTAGTAATTTTTTTTTTCATGTCATAGGCGGGCAAACGAGCAGACGAGCGATTAACGCCGCCCATGGACACCTGCAACACCAGACTGTCGTCATAAGTGCGTTGCCGACCTTTGGGAGGATGGGGGGGAGATAGGGTAGGGGAGTTGGGGTATGGGCCTCCGGTATCCTCACTCACTCGGTGAAACACAGCGCAAGCACTATTTCACACCGGTTTTCTGTGAGGCCGTGGTATCACTCCGGTCGAGCCGACCCATTCATGCCGAAGCGTGGCTCTCCCACGGTACGATCGTTATGAAGAACCTATTGAGAATGGTAGGTTTTTACAAAATTACACTATTGTTGTCTTTTGTGGCAAGCAGTATGCTAATACAACACCACACAGACACAGGAGAAATAAATTGATGAATATTTTACCAGATTACAATATTAACATTTAAATATTTATAATGTTAACTGTACCTGTTCAGTTTAATCCTCGTGAAGGATGCCAATAGGTTATTTAGAGAAAGATATTGTCGTCGAGACAGCTGTAAGGCACTGTCTTGGAGCACAGCATCCAGCAGCAGACGCGGCACTCGAGCCTCACCAGAGCGGTTGATCAAGACCTTCACTTTGCAGGTCACTGGTTTGAGTACTGCAATTTTAATTAAATTAAATTTTATAAATGTTCAATTATCTGCATCAAGATTAAACTATTAATTCACTTACGTAATATGTTACTCTATATTTTATAGACGATTAAGCAACTAAGTTACGCAACTACCGTCACTTCAGTTTTTGAAGTGAAAACATATTTAGCCGCGTTGAACACTTTTTGGTAGAAGAAAATGTTATGAGTTCGTGTCAGCGACATCTATGATAAATGTTTGATGTTGATAATTCTAATTTAAACATTATGAAATGTCTAATTTTACACATTAATTTTACAAATAACATTCTAAGTTATAGGTTTTATTCAATCGACAGTCCTTTGGACTGCCAATTTTTTTTAAGCAAGTTATGGCGAGGTTGTAGGTGTGGTCACTGCATCACTTTCGAAACCAAGACTGAGACTGCATGTATGTTGTAGATGCAATGATTCAATACTTACAAAACTCAAAATCCTCATGATGCATTGAAAACTTGTCGAGTCCAGTAAGCATATAGTGCTTCCAGTTATAATACTGCATCGGTGTAATGTGTGCAGTCTCGGTGTCATCCAAGGCCGTGGCTGTGGGGTTCCAGTACGCTGACAGAGATTCCACACGCATCATCTGGTATACAGTGGACGCGTTTGGTGGCGTCACGGAAGGTTTCCATTTGCTGGAATAATATTATTTTACTTAATATAAATAGTTACCGATGTGTGTCACACACTGTCCTAATTCAGTGTTTCCATGAGGTTTTTAAATTGACAATATAAGTGATCAGGAAAAGAGTCACGGCCCAAAATTGTTTGGCAAGTGACTTAAAATGATTTCTTGTATTTTCACTGATCTCCCGAATCACAGAAACTGTATGGCTGATCCACTTACCTGTTGGTAGTTTCAATAGACAAGCTCAGAAGACACAGCCCACACGCCAACGGCCCATCCTTAGAGCTGATAGAGTCTTCATATCTTACGTGAACGTTCCTCACATAAATTTGTATGTTGTTTACGATCGCAGTGAACAGATGCTCGAAGAAATTTTGAGGACCTTTTAAGACCTAAAAGAAAAGTGTACATCAAGAAGAGAAGAAGAACTGAGTAAAGGCATAGACCTAAGGAATTAGGTAGATTTTATGCTAATTATACTGCTGATATATACATCTTTATTAAGGTAGATATCATCATCATCATAATCAGCCTATCGCAGTCCACTGTTGGACATAGGCCTTTCCAATTGCACGCCGCTTGCTTCCATCCTCGGCTTCTCGCATTCAGCTCCTGCCAGCCGTAGATAGATTACAGATTTTGGTAGATATATTACAGGCAGATACAGAATACTTGATCGATTATTTGTTCGTATTTGGAATCGAACCCAAGAAACCAACCAGTCACTATCACTAACTACTACACTATTAGGCTTATCAAATATAAGATGCAATAGAGTTACTATATATTTACCTCACTCTCAGCTTCCAAGTCCTGCAAAATCTTCCTCTTAGCAGCTCTGGTCAGCCGCTTCTCTCGTTCAGGATCAAAATGACTGTTTGATATGGCTGGCCCTACTAAAACCAGTACATCTTCGATATGTACCACTACGGGCTGTGTGTATAGTCCAGTCCAGGGAATTTGAAGTCCAATACGACCAATGGTACCAATTTTTACATCTATCGGTAAATCTAGTTCATACTGCAAAATAGAGCAAACAATTCATGTTTAAACTGAATACTGAAATACAAAACAGGTAACATAGTTAAATAGTATAATATTCAGAGACGATGTAAATAAACATTGGGTTTTGTAGTAAAAAAAGGAGATTGTTCTATTGAACTCTTCCAACAAGTTTTCACCTCGTCTGTTCATCTGAACGACAGCAACGTACTGGACTTGAAAGTTACCGCTTTAGATTAGTTTACACACGCTCTCGAACTAAGCGGTTGCATTGTCCACATTCACAATGAGGACGGTGACTACCACTTTTGGATTCTGATTGCTTTTCATCAGGCTGAGTAGTCATTTTGGCAGCTATTTATAAAAAAAAACTGCGAAACTAGTGGCGTAAATTCAATCGGGAATGAACAATAATCGAAACTGCACTTCCATTCAAGTCACTGTTTGTTACTCATTTAAAATAGAACAAAAGCAAAAATCCAATAGATTTTATTTCAATTTGCCCTTTTCAGGCACTTTCTAAATGTTAAATTAATGACTAGGTGCGCGGTTCCAAAAGGTCATTTCGGTAGAAAAGAACCGGCAAGAAACTCCATAAATATGATCATAAAACTTCATGAACAGCTAGTACTACTAAACATCAAAACAGTATCATTAAAAAGCTTAAATGCGACATAAACAGTCACAAGAGATTAAGAGAGACTAGGAGAGAGAGAGAGAGCAAGATCTGTATCTAAAAGCAGTAGTTATAATGCACAATTCTTACCAAAGCCTCAGGCTTAAGTTTAAGGTCGGTGAGATTGACATTGCCGGAGAATATGCCGACGTTGAGGTTCTCGGTGTCCAGGTCCTGGACGTACTTGCCTAGCAGCCGGTTAAGGATACCGGCGACCGCACCCTCGAACATGGTGATCGTTTTTGGTGATCAACTAGAGAAAGGAAATGATAAGAAAATAATTACTAAATCTTTCACAAATACATACCTAAAGGACATACATACATAAAGTACCTAATTTTCAATAGTCCGTTTTTTTAAGACATCTCCCTCTTTAGGAATATAAATCCTGTGTCGCGGGGTACTTTATAAAAACATACATGATGTGGACACGAACAATACCCAGAGTCAGAACTACAATTTGTGTATCCCATATGTTGTCCCATGTGGGATTTGAAACCACAGCACTTGGCGCAGTAGAAAGTGGCGTGGTGACCGCCTAAACCACTGGAAATCAAATGCATTTGTGTGTAAAACTTCATGTGCGGCGGCCAGTTTCAGCCGTGCACAAGTGCGCAAACACAGGTGCACTTTCTGTTCGCTCACTCTCATAATCCAATGGGACTGTTAACCGACACGACCGGGGAGAGATGGACCGACAGTTTTACGTGCTCTCCGAGGCACGGGGGTTCAGACCCCAAACTACTACTGTGTAAGTGACTACTAATTCTCATATGTGTCCCAAAAGTAGGTAATATTTATGAAAATTATAACGTCTTTTTTCACAAAAAAGCACTAAAGAAAAACGCGATCGAAATCATTAAGTGCCGAAATACGAAGAGTTGTTTTTTTTTTTTGTAAAGATTTGTTTCATCCTGTGGTAAGGAAAAGCAGATTAACAGCGATAACGCCTGCTCATCCATAGGAGTACCCAGGAGGTTTGAAGCAAACACGGCTGTATATGAACGGTTTCTTCCAATTTGTTCAATTACAGTTAACTTCTTTATAATCGCGAAAATTGTTGCAGATAGTATTATTGTACTTGTACTTAACTACGCTCAACTAATTTCAGGGAATATTTGATTCAGAAGATCCAGGCCTCCAGCCGTCCTTCGGTTAGAAAGAGAAAGACGATTGCGGTATCTATCTGTCTCTCTCTACTCGCATATTTTAGCATCGCAAGTTAGCATGGAAAAGTAGCATAGCAGAACTATTTGACGGTTAATTGTTGTGATTGGATACCATTATTAGTCCTTTACTGCGCATGCGCAAAGACAGATGGGGTATCGAGATCTTTTCTCTCTTTTTAACCGTTGAACGTTTCCGCTTACAGGCAGCCATATGTTTTCCCTGCTCTATCTATAATAGCTCTATCAAGGCTATAGGTGGCAATCAAAAATGGCAAACGGTGATGAACAAAGAATGCTATAAGAAACAGAAAATTATAAGCGAAACTAGTTCCAGTTAATAATATGCTTTCCCGAAGTAACTCATTATTTCTTTCACAACGTGTATTACACACGTTCTGAATAAATAGTGAAATGAAAAATTGCAACAATAAAGTTATTACATTACAACAAAAGAAAAACTTTGTTAATTTCTTAAGTCACACTTACCAATTAAACATTTAATTCTTAGGGAAAGTCTTTAATCGATGTGCCCAAACACACATTTAATTTATTACGAACAAACGAGGACAGGAGGAGAAGGTAAAACAACATCATCAACAGAAAACAAAAACAAAACATCATCGAGTGTGTAATCTAATCTATAACACCACATGGACACGAACACTCACTAGATACACCCACACAAACGAAAACTTACTAACTCTAACCTAGAGAACAAAGCAAATACCAAAAGAAAAAATAAAAGAAATCACATCATATTCTCAGCTAAATATTTCCTAATCAATATTAATTTACAGATAAGTGCGTATTTAGGTATTGTCTATAGTATACGGGTCTAGTAAACACATTATATTAATTTCTTATCACCATTATCAGTGATAAAGCATCAGTGATACGTCGAGGGTACTCTATGGCGTGTGTAATTTGGTGTTTTTACGATTTGAAATCAAGTTGAAACGAATAAGTGAATAAACAACGCATTATAGCAATTATAGATTTGGCGCAAGAGCTTGATAAATTTGATGTTTATTCAGCAATCACTGTGCTAGTCCTATCAACCCATGGGTTGATTGGACAGTAGAGGCAGGCGTTAGGTAGCTGAATTAATAGCTTGATGCAGAAAATGAAACTTCTAAATACCAGAGAGACACTTTTTCTTGTAGCAAGGCATTGTGCTCGAAAACAGAAGTTTTTTTTTTTTTAAATCTAAGTTCGTTCTCAATTATTCAGTTTCAATCGACTCTCGATATCACAAAGGTCATATACCTACCTTGTGACGCCTCTGGTGTTTGCAGGTGTCCATGAACGGCGGTAATCGCTTACCATCAGGCGATACGTCTGCTCGTTTGCCTGCCTATTCCATAAAAAAAAGGTATTCTCGTAGAATATGAACCATTATTCATCATCATATCACGTAATCATCATAGTTTCCACAACTGCCTCGGTGGCGCAGTGGTAGCGTACGCGACTGCTGTTCTTGAGGTCTCGGGTTCGATTCCCGGGTCGGACCAAATGTTTGTATGATCTGCAACTATTTGTTTCGGAGTTTGGGTTTTTTCTATGTATAATATGTATGTATTTACAAAAAAAAAGTATTTAAGTATTTATATCAGTTGTCTAGTACCCATAATACAAGCTCGGCTTAGTTTGGGACTAGATGACGTTGTGTGTTAGGTGTCCGAAATATTTATTTATTTATTTATTATTTTCAGCGAACGTTGAAAAAAATAAACTCAGTATTTCTCTAAAAAAAATATGTGAAATTGATAGGTAAGTACTGGGTTGTACCTTTTGTTAGCAGAAAATCTATTTTCAGTCAATTTCTCGAACGTTTGTGAGTGTGTATATTTGTTAATTCTTCACTCAAACACTACTGAACGGATTTGAATGAAATTTTACAGTTATATAGCTTATACATCAGAATAACACATAGGCTACTATTTGCCGCGATAACCGACCTATATACGGGCGGAGCCGCGGGCAAAAACTAGTGTTTTATAATTACGAGATTTGACCTTCAAAGGGCCAGAGGGACGATATTTTTTCTGACTCTTCGGTCTGCAGATGTCTATGGGTGGTGGTAGACACGTAATTTCAGCCGACTCACCTCTACTCCTGTCCTTGTTTACTACTGTCATTTCATTTTAGAAAATAAAAAAAAGATCCATCTTTTTTGTTTTGATTTTGAGAACTATTAATTTGTTTAATGTTATTGTCGACATTATACAACGTGCGTTCCACGGTTCCTAACGAAATAAGATTTAATCACTCCCCTAGGCAACGGGATTATTGGAGGCAGTCAGTGGAAAAAGATAGTGGCGACAAAGCCTCCGATATCAGTATTAACAATGAAACGAATTGTAGAACATACACAGGGTATGTTACTTGTTTGGCGATGTGTAGTTTAGTATTAAGTCTCTCTATCTTTACATCACAGCAACTGCCTCTAACAACAGGGGCATCCCTACCTATAGTGTAGGATGTGCTGTGTATATGGGCGCAGCGGTATTAGGGGCGCCGGGCATTTTAATGAATCTGACTCTTACTGAAGGGCATTACGCTAACTAAAAGGCGCCAGAGTAATGATTGCACACGGGCGCTTCATGGGCTAGAGACGCATCTGTTTAACAGACCACTTTTGTACGTAGGTTTCTACTTAGAAAGAAGGCTTCCTATACCACGCTGGCCAAATGGCCAGCGTGCTATTTTGCCGGAATGTAGTAGTTTGCTCCCTCCAATCCAACGTGTGTCGTCCATTGGATGGATAGAGGTGATAACACTCCGTATTCTTAAGCCTTCACCTTGGCTTGGTTGGCTAGGGAGTCAACCTAGTTCCTTCCTTTCATTCAGTACCGCACGCATAAAGGACTGCTCTTAAGTCTGAATGCAGAAAGTGGAATGCACCACCAAAATTAACACTTGCCTGCTAATAAAAACACTAAATTTAAAATCACTTTTACCTGTTAGGATCTGAGGGTCTAACTCCTTTCAAACTCGACAGAGAAAGTCACAGAAACACACGCTTATTAACATTATACTTAATTTTTACACTGGCAAAAAAGAAAATTTGCCATGATATCTTGTAACAACAGTTGATGAACCTACCTGTCCGTAGATGTTGCTTCGTATGCCGCAGTCACTGGCTGGGTCATAAATTATTTTATGGCATATGAAAGTTTTACGTTTATTGATCTAGAATTCTTAGGAGCTATTGGAGCAAAGACATTACGATTTCTATTATTAAGTGAACATGTTCGTCTAAGCTATTTCGAGCAGAAATCAATGTAATGGGCTCAGTTTTACTTGCATACACTTCAATATAAATATGTGTCAGGACAAAGTGTACAATAAGTCTAAAATAAATAAACGCAACTGAAAGCATAGCCTGACGAGGTAGGGGAAGCATACTCCTTTTATTCGTCCGGAAATCTTCTCGGATACCGGACGAAGGTGTGGTGGTTATGTTGAACTCAAACCAACTAAAGGGCACGCGCCGTCTTAGATACCAGAAACCATAGAATTAGATGAAAGAACTAGAGCAATTTACGTCTTTCAGATGATTTTTCGGGTGTGGCGACACAGTTTGTCCTTCTCGCATGTTCATTTCAACTAAAGCCACACGTGCTCCAAACTTTCATCCTTTAGGACGACAGTTGGCTTCACCGATAGGGGGGCCAATCCAGGTTGGGCTCACTGGGTGATAACCCAGTCCTACGCTTATATGAGGGACGAAGGTCGTTCAGCGACCGCCAGCGCCTAAGTTAAATACCTATTGATCCTATTATTTAAGATTTTTCCAGAAGAATAGGTACATAAAAGAGATTAGTATAGTCGTTGAAGAAAAAAGTTTTGAGCTCTGAAATACTCACAAATAGATTTTATCAGAGCCAGCCAACTTATCGTTTTTTCTTTTTATAACATCAAAATTTAAACTTAGCAGCTGAAAAACAAGTTATGAAAAACAAGCTATATTTAGAAAGTACATCCAAGTATTTAATTTAATACAATTTCACGTTAACATCGGCGGCGTCCAACGACCAAATTCATTTAAATGGTAATGCGTCGTACGGAGGGCTGCTAAATGAAATGATTTTCACTTAAGAAGATACGCCAGAACTGAAATTTGTTTATGTTTTTAGATTTGCAGGTAAAAAGAAACAAAAATAAGTAAATACGGCCGTCTGATCCCCAGTCTAGACAGATCCTGCCTATGCAATGGTAACCAGATACCTGACAAGAATTTAAATACATACAGATCATAAATAAATGACATCCTGAAGGAACAAAATTATTTGTAATAGCTCGGAGTCGAACCCATGACGTCTTAGCAGAAAAGGTTACTGAATAGTCAGCATCGTAACTATTTTACAGACCTTCCTCAAATTCATTTGTGGTCACATGTCAAGAATTTATTTCATGGTCGGTTGACATCTTCCAACCATGTTCAAAATCTTTCATCAGTACGTTCTACTATAAGGATATTCGAACAAAATCATCATTATCAACAGACTTTAACAGTTCACTGTTGGTTCTAGACTTCTTCTCAAAAAGAAGATTATGGCCTACTATACCCATAGAGGTATCATAGATGGAGCAAGGGAGTCAGGCCTCCAGCTATCCCTCGGTTAAAACCTCTACGACTATACCACGGTAGTCAGACGGGTTCGGTCATCACATGTTTTCATCACAAAGTTCAATTCACTATCTTAGAACTAAACAAAAGAACTAGCTTAGTCAAGATATTTATTCCAATTTACTTATTTCGTTCTTGAATCAACTGGCAAAGTTGATAACCTATATTATATCTCTTTTCTGATCTCAATACCTTACAGGTGTATAAGTAATATAAACTTTGTTAGTATATATATACGTATATATTATATCCTTGGATACAAACAAACTTTGAAAAGATTGTATTAGAAACTAGATACCAAACACAATACACGATCCTTAATTAAACTTCGCCGAAATCATCCCCATTTCGTGAAGATATTTTATAGCACTTTTGATTGCTTTCTCAGATATCAGTAGCTCAGATTTAGATAATCGAAAATATCTTGAATAACCCTTATTTATTCAATTCTGAATACGTATAAATAAGGATGTAAAACATATATGTTTATAGATATGAAATCGGGAAATGGATTGCGACAGAGTATAAGGCCTAATTCAATAGATTGTATAAAATAAGGGCGGAATATAACTCTCATACATGTATGCCCTATAAGAAATTCGATTATTCGTTTATAGGTAAGAAGTCAGGTGAACTGCGTGTCACAGTTATTCCAGGATAAAACTATTGGCATACAACATGTTCAACACTGATTCTAACAACAAAATAATAAGAACAGGACCACCATAACTGGTAACTCTCTTTGTTAATTTAACACAGGAATGTCACGACCATCCAATGTGAAGGCTGCCGCTATGACGTGTTGAAACATGTCCAACAGATAGATGACGTCACTCCGATACCATATTTAAGGACCAATATTATTTCTCGACCTATTGTGAGTTTGCTTTGCTACTACTTTGCTTATTTATGTATGTAGTTTGGTTTCAAAAATAACAAATAGGTGTTAAGAATACATAGTGTCATAGCCCCTTATTCATCAAGTGGGTGTCGTTATAACCTACTAAGGGAATAAACTACGCAGGGCAACATCACTGCAAAAAGAAAGAAAATTTGAAACAAATCCTACACCACATAATAACTAATACTACTACGTACCTATACTAGGGGTTGCCAGATAAAAATTAATCAAATCCGGGACAATTCTAAAAAAAGGGACAACGGTATCGGGTCGCTCGATCGTGACGATAGTAAAATATCTTGTTTATCACTGAATTTTGCCATTTTTATTACTTTTTCTTTGTCAAAGCTTTGCAAAACTGATCAAATTTCTCAAAATTAATAGGAGTCTGTAGTTCGAAATTGAATAATTTCATGGACATTCGGTTTCGCTCTTTAGTCTATAATTATAATCTATGCAGTTGTCAGTTTATGTTGTTACATAGCTTGTAGGTTTACGGAATCCAAGACAATAAGGTCTAATTACTGGACACAGGACAAGACGCAAAATTCCGGAATGATCCCGGATTTCCCGGCCATCTGGCAACCCTAACCTATACCAACCGGTATAGTCAGCATCAGCTTCACAACACCATCTAGTCCCAAGCTAAGCAGAGCTTGTGTTACGGGTACTAGATAACTGATACAAATACAGAATATCCTTTTTTTGTAAATACATACATTTTATACATAGAACACAGCCAAACTCTAAAACAATAACATTTTTACCGTGGGAGAGCCACGCTTCGGCATCAATGGGCCGACTCGACCGGAGTTATACCACGGGCTTACAAAAAAACGTGTTTCATATTTAATGTTATGACTGTAAGTGCCATAGGGCAGGTTCATAATTATAGGTCCGGATGTGTTAACAACAGCAGTTCCCGGATCCCTCCCGTCTCAGGCGCAGAGTGGCACACCGTGTGGTTTTAGTCGGTTCGATTCCGACAAACCGCCTCGCCGCAAACCCCGGCGGGATGACGGCCCGAGGGGGTTTCCACACGTAAAAAAAAAGGTTCATAATTATAAATAGTCAATATAGGATAAAGGTTGTCTGAATTTACTATGGTAAATCTTTGTTTGTGGGGAGTTATATTCCTACGTCATGGTTTAAATTAATAGAATTTATACATAGCTAAGCCAGACCAGCTATGTCAGCATATTTTCAGATATAAGTATATTATCGAGCACGTAGTATTAAGACATTCTTTATCTCGTCGAGAATAAGACGTGATTATATGCATTGTATAGAGAGCTTTTAGTACATATAATGTAGCTGTAAGTTGGTATAAGAAGCCATACGTTAACATGTAACATTAGAGTATTATGGAGCCGTGGTTCCTGCATAATAAATATTACTAACATCGTTCTGGCTGGTTCTCATTCATCGCCGCTGTTATTCTTCTTAAATATAAGTCAATAAACATCTACGATCGATTCGCTTCATGTCCGATTTTTTTTTTATGTTTGGCCCAGCTTCAATGACTCTACTCTGCCTGATGGAAAGTATAACCTGAATCCAAGAGTGTTGGTCACCATACTGCGAATGCGGACAATGCAACAATGCAGCATGGTGCCCCACACCATGGTGGGCTAGTGATGCTTCAGCATCATTGGGCCTTCTGTCTCGCACTCACTTACGAAACACGACAGCAGGATCGCTGTCATTTTACGTTGATTTTCTGTGCGAGGGTAGTACTGCCCCGGTCGAGCCGGCCCAACCGTGCTGAAATCAGCGTGGCTCTACTACCTGCTAAAGGATTTGGTTGAACATGTACGCGCTCGTATTTCTCTCATCCTACTCGCATTTTACGGAACGCTTACGATACGACGCCGTGTGAGAAGGACCTAACGGTCAGGTCACGTGCCCTGACGCGAGTTTAACATTTTTTACCTACCCCAAAACAAATTTTGTTAAAGTGCACAACGCCGCTAAAGAAGTTTTCACTTCAATAAAAAACATACAAATCAGCTGATTTGTTTGTTTGTGTATGATTGATATGTGCAGTATGATTTGTTTATTAACAACTAACATTGCATATTAGTAAGTTGGTATACAATGTTATTTACAGACTAGCTGAACCCCGCGGTGATACCCGCGGTTATCGTCGTACCGCGAGTAACGCCGCGGGACAAAGTTAGTCTAAAAAAAGTAGCCTAAGCTACTCCCCGGATCATCAGCTACCTGTCAGTGAAAGTCCGGTCAAAATCCGTCCAGCCGTTCCAGAGATTACCCGGAAAAAACAGACAGACAGACAGACAAAAAAATTTTAACTACATTTTTGGTATATGTATCGTGTATACATACATATGCATTAAGTAAAAAACGGTTATTTTAATATTACAAACAGACACTTCAATTTTATTTATTTGTATATATATTGCTCGTTGGTCTCACGGTTGGCGTGTGCGACTGCTGATCGTGAGGTCTCGGGTTCAAAATTCAAAATTCAAAATCATTTATTCAATTAAGACACTAAGTGACATTTATGGACGTTAAATTGAAGCTGTAGTTAAGAATCATAGATCGACACAAACAGACGCCACAGCATGTGCTGTATTGTCGAGGTAAATTAGGTGAAAACACCAAAATCTACTGCCTGCCTGTGTCGATCTATAACTTCCAGTTTCCAAAATGTTCGATTCCTGGGTTGGACCAAATGTTTGTATGATCTACAAATATTTGTTTCGGAGTTTGGGTGTTTTCTATGTATAATATTTATGTAATTACAAAAAACAAAGTATATTTGTATTTGTATCAGTTATCTAGTACCTATAACACAAGCTCTGCTTACCTTGGGACTAAATGGCGTTGTGTGATAGATGTCCGAAATATTTATTATATATTAATTATATTATTATTATTCGATAAATTACTGATTAATCGATATACGAATGAACAGCAAAGTTAAATACTTATAATTTAATTTGCAAAGGGGATGTTTACTTAAACGATATCCTTACGCAAAACCTTCAAGAGTTTCATCCCGTAAAAGCTCTCTGGAGCATTCAATACTTTATTAAAGTGTCACTTACTTTGCTAATGGACTCGAGGGCGGTAAGGAGGAGAGATAACAGAATCAAAAGAAGTTTATCGCACCTAATCGTCCACAAGAGACACAAAGAAGTAAGAATTATTAAAAAAAAAACCGTCAATATCTGCCATCTTTATTAAATTCATTGAAGAACTGAAAATAAAAAAATATTTTCATGTGCAACATCCATAGGCGCGGGTAAATCTCATTTTTGACGCGGCGAGAAATGTCGTAGCGACGCTTCGCCTTATCGAAGTCACTAATGAAAATAATTGAGTAAGCGCGATTTCAAATTAATTTAAAAAAATAGAAATTTTGTATTTAATAAAAACGAATAACCATAAACGAAACAATTTCGATGTTTCACATCTGTTTTAAATTCTTTTTTGTTAGTTTTTTTATTTTTATCTACCCAGTGTCACTCTCACGACTAAAACGAATCTATTTACCACTCACATAAAAATACGACGAGCCGTTTAGACTCTAGGGCGTGCCAAAGAAATACACATACATACACTCTAAAACATAACCCTCCCTCTTTCGTCGTCGGGTAAATACAGTCCTTGTAATATAGCTTGATCACTGTCGCAGGTGGGTACGAAAATGACGAAGTAACTTATAAGCAAGCGATTTATTTTGCATTACGTAGATAATTTTAATTTTTTACGTATATTGACTAGCTGCCCCCTTAATAATAATAATATTTAGGACATCTGTCACATACCTATTCTTCGCTATCCCATGGCCCTTAAGTTTCTTTTCACGTAACATTGTTTTGTTTCTAAAATAAAAGTGTGAGCGGTCAGTCACGTGTCAGTAAATATTCCGTTAAAACCAAACAAACAGAGATATTTTTTTATATATATGGCCCTGCCAAAAATGACTTTACTCTGCCTGATGGAAAGCATAAGCTGCATCCAAGAGTGGTGGTCACCATACTGATTGCAAATGCAGACAATGTAACAATGCAGCATGGTGACCTACACTATGGCGGCCTAGTGATACTTCTGCATCATTGTGCATTGATTTTATGATTTAAGTAACGCGTATGTCTCATACGCGTTTAGTGAATAGCTCTTAATTTAAAATTACATGCATACACATTAATTTAATTTGTCTATATCGATAGATAATCCTACTAATCCTACTATTCTACTAATATTATAAATCCTACTAATATTATAAATGCGAAAGTTTGTAAGGATGGATGGATGTTTGGATGTTTGTTACTCTTTCAAACAAAAACTACTGAACGGATTTGGATGAAACTTTACAGTAATATAGCTTATACATCAGAATAACACATAGGCTACTATTTGCCGCGATAACCGACATATACGCGGGCGGAGCCGCGGGCAACAACTAGTATAATATAATCCAACCCATATGTAATGGAGCATGACTCTCCCACGGTTTATGTTAAAGTTTCTTTACACAACACCTCTGTACAATTTAATTTAATTCCTTCCATAGCTTTCTATAGACGTTCTATATACGTATCACTTACATTATTAATTAGAGCAACCCACACAACACAAACTTAATTAACTGTCGTATATTTTAAATATAAACATCGAATGAAATATAATATTCCTTTCTACTAAAATAGAAACAGTACATTAATAACTCAATTTCAAAAGAGTGAGTTCTACAATGTGTAACGAACGCCGCATGCGCACGCTTGGCACTTGGTGCTAGCAGAAACGTTTGGCTTGATTTTGGAAATCGAACGTCGCCTTTCACACGCTTGCTAGTGAGTTAGTGTGTTCTAAAGAGGCGGGCATGACAGACGTGATGGACATATAGCTTGTATAGGCTATTAATATAAAAAAAAAATTCTGACATCTAACACACAACGCCATCTAGTCCCAAGCTAAGCAGAGCTTGTATAATGGGTACTAAACAACTGATATAAATACATAAATTATACTTTATTTTGTTAATACATACATATTACCAGATGAGACGTATAGACAAAAATAAATAATAAATAAATAAATAAACATTTGGTCCGACCTGAGAATAAAACCCGAGACCTCAATCTCAGCAGTCGCGTTCGCTACCACTGCGCTACCCAGGCAACCGACTCCATGCATCAGCTACTTTTTTTATCCTCGTTGATGATCACAGGCATAAATAGAGGATGCATGGAGTCGACTGCCTCGGTGCCACTGGTCAGTATTTCCCGGGTCCGAAATGCTTGGCTCTGCCTGGTAATATTTCAGGAAGTTCAAGAAGTCTTCATTTAACCAGTCAATCATTTTTGGGTGCTGCACCCAAAGGGTAAAAAGGATAAAATTTCCTTTGATTTGTGACAAAAAACCGACATAAGATCGGTACGGCTCCACGCGCTTCAAGCCATCACAAACCAAGGCAATCACTATATCTACACGTATGAATTTGCTACGGCTTGCCGACGCGGACGCGGTATTAGAGTAAATTTCTAGATATAGGCAGTAATGTCTTCAAGCTATTGCATAAACTAACCGCACATAAACAATACCTCTTCTTTTGTCGTACCTTATCTTGTTTTTTTTAGTAAAATCAACTTTGCTTTAGGAGTCCTCCCTTGCAGCAGCAGCGAATAATTATTTGGAATAAATTAATGTAACTTACATATATACTCATACACAACCAATGTTTTTCAAGATATATAAAGATCGATATATTTTTACCCGACTACACCAGAAGGAAAGTTATGCTTTTCCAGTGTTGATACATTTTGACTTGGACACTGGATATCTATATAATAACTTGTAAAATTAACATCAGACCGTCTCACAGAAGACTAACCTAAATTGATAGCATTCGAGCTGTCGTGTTTCGTGGATTAGGTAGTGCAAGACTGGAGGCCTGATGATTCAGAAGCATTTCAATAGGCCGCCATAGTGTGGACACCATGCTACATTGTTGCAATGTCTGCATTCGCAATTAGTTGACACCACATTTGGATTCTACTTAAACTTTCCATCAGTCAGAGTAGAGTCACTATTTTAAGCTCATAAAAGAAAAAAAGTCAATGTCTTAAGTATAAGGATGACTATAACGCCAGCAACTGTACAAGCTTGACGAATGTGTAACGTAACTAGGCATACAGTAATAAACAACATTTTCTCAATCATTTAAACGTACTGCGGCCTTAGCCAAGTTGCAAGCGTTTTTCTTTCTGCAATCGTTAACGCCTCAATTCTCGTGTGTCTTTGGCTAATACTTTGTCTAAGGGGGCTGATGTTGAAGGTAATCGATAAAATTATCTCATCACAACATGGATGCTGACTAACACTCACAAAGTAAAACGATTCACTTTTAAAACACCTTGTTTGTAGTTAGAAGGTCCATTAATATTTATTTATATAAAAAAAATAAAATAATAAGTTAAGTAAGTAAATTGAGAATCGACTTACATATTCAACAAATCGAAACAGGTGGAGTTTTCCCCATACACGTGTAAGATGTTTTCAAGGCTCAGAAACTAGGTACATCAATATTCTAAAAATAACTCATAGGTTTTAGAACGATACTGTAAATGATCTTAATGCGTAATTAGTAACAAAAGACGTTATTTTTTATAAATTTAAATTTAGAATGTTGTTTTCTTTATTTTCATTATTTTTTCAACTTCAAATCCAATATGAATACGAATTAAATTCCGATCAATAAATGAAAATTACACACGTTTTGTTTAAGATGCCCTCAGATTTTTAAGATAAAAGAAACGATTCATGTAGTACCTACTTACTTACCAATAACTAGAATATACAATAGGTACATCGAAAGCTGCCAAGATTATCTGTGACATGATAGTAATGGCTGACAATATCAATGCAATATCAATTAAGCTCAAATCAATCTGATAGTACTAAGAGTAAAGGTCACCAGACAGGCGCAATATCAGTTGGATACAGGTACATTTTAATTGTTATCAGAACCATACTGAGCTATTTATAGATCACTGAAAATCTATACCTGAGATAGCCTTCTACTTCTTAGCAATCGATAAAACTGTGTAGAATATCTGGATTGTAAAAAAAACCTCGTAAAAAAGAAATACGCAATATTCAAAATTAAAAAAAAAAAACAAATTTGATTACGACGACATTTGAAAAAAATCTTTGACGGCAAAACGTATTTATAATTTAAGTTATTGAAACATTAAATTATACTTACCTTAAATTACATGATTCACCAAAATGCACCAGGAATTTCCCAAATTGACTGATACAATGACGTCAAACAGTGCACGGCACCGGGGAGGGACAGACTGATTTTGACAGGTGTCAAGAACGCACATCGGGTGTTCGCATGCGCGGTAACACAATGGAAAATTATCGGGCGGGCGGGAAAGCGCTGGGTGGGCTTCGCTCGATACGGAGAGGATGTGACGTAGAACAGGAAATTAAGACCTGCATGCGTTGGAGATTGTCTCTTCACTAATAGTCATAAATAGTCTGTTATCTTAAGTTAGGGGTTTATTTTTTAAAGGGATTTGCTATATTTTTATTTACTGTAACTTTTTAATGGAGATGTCGATACTTCGATGTTGGGATCTTATCGATGTCAAAATGGTCAAAAATAGTTTATTTTGGATTTGATTTTGAATTAAATATTAGAATTCATGTATTTGTAAACGGTTTTATTTAGCTTGACCTGGTTGTTGTTTGGGTCAAATCTTGTAACTGAAATTTGAAAAACATTTAAACAAGAAATTTCAGTCTCTCATATTAATTTCTTAATCAGGTAATTATTTTTCACCACTGGATATTTTCATGAGCTTCAATTGGAAATTGCCTTGTGCATTCTGGTAATTATGTTGCCTTTAATGTTTTTTTTCAAATTGCGGGTCATTTAGAAGCTTAGTCGATTATCGAGGTAATAGAGCGATGCTGATATCAGCACGAACGAGCCGGTTCGACCGGGGCGCTATTTTATTTTAAAGTAAAATGACAGCGTTCGTGCTGTCGTGTTTCGTTGGTAACTGCGAGACCGGAGACATTTCAATAGCCCGTCCGGTTGTATGTCACCATACTGCGTTGTTGTAATGAGTATGGTGACCACTACTCTTGGATTCTGCTCATGCTTTCCCATTAGGCACAGTAGAGTCGCTTTGGCGAGGTTATACATGAAATAAGTATGTATAATTTATGAGCGCACTTGATAAAAATCATCATCATCCACTGCTGGACTTAGGTCTGTTCAAAATATAAATCAAAGTGCTACATAATTCTTTATTGTTACGCCTACAATAAAAATACAGATTAAAAGAGTACATTTCATTTTATTTCACTAGATAGCGCTTTAAGCTGTAGGAGGTGCGGCAGCGTAACAGGCATTGCAAGATCCATAGGGTATCGCGGGGGCGAAGCAATCACTGGGACACACGGGGCATGCTCCTGCGTACTGGCGAGAGGTCTCGCAGCTTGGTGATGAGTCCCATTGGGCTGCCTCGGTTTTCTGCAGACCAGAAATGGTTTATTACATTACAGACATACAAAAATTAGTTAACCAACTTTAGTTCAAGAGTACCTAATGTTTAAATCTATTGTCGGTAAAAGAAAAAGTATTTATAGTATAGTAGTTTACGGATTTCTGGCCACAGCAAACTCTTTGAAATATATTAAAAAATAACTAACTGATCCACGCAACCTCATTTACGTCTCCTATTAAATAAATAAATATTTTAGACATCTATCACACAATTAACATTTCATCGTCAGCCTATCGCAGTCCACTGCTGGACATAGGCCTCTCCAATTGCGCGCCACTTGGTTCGATCCTCGGCTTCTCGCATCCAGCTCCTGCCAGCCATCTTGCGCAGATCATCACTCCACCTGGCCTGTGGACGTCCTACACTACGTTTGCCGAGACGCGGTCTCCACTCAAGAACCCGTCTACCCCAACGGTAATCAGTTCTTCGGCTAATATGGCCTGCCCATTGCCACTTCAGCTTGCTAATCCTTTGGGCTATGTCAATGACCTTGGTTCTCTGCCGGATCACCTCATTCCTGATGCGATCCCTCAGAGAAACGCCAAGCATAGCCCTCTCCATAGCGCGCTGAGCGACTTTGAACTTGTGGACCAGCCGTGCCGTAAGTGTCCACGTTTCGGCTCCGTATGTCATGACGGGTAGGACGCACTGATTGAAGACTTTCGTCTTAAGGCACTGTGGGATCGACGACGAAAAGACCCGACGAAGTTTCCCAAACGCTGCCCAACCCAGCTGAATTCTCCTGTTCACCTCGTCCTCGAAGTTGTTTCTACCTAACTGCAAATTAACATTTATCACACATCTATTGCCAGTAGCGTAATATTTTCCCCCGTTTTTCTAACATTCTTCATTGGTGCTCCGTTCCTATTGCTTGATCAATGGACTATCCTATACTGGAAGATTTTTCAAACCAGACCAGTAGTTATTGAGATTAATGCATTCAAGCAAACAAACAAACAAACTCTTTAGCTGTATATATTCAGATTCAAACCACAACTCTTTTATTTTTGAAACTATTCTGATCCTTTACGTCATTTTCTGTACTCCTAAAAAGTGCATGCAAAATTTCAAGAATATTAAGTAAATAAACAAATTCATAATGGCAGTTGTAAAATAATTTACGATTATTTAATAATACATAATCATCTTCTAATTTCACCTTTATGAAGCTGACTAAAACACAGTGTAGGATGTCATAAGCTGGACAGCCAAGGTACACTCCTTGCGCCGGGAGGTCACGCTCCACACAATTCGTTACCGCGTACTCCAGTACAGTCTTCCACTCCGGCTTGTCCTTCGCCAGCTGGTTCAAGTGGCTCACTACTTTTGTTTTGTCAATTTTCCCGGCCTTGAGCCATTTGTACTTGCGGAAGGCACAACTCATAATATCGCACTGGAAATAATAAAATATTCCATATAAAAAACGTGAGTTTTACGAGTTTATTCGGTTCTACTTTTTTCAAATTTTTAATAAAAAACGGCAAGCACCACTTTCAAATAAAAATGGAATCATTAAAATCGGTTCACCCAGTCGAAAGCTCTGAGGTAACAAACTTAAAAAAAATATGTCGTCGAATTGAAAACCTCCTCCTTTTTTTAAGTCGGAAAAAAAAGACATCACCCGCACTAGGTAATGTCCTGTCCTGTCCTGAATATATGAGTTTTGGAATCTTTACAATCATCTATGAAATGCACATATAGACTCAGAACATTAATATTGTGAGCCACACAAAGTGTGGTCCCGTGTCGACAACACCCATTCCAGTAAGAACGTGCGTGGTGACCGCAGAACGCCATCAGTGCAATCAAATACTTTACATAAAGCTATTTGCCGAACTAAGTTGAAATGTGGATTAAACAGACTAAAAAGTTAACAAAAGGTAGTAGAGTCACACTGATTTCAACACGAACGAGCCGTCTCGACTGGGGCGGTACTACCCTCGCACAGTAGATCAACGTAAAATGACAGCGTTCGTGCTTCGTTGGAGAGCGCGAGACCGGAGGCCCAATGATGCAGAAGTATTACCAGGCCGCCGTGATGTAGGTCACGATGCTGCATTGTTGCATTGTCTACATTCGCAATGAGTATGGGGACCACCACTCTTGGATTCTACTTATGCTTTCCATAAGGCAGAGTAGAGTCATTTTGGCAGGGCTTTACATAAAAAGAAATGTTACTTTCTTTTTGCTCTCACAAACTACATATTTAGGTGGTCTGAAAGGCTTCCAACCTCAAGGTGAAGTTAGCTGCACTCGTTTCAGACTACCCACGTATGGCTATGAAAAGTTATTATTAATTTATCGGTCTACTCTTTTTGAGCTTAAAACTAAACCTATTAGCCTGGCCAAATAACTCTACTCTGCCTGGAACGCAAGACTAGAATCCAAGAGCGGAGGTCACCATTACGAATGTGGACAATACAGTGTGGTGACCTGCATTATGCTGCCCTAGTGAGATGATTTTTCACGTCCAGCTTAAAGGACCCAGGATCATAATAGGACGGAAATACGTGCGTTAGTAGTGAATTCCGGGTTTCAATTGATTGGTATAGGAAGGAAGATCCGAAGCGTGTATTTCGCGAGCCTATTTCTACCACTCTCAAACCAGCTCGTGTTGTCATGTAGATGAAGGGAGAAGGTGGGACCAGTTGGCAAAGCTCGTCAGAACACTCTCCATGATAAAAGCGATAGAGGAAACTCGATGAAACACAAAGATTAACATTCAAAAATTTTCCTTGAACTACTTACTTCAGTGATTTGATCACTTCTGCAACTTGAGATCACATCCTGGGATACAACGTGCGGGTTCTTTAAACATGTTAGCAACTGTAACCAGAAAACATAACATTATTATCATAACTTAACTGAAATTCCGTTTTGGGACGTATTTACGATACGGAGTTTCACCATCTCTCTTCATCCCGTGGGTTGCGTAAAAACCGAATAAGAGACAAACTACTCAGATCAACATCAACAGATGGTAAACTTTAAAGAAACGCGTATACCCAACCGTCTAGCCACCGATGTTCAAAGGCTGAAATTTTCTTTCTAACGAGAAGTCTAATCTCTGTCCAGTTATGGACTGATAAAAGCTGTTTCAATATGATGACGAACTGATATTAGTATCAAATAGGACTGACTCTCAAATGGAGAAACTACATAATTATGCGGCGCTGATCTCACAAGTATATAATTTAAAAGATAACTCCCGCATTACGAATATGGTCCTGTGTCGCGGGGAACTTAACAAACATACATGAAACGGACACAAAGAATTTGTGGATAAAGTGTTGTCCGAAGTGGGATTTGAACCTACATAACACTTGGCAGAATAGAGAGCAGCATGGCGACCGCTTAAGCCAGTAGGCCAACGGTGCAGTCAAATCCATTCAGTATCCATTTTAGGTATATATGCAATAGAGTTCCTTTCATTGGCTTCAGTTGTTACCTTATTTTTCCTTACAATTAATCGCAAACTACGCTCAGATCAAATAAAAAATGATAGATAAATCAGGAAAAAGAAGAAAGTGAAGCAATTTTTAAATATGTGTAAGTGACTAAAGCATGGCCAATTTTTTAAAAATGTCCCTGGAAGTTGCATTGAAATAGGTAATATGCAAAAATAAATCTGTTTGTTTCTTATAAATTACAATTAATTAGATTGTACAAATTTAATACCATATAAATTATGTGAAGTATTTACCTACGTGTTAAATGTTATTGTTTCAGACTTTTTGTTCACTTTTGTGTAGTCTTTACACCAATTAATTACACAAAACATCAAATACACAAGGCATTTTGTAGGTTATCTTACTGCACGACCACTTTTACGATACTAACGAAAAGTAGCGTAGTTTTTTGCATATGTGTGCGTTAACGCGTATGTTTACTTAGAAGTAGCTAAAGTTTTTTGGCTTTAGTAAGAACAAAAGCCGTGCGTTATCTACCTTTTTTTATTTGATCTAAGAAATTTCGTGATTATGGGTGCAAATTATTATGGTTGGTTGGATGATTTACCTTGTCAGGGGTGTATCCACAGAAGACTGGTTTCGGGGTTGGCGTTCCATGTGTAGTCTGTAAGTGGTTACGTTAAAAACAATTAGCAAAATAATTATATTTTAAACGATTTAATATGAAATCGTATTAAAATGTATCTCTAGTAAGCATCCTTATCATAAGTTTTATTTTACTAAAGTTTTAAAAAGTCAAACTCAAGGAAACAACCTTCACTATAAAACAAAACACCAAACATTAAACACCAATATTACATGAATAAAACTACACTACACAGCGACGTAATAATAAAATACTTACTATTACACAAAAAACAATGAAAAATATTATTTTGAACATATTTAAAACACACACTTATTACAAATGATCACTAAATGAAGATATAAGTTCATGTAACAAAAGTCGTAACGTAAATGATAGAAGAGGTCAAGCGACGCCGACGGGTGAGATCATGTTGTCTATTAAATAGAGATATTATCTCAGTTATTCTAAACTTGTTTGATGAATCAAAGCTTTGACGCTGTTTGCATTTTAAGTAATTTAAATTACTCTACGTGCGACGCGACGTATTTATATATTACCTACATACAGTTTTAAGAGTAGGTACCTACTAGTCTTCTACACTATACCACTCAAGGCAACCTTGAGTGGTATAGTGTATAGTAAAAATGCCCTGGGCTTTAATTCTTTTTGTCCGCCAATGTACTCTAAATTTAAATAAATAAATAAATATTTCGGACATCTAAACACACAACGCCATCTAGTCCCAAGATAAGCTTGTGTTATGGGGTACTAGATAACTGATACAAATACATATATACTTTTTTTTTGTAAATACATACATATTATAGATAGAACACACCCAAACTTCGAAACAAATATTTGTAGATCATACAAACATTTGGTCCGACCCGGGAATCGAACCCGAGACCTCATGATCAGCAGTCGCTCACGCCAACCGCGAGACCAACGAGGCAGTCAAACTCTATCTGTACAATTTCTAATTAACGGCTTTTCACATGCATAAAATTAGTTTTTTTTTTTTATTTTTGTGTCTTTCTATTTGTTCCGGCTAATATCTGGAACGGCTACATTGATTTAGATGGAATTTTCACTGGCAGATAGTGCGAAGTAGAAGAAGTAACTTGGCTATTGCTTTAAGACCAGTTTCAGAAGAGTGAAAGGATACAACAATAGTTATTAAAATATATTAAAATAAATCTGTAGTTCTGTGCTGTCCTCATCATCATCTCAGCCGAAAGACGTCCTTTGCTGGACATAGGCCTTCTTTTTTTTTAACGTTTGTAACCCCCTTCGGGCCGTCACCCCACCGGGGTTTGCGGCAGGCGGTGTGTCGGAATCGAACCAACCAAAACCACACGGTGTGCCACTCTACGCCTGAGACGGGAGGGATCCGGGAACTGCTGTTATTAACACATCCGGACTCCTCCTAGCGCCTGCCCGCACCCTCTGTCTTGTCAAGGGCCACCCGTAAGCCCAGCGCCTCAATGCGCCCGACCACCAAAGAAACACCACTGGTGGCCCTCTAATGCATAGGAATTACTAATTCCTTGCTGCTTTATTTACATGGACCCTTATTATAAATAGTTCCGAACGGCTTACAGAGTGGAATAATAGTAATAGAGATTTTGTAACAATGAGATGCACTTTTCAATCTCTGTTGATATAAAACAAAACTTAAACTCAAAACCTTACGATACGGATAACATTTTTTGAACAGTCAGATAAAAAACTCGAGTTTCTCGGACTTTAAGTACCTACATACCTAATCTGCGTCAAAGGTTCGTAAAAATCTGCCATCATTTCTTTCAGCTAGATTTAGTATGTTTTGCAAACAAAAAAAGAAGTATAATAAAATGAATAAGAATAAAAAGTAATTCTTTAAACGTTATTCCATACTAATTAATAAATTTAAGACTTGAAACGAAAAAATGCAGTTAAAGCAAGAATGTCAAGTTCAGTCGCTAGGTAGTCAAAAGATGGCGCTGAAACTAAACAGTTTTATTTTTATTTATGTTCTACTTAAAAATTTTGATATTAACACTTAGAACAACATTTTATTAAATGTTCAGAAAAATAAGATATTATAGAGAATTCAAAATACATTCATTTTGTTGACTGGTATGCTTTTAATTTTAATTATCCATGTTCTGGATATGAGGTTTTTAAGACGTCCATTGCTTGTCAAAAGACTGTTATCAGTCATTACTATCCAGATGAAGTTTGTAATTTGTGCACAATGTAATAAATAACTTAATTTACTATATATAAGAGGTTAATTTGATACAAATTTTACATGACTACGTTTTTGAAATTATTTACATAACTTTCTTTGTAAACTTCATTCATGTATGACAACGACCTCTGTCGGTACTACTATAAAATTATATCAAAGATTAATAGAAGCTGTTTTACTTTTAGGCATTATTTTAGCCGGTGGGTGGAAACCTATATTAGTTTTACTTAAGTTTGAATTTTAATAATGCCTGGCTAATTTGTTATACAAGGGTATTACATCCGAGGCTGAATCTTCCTAGCAATAAACTCGTTTGTCAAACTGTAAATTAAAATACTTTACGTTTTATTAATTATATAATTATGATACATTCCTGTAACTACAATTGCAAGATATTTCAAGCCAAGATGAGTAGTAAATAATTTTAAATACTATCATAATCTTATTTAAACCCAATGATAAACTAATATGGATGTTTATGTTTATTGTTATATTTTGTTTTTCATAGTTAAATATGCAAATCAGAAGTAACATTATTGTATTAGAAAAAGTAAGCTTGTGAGTATGTGAGGTTGTAAGGGGTATCTCACGATTTCTAACGTAAACGCGGTCAGAACCACTGGTAGATATAACTCGAAATAAAATAATCTGAAATTCAAAAATAAAGCTTCTAACTTCTGTGACATTATTTTGTAAAAATGAAAAATATGGGTTTTATACTTTAAGCCCTTACTAAACCGAAGATTAGTAAGGACCAGGTTTGAATAAGCACAGTGAAATGATAATGCGAAAATTAATGTACATACTGGTTAAACTTAGAGATGAATTTTTAAAAGAAGTCATTAATAAGAAATAATATTTCTGTTATAACTTATAACTTATAACTAATAATTACAGAAGTGGGAGTAGGTATGAAATATATTCTTTATTACGTCTTGTTGCGTAGTAGAATTTCAATAAACATTCACATCTGATTAAACTGCCTTCTTCTTACTCTGTGATCTGATTGACGTTCCGTTCCAAGATGGCAGACATGCCGCTTGAGCCATGATAGTATGGAATCGTAGGATTACGATTTTTAGGTGTGTCTTTCTAAATAGCGAACTAGAATGTCTCCCGAATTCTTGACTAAAGTCTTATACGAATGTTTTGACAATGTAAAAAAACTTCCTCGTGTGAAGTGCGCTAGTTATAGGTAACGTTTGCGCCGGGACATATGTAATAAAACGGTGATCGAAATTGTTTTTCGGTGTGTCGTGTACGATAAGTATTCTGGTTTGATGTTAAATTAAAATGTGGAATATGATGTGCGACGTGATGCCCACTATATCGGAAGACAGTATCAGTCAAAGGAGTTCGCAGTTATCGGGTGAGGATGCGAATTTCGAGCAGTTGATGGTATCTATGCTCGATGAGCGAGATAAGTTGGTAGAGAGCCTGCGGGAGACGCAGGAGCGGCTGGGTGACTCGGAGCTGCGCCTCAAGGAGGTGGAGAAGGAGAGGGACTCGTTGCACAGACAGATCGCCGCCAATTTGCCTCAGGTTAGTGGTAGTTTCTTGAAGTTAGTGCTTATGTAAAGAGGGGAGAGTTCTGGTTGGTAGTGCTGTATTCCTATAAGCATAATGAGACAATTTAGTATTATAGACAGCTAATAAATAGTGCCTTGTGGTGTTGTCTTAAGTTAGCTGGTCATCATAAGAACTTGACTAGATATAAATGAACCTATATGAGACCTCATTGATTTTATTCAACATGCCTTTAGCTTTCTTTAAAATATTTTTTCTTTAAATTAGAAAAATTTCTATGTATAATAATAACAATTATACATATCTGTACAGGGCAGTCTGATACCAAATTGGGCAGAACCTGTACTATGCAATGTAATTGTTATTAAATATGTTATTACTGGTAACTATATTATTCATTCTGTAAGGAAATACTGTTCTTAAAGATTCAGGTATATGATAATAAAATAATGTAATTATTAGACCCTCTAAATTTCAATTAGAACAGTTATTTCTTGGAATTTGCTGTACTTATTGCCTGTTGGGTCATTATTTAAAGAAATCAAATTACTGAATATAATAGTAACCTAAAACTAACAATAATTGACAAGTACACATGTCGCTCACATTTACCACTATTGGTGAAAGTAATACTCAATGTTGACAGATTTGTAGATAATCTTGACAACTGTGCTTCAGGTTGTAGATTTGATTCCCGTTCTGAATAAACAAATGTGTTAAGGGCATGATCATTTCTGTATATGGACATATTTATGTACTAGATGCCTTGTGGTTATTGTTGTCTTAAAAGTCCTGCCAAATATGGTCCAGCCATTCCAGAGGTTAGCTGTTACAAACAAACACATAAAAAAAGTTATTTAAAGTAAGCATTGCAGATACTTTCATAACCATTTAGTGAAAGGCCATTAATTTGAAATTACAAACAGACCCTTCAGTTTTATTTTTTTGTATGGATAATCCTACTAAGTATAATATTATAAACGCGAAAGTTTGTGAGTACGAATGTATGTTTGTTACTCTTTCAACAAAAACTACTTAACGGATTTGGATTAAACTTTACAGTATTGTAGCTTATACATCAGAATAACACATAGGCTACTATATGCCACAGTAACCAACCGACACTCGGGCGAATCCACGGGCAACAACTAGTATGTACAAATCTATGTAAACATAGTATATATATCTAAATATATAAACCATCTCATAATCATATGACCATGTGTAAGATGTGTCTGGTTATATTAAAGAAAAATAATTATTTATGTCCTCGACATATTCTATATTGTATTCAGTTTTTATTCTGAGAACCTTACTACAATGTTTGAATGACATTATCATATGATTGACGTTTATGACCTTAAAAATGTAATAACTGAGATAAAAATTATATTGTCTCAAAATAATTTTCTGTACTTAATGTGTTAACTTTTTTTACCAGAAATCTGTAATAGAATGAGTGTAGGTGCCGAAATAAATGTATTCTTAATAAACTTTATAGCAAGTACATTTCGTTCGACAGTTCGTTAAAAATTTTCTTTTGTTTTTGATCTTGAGATGATTGCCTAAAGAGCATACAGTATGAGTGTATCACAAAATATCTGAAAAAAGAACCTTTATAAGGCTCTTTATCCAGATATTAATCATGATCAGAACATGCTTATTTCCTTGGAAGGGGCTGGTACAAGCATAATAAACATCCACTACACGCCAGTGTTTTGGTGTCCCGTAATAAGTGGCCTATTGTCGCCGATCAGGTTGTTTAGACTCTATTATTTATCAATGATTATTTCCTACTGTTGTGCTAGGAAAGAACAACATTGGTAAACAACTTTGCAGACATTTATTGTACAATTTTTTGGCTGATCTTTCATATATATAATGCTATATAATTAATAAATAAATATTTCGGACATCTAAACACACAACACCATCTAGTCCCAAGATAAGCAGAGCTTGTGTTATGGGGTACTAGATAACTGATACAAAAACATATATACTTTTTTTTTTGTAAATACGTACATATTATAGATAGAACACACCCAAACTCCGAAACAAATATTTGTAGATCATACAAACATTTGGTCCGACCCGGGAATCGAACCCGAGACCTCATGATCGGCAGTCGCTCACGCCAACCGCGAGACCAACGAGGCAGTCGAATAATTAGAACATTGTCATGCAGATGTTGACAATTTGTCAAATCAACACATGTGAATAACAATAAAAGAAAAAAGTTCCAGAGTATGAGTGAACTAAATAAAAGTAAGCTTGAAATATCTTTTGTAAGGCTATTAACTCTTCCATGATTGCGTAATATATAATAAATAACTCATAAAACTAACAGATAACAGGATATTTCAATATTTATTTAGATTTCCTATAAATACATTGCGTAAGGTTAACATAATGCCATATATATTTACTTCCAGCCAACTTTTCATAATACAATAATGAATAAATGAGTAATTATTTTGGTGACTCTGTCACCAAATCTCCATAAAGCTCCAAAGAACTAACATAGTTTGTAGTGATATGTTGTTATAACAGTGTAAACAAATTTGTTTACCATAAAAAAGGTTATAGTGAGGCATCCTTTGAAAGCAGACAAACAAGGGGAACAACATCTTCTTATATTTTCTTATTAAACCGTTTTCATGGTGCATGCAATGGAAGCTTTAAAAAGGAATAATTTTATCCCCACTTTAGCGTCATTTTTTATTGATACTCTGCACCTTCTGGTCGTAGCGTGATGATATATAGCCTTCCTCGATGACTAGGTTATCTAACACTTAAAATAAATTCTTAAATCGAATGAGTACTTCCTGAGATTAGTGCTTAATGTACTACGCATCAAACAAACTTCAGCCTTATAATATTAGTGAAGATATGTAAAAACACTGATGTTGGTACTGCATCATTATGTAGTTTAAAATTTCATCAATGCCTTCAAGTATGCACATAAATGTCATACATTGAACAAAAACTCACTATTGTTGCACACAGGTCAAATTACATACACTACTGTGTTGCAAACAATTCATGTTGCAAGGTCACACATGAGTGATTAAGATTGAATCTTATTAGATTTGTTAACGTAATAAGAACATTATAACTTTACACAATTCACTCACAGCATCAACAACAACGAAAAACATATATGTTAAGTGGCTCTGACCGCTACTCCAGAGGTCATAGGTTTGATTCCCAACCAAAACAATTGATTGTGTGATGAGCATGATGGTTTTTTGTGTGCTGTGTCTGGGTAAAAAAAATATTACCAGACTAAAGTGAAGGCAAAACTACTATACTAAACGCAAAAGGAACGGTAATATGTAGTTTTGGCAGTATTTGTATTTGCCACTATAGCGCCTAAACTACTGAACCAATTTTAATGAACGAGGTGTCAATAGTTTGATTATAATGTCCAATGTGACATAGACTATATAAATAAATAAATATTTCGGACATCTATCACACAACACCATCTAGTCCCAAGCTAAGCAAAGCTTGTGTTATGGGTACTAGACAACTGATACAAATACATACATTATATACTTTTTTTTTGTAAATACATACATATTATACATAGAAAACACCCAAACTCCGAAACAAATATTTGTAGATCTTACAAACATTTGGTCCGACCCGGAAATCGAACCCAAGACCTCACGATCAGCAGGCGCACACGCCAACCGCGAGACCAACGCTAAAAACTTTTTTTTTAAATTATTCTTGTCTATGATATACATATCTATATATTTATATTGACTGAACACTGACTGAAAGAGGTTACTGGGCTCCGGTCAAACGGAGACATTACGGTCAAGGTCATATACTCGTAAATCGAACTGTTGCCTGGTAATTCGAGTCCTCTACCTGATCTAAGTTCTTGGTGTATAAAATAATTCGTTATGGTACATAATTATAACAGTGTCTATTATGCGATTGTGTCAAGGATAGTCTGCTGACTTGATGTTCATTCAATGGAACATATTAGCTGACTATAAATGAACATTTCGTTTCTTTATAATGTTGCATATTTTGGGACTGTGTGTTTAAAGTATTTTTTAAATTACGCCCATAATGTGGTGTGGGATTTTTCTGTTGGTGTCCTTAGTAAATATGATATTTTAATTAGAACTGTCACTTGTCTACACTAGCTGACCCACGCAACTTAGTTTCTTCAATCACGGTCAGCTCATTATGATCTTAGCCTAATGGTGAGGCAATGATGCAGAAGCGTCTCAATAGACCGCCACAACGTAGGTCACCATGCTGAATTGTTGCATTTGCTGCATTCGCAACGAGTATGGTCACCGCCGCTTCTGGATTCTGCTCACGCTTTCCATCAGGCAGAGAACTCTCTCTCTCATTCGCTCATACATAAAAAATAAGTGTTATGCTAACTAACCCATCTTAGTTGCGCCAGCAAAACGCACATTAAAAAAAACATAGAAATCGAGGTTTTGGAGTTCATCGTGAGCAACAAAGTGACCACGAATTTGACGAGAATTATATATAACTAGCTGAGCCCCGCGGTGTTACCCGCGGTGCTCAGAAGCAGGCGGGGGTGGCGGCGGGAGCTCTATAAAATGCTCGCGCCCTTTTCTAAATAGAATAGGAGTGATAGGGTTCCTACCTACAGGAGGGGCCCGCCGAGGTACGTCGTGGTTCCAGGTATTTTCTTTCGAGGATGCACCTGGTGCCCCGGCGTTTAGTACCCGAGACGGTGTGCCGTTTTTTTTTCGGTTCGAGTCTAGTCGGTGGTATCTGAGGGACTTTCCGCACAAAAAAAGGGCGATTGTAGTTTGTCCCATAGTTGCCTCTTGTGACACCTACGGGATCAATAGTGATGTTAACACACCGATCACACGGCGAAATTCATTATTCAGCATGAAGTATGAAATACATTAATCAGTTTTTACATCTCTCATGTTCGGTAACAAATGGGGCTTGTAGGTGACTAATTAGCGCTTTAGGGTAATAATGTAGCTAGAAATGCCCTAGGGCGGTAAGTAATTAAAAAAACACTTCTTTCTTTCAAAAAGTTCGCGTACATCTAACCATCATACTGGCAATAGACATCATGCATTCAGCCCAATGACCAAAGAGATCACTTTGCTATTCAGCCATGTCTTCGTGTGAGTATAATAGTCATTAATTTTAAATATCAAAAGGCGAAGCTCAATTTCGTTCTTGAAAATTAATAATAAAGATATATAGTCTTACTCATTTCATTATGGACCAGACTGGTGGGACCCTTCATCAAATAGTAGCTGACCCATGCAACGTTGTATACACCTCTTTAAAAGACTCTCATTTTCTCCGTTTTTGCAACATTTTTCATTCATAAGGGGCTCCTATTGACATTAGGATGATGTTTTTCTAAAACTGGAGATTGAAAACGGTGGTAAAACATTTTTTAATTCGAATTCGTACCACTTGTTCCGAGATAAATCGAACTAATAAGTATAAATTTTCATGTGTTCCGTGAAATGTTCCATGGAAGTTTGGTGAAAAGAATTAATGTTAAATTTATATCTAATTTTTGCGAATGGTTTAGCATATGATGAATACACAGCACTGGGACTAATAAAAGTGTGTGTTGTACCTATACTTATTAGATAATATTATCTCCGTACATGTATATTAGCTTTTACATTAAACTAACCATGTGTTGTGTAGTTGCTTAATGATAATATCTGATTTATCCGACAATGTACTACCAAAATACTGATAACGGAACACGTATATTATGTAAAATATTACGATTCTGAATATGAGGTTAGGAAATTTAATGGCTTAATTGCGGCGAATCGCTCAGGGATTTGAAAGAATGGATTCGTTACTGTCGGGTTTCTTCTCTTCATAGGGATAACCGTATGGATATTCCAAAACAGGTAGGAGAGAAATGAGAGCAAACGAACAGATGGGACACAAGATGATGCGTGACTATTGTCCATCACCCATGTTCACCTGCTACTCAGGAGCCACAAAGTGCCTTGCCATTCCCTGTCTTAGAACCAGGAGGCCCATCCTCATTCTAAGTAAGAAGCTAAGAAGTTACTCGTTGAGTAACTTACCAGCCTCTCACATACTCGTAGAAGCAATAAAAGAATTGTTTTACACCTATTTTTTGGAAAGCGGTGGCCGTGTTATAGTGAATAACCAGTTTTATCGTGATACAGAACCTCACAAGTTTGAACAACTACCAAATTTATTAATACCGCGGGAGAGCCACGCTTCGGCCAGACCGCAGTGATACCATGGCCTCACAGAAATCCGGTATGAAATAGCGCTTGCACTGTGTTTCAGCGAGTGAATGAGGATACCGGTAAGCCATATTCCAACCCCTCCCCCATCTCCCCTTCCCATCCCCCAAAGGCCGGCAACGCACTTGTGACTCCTCTGATGTTGCAGATGTCCATGGGCGGCTGTAACTACTTACCATCAAGTGATAGGCCTGTTCGTTTGTCACTATTCCATAAAAGAAATCTCAGTACCTAGTTGCCTAGAAAGAATGCTTTCTATTTAGTAAATTGGTTGATAAAAATATCACTTTTAAGTTATTTAGACGAAGCATCTCGATTGTACTGTCAAGTAGGTTTCAGTAGTTTACACATTCTTTAGGCAAAATTCAAACGATTTTACACTTAAATTGTGTTGACTTCTGACTCTCTTCAAATTGACATCTAAACATTAGACGAATAAAGTGTAAAATGTGTTAAAATAACAGTAAAGTTGATTGGATGAGGGTGAATTTGAAACGAATCTTAACTTATTCGATTAGAAATTTCACTAACCGGTGGGATATAAGTAGATAGATATATAAAAGCGACTTAGTACTTTTTGAAGCACTTAAACTTTATTGTATTTAATATACCTACACTTTATAAAATAGTAGTATAACACTTTTTTGCCTGCACGGATAGCACAGCGGTTGAAGGGCATACCTCGCCGCGTCTTACTGCACTGAGTAATGGGGGTTCGATGAGTCCAATCCCTTCATGGAACACTTTATGTGATCCACAAATCGTTGTTTTGAATTCGGATGTTCTTTATGCCTCTTTAAATGAATGTTTTTAAAGTTTACCGTAACATACAACATATTCCTACTGCCGGAGCATTCTTTAAAAAAGTAAAGAGACACAGAAGTTTCTTTGAAGAAAAAAAAAAACAGAAATAGTAACACCGTTTTATAAAACATTGTTACAATTTTCGTTAAGAAATCCCACGAAGGTCGACAAAGGCACCTATTTAGTAACAACTAAGTAAGTAATTTTCTCTCAGAATGACTTGAATTTTCCGTACAGTGATTTATGAAAACGCGTCTGCAGCAATTAGGCGGGATTGTCCGCGATTTCGCATTAATTAACCCAACGGAAAGCACTGAAAGGAATTATTGGAGTTATTTTTGAATTCGACTTATAATTTTTACTTCAAGGAAGCCAATTTTTTTGGACTAGCTATAGCTGTAGTGTAATGTAATAAAAAATGTAATGTAAAGAGTAATGATCAGCGCAAGATGACTGGCAGAAGGTGGATGCGAGAAGCCGAGGGCCGAGGCCGTACCCAATGATGATGATAGCTTTAAAAGCGGCAAGGCATACAAATAAATACAATTGAAGTGTCTGTTTGTAATTTCAAATTAACAAGTTCTCCCTAAATGCATATGAAAGTATGTGCGATGGTTACATCAAAAAATCTCAGTTAAGCTCAGTTAGTAGATAATAAAAGATTAATATGTTTAATGAATATTTATTGAGATATTAAATAATCTTCTTATTATTATGCTTAATAAAAAAAATCCTTAACATTTGCATACTAAACGAAATCCATTATTTGAGCATCCTATTTAAGTCTATTGTCACTTCCCATTTCCGGAGATTAATAAAACGCTTCGCTGATTATGCCATCAGCTTAATTAACTGAATTGTATTCTATTTTTGTCGCTTCATTGATCAGGAAGTCAGAAGCGGCAGTTCTACGACCGATTCGAAAGCCAAAGTAAGGTTCTTAAACGTGGTACTGCGTGTTCGGAATTTGTAGATTGCATTATTTCGTCCTTGTAGTGCGTATTAAGAATACGTTATGGCACTACACTATTCATTCTGTGGCTGCATGAGTGTGGCAAGAACGGTTTTAGGGAGCAAACTTTGCAAAGCAACAACACTGTAAACTCATCTACCATCACCTCCTTTCTATGTCTATGTACATATGTGAACTATTAAAGACTGTTGATGATACCTTTGTGCTGATCTAAATTTGAAGGAAGGCATACTGCAAAAGAAGGTGAAGACTCTCTATCTATATTCTGGTGCTATAAGACAGTCCAATCGCTTGTATGACTTTATTTTCAACCTAAGTATTTGTTAGCAACGGTTGCTTGTAATTGAACGACCACACGGCATGTTTTTGTTTTTTTTTAAACTCGATAGGTGTCAAAAGTAAAAAAAAAACTGTTCAGAAACCCACCCACGCAGCACGTTTCTGAAATTATTTTTATGTTTAGCGCCCAACGCGCACGTTATAAGTTTGACGTCGATGTCTGTCTGTGGCATCGTAGCTCTCAAACGGATGGACCAATTTTGATGCGGTTTTTTTCATTTGAAAGCCAGTTTCCTTGCGGTGGTTCTTAGCTATGTTTGGTTAATATCGATCCAGCAGTGTAAGAATATGAGCTCTTTTCCAAAATGATGTAAGGCATGTTTGGCGTAAGATAACTCGATTAAGTGCTTGCGTAGGGGTTTTTTTTTTTTATTTTAGCTTGTTTACCCGAAAGTCTAGGGCGAAATCAAAAAGAAGGGAAATAGTGCTAGTCTATGTATGTTTTTATGTTCCACCATACATCAGAACTACTATACCGATTGTAGTGAATGAGGTGTCAAAAGGTTCGTAATAATGGCCTGGGTGAAATGGGTAATATTTTTTTCAACACTTTTACGGAGTCAGGTTATGTTTTTTAAACTTTTCTTGTTGAACCATAGCAGGGCTTAACTACATAGTTAGGTATATAGATAAAAGAATAAAATACTGACATAAAAAAATAATAGGTTCTCAATTCCACTGATTATTTTCCTGTGTTTGTTACGCAATACCTTTGTCGTTTGTAGACCGATTCCAATAATTCGAATTCCGATTCAATCCGATTTTAATTGAATTGGTTATATTCAAGGTTGACCCCATTTATATTTGAAAAAAATATTCCATCTATAGAGGAAAGAAGGTATTAAAGATTTTTACAGTTTGCCATGATACGTGTATTGAAAATAGTGAACGTTTTTTGTCAATTCGAACGTGGAACAATGCGTTGACAATCTTCGTGCTCAGCAGTACTAAAACCCTAAACTAATTAACTAGACTGACATTCTAATGCTGCAGTCTAAAAACCAAACTTGGAACATAAAGTTTAGTAACAAACATGCTTACAAACAAACGTATAGGTGAATTTAATAAAAGAGTGTTAAAATGATTACCGAAATTTTACTTTGTACTTATATTCTTTGTATATCTATACATCTATACAAATAAATAAAATAAGAGTGTCTGTTTGAGGTATTAAAATAACCGCTTTTTACTAAATGCATATGTATGTATACATGGTACATATACCAAAAATGTAGTTAAAAAAAAATTCTCTGTCTGTCTGTTTGTTCCGGATAATCTCTGGAACGGCTAGACCGAGTTTGACGGGACTTTCACTGGCAGGTAGCCGATGATCCAAGGAGTAACTTAGGCTACTTTTTTTTAGACTAACTTTGTCCTGCGGTTTTACTCGCGGTACAACAATAACCGCGGGTTTGTACTAAGTACACAACATTTTAATGATCATCGCAATGCATTACATTCATCATTAATAATCTTAATTATTAAATCCTATCAAATTGCTGCCATAAACATATCCAGTTCCCCAGCATCCTATGGTTGGAAGTCATAATTTACGGGGCATCCTGCGCTCCAAATCCGGCGAGCTCGCCCATATTCTCGTCTATAATCAATGCCTTCCTAGAATACCGTCACTGATTATCGGAACTAGTTTTTTTTATGGTGTAGGTGACAAACGAGCAGACAGCAGCACCAAAGGCGTCACAAGTGCGTTGACGACCTTTAGGGGATGTGGGGAGGGGTTGCGGCTTGGGCCTCCTGTATCCTCACTCACTCGGTGAAACACAGCGCAAACGCTATTTCACACCGGTTTTCTGTGAGGCCGTGGTATCACTCCGGTCGAGCCGGCCCATTCATGCCGAGGCGTGGCTCTATATACCAATACCCAATAAATTTAATGGCTGTACTGAAATAATCATCATCTTCTTATATATAAAAATCAATTGATGTTGTCTCGCTAAAACTCGAGAACGGCTGGTCCGATTAAGCTGATTTTGGTTATGAAATATTTGTCGTGTCCAGGAAAGGTTTTGAATGGTGAAAAATTCAAAATAACTTGAAAATCTTAATGTCACGTGTACGAAGTAGCAGGCACAGCTACTTAGAATTATTTGTTATAAATTTATAAAAAAAAAATTAAAACATTAATTGTCTCTGCCCTAAAATTATGTTTCTAATTGAAACGAATGGTGCACATACTAATGGTTTTAAATATTGGCCGTCTCAGAATACTTACTAATCGACCCTATTGATTCCATAGCGTGTGATAGAGACATCAAAAAAGCTGTACCTACGTTAGAGAGAGAGAAAGAGAGAGACAAAACGCATGTGTGTATGTATGTGTAGTATTTGTAGAGTGATCTGGTGAAAATATCAATGAACTTTACTGATGTGTTGTATATTTAGATTGGAGATTTCTTTTTTACAGATACGTAATGCGTTTGATGTTTGATCGTGTTGATTCAAGGCCATTATGATGTTTTAAAAGCTTGTAATTTTTCTATGAAAATAGTGATAGTTATAATTGTAGCTTATACGAATATTGTTTAAAGTTTTATGAATTGTATTGCTGTTTAACGTGTATTATGGACACGGAAGTAACCGGCAATTTGTGTATTGACTCATGTTGTCGGAATCAGTAGTTTTAAGTAAGTAATTTCTAAGAATTTTGTACGAAGCTGTGTATATACCTTTTGCCTCGTTGGACTGGCGGTTGACGTATGCGACTGCCGAATTCAGACCAAGACTTTTTGGCCCGTGCCGGGCTAGAATCCCGGGTCGGACTAAAAAGTGTCACTGATTTTTTCTGATTATATAGATTTTTAATAACAGATCGGAATTTGAAAGTTGGTCATGCGCCTGATCTCTTCCCTATTGTTTCGGATAACCATCCCATCGCGAATTATCAGAGTGAGGGTACACAAAGTGCACCTGTGTTTGCGCACACACTTGTGCACTGTAATATCTCCTGCGTAGTTGACCGCCGTGGCCGTAATCGTAACCTTCTTGTTTTCACTGCAGGCGAAAGAAACTCAGTAGCACTCGCGTTTCCTGTCCATTCTCCGATGTTGCATGTGCTAACACCGTTCCTTCCGGCAATCTTTCCCAGATATCTGAATGTATCAAAAACAGTTTCTCACTAGTAAAAACATTATTCATACCATATGTCCAAGATGTGTTATTTTTCCCATTTTAATAGTCTCTGTAACTTTTGCGTTTTTTGCGTTTGCGTAGCAGAACTTTTGGACCTGTTCATTAATGTCAGTCAAATATGGTTTCGTTGTACGTATGTACAATTTACGTAATAAGCATTACACAACTTCAGTGTTTGTACTTGGCTTCTTGTGTGAGAAATTGTTGGTTGTGGTGTCGCAAATCTCAAACACAAATGATGACTTGTAAAGTTGAAGTACATTCATGGAGCCCTTTTGAATTTGACCCAAGGCTCTTGCTCTTATACGGGTTAAAGTTGGACGAATGTTTTATGAGTTCCTGGGTTTCTTGCAAACATTTCTTATGGCCTTTTACAATAATTTTCTGAACAGTTTTCTTATGTTGTTAGGTTGTATGTAATTGTAAATTAGTTATTTGATTGTATAAAGCAGAATGTTTACTGTAAATTTATCGGAGGCTTCTTACCTAAGAAAAAGGGATGAAATATTTTACTTTCAATTACAGGACAAATAAAGGCATTATGGTATACAAATAAAGACCATTCCGTAGTAAATGTAAACCAAAATTCGCAACCGATTCTAGTAAAATTAATTGAATATCACCTCAATGTTGGTTTACAAATTATAGGATATATTATCTGTTAGTCGAATTGACAACAACTAAAAGCTCAGATTATAGGTACTTGCTTCATCCTTACCCAATGACCCAACAAATGTTTTCCAAATCGACGACTAAGGGGCAAAAGAACAAGAAATGAATAATATACGTAAGGAGGCAGAAATATAAAACATTTCGATTGGTATATAAGTATATAAAACTGACTTTACCCATTTTTTTACATTTTTGTTTAACATCTCAATTGTTTATATCATCAACAACCCGTAATGTCCCACTGCTAGGCTCAGGTCTCCTCTTAGGAGAGGGTTAAGTACATACGTTCACACACTGGTTGGGGCCTGGCAAAACAACGTTGTGGCTACGTAATCTTGCCGTTGGATCTTTTTAAGCCGCCCAAAGGACTCCAACTAAGCTTCACGAAATCTATACTAATATATAAAGCTGAAGAGTTTGTTTGTTTGTTTGAACACGCTAATCTCAGGAATTACTAGTCCGATTTGAAAAATTCTTTCAATGTTAGATAGCCCAATTATCGAGGAAGGCTATAGGGTATATATCATCACGCTGCTACTAATAGGAGAGGAGCACCAATGAAAAATGTCTCAAAAACGGGGGAAATTTTCACGCTACGGGCAATATAAGGCGCAAACGAGGTTGCGTGGGTCAGCTAGTGTTAATATAATTGAGGTATTTTCCCAGTGACTTGTTTTACTTTCGTGGAAATAGTTGTAATCATGACTCGGTGAAATTTTTCAATTATTCATCTTTCTCAGAACCCTTGACCAATGTCAAGACAACCATTTTAGTGTTGCCAGTTATTTACAATTTAAAGTAGTACTATAAAAAAAATTGCGATAAAAACGGTTTTTGGCAGGCAGCCAATATTTTTAAATACTACTTTATAACATATTGAATTTGTTTTTTTTCTGTAAGTAAATGCCATTGCTATTGCGATCTAGTCTACTGACTAATGAGTTACTTGACCTAAATTAATAAAACAAAACTATAATAAGATTGTGTATATTAACACTGTTCTTATTGTCTCTAATTAATTGAAGACTCTCTGTTCGTGTGTTCTTATATTACACTGCACTAAAATGGTAGTATTTTTAACCGACTTCAAAAAAAGGAGGTTTCTCAATTCGACCGTATAAATATTATATGGGACTGGGACTAATCCCACCCACACGCCCACCGCTGTAACTCCTGTACACCAGGATCAACAGCAGTGACCCACGAACACACCGAGTTATGACACTCGGGAAGTCCCAGGAAAAAATATTAACTGTCTTGGAACCCGCAACGAAATTATTCAGAAGAAAAACAGGAGGAGTTGGAAATATGATAAGTCCACTTCCCTCCTTAGCAAAGCGGGAGACAAAATGAAGTCAAAATAGGCAGACACCTTTTTTTAAACCGGGAAGCATTAAGTATTAAGTATTAGGGGTCCTAAGTGAGCTATATTTGATTACTATAGTATGTATGGCAGAATCGCCTAAACGCACGGAAATTCACCGCAGTTGACACAAGATCCCCATAGTATACCGCCCCAGATGTCATTTGTAAGCTATTTAGCATTGTGTTACGTTCATTGTACCAAAGACTACACTCCCAGAGAACATGATGAGCCGATTGTTCACAGCTAGTATCGGGTGTTGAGCATTGACACAATGGTGAATCGACTAATTTAAATGAGTGTAGTTTGCTCTTAAAGTTACCGTGGCCCGTAAGAAATTGAGCGACACAGTGATCTACCTCGAGCCATGTCCTCGACATCCGTTCGCGAACAGATGGAAAGAACTGGTAGAGGTGGCGCCCCTTAGATGATTTGTCCCATCGTTGTTGCCATTCATCCATTAGGTCGTCATAGACATTGGATTGCTGTTGAAACAATCTTATGATTTTATCGCGGTCTCGTACGCCCAAAAAATCGCATTCCATGTTTTGTTTTGTAGAATAGTACATGGCTGCACGTCTTTGCACCTCGAGATCGACCGGAAGAACACCCGCCAATACCGGTAATGCCTCAGTACTAACCGTCCTATAAATATTATATATGTATTTTTTTATGTGTGTTCGCGGATAACTTCGTCGTTTATGAACCGATTTTGATGATTATTGTTTTAATGGAAAGGAGATGTCCCAACGGTGGTACCATGATAAGGACATCAATATCTGATGATGGCATCCAAGAGAAAACGAGTCGAACCTTGAAGTCGGTTTTATTTTTGATAAATTTGTACTTGTACTGTCACTTAACTGACTCAAAGGGTTTTATCCTCTTAAGTCTTCTTGCAACGTCCGTATTGTCGACAAGCTGGATAGCCTCAACATTTACGTGATAATGAAGTCGGCGTTCATGCGCTTCGGCGTACTTCGATATGTCTGCGACGAATTCTACTTTAAGGTCCCGATGGAGGTCGTTCATTCGAATGTACCAGGGTGTATTTACAATATCCCTGAGTACTTTATTTTGAAAACGTTATATCATTAGTATATTCTATTGTTTCGTACATTCCCATAACCGGATACCATAAGTCCATACAGACTTAAGGGCTTGTTTATATAATAATATCTTATTATATACGGACACTTTTAAGTGTTTACCCAAAAGCCAATACATTATTTGTAGCTAAGATCCAAGTGGTCGCTTTTATTTTTGACATGGAGTTTCCGGCGAAGCTTGGCGTCTAGTGTCATTCCCAAATATTTGGCAGTATTGACATAAGGTATTACATGAGCATTTAAAAATATTTAGGAAAACAGGAGCTTAATTTGTAAAGTCAATGAGAACCGATTTAGATGTGTCTAATTTTATTCGCCATTTACTCGTCCAATCACAAATGGTGTTCACTGTTACTTGAAGTTTATCTACTGCTTGCTTATATGTAGACCCAATGGCCATAATAGCCGTGTCATACACAAAGGTTCAAATGATATTTTCGTCTAATTCTGGCATGTCACAAGTGTACAACAGGTACAGGACTGGGCCTAGAACACTTTCTTGTGGTACACCAGCTCTGTTGATTCCTTTCGTTCCGGATCCGAATCCGGAGGTCGGGGATTTTATTCCCTATTAAGACAATTAATTTATTTTGTGTCTGAATGTAGTTATCTGAATTATGTATGTATTTAGATCTTCAAAACTTAAATATCTTGTTTCTAAATAGTCTCGTTACTTTAGCAGAGGATCTGACAAGTTTGCATCAGTCGGTAGAGCGTGTAATGTGTGAGATTGACTTGTTATTCTGATTAATAATTGACTCCTATGGTAATAATTATTCAAAGGTTTCAGAGTTATTTTGGCAGCAAAAACATAAAATAAAGATGAGCGTAAGTGTTCAATCTATAGATATTTTTTTTTACAGATTTTTCTGAATATAAATATATCTAGTGGTTCTTAATGAACTTAGAACAAAATATTTAGAAATTCATACAAGTTAATTAATACGCAAAGGGAAATGTTTCAACTGTACGTTATAACTTGTGAAACCTTACTCCGACCTCATGTTATTAACTCTTTGATGTTATAATTTCCTCAGGGGGTCGAATATTTATACAATGTAATCGGTTCAACTATTGTTACGTTTAACGATTAATGTTGATATTTTAACCATTGTATGTACAAATATCTGGAATAACACTAGTTTTATAGCTAAGATTGCGGTTTACAAAATTGGTTACTGACACCATGTAAAAGGCAACATGGTGAATGCGATATGATGACAATACGCGAGTGGAATGAGTTTAATAAATATTTTTTTTTAAGTTATATATAAAGGACTACAAGGTCAGCTGATATAGTAGGCCAAAACTTACTCAGCAGTGAACTAATAAACGCAGATAATGATAATGATTAGATTTAGAGGTAACGCCACGCTGATTTCAGCACGAACGGGCCGGCTCGACCGGGGCGGTACTATCCTCGCACAGAAAATCAACGTAAAATGACAGCATTCGTGCTATGCAGGCAGGGTAGAGTCCTTTTGGCAGGACCAAATATAAAAAAAGATTACATTGGAGGGCAAATGTATATCACATGGCAAGTAAAAACCACCACAGCGGAAGATAGAAGAGGTTTGTCAGGCCGTTTAGTGCCTCTTTCCAGGTCCTGAACCAAAGTTTTTCCACGATTAAATTGTTGTGTAAAAGGACTGTTAGTATTTACTTCAATATGTAATTAAAAGTAAAAAAAATTAAACAAGGATAGATGCCTCAAAAGGAATACACTCATAAAATTAAGGTTTTAAACATTCAACACAACAAAAGCATTATAGTTTATGTGTACTCCATATTGGATTTTTATACGACTTTGTAACAGTGAGTTGATGAGCACTGAACCAACGGAGCTTTCATAAATAGCGCTCAGGGTTGCATCTCTGTACGATCATGAACCTTTTGCTCGATTATTGATATTGATTTTACATTTGAATGCTTTAAATGTGCGTAGGTTAGTGATTTGAAGGGCCTTGCTTTTTCAGGATCATTAAAGCTCTTGAATACAAAAGATAAGACGGAGTGTCCAAGTATTATTTTATTTGATGTATTTTTATTTTACTTTGAAAAAACTTTGAAGATTTGTTTTGAAAAAGGCGAAGCAAATTTTCAAAGTTTTTTAACTTTACATTTTTAAATATCATAATTTTTGCATAACTCCATATATTATACTGGATGTCTACCGTGGGAGAGCCACGCTTCGCCATGAATAGGCCGGATCGACCGGAGTGATACCACGGCCTCACATAAAACCGGTGTGAAATAGCGCTTGCGCTGTGTTTTAACGAGTGAGTGAGGATACCGGAGGCCCATACCCCAACCCCTCCCCGCATCCCTTTCCCCATGGAAAGGGATGGGCCTCCAAAGGTCGGCAACGCACTTCTGACGCCTCTGGTGTTGCAGGTGTCTATGGGCGGCGGTAATCGCTTACCGTCAGGTGATACGTCTGCTCGTTTGCCCTCCTATATCATAAAAACAATACAAAAAGTAGTCGATCAGGCTCTGTGGTGTGCCTTGGGACCGGATTATGTCCACAGTCTGGTGATGATGTGTACTCAGAGCTGTCGGAATTTTTAAATTTTGGTTTTGTGAACGCGTGTGTTTTCGAGAATGCCTGAAGAGTTTCAACCTAGATTTTTATATACACTTTTACCGAGTAAAGTATCATACAAGCATCCTCTCTAATAGTTTACTGCTGAACAAAGACCTTACCTTATAAAAGCAGCTTTTTAGCACACTATACCACCCTGGCTAGACAAATCAACATAAACACGGTATCTATTAAATAAAATTCTCGTGTCGCCGTGTTTGTTACAAACTCCTCCGAAACGGCCGGAACGATTATTATGAAATTTTGTGTGCATATCGGGAAGGTCTGAAAATCGGTCAACATTTATGTTTCATACCCCTAAATGATAAGGGGGACTTACCCTTAAGTATTTTTTTTTGGCCCAGCCAAAATGACTCTACTGTGCTTGATGGAGAGCACAAGCAGAATCCAAGAGTGGTGGTCACCATATTGCAAAAGCAGACAATGCAACAATGCAGCATGGTGACCCACACCATGGCGGGATAGTGATGCTTCTGCATCGTTGGGCCTCCGATCTCGCACTCACAAACGAAACACGACAGCATGATCGCTGTCATTTTACGTTGATTTTCTGTGCGAGGGTAGTACCACCCCTGTCGAGCCGGCCTGTTCGTACTGAAATCAGCGTGGCTCTACTACCTTGATTTCATGGCAAAACTATGTTTGCCAGATCAGCTAGTATCTTAATAAAAACAGTATTTATCCAATACGAAACTTTTCGTTTTATTATTTCTTTTATCAGCCATTAAATATGTATGTAGTATATTTCAAGTACATCATATAACATTTATAGAATATGGGAGATAACAAAGATTGAACGCTGATGTTGGAAGTTTCGATAGTAGTTTGAAGTGGATATGAGAAAGTTTTCCGTGACAAAGAAATATTGCCTGCTTGTATTTCAGATATCACGCTATAAGGTAGCCTATGTCATTTTTCAACAATTAAAGTATCGCCATGTCGAATTTAGTTTTAATTGGTTCAGTAGTTTATCTGTGAAAGCGTAAAATACAGACACTTTCGCAATTATTTTATTTATAAGCATATACTTGTACACTGTAGACTAATGTATCTTTTATATTGTTACAGGTAAGTAAACCACCATCGTGGAATTTCAAAGTCAAAGTCAAAAAGAAGTTAGTTTCCTAGTTAAATAGGCTTCAATTCTTGCCTCAGCATCTGACAAAACTTTAACCTAATAATTACAGGTGAGTATTGTCTTTCTTATGTGTTTCTAGTCCCAAAGAACGAGAAGGACCCTGATAAATCGATTAGCAACTACTTGTTAGGTGGTCATCAATATATGTTTCTTTTGTCTACATTTACCTGTCCCTAGTAGACAGACAGACAGAGAACCTAAAACAATGATTATTTGAATTTTTATCTGTGCGTTTGTGCGCGCTAATCTAAGGATTTGAATGCGGTTTTCACCAATCTTTTGTGATTTGCTTCACTTAACAATTAGCGTTTGTTTCATCTAAATCGGTTCATAAATAAAAAAGTTCTGTCAGTTTGAAGAATCACCGCGATACCCGACCTTTACGCGGGCGGAGCCGCAGGCAACAGCTAGTTTAGAAATATATGTAATCGATAATAACAAAAGATTAAAAATTTAGGATACGGTTTATATGAGTTATCGTAAATCTCATGTTTTTTTTTTGTTTTTGTTGTTCGGCGATTGACATTTGATTAACAAACGACGTTACTAACATTAAAGTTGTGGTTCTAATAATTTGTCATACTTACGAATTATTACCATCCTGTATAGTCACGGATGGATGTACATGGGTCACAAATGGTCTGGAGATGTATAGAGTCAGCTCATAGTTCAATAGTTGGGATTTGGGATCAGTTGTTACGTTTTACAATTTAGTATCTTATTGTGTGTGTGCCGCTCCTAGCTTGTATCTCGTTGGAACGCGTACTAGATTTTATTTGCGGTTTTGATCGTAGTACCTATATATATCTACTTAACTGTAACAATAATGATGACCTTTCGAAATGCAAATTTACATGATAATCATATGAATAGTTTAGGCGTCAAAGCGTTACGATAACAGCCTAATAGGTACTCCACTGTTGGACATTGGCCTATTCTTAGAATCAAGATTAAAAGTAAAGAACAATTTTTTTTTATATTAATATTTTGGTAATTTTGAAGTGACTGTTGACAAATCTGCCAAAGCATAATATGTAGGTACCTTTTGAGTTCTAGTTTTCTGTTACCATCAGGTTATTTATTTATTGGTTTGCCTGATCTGAAGAAGTCATACGTAAGACATGTCAATTATTGTAAAAAAAAACAAACTTCGTAATAATTAACTGCCTCGGTGGCGCAGTGGTAGCGTACGCGACTGCTATTCTTGGGGGTCGGGTTCGATTTTCGGGTCGGACCAAATGTTTATATGATATGCAAACATTTGTTTCGGAGTTTGGATGTTTTCTACGTATTATTTGTATGTATGTACAAAAAAAAGTATATAAGTATTTATATCAGTTGTCTAGTACCCATAGCTCTGCTTAGTTTGGGACTAGATGGCGTTGTGTGTTAGATGTCCGAAATATTTATTTATTTATTATTATTATTAAATGTAAACGGAGAAACATTTTCAATCTGGCAATTTCAATTTTTCATATAACTACCCAGTTTCCAAAAAATATACATTGCACTCGAAAAGCATAGTCTTGCGCAGTCGTGTAAAAATAGAGACATTACTTACATAAAATATATAGACGAGATAAAGGAGGAAACAGGATAGTAAAGACTATCCTGTTTCCTCCTTTATCTCGATACACACAGCCTTACAATTTGCGGCAATCTATACTAATATATAAAGCTGAAGAGTTTGTTTGTTTGTTTGAACACGCTAATCTCAGGTACCGCTGGTCCGATTTGAAAAATTCTTTCAATGTTAGATAGCCCATTTATCGAGGAAGGCTATAGGCTGTATATCATCACGCTAAGACCTACGGGAGCGGAGCAACAATGAAGAATGTTACTAAAACGGGGGAAAATTATCACGCTACGGGCAATAGAAGACGCAAAAGAGGTTGCGTGGGTCGGCTAATACTGGTGTTTTGTGACATTTAATGAAACATAGCATTTGTTGTTCCATTCCATTCCATGTGCTAATAGAATCGTATTAAGAGTCCTTATTTTAATTTGTTGACTCAGTTGATTGTACTGCTACTGTTAATTGTAGTAGTATTTCAGGTTCCGTTTCATCCATTCGAGACACGTCCTCTATTTACTTCGTGTCGTCTAAAGATGATGGTGATGATGAAGTGTCGTGACGTGTTTGACAACGAAAGTGTAGTGCACCTTTCCGCACCGCACGAAGAAGGATTATACCTTTCTCATTAAGTCCATAGTTGTTCATTTTGTACATAAATAAAAAAGTTTTTCATGTAGGAGGACCACTTATCCTACACATGGCAAAGGACAGAAAATATGTATTTTTTTTAAAAGAGCATCAGCTGAATTGAGAGCCTTCCGTTTTAGTAGTCGATTAAAGAGTTTTATACCGACTTTAGTATCTTATCAATGGTATGTATGTACAAGTGAATATGTTGTATTTAGGTCTTAGTAGTTCTAAGAATTGTGTCAATTTCTTATCGTTTATGACTTGTGCCCTATCGAGAACTGTGCCCATGTCTAGTCTGCGCGTAATCAGGCCGCAACAGCTTCTTTCATGCTCACAAACTGTCGGAGCTTGTCTATTCTATATTTTTTTAGATTTATTCATTTTTACATTGAACTTTTTATATAAGATCATCTATTAATAGTACTGCTCTATGTATGCAATTTGCTTATTGGTGAATTAAACGTGTCAGGTTTGAGGAGAGGAAACGGAGATTAGACTTTATCTTGTTTACAGCACCAGATGTTAAAATAACATTGTCCTGCAGTTTATCGTCATATTTCGCTCAAATAAGTGTCTACCTTGATAATGATAATTTTATCCAATTAAAAAATAATAAATTATTTGTTGTCTGAACGTATTTGTTACAATGTCTTTATCGATATTTCCGATATTTTTGATTTTAACCATCCATATATTACAAGCGATAACTTCGAAAATAGTTATCTAAACTTTCGCAGAAGTCGTCATTCTAAGAAATGGATCAGTCACCTATCAGAGTTGGTTCCAAACGACTGCGTCGTTGCGTGTGCGACTGCTGTTCATGGGGTCTCAGGTTCGTTTCCCGGGTCGGACCAAATGTTTGTAGGATCTACAAATATTTGTTTCGGAGTTTGAAACACTCAAACTCCGAAACAAATATTTGTAGTATATTTATTATATATAATATCTTATGTATAATATCTACCTTATGTATAATATCTATGTATTTACAAAAAAAAGTATATATTTGTATCAGTTGTCTAGTACCCATAACACAAGCTCTGCTTAGCTTGGGGCTAGATGGCTTTGTGTGTTTGATGTCCGAAATATTTATTTATTATTTATTTATATACAAGCCGCTATCGCTCGTCCACCAGGCCAGCCCACCTCCAGATAATCAGTGCGCAACGGGCGTTCCCTTTAACGCAAGTGAATGTTCGCTGGGATATCGTTACATGCTTCCGTCCTCGCAACAACTTGTGACCGTGTTGTGTTAGGTAATGGCTGACAAGTAATTGAATTAATATAATAATGAGCTCGGATTGCACATGATTATTGAGTCAGGTATTATTACCTGACTACGGCGAAGACAAAAGAAGAGACAATAGTTTTGGCAGTCTATGCTTGTTTGTATGTTACACCGTAGCGCCTAAACCGCTGATCTGATTGCAATGAATGAGTTCTCTATAATTCTTAAAAATGACTCGTGTCATAGGAAATTTATCATATTCTTACTTAGTCGGGTTGTAGTTTTTAAAGCGGTTTTATTTGGCTTGACCTGTTTGTTTATTTATTTAATTGTTTGTTTGGGTCAAATCTTGTAATTGAAATTTGACCCCCTTCCTGTTTGGCAGATTCTTCGTCGTTCTGGTGACAATGCAATTAAATGAATTCTGTTCATTTCACAACGAATAATAGTCACAAATTTTAAGAAAAAAACTGACTTCGAGAACTGGACCAAATTGAAATGGGACCACACGGAAAGAACTAGCTTTCAAATAAAATAAATAATCATCAAAATCCGTTAGACGAAAGTTATGAGGTAACAAACATAAAAAACACAGGTGAATTGATAACCACCTCCTTTTTGAAGTCGGTTAAAAATTAAAATCCAAGATGGCCACCGCTACAAAATGGCGGTTTACATAGTTTGTCAACGACTACCACTATATGGGTATCAAATGAAAGGGCTTGACTAGTAGAATACGGATGAGAAGTAGGTACTATGTAATGAAATGAAAATCTAAAAACTTGAAAATAAAAAAGATGTTTTTTGTTATTTAAACGATTTTATTGAAAATCATGTACTAAAAGCTAAAAATAATTCGGTAGGACCCAGGTTCCAGTCATCACACCCCTCTCCCACATCAATGGAAGGCATTGATCAACCAAAAAAAATAATCATTGGGCGTAGCGTAAACTGAGTTCACTTGACTTGTATAAATTGAATATTTTTCTTTTTACACTTTTTTTTAAACTTACTCTTGTTAAATATATATTTTGATGGGGATAGATATCATCTCAAGTAGTAGTGTAGATTCATTTTTGACAGAATAACACCATATGGAATAAGTCCGATATCCTACTTTACCCTCGGTTATGGTGTATAGATGTGGTAACTCCTACTACACGACAAAAAGTAGTTATCTTTTACCCGCAAAAAAGACCCTTAAAGATCAATAAAGTTAAATCATTAATGGTTATGTTGTATAATGGTAATCATGGTACAAGTCGTGTATGTATGACTTGGACATAGAATGGAAATGCAAGGAGGACCTGTTAGTCTTAAATTCTACTGATATTATAAATGCGAAAGTTTGTAAGGATGTGTGTTTGTAGCTCTTTCACGTAAAAAGTACTGAACAGATTCGTATGAAAATTTACAGTAGTATAGCTTATACATCAGAATAACATTTAAGCTACTATTTGCCGCGATAACCGACATACAAGCGGGCGGAGCCGCGGAGAACAACTAGTAAATACTAAAACATAAAGTTTATAATTGGAGAACAATCTTCGACCGCTTCTAGTGGTTTAAGCGGTCGCCACGCCATTTTCTATTGCGTTAAGTGTTGTAGGTTCAAATCCCACATGGGACAACTCTTTGTGTGATCCACAAATTGTTGTTCTGTGTCTGGGTGTTCTTAATGTCCGTTTCATGTATGTTTGTAAAGTCCCCCGCGACACAGGATATATATTCCTAATGCAGAAGTTGTCTTTATAAAAAGAAAGCAAGAAAAAAATCTTGTCATCCGCTGCAATCTCTTCTAAATCATCTTAGGTTAGATTCGTATTATCCGAAAGAATATTATTTAGTTGGTGATGTATTTAACAATTTAATTAATACTGTTCCTAATATAATCAAGAATAAAAATAAGCTGAAATAAATTATAATCTCAAGGCTCTATGAAACGTTTTAGGCAGACTCCAGTCAGGCCTACGCAATAACTGACGTCACACTTCAGCGGTTCTGACCGAACTAAACTGTTTAGGGATGCCATTTTATTTTCGTTGACGTTCAAAGATAAGCTAATGAGAAGACTTGTATTTTGTTTATAACGTTGTCAGTATTCGCCAAAAGAGGTTACTAAACAACCTTCGAATCAAAATAAAAAAATACAGCCTTCGTTTCTATTCTCTGAATTTGAAAAGAGTGGCCATGAGTTTCTTTGCCAGTATTCTTCTCATGAGGCTTTACGCATTTTGGAAACTGGAAGTTATAGATCGACACAGGCAGGCAGTAGATTTTGGTGTTTTCACCTAATTTACCTCGACAATACAGCACATGCTGTGGCGTCTGTTTGTGTCGATCTATGATTCTTAACTACAGCTTCAATTTAACGTTCATAAATGTCACTTAGTGTCTTAATTGAATAAATGATTTTGAATTTGAATTTGAATCTCTATCTATTCGTTTTTTTAGTATTGTATGTATTTTTAGAGAAGAGAATCTTTCTCCGAAAAAGTATCTGGTCATCATCTCAAAGGTATTTCAAAATGCTACCATTTTGATGTAACTATAAGAGAGTCGTGCTTATGTATATTAGTGATATCAAGACCTCACAGTGAGGTTACTGTAGCCCAAAGCCAAGTTGCAAGTATCCATTGGCGACGAAATTCTCTTGGCATCATGTGACACGTCTGCTCGCTTGCCTTATGCCATAAAGTATTACGAGTATACTATACATAAACCGTTCAGTGGTCTAAAAATATTTAGAAAACATGGTACAGTCGAAAGGTTTCAAGATGGTATTATCAGATCTATCACGGAGATTATTCCTTACCTTTCAACATCCATTATATACAAATATTAGGTATGTACATTTATATAATCCTCCAAAGAAAGTCCAACCCAACCTCTTTTCACTGAAAGCGTTTTTGTTTGTGTTAATAAATAATGTACTGGCCTAATGCACTTAAGGATGCCATTAACTATGTATTGTTTGACCCATCATTAACCGAACCATAAATAAAAATAGGAATAAATAATGTACAATGAGGTATTTGTACAGATAAACGAGAAAATGTACGTGTTAAAGTGACAGAAGTCTTGAATTATGCTTATGCTTTCCATCAGGTGGAGTCATTTTGGCAGGCCATACATAAAAAAAAGCTTCATAGGAAGCAACACAACCCAAAAGGTTTAGGGATATAGTTCACGGAGTCGAAAGTATAGGACTTAAAAAAATCGTAAAAAAAAATGAATAGAACTTGAAATTAATATTTTTATAATAAGGAATTTCGTTCCTATCCGGTGTCCCACGACACCACACGTGACTTTCTGTGACTACTTTTAAATAGTACCTATGAAATTTGAATAAAATCAACTAACTATATTCAGATTGCGATTAGTGCTTTAGGAGATAATATTTCTTACTTAAAGTTTAAATACACAACATAGGTATTAAGAATTGTAGACGTATGAAATTTCACGCTCTGATTCATCGCTCTCGACGTCGATGATATCTTAACGTTCTCAGGTACTCGTGTTAAAGCTAAATTTATGTCCTTCTTTTTCAGTAAATCGTGGTATGAGAATTAAAAACGTCTTATTAATTGTTATAATATATTAAATTCCTATTTAAGAGTTCCATTCCTGTTTTTTTGGTCTAAACGAGCATAATTCACATTTCTCTGTAAACTTTACACGTTTATCATGATATACTAACTTTTTTTATGTATGGGCCTGCCAAAATGACTACTCTGCCTGATGGAAAGCATAAGCAGAATCCAAGATTGGTGGTCACCATACTCATTGCGAATCCAAACGCTGCATGCTGGCCCATTAATACTTCTGTATCATTGGGCCTCCGGTCTCCCACTCAGCCACGAAACAGGATAGCACCAAAACAGCTGTCATTTTACGCATATCTTTTGTGCGAGAGTAGTACCGCCCTGGTCGAGCAGGCCTGTTCGTGCTGAAATCAGCGTGGCTCTACTACCTTGATATTCAATTTGAAGATTAACATAAACTGAAACGTGTTATAGTACGCCGCAGCCTCCTTCCGACGAGGAGGTCTGTATCCAACAGTGGACTGTTAAAAGCACGTTCCAAAGAAGGTGAAAGTAAAAAAGCTAAAATAAAATTAATAGAATATATGAGTAGTAACTTGCCAGCTCAATAGGTCTAGTTTATTTACCTCTCCAAAGAATAGGTGAGATGATGGTTTTGTAAATATTGGTAGGTAAGTATAAGAATAGTGATATACTGAGACCTGACACACGGCCATCTGATCCCAGTCTAAAACTGCTGGTTAATGTAGTTGCTGCTGCTGATAAATTTATGAACATAACGAAATCACATCAAAAGCATTAAATAAATAATTAAAGTTAATATTTCGGACGTTTCACACACAGCGCCATCTATTATGATAGCTAAATTATACACATTATATTTATACGTACACTTATTACATTTATTGTAAATTCATACATACTGTAGAAAACACCCAAAGTCCGAAACAAATATTTGCAGATCATATAAACATTTGATCCGACCCGGTCCAGTTACTATATACTTATACTGTATACATACCGTTTTCATTATAAAATCTAATAAACATTTCTAAAATCTACAAAAATGAAATTACCTGTTCCCAAACTCTGTCCGCTTTTCATTAGGCACACTTATTGTACGATCGAGTTCTCTCAATATTTTGTTGTTATATACATTAATAAATAACATCAAATATCGATTAACGCCCGTTCATTGCATTTGAACAAGGTTATAAGGGCAATCAAAATGTCTTCACACTTCATTTTGAACTTTATCATTTGATAATACAGTCTACATTTCCTGCGTAAGGTTTTTTCTGCGTTCATTTTTCACATGCCATAATGGTTTGTATGATAAATGAGGTATGATACGAATTTTGAAGGATTCGGTGAACAAAGTTGGTCGATCAATCGGTGAATTCCTCAATCTTATGGATAAGAATATTTTTCTCCTTTTAAGATGCATTTAATTAATCTATACTAATATTATAAAGAGGTAAAGTTTCAAACTTTGTTTGTATGGTTGTAAGGGGGGTTATCTTCGAAGGTACTGAAGCGATCCTGAAAATTCTTTCATTAAAGCGACAGTATTCAGGAGTGGCATAGATCATATATTATTATGGTTGAACAAAAATACAGTTAAAAATAATAGTATTTGTAAATCAAGTCGAAATAAAGCGGGCGGTTAACGCCCAACGAAGTGGGCACGGGTCTGCTAGTTGTTATGAAGATGAATTGGCAATTACTTTTCTTTTTACGTTGAATCAGGAATCTATCCATCTAATATGTGGAAAGAAACTTGATATAATTTATCACTCACTCACCCTGGCCATTATTACCAATCTATTGACATCTTTTTCTAAAGTGCTTTAGCCGCTAGGGTGAACAAACATACACAGACTGTGAAAACTATTACTAGACGGACAAAGGCTACTTTTAACCCCAATAATAGACAAACTCGCGGGCTTTGTGTAAAATCTAGTATCTATTCTAATGTATCTATACAAATTACGTATGTAAAAAGGGCTTCGTTAAACTATACGTGTCCAGTATATATTGATATATCGTGATATAAAAATGATTGGAATTGCGGTTCAAATTATACTAGTCGTTGAAATATAAGAAGACGACGGAAACGGTGGTATTTCGACCGACAGGATTCTCTAGCCATATTATATGTGTATTCATAGTTGACCCTTTGAAACCCATCTTGTCTCGAATTATTTCTGGCTACTCTTAAGGTCCATTTATGTAAAGCATAAGACAAAAATGAACGTTTAAGTGAAAGAATTACGAAAACCCGCATATTGGAATTTTATATGTAAATACCAATATCGGTTAACAGAATATATTCAATATTCCTTTTTTATATTTCAACGTGCTCGTTCATCCTGTTGTTAGTGTGTTATTTTGCTACCGCCCGACATACTGTTAAGAAGTATGCAATTCGTCAAAGAAGAATTAGTTAATCAAACATTATAAGTTTATTTATAGTTCTTAACCTATCTATAACCCGAGTACTAGACCATTACGAAGCTCTGTAAATAAAACTGACATCTGGCTAGCGATTTGACGATTACCACATCTTAATTAATTCGGCAATCGGAATCAACGACTTAATTTGCTCTTCGAGGTACGAAGAAGTCTCAAGTCTTTAAATATAGTTACTCATACCTGACTTGGCCATAAATGATTAACTTTGCTAAATGCTAAGCTACTCGTTAACCACTTATCCTCGACTCATCATATCCTTGATCTAACAAATGAATTTGAACAAGTTTCTTGAGGTCTCGTCTCGTGTTATCCAAACATCTATAAAGCTGTTTAACTTACGAAGAACTTGAATCATTTACCCAAACCCAGACGGATTGTGTATCGAGCTACATGTAACGCTCGGAATATAGGTCAGAGTATACCCACACGGACTTGTTGCTGCCTACACCGCTAAAGGATAAAATCCCACATGTTATAATTCTCCCGCCTTGACTTCTGGGAATTTATCTTATCTATCATATTATTTCATCGCTATCTAGTTAGTAGCATCGGTTATGACTGATATGTTGTTTGAAATGTTGCCAATAAATGCAGTTTCTTTTACTATGTATTTTTTAATTCTACAACCAATCCAGGTATAGCGCGACTGGCAAAGTATAAACCTCGAATCCTAATAAAATTCTCATAAATCTAGTTCCTCAATCTCTTTAAGAAAAATGATCATGTAATATTTTTTTACTTTATATATTTTTTTTTATGTTTGGGCCAAATTTACTATAAAAGGAGAGTTTCCAAATGGGGTTTTTATGTCAGTTACTTCAGAACTGCGTCAATTATGAATTCTGTTTCTTTTTTAATTGATAGTTATTAGTGACTAGCTGTGCCGGCTACTTCGTACGCGTGGCAATTGGATTTTTAAGTTATTTTTATATTTTTCACCGTTTGTCGGACTACGACACACATTTCAAAACCAAAATCAGCTAAATTGGCCCAGCCGCTCTCGAGTTTTAGCGAGACAAACGAACAGCAATTGATTTTTATATATAAGAAGATATACCTATGCTTGTCTTTTAGTTCAATTCAAATAATTCCAAAATACCATCGCTAAGGGAAAAAAAAGTAAAACATTCTAGTACCGTAGGAACATTGAAAGTTAAATATACATTTCTTAAAAGTTAGTAAGTTCTAAAATCTTCAGCAATCTACAAATACATATAACTTAATCATATCAGTGCTGAAATCCGTATGTAAATACGGTCGATACTTAGAATGGAGGCAAGCAAGGCAAGGAGAAATATAGACGCGACAGTATCTAAGTAAGATGGATAAATTTTGAATTGTGAAGGTATTTTACTACCGAGACTATTCGTACGCCAATTTATTTATAATCTAGTTGCTTTATCTTTTGTACGCCAGAAAACAGGCACGATTAATTCACTTACCTTTACTTTACGATTACGGATATTGAAGACTAAGGACCAGTCAACAAGTGTCAGATAGTTATTTGCCATATAACACTATTTGATAGACTAGATCATTAAAATAAAATAAAATGTTGATATAAATTTGACGTATATGTCTTTACTAGCTGACCCGCGCAACCTCGTTTGCGTGTCCTATTGCCCGTAGTGTGATAATTTTACTCCGTTTCTTAAACATTCTTCATTGGTACTCCGCTCCTATTGGTCTTAGCGTGATGATATATAGCCTATATCCTTCCTCGATAAATGGGGTATCTAAAACTGATTTCTTCGGTTTTCTGTCGGGCCGTGCCCATTTCACTCCAACCTGAGTGATATGACGACTTATGGACTTTACAATAAGTGTTATCGTTTTATTAAAAACTCCCTACTTCTTTTTTTTAAATAAGTTTAACTAACTTGAAGTGGCAGTGGGCTCGCCATATAAGCTGCAGAACTGACAACCGTTGGTATAGAAGGGTTCTGATGACGAGATTACGTCTCGATAAACCAGGACCACTTGCCAGGGAGTGACGACTTGCGCAAGATGTCTTGTGCTCGATGCTGGCAGCCTGAAATCGATCAGAGTGGCTTGCAATGACAGAGGCCCAAGTCCAACAGTGGAATACAAAAGGCTGATGATGATGATGAAACCGTAGTAGATAATAAAAGAGATGAAAGTATGAATTACATTGCAGTTACTGTTACTTTATGAATTAAGCAATATGTGTGTCGATTCTGCTGACATAGGTGCTAAAATGAGTGAAAAAAAGTAACATGTAAAAATTTAATTGGAAAATATATCAGTAACAAAAGACATATCGATTTCGATACGTTCTTAAATTAAAAAAAATGTGCTGTCGTGTTTAATTGGTGAGTGCGAGATCGGAGATCTAATGATGCAGGAGCATATTAGTAGCCCGCCATAGTGTGGGCCACGAAGCTACATTTTTGCATTGTCTGCATTCGCAATGGGTATGGTGACCACCACTTTTGCTTTACTTACTTTCCATTAGACAGAGTAGAGTCACTCTGGCAGATTCATACATATAAATAAGTAAAATTTTAACAAAAATAAAACCGACTAAACTCGATTTCTCTTGGATGCCATTATCAGATCTTAGTGCCCTTATCATGGTACCACCGTTGGGATATCTCATTAAAAAAAGAATCATCAAAATCGGTTCATAAACGACGAAGTTATCCGCGAAGACACATAAAAAAAAAAGAAAAACGGTCGAATTGAAGAACCTTCTTTTTTTGAAGTCGGTTAAAAAGTACTAAAAACTACCGATCCGTATAATGTTCAACATAAGTGAAACGTCACACTCTCAAAGTAAAACTTATTTCAATAATAAACTTCAAATAAGACACAACAAGTAGTTTGAAAGAGCTACACAAATTGTTTACTAGAAGCGAACTATCAAGAGGCGTCTCCATTTTCCAATTGTGAAAGTACCCTCAATTTACGAACAATATCCAATTGTATTTAATTGGTGTTATTTATCAATTGAAATTACTAATTGTTTAACTTTGAGTCTCTGGTCACTGTTTATTTCTTATCGTGAGATCTTAGTACGGCAGCTGATGTCAATCAAATAAATAGAGGAAGAAGTTGATGAATTGGATATGGTTAGGTTACTTTAAGGCACAGTTTGATGAATAGCAACTAAGTTTGAATTCCCAGTTGATGATGATTAATAGTTATGTTTTGCCGCTAATAATTTTTCGTCACAAGGTTTATAAATGAAAAGTGACCAAAGTACTAATTTATTAAGTTTAAAAATATCGAAGATATTGACTTGCATACAGAGAAACAAATTCATTCATATAAATTCCTCTTAATTAGTTTAGGTTCTTCAATTGAACTCCATGTTTTTTCTTTTACGAAAGTAGATTGACAGGAATATTAAGGTACTCCACTGATTGTTATAGAGTTGGATCCTTTGAGTTACTTCTGATCTTGATAGTAACTACGTAGTACATGTAGTAGTGATTATCTAGTGTTATTTGCAAAAGAAATGAATTTCTACTTTATCATACAGTTTATCTAGCGTGCATTAAAATGTGATAAGCATCTTTATCTCACGTTGATTGGTTTTTAAAAGGTGTGACGCAATTGTAGAACTTGTACACTTAGTATGTACATGTTCTACAATTGCGTGGGTTTGTTAATAACTAGCAGACCCGGCGAAATTCGTACCGCCATATTTACATATTTGTCTCAGCTTCCCACAGGCAGTGTACAATCGCGGACAAAACACGCATAAGAAACACATAAAAATGTTTTTTTTAATTTGGTGCAGCCGATCGTAAGTTATGCGCATACATACATTTTGGCGATTCATTTCTATCTATAATAATGGATACCATGAATAAACCAATGTAAGCACCTTTTTTTTTTAAAAAAACAGCCTGTTCGACAGGTAGCTTTTTGACTGTTTGACCTTTGCTTGAATTCTAACCAAAAATAAACTGATCTCACGTATTTTTTTGTCTGATATTTCATTTTTATTTTGAAACAACTCATAGACTCCGTTAACAAACAGAAGACCTCAAAATGACGTTGGGCGCCAAAATACATTCACAAAATTAAGGCCCATTGCTGATGTAATCGGAACATTTCGACCTTGGCAAATAGTAGAACTAAATATTGTACTAATGAAGGACATTATTTCTCAGTTCACGATACATTCAACAATCGTGTGCGTGAAAACATTCGTTGTGGCTTTCTGGTTATTGAATCGATTACTAAACAGTACAGTCGTATTGTATATAAAGTGAGCTTTATACAGTTGGTTCTCTTAGATTTCATTATGCCTGCGAACATCACAACTCGAGCAACAGTGCAAAATCAATAATCAAAATTGTATTCCTTTGAACGCAACGTCTATTTAATTCAATTTTTTGAGAGCACGCGATGCGACCTACTCAAGCCCACTCCTTTTTAGCGGCGTAAATGGATCTTCAAATTTTTAGCGCGAAAGGTGGGTTGAGAGTTGAGAGACCCTGATAATTTTCCTTTGTTATCAGTGGAACCCACTTATCAAATATACTGAGTGTAGGATTAAGTATCGATAACTCACAAAAGTTGGACGATCTGCCCTACATATTACAGGAATCAAATATAGCACACTTAGGCCGTATATATTTTTAACAGTCTTCAAATATACGTAAATATGCCTAGTTTTACTTCATTATTGTCGTCCGTTGCGCTAAGGGCTCTAGCTCAGGCTCCTTAGGGAAATATTTTAATTACTATATAATCCTATATAAACCTATTAGAGCCAAAAAAGCTCACAAAACTATAAAATCTGAAGCTTTCATTTCAACCACCAAAATACAAGTTGTGAAACAACACCAAGACGGTAACAGGCGCTTTTTCGTTCCGAGAGACAAAACATACTGTTTTCATAACTAATCGGTTTTGACTTCGTTACGATGTAGTGAATGATATTACATGAAACGAAGGACTGACGTGGAAACGGGGAACATACGGCTTATGAGACAATATTTATCTATACTATAACACAGGAAATTTTCAACGAGGAAACAGAAATGTGACGCTAACCCTAAAAAAAAATAAAAAACGAATGCTTAGATGTGTAACATAAGTTTTAGTTTTCCCGAAATATGAGGGTAGTATTAAATTAACAGGAGATCGTGCAACTAGATTTGACCGCTGATGGTAGTGGAAATCGGATATCGGACACCAAAATTTTGGTCATCTACCTAATAGCTTTAAGCAAGCAATTCTGGCACTGCACTGCAATGATGTATGTTTTTTAACCGGCTTCAAAAAAAGGAGGAGGTTTCTCAATTCGACCGTATATTTTTTTCCCCTATTTTTTTTCTATGTGTGTTCGCGAATAACTTCGTCGTTTATGAACCGATTTTGATGATTCTTTTTAATGGAAAGGAGATGTCCCAATGGTGGTACCAAGATAAGGACATTAATATCTGATGATCTCTTGGATGCTAATTTTAATATTTTTTTAATAATATTTTTTTTAATAAAAAAATATTGGATTGGATTGGATGATCTCTTGGATGCTAAGAGAAATCGAGTCGACCCTTGAAGTCGGTTTTATTTTTGTTAAAATCGTACTTGTTTAATCTGAATGCAGACCTTAATAAATGTGTTCAAAACATTTTAAATCTTCATCTTTACATTCGGAATTACCTATTCCCCTGTGTCGCTATCAGCGAGCACTTACCTCTATATTCATATTTCAACCTACTCATCTATCGCCCTACTTCCACTGCTCTTCTCTAATCACGACGCAAATTTTGGTTCACTTAATAATATGCTACTACTGCCAGTCTCACTCGTTTATTTATTAAGGAGATTTAGTTCCAAGAAAAGTAATACCACGAATAACTAATATAAATAAATGTGTTTAATCCAAGCACGCGTCCGCAATTAGCACCGGTACACCGTGGCCATCAGCTAATCCTGTAAAGAAACGAGGGTGGCCGAACAAATAAAGGATTCCTTTGAAGCTCTCTGTCACGCTTCATGGTCTCATTTACATGCTGTGTTAGCTCTCCGGGAAATATATATTGTTGTTAAAATGAGTGGCGGTTAGTTTTTTACTGCTTAAAGGACTAAGTCTTTATGCAGTATATTATGTTTGCTGATGTATTTGTTTTAATATATATATATATATATATATATATATATATATATATATATATATACAAGTACAACAATCGAGAAGCTTCATCATCAGCTTATCGGCGTCCACTGATGAATGAAGGCCTGACCCAAAGAGCGGACAGACGCTACAGCTTTTACATTAAAGGTAATCTATCTATACAAATAAATAAAATTGGAGTGTCTGTTTGTAATATTAAAATAACAGCTTTTTAATCAACGTATATGTATGTATACACGATACATATACCAAAAATGTAGTTTAAAATTTTTTTGTCTGTCTGTCTGTCTGTCTGTCTGTTTCGTTGTGCCGTTCCAGAGATTACCCATCTCTGGAACGGCTGGACGGATTTTGACGGGACTTTCATTGGCAGGTAGCTGATGATCCGGGGAGTAACTTAGGCTACTTTTTTTTGACTAATTTTGTCGCGCGGCGTTACTCGCGGTACAACAATAACCGCGGGTAACACCGCGGGGTTCAACTAGTCTTCTATATAAATAAAAATGAATCACAAAAATGTACGTACGCCCGTAACTTTTGATTGAGTGCATCAAATATACCGTGGGAGAGCCACGCTTCGGCATGAATGGGTCGGCTCGACCGGAGTGATACCACGGCCTCACAGAAAATCGGTGTGAAATAGTGCTTGCGCTGTGTTTCACCGAGTGAGTGAGGATACCGGAGGCCCATACCCCAACCCCCCTTCCCTATCTCAGCCCCATTCCGCCAAAGGTCGGCAACGCACTTGTAACGCCTCTGGTGTTGCAGGGGTCCATGGGCGGCCTTAATCGCTTACCATAAGGAGATACGTCTGCTTGTTTGCCCGCCTACTACAAAAAAAAAAACAAAAAAAATGGAAAAATTCTTCATTTCATGTATTTGTTATTATTAGGACAAGGTTTGTATAGAAGATAATTAAAAAGAGGAGGTGTTATATAATCTTAGTCCGTTTAGTTCTATACACAGCAGGGCTGCGAGTAGTTGACACGGGCTTACTAAAGGCTTTTTTTTGATAATTAAAAAAATCACAAAGTTAAGGCGACACTTAGTTTGCCGGGTCAGCTAGAAAAAAATACAATAAAGTGGGAATTTGTATTAAATATATTTTAACGAAATCTGTATATTGCACATGCATTCAATCAGTACTTTATTTTAAACAATATTAACAGACTTTAAAAAAGCCGTACACTTTTTGATTAAATCAAATATTAAATAAAGTGTAGGTACTTGGTATTATACACAACCTAAATAAAACATTTTGTGTATTAAATATCTTATCAACCTACAACAAAGAGTTTTGCATAATCATTTTAAAGGTTAATTTGAAGAATTTGCAAATGTGATACAAAGCACCTCCACCGCAGTTCCCCGGGCTTGTTTAGGGCAAAGGGTAGTGCTTGCAAAACCTTAGCTCCTCTAATATTTAAAGGAACACTCAGCACCGAGTCCCAGGTGTATTTTATAAGCTAATGTTAGGGCTGTGTATCTGTATGTAAATAGGTAACACAACAGTTTAGAAAACCATTTTCTTGTATGTTTCGGATTTACTACAGGAGTCACATGAAAGCGAAACTATCTTGAATCGAAAGAGACGTGTTAGTGTTTTGTTCTTGGTAGATAACCCAGTTACATTTAGATCAATTGTTTTAGTTATTCCATTGGCTGGAGCTAGGCCTCTCCTTGGAAAGGAGATTTCGTCCTACAATACAAGCCTAGCAATACGATACCAGAACTGTAATAGGCGAAGATTAAGGTTTTCAAGAATGTTTAGATACCGTAAATTTATTTTAGTCTTACCAAAAAACAGATGAATGTAAGTAGCTTTCTCGATTAAGCAAAGCTCTAAAACCCTACCTACGTCATTTTCTAAAAATATATATCAATGTTAGGTGTTGGAGGGCCCTCGGCAGTCGGCATATATTTTCAACGCCTATAAATAGAAAGTTCTATACACCCACTTCAGACATACGCAAACCACCCAGACTTGTGCTAAATTACTTAATATGTATGATACGGAACATCGCGGCCAAAATAATAAATTATGTTACTGGTTGTGAATAGAATCACTTCATTTTTAGAAGTTGTGAATGTTTAGGTAGCTAATACGTTTAGTTTCAAATTATTTGTGTTCGTTTGCTATTTTAGAAAACGTAAATGCTAAAACAAATACTTTGAATGATACCACTGCCTTACAGAAAATGTGAACAGTTTTTTCTTTGCTGAATCAATGAGTTCATCATCATCTCAGACGAAAGATGTTCACTTATTATTATTTATGGACATAGGCCTTCAGTAAGGCCTATGTCCAGAAGACCAAACCAACCGGTCATCCAGCTTCCAGGTCATCGAAGTTAAAATCCTGATTCTGAGGAAAGGAAGTCAAAGGCAACGTACTTGTGACTGTTGATTTGAAGGAGTTACCGTCAGAGGACCCTTGTGTTCGGGGAGGTTTGAGCTCCGGTGCCCTTACACCCTCAGAGAGAAGAGAGAAAAAGCAAGAAAATTGTTAAAAGACATTAACTACTCAAGGTCCTAATCGGAGCACACTACAACAACAGTTATTAAAATAAAATTCAATCAAGTAATTAACTTAAGTGAACGTTCTCAATAAATTCTTATAATTGTTACTGGGCAACAATTCGATAATTTGTGGTTTGTGGTCGAGTATGTGTAACTAACAGTTGATTTGTCATCTTAATTTAGAATTCCTTTGTAATATGAAGCTCTTTAAAAGTCTGATTGTGGTACTCCCGATATAAACAAATAAATTTTTCGGACATCTATCACACGATGCCATCTAGTCTCAAGCTTGTGTTATGGGTACTAGACAATTGATGTAAATACATATATACTTTTTTTTTGTAAATACATACATATTATACATAAAAAACACCCAAACTCCGAAACAAATATTTGTAGATTATACAAACATTTGGTTCGACCCGGGTTAAATCGAACCTGAGACCTCATGATCAGCCAACGAGGCAGTCATATGGACGGTGTCTAAACAGAATGTGAACTTACGAAGGATTATTGTGATGATTGACAAGTCGTGAAACTCATCACCATGAAAGTTTTCATTGCGAGATTCAGAATCGGTAGTTGTTAAATAGTTCTAGTAATTTTCGCTAGATGGCGTAGACAATTTTCTTTCTAAGTTTTACATAGTCTGCCTGTAGAAAATTATGCTTTTATTAGATTACTATGTATTATAGGGATATGGCTCAAATTTTTCTTCTTTTTGCAATGCTGTTGTTTATTCGGCTTTTACAAAACCAAAGGGACGAATTGGATTTACTACTACGGTAATAATGGGTACTTGCTTGCCAAGGGTCTTTCCACAAACGAACGATGCTCATCTAAGCAATATCTCATCTCGAAATAAATCTATTGTCTGATCGTACTAAATGCCAAACCAAAATACAAAGTGCTCAATTAATTTTCCCAATTAGCCGACTCAATTGGCTAAGTTATTAACTCGCTTAGTAATTGAATTCTAACAATTCATTGTCTTCTTGTGTGATGTGTTACGAGCGCGTGCTATTATCTCTGGAACTGGGAAATTTTGTTTTTGCAACAATGTAGTAGGTATTTATTTAGTTTTACCCGTACATAGGTTTACTTACATGAAGATTTGTTCAAGGTTGTGTGTATTTATGTATTTACAAAAAAAAAAAAGTATATATGTATTTGTATCAGTTGTCTAGTACCCCATAACACAAGCTCTGCTTATCTTGGGACTAGATGGCGTTGTGTGTTTAGATGTCCGAAATATTTATTTATTATTTATCTTTCTTTTCTTTAAAGAAGACAACCCCCTTCCCTCCCTTCCATTAGGAATAAACATCCTGTGTCGCGGGGGACTTTACAAGCATTCATATAACGGAAACAAAGAACACTGAGACTCGGAACAACAATTTGTGGATCACACAGTATTGTTCCATGTGGATTTGAACCCACAGCACTTTGAGCGGCGTGGCGACCGCTTAAATCATGGGCTAACCGAGCAGTCCGTGTCCAAATATGTATTTTGAAATATAAAATTTAATTCGTGTTTAGTTGGTTGATGGATTAAGTAAAAACACTAACCTCAGACGCAGGACCAATGGCTGTACGTGCTTCTGAGGCACGGGGGCTAACACCGTAACTTCCAAACTCCGAGCTGTTGTTAAGCATTTCTATAATCAGAAAAACTCAATAACACTAATTGACCCGACACGGGATTCGATCATCCATACTAATATTATAAGGAGGTAAAGTTTGTGAGGTGGTTGCGGGTAATCACTGGATCTACTGAAGCAATTTTGAAAAACACTAATGGTCGCCCAGTGGTCGAAATTCGATAATTTTTTACTATTTTTTAACATAATGCGATCCCTCGATTACCTTAAAATACAGTCACTTTTATACACATACATTTAAAGGAAAGCGGAAAGCCTCAAACGGCGTAAGTACCAAAATTTAATAGGTAATTACATTTATGTATCGTTTTGGGGTAGAGACCCTAGGTCTTGGGGTCTGAGTGCTCGCGCTATGTTTAAACAACTAGCTAAGCAACTGATTGACATTGACGTTTCTCGCAACCAGAAGGTCGATCTTTTTTTAGCACAGAATCAGCATTGCCATTCAATGTGGTAATGCTACCAGTCTTTTGGGAACTACCAGTGGCGATCTGGAGTTTTATGTAAATATTGTTATTGTTTTTTTTAATTATGGTTATGAACATAGGTTTCTGTATTATGTAATAACTATTTAATGAATTATAATACATATAACTCATATGTTTTCCCGAAAGAGCAGACATAGGCGTATTAAAACACCCATATTCTGTCGCTCACATTTTTTCACTATATAAGTTTTTCAGCATTCACTTTAGTGGCTCTAGCAAAATTTAGATCGACGTATTCTATATATAAGATATATATAATTTTACTCTAACTCTAATTAGTTCAGAATATATGAAATGAGGTTAATAACATTTTACATATTCGACTTTATCTAAACATTTATACAATCAATACAGCGAAAACTAGCGGCGTACGACCCACATTTCTTGTTTCCATTATGCTAATGTTCGTTCGCAAAACACATTCTATTTCATTAAAAACTCTCATGCTGTCACGTAATCAAGATAATCAATGAATGCTCCCGCTCCCACGGTGTCGTGGACCAGTATGCGCGCACGCCGACCGACCTTGCCAAGGTGAGCCGGCCGTATCGCACCTTGCGAGGGAATTTTAATGTCCCCAACGATTCTAGTTTAGTGTGGGCCAACAGATGTTTGGTATGTTATTTAAATATTATGAAACGATTTGCGAATGTATAAAGAATGTTCCGAAGATCATTGAAAGCTAGATCCGAATATGAGCTTTTGTTTAACTTGTTTCGTCGGTAAATTCGATGTTTTTAATGGTTTTAAGCAACTTTTCCTTGTATTTAGATAACAAAATAATTAGTTGCGTACCTAATAAATACATCTTCCTAGCCTTTATTATTCCCAAGATTTTGGGGTCGGCTACTAGTTCACAACCCTGAGGATGAACTGAATTCGAAGGTTGAACAAGTTGTCAGTTCATTTGAGGGAACTGAACTTCCCAAATGACGATTGTCATAAATGTTCATGACAACCGGGACCGACGGCTTAACGTGCTTTCCGAGGCACGGGCGGGAAACACCGCCATCTTCCATACTCCGGGCTGCTATTTAGAATTGCTTGTAAGAAAAACCCAACAACAGTCCGACCCAGGAATCGAACGCGAGACCTTTTAATCAAAAGTCGCTTACGCTAACCACTAGACCAACAAGGCAGTATCTAATAACTACACTTATGAGTTTGTTGTAAAACTATTACGATACCTTCTATTTCCTACTATAAATCCTAAGTTGTACTAGTAAGTTAATGTTACAAGGAAGAGCTATTGTAGACGTATTTTAACAGAACTCATTAGCCTATTTGTATGCGTATGTACGCAGATATTACCTGTTCTATGTTTTGGCTAAATAAAAAAACTAAATTCAGCATTGCCTCGATCGATATCTCTGGCAGCGTAAGTCCTAATCTTTCTTCCGAGGATTACACAATAGGCGGTAGGTATATCGATCAGTCTATTAATGTTCTGTTACTCAATATCTAATAATAAAGGGCTCGGGTATACCAGCAATAGTTTACACGAAATACAAATACTCTAGGAACAGAGGTGCTACTCGAATTACTGGTTAAACACAAACACAAAAATCTAGACGAATTTAGAGTTTTATAGAGATATTAGTAGTCCCACGGAAATTCTTTTTCGTCTCTTTTCAGTCATGCTCGTCTCCTGTTGGTCTAAGCTTAATGTTAACTATTCCACTTATGTCGGATACATCAGCACAACACATTAAAAAAAAAGTTTGGAAATTTCGGAGTTCACTGTGAACAACAACGTGTCACGATAATTGTATATATAATATATGTAAACACCATTTTGGCTTCTATTCAGCTGCTTCTTTACTTTTACGTTTCAGTATACTGTCAATACTCTAATCTACAGTTCCTAAATTACCTTGTGTTTGTATGTATATCGTCCTACCATGTATAGTTTGTCTCAGGGCTCCCACTCATAACTGCGAATTCGCAACGCGTTGCAAAGAACTTCACTCTGCATCGCGTTGCAGCAATGTGTGGGAGCCCTTACTATGAATAAAAAAAGTAGCGTCCTCATGTGAGGATTCGACACTACTACACCGAAAGAATGAATTAATGTTGAAAGATGATATTTGGCCGTAGGAGGCTGCACAGGGAACCGGTGTTATGGAACTCTTTTGTTTTGATTTCTACAGAATGATTTTGGTTGCCGGAGTCGGAACTCTCTTCCTCTGTAATCAGAATCTCAAAGAGTGGCAATTGACAAACAGCTAAGAGTCATTTTTAGTTTCGTTTAGAAATGAACATGAGGCCACAGAATAGCAATAACCGGTGGTTTTATTTCTTCCTTTCTTTACTTCATTTCCCCTTAGAACACAAATCACAGTGTATAAATGTATTTTTAAATTTTAATTTTTAATCCGTATTTGCCTTTTTGTACACCCACACAGTTATATTTTTAGCTTTAATTTTCGAGTTAAATTCCACCGTCAGTTTATACCTAAAAAGTGTGAAGTTTTGAAGATATCACACTAATAAATGAAGGCGAAAGTTTGTGAGTGTGTATGTTTGTTTCTTCTTCACGCAAAAACAGGATTTGGATGAAACTTTACAGTAATATAGCTTATACATCAGAATAACACATAGGCTATATACTACTTGCCGCGAAAACCGATATACACGCTAGTAGAGCCGTGGGCAACAACTAGTAAATACATATTTTTCAGACATACAGATTTCGGACATTTAACACACAACGCCATCTAGTCCCAAACTAAGCAGAGCTATGGGTACTAGACAACTGATATAAATGCATTTATACTTTTTGTTTGTAAATAAATACATACTGTCTATGTATACTATACATATAAAACACACAAACTCTGAAACAAATATTTGCGTATCATAAACATTTGGTACGACGCGGGCATCGAAGCCGAGAAGACCTCAAGCCACCGAGATAGTCATGGTCATATGATCCAAAGAATTTACTTGGACAAATAATATAAAACTGCAGGCTATCTGTGCTCTCGTTTGAGATATTAAAAAAATACCAAAAATAAAAATAACATCCGTAGGAGTCTTATTCGAGCTGTGGAAATTCTTGTTTATCTCCTTTCATGTTTAAAAATAAAGTAAGTCGAAATATATTTATTCCCTTTAAACACCCACGTCCTTTCCACTACCCACGAAAACAAATCGATATTCTCTCCGCCCATTCCTTTAATATCTTCAACGTATGTTCGTAATTCTTCAAGCTGACAGGTTGAGAACACACTGAGTCGCATAGGCCATTAGTGGGGCACTCAGATTTAAGAGGCTCAAGCAAATTATTTTGCCCCATTTCTTGTTTACCTGACAGTACCTGCCAAAGAAGCGGTTTGTGTTTGATAAAACACAGTTGAGTTTGAAATGTACAATCAATTTATTACAATAATATACTTTCACTACTATCTTGACTAATATCGGTTAGGTAACACATTGGCTGAGGCTCGTATGCCGTCTGTATGTATGATCTGTAAGTCCGAAAGCTATTACCCTTTCTTCAAAAGGCTAACCCAGACCCTATACGGTACTTGTATTGTTTTTATTTAATCGATGTTTACGGACTTAAAGAAAGACACCTCTGTGGTTTGTTTCGGCTTTTCTTCCTAGAGCGAGTCGTAGAAAATACCGGCGCCTTCAAACTGTAATTCCGACCTGCAAAAATAACTGTAAAAGATTGACTTACAATAATAAATACTTTATGATCTATACTAATATATAAAGCTGAAGAGTTTGTTTGTTTGTTTGAACACGCTAATCTCAGGAACTACTGGTCCGATTTGAAAAATTCTTTCAATGTTAGATAGCCCATTTATCGAGGAAGGCTATATATCATCACGCTAAGACCAATAGGACAGGAGCACCAATGAAAATTGTTTCAAAAACGGGGGAAAATTATCACGCGACGGGCAATAGAAGACGCAAACGAGGTTGCGTGGGTCGGCTAGTTTAAATATAAATTTGTCTTAGTCACATTTCAATTTCAAAGTTTATTTTCCTTTAGTTTATATCTATTTAGCCCGAGAGCTAACTAACTAGCTAACACCGGTAAGGTAACACGATGTTTGGGGCTCGTATGCCACCTGTATGACAGGCCGACTCAAAACTATAGTCCTTTCTTCCAAATACAAACCCAAACCCAATTCTGTGGTGCATGGTTTTTATTTAATCCGTTACGGACTTAAGAATAGACATATCTGTAGTTTGTTTTAGCATTTCTTCCCAGAATGAGTATTGTGGCTCTAAAGTCCGACGTGTAAAATATATGTAAAACATTGACTTACAAACATAAATACCTACCATTTATGGTTTAAATACCTATCATTTACTACCACTCATATTTTAATTTCAAATTTTATTTTCCTTTAGTTTATCTCTTTTTAGCTCAAGGGGAGTTCCAACAAAGGGCTTAGGTACAGCTGAAATCATCCGACATTATTAAAAAATAACGACTGATATTTATGTAACAACTTCTGAATAAAATATTGTTTGCTAGTGTACATTTTTCTCTCTCTATAAAGTTATTCTCTTTATAAATAATGTGATTGTGCCAGCTTCTTACATATATTACCTTTTCACTAAGGCTTTCACGATTTTCGTATAAAGCCCGCGGTATCAACATTACATGAACAGTAAAATCGAGCGTGAACTTAAAGTGAGGCGTTACGCTGCAACGCTTTGTCATTAGTTATGTCGTCTGACAAACGATAAAACTAACAGCGCTAGAACGCTTATTTATTAAGGTTTTCTCGCGACCAAAATGATGTAAGCGTCGTGAATTTAATGGTTCTTACGCGTTTTGTTCAACGTGGTTTTAGTGCGAACGTACAAAAGCTTTTTTGTTTAGCTTTGCTTAACTTTTTTGTTTCTCTTCAAGGAATTTAAAATAATATTCATAAATATATACACGGATAGAAGTTAATTTAAAACGAAGCGCATAAGAAGTCAGCAAAACAATTATTGCATTTAACACGACGCTTATACCACCATCATAATATTCGTTTAAAGTTTTAAAGCTAAATATTGATTTTATCCGTAGTTAGTGAAAACCGCCAACAATCTAAAATATTAATTCGTGTTTGATAATTATTATACTTGTTGTGGTGAGAGTCGAACCCACTATCTCTGACTTAGTAGTCAGAGTTACCAACCATAGAATCAACAGGAATCACCCAGCACAGGATCCTGAGATTTATTTACCCAAGCTTTATGTATGCTTTAGATTTATTATCGCACTGAATGAAACTCAACGTGTTACTCACTACTGCTTACTGCTTCGGTAGCTTGTTGGTAGCGTAAGCCACTGTTGTGTTTGAGATCTCGGGTTCGATTTCCGAGTTTGTTTGTTTTGTATGTATATTATGTATGTATTTACAAAAAAAAATACAAGTAATCTCTCGGTCAATTTGACTTTCGCATAGTACAAGGTCTGTTTAGCTTATAGCTAGATGGCGTTGTGTGTTCTGATATATTTACCTAAAGAAAAATCACATACTTCAAATACGGAAGATAATACTGAAGGAAAAATCTGTGTCGCGTGTCGGGTCGCCTTAATATCCGATGTCACAGCCATGATATATTGTCATCTACTTCCGATTGACATCTTTAGGTAACGCATGTATTTAGAGGCGGGACTTACCTGTCTTGTAAGACATGTTTGTACATTATTTTCCTTATAATAAATATCGTTTATCTATTTCTAACCGACTTCAAAAAAAGGAGGAGGTTTCTCAATTCGACCGTATATTTATATATATTTTATGTTTGTTCGCGGATAACTTCGTCGTTTATGAACGGATTTTGATGATTCTTTTTTTAATGGAAAGGAGATGTCCCAACGGTAGTACCATGATAAGGACATTAATATCTGATGATGGCATCCAAGAGAAATGAGTCGAACCTTAAAGTTAGTTTGATTTTTGTTAAAATTGTACTTGCTATACAATCGATTTATCAACTGTCCTAGTAGTTCATCTGAAGCTCCTGTGGAGTGCTATTGCACCTTCGAACTCTTAAATGCGATTGTTATTTTTTCAATGGTCCCAATTGCCAAAAAACATTGCGCCTTATAATACCAAAGTATAAACTGTCTTTTCGATTTCCATCCCACGTCCTTCTGAGTTTTCCCTCCATCTATTCAAGTAATCGCCTAATTTGTATACACAGCCAAGCTTGTGACTTTGTTGCTATCTTTTTTGTCAAAACTTTTTAAAGTTTTGATCGTATTATGATGGCTGCTTGCGGTTTTCAGAAAACATCAATAACTGCCTGTGCTATTTTTACATGATTTACGTTTTTTAATCCATTAACATGTTTTATTCATAAACCTGGATGTTCTAGTTTTGTTTGTTATTATTTTGTTTGTTAATTTTCTGAAAAGGAATCTTATCCTAGCTTGATCGATTTATCGCCCCCTAAACAACTGCATAGGTACTAAATATCATGAAAATTGTTGGAACTGTTTACGAGATTCAGATTATATATAATACAAGAATTGCTATTTTAAAGGTATTATATATAGTAACTAGCTGACCCGCTCAACTTCGTTTGCGTTTCTCCTTAAGAAATAATTTTTCCCATTTTCCCAACATTTTCGGTCGATACCCGGCTCCTATTTGCCGTAGAGTAATATTACATAAGCCTATAACCTTCCTCGCTAAATGGGCTATCCAACATAAAAAGAATTAGCAAAATCGGTTAAGCCGTTCACGCGTGATGTCGTGATTAAGGCAAATAGGAATTCATTTTTATAAATATAGATATTACGCCCTTGAAAAACTCGCACAAAATATATTTTTAAAAATAATAGATTTTCTTTATGGATCCTATTTTGTAGCTGTTACCGATAGGACCGATGGGTATTAATTGTTATCGAGAGAGATGAGATTTAAAGTATTCTTGACAGAAGAAAATTCATTCTTTTTTTTTTGCATTTGAACTGCTTGACTTGTCATAGACATCGTAATATAAAAGTTTATATGGCTCATACTACATTCATTGTCTTGTTTAGTGTTATTCTGATCCTAGAGAATTGAACTGTATCATTAAATAGAAATCTAGTTAATACGTAACCCGATTATTAACAGCTTTCTGAAAAACTTACAAACAGTTCCTTGACGATTAGGTCAATCAATAGGAAAGGTATTGTGTATGTTATACGTTCTCTTTATGGTAAGTGTCAACCGTAACCTATCTTACTTTCAAACTTATTAAATCTATACTAATATACAAAGCTGAAAAGTTTGTTTGTTTGTTTGAACGCGCTAATCTGTCAGTGTTTACATTACATTATTATTATTATTATACATTATTATATATTAGGTACATTTATCGAGGAAGGCTATAGGCTATATATCATCACGCTAAGACCAATAGGAACGGAGCACCAATGAAAAATGTTTCGAGAACGGGGTAAAATTATCACGATACGGGCAATAGGAGACGCAAACCAGGTTGCGTGGGTCGGCTGGCTAGTCATACTATATATCGCCCAGTAGTCAAAATTTGAAAAGAATTTATTGATTAGATTTTTTGTTTTCTGTACCTTATTCCAAACTGCAAGTCAACAATAAATCAGTCAGTTAACACAACGAAGATAAACTGAGGCGCTTTGGCACAATTCAAATGTTAAACTTTCCTAAGCCCATTATTGACTTACAGTTAAACTCATTTAAAGCTTTTACTCAAAGATTCAACACATAATATCCGCCACGGATGTAAACGGATTAATTCCGGATGTAACCAGCGGAGACAACGGACTTGAATGACGTTTGTTTAATAAGATATGATTATGAGTTCTAAAGAGACAAGTTCTGTTTTCAATGGCAATGAATATAATAAATAAATATAAATAATAAATAAATATTTCGGACATCTAACACACAACGCCATTTAGTCCCAAACTAAGCAGAGCTTGTATTATGGGTACTAGACAACTGATATGAATACTCATATACTTTTTTTTTTTTTTTTGTAAATACATACATATTATACATAGAAAACACCCAAACTCCGAAACAAATATTTGCAGATCATACAAACATTTGTTCCGACCCGGGAATCGAACCCGAGACCTCAAGAACAGCAGTCGCGTACGCTACCACTGCGCCACCGAGGCAGTTATAATGAGGTTGAATGTCTAATGATAACGTGGAAGCTGATGACACTGATCTATATATTAATACGTGAAGTAAACATTCTGTACCCATCTTTTAGAAAGTGACGCGAGCGGAGGAGTAATTAGTATTGCACATTTAAAGTGGATTTAAAGAGGAGTGCTAAAAAAATAAAATTAAATTAATTATGGTCTCATATCGACCGTCGATCGTAAATAAAAAAAATGTGTCATATTGCGTCTCTTTTGCACTCGGTTAACTAACAACCAAATTAAATATTTTATCAGTCCATAAAATTAAGGTACTTAGAATGGGACATAAAGCTTAATAAGAAAAAGAAAACAAAATAAGCGCCAAGAATGATCAAGTATTTTGCTAGATGTCACGCATATTACCAAAATTACGGGTATTGTTAGCTATGGGTCTTGATTCGACATATCTTCCCACGACTTGACACGACTTGATTGCCTATAAACAAGTTGTTATATTCGTTACAGACAAGAACCTGTGAGAAGTGTTATCATATCCCGTTGGCCATATTATGTTATCTGTCCTACTAATATTATAAACGCGAAAGTTTGTAAGTATGGGTGTATGGATGGAAGTTTGTTACTCCTTTACGTAAAAGCGAATGAAAGGATTTGGATGAAACTTTATAGTAATATAGATTATACATCAGAATAACACATAGGCTACTATTTGCCGCGATAACCGAAATACACGCGGGCGGAGCCGCGGGCAACAACTAGTTTACAATATATGTACATGAAGAACGTGCCCAGCAAATTAGTACGTAGACTGCAACAGCTTCTGAGCTGACACAGTATTTCTGAGTTCGAAATGAATAAAAGGTCCAATAGAATTAGTTGATCAACAAAGACTTCGTCCAATCTGGCCTGACGGGCTAATACTATGTATATGTCAAGTATTTCTTCTCTGTGTAGTAGTATTGTCCTGCGTACTTTGCTTCCTTTTTCACTTCTTACAAGTCTTACATCTTACAATCTTACTGAAATGGTAAGATAATAATTCACCCTTGTCGTAAAGTTTCGAGGATAAAATTACTTGACATAGACATATGTCGTTACATGTATTTAACTGTGCATTTAGCATGTGTAATCACTGTATTTATACTTTTGTCTAAGTATGTCAAACGATTACTGATGTACACCTATTAAACTCCGTTCCTTTAGCCTTTTACTGAAGACAATTAAGGTATTATTAACAGAAACTATGTTATTACTTAGAAGCATGAACATCTGCAGTTTGCGGTTGCCCGTGTCCCATGAGTTTAATATAAGCCATAAGAAAGAAGAAATCTAGTTCTACCTATCCTTGAGATGATACAATAAACTCTTGTTTAGAGAGCATCTGGTTATTACTTTTGTATTTAAACAATATTGAAATCAGCTTGTGTGGTGACGAATTAAGAGTACAGAGTGTCACCCCTATTCATGACATGGGTATCGTATGAGGCTACTAAGGGAACAAACTAAGGACTACATCACTGCAAGGAGAAGTAAAATAAACCTAAAGGTAGTAGAGCCACGCTGATTTCAGCACGAACGGGCCGGCTCGACCGGGGCGGTACTACCCTCGCACAGAAAATCAACGTAAAATGACAGCGATCATGCTGTCGTGTTTCGTTGGTGAGTGCGAGACCGGAGGCCCAATGATACAGAAGCATCACTAGCCCGCCATGGTGTGGGTCACCATGCTGCATTGTTGCATTGTCTGCATTCGCAGTATGGTGACCACCACTCTTGGATTCTACTCATGCTTTCCATCAGGCAGAGTAGAGTCATTTTGGCAGGGTCAAACATAAAAATAAAATAAAAAATAAAATAAACCCTTGAAACTAACCTTATATCAACTTGTCTGGGCAGAGTATGCTAAGACCTCCTTTCGAAGGAGAGGCTTATGTCAAGCAGTGCCGTTAAAAGCCTTTGATGATGTGACTCTTTCTCTGAATCGAATTCTACTGACTTTCGTGCTCTGTACTTCTTAAATTAACATGGTATATCTGTTATGGAATGCGCAGCTGGTTTTGGACTCGATGCGAGACCTTTATTATTGGTTCCTTCCTCGTCGGTGTCTGTGAAATTTTATTTGTATCTTTTTAACCGACTTCATAAAAAATGAGGAGGTTTCTCAATTCGACCGTATATTTTTTTCTTTTTTTTATATCTGTTCGCGGATAACTTCGTCGTTTATGAACCGATTTTGATGATTCTTTTTTTAATGGAAAGGAGATATCCCAACGTTGGTACCATGATAAGGACACTAAGATCTGAAGAGAAACAGAGTCAAACCTGTCGGTTTTATTTTTGTTAAAATTTTATATCAATGAGTTAAAATATAAAAACGCCTATTTTCAAAGTTTTCTTGTCACACTAACGATATATTTCTATACATAGACATCCGTCTATCCATCTAGCGGAAATTATAGGTACTAAATCAAACAGAGCACTTGACTGCACAACCTCGACACCAACTTTGCTGTGTTGTTTCGCAACCCCGCGCTAGATGGCGCTGTGTGTAGTTAAATGTGGCATCGCACGTATCGTTGATGAATATATACATAATGTAAAAAAAATCAAATAAAATTTATGATGTTTATATTTGATAATAATTTTGTGGGTATTCCCTTTTATGTGATCTTAAATATAGTAAAATAAAGAATAATTAGTATCCCTTAATTTATAGCTTATGGAGCCTGTCATAATAATAATTTATTAATGTATTAAAAATGTAATTAATAATATTACACATTAAAATGTTGTTTTATCTACCAATTAAAACTGATAATAAATTGTGTTCTCATTGTTTTGGACTGACGTTATTTAGTACTAGCTGACACACGTTTGCGTCTCCTATTGCCCGTAGCGTGATAATTTCCCCCCGTTTCTGAAACATTCTCCATTGGTGCTCCGCTACTATTGGTCTTAGCGAGATGATATATAGCCTATAGCCTTTCTCGATAAATGTACTCGTACTCGATAATGTAAATTTAGCACTGAAAGGATTTTTCAAATCGGACCAGCAGTTCCTGAGATTATTCAAACAAACATACAAACCCTTCAGCTTTATGTATTAGTATAGATACAATAAATCCTCATTTAAAGGTATCAGATACTACCTATTTATTTGCGTGTCAATTTTATTTGTGTATACTCAAGGTCGAGGAAATAAAAATTATCTTGCATCAGCTTGTAACCGATGTAAACTTAGAAAACATAGATCTATCTATACACTTTACGTATGAACACTAAAAATATAGAAACAAAAATATTGATATCTTTGTCTCGTTTTTTGAATAACTATCGCTAGACAAAATGGACATATCGTATAAAAGTAGATTCTAATTTTAAGATCTTTAAGCGTAATTATACTGCTTACCTATTCGTTCATTCCTACTATTCTTATTAATAAAATAGTTTTAATAGTTGAATGCGATCAAACAGAAATTATGTAAATCGATTTATTAATCACTAAGTTCTGTGGCAACAAACAACATAAAACTAACGAATTGAGAACCTCTTCTCTTTCAAATCAGGAAGGACGATTCCTAGCTACTACAGAAGTAATTTTGTTTTAGAATTATAGTCAGTCAAGTGACTGAAAATTCTTCACTACTACTGTTGTAACATTTCTACCCTAAGCAGGGATATCAGAACAATTCCCCGTCATTCTTATTTACAATGAAGCAAAAAGACGCCGAATTAGCTACTAAGCTGGTTAGTTCAACGAAAAAAATAACGTGATAATTATAATAAATTTGCCATAGATCGCTCGCCGGCGATGACGGCAGATCATAAACTCGCTAAATCGAGAACACGTAGATATCATAAATTATAAACATCGCTAGTCGCTGAGGGGAACGTTATTGTTTATCTTTATAATGATTATTATATTTATTACTGTTCCATTATATATAACCATTGAATATAGTCAGGTGTTTCTCATCAACAGCCTTTAATTGTCCACTGCTGAACACAGGTCTTTCCTTAGACAGGTTTATGTACTGTCACTCATCGCTTAGTAACTCTTTTTTCGCCCAGGTAACAACTTAACTATACATTTACTAGTTTTACTTGAATCGATAGCGTAACAACTTAGCTATTCCCCATTCCAGCTGGGCGGTCTGTTGACTGTGTGTGAAATTGCGTGACGTTTTATTCTGTGAAGACAGATCACACACGTGTTCCATATAAGAACATTTGTCATTATTCTGAGAATGTTTGTCGAAATCTGTATTTATATCAACCGAAATATGCGACGTGCATTGTTTTCGACATTTTATTAATTCTTAATGTATTTGGTAGAAACTGGAACCATGTATAGACGAATTTAGAAGAATTTGAACTAACACTAGTTTTATCACAGCAAGAAGGAATATATATCACACATAGCGGCAGTTCATTGGTCTAAATTCAACCATAATTTATTGATTTATTTATTTATTGTAAGCTTTCTGGAATCCTTCTACTTGTAAATATAAACTTCAACTGTGTCGAAATTCAAACTTCTTCATTCGCTCAATTTTAATAAAAAGAGGTACATACAAACTTTTTGCTTCACGTATAAATATATACCTACCTTGATATCTGTTTTAAACTTAGCGCGTCATAGAATGATGGTTTTACTGTTTTCCACTAATCATTAAATAACAAAGACTAGTCCCCAAATGAAAAAATAAGGACAGTTCCTTTGCTATGAAATGTTTCTAAGCTATCAAACCCACATGCCATACCTACTTGCTAGAATTTAATTTAATTTTAGAAAAACGATAGGTATTGAATATTGGCTTATCTGTTTACATAATAAAACATCTAACCTAAATTTTCTCCTCTTTACAGGTAAGATGCTCCAGTCTGTCTGCAATGAATCACCGTGATCCATTTGCCCGCCCAACTTCAAAGTAACTATGCAAATAAATCATGCCAGACTTTTAAAGATTTACTAAAAATGTATACACAATAGAAAATCCTCATAAGCCTAAGAAATATAGAATTAAAAAATCAACAAACGTTTGGCGCATCGCCTGAGGGTCACGCCAGTATTTTTATATGCGGACACGCATTTAGAGTTCATTCATACGTCAGTTTAAATTTAGAACGTGATGGTAGTAGTTGGTTAGTTGGGCGTAAGACGTGGGCGGGTGCGGTTGTCTTGCAAGCTATTTAGCATTTCCACGCATGATGTATTTTTAAACAGGTATTATGGTGTAAATATTGTTTATTTTTTTATATTTTGTAAACAAATATTTATAGCGTGCTGCAACCTGCAGCCATTTGTCAGCTGTTCAATTAATTTCCATTTAATACTGCACCATGATGACGTGCCCTAACTCTATTATGGTGATTCATTCAATATATAATTGCACTGCGGATAGTAAAATAAATAGTTACTTAAAGATCTCATGAGTTAATCATTAAATAAAGAAATAAATATTTCGGACATCTAACACACAATGCCATCTAGTCCCAAGCTAAGTAGAGCTTGTGTTATGGGTACTAGATAACTGATACAAATACATATATATTTGTAAATAAATACATATTATACATAGAAAACACCCAAACTCCAAAACAAATATTTGCAGATCATACAAACATTCGGTCCGACATAGAAATCGAACCACTGCATGCACTGCGGTCGCGTACGGCTACCACTGCGCCAACGAGGCAGTCAAATCAAATCAGTGATTTTGTTTATTGTGTTATGCATATAACAATTGTAAAGTTAGACGAGTCTGTAGCTCTAGTGGTTAGAGAACATTATTGCTAAAGGGCAAGTAATATTATAGATATCCAGTTTCAAATTGATAATAATCACGAAACAGTATTATCATATTGATACTACATTCTAACGTATGATGGAAATTAGACACATATTAGTAGGAATGGTATGCTACAGTAGGGGAGATGTTTGAAATGGAACGATGGATTAACGAATGAAATGTAACGTGAGTGTGTAACAGGGAAGAATATAGGAAAGAATAAAGAGGGAAGATACATGGCGGGAGACGAATGTGAATGAGATGTGAGAAAAAAGAAAATTAATAAAGGTTGAAATTTAAACGAAATACCAATCAAAAACTGTATAAAATACGAAATAAAACGCTGTGTTATCGTGACCTCTGAACTTTATTTACCAAGGCCTCTCCTTACTACATGTATTGTCAAACGTAGGTATAGTTTTATAAATCTATACACAGATAAATTAAATCCAGGCATATCGATTATAATAACCCGAATATTAATAAATATGTACGTACTTGAAAGCGATTATCCTATATGATTCTGCAAATTTAATATCTTGTGGATTAAATGTTAGCAATTTTATTTGGTATACCTACAGTAAATTTTTCTTTCAAATCAATTCTCAAGAACATCTGAAGTATCATTAGAAGAAATATTGTATTGAAATTTGAGCTGGGCCCGTATTTTCACTTAAGTAATTGAAAATACTTGGCTGAGTTTATTCAGTTATTTGTTATTTTGTTGTATTTATTGGTATTGAGGTCGACGTATATTGAATTACTGAGATACCGCTGGAAGTGAAACGATCGGACTTATTCATTTATTTATATAAATAATATTGAAAAGTTTTAAGTTTAATTTAGTATTGTACGATTCTTGTCCGTTTTCATTAAATCTGTTTTAACCGAGTTCAAAAAAGGAGGAGGTTCTCAATTCGACCTTATATACGTTTTTTTATGTATGTTCGCGGATAACTTCGTCGTTCATGAACCGATTTTGATGAGTTTTAATTGGAAGGAGATAGCCCAACGGTGGTACCATAATAAGAATACTAAGATCTGATGATAGCATCGAACAGAAATCGACCGATTCGGTCGTTTTTTAACCGACTTCAAAAAAAGGAGGAGGTTTCTCAATTCGACCGTATATATTTTTTGAAGTCTGTTTTTATTTTGTTTAAACTTTACTTGTTTGATCATGACTTCTGGGTGATACTATTTTTAGAATATTATTATTAATGTCATCGTTTTGTCCAACCTTTTTTCAATTTTTTTAAGGATCGACGGAATACGTATCTTTTTATTGATTTTTAATATTCTTAATTTTATCTTCTTTTATACAGCTCATCTGCGTCTTTATTCTATTTTTTACCCGACTACGGCAAAGCCAAAGGAGGGTTATGATTTTGACAGGCTATGTATGTATACATGTATGTTTATTTGTTGTCATAGCTCCTTAACTACTCATTAGAACTGGACAAATGAAGTGTCGTTAGAAGCGTCATGATCGTCTGCTGGTTATAGGCTATATGACGTGTCACTGAATCTAATGTGGCGCCCTCTAGCCGACATAAAGTACTGTATTAAAAAATACATTTTAGATAAATATGTCGTGTTTGGTATCATCGGAAAGGGCGTTACTTGTAAATTTAAAATATATATATATATATTATTAGCATTTTCTCGTGACTTTGTCCGTATTTATTCGACAATTGTGATAATTCTATGGTACCTATTTGAAATATACTTGCAAAGAAATTAATATTATCGAGGCACCAAACCCAACTACGACAAAAACGACGCTTAAAAAGCATGAAACAAGTTTCAAAAGCCGTAGTCACGCGTTGTTAAAGTGTTATGGGCTATGGTACATTACATTACATAGACTACGGCTTTTTTTAGTAATGTTGTCGTATAGTTGTCGTAGTTGGGTTTTTTCATATTCCCGACAAACGATTTTTTTCAAGATTACAGTACACTTGCGTTTTTATGCACACATTATGTTCGTCAATATTAAAAAAAAAACATACATATTTCTTGATTCGAACCACGGATTCACGTGGCTGGTTCAAGTTAAGGCATTATGTGTTATTTTAATGCAATCAATCGTCGACATTTCTTATCAAAAACATTCTAAGATAGTGTACTATAATGGCAATGTACTATATCTATATGCGTGAAGCAAAAACTTTATACCCCTTCTTACGAAAATCACGCGAACCAAACAAAACGAAGTTTGCCACAGAAAAGAATTATGGTCGAATTTCGACCGTTGGGAGATTACTAGTTTTTATAATTCCATATTCAAATAGTTTGCTGATATCTGAGTTTGTTCAATTCTTACTCGGCCGTTTTCCTCAAGATTAAAAAGTGGAATGTGTAACAAGAGGAGCGCAATATCGCGAGGGATAGAGGGAATACAGAGGGCCAATCAAAGCAACTGCCTCCGGGCGGCTATTCAATTAGAAATGCCCCGATCTAGACGTTGTGGGGTAAAGTGAGAGGGAAGGCGTATTGCTTCATGTTATCCGTACTAATACTATTACAACTTTATACTAAGGTTAGAAAACTGAAGAGTTTGATTGTGTGATTAGACACTCTAATCTCAGAAACTTTAGAATTAGAATAATTGTTTTTTTTTGTAACATTAACGTAATAAATAATAATAAAAAAAAAAGCTTTTGGCTTTTCGAAGGGTTTTCTGAAATGCTCTACGTGAGATGGCAGCACTATAGCGCGTCAGTTCCAATCATCTGTCAAAATACAGACACGATTTGTATTGTTCGATCATTGTTTTGGTTTATTTATTCTTAATAACGTTACAATACGAATTTTGTTTTCTAATATGCCGCAGTGTTGTGGAGTGCCTATGTGTGCAAATAGAACAAGAGGGCATAAGTTACCTACAGTGCGAGTGACTGTGCCTTTGTTTTTGAGTTCAATCTTCAGTTCGGCAACATGTCTGTGATCGTAATCTATACAAATTAATAACATTTGAGTGTCTGTTTGTAATATTTAAATAACCGCTTTTTACTAAATGCATATGTATGTAACACGGTACATATACATACATATACATACACATATACTAAAATAACATTTTTACAACTTTGTCTTTCTGTCTGCTCCGGCTAATCTCTGAACTGACTGGACCGATTTTGACGGAACTTTCACTGGCATATAGCTGTTGTAATAGGGAGTAACTTAGGCTCCTTTTTTCTAGACTAGCATTGCCGGTTGTAAAGGGGCGTGGGACTCCGCTAGTCCATAATAAAATTAATAACACTTCCGAAGACGTTGAATTTCTCAAAAAAAATACGTTCGGTAGAAATTTAGAATTATCTGACAGCTACGCATACGAAGCGCCGTCTGTGGGCCAAAAAAGTATCGAAAACCCTCATTGATAAACTTTCTATTTACGTACCGCAGTTATTTTTAAAACTATTATAAAATGCTTTTGTGTATTCTAGTAAATCTAGTACTAAACTACAGATTTTTAAGTAATCAATGAATTCGTGACAAATCTGCTCATTTGAAAAAATAGAAAATCTTGAAATAATTAAAACCATTTTTTTCTTAAATATTTACTACATTATAAATATCATTAAAAATATTTGCTTTTAGGAGGATATCAAGACGTAGATATCAAATGTACATGTTATCATATTACTAATTTATTTATTCACTTGAGAATAAATAAATTAGTAATATGATAACATCTCAGTTCATTGTCAATAATATGACGTTGATCAAGATATCTGCGATTCCCATCGAGTTTTTGACAGAATCTGTAAGTTTTATACTTGCAGCGTTTCTCCCGTTTCAAAATATTTTATCAAACAGGCTTGTTCTACGATTGCGTTTGCCGTGCCACGTAAACGAGAATTGTCTCAACAAGCAATACATCTTAGAATATTTTTTGTGAATGGCGTGTATAGTTTTGCTCACGTGGGTATTTTGGATGCTGGAATATGTAGGACCTCATGGACGATCTTTATCCTCGATAAAGCGATACCAGGCTTAACACCGATGTATAATCTTGGAAATACCTGGGGTTGGTGATGAAATGATATCATTAATGGTGCTTATTGATAATTTTGAATTGTGTAAACTAACACGACGTTAAATGGCAAGTATACGGTTTTTAGAAAACTCAGTGTTATCTCGGGTATAAATGTAGACATGCTCCCGCCTATCCTGCAGAAGGGAAACAGATACCATACAGTAGTGTTATCTTCGTCTTTAATGTCTGATGAAAATGACTTGTTAAGATAACCGATTATCTCAACAGCTTTGGTTGAAACCATTTCATCATCATCCTTTGAGAGTCCACTGCTGGAAATAGGCCTCTCCTTAGAAAAGAGATTGACCGCTTTCCAATAAGTATGCATGTTTGTTTATCCTGAAGTCTATTTGTTATTTTTCCCGTAAATACGTGAACAACACACCAAGTTATATCGATATGCCTACCCCGTGCTGTAACTCACACATACCCATGTTATACGTTATTGATATCCGCTCACACATAAAAATAAATTGCTTTATACAACACACGATCGTGCTATGGCCTCTCGTTTGCTTTTACTGTTCAACGAAATTGACTTTCATCCCCTTGTATAGCAAAACGTGTTCTGTCTTTAACTATACAAGTTGACCAAAACACAAGATAGAAGCCTTAATTTGTCACTTATTGTTATAGATAAGTAAGGACTGACGGATGACCTACGTTCAAAAATATTAGTCTAGTCTACAAAGATATGTAGATAAATGTAGACTCTGGGATTTAAGGTATTGAGTAGAAATTAGATCGTAATGAAATAAATCACCAAAAATTTGATATCGATGTAGCTATGCCATTACATGTCCAATTTCTTCACGTTAGAGTTTGATTTGAGTTGAATGTAGAAATTATACCGTATACTAATATACCATATTTTTCACTAAAATGTAAAGACTTCATATTAATTTGTTATTATAAACATGCAAGCTAATATCTGGAGATAGACGAAGCATTGCCTAATTAATCCTTCGTCGCCTACTGCAGTTTGCGGCAAATATTTACACAACGCTTCATATTGTAAATTTTTCATCGGTAATATTCAATGAAATAAAATTACGGCATGCGTGGAAGCCATGAATAAAATGGTGTTTTATTTTACGTATATATTATTATGTTTTGTTTGGCAAAGTTTTCATGGTCCGCACGCTTCAATTTCTATTACTATTTTTTTTTCTTAAAATTTTTACTAGTGCGACGCATTTCGCGTATTTCTAGTGAAGCATACTAAGATGCTGCTGTTTTTATTGGTATATCTGTAATATCTACACCGTACCAATATAACCACTAAACTCTTGTGGTGACCTTAACTACACAGCCAAACAGTCGTGTGATGACCACGTATCATCTGTTCTGTATTAATTTTCTTCTGCTAGTCCTCCGGTAACCTTACTTACCAAAGAATTCGTTCACAAAAGATAAATCGACTCATAGACAATAATAGACATATACCGCGACAGCACTTCCTGGATTTTTTTAAACCAGCAAATTTTCTTATCGCGATAAACAAGATATAAACAGCCTGACTTGAATTTCATGATCCCGCCCTCATGTTGTTAATACACCGACGCCGGTCGTATTACGCTTATTTTTCACAAGAACAAAGGCTTAGATGATGTTTGTTCCTTATGAAAACATTTGTTTTGAGTGTAAATATACGGGCACATTTAATCTCAGAAAATGTTATATATGCTTTAAAAACTCAAAAACTTTTGAACTGATTGAGCACCGTTTTTGATACTACATGCAAACAACTTCAAAGATTGTTTTGATCTATTTTCACGACGATCACGACAGGTTTTTTTCCTCATAACTCATCAATAGAACCACAACGCGGTGAGGTATAGCTGATTTTATATAAATGTAGAATTTGTACTATTTACTAGCCATATATGTAAAAGACTTATTGAAGCAAAAAAATATTACCTACCTTTACGCTTTCTCAGAATCCCAAACCATACGATTTATTGCCTAAGAACGCCTTAAGCATTAACTCGCCGATGCATTGTACATATAATAAAATAGAAAAATATATAGACGTATCAATTATGACTAGCGCTTTAATACGACGCAACAAGTTGGAAGGAAATTAGGTTCCGACACGACCGAAGAAAGGCTTAGATTTGTGGCAGAAGGAAAACAAAACAATGAAAATCTCTTTTTTTATATAAATACTGCACAAGAGATTCCTTTCACTGAAAAATTTCTCTTGTTGTTTCAAGATTTATCGCGGTTTATTGAGCTTTTGCGCGTAAATATTTGACAGAAGCTGGATATTTTCCTAGCACCTTTCCTCGCCTGGCATTGTTTTATAGCACTAATATTTTTATGATCCTATGAATACAGTATTTCAACAGCATACCAGAAGCCTCACTGCTCTCAATCTTCAGAAGTAAATGATTCTACTAACTTTTAAACTTTCGCGTTCCATGATATTAACAAATATGGCAAATCAGAGGTATGTGATACCTTTTTAAATAAGTGATCGCGTTAATTCCCGTAAAAATATTTGTAAATGATTCTGTTGTAAAGAATAGAAATGTTATTACATATTTTAATGTTTTAAGAGGCGCTCATAGCCAAGTTGCACTCGGTGATTAGAAACATTAATCACCGAAAGTAAGCAACGATCGTGCTATGGCCTCTCGTTTGCTTTTACTGTTCAACGAAATTGACTTTCATCCCCTTGTATAGCAAAACGTGTTCTGTCTTTAACTATACAAGTTGACCAAAACACAAGATAGAAGCCTTAATATGTCACTTATTGTTATAGATAAGTAAGGACTGACGGATGACCTACGTTCAAAAATATTAGTCTAGTCTACAAAGATATGTAGATAAATGTAGACTCTGGGATTTAAGGTATTGAGTAGAAATTAGATCGTAATGAAATAAATCACCAAAAATTTGATATCGATGTAGCTATGCCATTACATGTCCAATTTCTTCACGTTAGAGTTTGATTTGAGTTGAATGTAGAAATTATACCGTATACTAATATACCATATTTTTCACTAAAATGTAAAGACTTCATATTAATTTGTTATTATAAACATGCAAGCTAATATCTGGAGATAGACGAAGCATTGCCTAATTAATCCTTCGTCGCCTACTGCAGTTTGCGGCAAATATTTACACAACGCTTCATATTGTAAATTTTTCATCGGTAATATTCAATGAAATAAAATTACGGCATGCGTGGAAGCCATGAATAAAATGGTGTTTTATTTTACGTATATATTATTATGTTTTGTTTGGCAAAGTTTTCATGGTCCGCACGCTTCAATTTCTATTACTATTTTTTTTTCTTAAAATTTTTACTAGTGCGACGCATTTCGCGTATTTCTAGTGAAGCATACTAAGATGCTGCTGTTTTTATTGGTATATCTGTAATATCTACACCGTACCAATATAACCACTAAACTCTTGTGGTGACCTTAACTACACAGCCAAACAGTCGTGTGATGACCACGTATCATCTGTTCTGTATTAATTTTCTTCTGCTAGTCCTCCGGTAACCTTACTTACCAAAGAATTCGTTCACAAAAGATAAATCGACTCATAGACAATAATAGACATATACCGCGACAGCACTTCCTGGATTTTTTTAAACCAGCAAATTTTCTTATCGCGATAAACAAGATATAAACAGCCTGACTTGAATTTCATGATCCCGCCCTCATGTTGTTAATACACCGACGCCGGTCGTATTACGCTTATTTTTCACAAGAACAAAGGCTTAGATGATGTTTGTTCCTTATGAAAACATTTGTTTTGAGTGTAAATATACGGGCACATTTAATCTCAGAAAATGTTGTATATGCTTTAAAAACTCAAAAACTTTTGTACTGATTGAGCACCGTTTTTGATACTACATGCAAATAACTTTAAAGATTGTTTTGATCTATTTTTCACGACAGTTATTTTTCCTCATAAGTCATCAATAGAACCACAATGCGGTGAGCTATAGCTGATTTTATAGAAATGTAGAACTTGTGCTATTTACTAGCCATATATGTAAAAGACCTTTACGGTTTCTCAGCATCCCAAACCATACGATTTATTGCCCAAGAACGCCTTAAGCATTAACTCGCCGATGCATTGTACATAAAGTAAAATAAATAAAAAATATAGACGTATCAATTATGACTAGCGCTTTAATACGACGCAACAAGTTGGAAGGAAATTAGGTGCCGACACGACCGAAGAAAGGCTTAGATTTGTGGAAGAAGGAAAACAAAACAATAAAAATCTCTTTTTTATATAAATACTGCACAAGAGGTTCCTTTCACTGAAACATTTCTCTTGTTGTTCCAAGATTTATCGCGGTTTATTGAGCTTTTGCGCGTAAATATTTGACAGATGCTAGATATTTTCCTAGCACCTTTCCTCGCCTGGCATTGTTTTATAGCACTAATATTTTTATGACCCTCTGAATACAGTATTTCAACAGCGTACCAGAAGCCTCACTGCTCTCAATCTTCAGAAATAAATGATTCTGCTGTAAAGAATAGAAATGTTATTACATATTTTAATATTTTTACACTTAAGAGGCGCTCATAGCTCAGTTGCACTCGGTGATTAGAAACAATCACCGGGGGTAAGCAACAATGGCGCGGTCAGTACCTGGATGGGTGACCGCTGGTGGTATGGATACCATGAGCGTCTCCGTGATTCGGAGGTCCCGGTTGTTATCATAAGATAACAGTCGTGAAGCTTAGTTGAAGGCCTTTGGGCGGCTTAAAACACATCCAACGGCAAGAACCCGCACTTGGCCAGAGTGGGGACGTATGGCCTTAACCCTCTCCTGAGAGGAGAGCCCAGCAGTGGGACGTTATGGGTTGTTGATGACACTTCAACTTATTGATACATTTACATTTTCTTGCAGACAAACTTTATTCACTGTCTTCTGATCAAATTATAATAATTTAGTCAATGTATAACAACATCGAACTGAGCGGCGTGCAATTGGGAAGCCTATGTCCAGCAGTGGACTGCGATTAGCTGATGATGACACAACAACATGTTTCAGTTACGATCCTCTCAACTTTTTGTGACACAGATACACAATCTCCTATTTATTTACCCATATAAGCAAACACAGATCAAAACATAATTGGACATACAATACACACAGACATTTTTACTATAGACATAGCAAGTATCTCATACGAAAGCTATATTTGAGACGAAAATTATTATTTTACAGGACTGTTGTACAAGACTAAATAAGCAGTATGTTGTGTACGGGTAAGATCGCAACTTGGGTGCTTTCAAATTACCACAAATAGCGTGCCTAAACGTTTACATTCCCCGGTTTGGCGATTTAAATCTTAAATGTTTAAAATTCAACCTAGTTGCTCGCTTGTCATATGTATGCTTTTAACATTTTAAATTGTACTTAAAATCACACATACTAAAATGTATTATTTCAAATTGAATGTAAGGGGCTTGATAGTAATTACTCTCTCGAAACTATAAACAAACAGTTGTTTAAGCTCACCTGAAATGAACTTCTTTGCTCTTTAAATAAAATGCGCGATTAAAAGAAGTAAAAAAAATGCTTATTGTGATGTTATAAAAATATAGGTTAATGCCATACAGTATTACATATTAGCAGTCATGTCATATTAGACAGTCGAGCCATCAGCTGTCACCATGCACACTCACGCAAACGCCCTGCGGCGCCGTCTTACGATCAGGTCACGTGTCCTGACGCGAGTTTAACGTCTTTGACTCATCCCAAAATAAATTTTGCTTAAGTGCACAAAGCCACTAAAAAAGTTTTCACTTTGAAAACATTATAATTTGATGTAATAGCCAAACATATATGCTCGTAGTAATAATCAACATACATTTTACATAAATACTAGCTGACCCAGCAAACGTTATTTTGCCATAAAAAATATTTAAGGATGTGTCACCCTTACCATTTAGGGGTATGGAAAATAGATACTAGCCGATTCTCAGACCTACTGAATATGCATATAAAATTTCATCAAAATCGGTAAAGCCGTTTCGTAGGAGTATGGTAACTTATACTGTGACACGAGAATTTTATACATTAGAAGATTATGTTACAAGTACAAGTGATTTTCGGCTTAATTCTGTGGTTTCCGACCTAATAATGCTTAGTTATCCAGTTAATGGTGGTTCACGGCTTAGCCGATTGGTTTCCGGCTTAAACTTACCTATGATAATCCTATTGGGACGTCTCGGCTTGACTTATAACGATGTTGATGTTCACGATGTGGAGTTTCTGTCTGCCTCAATATCTAAACATAACCGTTTTAAGAACAGTTAGAGGTAATACGGAAATCATTGGTCAAAACCTGGAACTCACTACCAGCATACGTATTTTCTTCCCAATATGATCCCAGGTCCTTTAAGCGGAGCGTGGAAGAGCATCTCACCAAGCCGCCACAGTATGGGTCACCTTGTCGCATTGTTGCATTGTCCTTATTCGCAATGAGGATGGTGACCACCATTCTTTAATTCTGCTCATGCTTTCCATCAGGCCGGGCAGAGTCATGTTGGCAACTGACGCATAAAACAATTGTATCATTATTGTTTAAAAATTTGTACTTCAAAAAGTAAATTTTGAATTATGATATTGCTTTCATGACTTTTTAATGCAGTAAAGAGTTACTTATACTTTAGTTTAAAAAAATATAGTTTAGATTAGATTTTAACCTATACGCGCCTACTTCACCGAAAATCTATACATATAACAATATACTCTATACATACAAATAAATAAAATTGGAGTGTCTGTTTGAAATATTAAAATAACCACTTTTTACTAAATGCATATGTTTGTGTTTTACAATTTTGTCTGTCGGTCCGTCCGTCTGTCAGTTTGTTCCGGATAATCTCTAGAACGGCTGGACCGATTTTGACGGAACTTTCACTGTTAGGTAGTTGATGATATGAAGAGTAACTAAGGCTACTTTTTTAGATTAACTTCGCCCCGCGGCCTAACCACAACAATAACTGCGAGTTACACCGCGGGAATCAGCTAGTACTATATTGTGTTTAGAAGGGGCACTTAAAGGTTCAACTTGTAATTCTTGAAAACAGATTTTACCAATAAGTAAATAATAAAAAAAAGTAATAAGTAACCATCGCCCCCAAGTGTAATTAATAAATTACACTTGGGGGCGATGGTTCCTTATTAATTTACATGACACCTGTAAAAGTAGAAAGACAAGCCATATAATTATATGATGATTTATTTTATGGTACACCATAAAATAAATCATATTGTGTACTAATGGACCGTTCATGCAAAAAATATTCACGTCGAACGAATTTAGTTCTAAGTGAACACAACAGCTAATAAACCAACCCTGAAGATCACAATTCGAACACCACTTCCTTACTTAACCAAAGCCTTAATACGATTCAGTTATTAGACTCCAACACTTTATGTCCCTAAGAAGGGAAGGTTCGGAATTATATTGCTCCATATTACGTTGTCAGTTCGCCCCGGGGCTCCGCGCGGTGATACATATTAAGGGTCGATACTTTTACCCTCGTGAAGGGTAACGTCGCCTTTAAAGTGAGCCAGAATTTTAACGTGTTTCATTTGATTTATTAGTGTTGTCGAATTCTGAGTTTGGTTGTGACTTGTAAGTCTACATGTTACATAAGAAAATAGTACTCGACCCTTGATAAAACTACCTATAACATTCTGATTTAAACTTGCTGTCTTAGAATGTCTGTTATGTTTGTTGCAATAATTAAAAGACTATAAACCCGACAACGTAAAAATTTACTATAAAAATTAGGCTAAATGCCTGTGTCACCACCATTATTACGAATCTATTGACACCTCTTTCATTAAAATCGGTTAAGTAGTTTAGACGCTACGGTGGATTTTTAATTATAAATAGACTGCCAAAACTATCACCCTGGCTTTTAGCTTCGGCGTAGTTACGTAACAAGTTAGTACAAAGTAATTTTGCCAACTCTTTTTTACCCGACGGCTAAAGAAGGAGGGTTATGTATGTTTATTTTTCTGACACGCCCTAAAGACTAAACGGCTGTCGTATTTTTATGTGAGTGGTGTCAACAGATTCTTCTTAGTCGTCTGGATACATCAAAATTTAAAAAAAATACAAAATAAAAGAATATTTTCTTTTCAGTTCTTTCTGTATTTTTGGTGCTTCAATGAATTGAATAGAGATGGCAGATATTAACGCAGTCGGATTTTTTTTTATTCGAGTAATTCACATTCTATATATCAAGTCGTTGCAAAGTCATTAAATCGATTTTTCTTTTAGTTTAGCGAGTAATAATTTTAAAAACAATGAAAAATAAACATTAATGTATTAATCAAAATAAATTGGTAGGTAGGCCTGACGTAATGCTGGCAACACTTTCGCTTTCCTGAGACTCAACCACTTCTGAACATCTTATATGAATGAAGTAAGCTATAAATATTCCCTCTTTATTGGAAATCCTCGTAAATAAAGGAGGGAAAGTTGAGATGATTTATGTTTACAGTGATTTAAGAGTTCGTTTATTTACTGAAAAGGTAAACCATAACTATTTTCTAGTATTTTATTAGTAAAATCTATATATATAAATGAGGAAGGTGACTGACTGACATACCCAGAGATCAACGTACAGCCCAAACTGCTGAACCTAGAATCCTGAAATTTTGAATGTAGGTTCTTTAATAACGTAAGTGAGCACTAAGAAAGGAAGTTTTGAAATTCCACCCCTGAGGGGGTAAATCATGGGATGAAAATTTGCGTGAGCGAAACCGCGTGCAAAAGCTGGTAAGTAATAATAACGTCACACATCTCACACACGGTTTTTGATCTCAAAAGAGTCTGTATATATGGTAGCCAGACTGCTGATTGATAACCGTTCTTATATACATATATATAAATAAAAATGAATCACCGAAATGTATGTACGCGCATAATTTCCCACCGGCTACACCAAATTAGATAATAAATTTTTCTATGTGTTGGCTATTGTTAGGATAAGGTTTTCTATAGATGAAAATTGAAAGATAACCTTAAAAGTTATTTTGTAAAATACCTGTACCAAACTGAAGCATACTCACTCACTAACAAGGCATACTTATAAAAATAAGTTTTTCTGAATTTCAGAAAATATTAACGAAAGGAAAATAGGGCAGTACGAAGTTTGCCGAATCAGCTAGTTTTACATAAAAATTACTCCCAAACACAGAATAAATAATTGTGATCATTACATTAACTCCTTTTCCTAACTCTATAAAGAGACAATGCACTTGAGACTTTTGAGTTTCAGGTGTCCCTTGGCGGCGAGAATTGCTTAACATCATTCAAACGGTCTACTTATGCTATAAAAAAAATAGTCTCGAGCAGCAAGTGAGTGAGCGATCTTTAGCAGTCAGGCGCTAACCTAAAGCCCAAACACCGGTTCTAGTTAAAATTATTAATGTAAATTTTATTTTTTGAACCTTCTAGTCCAATGTTTTTGATTTTAGACTAATGTCTTATGACTGCAGTGCTTGCCTATACATAAATAAAATTCTGGTAACTGTAGGTCAAAGTCAGATTAAAATAAAGTTATACTTGATTTAGGATTTTTTGTTATCTTTTAGTACTGAACCACGTAGTCGTCGATCACGGCCTCCGTTAATCCCATTCGAAGTAATCAATCACTCGTCAGCCTTCGACAACCCACGATGACCTTAAAGGGGCTTTTTATACCGAATACCAGAGAAATCTTTGAAACATTTGTTGATATAGGACACTATTATAATAAGTATTACCACATGTAGTTATACTGACAAAACTGCAACCACTTAGTACTAAATACACACTAGTAGTCTAAAACATCGTCCTTAAGACTGTCAATGATGATTAAGTATATGCTACTGTACCTATAAACAGTGCAATGATCGGACTCATCGCATAATTCAAATCCCTGGTTGGAAAAAGATCTTTCGATTTCAGTCTTAATAGCAAGGATAACCAACAGAGATGGGGCCATTATATACTGTAGTGCTATAGTGTTATAGTGCTGTCTAGACTTCTACAAGAAGCTAGTCTTCATACCTTTTGCCCAAATGTTTCGATTCTACTGTGACCAGGTTTTTTCTGTGCTCCATTTTTTTGTTTTCTGTTGTATTCCTATTTGATTGTAACGTTTAATTTATTTTTTTATGTTTGGCCCTGCCTAAATGACTCCATTCTGCCTGATGGAAAGCATAAGCAGAATTTAAGACTGGTGGTCACTGGTGGACTGGTGGACTGCGAATGCAGACAATTCAACAATGCAGCATGGTGACCCACACCATGGCGGGCTAGTGACTCTTCTGCATCATTGGGCCTCGGGTCTCGCACTCACCAACGAAACACGATAGCATGATTGCTGTGATTTTCTGTGTGAGGGTAGTACCGCCCCGGTCGAGCCGGCCCCTTCGAGCTTAAATGAGCGTGGCTCTACTACCTTTAATTGTTTCCATCTCAATCCATTCCCATGCTTAAATATGAGAGGGTCATATAAAAGTAGGAGTAATATGTTGCACGATGATTGAAGTACAACATATGTTGTATCTACGAATTATTTGGTTAAATCCATGGTGAAAGTAATAGATATTTGTTATCTTTTCATTCCCTTTTCCGTTTTATATAAGTTATAATTCTTCCAACGGGCTTAAAAATCGTACTATAAAAGTTGACATTAGACGTAAGATAGCATAGTATTTGTCTAAAACTGCCGAATTTCGAGACCAAGGCAACAATGTATTTCTCTAGAGATACATACCAGTTTTTTGTATCTCTAAATCAGACATCACTGCCGTCGTTTTCTCCGTGTCAAGGGAACTTAGAACACATAAAAAGAGCTTTATAATTGGAAATCTTATCTTGACAGAGTCGTACTATTTTTGTGAACGATGTTCTTTAGGAGATTCTTGAGTGATATTTATGGGCGGTTCGCCTTCTATCATAAATGTTCTACTGGAATGAAGTTTAGAGTTTCAGCGCTCTTAGGTAGGTAATAAATCTTTATATCGCGTTGATACTCGTTGTGGTTTTTGGAAAAACAATATATATTATAACTTACCGCTGTGTTGGTAATTTATTGTTTATAAATGTTATGGTTGAACGAACCGTTACGCAACTGGTTCCGTGACAAGCCGCTTGATGGTAATTAGGTAAATAACACAAATGTGTTGAGAGTTCCCTATCCCAGTCTTCAAAAAATCCTATGCGTTCGAAAGTATTATTTGCCACATCTATAAGGCCATCACGGCTTCCTATCTTAAGCTTTATATCAATAATCATTTTATCTATTGACCACTATTATATAAATACTAGCAGACCCACGCAACCTCGTTTGCGTCTTCTATTGCCCGTCGCGTGATAATTTTCCCCCGTTTTTTGAAACATTTTTCATCGGTGCTCCTCTCCTATTGGTCTTAGCGTGATGATACATAGCCTATCTAACACTACACTACTACTACTACTACTACACTACTATAGGGCTATCTAACACTGAAAGAATTTTTCAAATCGGACCAGTAGTTCCTGAGATTAGCGTGTTCAAACAAACAAACAAACTTTTCAGCTTTATATATTGGTATAGATGAATTGACTCACTATTCCACCAGGGTGCATTGGCAGTAGTCACAAACTGTGTATTGTCCTCTTATCGTGTATATCACAAGAACTTGAGAGTTTACGTTAGTAATTTAATGTTTGTAAGTTTTTATTCTGTTTAACTGTTTTATACATTGCATACATAATCTACAATTATAAAAATGTCTACACCTGTCAATGTGTTTTTGTTATGTGTCAAAACATACTTCTTTTAGCATATACTAGTACTTTTCTTTACATCATTTTTTAATTAAATTTTAATAAAAATACGAGTGCACTTTAACACACAAAAATACTAATAAATGTTCGTTTGTTTAGAATATTGAATTTGGAAAAGTCTCCTTATCTAACACAGTTGCTGCTGCGAAAGACAAAATTAACACAACTTAGCATTAAAGTTCTTGTGTGTTTAGTAAAATCAAACTTCACTGTTCACTAAAAAGAAAAGCGACTCCAAAAGTTTGTCAAAAGAAAAAAGCTAAGTAAAATATATAATGGCTTCAATAAACACTATTTTGTTGCGGTTTTGATTGATATCGTTACAATTTATAGAAAAGGATAACGAAAATAAACCAACTTTAATGAAATTAATTTTACCCACATAACTACTCGTCTAATACATTATATACGCTCTATTATATGTTCCTAAAATATAAAACGTTAGTAAAATATTCATGAAAATAATTCGAAACCCTGAAATAACAACGATCGTTTATTTAAATATAATCCTAAACTTTATTGAAGACCTTTAATGTAGTCTATTTTGATACCAGTGGAAGAAACTTCCTTGTCCACGCATGGGGCGTTATTCACTACATTTTTTTATGAATGGGCTTGCGAAAATAACTTTATTCTGTCTGATTAAAAGCATTAGAAGAATGCAAGAGTGATGGTCATTACACTCATTGCGAATACAGACAATGCAATAATGCAGCATGGTGACTCACACCATGGTAGGCTAATGATGCTTCTGCATCATTGGACCTCCGGTCTCGTACTCATCAACGAAACACGACAGCACGATCGCTGTCATTTTAAGTTGATCTTCTGTGCGAGGGTAGTAATATCGTCACGGTCGAACGTTTAGTTCACTTACACGCACTAACATTTCAGGTTGTGAAGTTACAGATGGACCAATCCTCCCCCTCTGATTCTAAGGCAATCACACTGTAGAACGCTTGTGACGTGCAGCTATTCCTGGGCCGCGGTAGTCATTCATCATGAGGTTAATGGTCTGCTTCCTTTTCCCACTATACCATAAAAATGGTTTAGGAAAAGTATTCCTGTCACGATCGTTATTCACTCTTCTAGTCGTTTAAAGGTGAGTTATTTGGTAGTAGCTTACGAAACCTAAATTCGTGCTGCCTGTTAATTGACAATTGTCAATAGATCTGGAAACACAAAAACGCCTCCACAGTTCTTTTTGCGAGATTATTGCATAAACCCTTATTATTAAATAAGATACATCAATTTATGAACCTTTTAACAAAAATCCTATTGACTTAATATTTTAAAATAACAAATTTTTATTGACTTATTACATGTTTGTGGTAAGTATGAAGGTATTATAATTTAGATAAAGTAAAGCAGTAAGTCTTATATAGTTTCTTTCATCTTTAAAGTCGGTAAGTGTTTGTGGACTTGAGTGAATTTAATTTCTTCAGTAGTATTAAACAAGAGCCTAGTAGTTAAGTAAGGAGACAAAGTGATATTTTAACCCTACTCAGGTAATAATGTACTAGTTCAATGCAACTGTAGATATTAGTAGCGGAAGAACCAATTTCATTAAAAATGTCCTACGCGAAGAACTTGAAAGAAACGGTTGAATCCCAACCGGCGCGCGTGATGGGTCCACATATCGCTCCTGCGGTGACCAAATCTTCAATCAATCGTATCAAATTACACTGTATTTTATTTTAGATCCTTGAGCAGGTGTTTTATATTTGCCTGTTGGAAGGTGAGGTCAGAAGAACAACAGAAGTAGTACATGCCTGTCCAAGGAAAACTCATTCAGGATATGTAACGAGGACTCAAACTAAAAAGTAAAAAATACAATTTTCTGTAATTTGTTGAAACTTTGTAACTTTTCGTTTTCAGTTTTTCTGCCTGTTATTAAGATTTTCATTATCTTATAATCGGTTAGAGACTTGCGTTTAAAGTAAAAAGAAAATAAAGTGATTTGACGAAAATAAAAGCAAAAAAAGGGTCAAAGAAGCGATTATAACAACAAATATTTATAAAAACCTTCGTGGTTTTGTAGTACGAAGTTTTTGTAATCTAAATGCTTTTAAGTCCTTAAGTATACCGACCTACTAAGCACTTACATATTTTATCGTTAATATTTTCTGAATCTCATACGCTTTTCATATCACAAGATTTGAAAAATCCGATTTTTGTAAAAAAAAATCTTTTCTCTTATACAACCCTTGTCTTAACAATAACGAACAAGACAAAAAGACATATCCACTTTACGGAAAATCCTGAAAGTATGTCTTTACAGAATGTTTAGGCCGACTAGCATGAACCGGAATTCGCATATTCTAGTCCGGGAGCTCACAATCGACAAACATCTCTTACTAAAGTTTACATAATACTTCGATGACGTCAGTCTTCAACAATGTGATTTTTCGCATAGTAGAGGAATTCAAATGCTTTTCTTATACGTATTTAGTTTGCAGCTTGGTATGATATCAGTTCAAAACATCTAAGAATCTAACTTTAGTCATTTGTCTTATTTAGTTGTTTGACTATTACATTATCTGTTGTTTTAAATGCTGACTTTCCCGTTACTAAAATTTACTAAAAAATAATATTTTCAACAAATAATTTAACTTAAAACTATAATAACATATAACTAAGTTTAAATTCATTTTGTAAAAAATTTACTGTAAACGTTCCCTATGTAATACCCATAGGCTTTGTAATTATTTCTTGATAGACAAAAAATATATTTAGCAGCTAATTACGACAAGGGATGAAAGCAATACTGACTGGAGACGCTATAAAATAAACTCGCGCAGGTTTAGATAAAATAAATATTTAAAATGATGAATAATTTCAATCGTGAGCTCCTGGTTTATTATGTCATATTTGTTCAACGCGTCCGTCGCAATGCCGGTCGAGCTCCGATCGCGTAGCAGTGGCTACGAGCGCGTCGGTCGCGCTGGTAGATTTCTACGAACTAGCTACGTGCACGTAGAGGGTTGACTTTTCCCGCGAATGTGATTGAGTTGTCAATTTGTTGACATTAAATATTTTCTTCCGTTTTCATTATAAAATATAGATGTTTTAATTGTTGAGACTATTTATTTATTGTTTTATTTTTGTTTACCGATGCATAAAGTGTGTAAATAGATTTGTGTGTAAGTTATCGAACATAAACAATTAAGTGGGGTGTATTTAAGTTAATAATGTGAAGTGATATGGGTGAAGGCCCAGTGCCAGGGGTATTTTTTACGGGGGGTGAAAACGGAAATGGATACCGGCTGTCAGTGCAGGGCATCAGGACGCTGCAGAGCTTCCTGAGGGAACATGGAGCCGACTGCGTTAGGCAGTTTATGCAGGTAGTCAATGCATGTAATTCAGTTGGTGCATTTTTTTTAGATTAAAGATTAAAGTCCTGTACTAAAGAAACGAAGAAAGACTCGGAACTCAGGTGATATTTATTCGTTTAAGTTTTCATCAACATCTTTAAAGAAAGTGCTTACAAGTCTTAGCATTACAATATAAGCTTAGCTGATGCTATAAACAAAAGCGACGTAAATCAGAATAGATATTATTATTTACATGCTTGATTAACAATATTTTTTAAGAGGAATGCTATCTTGCTTGACCAAATCAAACTAAATGCTTGTATTACGAAGTATACCACGTTAAGTTCGAACCTGCACCTCGTTATAGCAAGTCTGCCGTAAGTCGCAACACCGCGTCAATTTAACGCCTGCCGACACCATTTTATAACATAGGTCACACTATTCACAATTTAATTTCCATTTACGATTTAATTGCAATTTTTTTTGAAGCTAACTAAAAATATGTAACTGTCGTTTATATTAATTTCTTGAACAAAAGCCATATTTATACCTAACTAGCAAAGTCTAAAAATAATCTTTAGATCATCAGCTATCTGCCAGTGAAAGTCCCGTCAAAATCGGTCAAATCGTTACAGAGATTACCCCGAACAAACAGACAGACAAAAATTGTAAAAAAATATATTTTGGTACATGTACCATGTTATATTTATTATACATTTATTAAAAATTGGTTATTTTAATGTTACAAACAGAAACTCCAATTTAATTTATTTGTATCGATTGTATAGATAAGTAACAAAAAATACTTGTAATATCAGTTAACACATCTTATGTTGGTACCGAGAAGTCTTTTGAGTTTACAGAGATTACCTCACATGTGTTTGGTGTAAGAATTGCCTCATCAAATATTTTGTAAGCATTTCTCGCAAATGTAATTTAGGTACCTTTTCTGGGTCATTTTTTTACGGCGAAGCCTACGATTTGTTATCAAGCCTCTTGTAATGTTACGTACGTAGGGAATGAACGAGCTTACTTATAATAGCTCTATTTTATTTTGAAAGATAACGGTATTTTAACTGGGTTATGTAAATACCTAGTTGAAATAAAAACGACTAACTAACGACTCAATCCGGCAACTTACCAAAAAATAATCTGAGTTTATGTTTAAAATAAGCACAAATATAGTTTAAAATACCAAAGAACACGCTTACAAAAGTAGTTTATAAATAAACATAAAGGTGAAACTAAAACAAAAATGGTTAATAAACATGCCGGTTCTGCAGACACTTACAAATGTGATTTATCTCAATTATTTTTACGGGAATTACCGCGATCAATTATTTAAAGGTATTTACATACCTCTGATTTGCCTGACGTTTCGACATGATCGCGTTAATTCCCGTTAAAATAATTATTAATATATCATGGAACGCGAAAGTTTAAAAGTAAGTGATTTATCTTTCTAACATAATATGCAATTGATTTGGTTACAGCTTTAACCATCAATTGTACACATATTCATTAAAAGAAGTTGATATAAATAACTCGATTACCATTCATTTTATTGTAGATTTTCTTTGAAATGGAAACATTATAAAAATATCTCTAAAATTTGACAAAAAAAATGGTTTAATTCTATGCTACAAGCAGGAAAATCAAATTCAAGATAAGACCGACCCCAAAAGTCGTATACGAAAGGAAAAAGCATTATAATTTAAAACTCGCATGAGGTTACTCTCAACTCAATTTTTTAGTATGAGATTTAAACCATCCAATCAGGAATTTATCAAGAGAAGAATATTTTTTTATTCGCCTTTTCAATTCGCACCCTTGCTTCCTTACCTACAATTACATTTCGGCACCCTTTTTGTCAACAATGGTAAATAAACAAACGGTTCCGGCGCTGTTACACAACCACGTTTATTTACATCCTGCCTGAATTTAATTAATGAATTTAAATATCTAACAGTTTCGATGACTTTGGACTCTGATTTAAAGACTTTTAAGGGAATATATTCTACATGTCCCTGTAATTTCAAGTGTACGTAGGCTGCGGTATCCGCTCAGCATTAGTCAGGCAGAAGGTCTGTTTGCCATCGTTGTGGTAAAAAAAAACTGTGTAAACAAATTTTAGAAGTAATTTTTAAGATTTTTAACCAACAACTGTTTTCTGTTGTTTCGTGGACATCAAAAATTTGCATCTTATAGCTGATCTGATAAGGGATCTAGAAAGAGGACAGTTCAATTCTTCTACTAATATACCCCTAAAGTTTTAACTCGTGTTTTATTTAGCGAGACCTAATAATTGCTGCGAAGCCAGATGCCTATTAGAGGCTAGAAATAGGTGATAGTGATCTAAAACTCTTGCTATAATTTGACAAGCATGGGTTTAAGATGCTTTTCTTTTATACATAAGCCAGTTTCTACACTTTCTAATAGAAAGCATTAGCAGAATTCAAACGTAATGGTCACCATACTCATTGCGAATGCAACAATACAGCATGGTGACCCACACTATGACGGCTTATTCTAAATTGTAATAATGTCTATCTAATAATTTGATATATAATTACGTTGATTTAGTATGCCGCTGTGTTAATCGAAAGTATCGGTACTTCGCAAGACCTTTTACATTAAACATTTAGCATCGCAGGCTATTCTGTAGGCTCTTAAAATAAAACGAGGCACTAATAAATACACCACTTGTGTACAAGTGCTGACGGCCTCTAAGGTCCTAACACAATAAAAGATAATTTCATTTTTATGTACGTGATATTAAAGGGTATTTTATGTTACAAATAAAATGTTATCTACTAAATAATATTGCCATTATTCTTTCGGATGGTTATGGTCTACTGCTATCATGTTTCCATTTATGGCTAGCTTTATTGAACAAACTGGTAAAAGATGTGCTTTAGGTCATTCTCTGAGACGGATGAGAAAGTCATAAAAGAAGTGCAGACGAGTTACTGCGGTGAATACCTATGACACCTGCAAGACAAGACGTGGAAAAGTGACAAAGGTACTGTTTGACATGGGTTTTCTTGTAAGGCCTATAGGTCTATCAGATTGAGTTGGTGCATTTGTGCTACCGTGGCACTGTTAAAACCTTTGTTTTATTTTGTTACGAGATATACATACAGCTGATGGATCTATGGCTATTTTATGAGTAGGCTCTATCTAGGAGCTATTGAAGGTCTTAGCCACAGCTGTTTCCTGGTTCATGATATTAAACTCAGTAAAGCACACCGGTTATTTTTAGTCAATTCGTTTCCGATACATCACCCTGCCGACAATTTGGTTGGTGTAATGATGCGAGGAGCTATCTTCACGTACAAACAAAATGGGTAATTCAAGCTGTTCGAATTGGCAATTTAAAAATTGTACGTAAGACTTGATCGCATTTATACATACAAGATTATGTGCCGTAGAACGCGAAAGTCACACAGTTAGAAAGTAAAACAAATAGATAATTGATATCGGTTATATCTGGTATAAACTACACCATCGATCGTTGATGTGTTTGCGGTGCTGCGACATTGACTATCTCTGTTCCAGTGTACACATGCCTGGTTAATCGATAACGTTTGCCATTAAATGATGTTCCGATAGAAATTGATCGCCTTTCTGGTAAGTTATGACACCTATTAGAGGAACTTAGTGATAGTAAATCAGATATTAATTTTGTTATGAGATTTTTATCATGCTTTCATTAGCTTCACTATTTAAACAAATATTAAAGGATAATTTTAAACTAAATAAATAAATATTTCGAACATCTAACACACAACACTATTTAGTCCCAAGATAAGTAGAGATTGTATTATAGGTACTAGACACTTGACATAAATACATATATACTTATTTTTTAGCTGTGTGCACACACACAAAGCTATGATTTTAGCATCTTAGAGCTGATGATGGAGGATATCGAAATTCTTTAACGGTTATCAGTATTTCCCTCAAGTAAATTTTTCATCTAATGATGATAACAGATCTTTTATTCCATTGTATTTCAGGTTCTTTTTTTATGAAATTATAATTTTGGCGTTTCTCCTTAGATTCTCGTACATTTTGAAAGTTGTAATTAATATTTGATTACGTATTCATCGCTAAATACCATATATATAAAAGGCCTATACATAAAATACGTGTATGTCCATTTTATTTTAAAACTAAAGCCATGTCCATTTTAAACTAACTTTAACTTAAAATAAAGCAAACGTGATTTAATTAAATTCCGTAGCGTCCGCTATTTAAATTTGAAACTTACTTTTAGTGGTCATTGCGAATCCAATTGTAACCTAAATGCTGCTAAATTTACCATAATTTAATAAATTTAATATTTTACTTTATCACTAAACCTAGTGATCGTACAGAAGGTGAAATTCGATCAATTTTTTTTTAGGTTTCTGCCCCCTTCCATATAAACTTTAACTGTGCCAAATTTCATACTCCTCTGTTCTCACAATTTTATAAAAAGGTTTACAACGTGTTTGTTTCACGTATACTATACTTCACTGCCTCGTTGGTCTCGCGGTTGGCGTGTGTGACTGCTGATCGTGAGGTCTCGGGTTCGATTCTCAGGTCGGACCAAATGTTTGTATGATCTACAAATATTTGTTTCGGAGGTTGGGTGTTTTCTATGTATAATTTGTATGTATTTACAAAAAAAAGTATATATGTATTTATATCAGTTGTCTAGTACCCATAACACGAGCTCTGCTTAGCTTGGGACTAGATGGCGTTGTGTGTTAGATGTCCAAAAATGTTTATTTATTTATACTCAGATACACATATTATTCTTGCTTAAAGGACACCTTCAATGTATGAAATGTGTTAATGGTCAGTGTGAACGGCATACCACCACGTGTGTCGTGGTATTTCTTAGCCGAGTTCTTAGAATTTATGAAAATACTAGCTCTGAGCGCGGTACAACAACAAGTGCTCAAAAAGAAGTAGTTGTAGTAGTTACTCCCTGGATCATCAGCTACCTGCCAGTGAAAGTCCCGTCAAAATAGGTCCAACCGTTCCAGAGATTCCCCGGAACAAACAGACAGAGACAAAATTAAAAAAAAATATTATCGTGTATACATACAGATGCATTTATTTAAAAGCTGTTATTTTAATGTTACAAACAGACACTCCAATTTTATTTATTTGTATAGATAAGAACTGCCCTGTATATTGCACGCAATACGATACAAATAAAAACGTATTATGAGCGTTACCTAGGACTAAGTAAAGACCTAAATATACATTCACATCTATTTACGCAGGTTGGAGTTAAAGGACCTTCATAAACCTTTGACTCATTTCTTGGGCAGTCGTGTAATAAATGTTTAACGACTCCAACATCTATATTAATATATGAAGCTGAAGAGTTTGTTTGTTTGTTTATTTGAACACGCTAATCTCAGTAACTACTGATCCGATTTGAAGAATTATTTCAATGTTAGATAGCCCATTTATCGGGGAAGGCTATAGGGTATATATCATCACGCTATACTAATAGGAGAGGAGCACCAATGAAAAATGTTTCAAAAACGGGGGAAATTTTCACGCTACGGGCAATATAAGGCGCAAACGAGGTTGCGTGGGTCAGCTAGTCGATTATATATTACTTGATATTTTACCTATTGAAAACCTTATCCGAGTTGATTAATAAAAAAAATTTTACTACATTAATCAACGGGGATACTTAAGCTTCACCTAGGATCTATTAAATGAGACACTCGTCTACATCGCAAAAACTAAATAGGATACCATGCTCCAACTAATGTCGTTATTCTACAATGATCCAGTTAAATTGTTTTCGTGATGATCTTAGGTGTAGCAAGGGTCTGTTTCTGTGTCAACGTCTTCTCCTTACTAGAGATTTCTGTTTAAGTAGCTTCGATTCTTGAATTTATAAAACCGACACAACAAGAGACAAATCTCGGCCAAATTCTAAGTGCACTTAATTTGAAAAATTATTCACGACTCACATTACTATTCATTCCTTGAAATACGACTTGTTTAATAAGACATCTACATCGCAGGAGTACTCTGCTTTGTGTCTCAAGCTTCTTTAGATCTACTTAATATGTAGTTAGTGACTTAGTTTATTATTGAGCTAGAATGGTGGCAGTTCGGAACGGAAAGTAGACTTCGCTTGCGGTTCTCTTGAAGGACTATCCAAAGCCTATTAGTGAAACGTACATTGATGTGGTTTTTGTGTAAATAGAAGCCGAATTTGACCAATTAGAAGTGTTTAGTACAGTGTAAAACGGTTAATTAAAGGGGCAGAAAGTAATTAGTGAACTACGACTAACGTGTGACCGTTTTAAGTAAATTAAGTATAATATATAATTCGTTGTTAGTGTAACAACTAAAGTAATTGTAGTTTTAGTAAGGAATGTAAATATCTTGTAATGGCAAGAGTCATCCCTTACATCTGTTAGGACTGCGACGAGTAGTAGGTTCTATAGCTGGTTTAATTTATATTATTGTTATGTGTACTAGATTTGTAAAATGCCCGAAAAAGGAAGCGAAAAATGAGGGCGACATTTATAATGAGACAGATAATAGTGCATAAGGTTTAAGAAAACTATTATAATTAATACTTAAATATATGCACATATCAATGAGCAACTCAATCGTAAGAAATATTTTCGAGGCAATCTTTAGATGGAGAGGAATGGGAAAAATTTAAATGAGTGATTTTTGGTAATGCCACGTAAAATTGATAATGAATAGGGAACTACAGGTAAAACTATATTCGCCCATCGTGCCGTCACGTCTCATTAAACGATTCGCCATCTTTAAAAACATTTTTCTTCTTTCGGAAATGTCGACCTTGAGACAGCTAGCGACGTTAAGTCTGGTTTCGATTTGACATCGTTTATCTTACAGAACTAAGTTCTTAAATTACCATTCTGGGATCTTGCTAACTGTCTCGACGATGTTTCATTATATATGTAGTAGATAAGTGCTCGCTTTTGGGGGATGCCAGACTACATATTTTCTAGATTTGAGTACGATTACATATAGAATTAAACTTTTAGACGGAACGTTTTCTCTGTATATTTTTCTGTTATAAATTCAAAGGCAAAAGTTCATCTTTACATGTTGAAGAGAAATTCCATCTACAAAAATCCAATTACAACTACAACAACGTGAGAGATCCACGCTTCGGCATGAATGAGCCGGCTCGACCGGAGTGATACCACGGCCTCACAGAAAACCGTTGTGAAACAGCGCCTGCACTGTGTTTCACCGAGTGAGTGAGGGTACTGGAGGCTCCAACCCATCCCCTTCCCAGTCCCCAAAGGCCGGCAACGCACTTGTGACGCCTCTGGTGTTGCGAGGTGTTTGGTGATATGTCGGCTCGTTTGCCTCATATTCCATAAAAAAAAATACTAACATGTAGTAATTGTCCATATAGTTTTGGTCCTCGCTACAACAAATTTGAAAACATCATTGGATCATTAATCCCAAAACTTGATAGGTAGCGAAGTCATAATTAGTCTCCGAGCGGGCGACTAGATTTTGATAAATGGTTTCGAATATCTCATCTCTGGTACAGTCGGGAATTTGCAGAATTTGTTGTATCGTGTGCTATGGTGATTACGGGTAGTTAGGCTATATTGAAAACATTGGGTTCTTGCGATTCACGAAGCAAGTTTCTCCTCGAGTTGTTTAATGCTGATTCATCGACGTACTGTGCCTGAATATATACCTACTGTGTAGTTTGATATTAGAGGAATATATCACGAACTGCATACCGAATAAAGATAAAGAGCCTTTCAACAGCTGAGCTTATGCTCAGTTTTTGAAGCTTAACTTAAAAAGGTACAAACAAAGGAATAAAACTGTTGCTGTTACTTTTTATATAGTTCTTGAAAATTCTTTTAATTTTCAAAATCAATCCACAATTGACGGAGTAATCGGTGAACATACATAAAAGAATACATACAGTGGAACATAGAACCTCCTCTTTTTTTAAAGTCTGTTAAAAATTAAGTCGCGGTCTGTTCGCTCAGATCTATAAAACTACTGAATGGATTTTAATGCAGTTTTTAATAATAGGAGTTTCAAGAGGAAGGTTTTTATGTGTAATACATGCTTATTGTAGTAGAGGAAATCTGAGAATTGAAGAATTCCGTGCGAAGCAGGGCCGGGTCGCTAGTGTTAATATAAGTTAATAAATAAATACAACACAATATATACATATAAGATTAATTAAGGTTTAAAAGAAAGTTCTTTATATTCAAAGTCAAAGTACATTTCCAAATTTGGTGTAAAAAAAGAAACGGCACGCGAGCAAAGCCGCAGAAAATAGCATAACGATATAAGAAAATAAAATTTTATATTAAGTTAGACTCGATTTCACTTGGATGCCATCATCAGATCTTAGTGTCATTATCATGGCACCACCTTCTTTCCATAAAAAAAAGAATCATCAAAACAGATTCATAAGCGACGAAGTTATCCGGAAAACACATAAAATATAAATATAAAGATTTACGGTCGAATAAAGAACTTCCTCCTTTTTTTGAAGTCGGTTAAAAAGGGCACTTCATATAAGTCAAAATTAATATCAATATGTTGTTTTTTTTTCAAATAGTATTGATTTTACTTTATATAGAACACTTATAGATTCATAACGAACCAGACAAGGTTCAATTCAACTTCATCTCGAAAGCACGCATCTCCAGATGAGATGCTGTATACCCTTATCCAGAGCATTGACTTTGATCTATTGGTTGTGTTCTCAACGCTCGACTGTGGATTTGGCGCGAGAACTGAATGAGGATGCTTTGTGTGTTTACAGATAATGATTTGTACTCGTATCTGTACCCACCATCGTATGATAATTTACATTGTATTACAGTACAAGAGTCGGTGAGTATCAAGTTATATCCACCTGATAACTGATAGGTTTAGTCGTGAATGCATAGCAAACTACCCCTTTTGCACTTAATATTATGACTTATATTTACTTGGTACTGAGCGCACTTATAATCGAAGCGTCTATTATTGAAAAGACCTCTTTAACTTCAACTTGTAAATAAACCAATAACACATTGCTTGTATTCTTCAATTTATTTTTCATTATATTATATTAGCATATTTAGCCATCTAACGCAGCTGAATTTCCCAAATCGTTTTATTCGCCTGTTATGAAAGTCCTAATTTCAATGTGTATATTAATGCGTTAGGTACTGTTAGCTTGTTGGAATTCATGGAATATAAAACAGCCAAATTCTGTTTTAACCAGAATCTCTTATATATATGAACTAGTTGACCCACGCAACTTCATTTACGTCTCCTATTACCCGCAGCGTAATAATTTTTCCTCGTTTTCGTAACATTCTTCATTGGTACTCCGCTCCTATTGGTCTAAGCATGATGATATATAGCCTATAGCCTTCTTCGATAAATGGGCTATCTAACACTGAAAGAATTTTTCAAATCGTACTAGTAGTTCCTGAGATCAGCGCGTTCAAACAAACAAACAAACTCTTCAGATTTATGTATTAGTATAGATAGAAAATACTCTTTTAAAATTGATTTTTTATCTATTTTCAGGTAAACTCTAATCCAGATGAACACAGTCTTTTTTGAACTTCTTGGTATGTATCAAAACTAAACGTATAAGGAATAGTGTATCATATAAAACGCAATATTACTGATTGTTAAATTTTACACATAATTTTACAAATTGTAAAGCATATACAAATGTTCCGCCAATATTTATAAATGTTAAATTATAAAAATCCTACTAATATTATAAATGCGAAAGTTTGTAAGGATGGATGGATGTTTGGCCATCCAAACATCCATCCATCCTTACAAACTTTAGCGTAGCGTAGCGTTACTCTTTCACGCAAAAACTACTGAACGGATTTGGATGAAACTTTACAGTACTACAGTTACAGTAATATAGCTTATCCATCAGAATAACACATAGGCTACTATTTGCCGCTATAACCGACATATACGCGGGCGGAGCCGCGGGCAACAACTAGTGCATAATAAATAAGATAACTTATCTGCGCAATCTTTTAAAACATAAATAGTTGGTAAAAACCGCCATAGGAACAGACCAGAGGCCAAATAATATAAGAGGCCTCTAGGAACGTTAAGGTGTACCTATTTTGCAATTCATCATTTAACATCTTGAGAAAGGGGCTCTAAACTAATCGGCCGTCCTTGGGACACAAGGGGGTACCACCGTACCCTAAATAATGTTAATACCAATTATGGAAATGATTAATCAATCAAGACGATGCATGTAATACCGACATATTCCTTACTAAAGTTATTCTCGCATAATTCCTTCATAAATAGTATAATATGTAGCGTAGAATTCATAGAAATTATTCGATAAATAAAATAGCATATATTAAATATTTCTTTTTGAAGGTTTTCTCAAGATTTTTATGTCTATTATTGTTAATATTTTTTGAACGAATATTACATGTGGAGATTAATAATGACTTGAAAGTAGTCACAGGCACTTTTGCGTACATTATTTGATGTTATAACAATATTGTCAAAGAATATATCAAGGACGGAAGTAGATAATTAAGAAGACTTTATCATGATACTGTCAATTTATTCAGCCGATTTGCTTATTTCTTTTAATGTAATTGAATGGTGTTCGAATATCGTAGGTAACTTAACAAGCACTTAACTATCGTGCAACTCAAACCCAATTTTCCCAAGTAATTTCTTATGTTTTCATAGGTTTCTTTCTCGTTATCTTTAATGAAGAAACACTACTTGTTTTACCAATATATCAACACTCGCTAGAATTCGATCTTTCATTAGAATTTGTGTCCTCTAGGCATGTCTTAAAATTATCGAACACGCCCATGTGATTCTCAAAGGAGCAGAGCCTGCCCTAGGGTGATAAAATTGAAGATAAACACGCCTTTATATTAATGAATATAATTGAATATATTTTTTTCTGTTATTAAGAACCATTTACAATTGTCTTAGAGCTAAAGATTACAAGGTTTAAGGTAAAGGTCACACAATTAGACTAACCCTAACTCCCAAACTGGGTATTCCTGTGACTTGGAAGTTATATATACTTACTATAGATAAATTACACCTAGATACAGAACAAAGCAGAAACAAAAAAGCAGTCTCATCAGGCAATTATTTGAGCAGTTTAGAAACCGAAGCCACGATCTCTAGGTAGCAATCAGGGTTACCAAATTAGACTTACAGACTAGTCGTATATTCTTCGTCGTCTATTCGAGAAAGAATTTATAATGTTAGTAATACTCCTCCCGATAAAACCTCTACTTAGGCGTAGTATCTGTAAACTTATTTTACGCAAAAAATCTTAAACCTTAAATATATGCAACTGCCAAGTCTAAGCCCATGTCACTCTTCACTGCATCTATTTACCCTACTGTAGAATATACATTGTAGAGTGCATCAGCGATACAGTTCTCTTACTTTACAATAGTGCCAGACGATTTGGAGTACTCGCCTCTAGCACTTAACAACATCGGCCATTACGAACCACACTTGTAGCCAGCACATCAGTTAAGCCAGCCAGCTATGAGTAACAATACATCTTGAAGTTAAAGTACAGTCACAGATAGATAAAAATAATAGTTTTAAAATTTAATTTAAGAATAAAAAACATGTTCGTAAATAAATGCAAACGAACTTCAAAGTTTACAGAAACATATTAGTCTATTAATACTCATGTCCTGAAGGGGTAGAACCGGCGTAAAAAACGCTGACTATTTTGCCAACTATCTTATTAGTTAGATTTATTCAAATAAGGGTCTCATCAATTGCCGTTAACTTTTGCACTATGGGAATTAGATTGTGAAAGGGAAAGGAATATGTTGTATGCGGTTTTGGTTGTCGATTGAGTGAGCTGTGATTTTAACTCTAAATGAAAGCTTTTGAAACCAGTTTAACAGTTATAAAGCAGCTTACAAAAGAAATGGGTAGGTATTCGTTAAAAATGTTTCACTTTCTCAGAGGTTTCTTAGTGCATACATTTATTCTATACGTGCTCCGAGACTCGAGGTTTCCTAACAAATTCCGGTCAGGGCTTACAATAATGAAGTAGCGAGCTCACTCAATATATATATACAGTTGAAACGGATATTTATATTTGTTTATTTTTGAGAAATTTATTATTATTCTATTGATAATTAAAGTCAAAGTCAAAAGTCAAAATTCAAAAAAGATTTTATTCAAAGAGGCACTTATGAATAGTCAATATTTAAAAATCGAGTGATTCTAGTTACCAGTTCCAAGTGTACTTTCATAGAGAAGAATCTGGCAAAAAAACTCCATAGTTGCTCCTTTTAAAAATAAATAAAAAGGGTTCACAATATTAATTAACTAACGTGAATTCCGTCTGTATTATAAGCACATTATAGAAATATCATTTTAGAAAATTCATAGCAGTGCTCTCCGTGCGATGAAATGAATAAGAATATACAGTGTCTCCATCTCTAGACGCATCACATGAGGCGTCGCCGCCGTTGAAGATTGAAATTTGGAGGGCGGGGATTAATAACCTTAAATATATTAATACGCAGGACAAAATTTCTGCTCAAATTCTATCCGTCTTGCCAGTGTACAGTTGGCTAAAACCTCATATCTAAGAGAGGCCTATACGCAACAGTGGGCTATTAAAAGCTGCTGAAGTTTCCCTTTATTCAGTCTTCGGTTGATCACTCCATTATTATCATGAGTTATCATCAAAATCATAGTGCAAATTGATTTGTAACGTTCGAAATGGAATCTATTACATAAAATCTCTTTAAGGCTTTTGTCAAGGAATTTGCTGGTATTAAAGAAATAATGTGATTGAAAATATAATGAATACCAGTTGTATCTCGAGTGTCATTTGTTGGTGGAATTTAGTGCACTGTGTACAGAAGTAACATATATATCTCTGACCTGATTCTGAACTACAAATCGCGTTACCGCAAGGTAAATAGCATTTTCCTGTGACTGTCTTGGCACCAAACCATACAATAGTTTAGATTCGCCCCGATCTGTTGGACACCAATAATGACATCATAAAATAAAATCTACAGTTCCAGAGATTATCCATATCACAACTGAGGTATTATGAAATTGAGAAAAGCGCCATCTTGCAGCGTAAGCAATGTACTAACTCTGTCAGTAGTTCAGGGGAATAAGTACTTTCTACCGCATTTCGCAAGTTGCGGAATTGCATTAGTTTCTCGGCTTATCGAAATCTAGTGTGTCGCTTTTGTTCCCGTAGTATAATCCGACTTCAGATACGACTGGTTTGTTCTGCAAGCTTTTTTTTCCTTTATAAACACATTTTTATTATTAGCTTTAAAATGAGATAATCTTTTCTACATTTTTGTGTAAAAAAAAATTGTTAGCTCTAGTCTCTCTCTTCCATTAAATCCAGGATCTAATTCTAAAACGAAATAAGCAAAATTTTTGCAATTTTAGTTTGGTATTAGTGTTATGTACAAGTCCAGACTTTTTTTTATAAAAATTAAAAAAAAAACTGGGAGAATATAATATGAAAATGAAACTAAGAATATTCTTAAACCGAAAAGGATAAATTACAAGGAACCTAACTAACATGCTTATGTAACACCCAATGTACTATATCTTGAGAAATAAACTTCTACAATTACAATTCACCAAATGAAAACTTTTAAACAATTCAGTGAACAGAAGTTCCTCGCATAACGAAACGATTTTGTAAGTAATATAATCCTGTGCCAAGGTACTTGCAACAGTATATAAAAAATCTTGAAAAACCATTTATGTTGAGTAAAAGGTTTCCATATTCCAATCCCTTTCAGTTTTATGTCACTAAGCCGACAAGGGTTTTATCCGCAACTGAAATAAGGTTGTACGATTCTGCCTCTACAGACTATATCGGCTTACGAGGATCTATCTACGTTTGTGTAATTACGAGCTATGGCTGGCTATCTGAGTAGAATTAGTACGGATAATCTATTTTGATTTTGCGAGCTTTCATCAATCATGATCAAAACCCAGAGAAATATGCTTTATATCGTACATGTAGATGTTATATATATTTACGTGAATGGTGTTCAAATTTACAAAAGGAACTTTGAACCTTATCTTCTTCAAGAAAAGTATAACATCCATCCTTAGATTATTCATCCATCGTAAGAGGTAATAATAGAAATGTTTTCATTACAATTTTAGTGTTACCGTGGTTATAGTGCAGACTGCTAAGCCAGGAGTGACCAGTTCTTTTATTGATTACTGTAAGGGTTGTTCTGTGTTTTTCTTTCTTTATTATTGGATCCTTAAAATATATATTTAAGTGTATTTGTCAGTGTTTAGAATTCATAATGCAAAAGTTAGTTCAGCTTAGTTCTAGAAAGTGCTTTGAGATAGTCTTAAAATAAGTTTGTATTTGTATTTAAATTATCTTTACATCTATACAAATAAATAAAATTGGAGTGTCTGTTTGTAACATTAAAATAACCGCTTTTTACTAAATGCATAGGTATTACACGGTACATATACCAAAAATGTCGTTTATAATTTTTTGTCTGTCTGTCTGTCTGTTTGTTCCGGGTAATCTCTGGAACGGTTGGACTGATTTCTGGTAAGTAAGCTGATGATCCAGGGAGTAACTTAGGTTACTTTCTTGGACTAACTTTGCCCCGCGGCGTTACTCGCGGTACAACAATAACCGCGGGTAACACCGCGCGGTTCAGCTAGTTTTATAATATATTTAGTATATAAAAAATTCTGGACAGAATATTTATAATTAAAAAAAGAAAATAAGAAATTTATTATAAAAACTAAAACCCAACTACGACAAAAAACGACGCTGAAAAAGTATGAAACGAGTTTCAAAAGCCGTAGTCACGCGTTGTTAAAGTGATATGGACTATGGTACATTAATTTAAAAGTATATCTGTATAATTATCTACCGTGTCTACCTAAGCTACCGTGGGAGAACCACGCTTCGGCATGAATTGGCCGGCTCTATCAGAGTGATACCACGGCCTCACAGAAAACCGGTGTGAAAAAGTGCATGCGCTGTGTTTCACCGAGTGAGTATACCGGAGGCCCATAACCCGAACCTCCTCCCCCTATCTCTCTATAAGATTATTTTACAAAGAAATAGACAGTATTATCTCCATTTTTATATTTATTCTGTAGACTTCTTTTATATAATCATTTCTTTTGAGTGACATCTCCATCAACGGAACGTCTGCCTACATTTTTAGAGAAAGAATTATTGTGTATTTAACACTATCTGAGATATTTGCTACTCCGAAAAGACAAGAAAAGTATTTACTACGTATCTTGATTGACAATGAAATGGAAAATATCTTTGGTCATTTCACTATCTAAACGTTGAAAATTTTATATCTATTTAGTCATTTTACTTTTATAGAAAACTAATATGCAGGATATTTTTTTTCTATAATTATTTAATTATTTTTTAAATAAATAGATTAATAATTTCAGTCAAGGCCAATTGAGTTTATTACTTACTAAACCGGTGAATTTAATTCAAGAAGAGTATTTTTGTTCTTTTTTTGGCAACTGAAGGATATAGAAAAAAATTATCCTGCATTTCAGTTTTTATAAAAGTAATCTATACAAATAAATGAAATTGAAGTGTCCGTTTGTAATATTAAAATTAAAGTAACCGCTTTAAAGTTCAAGTTGAAAATTTTACGACCAAATTGATGACTTAACAAGAGCTGTGTGAAAATCACGCCAGATACCGTCAAGTATGCGTGCAGGAATCAACGGAGGTGTGACAGCAGTTCAGAGTAGGTATTAGGTGGAGATCATTGTCTCTGCTTCTCTGTTAAATAGATCTGACATATTTTTTCAACGAATTCTGCGGTTTTGGTGTTATTAAAAAATAAGAAAAAAATTAAAAGGTATTTTACTAAAATGGTAGTCGAATCTTCAGAAATTAATAACCAACTAATAAATCCATACTAACTATCCCTCATCTAATTCTGTATTCATTAAGTCACCGCACTATGTGTTGGTAGTAAATATTATGCCGCGATACACTAATAAAGTGTTATGGGATCATTAATAAAGGTTTAATCTGTGCTGCGCTCAGCTCCGCACGCTCGGATGAACGATGTGATGAACTTCATTCTTGTATATTGCTTGTACAGTTTTAGATTTAAAAATAATAAACATGTCATTTTTGAGAAAGATATCGGTAAAGATATATTTTTAAGGCATCATTATAAAAACACGTTAACAGACAATTTTATAATCCTTAAGCCAGATCTTCTGGCAATAAATTGTCTTATAGTTTGGTAGACTTAAGCATGTAAAATGTAATGTGTATATATGATTTTGAATAAATAAATCCCTCCCTCTCCATTCCTCCTGTAGACATACGTTCTCGTACTCATCGCTTCGATTCTTTCTTCCTGTGCCGAGCGGTCAAAACAAGGCACTCACTACCAGCATACGTGTTTCCTTCCCACTATGATCATCGTCCTTATACACAATGAGGATGGTGACCACCATACTTGGAATCTTTTTTTTTTATATAGCATTTTATTTATAGCACATGGTTGTCTAACATATATTTTCTATTGCGTATGGTTATGTAACATATCTAACAGACGTTTGATCCTGTTCTATGGTAACTAGACTACTGATAAACGAACCTACATTGTTTATGTACATACATAACTGGTTTTAGTCTATTGAAAAACAACGAAGGGTGTTTTTCAATAGCCTAAAACCAGTTGCAATGGTATCACTCAGGTCGATCCAGCATCCTCAACATTATATTCAGTTTCAGTTAGAATATTTAAAACATACTGTCGTGCATAATTTTAGGATTTATTTAATACTAGCAGAACCCCGCGTTGTTACCTAAGCGGTTATTGTTGTACCGCGAGTAACGCCGCGGGACAAAGCTAGTCTAAAAAGTAGCCTATATTACTCCCTGGATCATCAGCTACCTGCTAGGAAAGTCCCGTCAAAATCCGTCCAGCCGTTCCAGAGATTACCCGGAACAAACAGACAGACAGACAGACAAAAAAAAAACTACATTTTTGGCATATGTATCGTGTATACATCATACATATGCATTTATTAAAAGAGTTTATTTTAATATTACAAACAGACACTCCAATCTTATTTATTTGTATAGATTTAAATAGATGCATAACTAAAACAGACGCTAAATTAAATCTGTTTATTTAAATTTGCCGGATCATAAAAAAAATAAAAAAAATAAGAACACTTAAATTGTAAATCTAAAGCCAGGTCTCCTGCGACATTGTTTTGTGTTTTCAAACATCAAACATCTAACAAAATATGGGCAAAATAACAGTTTTGTTAGCTTAAACAAACAAACATGTTTCGGAAAACATCCTCGCGTTCGCCTGTGGGGGAGGGCCAATTTCATTTCATAGTTGCTTGCGAACATTGAGGTTGTGAATTTCATATTTCCTGATTTGCTATTTCTGAGTAACGAAAAAAGATTTCAGTCTAAACCGATCTTTCACTTGTAATTCGGCGTAAATATTAAAAGTACGTCTTGTAGATAGGATCGATCGCGAAATCGGTTTCGTTTTCTTGTTGTTTGCAAAATGTCTTCTAAATTATTGAGTGGGCACCTACGTCTTCTTCGTCCGAAGTCATTTTGTCGAGTAGATGTTTAATGTTCGTGTTTAATAATAGCAGGAGACTGCAATGTTTTGCAAACATGCTTTGTTAGTTTTGTTATTTTTATTAGCAGAAGACACGCTTTAAGAAATAAAAATCAAGATATGCTACAAGTTCTCTTATTAAAATTACAAACAATAAAGTCGTAAAACTTTAAAAACCACTGATTCAATTTTAATCATGCCATTCATAGCAGAGTTTATATCCATATTCCCATTGCCTGGTCGGTATTTAACGATTCCCACTTAAAACTATCATCAGGAGTAAAAAGCATTAGAGGGATAACAAATTGCTTTAGTTTAATAGATTACTTCGCTTTAGAGTAAACCACTTCACAATCAGCCATTAAAACTTCAGCAGTGAACAAGCAGCGTAATATTTGTGGCAAATTACCAGCTCAGCAAAATTTTGCTAATGCGTTCTCAGGTTACTCACAATTTTTGATGTATAGAAGAAATAGTCTTAAACAATGTTAACTGATTGTTCTAATACATAACGTCTTATGTCATTACCACATAAACTACGTGCGTGATAATCTATACAAATAAATAAAATTGGAGTGTCTGTTTGTAATATTAAAATAACCGCTTTTTACTAAATGCTTATGTATGTATACACGGTACATATACGAAAAATGTAGTTAAAAAATTTTTTGTCTGTCTGTCTGTCTGTCTGTCTGTTTGTTCCGGGTAATCTCTAGAACGGCTGGACGGATTTTGACGGGACTTTCACTGGCAGGTAGCTGATGATCCGGGGAGTAACTTAGGCTACTTTTTTAGACTAACTTTGTCGCGTGGCGTTACTCGCGGTACGACAATAACCGCGGTAACACCGCGGGGTTCAGCTAGTCTTAAATATTTATATACACACTAGCTTTCGCCCGCAGCTTCGCTCGCATTGAATAAAAAGTATCCTATGTTACTTCTCATACATCCAAGAACATGTACAAAGTTTTGTGATGATCGGTTTAATAGTTTTTGCGTTAAAGCCTAACAAACATTCACATTTATAATATTAGCATGATTGTAAAAGCGTTTTGATTAATACGAACTTTACTAGGTTTTATTTAATTTGAACAATTCATTCTATAATACAGCGACATTGAAGTACAAAAGGCCACGGTAATTATTCACTTTCAAAGAAAGTTGACCTTTAAACGACTAAGGCATATTAAATTACTTGAATTAATTTTGCTAGACAAATAATGCGTCACGTTCTCTCAGCAATATTTGTAGATTGCACTTTGTGTTAAAGACACCATCAGATGTACTTTTAGAACTTAAAAAAAAGACTGTACTAACTTTTAAAGTATGTCGTTTCGTAATGTAAATCTAAACAACATACTAATTGCAATAAAAAAAGTATATAAGTATTTATATCAGTTGTCCAGTACCCATAATACAAGCTCTGCTTAGTTTGGGACTAGATGGCGTTGTGTGTTAGATGTCCGAAATATTTATTTAGTTATTTTATTTATTATTAACAAACCCACGCAACCGTTTGCATCTCCTATAACTCGTAGCGTGAAAATTTTCCCCCGTTTTTGTAACATGCTTCATTAGTGCTCCGCTCCTATTGATCTTAGCGTGATGATGTATAGCCTATAGCTTTCCTCGATAAATGGGCTATCTAACACTGAAAAACATTTTCAAATCGGGCCATTAGTTCCTGAGATTAGCTCGTTCAAACAAACAAACAAACTCTCCGGCTTTTAATATTAGTATAGATTTAGTTTAAAAATAAACCATTAAAGTTAAGAGCCTCTTGCTTTTTGAAGTCGGTTAATAAATAAATTGACGAATTTATTTTTAGTTTTTTACGTTATTATTTAGTTATTTACGTTTAGTTTTTGCTGTGTTTTATATGTTTTGATATAATTTATAAGCTTCTTTCTAAAGGAGGCCTAGGCGTGAGATTTTAATTCCAATGGTATTTCGTAAATTGTTACAAAAATGTTTTTGTGTGTCATCGTAAATCAATTTAATTTCTTAGGGTTTGACGTTTGTTTTCATTTGGCAAATTATTGGCTCCAAAAATCTTGTTGAAAAGTTTCTTGAAAAGCGCACATTACTAGCAGGTGACCCACATACTCATTTATCCCTTATGTAATAAAAAAGAACTAATGCCTGTTCGGAATTATATCAACAAGCCATTATATCCACTGTTGGACTCGGGTCTCCTCTCAGGAGAGGGTTAAGGCCATACGGAATTCAATAGTAGTTTTGTATTATCGATGTTGGATAATATATATCTAAATATAGAACTAAAAGTTGTATTCGTTTTACACACACCCAGAGAATAGAACTGATGACCTTTGGCTTAACAGTCACGATCACTAAGTACCAAACCCACAGACCCATTAAAATAAACAAATATCGATTTTGGATTGCATTCAGTTTCTATTCTAATTACATGATCTTTAAAAACTTTTTAAACTGTACCCCTAAGCTAGATCTATAGCTTGTGTTTAAGTAAAAACATTCTTGTCTTAAACAAATCCCTACGTGACACGTTACGTTATTTTTTAATTTATAACTGTACATTGTTTTTGTGGCTACTCCGATTTAATTCAACTTGTTCTGAAGAAGGACAGACTACAGTAGGAAAAATAGTGCCGAAAATTTGCAGCATAAACGTCTGTATCTATTGATTGCGTTGGCAGAAGTTTGAACATTTCACAGCTGTAAAGGACAGTAAGTCTAAGTATTTGATATGAATTTTAGCCTGATACCTCAACCTTTCTTTCCTTTTGAGATACAAAACCCTAAACACCTAGAAAAAATACTATTTCTAGGAAAGTAAATTGAACTTGAAATTTGGGTAGCTAATTTTAAAAAAAAAACTGGCTTTACGAGTTCTAAAGCAAGATTGAAATTACGTCTGAAAAACTTACAGGGTTTTACCTACTGTAGTTTGTAATACAAAACCTGTTCATATGAACTACGCTTTTAAAGTACTACTTCGCTTATATATAAGGCTAACGGTGGCTCAAAGCTTTGTATTGTGCGATCTAAAAGGTGCCATAAGTGAAGGCTTGCAAATATGAGTGTATTACCTACGTTCGTGATATTACGAGCAAAGTTGCAAGTCACTGACAAAGTTCACCATGTTCTACTTACATACAAAATACTTGCTTGAAACGTATTTTAACAGCTTTATTAGCATATCACATCTTTCATAGTTACATATTATGTTTCAAGTAGATCTATAACTATTAAACGAATGGGCAAGGGACTCTTTCCATCAAGTAATGAGTGTCTATATATTTGAACCCTGTATAAAAATACATTTACTCCAACGGATGAGATTCATAAAGTCTTTTTAATAAAAAATATACAATCCATCCAATTGTAATCGATGAGAGAAGTGAAGAAAAATAGTCGGTTGTTTTAATAACAACAAATAGGGATTTACTATTTTCTAAAAGTGTAAACGAGTCGTATCAGATAACTTCAACAACTCACATTAGTAGTAAACTCACGAACGCAGGCCAAACCAATTACTCCACCCCTAAGATAGGGTTCTTAAAAATAAGTGTAAAAAAAGTTTTATAACACACACTTTTACATTTAGTATCATTTTTAGATTAACCTCTAATCGTTTAAATCGATGCTAAATGAACTCTTGCAGAAGTCGATGATTGAAAACAGACGAACACCTTTACATACCTCCAAACATCGTCCCACTACAATTTATATTCACAAACAAAAACAAAAGCGTGTATTATAATACCGCTGTATTTCCATCACACCGAACCCATTGGCATTACAAACGAGAACCTCAAAAAGGTCCCAACAATACGATTTCAATTGCCGACAAAAGTTCCACCAGGTGGCGGTGACGTCGCCGTTCGATTCCCGACTCGTGCATGTAAATAGACTCATTCTGGTATCCATAGTTTACTGATTCATTTACATACACCTGCGGAAATATTCTGAGTTTTCGCGTTACGAAGTTTATATTGGGTGGATAAATTTTAGAGATACAAGTTCGCGGTATCTTGAAGACGTGAGTTTATCGTTAGTTGAGCTATAAAAGTAAGAAGTTTACAATACAGACTGGAACAAGGTATATTATGTAAGAAACAAGAATTATTGCTCATTTGAGGTCTTCAAATATATGACAACCAATTTTCTCAAACGGTCATTTGCAATGAAGAAGTATGAAATTTATCACTAACTGCTATTGAATGCAAATCACTTGAACAAATAATCGGCCAAGTGCGAATCTATAAGACGTTGCTTCGTACCAAATTTCAAGATTCTGACTTCACGGGAACGAGGCAGACGGACAACAAAGTGATTCTATGAGGGTTCCGTTTTTTTTTCATTTTGAGGTACGGAACCTTAAAAACTTTTTATTGAGATTTGTTAAACTTATTCAATTGTTGAGAATATGTTTATTTCAGAAAAAAGCAAAGCTGCTTTTGAATATAATCAAAGTGTCAGTTTCGTCCGTGTCGTAAATCGTGAATATGGTCACAAATTGCTTTAAAATCGATATCTTACACCTACTCGTCTAAATGCTTAACGTCCATGTTCTATCCATTTAAGTTTGCAGTGTTAATGAAAGAACGAAACAATTCAGATGACCCAATATTCGAACATAAATTCAATTCAATATTAAGAACCTGCCATAATATCTCGCAATAAAATATTCGCTAAGGTATCTCAGTATTTTAAACCAATTATTAAAAACCAACTATACTCAAAATACCTTGTTCGTCTTTTTTTTATAAAAGATGTCCTTTGACTGTTTAACGAAACTGTAATTACTAGGTAAAGCACAGAATCCTATCATTGTGTCTAAGTCCTGAGCGCTGCTCAAACCGTGACGTCATTAGTGGACAAAATAAATCCCTATTGCACCCGGCCCGTTCACTTGCAAAACTACTCTTAAAGCGAACTATTATAAACAGTAGTTACTTTTAACATTCGTTGAGAAACATTCTTAGCTGGCGAATTGATTGTTACAAATTGATTGCTAGAGTTAAAAAAAACATATTTTGTCTGCCTTCGCAATGAGTACGGTGACCACCACTTTCGGATTCTGCTTATGCTTTCCATAATGCAGAATAGAATCACTTTGGCAGGCCCATACATTTAAAAAAAAGTTTTGGTACTAGGTGCCACAAAACGTTATTAGTGTCGTCTCGAGTACTAAACCTTGCGAACTAGTCGTAAATTTCTAAGGACAAAGTCAAAGAGTCTCTTATTTGTCTCGCTACGTCACTGTTCTTCACCTTACACTAGCAACGTAAGCATGAATTTTAACAATGTCCCACCATTTCTGCTAAGAATTACTCAACAAAAACTTAGATACCATTAAAACAATTTAATTTGAACGTACATAACGACGGGCGAACGAACTGTCACAATCCGTTAGCCCAGTAAATATTAGCTTAACTGAATCTGCTTAACCCAAGCCAAAGCTGTTAAGTCAAATTCAAAGGGGTTTTGTACAGGATTTAAATGCAATTTCGGACTTTTATTTAAAGTACACTTTAAATATATTTTGAGGTTATTTTTAAATATAAAGATTGAAAAATAAGTAATTGGCTATAAAAACATGTTTTGTTGTTATAGAAAGTTTCAAATTTATTTTAAAATAAAATGTAAGACTGGCTAAAAATGTTGCAAATCGATTAGAAAAAAAATAATTAAAAAATATTTAATAGTTTTCTACTTTGTAAATGAATCGCGTCGCGGTTACATTTGGATTAAATTTAGCACGGAAATAAAAAGCGTCTTTACGTTCGCCGTTTATAAAACGAACTTAATAAAAACAATTGTTTTCTTTGTAGTATAAAAGAATGTTTGATATTAAGTTTTTTATCCACTTACAGGGTCATTGACTTTTCCTTTTTAAATTCTTACACGGAGAACACGATACATTTTACATTTATTGCAAAATGTTTCCTTCATTTCCAAGTTTGCGTGTTTTAACATTTAATTGTATCCTCTTGAGGGTAGTCCGATATTCCCACTTCAACTCTCACTCGCCACTTACATAAAACTCCTGCTTTGTATTGAAAAAAATATGGACGAAACTTCCTCAAGACTGGTGTGTTTGTATTAAAAAGTCTGATTCTTTTTGATTTATTATTACACTAAAGACCGGAACAGGCTTCCCACGGAAATCTTTTAAATTCTTGGATTTCTTCTACTAAAATATCCATATATTACACCTATAAACCTACCTCTTGTATATAGATATCTAGATAGGGCGCTATCTAGTGTTGGAAACTGCATCAAAATCGGTTGAGTAGTTGAAATGGGAAGCGACTTCATATTATGCTATGTAAAGATTTTGCGACGTTGATATTGCATTGATTAACGTCAAACACTTATGTTCCGCCAATTAACGCTTAAAAATCGTCCTAGTGCAAGTCGGATTGCCGTTATCAATATCCATCAAAACGAAAAAAAAAACCGATATGTTTTTGCTCGGTTGTCGTTTGCCCTTAAATATTTATTTTATTCTGTTTTTTAGTATTTGTTGTTATAGTGGCAACAGAAATACATCATCACTGAAAATTTCAACTGTTTAATTATTACGGTTCCATGAGATACAGCCTGGTGATCGACGGACGTACTGACAGACAGACGGAAAACGAAATCTTAGTAATAGGGACCCGTTTCACTCTTTGGGTACGGAACCCTAATACAATAGAAATTTATGATTTGTTGATAAATTCTTATGTGTGTAATCATGATATGATCTGTTGATAAATTGTTAATTGGATATTTAATCTGGATATTGTTAAAGTTTAATGATAAAATTCAGGTAATTTCGTCATTGACTGGAAAATTAACGTGATGTTACGTGATGAGGCAGAAGTGGGCCTGCCTTTGAGTTTCTAGACGGGCCCCATGCCCTCAAGAATTTTGTAGGTATATTCAAAAACATATATATAACGATACTTGATGGATGTTATCACTCTATCATGCCTAAATGGATTTGGATAAAATATGACAAACAGTGATAGATCACACATAGGCTGTTTTTTATTCTGATAATGTTGGCTGGTAAAATCGTCAATAACATAGGAAAGTTTAGTCAAAACTCAGTTCGACAAGGTGCTTTCCGTACACCGCCTCTCAGTTAACATGAAACGTTTATTATTTAATACTTCTCGCCCTCCATTGTTTACCGCGGTAGTGTACTTATCTTTGCGTGCAAAATTGTTCCGTGCGGCATCCGCAAGATGGTAAATTATCTAGCAGATTACTGGCATAATTGTTTTAAATGTAATGTAGTAAAATAATTTTGCTTTTTATCTTGTTAATTCAAAATGCGTTTCTACATCAATATTGTCTTTCGACTGAAGAGAATTAAAATCTTATTGCCACGCAGGCATTAAATTCATATGAACATATCAAAAGGATTGAGTAGGCTTGTCGCTGCTTAACCTGAAAGGAGAAAGACAAAAGTCATAATATGCGAGTGTTTGGAACTCAATCTCACCAAAAAGACGAAACGGACCTGGATGAAACTTGGTCCAGAGATAAATGAAAGTCACAGAAACACCTCTATAATCGGCTTTAACGCAAGAGAGGTCACGCCTAAAAGCCAGTTTACAATAAAAAATAAAAGCATACCGCAATAACGAATTACAAGTACAAATCACACAGTGAAAGAAATCTTTCAAATGTAACCATACTTCCTACGGCTTCTCATTCACATACACGAACCATATGAACGAATGAATGGTATATAGAATTGCGTTGTTCCATTCCTGGTAGTCCCTTGATAGCGACCGTTGAGCTCGCTTAATTATAATTTAATTAATACAAGTACACACCATTTAGGCATGGGCTTTGTTAGCTTGTTAAAGATTGAATAACGTTTTTCCTTTTGTATAGGATTTTGATAATATATAAAGTAATTTTGAATGTATGAATTATTAGGGTGTGTACGTATGGCGATTAGCGTGTTTTAATACAAGTACTGTTTAATCGGTTGAATGGTATAATTACGGTGCGAACCCTCTTTGTCAAGATTGTGGTTTAAATACTTCATACGTGAATATAAACTAAATGCGCCCCCGCTGTTTTCTGCGGTTGGTCTTGTAAATATTTGGAGATATTAAATACAACAACAACCGCGGGTAACACTACGGGACGCAACTAGTCAATACAAATAAATAAAATTGGAGTGTCTGTTTGTAATATTAAAATAACCGCTTTTTACTAAATGCATGTGTCTGTATACACGGTACACATACCAAAAATGTAGTTAAAAATATTTTGTCTGTCTGTTTATCTGTCTGTCTGTTTGTTCCGGGTAATCTCTGGAACGGCTGGACCGATTTTGACGGGACTTTCACTGGCAGGTAGCTGATGATCCAGGGAGTAACTTAGGCTACTTTTTTAGACTAACTTTGCCCCACGGCGTTACTCGCGGTACAACAATAACCGCGGATAACACTACGGGACGCAACTAGTTATACATATAAAACCTTCCTTTTTTATCTGTATATTTTGCTGAAAACTGCATATAAATCCGTTCGACTAATTTAAAAGATCTAACCTAACAAACGGCGAAAGCGGCTTCGTTTTATACCATGTTAATGTAAAGATTATGCGTTAATTGTTACAGGCTCTTTCAAAGATCTACTGAATAAAGTTTAATAATTCTTAAGAAAACTTCCAATATGGAATTACCAATAATAATTATTGTTAGTAGTATATTAAAGTCTAAACCTTTCCGTATCTTCTTTTCTGTTGAGATGAACAATTGTAAAGGAGTGTGATATTTTATGTAAAACTAGCTGAACCCCGCGGTTATTGTTGTACCGCGAGTAACGCCGCGGGATAAAGTTAGTCTAAGAAAAGTATCCTAAGTTACTCCCTGGATCATCAGCTAACTGCCAGTGAAAGTCTCGTCAAAATCCGTCCAGCCGTTCCAGAGATTACCCGGAACAAACAGACTGACAATTTTTTTTAACTATGTTTTTGGTATATGTACCGTGTATACATACATAGGCATTTAGTAAAAAGTGGTTATTTTAATATTACTAACAGACACTCAAATTTTATTTATTTGTATAGATTACAAAAATGAAAACTATATCTTCTTAAATATAAAAATCAATTCCTGTTCGTTTGTTTCGCTGAAACTCGAGAACGGCATGAAATATTTATCGTGGTCCAGAGAAGGTTTAAACGGTGCAAAATTAAAAATAACTTGGAAATACAAATGTAACATGTACAAAGTAGCGGGCCCGGCTAGTAGGTGATAAATACATGAACATGACGCGTGTTCAAAGGTACTTCGTCAGTTTCGTAAACATCTTTCACAGAGATCAAGCTATATTTTAAAACCCCGACGCAAAAGAGGGGTGTTATAACTTTGACGTCGATGTCTATCTGTCTGTGTATGTGTGTGTCTGTCTGTGGCATCATAGATCTCAAAAGGATGGACGGATTTCGATGCGGTCCTTTTCATTCGAAGGCCAATTTCCTTGCGGTTCTTAGCTATGTTTGGTTAATATTGGTCAAGCACTGTAAGAGTATGAGCTATTTTCCATAATGATGTAAGGCATTTTTGTCGTATGATTACTCGATTAAGTGCTTGCGTAAGGGATTTTTCATTTTTTTTCAATTTTAGTTTCAAGGGCTGTAGTATTGGTTATCACACCGGACAGTTACCGAATCGAAAGCCATTTGTGCCTTCAAATATATTCAGTTTTAATATCGCATGTGTAAACAGCAGGTCTTATTGATCGTTTTAAATGCGGTAAATGTGTTATTGCTCTTGTTAATTGGCTTGCGACTGTATCATGCGGTCTTTTATGTTTAATAATAACTATGCAGTATTGTTACTAACTTTTAAACATTCATTTAATATGGTATCTATATTATATATCAATACGTGTCGCAAAAATTTGGACCAAAATTAGACATACAACACAGATGGTTTTTATTATTATTGCGTTGATTTTATTCTTCATTACTGTAACAATCACCAATGCAATCATTATGTACCACAGTTCACTGTGGTACATAATGATTGCATTGTGCTTCAGCACAACAGAGCATAGATTGGAGGAGTGGAGGGGAAGACAATTTGCAGAGAGGTTACCTAAGAGTTAGTGACTACAAACGACAATAGACACCCCTAACAAATGCTATAGGAGCCTTAATGATATATATTAAAGAGAACAAAGCCTAGCGACCTGTCTAATTGTATTTCATTGTTATATTGTATAGACTTTAGTACCACAACTTTTTTTATACACGAGCTTTCTAGGTGACTCTACTCTACCTGATAGAAAGCTTGAAAAGCAGAATCCGAGGTTAGCGGTCACCATACTTATTGCGGAAGCAGACAATGAAACTATGCATGCAGCATAGCGACCCCCCTAAGGCAGCCTATCGAAATGCTTCTGCATCATTAAACTTTAAAGCACATATTTTTTAAGTATCAGTTGTGTGCACATCTTATATAAACAAAGAGTTTTTCAGAAATTAGAAGCTTCCGTGTAAAAGTATTTTTTAGTAATAAAAACCCGACTTCGTTAATATCTGTCATCTTAATTAAATTACTTTTTTAAATAAAACGTATAAGTTATATATATTCCTAATCACCGTTAAAAAATATTTATTTTGATACCACACTCGATTTATTTTGAAAACATTTTTTTTATTCCTTTTTGGCACCAAAAATCCCTAATTTTGTTTTTTTTTTTAATTTTGATGTACCCAGTGTCATTCTCACGACTAAGACGAATCTATTGACACTACTCAAACACATAAAGTACCACAAGCCTTTAAAGCTCTAGGGCGTGCCAAAGAAAGATACATACATACACTCGAAAAACATAACCCTCCTTCTTTCGCAGTAGGGTAAAAAGGGTACAAAGAGGTTTCTTCTTTAACTCTAATTTATAGACATAATATATATAATGAAAATATGTATATAAAAGACCCTTTCAATAACGTCAAAGGGTTAGATAATTTTATAGGTCGGTTGACTTGACGGCTTGAGAGCGTAGTCGGGCCCTTTCGGAAGGTCAGATCAAATTAAAACTTCCTAACCGAGGGCCATTAGTATAACGATAATGCCCTATTAGCTTGATTGTCGCTTGTTAAAACAATTACCTACTATTGTATACTATTGAACTTGTCCTTTTGATATTACATAATTATTTGAAGGGCGACTTGAAAGTGTTCTCTCTTGTGGCGTAGCAACTTTAAGGATGTAGGGGAGAGGTTCTCTTGTTTACAGATTATTCTTATAGTCTTAAGTTGTCTGCATAAGAAGAATCAATATAGTTTAGGTTTAGATTAATCATATGTATCTACTAGCCCAGAAAGATGTAGAAATACCATACGCTACTTTAAGAGGTTCTAATATCTATTTATTCCTAGCCTTGCGGCTTTACTAATTTTTTTTTATAAATAATATCCTAAGATACTCCCTATTACATCAGCTATATGCCTGTCAAAGTTCCGTCAAAATCGATTTAGCTGTTTTAGAGATTAACTATAATATTTTTTTTTTTAATTGGTGTTATGTGAGTACCGTATTAACTCCCCTATACATTTATTAACCAGCTTTTAATTTGAAATTACAAACAGACACATCATTTTTATTTATCTGTATAGATTTTCATGGGAGAGAAATGCTTCCTCACAAATCGATTGACTAGACGGGAGTGATACCATGGCCTCCTAGGAAAACCGGTGTCTTTCTTTCTTTCTGTCTTTTAGGAAGATCGCAAGGTTTAGTCTTGCGATCTTCTTAAAATCTTGAAACTTGTGACTCTTGAATTATGGAAGTCGTTCTCCATCAGCATACCCCTCTGCTCATGCCTGAACATATTTTAAACCCTAAATCCTTTTTTAGGTGTAGAGTATAAAGGGGGTACTTAATCCTAAAGTTCCCATCATAAAAACGGGACATATATCTAAATGTATTTTTAATCATGAGAAAAGGAAGGTAAGAAATGGGAGGAAAGATTAGATATACATTCCCGAGTACATTCATATACCAGTAGCTAATCAAATGGTCGAATGTAGTGCTTCCGAAATGAGATGCCACTGATTATTGGGATGGAAGCCGACTAAATAAAACCGTCCCAAAACAGAAGCGGTCGCGAGTCACGATGCTTAGAGGATCTAATAGTATTAGCTTTATTTTGTGATAACATTAAATGCATTGCAAAACTGACAAAAAAGCTATATTAGCAATTATTTTTACGGAAATTAACGCGATCACTTATTACCAGTGACCACGGCCAGTGCAAATTGGTCGAAACGTCAGGCAAATCAGAGGTTTGTAATACCATAAAATAATTGTTAATATATCATGGAACGCGAAAGTTTAGAAGTTGATAAAAAAGCTATAAGTCTTTACGACTTTCATACATGTAAACTTTAAACAACTCGATATAGAGTCCCGAAAGACAGCCTGTATACTCGACTGTTGCAGATATAACATTTTGTATTTATTTCATACTGGCCTTGCAGAGATCTACAATGTTTCGATAAGTTTACCATACTACGAAGATGCTGAACTAAAGTTATAAAACGTAAGGTCAATTCCAAAATGCCACGATTTCTTTTTACATTTTTTTCTTCGTAGGAGAGCTATGCATTTGAACAATAGGCTATTCAACCGGAGTTACACTACAACCTAACAGAAAACTAATGTTAATTATATATTTTTTGCGTTACTTTTTACCTGGTGATACCGGAGTCCCAACACTTCACAAAATTCTAGCGTCTAAAAACTTTAAAACCACCCACTTATGACTTAGTTACAAGTCTCCACAGCCGACGTTCATTATTCATTATCGGGTGTCTTGTCTGCACGTTCGCCTTTATTCCACAAAAACGACCGCTGTCGCTTCAGCTTATAACTTGAGTGGTTCGTTGTTGTTACAAGTACGTAAATCACTCGTGATAAATGTTTAAATTATAGAGCTTATATTGCGTGAATAGTTTTCTGTTTTTACCGACAGAATTAGAATATTAAATCTATACAATACATATGTATGTATACACGGTACATACACCAAAAATGTATTTAAAAAAATTTTTTGACTGTCTGTCTGTTTGTTCCGGGTAATCTCTGAAACCGCTGGACCGATTTTGACGGAACTTTCACTGATGATCCGGGGAGTAACTTAGGCTACTTTTTTAGACTAGCTTCGCCCTGTGGTGTCGCTCGCGGTACGACGTTAACCACGGGTAATGGTTATGGTATCGGGGGCAAACGAGCATACGTATCACCTGATGGTAAGCGATTACCGCCGCCCATGGACCACCAAATGCGTTGCCGAAACAAAACACAGCGCAAGCGCTGTTTCACACCGGTTTTCAGTAAGGCCGTGGTATCACTCCGGTCGAGCCGGCCCATTCATTCCGAAGCGTGGCTCTCCCACGGTTCGGCATGAACGGCACGGTTAACTTTTTGAATTTGTACTGAAAACTACATAATAAAGCGTTTGTTATATTTGGGGTGAATAATTATAACCAGGTATTTTTTTTGTGAAATGAAATACTGTTTCCTATTCCCAAAGGTTCCCTGTAAGAGATTGTATAAATATATCTACTAAAAAGTTGAGAATAAAATTTATACTGTTTTAAGAGTTTTAACTCAAAAACTTACTTAACTTACGCGAGTCATTTCTCATAAAGGGAATAAAATACCACTCTAAAGATTTAGTACATAATATCCTAACCCGTTTTCATTGCACAAAATATGCGCGTGGAACGGCTATAGAATTATGCAATTAACAAAAAGGATAAATGTGTGATCATTTAATGTTGTTAGCGGTTTATGGGTCAAATCAATTTACTCATTAATTACTGACACGACACAACGACACACTGTGATTGTTCGTGTCAATAATGGTCCCTACCCATTATGTCTCTCTGTGCAATATTTACTGACACATTTAACTTAGTAACCTTCTAAATAAATATAATTGACTAGCCGACCCTCGCAACCTCGTTTGCGTCTCCAATTGCCGTAGCATGCTAATTTTCCCCCGTTTTAGTAACATTCTTCATTGTTGCTCCGCTCCTGTAGATCTTACCGTGATGATATATAGCCTATAGCCTTCCTCGATAAATGGGCTTTCTAACACTGAAAGAATTTTTCAAATCGGACCAGTGGTTCCTGAGATTAGCGAGTTAAAACAAACAAACAAACTAACTCTTTAGCTTTATATATTAGTATAGATGTGACTTCTACATACAGCGCAACATAATTGTACAACAGCGCTATCTACCGAAGATACATCGAAATACGGCTTAACTACAAATCCTCTATCGCGATATAGAAATTCTTTTTTTATTTAAATAGAAGCTGGGCGTGACCACCTCGCCTGGTCTGAGAATCCTCCCTTCATTTGGAATATGACACCCATTCTTGCACTATCATATAGCCGAAGTAGTACTACTACTAAAATTTCTGTTAAACAGTTACGTACTTACTACGCTGGCTCAGCGACCCAAAGTGTGTCTTGGCCTGATAGAATGTGTCATTATTTCCTATTATGTGCCAGCTCAGACCAATCAGACTTTGGTCTGTTTCATATCTCTGGCAACCTCATCTTTCCAGTTGTATCTGGGTAGGCATCATCGTTTTAAACAGTTAGTTTTCACCGCGTAAGTAAACAGAGTCCCTCCCCCTAATTATTTGGGGGAATTATATTTAAAGGCTGGCAACGAATGTAGGAGACTTGGTCGGCAGTTGTCAGTTGTTGTGTAGTTACTCAGAATCAGGTGACAGATCTTCTCGTTTATCCTTATACTGTTGTCTCTATTAAAAAAAAAACTAATTGGTATATAAAGAGTACATTCCATTTATACTGTTGACTAGCTGAACCTCGCGGTGTTACCCACGGTTGTTATCGAATCGCGGGTAAAAAATAAAATAGATTTTGGCATCCTTTGAAAAGCCGTGAGTAAAACAGAGATCAGGTTTAGGAAACGAAAATTTATGGAATAGTTCAAGAAGTGTGTTTCAATGTGTATTGTGAACTCACTATTTTTTTATTATATGTTTAAACATACATTCGTGGTGATAATCATTTGTTACTGTAGATGTATAGAGATAGAACAAAGGCACATATCAGCGGCATTACACTTCAATGAATGCACGGCCTAGATTTGATTTTGTGATACTGTATTCGTTTATGTTACAATAATAGATAACATATGCTACTTTGTATTTGTTATTAACATCTGTAACAGAACTAGGCAGTATACTTTTAATTTATTAACTGATGCTCTAGAGGCGACAGACTATTACAATTATCAAATCTAACCTTTCCTATAAAGAAACACAAAGCAGTCATGAGCACTGCCGACAGAAGTGAAAACTCAAAACTATAAACAAACAGTTGTTTAAGCTCACTTGAAATGAACCTCTTTGCTCTCTAAATATGATGCGCGAAAAAAAAATAGTGATTGCGATGTTATAAAAATATAGATTATTGCTGTACGGTATAAACATATTACCCGAGCAAAGCCGGGTTTCCATTTAGTATTTTTATAAAGTACTCACTCATTTTCTTTCACTATTTCTTCGTCACTCTTTTTATTAATACATGCAATTTTTTCAATTTCCATATTTTAAACACTTGAAATACACGAATTTTACAAGTATACAGGCAGTCGAGCCATCAGCTGTCACCATTCGTGCATGTGCGTATCAGGTTGTAGTACAAACACACACGCACACTGCACCACCGTCTTACGAATATTCGATCAGGTCACGTTTCCTGACGCGAGTTTAACATTAATGCACAATGCCGCTAAAGGAGTTTTCACTTCAAAAATAAGTCTAATATTATTGATTTAACACCTATTCCTTAGTTTTAATGTGGTCAATAGAAACCAAACCGATTAAAGCCCATTCCATTGGAGCAGTGTTCGCTATATGAGGATGTGTGTGGGAACGTATCACGTCACACGTCCGTTTGATCGGCGAGTCGTGGCTAACACAAGGTGTTGACGCTTACGTCACGTAATAACGGACACATTTGATAGACACTTTTTAAAATTACTTCACGAATGGCGTAGTGGATTAAGCGGTCACCTTGTCGCTTTCAACTGCACTAGGGGTTGTGGGGTCAAACCACATATTGTGTGATCTACAAATTGTTGTTCTGAGTCTGTTAGTTCGTTGTGCCCCTTTCATGTGTGTTTGTAAAGCACTCTGCAACACGGGAATATTCCTAGTGTTCTAGTTTAAAAGTGCCATTATTAAAATGTATCAAAATGTTGTAATCTATACATCTATACAAATAAATAAAATTGGAGTGTCTGTTTGTAGTATTAAAATAACCGTTTTTTTAAGAAATGCATATGTATGTATACAGGGTACATGTACCAAAATAACATGTTTTACAATTTTTGTCTGTCTGTCTGTCTGTTTGTTCCGGGTAATTTCTGGAAAGGCTGGACCGATTTTGACAGGACTTTTATTGGTAAATAGCTGATGATCTAAGGAGTAACTTAAGCTACTTTTTATAGACTGGCTTTGCCCCGCGGCGTTACCCGCTATTGTTATTGTAACGCGGGATTCAGCTAGTTCTTATATAAAAATAGGAATTAACGTCCTCCATCAATTTTCTTTAAATCATTCTTTAAAACCATCAATCTTTGCTTAAAACCCTCGTTCTGTCAAGCGTCACTGTTACATGACATAGACATAAAATTAATGAACCAAAATTAAATTCAGCCTTAGACAATTCATTACATTTTCAGTGACGATTAACATAAATACTAATGTATTATCGCGCGTTACCACCTGTGCCGTCAGAGAGATTAATCAATGTATGTACTGTAAGTTAAAGATCTTGGGAAATGTGGCCAATTTACTTTTATACTACTAACGCTTTTGCCGAGAGCAATTGTTCTCTTGACGCTAAAAGAATGCTCTTTGACAAAGTTCTTGCAGAAGTAACGATTAAAAGGAATTGCCTTTTGTTTTCTACTTATATCACTACATATTTATACAAATAAATAAAATTGGACTATCCGTTTGTAATTATAAAATAACCGCTTTTTACTTAATGCTTATGTATGTATGTATACACGGTACATATTTCAAAAATGTATTTAAATATTTTTTTGTCTGTCTGTCTGCCTGTTTGTTCTGGGTAATTTTTGGAACGGCTGGACCGATTTTGACGGGACTTTCACTTGCAGGTAGCTGATTCCAGGGAGTAACTTAGGCTTCTTTTTTTAGACTAACTTTGTCCCGCGGTGTTACCCGCGGTACCGCGCTTAAGCTAGTTATAAAATAAAGTCCTTCGTCGATTAGACTTTATCAATCCTCAGGAATCAAAGTATCTCCACGACAAATTTCATTAAAAGAGGTGCAGCGGTTCGTTCGTGAAAACGTAGCAGAAAGAGAGACGAGAGTTATTCTCGAATTAATAATTTCAGTCAAAGTTCAAAAGTCATTCAGAAGAACCAAGATAGGTATATATTTATTTTATGAAGCAATATTATAGAACTGTTCAAATTTTTATTTGTAAACTTTTATATTATTACTAGCTGTCCCGGCAAACGTCGTTTTGCCATAACTACTAATAAATTAAAAATTAATTAAAAAAACATTGTCCAGCGGACAAAATTGTGAATCTAAACCATTCCCAGATCCCCTTGAACACACACAAAAAATTTCATCAAAATCGGTCCAGTCGTTTGAGAGTAGTTCAGTGACATACACACTCACAGAAGAATTATATATATAAAGATTTTTTTATTTCAACGGTATCGATATTTATTTATTCATTTTGTACCTAACAACGTACCATCAGATCAGTGAACAAATAATGATTAATATTTCATGTGTGTGATGTCCGTCACGAGTCTGCTTAACGTCCAGTTGCCATGTTATTGCTTCAGTGTCGTTGTCACCAATCCCACGGGACCATGTATATAACAAGTCTGGATACTGAATAGCAAGTTTATAAGCTCATCTCAACGTAAACAAAAAAGATTACGTTCATCCGACATTCAATCAATTTACTTTTTAGTGTGAAACATTTCAAGTGGAGAGTCAGACTAATTTATCGCAGCGCATCACCACGGCAAGGGTCGCCACGCTTTATGATAGAATTTGATATTTTTAAGTGTTACTTATTGATTCTTTTAATAAACTATTATAACAATGGCTATTTTTTTTATTGATTTATCATTAAATATTGGCATTACCTTAAATTTAACAATTTCCAAGTAACATTTAAACATGATTTTCTGGGATACTCTTATAACCTATGTTTGCCTTGCGCTCTTTTCTATTTAGGTATCCGCTTTTAATTAAAGTCCACATTCCGTTTTAGTCTTAAGAACTCTAACCGAGACAAGCTTTGTTATTCGAGTTTTTCTATCTTGAAACGGCGAGTTGGAGGGAAGTTAGGTATGGCAACATTAAACTTAAAGTTAGGCTTAATTAACAAACGCTACAATTCAGTTAACCTTATTAATTTAGCCTAGTGGTATAAGCGGTAGTCACGCCGCTTTCTACTACGCTCAGTGTTGAGGGCTCAAATCCCACATGGGACAACAATTTGTGTGATCCACAAATTGTTGTTCTGAGTCTGGGTGTTCTTTGTGCCCGTTATATATGTTTGTTAAGCCCCCCGCGACACAGGATTTGTTCATAATCCAGGATTGTTGTTGGAACTTAGCAGAGAACTTAAGGAACTCCACTATAGACATTTAGTTCCAAACCAAAACAACCTATATAATAAATTATTATTAGCGGGTCCTAAACTCTCGTACCTATTGCAAAACAAAAAATAAATAAATTTCGTGTCCTTTGTTTCAGGTAACCACTCATTTCTCAAGATCTACTCCTGAATAATACACGCGAAACAAAGCCGAAACGTCTCCAATTACGTGGCAGTACATCATTACATTGATTGGCTCTCAACGAGATCGAATGGCAACGTAGATGATGCCCAGCGGTGGGTAGATAAATGTTTATTTTATTTACTTAACAACACTTACGTTTTGTGTTGTTACATTTTGTATGCTGATGAGGTCATTACTGGCAAAAACACTAATTTTTCTGTGTCATTTCTCTGTGTTTTGGATGATGATTCCAAACCAACGTATGCTGTATTTAGTTTACTTTTTAGAAAAGTGATAATTTTCATACTGTATTTAGTTTTATTATTATTTTGTAATAAGATCTTTAAATCATTTCTGACTAATTATTTCAAGCAACTACAAATTAATATCGGAAAGTAAATTGTGTATATTAATGTACAATTTTTTAATCAATAGATTTTAAATGTCTTCACTGGCTATCAAAAACAAAATATATGTACGATTAAAAGGAAAATTTGTTGACATTAGACATACGGTTGCAAAGCTTGTTACAACTCTGTATAAGTAAGACTTTTCCATTTAAGATTACGAGAGAAACCTAAGGATATACCTAGAAACGTAGATAGCGCCAATACTAGACGTACTGGCAACTATCGCTCACAACGTCTTTCGTGTCACGTACCATCTCAATTAAGAGGCACACGTCAATCAGAAATTTATATGACATGTAATATATCTTAGGTAGCTTTCCCAATTTAAATTCTAATAACATCACAATCTAATCTCAGAACATCTATGTAGATTCGACAAGAAGATATCTTAGCATATCTTCTACCAACGTTATATTCCTCTAATCACCTGGGAGTGATTTATCAATGATGCGTCCTCACACTCTCAATCGGAATGCCGTATGTACCCTATATGTACTAAGAATATACCTAGAATGTATATACATTAAAAGGTGTCCGATGCAATGCGATTGCTAAGCCGTGATACCAGATTATTACAGACAACTTTATTACATTTCAGGATTTTTGTTTTGTAATCATGATGTTTGGTTTTTGTTTGTTTTAGTACTTATTATAGAGTTCTAAATAGAATGAGGAGAAATGGTTGCTTTTAAGTATCGAGTCTTTAAGTTTCTTAGTGGGTCGCGTATGATGAATAAAAACTGTTCAAAGTGATATTGAATGCGCATCCAGTTTAGGCGTACTTTATTTTTGTTTTATGAGTTACTAGTTATCGCCTAGTAGTAGCCATCAATGCGGATTAGTTTGATTATTTCTTAGTTTTGCAAATTACGGATTTGCATGCAACCTTTCAGTATTTATTTCATTCCCTTAGGGACTAAAGTTACTTAAATATGCCAACTGATTCCTAAACATGGAAAATATATTACTGAAAGAAACTGAACGAATCCCTGCTTTGATAAATAAAAGCTTTTTTCCTTTCAAACGTAAAACAGACAATTCAGAAGTCAATAAACCAATCCTCCGATTCATGTTCAAGTATCACGGAATGCATCGAGTGTCGTGAGTAGTGGCCCTTCTAGACGGTGTTCATTAAATGAAACCACAATAGGCTTCAACACGCACATCCTATGAAAAACTTTGTCTCTGAACAGACAATGTATAAGCATAGCCTATTTAGATGTCTTAATTTAAAAAGCTATTACGCTTTCCTGGCGTAAAAAAGCATCTCACTAGGCAGCCTTAGTGTGGGTCACCATGCTGCAATGTCCTTATTCGTATTGAGTATGGTGACCACCATTTTTGGAATCTGTTCATACTTACCATCAGGCAAAGTAGAGTCATTTTGGCGCATCTAAAATATAAAAAAAAAGCTAATGGGCTGCAATCGTAAACTTTCTGATGCCTGAAAACCATAGAAAAAACAATTTTCGATGAAAATTAACCAAACAAATGGTTTTAATATAATGTAGGTAATGCACTTTTTAATCCGACATTAGATAAGGCATTTTGTTGAGACAATATTAAAAAAAACTTTTATTTTTGTACCTGTAGAATTCCCAATATTCATGACTAACGTAACGGCTTTCATAAGTAAAATAAGGGTAACAAAGAGCTCAGATTGGAAATATATCTTTAGTTAAGTTCAGCACTATAAAGCTAGTCTTAAATTCTTTCTTATTTCATTGAAACTGCCATTTCTACAGACGGATTTTGATCGTGCAATTATTCAGCCCAATCTTGTAACGTCCAAGGGTTACAGGCACTTTAGAATAATGTGGCTTTCGAACCTAAAGACGTAACTGCGATAGAGAAGACGAGCGCTTAGACCATTTAATTGATGTGAGGGCGGCAAGCAGCTCACCGTAGGTGGTAGTAAAAAACCGCCCATAAAGCCTGCTCCAATTTGTGGTAAACGTATTATAGGAACATCATCTTTGTGATGCTATTTTAGTACAAGATGGATATATAAATTACAAAGCAATCGTAAAAACAAATCAATTCGACCTTAAAGCTTCACGAAATTCAACATTTATTGGTGGATAAGGCGCACGTTGCGTCGATGGCGGCGAGCGCGTCAGACGGGCGGGAAGAGCGCTCTAACCGCCCGCTTCGCGCCTTTGCCTACGCGGAATGAAAACATAACGTCGTGAATGACATAATAAAAATTCTGAAATTGGAATAATAGAACGTATACAACGTATTCGGCCAGTGATTTATGTGAAAAGCATTGCGATGTGCTAAAAAACAAAAAGAAAACAATCTCAGTGTTGTGGTTTTAGTGAATTTGGTTATTAAATAATTTCTAATAATAAAAAAGTGCCAAATTAATAAACTGTTATACTTTTAATAGTGCTATTAAGTGTTGTTCAAGAAATAAATTAAGAAGGGTTCGCACTAATAAACCCTGTTACGGTTCGTCGATATAAGGCGGTAAATTAGTTTGTAATTGAAGACTATTAGGTGTCTGCGTTCAGTCTGGTATTAGCTAGCTTTAAGTAAATTTACTATATGCTATGTTCTTCTGAAAAAATATTAAACTGAGACATCTTAGAAAACATATATTGTCAAAAATAGGTTTTGTTACTCTCTTGGTTCAGTGAAGTGCAAGTATACACTTTCAAACTTATAACTATTTATCTATATCTTTATTTATAACTTAAAACTATTTAAAGTAGAAATCTACTTGTAAAAAAATAGTTTACGTTATACTGGAACACAAGAACTATGTGAAATCTAATGATTAACATTAAGCAATTAAAGGTCTAGAAATGGGTTCTCTATATATAAAACTACTACACAAATAACACCTGGTTTGACATTTGCAAGTATAGGATTTGGACTCGGGTCTTTTAGTAATCTCTGAAATTTCGGTATTGTTTAAAAATAATCCAGGCCTCTCGGGAATCAGATTGAATACGTAATATTATACAACTTCTTAAGCCAGATAATGTTACCGTGTAGTACTTAATAGCCTATCTCTTTCCTCAAGAATGAAAATATCTCGTATGTCAAAGTTATTGAAATCAGTGCAGTTTTTAGCTAAATCGTTACAAGCTGGCAGCAGGTAGAGCTGCGTTCGCATTTACAATATTAGTATGGATAATAATAAATAGGTCTGTTTACAAGTTATTGTTCTACGATAAGATGTTTCCTTCCAAAACAATGCATTCAACAGTACTTTAGTATCATATTAGCGAAGCTCTTTACCATAGACTACAATACGGAGTTATTAAAAAAGGTTCAGGTTTCAGAGCGACTTTCCTGGACCTTCAAGTGCCATTAGGCTACGGCAATCATTCCTCATCAGGTTGGCCGTATGTTTATTTTCCATCGCCATGATATAAAAAAATAATATCTTATTAAAGCATAACGATAGTAGATTTTCATTCTTATTTCTGTTTACAATGATAACTACTAAAATATCAGCATCAACATTCTAATTCGGGATATCCTATTGAATATGTATATGTATCTCAAGATTATCGCGAGAGTACAATGTTTCGGCACATACGGGCCAGGCTCTACCGGAGTCATACGAGGGTCCTACAAAATACATTTTTCTCCTTCCAAATCTTCGTCTTCCCTTGATTTAGGAGGAAAGTACTTAACAGTTTGCCAACGAACTTATAACTGTTGAATTATGGGTATCCATGTGCGGGCGAGTAGTTTCAAAACATGATCAGGTAACTGGTCTGCTTCTTTACACCATAAAAAGGTATAGGTATAAAAAATAGTTCCTATGTTATTTAATATTTCTCTTTTGACATTGTTCAAATATCATTTACTCGTAATAATGTGACATCCGACTGCCTAAAGCCTTAGAGCAATGTCAATAGTGACAGACGATATAGACGGACCGACTTCAGCCTCACGGCTATATCTACCTAACATTACAAATGTAAGAAAACCTCTATTTGTTTATGACCTTCGTAAAAATTTCATTTACTTTTAGAAATTTTAATTTTTGATACTGGCAACTTTCGGTGGAATCAATTTTGTTTTTAATGCTGACAACATTTTTATTGCACAATTCACAAATAAAAAATAGTTCCTAATTCAAAATTATTTGAAGTCATCTTTGAATTTTTTAACACATATGGGGACACTCTTGGATTCTACTCATGCTTTTCTTCAGGCTGAGTATAGTGACTTTGGCAGGCTTTAAAATAAAATTAATGAATAAATCAAGCAGATGCATAAACTGATTGTAAGTGAACACCGCAACCAATACCTACTACAATTCAAGAGTAACGAGTGTGTTATCTTTGAGGTTGAAGTACGCTGAATACCGGATATTTATTTCTATCCTTCACTCTAACTGTCGTTAATATGAAGTCAAAATTATCCTACAGCCAGACAAAACGCTATTACGACACCCAACTAACCGTGAGAGGGAATATAAAGGAAAATTACCGCCCTATCTATTACCGCACCCATACAAATTGTATTTCATTTCGAAACTAAAATATCCGTTACTTTTACCGCTCGTCCTTTTTGCTTCCACGCCACTTCCACTTAGTATTTTCATGGTCTGTTAGTAAGAAAAATATATATGGTTATTTGTGAATATGGTTCACTTTTGGACAGAATAATAAAAAAAAATATGCTGGACCTGCTCAAAGACTAGGTTTTTCAGGTTCAGACAGAATTCAGAGAATGGGATTACAAAAATAACCTAAACTAACCAGATAAAAAACCAAACGTAATAAACCATTTCGTAACTAAAATATTAGAAAGTCACAGAAAGTTTATAAACCAAATTTTTTTTTTCACGTCACGTCAGGCAAATCAGAGGTATGTAATACCTTTTAATAAGTGATCGCGTTAATTCCCGTAAAATAAATGTTAATATATAAACAAAATGTTATAATTTCTCATAAAATTCTGTAAATAAATTTCTGTCTAATAAAATTCTAACCAGACAGTATAAATTGTCGTAATCATCAAACAATTATTTATCCTAGATGGAAATAGAACCTACGACCTCCGGTAATTATATATTATCATTAACGAATAGACAAACGGACCAATGAATAAAGTAACGAAAATGTAAGTAAATTGTATTATGTAACCTCTAATGTATTGCTTGTAGAACAAAATATTTCTTTCAAACGTACATGTATTAATGAAGTACCTACAAAAATCAATTAGCAACAATTAGTAAGCATACTTTTCGCGCGTATTATCGAATAGGTCATGGTATAAGAGGGTTGTCAGCCCAGATTAGCAACAGGCATCTGTGCCTCGGGAGCAATAAATTCGCGAGGGGTTAACGCACGACTACCCACAAATAACGAATTATACCACATTCCTACCCTTCTCTACGTCACTTGGCCATTTAGTCGGTTTGGTTTTAGTGGCAATAGGATTGTCAATTGTTGCTTTACGATAAAAGGTTTCATAGTTTTCGGAACTTTTCGGCATCATTTCGTATTGGTGTATTGTATGGAAAATATGACATCAGAGAGCTCTTACTTATGGCAAAAAGTCGAGTCGAGTTGAGACCTACTTAAGCTATTATTTACAATAATCAATCCCTTCGGAATTTCTTTTCTATTTTAATATACTTCTAATTTCATCATCTAATCTCCATTGTCCCTTATTTGAAAAGTTGGACTTAGCTTCCGAACTGTGCACACCTAATACACCTCTATTATATATTGTATGGCTTTATAACTTACACGTAGCTGTTTAAAGTAGTCTTGATTACAAAAATATTCAGTCCGCGTTCTCCCTTATCATAGCAACTCATCATGAACTCACCTCATCAATATCAATAAACAAGAAAAAAACAGAACCATGTGTGCCAGTAACATACTATAATGCATGCATGCTTAAATGGCGTTTCAATCGCGTTTGTCTCAATATATTTAGCGATTTATATCAACAACGGCACGCACGATTTTAGTGCAATACATAAAACGACGAATATGCCATTACTTCATACGTTTTACCACGCTATATGACAGCTCGATGTCAATGCTATAAGTAAAGGATACAAAAAATGTGCGTTTAATATTTAACTATTAATAATTAACACGCTTTATACTCGTGTGAAAAATAATATAATAAATATAAGTAATAATTTGCAGGACCAGTTTTAGGCTAGGGACTCAAGAAAACTCGAACTAATAACTCAGACAAGTTCGCTGTCTCTTAGATTATTCGAAACAGTAAATCGCGGTTTAGCAGAATTTCAACTTATAACCGTGGCTCTTTTGTCTGCGAGATTATATATGTCTGTATGTATCAGATGTTCTATCACTGTTAAGATTTTTCACCGCAGATTTACCAATTATAATAATAATGAATTTATGTATATGTATGAACTATGTGTGTTATGTATGACAGCCAGGGAGCAAGTGAAATGAATACTTACTAGATGCACACTGATTTATTGTTACAACAGAGCGTGTTGTACACACACGCACCAAATAAACATATGTAAAAAACTGAGTACAACAAGTAACTTAGTACCTCATTCTTCTTTGTTGTTAGTATACCTATATGTTCGAATGAAAACAAAACAATAACCTCCTGTTTTTTCCAGGACTGAGCTTCACACGCATCACTTACCTCTTGTTGCACATTCACCCTGTACCTACCCATAGCATGGTAGCATGCCATAGGTACAGCTTTAGCGCAAATAACACATAGTTGTATAACTTTACTTTGATCTCGCTCATTGTTTAGCTGTCTTAGTATCTTGTTAGAATATTAGCCTGAAACTCTCACATAACTGTAAACATACTGCTCGATTAGTTTACGAGGCTTCTTTTCTGGTATAAAGGTATATATTTTATACATACTTTCTTTTATACATACCCGACTTTCTTTTATACATACGAACAAAGTCACGATCAACTGCTAATATATATGTATTTTTGAAATGTATTTTTTTTTTAGTACAGTTCTTTATGTCGGCTCTTCTTTACTAGCGGATGGGTCCCTATCCAACTCGTTTTATTTTTAACTATAACTTAGAGATCGTTGTATTTTTTAGGTTTTCATCGAAAACTAAGCTTGCAATAAATTTTCATTTTACAAATCTTTCTTTCTTTCGATTAAAAAAATACTCTGACTTAGTAATTTCTCTACAGATATGAGATACTCATCGGTTGCTAAAGTATCTTAACATTCGGTTATATCTTCTGTGTTTCTACTTTCACTTAACATCAATATCGTGTTTTAACAATCCACTACATTGGTTATAAAACATACTTCCGTATATTTTATTGCTTTCAAAATGTTTTATGACAATATCAGATATTGCTTTAAAGATTGCCCGGGTGTGCCATCACGCACCCAATATTGAAAAAAATACCTTTGACATAAAAGCATGGAATTGAATTAAAATCAAAAACCCTAAATATTGTCTGTGTTTTTTTAGCATTTAAACGATAATGATAGCTAGGTTTCGAAGTTGTAAAACAACATAGAACTGTCACTTGAAACAGTATAAAAACATTTTTGCTGTCAAAATATCAGAAATCAATAATTTAAGGCGTTTTTCTTTACACATATTTAATAAAATATTACATAAGAATACAATGATTTTTATCAGAGGATGTCTATCATCCTTTAAATCAATCCCCCTTATTGAATATCTAATGAGATTGAAACGTGAATCTATCACTTTTTTTTACCTGTTATTGTTTATCTCAACACCGAACCGTACAATACCGAAACGAATATTTTAATACAAATGATTTATTATATTTGTGGTTGTTGTGTCGTTGCTGGGAAAACATGGCGAGCTATAACTTCATGTTCCAGGTCTGTTTTGATTGTTTTATTTCACCTCGGGGGACCCCCGTGTCTAGTCTTGAGGGGAAATCAGTAAACAGGAATAACTGCTCCTTTCTTATGCCTATTGTTTATAGGTTAAGGATAAATTTCCGCGTTGCGTGGTTTATGGTTATGCTTTTACCCATAATGTAGAGTATATAATACTATACCAGAGTTTCTTTGCCAGTATTCTTCTCATAACGCCCCAAGCACTTTGGAAAATAGAAGTTATAGAACGACACAAGCGGGCAGTAGATTTTTGTGTTTTCACCTAACTTACCTTGACAATCCAGTACATGCTGTGGCGTCTGTTTGTATCGATCTATGACTATTAACTGTAGCTTCAATTTGACGTTCATAAATGTCACTTGGTGTCTTAATTAAATTATTGATTTTGAATGGAATTTGAGCAGAAATTAAAGCACAATTGATGTAACACTGGCACTGTACGCCAACGCTCTGGGAGTAGAGTTGTTAACGCTCTTACATCTTTCTCTCATATTTTTTCATTATTTAATTTGTATTCGTCTTTCAAGTCTGCTTCGAAATGACTGAATTTTAATTATTTACATTCGACTGCCATCAGACATTAACAACCAAAGCACTAGGCGATAATAAATTTTGTAGAAAGACTGATGTCGAACGCTTTAAGGCTCCTACTACCCGGAACTATTATCATACAACCCGAAATCATCTGCTCAAAAAAAGTTTAACTTGCAAAAGTGTTTATACAACCTAATTGCAGAATAAATGATTTCATTTCATTTCATTGGCCAAAAATTTTTCTAAGCAACCTGGACTGATGATTTAACCTGCTTACTCACGACTTATTTATTATTATCCATACTAATATTATAAATTTAGAAGTGACTTTATCTGTCTCTCTGTCCGTTGTGTTTTATGACTAAACCACTGAACCGATTTATTAACCAACTACAAAAAAAAGAGGAGGTTTCTCAAATTGACCGTATATATTTTTTTTTAATGTGTTCGCGGATAACTTCGTCGTTTATAAACCGATTTTGATGATTCTTTTTTTAATGGAAAGGAGATATATATAGATATCCCAGCGGTGGTACCATGATGAGGTCACTAAGATCTGATGATGGCATCCAAGAGAAATCGAGTCAAACCTTGAAGTCGGTTTCATATTTGTTAAAAATTTTATGTACATATGTCGGTATAGAGATAGATTATAATAATAATTTATTTGAAACTCATGTTACAATATTGTGAAAACAGGTACAATGTTTCTAGTCTACTCAAGTTTACATTTTGGTATCACTTAAAAATACAATAACTCCAACGACAATGGGCATAGATAGAACTTCCAGCAGGTTGACATTTCGATGCCTAAACTAGGCTCGAAGCCTGTACCATAAGCATCAGCCATCTCCTCCTGATAGAATTATAATAAAAGAACATTACACAGTGTGTTTACATAGATTTTGGAAACTTAGGGTTAATTACTTTCATCTGACTAGCAGCAATGAGTAAGTTAGCTAATAGAAATACAACAATTCACATACTATTCTAGTAGGTTATAGGATTGAACGTTTGAAAGAGACATACACTACTTTTTGTCGCGATAATAATGACTGATGATGATGATGAGTCGACCTATACGTACGAAAACGAAAATCGAAAAAAATAATCGCGCCGTATTATAATTCGGTCAAAAGTGTTTCCACTCATCTCAGTGACGATTTTATTCAAGATCCGAAGGGCAATAAATGATTGGACGTTTGATATACGGAACTAGCATTAATGGTTAATTCACTTCCAGCGTTCTATAATGTAAGAGGTCGTTATTAAGCGAATATTCGTATATGAACGGAACATGAAATAATCCTCAAACTGGACAAGTTTACATACCCTATACAAATGTTCTACATATGCTCTTTTCTTTAAATAACTCCCATCTAAGCTCTGGAACTTATTATTACAAAACTATAAACATTTATTAAAGATATAAACTTTTTTTATTATTACTAGTATATGTATGAGGAATTCCCGACTAGTGTCGGACCCGACAGACTACTTCCTTGCATTAAAACTCTTACCGCGAAAATATCTGGTTTCGCGTACTTAAAAAAGAAAATAATCTAAAAATAAAAGAAAAAGAAAAGGTAAAAATACTAGCAGACCCACGCAACCTCATTTGCGTCTCCTATTGCCCGTAGCGTGATAATTTTACCCCGTTTTTTGTAACAATTTTCATTCACTGCTCCACTTCTATTGGTCTTATCGTGATAATATATAGCCTCTTCGATAAATGTACTATCCATCACTGAAAGAATTTTTGAAATCGGACCAGCGGTTTCTGAGATTAGAGCGTCCAAACAAACTCTTCAGCTTTATAGTATTAGTATAGATATGAATTCTACACGCAAAAGTTAAACCATAAATATTACTTGTTAATTAAAATACACACAAATATAGGCACTACTTTGCAAGAAATTCAGTTAAAAAGCTTCCAATCTCTTACCTCTCTACACATGCTATATTTTTCTAAATAAAAGTAACTTGTAAGCTTGTAACGTCTGCGTCACACAGTTGCGACAAATTGAATACGAAATTCCCGTTGCGTGTTATATCCAGCCGGTTGTCGACTAGTCGTAACTACAAGCTATGGTTATAACTGCAGCAAACATGGCAAACACTGTGCAATATTGTCAACTACTGTGGATATTTACAGACAGTTAGTTATTTTATTTTTGAAACCTACATTTTTACGGTGATATTATAAAAGTTTGCTTTACATGTACAAGAGGATATTTAGAGTAAGGAACTGTAACACATTCTAACTTTTTTAAACTTTCGCGTTCCATGAGATGTTAACAATTATTTTTACGGGAATTAACGCGATCACGTATTAAAAGGTATTACATGTGTCAGCCTGTGACCACGGCCAGTGCAACCTGGTCGAAACGTCAGGCAAATTAGAGGTATGTAGTACTTTTTAAAAAGTGATCGCGTTAATACCCGTAAAAATAATTGTTAATGTAACACATTCGTCGTGAATTACTTTATTTCTCGTAACTAGATTTTTGGTCATTTCTATCGTCTGGATTTCCAGTTTTCGCAAGAATTGTCTGTCGCATTACGACTTAAAAAAACATATTTTTACAGCTTTTAAAAACAATTTGGCTACCGTCGAGAATCGAAATAGATAACTCGCTATCAAATACCGTTCTATAAAGAAGGAAGAGTATAAGGTTACCTAGACCTTGAATCGCTCGTAAAATAAAGGTGTCAACAGTGGGAAGCTAAAGTAGCTACTTTAATAGCGCCTTGGTTTCAGCAACTCACTAGCCATGAACAAGAGAAAAAAACACGAGGCGCGTGGTTATGTTAGGCAGTCGTCAAATCTGAAAGAAAAATATACTATTTTAATTACCAAAACCACCATAGAATTATTAATCAAATTTCTATTCTGAAATATTTTCTACTAAACTTAAACGAAAATTAGAACATCTACCAAGGGAATTAATATCGCACGTTTTACCTTTCATCCAGAAAAAACTACTGTTCATGAAGGGGGCAGATTCATAATGAAATTTACATCACCGCTAACAGAACCACATGTAACTAACTAGCAGACCCACGCAACCTCGTTTGCGTCTCCTTTTGCCCGTAGCGTGATTTTTTGTATCATTCTTCATTGGTGCTCCGCTCCTGTTGGCCTTAGCGTGATGATATATAGCCTATAGCCTTCCTCGATAAATGGGCTATCTAACACTGAAATAATTTTTCAAGTAGACCAGTAGCTCCTGAGATAAGCGCGTTCAAACAAACAAACAAACTCTTCAGCTTTATATATTAGTATATAGATGAAGCACAAATAAAGCAATCACAGAGCTCCAATCTCGCCGATCACAGTTCATACCACACATTTATAGGCACAAATCGCTTGCAAATTCAACACGTAATCCCAGCCGAGGTAAGCGACGCGGACGGGGCCTCAGATTCTATTTAAATCGGTCCAACGGCCGCTGATCAATAGCTACTAGCTTTCACACTCATTGATTCGTTATGTTATCTTTACCATAAATGTTTGTCTACACTAAAATTATCTCCTAGTAAAAATCCGTAGCACGATGAATTAAAACTGAATTTAAACCAAATTTACAACGTTTCAATAACGACATAAAACAATACATGGCGCAGTCGGTACATATATGATACGGTGTACATTTCATGAACAATCTACCTCCCTAAGACTTAAGTTAAGGATTAAAATATTTATTATTATATTTTCTTAGAGATTACCTCTTCAAAACAAACGTTGTATTTTTTCATTTTTTTTACTGATTCTCCATCTCACACTGTCAAAGTTCTCTTCTTCTTTCATTAAATTGTTAACTGTATTGTTTCGAAATGCATGTATATTAACGCAAAAGTAGAAGGTTACAAACTAGCATAAATACATGAGAAAAATATTACAATCACAAGTAGACGAAAGTAGAATTAACTTTAAAAATATTGAAGTAATATAAACATCAAGTTAAATTCCTGTGAAAAAATTAAACTCGCGTGTTTGACTTTACCTTCATAAACTGTTTTAGTTTATGGACAAATGAAAATTAAAACATTCATGACCTAAACACACCAAAAAAAATAGTTTAATTTCAAAGCACACCTAACAATTAACATCTTTGATTGTTATCCTTAAATTTAACTGTTATTGTAATAGAGGCATAAACGCTTGTGAATCCCTGAACCCTGATTACTTATGGGATTATTAGATTACCTTCGTTAAAACATCCCTAACTATATATATATATATAATTATACATTTGTCCTGTCGTGTTTAGTTAGCGAGTGCGTTGTAGAAGCATCTCAATAGGCTGCCATAGTGTGGGTCGGCATGCTGCATCGTTGCAATTTCTGCATTCGCAATGAGTATGGTGATCCGTCGCCACTCGCGTCGCTAAACATAAGGTTTACCTCTCGCCTATAGATGTTTCACATCATCAAATAACATCAGTTTCTAATGGCATTAAACATTTTAAATTATACGTTAGCGCCTGAAAGTAAATCAAGTTGTAAATTAAGAGCACGCAATATTAGCGTCATAAATAATCGCAAATTTAATTTGAACACGGTGCCCGTGTAAATTGAAAAACTAGCTTTTATCCGCAGCTTCGCTCATGGTTATTTAGAGTTCATCAATGTATCAGCGCTTGCAAGTTTCTTGTATGCTATTCTAGTTGATAATCTCCTTAAATGCAAAATTTCATACAGACCCGTTCAGCAGTCGATTGCAGCAGTCGCAGCAGACCGATTGGGTAGCGATATTCTTATTTCACTGTAAATTTATGGTATACTAGCTTTTATTATGTTTGTCCCTGCCAAAATAACTCTACTCTGCCTGATGGAAAGCATAAGCAGAATCCAAAAGTGGTGGTCACCATACTGCGAATGCAGACAATGCAACAATGCAGCATGGTGACCCACACAATGGTGGGCTAGTGACGCTGCTGCATCATTGGGCCTCCGGTCTCGCACTCACCAACGAGACATATACATACAAACATTCAATCAAATAAAAAAGAAGAACAATTGTTAAAAATCAATCTTTAAAGTAGTTATAAATAATATAGATTGTACTATCCCCATTTGTGACTTATTTAATTCTATTTAGTTCTAAAATGTTAGTCTGTGACCCAGTTTCATCTTTCTTCGGAGCACATCCCTTTAGCAAATGTAGTAACATTCCCAATTTGATTACTGTTCCTAGAATTCGGCGAATCAGCTTTTTTATTAGGACCGCAAACATTACCAATGGATAATGTCTGTAGCTAAGTTTTAAAATTGAGTTTACATAGTGACTTCTTTATTTGCTATCCTTGAATCACGACGTTTAATAAAACATACTCCTTACTTTAACAAACATAAAAGAAAAAGTACCTAATGTACCTCAAACTAATCACAGTAATTTTATAAAGAAGAAAGTTTGTGAGTTGTAGGTTTGTTACTTATTCACGCAAAATCTACTAGACGGATTTGGATGAAACTTTACAGTAATATAGCTTATACATCAGAATAAAACAGCCTACTATTTGCCGCGAAAACCGACATAAACGCGGGCGGAGCCGCGGGAACAGCTAGTAAAATAATAAAAATGAAATCAGTCTTACTCATCATACTTAGTATGTCTATCTCTATTTCGATATATGTACTAGAACATAAGTATACAATGAATGAATGAATGAATGAATGAAACATTTGTTGGACACACACAATCTAGTCAACAACTAACTAATTTCGGTGGACGACCACAAACTCTGCACTTCGTCACCTCAATCAATAGCATCCATTAGCAGGAGTCAAATTGTACGGTCGTTTAAAGTCAATTTGGTTTCTACTCAACGTTCACACCTCAACTTTGCACACAATCAATTGGCACCATTTACTCCTGACAATTGGGTTATATTGACCTATAAATCTGGGACAACATTTTTTTCTTTATTTAGTTCAGGTTGAAAGACTTTCTATCAGGCTTACCGTGTCCTATTTGATTGGAATTTTTATCAAGGCCAATTACAATTTTTTAATATGTAGGATGCATGTAAAACATTTAAGTATGTTTATTAGCAGTTTAGTTAGCATAGCTCAGACTGTACCTAGTTCTGGGATCAGACGGTTGTATGTCAGATGTCACTACAAATATGTAAATTAGACATTTTTTACGCTAATAGACTACTATCATTACAGGAATCACGTCATGAATACTTAGTGTCAAGTAATCGTTGAGGTTCCAATCAATCGTCCCGACGGATTGCTAACAAATTAGGACCAAGGACGGCAATTTATTCGGCCCACGTTCCTCTTTCACATGCAAAGTGCGACCAGCCTGTGCAAGGGACCCGGAAAATATTCCGCCCTGAAGAAACGCGTCAAATTTTTCTTCTCATCTTGTTATAAAGAGTTTTAAATGGATCTGTCGAGTTTGTAAGTCCGAAATTAATTATTTATTTGCATATTTTCCTAGTGTCATTTCAGTTTTGAAAAACTTGTGGGTCATTCATTTGGAAATGAAATACGATATTATTATTTCGTACGAATAAGAACTTTACGCCATGTTGTAGGTAACAAGTGGAGAGATATTGTTCAATTACCTGGAAGTAGAGCATGATCATATCGTTTGAAACACTGAGAAGGATATTTCTAGCTCTTACGGAATACGGATGAGCAAGAGTTGATGTATTCTATCTAGTTTTACCAAGTTTAATAACGAAATGTATTGCCCATTGCCAATCTTATCCGTTGTCTCTAAACTTCAGAATAGACCTGTTCTCCCGTACATATTGGTTACGATGGCTTAATTTTCTTGCTTGATACTGAGTCATGCACCGGTGCCTTGATGATGAGTTAACTAGCTCCAGAGCCTCTGCTATTAGATCTGATTCTGTGCTTTGCTTCTTACTGCTCCAATTAAGAGTATAATAGCGCAAATATAGCTTTTGACTGCAGGCAATTTCCAAAAGCTAAACTTAAGTCACGTTTGTCTAAGATCAGACGTCTGTGATATCTGAAGTTGTTATTATTATTACAATATTTTTGTACTAGAATGTTCCGCAATATAAACTAGTGTATTATAAAAGTTAGCATAACAAAGTCTCAACTTAAACTACACCTAATAATAAAGTAAAACTGAATTTAGCATGTGATTGAATTACACCTGTAATAATAAATTTGACATAATTGTGGAACAGATACTTTAAAGTACACACCTACCTGTATTTCTGGTTTTATGCTTTTGTATGATAGCAGTTATTTTAGAAACATAGATTTTAGTATCGGTACTAAGTTATTGTGCATAAATTTTGTTTCATTTTTCAAATGATGCATCCACTGCCGTTGAAATCTAAGACAAAACTGTTTCAAAATAACTATAATAATTTTCTTCCTTCTTAAAGAAATTCCAAGTTAACGTGTGATTAAAAATAATTTCGCACAGTATTGGAGAACATAGTAGTTATTATAAGCTTTACTCATTTTTGCACAACACGGAAAATGTCATATAACGTGTCTTTTTTTCAAGACCATGCTTTTGTAAGGCAGCAAGTTAGCTGCAGAACGTATTACTTACGTATTACTTATACTACTTTACTAAAAAGTTAGACAAAGTACATATAGAAATTTATTACAAAATTAATGTCGTTGCAGAAGTCTTTAGTGAGCTTTATCAAAATAGGTCCCAAAATAATTTATAAGTAATTTTATACAAGGTCTTCATTTTAAGTTACTTCCAGCGGATACAAATACGGATTCAGACTATAAACTAAACTAATATTGACATTACTTAACATTACATCGTTTAATATAATTACCAGAAAATGCAAAGTTTTCATCAAATTTCTATGCCAGGTTCAGTTTGTCCGTGCAAATAATACGCCACATATTAATCGCCTCTTTACAAGACACCCTCAAACATATGTGAAACTTGAAAGTTTATTGTACGTTGCTATTTTCCGCAGATGCTTTTCTCATTACGTTTGTTTGCGGTCTTGGAGCTTAGTCGAGTTAAGTAAACACGCTTTGTGGGGACCAAACGTCTTCAATACACTTTGTACTTTATTTTAATAAATATGACTGTTTTAAGGATTTTAACCCGTAGTCTTATTAAGGAACTCATATAGGTACATTTATCATGTTCGTTGATTCGACGAAGCTACGATTAGACACGAACACATCACACCAATAAAGTAGCAAAAAGTACATAAATTAATCATCTCTTTATCTATCTAAGTAGTAGAAGAAAGATCTATCTAAGTAGAAGTATAATACCTTAGTACAAGCAATTCTTGTATAGGTATATAATCTGAATCTCGGTAATGGCTGCAACGATTTCCATGAAATTTAGTTTGTAGGAGTTTTGGGGGCGATAAATTGGTCTAGCTAGAAATTTACCGAATAAGTATTCCGAGCAAAACTATCTTCCAGGAACTTATGATTAATTTATATTTCACTAGCTTTTGCCCGCGGTTTCGCTCGCGCAGACTGTCATCCCCTAATTTACCCCCTTAGGGATAGCATTCTGAAAAATACCAAAATACGTGTTTCATTACTTTAACCCTACTATATTTTTTTACAAAATTTTAAGCAAACGCATCACAGGAGTAAAAAGTTTCATACACATTTTCATCCCCTTAGGAGCGTAATTTCCAAAATTTCTTTCTTAATGCTCATTTACGTTATATAAAGAATCTACATGCAAAATTTCAGGATTCTAGGTTCACCGGTTTGGTCTGTGCGTTGATCTCTGGGTATGTCAGTCATGTGTGCGTCATATGTATAGACATATATATAAGAGGAAGGTGACTGACATACCCAGAAACCAACGCACAGCCCAAACCGCTGAAGCTAGAATCCTGAAATTTTGCATATATCAATATATATAGAGATTAATTTATATTTTACTCGGACATTGAATTTGTGGGTTGTATATATTAACTTGATAGTCCTGGGCCTCAATTCTGGTATTTGAACATTGTATCAATAGACTGTTGATGGGTGGGTTTCATTTTTATTTATTGTCATCATCATCCTTTAAATATGTATTTATTTATTATCATCATAAACTCGTTGCAGTATAAAATAAAATAGTAATCAAGTTTTATTAAACACCACAAGCAAACTGACAGATAAATCTGTTTAGAGCAGAAATCCTCGTCGAAGTTCTATCTCCAAGTCTCAACTTGGGCTTCGAAATGTTTAATAAGTTTCCTACAAAATACACGTCTATTAGGAATTTCTCGCGACAACTTTTAATTTAATTTTAAATCGTGCCTTCGGACCCGACTTGTGGCTTTGTAGTACCTCCGTGTAGAAAGTGAGAGGGAGAGAGAGACATACCTTGCTCTTTCTGAGTGTAGGTACATATTATATACAAGTGTTACAAAGTTTGTTTAACCGAGATCTGACTATTTGAACAGTTGCTGTAATATAAACAATTATATTTTACTAAAAATCTGTTTCAAGAATTTGAGCGTTACTCATCTCCCACTCAAGTTATCTGCCAGATATAGTTTTCGAATTAACAGGTTTTGGATATGTATGTATATGTTAGATAAACATACATATATCGGCAATATTTATCAGACAAATAGTGTTATCCGACGGATATCTACGTATTATCTAGTACATATTTTCATGATCGAGTTGTTTAAAAAACATACTTTAATTATCTATACAAATAAATAAAATTCGAGTGTCCGTTTGAAATATTAAAATAACCGCTTTTTAATCAATACATATGTATGTATACACAGTACCTGTACCAAAATATCAGTTTTTACAATTTTTGTCTGTCTGTCGGTCTGTCTGTTTGCTCCGGGTAATCTCTGGTACGGCTGGACGAAACTTTCACTGGCAGATAGCTGATGATCCAAGGAGTAACTAAGGCTAATTTTTTAGACTAACTCTGTCTCGCGGCATTACCCGCGGTACAACAATAAAACCGGGTAACACCGCGGGGTTCAACTAATTATTTAATAAATTGCAATTGCATAATAACAAATATTTCTGCTCGAAGCGATTTTGAACCGTTTCGGTATTTAACTTGACGAATAACTGGTATTAATAAAGTAAACGATTAAGTCGATATTGTCGTGCAATACATGAAAACTTGAAATGCATTTTTCATGGAATTATTCCTTAAGCCAGGTCATTGAACCCGCAAGCTTTCGTGACGCTAATCATCATTTGAGACACGTATTACAGTCAGTCGTTTTTGTTGCACTTTTTCCAAAGTTATTTATATTTTTATTTAGTAATCTTTGTACAGTCTTGCCGTGACAAGAAAATAACTTAGGATAAAAATACCCTTTAGCCTGCCATCTTCACTTAAGTTTATTTTATTTATTTACTAGTTGTTGCCCGCGGGTCCACCCGCGTATATGTCGGTTATCGCGGCAAATAGTAGCCTATGAGTTATTCTGATGTATATGCTATATTATTGTAAAGTTTCATATAAATCCGTTCTGTAGATTTTGCGTGAAAGAGTAACAAACATCCATGCGTACTTACAAACCTTCGCGTTTATAATACTAGTAAAGATAGAAGTATAGATTTAAGTCTTTATGCATAAATGTTGCAAAGACGGACTTAATGCCGTAGGCATTTTCTATCAGTCGACCTTAGGGTGATGCAGAGCTAGAAATGGTAAATGCACAAGTTTATGTTGATTTTATTTACCCAAATCCCAGACTACACTCGTTTCTAGACTCCCAAGACTATCTCCTTGTTTAGTTTTATCCAGGTCAGGTGTTCATCGGTTTGGTGTAATTGAGAAATACACTTTATTTAAATTCGTTCCTTGAGATATATTTTTTGAAAATCATCGTTTTTATTCTCGTTAGATACAACTTAAACCTTGAACAGGTTAAGAGGTAATAGAGCAACGCTGATTTCAGCACGAACGGGCCGGCTCGACGTGCGAGACCAGAGACCCAAAGATGCAGAAGCATCACTAGGCCGCCATTCTGCTTATGCTTTCCATCAGGCAGAGTAGTCATTTTGGCAGGCCATACATAAAGAAGGAACAGTTTTTCCTTTTTGATACACTTTTCCATTGATCGTATACTATATAATTATCGTTAAAATTAATTTGTAGAAGTCTTTTTTTCACGGAATAGCGGGCAAATTCATGTAATCTTCTGTTCTTATCCTTCATCACCTTACTCTACATAATTCCTGAGAAGGTATTTGTCCCCATACAACTTAGATAACTTGGTCTAAAATGAAATCTTCAAAACTGCCCCTAACAACTGTCATAAAGTTCGCCCCTTTTATGTTTTCACGTAACTTAAGTACCTACCTATGTATTTTAAGCCAGCCGGAGTAACATCTTAGTTATTTTTACTCAGCCAATGCTTCTGTGGCAAATAATTTAATTAGCTTTTTATGTGTATGGCCCAGCCAAAATGACTCTAGGCTGCCTGATGGAAAGCAAAGATGAATCCAAATGTGGTGGTCACCATACTCATTGCGAATGCAGATAATGCAGCGTGGCGACCGGCACTGTGGCGGCCTAATGATGATTCTGCATCACCGGTTTCGCACTCACCAACAAAACACGACGGCACGAACGCTGTTATTATACGATAATCTTCTGTTTGATTTAAAACCTTTAAAAAAATTATATTGAAATGATGAAAAAACATAATGGTTAAATACTTCAGGCAAGAGGGTTTTTGAAAATAGTACATTAATGCACCTCATTTATTTATTTATTTTTTCGTTTTTTTTTACTTAATCTTTTGTAACCGTTGCTTATGTTATGGGTTTACAAGAAAAGTGCAAATCTATCCGTCTGTCTGTTACGTTTTAAAAATTACACTCAAAAGTCGATATAAAATGTTTTGTTCTCACTCTAGTCATCCATAAGGAAAACGACACATTTTAAAAGCATATTTAAAATAATTTATGGTGTTCCTACCGACATGACGCACCGTGGTCATGAAGAACGAGTAACGTGGCGACTGGCGTTTTATGATTTTTTGCGCTAATGTTTAAAACCAGTTGAATTAAATTGTGTATTAAGTTCTTGGGTTTTTAATGTTGCTTTAGGATCGAATTAAAACATTGTGAAAACAAATTTAAACATGCTTTCTATCAGGCTGAGAAAAGATAGATTTCATTTAATTGGCAGTTTAAGCAGGTAATTATAAAAAAGGGTGTCTACCTTGTCATTGATTTAAATTTTGTTAAACTGCTAATGCTGTGTGTACTTGTTACTAGGAACTGTTATTAATTTCAACACTAAACGTCATACACGATGTTCTATAATTATTAAAGTGAAAATTCTCTGTTTTTTTTTTTCACATATTCAACAATTTGTCTTACTTATAATAGAGCAGACTGAGCAGAGTGCCTTTCCTACTTGTTTTAATTAACGGAGACTGTTAGATGGGAATCCATTACGCCGTAAACACGAGGATAATGTATTTTTCATTTACTATAATACGTGAGAGTTAATGGGATGGGATACCTTGCTCAAATTATCATAAAAATGCAATTGAGCACAAAAATTAAGGCATTGTGTAGTGCAAGATGGGTTTTGTCAGTATTCTGCAATGGTAATCTTTTAATAATATATCATCATTCTCATGGTTGAGACCTGAAGCAATCGACTGACTATTTAATAATAGCTTTCATATATAATTCTGGTGTCTCGTGTATAACAGAGCTGATCGTGAGCGACACATGTTGAACTCTGAAACTATGTAACCGTTTAAAACCTCTTTTAAAAAGTGTTTCGCTAGCGTGCCGAATATAGGATAATTGACTTCACGCTTAGACCAGTAGGATCTGAGCATGATAGAATAAAGACACAGACGAGGTTGTTTGTGTGGGTTTGTCAGTAAATTATATAATACTACTATATTACTTACTTGTATGTATATTCGTTACGAGTAAACCTATGACAACACATTCTCGTTCCCTTAATTTTGCCTCTTACAAACGAAGCCAAGCTATCCAACTGCATTATAATCCCAGTATGTGTTGTATCCGGTTCGACGGTCCGGTTATTGCACTGCTTGTCAGTTATTGCTGGAATTACTCTGTCTCTGTCATATCTCTTTATTTTTAAGTTTATAACTTTGTTCAAGCTCTCACTATAATTCTACTAATATTGTTAATACGAAAATTTGTGGGCATGTATGTATGGATGTGTGTTACTCTTTCACATAAAAACGACTATACGGATCGGTATAAGACATGTTATACTCTGTGTTAACTCATTCCGTATACCCGTAGGGTAAGCTAGGTATGGCTACAACCGCGGTGCACAACTAGTGAAATATAAATTCTCTGGAATTCTGTTGTATAATATGTATGTATATAAGACTCGTCAGCTAAGAATGGATCTCGTCGAAGTCGTTAGCAGTAAATTCTTGGTTTGTAGTAAAGCAATGAAGTTGTTACATCAGAGATAATAAAAACTTTTTACTGTCGCTGAGTTTCTTCATCGTTTTTTCAGTAAATAGTAAATATTTGATGAAGTAAATAAATAAAAAGCTGTAAAGTGTAAAAAAAATTGCATACATACATTATCAATTTTTTAATTCTCATCTAATATTTTATCGCCATTCATGTGTTTTAAAAAGAACCTCGAAAATAACTTTCCGTTACAGACAGAACAAAACAAAAAGAAGGCTCGGAGCCCTAAAAGTTTTTCAATACGTATTAAAAAATTCATATTGAAATAGTTCTAAAACTTTCCGTTTAGCAAAGCTTTGTATACTTTATGTTCTCATGCTGTACTTATTTCTAAATTAGGTAGCTACTATTTATACTCTCGATTGTCAGCGTTTAAGGGCGCGTTTACGATTCGTACAAAATTATGCTTTTTTTCGGTGCAATTTGTAACTAAACTAAACAAATTGAATATAACAAAGTACTAACACTTATAGATTAGTTCTTCATCTTCAAATCCGAGGGACAACTTTTTTGGAAATTGTATTTTTTTATATTGTAAAAACGATCTTCCGTAACCATTTTCCACAGTATTTACGATATCGGGTTGAGTTTTGGTACATTTTTGTTCTACAATCAACCTATTTTAGAATTTCTAAAAATAATGTAAGAAGGCATATATAGTCAATTATAAATCCGAGGAAAAAAATAGTATAAAAGTGTCACAGAAAGTCGCAGAAAAAATAACAACCGGAGCTTATATTTTCTCATATTTTGCTATTACGGATGAATCGTAGTCGATTGCAATAAGGGTTATTTTATTTTTTTGAACCTCTTTTGATTTATCGCGTAAAAATTTCGTAATCTCAGTCTGCGCTCAGCCGCCGTCATGAGTGGACACTGTGTCGCCTGTTTGCATTAGCTCTTGTTGAAAAGATCGCTCTTCGAATTCAATATATTCGATAAACCAGAATAGGTTGATACTTGACAACGTTAGATTATTTTTAACCGACTTCAAAAAAAGGAGGAGGTTTCTTCTATTTACAGATTTTTATAACAATATTTTAGTTTGCTAAAACTAAGTAGTATTGTGCGAGTTCGGGCTCGATTGATGAGACATTACCTCCTACTTAGGTGGAGTGACCTGAAGGTGTACTACGGTGACTGCTTTTCTAACTTCTAGACGAGTTGACATAGTCTAATCGAGTTTGGGCTCATTTTGTTAGTTATGATGAGACCTTACCTCCGGACTACATGGAGTGACTTGAAGGTGTACTTCGGTGACTGCTAGTGGAACTCCTAGACGAGTTGACATAGTGTTACCGAGTCTGGGCTCATTTTGTTAGTTATGATGAGACCTTACCTCCGGCTTAGGTGGAGTGATCTGAAGGTGTACTTCGGTAACTGCTTTTGGAACTCCTAGACGAGTTGACACAGTCTTACCGAGTTTGGGCTCATTTTGTTAGTTATGATGAGACCTTACCTGCGGCTTAGGTGGAGTGACCTGAATGTGTGCTTTGGTGACTGCTTCTGGAACTCCTAGACGAGTTGACATAGTCTTACCAAGTTTGGGTTCATTTTGTTAGTTATGATGAGACCTTACCTCCGGACTACATGGAGTGACTTGAAGGTGTACTTCGGTGACTGCTTGTGGAACTCCTAGACGAGTTGACATAGTCTTACCGATTTTGAGCTTATTTTGTTATTTATGATGAGACCTTACCTCCGGCTTAGATGGAGTGACCTGAAGGTGTACTTCGGTGACTGCTAGTGGAACTCCTAGACGAGTTGACATAGTCTTACCGATTTTGAGCTTATTTTGTTAGTTATGATGAGACCTTACCTCCGGCTTAGGTGGAGTGACCTGAAGGTGTACTTCGGTGACTGCTTTTGGATCTCATAGACGAGTTGACATAGTCTTACCGAGTTTGGGATCGTTTTGCTAGTTCTGATGAGACATTACCTCCAGACTAGATGGAGTGACCTGAAGGTGTACTTCGGTAACTGCTGATGGAACTCCTCGACGAGTAGAACTAGGTGTGCCGAGTTTGGGCTTGTTTTGTTAGTTATGATGAGACCTTACCTCCAGACTAGATGGAGTGACCTGAAGGTGTACTTCAGTTCCATTAGCAGTTACCGAAGTACACCTTCAGGTCACTCCATCTAGTCTGGAGGTAATGTCTCATCAGAACTAACAAAACGATCCCAAACTCGGTAAGACTATGTCAACTCGTCTATGAGATCCAAAAGCAGTCACCGAAGTACACCTTCAGGTCACTCCACCTAAGCCGGAGGTAAGGTCTCATCATAACTAACAAAATAAGCTCAAAATCGGTAAGACTATGTCAACTCGTCTAGGAGTTCCACTAGCAGTCACCGAAGTACACCTTCAGGTCACTCCATCTAAGCCGGAGGTAAGGTCTCATCATAACTAACAAAATAAGCTCAAAATCGGTAAGACTATGTCAACTCGTCTAGGAGTTCCACTAGCAGTCACCGAAGTACACCTTTAGGTCACTCCATATAGTCCGGAGGTAAGGTCTCATCATAACTAACAAAATGAGCCCAAACTCGGCACACCTAGTTCTACTCGTCGAGGAGTTCCATTAGCAGTCACCGAAGTACACCTTCAGGTCACTCCGTGTAGTCCGAAGGTAAGATCTCATCATAACTAACAAAACGAGCCTAAACTCGGTAAGACTATGTCAACTCGTCTATGAGATCGAAAAGCAGTCACCGAAGTACACCTTCAGGTCACTCCACCTAAGCCGGAGGTAAGGTCTCATCATAACTAACAAAATAAGCTCAAAATCGGTAAGACTATGTCAACTCGTCTAGGAGTTCCACTAGCAGTCACCGAAGTACACCTTCAGGTCACTCCATCTAAGCCGGAGGTAAGGTCTCATCATAACTAACAAAATAAGCTCAAAATCGGTAAGACTATGTCAACTCGTCTAGGAGTTCCACTAGCAGTCACCGAAGTACACCTTCAGGTCACTCCATGTAGTCCGGAGGTAAGGTCTAGTCATAACTAACAAAACGAGCCCAAACTCGGTGAGACTGTCAACTCGTCTAGGAGTTCCATAAGCAGTCACCGAAGTACACCTTCAGGTCACTCCAGCAAGTCCGGAGGTAAGTACCTATTACATAGAAATGAGAAAATATAAAAAACTTTCAAAATATCAATTTAGGCAAGTTGACATTTATACCTGCCGCTATCCGATTTGCACTTGTTTGTGTAACTTGTGTCAACGTAGTAATTCGATTCTGTACCTATCAATTTTGCAAACGCGTCCTTAATGGAATTTGTTAAGTTACATTCTAGAATTAAACTCACTTTTAAATTATTTCACTGTTTTAATCCACTTCAATCCTGACCGGTTTCGTCCTTTGTCACGAATATAGTTTTTAATTCTAGACTGTAAGTAGCTGTTGTTGGGATTATTTCTTACTTCTTCTAACTACTTCTAACTTTGATAATAACGTGCTTCAAAACAACCCGTGATTACCCTCTTTAGGGTAAATTTACAAAAACCTTTTTTATGTTTATAATGAAAAAAGCATCGACTGCTAAAATTTCAAGTTTATATCCTCAGCTAGCAGTTGAGACTCAACGTTGATGAATCAGTCAGTCAGGCAGGCAAGGACAAGCTAGTTATTTTCTATGTATAGATTATGATTGTATTTATATATATACTAGCTTTTGAGCATGTATTTCAGTAATTTCGGTAAAAAGTAGCCTATGTAAGTAGCTTTATACCGATTTTAATATAATTTGATTCTTAAGGATCAAATTATATTAAAATCGGTATAACGGTTAAGCCACGAAAGCGGGACAGATAGACAGATTTTATTTTCGAATTATAATATTCGTATAGATAATATCTTAAGTTGTGTGATCATGATGACGAACTCGTGTAAAAGACCACTTCAATAGCTTCAGAGTAAGTTGTTAGTACTGATTACTAAATCTGTAAGTCATTGAAACAAGATGCTGTATCAAAAGCTACGCATGTATAAGTAATAGTAGAAGTTTCTTAGATATTCATAGTCGAAGTAGGAATTGCCGTCTATAAATTTTGTATAAAGACAACGACTTTCTATAACTAGATATTGCTTAAATTATTCGTAATGTAAGTTAAATCTTTGTTCAGTAAATCTAAATTGTTTTTACAAGCTTTTTATTAACTTGAATAACTTGCAATGTACGATGCTTCTACGGTCGGATGGAATCTTGCAACTCAAATTTGAAGCACATATCTTCAACCGATTTTGCTGAAATTTTGCAAGTATATATATGTATACAGCGTGACAATACAATATTATAATGACATGGAGCTGATCTGATGCTGGAGCTGGAAGGTGGCCATAGGAACTCTGTAAAGAAACGTCGCAAAATATTAAAAAGTTTTTTAATTTAATTTATTATTTAGAACTCGATACAACTAATAATCTCATTATACGGTTTGTCTCTTTTTAATTGCACAGTGATTGTCGACGTGTGGTCCTTAGTTCATAGTGTACTTGGATGTACATTTATTATTAATATTTAAAAAAAAATCATAGAGATTAAAATGAAAATTAATGACAAATAGATTCCTAAGCTAATAAAGACAACCGTTACTGGTGGAAGGGTAGAGATGATCCCTTGCCCGGTTGCTCAATAAGGCAGCAGGATAGCTTTAATGGGTGTTCATACATCAAACTTTATATCGTAACATGCATGTATGCATAAGTGTGTATTTCGCAGATAAACAACTGTGCGCTTTTCCCAGAAATTTACTACATCGCACAACAAAACTGTGAAATAAGCTATCGCCTGCGAAATTCCCGGACCAACACGACCTTCGAACCTTCAAGAAAAGAACGCATTCCATCTTAAAAGGCAGACAACGCACTTGTGACAACGCACCTCTGGTGTTGCGGGTGTTGGCGGCGGTAATTGCTTACGATCAGGTGATGCATTTGCTCGCTTGACTCATATACCATAAAAAAAAAAACTAATGTCCTGTAGTAGACCTGTTTTATTCCTTGGAAAGAGCTCAAATAAAATCCAAAACTCGTTGGGCATCCCAAAAATATTTTGATAAATTACACGGCATTTGGAAAACCTTATACATTCATGAAATATGTATCATATACATATGTTTCTTTTTCACTGACCTGAAATTGCGAAACTAATTGCTAGTCCACTTTTGAAGTCGATTTCTTTGAAAGGAAAAATTTCGCTTCAGATGAAATATCTAAAGCGTTTAATATTAAAATATGTGAGGTGTGTCGGCGGCTCCATTTGCGACGAAGTAGGCTGCTCACTCTACGCTCACACCCGCTCGAGTTATGGAGATGAGCGAGACCCCTTTAGTTTACCAGTGCGTGATATTAATATGTTGATGTGCATCGCTTTGTGCCGGTAACTTTATTGCTAATGTACTAGAAAAGTCCATAGTGATGTAGGGATTGAGTGTTATTATGGTTAAGGTATCAAATACATATATCCTCATCACATAACTACCGTGGGAGAGCCACGCTTCGGCATGAATGGGCCGACTCGACCCGCGTGATACCACGGCCTCACAGAAAACCGGTGTGAAATAGTGCTTGCGCTGTGTTTCACCGAGTGATCCTCTCACTCACCGGAGGCCCATAACCTAAATCCCCTCCCCCTATCCACCAAAGGCCGGCAACGCACTTGTGACGCCTCTGGTGTTTGCAGGTGTCCATGGGCGGCGTTAATCGCTCACCATCAGGCGATACGTTTGCTCGTTTGCCCGCCTATTCCATAAAAAAAAATAAAGAAAAGAAAAACTGGCAAGCACTATTTCACACCAGTTTTCTGTGAGGCCGTGGTACCACTCCGGTCGAACCGACCCATTCATGCCGAAGCGTGACTCTCCCCTGGTATGGTTGTATAGTTTTACAATCATTTCTATCTCTAATCGTTTTGATGCACATACTTTCTGCTAGAATCAAAACGAAATACATGTAAACCTTGTCAAAATTTATCTCATAAATAAATATCCTCAACTGTATTACACTTGAAATAAACCACGTTGTTAGTTTATTCAGTGGAGTTGTTAATATAGAATTGTGCAAGCAAAATATTACTTGCCTCGTCGGATAATCTTGAGACAAACAAACCCCTGTGTTTGTATATTCTGTTCATTTTTCACTGCTGAACTTAGAATGAAACACTAGATGGATATAGATAATTTAACATAAGAGTAAGTTTGTATGTAACAATGTATTATTGACTTACTTTAGAATTTTTTGTGTTCCTTGTTTATCGGGTACTATACTTACAAAAGATTAAGTTTTTTTAAAAAAGCACTCCTTCCCTGCAGTAATTTAAAACTTAAAAACTTAATGCTTATATAGCTATGCTTATGTAGAAGAGCTGTAAGCTATACATTAACTTACAGCTCTTCTACTTATGCCATTATTGCGAAAATTTATGAAAACGAAAATAGTTTTTATATTTCACATTGCTATATATGTGACGCTAATAGCTGGTGTTTCATGGGCAGGCTTTTCACGGCTACTATGTGGAACGACTTGGTAACACTTGGTGACACATATTTTTTGAAGTGAAAACTCCTTTAGCGGCGTTGTGCACTTTTATGGGATAGGTAAAAATGTTAAACTCGCGTCAGGACACGTGACCTGATCGAATATTCATAAGTGCTTACGCGAGTGTGCGTGTGTGTTTCTAGTACAGCCTGTTAAGCGCATGCACGGATGGTGACAGCTGTTGGCTCGACTGTCTGTATACTTCTAACATTCGTGTATATCAAGTGTTTAAAATTTAGAAATTGAATACAGTGCATCTATTAATGAAAAAAGTGACAAAAAAATAGTGAAATAAAATGAGTGAGTACTTTATAAAAATACTAGATTGAAAACCCGGCTTCGCTCGGGTAATATGTTTAATATGTATAGCTTTAACCTATATTTTTATAACATCACTGTAATCATTTCTGTAGTTATCGATTCTCAAGAAAAATTAAAGGCAAAGCAAGACAGATTCGTATAGCATCTTTCATTGTGTAATAAATATAGGAAATTAAAACTGCAAAGTCAAGATGTCATCCGTTGTCAGCATAGAAAAAATATAAAATTTCTAATTTTTACAAATAACATTCTATGTTATAAGTTTTCACTTCTAACGGCAGTCTTTATGACTGCATTTTTTTTATCAGAGTCATTATAATTCGTAACATTTAAGCATATAGGTATACTCATGCCTATCTTTTTAGGGGAAAAAACAAGAATACATGTACGTGCATATATTGCAGTTTTGTTCACATTTTCCTTCTTCGCCACAAATAAACAATTTCCAACTCTACGCTACATCACAAAAATGCGTCTATAATAAAAGCCAAACTCCGCTTTAACACTGCCAGCAAGTTCGGCGTGGATATAACCCCGTAAGTCAGCTCAAAGGATTAGTATTAAGCGTCACTCGTCAGGAGTTAGTTGACCGAATTCTATGGGATTAACTCTCAGCCATAACGGTGTAATTGAGGGTCGTCAATTTAGTTGGATTTAGTTGAAGTTTGACATGACTGACGTTGCTCTTTGAGTACAATTCGTATCTCGACGAAAACGTTTTAAATTAGAATCTTTCAACCTCGCCTGACAATTATCCTCTTCGATATTTCTGGATCGATACGACCTTTATTCAAGAAAAAAGCGTAGATAGGTACTCATTCTTCAAAAGTCGGAAACGTGCTTGTAACTCCTAAGTTGCAATGGTTCATAGATGGTGGCACTCACTTTCCATCAGGTGACCAGTCTGCTCGTTTATCTGCTATGTCATAAAAATGGTCCTCGTTTAATTGTTGCATTATCTTCATTCGCAATAAGTATGATGATACTCCTCATGCTTTCACTTTAGCGCGCTCATATTTAAAAAAAAAACCGTACGACTTGTGGCTTCTATATCAGGTATTCTTGATGAATTTCAGTTTTATACGTAGAAACCTCTACTACTTAAAAGTTCATTTAGCCCCGATACCCATGAGCTAAACGTACATAGAATAGTATTAAAATAAGTTGTTGTGTAAAGCTGCATAAGTTTTAAGCATAAGCAAGAGGTAATGCGTTGCTAACTCGCTGAATCGTATTTTGTGATGTTTATTTCGGCACTAGTTTTTACATCTCGTCACAGTCATAAAGATTCTTATGTCTGTTAAAATTCACGCTTATATGTAGTCTTAAGAGTTCAGGTTGCTTTATGTACAAAACTAGAAAAGAAACTAAAACTATTTCTACCTAAACATTATAAACTAAAGTTCCAGACGTTAAGCTCAAGGAACTTTTATACCAATTGCTTAGATGCTATTGAACTATATGGCTGCGTTACTAACATGCATTTAATAATATGTGTATAATACCCTTTATACTTCTTAAACGTTAAAATTTCATCCCTAGCAAAGGGAGCTTCAAATTTCGGAAATGACACCGTGCTTCTTTGTCTTTCTACGGGTAAAAGGGATCCAAGCAAACACATATTAAGAGTGTTTAAATATAAAGGCTAAGAAATACGATATTAAATCTCAAAAAATACAACTGCGCCTGTAACAAAGCAGTCGTTACACTCTATATCTATTTTCTAACTTTTTTTTACACGTCTCTCCTGAATTATAAGTCCAAATGGTTGTCACGCTACTGAAACGTGACTGCCATGCAAGATTCAACCAAATGGTTGTAGCTAGACACGGTTATAAGTTTATAACTTTGTTCGCTTATCCTTGTGCCTTATGTCTTTTTGTAAATTTATTGTGATGTTGATACTCTGAGCTGATTTCTATATTCGAACTGTAGAGAAAGAGAAAAAAAGTTTGCATCTAAAGCTACATTTGCATACAAAGTCCTGTGTAACTAACACACTAACAAATACTAAAAATCAGCCACTATCGAACGACATCCAACTAAATAATACGGTTACATTAAATGTTAAGCCAGCACATACAACAATACTCTAATATATATACTAAATGACATTTCTTCATGTTAGCGTTACAAGTGCCAATGGATGGAATCAATTTCAGTGCCTACACAGACCTTTAATTAATCCAAGTCAAAATCCAAAATACTTATTTTTAACCGACTTCAAAAAAGGAGGTTTCTCAATTCAATCGTATGTATTTTTTTGTTTCTTTTTTTTATGTTTGTTCGCGGATAACTTTGTCGTTTATGAATCGATTTTGATGATTCTTATTTTAATGGAAAGGAGATGTCCCAACGGTGGTACCATGACAAAGACATTAATGTCTCATGATGGCATCCAAGAGTAATCGAGTCGAACCTTGAAGTTGGTTTTATTTTTTTAAAATTGTACTTGTATTATATTATTAATGACAATACTGGAATTTCCTTGTAAAACCGAAATCTAAAAAACATAGCAGTAGTCTGTAATTGGTAATCGAAGTTACACGAAATTACAACCTTAAAGCTAACATAAACTCAGTCTCAAAGTGACGCACAAATTAATTGATAGATGGACGTACTTGTAGCGGTGCCTCGACAAAATTCAGATTTACCTTAACATCAAAATTTTGCGCCATTAGATTTACTGTGTAGCTAATACAGGCTTTAAACTCAGAGACACAGTTCCTTGTACTGACCGAGGTTGCTATCTAGACTCGTTGGCGAGATGCCTAAAGACGGTCACCAATCATGTCTTCCACACTGAGCTTTCTTGGTAATGTATTGGTATGCTGAAAACTAACAAAACATTGTTGCATTGCATTAAGTAAATAGTATCTGTCTTTACAGGAACTATATATATATACTAGCTGTCCCGGCAAACGTCGTTTTGCCATAACTACTAATAAATTAAAAATTAATTAAAAAAACATTGTCCAGCGGACAAAATTGTGAATCTAAATCATTCCCAGATCCCCTTGAACACACACAAAAAAATTCATCAAAATCGGTCCAGTCGTTTGAGAGTAGTTCAGTGACATACACACTCACAGAAGAATTATATATATAAAGATATAAATAAATAAAGATTTCAAACATCTAACACACAACGCCATGTAGTTCTCAAGCTAAGCAGAGCTAATGTTATGGGTACTAGACAACTGATATAAATACATATACACTTTTTGTACATATTATACATAGAAAACACCACCAAATATTTGCAGATCATACGAATTTGATCCGACCCGGGAATCGATCCCGAGACCCAATAATAAGTGTACAATTATCGTCATTTTAATTTCCTTCATAATTTTTTCTTTAAAATGTTCTTCCGTATCGTATCGTAACCAAACATTGAAATAAAAAGATAAGACCTGAGGCCCTTAATTTGTATACACGATGCCAGCTCTAATGAACTCGAGCTGAAGGTAATGGCATGGAAAAATTGTGCACCTCGCCCTCAAGCCGGTACATACAACCGATATTAGTTAGGGAGCTCGCCTTACACTTGTTAAGGAGTAAGAAAGAGGACGGAGCAGGTGGATTGATAATACGTCTTTAGGTTGATTTTCCGATAAAATAATAAGATCTAATTGTGTCTTGTTAATTCTGAAGTTAGATATTAAGTGTAGCAAATAGAAAAATAACAGAGTTTACATTGAATCACGTTGATTAACATGTTTAGTTTCATAAATAGTAAGACAGTGTATTTTGGAACCACAATGGTAAAAGTGAAACTGCTAAGTCTAAACAAGACAGTTTGTAAATCGATTGTACCCTTCGAGCTTTTTCCAAACTAGGGTGCAATTGGCTTTCAATTTACTACTACACAACTGAACTTCTCTGATTTTTACGTAGAGCAACCCAAGTACTCGACGATATGGAATTTCTGTAGATAGGCTTCTGTGACATTTAAGGGCTCCGGCTACTAAAAGATGATCAGACCTTAAATCTGATTCACAAACTTTTTATTTCAATTACATAAAGGATTATTTAAATTAGCTCGAAATTAGACAAAATACACGCACACAAAATAGTTGAATAAAATAATAGTTAAAATAAACTTTTTATCATTAACCTTAAAAAATATAGTTTTAAGAATATAAGTTGCATAAAAAATCTGTCAGTCTTACCAAATCAAATATACCTATTATGTTTTCAGTTTTATCTACCCGTAAGTCGAATTCACAATTCAACTGACAACTTAAACCGCTTTATAAATAACCATGAAGTATGCTCACACTTTACATAAGTTGATAGTTGTTGTCTGATACCAACAGACGCCCTATGAGGTCCTCACACCTCGCCTCCCAACAAGTCTAACGTGTTGAATAATGGAGAGCAAACTTGTATTTATAATTTATTAAACACTGCATACACTTAAGAGCCATCGCTTTACATATAGATACCTTTTTTTGTCGGATACAATCTTACTGGTTATGTCGGACTCGATCCGAACATAAATCTCACGCCGTCTCTGGTACTAGCCAGATAACCAGGTGTACCCTAAAAAGGAAATCTTCGGAACCCCAACGTAACATGAAGATACATATCTGAAAATCTCATCGGTTAAGAATGCTGAGTGTAATTGTGTTTAATAGACGGTTTATTTCACTAAATCATCATTGTACAAAAAAATTCACACCTTAGCAATTTAAAAAAAAAAGATAATCACGTGGTACTTTGGGTTTGGAGTTTGACATACTGTAGACAGAGTTTGTTAAGGAAAATTGTCTCAATCCTCGATGAGAGAAAGGCTGTCGAATCCTTACTACAACAGATTTTGGTTCTCTCTCTGAGCTTGTACTATTCACTACCACACAGCCTCTTTAAAGTTGATAATGATATCTGACCCGGATTATTGCTCGCAATTGTATGTTCTAAGTCCGTACTAAAAAAAAAGATAGGAGAATTTATTCAGATGAAGTACACGTGAGTTTGTTGGTGGCGCTGCCACAATTAAACTTCTCAACCGATTGTAAGGTATTTATTTACGGTATTCAGGGGTGTATAAAACAAAAATGTTTATATTTATCTATCTAGCTGCACATCGTGAATCGAATGAATTGTGTTAAATGATTACCGGAACCAATTAGATAATTTACTGCTTTGTCATTCTTTTGATAGAAGTTGTGTTTATAGTTTGTAGGTTTATGTACGATCTTAAGGTTTAGTTGTTCTGACATCTTAACATTTCAAAACTTGGACGGCAAACGGCAGTAAATTGAAAATAAATGTGTTGTATCTCCCCATATAATAATAGAATCGTGAGTATAAAGAAATTAAGGATAATTGTAGCTTCCTTCTTAGTACAATTAGATTGACAGTAAAACTTGTTTTTCAATTAGTATTTAAGTAGAAGTAATAAATAATTCTGTAGATAAAAATACAGTTATGTATTTTGCTTGACTTTAGATGTTTGTAACTAAAAGGGAGAATATATATAGAAAAAGTCGGTTATAAAGCGGATTTCGTTGAATATAATGTTGCTTAAAAAAATTCGGCACATCATTAACAGCGCTCATTTTATTTATACAAGAGTTCTGTCTGTCCCCGGAACTACGATACAGCCCCGTCGGGTTTCTTAACGTTAGAAATATGTTAAGAAACCTTTTCAGAATATTTTCAAAATAAACGTGGGTGTCCTTCCGACTGACACTTGGTGTCATTGTAACTGCCGTCATCTTTTAATGCTTTTGTTAAATATCGGGAATAATACCCGGAAAATGGGGAAAATATGAAATAAGTTTGGTGAGAAGTTTTGCAAATACAAATGAGTATTCAAAAATTGTGAGAAACTTTGTCCACATGTCTTTGATACCACTGTCCAAATGTTATTGTCCAGTTCAGTGAATGCGAGATACCACTTTGTAATCACTTTATGAATATGTGAAATAAAAAAAGTTTTCTACTCTAACTCTGAAGTCAGTGCAATTCCCAACGAAAAATGTTGTTGTTTGGCAAGTTTGACGCCTGATAATACTTACTGTCACTTTGTCTCCATAGGCAGTCAACTGGCACAAATGCGTTGCCGTTCTTGTCGGTATAAAGTCTCAGCCATAAAAAAATATCTTAACTCTGGTTTTCTTTAATTATGTTGCATCACTCCGGTCGAGAAAACCCATAATTATGTACCAGATCACAACTGTCTTACGTTTCCTTTTATTGGTTTTATCTTTCCTTTCTTAAACCAAGACGAATTGTATCTCTTACATTATTTTGATGACCTTACGCCCCAGTGATTTATTATCTCAAAAGCAAATACAAGAATATACATATTCAATTAAACAATACCGACTTACTTAATATTACAGCAATGTTGGCACCTGTAGCTATGTATAATGTATATCCAGTCATTGGGGAGGTTTACGACCCCATTCCGGTGTGTATCACCTTGCCTAAAGGAGGGCGGCAGATAAATGAGAAGATTGGAACGTTTTTGGGAAGTCAATGTACGATAAAGGGGTTCTGAAGTGGCATTTAGTCGTTAATATTGGTTTTTATTAAGCAACAATATGTTTGTTTATGTATAAGTAGATGTATATAGTAATAGAAAAACAAGAAGATGAATCTTGTTTAGATAACTGATTACCGCCACACTCAAACCTAGAATTCACTACCAGCGCACGTGTTTCCAAGACACGTGCAACTATTATGTAATAGTTGCAAACCAGACATTTTGTAACTATTACATCCTACTAATATTATAAATGTGAAAGTTTGTAAGGATGGATGGATGTTTGGATGGATGTTTGTTACTCTTTCACGCAAAAACTACTGAACGGATTTGGATGAAACTTTACAGTAATATAGCTTATACATCAGAATAAGACATAGGCTACTATATGCCGCGACACCGACATATACGCGGGCGGAGCCGCGGGCAACAACTAGTGAAAAAATAAACCATGCATGCTTTCCACTCTAGAGTGAGAATAGTGTTCCCTCCCTTTGAATAATCTCCCCGATTGAATTAGGAGTAGGGTTACGTGTTTGTACTTGTTGGGGTCAGGTATTTACACCCACACAGTAAAGAAATTACCCTCTTACCACCCTAGTGAAGTAAATGGTTGTAATTGAAAGCCAACTTAAGTAAAACTGAATATCTTTATCCGGGGAGTAAATGTATTCAATTTAACTAAATATCTGCATATAAATTATAAACACTATATTCAAATTACCACTCGGAATAAAAAAAATAAAAGGAAATGTGGGAATACAAAAGCGTTCAAAGGTGTATGTAATTGAGATGCAAATTTGTAACTTTATGCGTGGTGTGTGTCAAAATTATGTAGATTAAGGACGATATTATTAAGGTACTCCCACACAGCAGAAAAAGAAATAAGTCTCTAAGTGAGATTATAGTACAGGGAAACTGTGTGTAGGCGAGAAGTACAGTTTTCTTGGGAGAATCATGCTGGTATGAATGATACCGTTTTCTCACCAAAAACTACTATTAAGCTATTATTTCATTTCTTTTGACTGACTCAACGAGATCATCTAAGCCCGAAACCCTGACTTGTCCCCTAATTTTAAGCAGAGAGGGGTCTCAAAGGCTGGTAATACACACACATGCATGTACATTACATAATAGTTATAACTTACAGTTTTTGAGTAATAACACGCCTACCCTATTGACGATTCGAACTTTGTGGCGCAATGGTAGTGTATGCGACTGCTGTGCTTGAGGTCTCGGGTTCGATTCCCGGGTCGGACCAAATATTTGTATGATCTGCAAATATTTGTTTCGGACGGTTATTTTCTATGTATAATATGTATGTATTTAAAAAACGTATAAATGTATTTATTTATATCAATTGTCTAGTACACATAACACAAGCTCTGGGACTAGATAGCGTTGTGTGTTAGATGTCCGAAATATTTATTATTATTTTTTATTATTATAATCTGAAAAAGCACTGGTTATCCCCATACCCATAACACAAGTTAGATCTTACCATGGGTACCAGAGTTCCATTTCGTTTATGCACATTTTTATGTTGTAAATGTATTAGTGTGTATGTGAGTGTTATGGTACAAGTTTGTGTGAAAAATCTTTCTGCTTATGTGTTAGATGTCCGAAAGTATTTATTTATTTATTTTATTTTTGTCTAGCGGCATTAAAGACAAATGTTTGCTTTTATTAATTCTTTAACGAAATAACGTTAAAATATTTAGTTTTTTTAAGCGTTTGTGTAACATTTGAAGAAAAATAAATTAATGAAAAAAAAAAGAAAGGCATATGTCCAGCAGTGGACAGCGATAGGCTGATAATGACAAAAAAAAATAATAACACACTGTAACCTGTCAATCATCACTGTAGTTTGTTTTTTTTTCAACACTCCAATTGAGTCTATGTTACGTTGACATAGCATTTGATGTTCACGAACTGATAAGTTATGTATGTTATATGTTATACAACAAAAAAATTATGAAAAAGATATCGTGAAGTTACAGAATCGTGACGAAAACAATTATGAGATCTACATACGATTAAAAATAATTTGTGGTTCAATTTCCTAGTGTACACTTCTACTGGTGATTGATATCACTCAGTGTGTTAGTAATTTACCACAAATTGCTCCAATTTCAAGTTGTTCTGAAAAGGTCATATAATAAATAACACCCTTACACATCTCACACGGCCATCAGATTCTAGATTAGACTGTACTACGGTAACTACGATAACCACACTGCTAATTAACATACTGATGGATTTGAGCAAATATAAAATTATAACTTACTAGCTGAACCCCGCGATGTTACCCGCGGTTATTGTTTTACCGCGAGTAACGCCGCGGAACAAAGTTAGTGTAAAAAAGTAGCCTAACTTACTCCCTTGATCATCAGCTACCTGCCAGTGAAAGTACCGTCAAAATCGGTCCAGCCGTTCCAGAGATTACCCGGAACAAAAAGTGTGTCGGTGCAAGGCATGGAATTCAATTTTTTTTTTTTTTTTTTTATGTTTGACCCTGCCATAATGACTCTACTCTGCCTGATGGAAAGCATAAGCAGAATCCAAGAGTGATGGTCACCATACTGCGAACGCAGACAATGCAACAATGCAGCATGGTGACCCACACCATGGCGGGCTAGTGATGCTTTCGCATCATTGGGCCTCCGGTCTCGCACTCACCAACGAAACACGACAGCATGATCGCTGTCATTTTACGTTGATTTTCTGTGCGAGGGTAGTGCCGCCCCGGTCGAGCCGGCCCGTTCGTGCTGAAATCAGCGTGGCTCTACTACCTTCAGATTTGACCTACATTCAACCCATACTTATATATTTCTAACTGAATTCATATAAAGCTATCGTTTTCGTAACGTAAAACACGTGCCTACAGATCACATACTCTTTGTTGGTTTAACATTTTGTTTTTTTTTTATTCTTCTGTAACTTTATTCTTAATTTAAATATTCAGTTGACTTGAGGAATTTATCAAAGGAAGGCGACGTTATTAGATTTTGCTAGGTACTAGGCACTTCTAGATCACGTTAATTAAAAGAAAACTGATATTACAATGAAAAAAGTTAGCTTTCGCGGTACAATTAAATCGAGCTTAGTTTGCGCTGTTAATTTATTTCAGCTCAATAATATTAGTAGTCTTTTTTGTTGTAGTAGTAGTAGTTTAGTAGTTTTGACATTAACTGACCAAGAAAACGAACTTAGCATACTAAGATAAGAAATAATTAAAACGAAATTGGAAAACGACCTATGTGAACAATACTAAAATAACGTGTGAGCGTGCAAGTGTAGTGTTGTGAGGAATGTGAGGGGTGTAGCGCGTGCGGTCCCAGGGATGGTCGCGCGCGATGAAGCGCGGCGGCGGCGCGTGCGCGTGGCTCGGCACGCCCTGCGCGCGCAAGAATGGAGCCGTCTGCACGTGCCGCGTGCATACCGCGCTGCTACAGGTTAGTATATACGAAAACACTAGAAATAAAATGGCAAGGTGTGTACACGATGACTGGGGTTCGTTTGCTGAATCAAAACTATGGTCCTTTATTCAATAAGCCTACCCATATATACTATACGCGAATAGCTTTTATTTAATCAATCTTTAGGTACAAATAAAAACGCCTCTGTGGTTTGTTTCGGCATTTCTCTCCACAGTGTTTCTTAGGACATGCTAGCGCCTTCAAGCTGAAAATCCGGCGTGTAAAAATATCTGTAACATATTTCCTAAAAAAAATATCATACAAGGATTCTAAAAGCATTTGAATCATAGAAATCAACTGTGCTGTCTGTAATCAGCCACAGTTTATGATGATGGTCTGTGATCATTGAATGACAACACAAAATCACCTACTGTTCTTGTACGAGTAAGAGCATATTGTAAAATTGATTAGGTATATCTCGGCAAACTGAACTTTTTAATTTCTTCAAAAATATTATCGCTAAAAATTTGAAGTGGATCATTTGAGTAAGATACATATTTTGTAGTAAATTCAAAAGTAACTCTGATAACGTCTCACTGAATGAAATTTGTCATGGAGATACTTCCTCAAGAGGAAGAATATATAGGCTGCTCTATGCCGTGATAACCGACAGACATACTTTCGGAGCCACGGCCAAAAGATAATCTTTATATAATAAATAATACAAACTATGTACTTAGCAATACATCATTATGTATGCGATAAAAGTAAGTTCTTCGCATTACCAATTTCTTATTAGATTTGGAAATTGGACAAGTTTTATAATGAAACTTGTGAGTCGATTATGTATTCCACGAGGAAGAAATTAAATCGTTTTCAAAACTTTAACGTTCTTAGAGGAAGTTTCACGAGAGCGTAATCTCTTCTCGAAGATGACTTAAGTGATGTCCTCAATGTTATTGAAGATATACTGGCAAAGTAAACAGCTGTGTTGTTGATTGTTTCTGCAACTGTTTAAATGATCTTAGTTTGAACTGTATTTACACTTGCGCGACTTAACACAAGTAGTTTTATGTTGTTCAGCGGGACTTATACACAAAATTGTACTTATCATTTCCTGAGTTTTCAGATGTCTTATCGCTCGTGGATCAATATCGAGATAATCTATTGTTGGATTGTATTGCTATACTTTCCTTTTGCGCTGGTATTAGCATGAATCCTCACGCATTCTTACATTTAGGTAATACTTAAGATTTACGAACTACCTTGTTTGCAGCAGACGATTATTCAAGATGCCTAAATTATTAGAAATTAAATAACCCTTTGAGATAGTGAACTGTAAACGTCGTAAAGTCAGGAACGGCTTGAGTCAGTCAATAGAGTTGAAAGTCAGTAGTTAGAAATATACAAACCATAACCCGACTAAAACACTATTGATAAAATTGATATAGCTTTTACTTGAACACACACGCACTTATACTTCACCAGTGCACACAACCTACGTACCTTAGATAGTTTTCCATTTCAATTATTGTCAATAATTATGTTAAATTGATGATTATTTAATAGAGATGCGCCGAATATTCGTTTGGTATTCGGTATTCGGCGTATTCGGCATCTTTTTCCCTATTTGTATTCGGCCGAATTATTCGGTTCGAGTGCCGAATATATTCGGTTCGAGTAGGTATTTCTATTTCCTTCATACACGACACCGTATAGAAATGAAAGACAAAATGTCTTATGTAAGACTTATGTTAGATCATAAGTCAAAGAAATTGTATGAAGAATGTGTTGAACAATGCTACTAAAATAAAGCAATTAAACTCAAAATCAACATTTATTGAATGGAAGAATGGGCCGGCTAGATCGGAGTGATACCACGGCCGAAAACAGGTATGAAATAGCGCTTGGGCTGAGTTACACCGAGTGAGTGAGGATACCTCTTCTAATACAGAATGTATGTGATCACCTGAGTGAGTCGCAGTAAAATGTTTTATTTGTAGAAGTCTATGTGGTAGATCAAAGTCTTCACTAAACCAGTATAAAGTGAAGCTTAGGAAACTAAGCATGTTGTTCATGCAAGTACACATATCAGATGTAATCGAGCCGTGACTTTTGAGATTTCGTCTTTGATCAATTTTTTCATCATCATTACTATATCAGCCATAAGAAGTCTACTACTGAACGTAGGCCTATTGATTTCCATTTCGGCCGGTCGGTAGCGGCCTGCATCCAACGAGTCCCTGCGATCTTAACCAGGTCTTTCGTCCAGCTTGCGGGAGGCCTTCCTACGCTTCGTTTGCCGTCATGTGGTCTCCACTCGAGAACCTTTCTGCCCCATCGGCCATTGGTTCTCCGAGCTATGTGTCCTGCCCACGTAATACGGGGGTAATCCCGCCCACACGCCCATCACTGTAACTCCTGTACACCAGGATCAACAGCAGTGACCCACGAACATACGGAGTTATGACACTCGGGAAGTCCAAGGAAAAAATTTACCGTCTTGGAACCGCATCGAAATTAATCAGAAGAATAAACAGGAGGAGTTGAAAATATGATAAGTCCACTTCTTCCTTAGCAAAGCGGGAGACAAAATGAAGTCAAAATAGGCAGACACCTTTTTTTAAACCGGGAAGCACCACGGATAAAATATTATGGCTCCTAAGTGAGCTATATTTGACACGTAGCTTACATGTTAAAACCTGTTTACGCGGCAAAACAATGATATGGTTAACCGAATAATTCGGCCGAATATCCGGTTCGGTAAAGGTTAAACCGAATAGTATTCGGTATTCGGTTATTCGGTGAAACGACTATTCGGCGCATCTCTATTATTTAATATAGAAATAAGTACCTACCTTAGTCTATATTTTCTTTTCTTTGGAGGCGCAATTGCATTTATATTTTTACCCGACTACCGCAAAGCCAAAGGAGGGTTATGATTTTGACAGGCTATGTATGTATATATGTATGTTCATTTGTTCCCTCATAGCTCCTTAACTATTCATTAGTGTAAGTAGTGTACTTTAAAGTACTGTATTAAAAAATAAATTTGAGAGAAATATGCCGTGTTTGGTATCATACAAAAGGGCTTCACTTGTACATTTCAAAATTACATATATTATTAGCATTTGCTCCTGACTTTGTCCGTATTTATTCGATAAGTGTGATATTTATATATGATATGGTACCTATTTAAAATATACTTTGCAAAGAAATATTATAGAGGCACCAAAACATTTTAAATAAAAAAAGTAAAAACTGAAACCCAACTACGACAAAAACGACGCTGAAAAACTTGAAACAAGATTCAAAAGCGTAGTCACGCGTTGTTAGTGTTATGGACTATGGTACATTACACTTCATGGACTACGGCTTTTGAAACTTAGTACCACCACCGAGACAGCTTAAATCACTCAGGCCATGATATTGACACCTCATTCCTTGAAATCGATTCAGTAATTTAGGCGCTACGGTGTAACAGACATACATAGCCTGCCAAAACTTTTACCCTTTATTTTAGCTTTACCGTAGTCAGGTAATAAATTCCTTTAAGGACGCGTTTGCAAAATTGATAGGTACAGAATCGAATTACTACGTTGACACAAGTTACACAAACAAGTGCAAATCGGATAGCGGCAGGTATAAATGTCAACTTGCCTAAATTGATATTTTGAAAGTTTTTTATATTTTCTCATTTCTATGTAATAGGTACTTACCTCCGGACTTGCTGGAGTGACCTGAAGGTGTACTTCGGTGACTGCTTATGGAACTCCTAGACGAGTTGACAGTCTCACCGAGTTTGGGCTCGTTTTGTTAGTTATGACTAGACCTTACCTCCGGACTACATGGAGTGACCTGAAGGTGTACTTCGGTGACTGCTAGTGGAACTCCTAGACGAGTTGACATAGTCTTACCGATTTTGAGCTTATTTTGTTAGTTATGATGAGACCTTACCTCCGGCTTAGGTGGAGTGACCTGAAGGTGTACTTCGGTGACTGCTTTTGGATCTCATAGACGAATTGACATAGTCTTACCGAGTTTGGGATCGTTTTGTTAGTTCTGATGAGACATTACCTCCAGACTAGATGGAGTGACCTGAAGGTGTACTTCGATAACTGCTAATGGAACTCCTCGACGAGTAGAACTAGGTGTGCCGAGTTTGGGCTTGTTTTGTTAGTTATGATGAGACCTTACCTCCAGACTAGATGGAGTGACCTGAAGGTGTACTTCAGTTCCATTAGCAGTTACCGAAGTACACCTTCAGGTCACTCCATCTAAGCCGGAGGTAAGGTCTCATCATAACTAACAAAATAAGCTCAAAATCGGTAAGACTATGTCAACTCGTCTAGGAGTTCCACTAGCAGTCACCGAAGTACACCTTTAGGTCACTCCATATAGTCCGGAGGTAAGGTCTCATCATAACTAACAAAATGACCCCAAACTTGGTAAGACTATGTCAACTCGTCTAGGAGTTCCACAAGCAGTCACCGAAGTACACCTTCAAGTCACTCCATGTAGTCCGGAGGTAAGGTCTCATCATAACTAACAAAATGAACCCAAACTTGGTAAGACTATGTCAACTCGTCTAGGAGTTCCACTAGCAGTCACCGAAGTACACCTTCAGGTCACTCCATCTAAGCCGGAGGTAAGGTCTCATCATAACTAACAAAATAAGCTCAAAATCGGTAAGACTATGTCAACTCGTCTAGGAGTTCCACTAGCAGTCACCGAAGTACACCTTCAGGTCACTCCATCTAAGCCGGAGGTAAGGTCTCATCATAACTAACAAAATAAGCTCAAAATCGGTAAGACTATGTCAACTCGTCTAGGAGTTCCACTAGCAGTCACCGAAGTACACCTTTAGGTCACTCCATATAGTCCGGAGGTAAGGTCTCATCATAACTAACAAAATGACCCCAAACTTGGTAAGACTATGTCAACTCGTCTAGGAGTTCCACAAGCAGTCACCGAAGTACACCTTCAAGTCACTCCATGTAGTCCGGAGGTAAGGTCTCATCATAACTAACAAAATGAACCCAAACTTGGTAAGACTATGTCAACTCGTCTAGGAGTTCCACTAGCAGTCACCGAAGTACACCTTCAGGTCACTCCATCTAAGCCGGAGGTAAGGTCTCATCATAACTAACAAAATAAGCTCAAAATCGGTAAGACTATGTCAACTCGTCTAGGAGTTCCACTAGCAGTCACCGAAGTACACCTTTAGGTCACTCCATATAGTCCGGAGGTAAGGTCTCATCATAACTAACAAAATAAGCTCAAAATCGGTAAGACTATGTCAACTCGTCTAGGAGTTCCAGAAGCAGTCACCAAAGCACACCTTCAGGTCACTCCACCTAAGCCGCAGGTAAGGTCTCATCATAACTAACAAAATGAGCCCAAACTCGGTAAGACTGTGTCAACTCGTCTAAGAGTTCCAAAAGCAGTTACCGAAGTACACCTTCAGATCACTCCACCTAAGCCGGAGGTAAGGTCTCATCATAACTAACAAAATGAGCCCAGACTCGGTAACACTATGTCAACTCGTCTAGGAGTTCCACTAGCAGTCACCGAAGTACACCTTCAAGTCACTCCATGTAGTCCGGAGGTAAGGTCTCATCATAACTAACAAAATGAGCCCAAACTCGATTAGACTATGTCAACTCGTCTAGAAGTTAGAAAAGCAGTCACCGTAGTACACCTTCAGGTCACTCCACCTAAGTAGGAGGTAATGTCTCATCAATCGAGCCCGAACTCGCACAATACTACTTAGTTTTAGCAAACTAAAATATTGTTATAAAAATCTGTAAATAGAAGAAACCTCCTCCTTTTTTTGAAGTCGGTTAAAAATAATCTAACGTTGTCAAGTATCAACCTATTCTGGTTTATCGAATATATTGAATTCGAAGAGCGATCTTTTCAACAAGAGCTAATGCAAACAGGCGACACAGTGTCCACTCATGACGGCGGCTGAGCGCAGACTGAGATTACGAAATTTTTACGCGATAAATCAAAAGAGGTTCAAAAAAATAAAATAACCCTTATTGCAATCGACTACGATTCATCCGTAATAGCAAAATATGAGAAAATATAAGCTCCGGTTGTTATTTTTTCTGCGACTTTCTGTGACACTTTTATACTATTTTTTTCCTCGGATTTATAATTGACTATATATGCCTTCTTACATTATTTTTAGAAATTCTAAAATAGGTTGATTGTAGAACAAAAATGTACCAAAACTCAACCCGATATCGTAAATACTGTGGAAAATGGTTACGGAAGATCGTTTTTACAATATAAAAAAATACAATTTCCAAAAAAGTTGTCCCTCGGATTTGAAGATGAAGAACTAATCTATAAGTGTTAGTACTTTGTTATATTCAATTTGTTTAGTTTAGTTACAAATTGCACCGAAAAAAAGCATAATTTTGTACGAATCGTAAACGCGCCCTTAATGTTTGGTCAGTGAGTCCTTGAATTCTCCAACAGAAAATTGTCTTTGGAATTCTCAAAACTAAATATAAGTATGTCTTGAGAACGTAGGAAAAGAAGTTTCTCTTTGATTCCATTGGAATATTCTCAAAAAGTTCTGATTTAGCTCTTGTACGGTCGGACGTTCCTTACTCGAGTTTGTGTCATATTTATCTTGTTAGAATTTGCTCTGCAAGTCTTTCAATTTTGTGATCAAATATAGCTTTTATCGTGTCTTGCTTGACAATTTTTTTATATTCTAGTATAATTTTATTGTGATTCTAGTTTTTACAAATACTGCGCATATGGCGTAGTTGTTTAAAGGCCACGTGTTTACTGTACCGAGTGTTGTCAGTTCGGCCCTCATATACATCAATGCTTTTTGTGATAAACAAATTATGTATTACTAGCCGACTCACGCAACCACGTTTGTGCCTTCTATTGCCCGTAGCGTGATAATTTTCCACAGTTCTGAACAAAAAAAAAATTGCAGCTCTGCTCCTATTGGTTTAAGCGTGATGCGTGATGATATAGCCTTCCTCGATAAATGGGCTATCTAACACTGAAATAATTTTTCAAATCGGAACAGCAGTTCCTGAGATTAGCGCGTTCAAACAAACAAACTCTTCAGCTTTATATATTAGTATAGATAGATTCTAAATATAACTCTTCTTGGTGTCCGTTTCATTTTAGACATTTGACACACAACGCCATTTAGTTTCAGACTAAGTAGAGCTTTTACTATGAAAGCTTGATTAATAAAATACTTGGGTATATATTTTTGTATAAATAAATTCTTGTTATACATAGAAAACGCCCAAAGTCCGATACAAACATTTGGTCCGAGCCGGGGCTCGAACCCGAAACCTCAATATAGCAGTCGTATACTGTACCACGGCAGCACCGATGCTTTCTATTCATTAATTCATTTAAAATTAATATAATCCTCACAATGTGATTCAAGCAATTACAATAGTAATCGATATTTATAAACATAACCTTCACTTAGATATTTCCTTATCTAGATGGAGATTATCAACATCTAAAAATACTGCCAGTCCAAAACATAGCAGATGCCATTAAACCAATGTAATTCCTCTGAGTCGTAAAGCCTCGTCTACAGACTTTGGGGTATCGGACGGGTTATGTACATTCTGCTTTCTTATCAGTATTAGTTTCACCTGCGTTTTAAGTCATTACTCTACTCTTCAACCGTATTAAGTTTCATACACATGTTTGAGAACGTCTGCTTTTTCGTGAATTATTAAAACATTTTCAGTAGTGGGAGGGCCATGCTTCGGCATGGATGGGCCTGCTCGATCGGAGTGACACGACACCACGGCCTTACAGCACTTACGCTGTGTTTCACCGAGTGTGTGAGGATACCTGAGGCCCATACCCCTCCCTACATCCTCCTCCCCGTTCCCCAAAGGCCGGCAACGCCCTTTTGACGCCTCTGGTGTTACGGATGTCCATGGGCGACGGTAATCGCTTACCATCAGGCGATACGTCTGCTCGTTTGCCCCTATTCCATAAAAAAAAAAGTATAATTTTTATTTTCGGAGCACAAACGAAACCAAGAAATCAAATATTATAGAAATCGGTTTAGCCATTAATGAGTTGTAAAATAAAACAATTTGTATTGATTTGTTTCTATAAAAATGTTGGAGTGGAACATTTATCACTGCGCACGGAGTATGAAGTCAAGAAACCACTTTAATATTACCTACATTTTCATAATATCACTAATTAACCCAAAAGTAGCGATAACGAAAACAATATATGCTAATATTTAATCTTATTCCAAATACCGCTTCGCTTGGAATCGTATAGGTACACGCTAAACGTATCTAAGTTCGCAGTTCAAGCTGTAAAAACTTGGAAATGATCGGCATTATCCGGAAAACGGAACGTCACCGCAGTGACGTGTTTAATATTTTTTTGGCGGAAATTGATTCGGTTTGGGACGACTGTACTAATTGAAACTACTGGCGCGATGTTTGTACTAGGAAATTGAATGAAAGTAAAGCTTCGAGGGTTTAGTTTACGATGTGATGTCGGCATTTATGTAAACGTTTAGTTTGTGCAACTTTAGTCTTGGTTTAGACAGCTCTGGGAAGCATTTCTAACTTTTTGCATCGTCTAAACTTGTGTAGAATCTAAGTACATATACGTACATAAATTGTGCATTGTAATAGTTTTATTAGTAGCTATTTCCTTACGAAAATAAGGTAAAAGCAAAATAAATCTACGGTAAAAGAACAGCATAAAATAATACATCAATACTAATATTATAAAGCTGAAGAGTGTTGGATAGTACATATCATCACGCTAAGATCAATAGGAGCTGAGCACCAATGGACGATGTTTCAAAAACGGGGAAAAATTAATACGCTACGGGCAATAGGAGATGCAAACGAGGCTGCGTTTTTATTTTTTTTTATTTTTTTTTATGTTTTACCCTGCCATAATGACTCTGCTCTGCCTGATGGAAAGCATAAGCAGAATCCAAAAGTGATGGTCACCATACTGCGAACGCAGACAATGCAAAAATGCAGCATGGTGACCCACACCATGGCGGGCTAGTGATGCTTTCGCATCATTGGGCCTCCGGTCTCGCACTCACCAACGAAACACGACAGCATGATCGCTGTCATTTTACGTTGATTTTCTGTGCGAGGGTAGTACCGCCCCGGTCGAGCCGGCCCGTTCGTGCTGAAAGGAAATGCAGGGTTTTTCTTTCGATTTATTCTTTACTAGCTGTTGCCCGCGGCTCCGCCCGCGTATATGTCGGTTATCGCGGCAAATAGTAGCCTATGTGTTATTCTGATGTATAAGCTATATTACTGTAAAGTTTCATCCAAATCCGTTCAGTAGTTTTTGCGTGAAAGAGTAACAAACATCCAAACATCCATCCATCCTTACAAACTTTCGCATTTATAATATTAGTAGGATATAGAAAGGCGTAAGTTTATAAGTCAATTATCTTCAGAAATAGAATATAATACCCAATCTAACACATTGATTTTCTGAATTTTATGTCGATGTAAGAAAAAATATGATGTATTTAATTTTTTTACTTTAGCAGTGGAGAAGTATAATTTGAACGATCAATCGAAGAAATCTGGTTTCCTGAAGAGTCCTTAACAGTATTACACATTTATCTGACAATACTCTATACAAACGCCAATTTTGCCGACAATTGCTTAGGAATTCGGGCCGCTCACTCAAAACGCCACATCTTCTGAATTAATCCCATTAATTTCTATGTAATCATATCATTAACTTAGCTTACCGCCATTCCTTATTTATAGCCTTAACACATAAATGAATATTCAAGCTATCTGTGCTAGCGGCTTGATTATAACATGCCGATGTCCCAAGCTACATGCTGTAGGACAGGATATTAATGAAATTCCACAACTCGCCTCCCCTGGGGAACATCTCTTGGACTAGTATATTCTTAACACCTACAACACTGTATCGTATTACACGTGAGATTTAAGTGTTCCTGCTTCCATTTTTATGACTCAAAGGATCATTTGAAACCCATAGAAGGTCATGTTGTAAAACGTACATTAATATTGATTTATTTTATTGAATAGGGGGCAAACGAGCAGATGTATCACCTGATGGTAAGCGATACTGAATAATAAAATGCAAGAACAATAGTTGATAGGCGTCATATAAAACAGTAGATACTGAAAATTGCCTTCGCTTTTACATTACTTTCTAAAAATGATTGTGTTCGTAAGGATGGTTGGCGATCGGCCATGGAAGACACTCTTAGCAATGTTATACACAGTGCTGAGCCCAAGCACAATGTCACCTAGGAGGAGTCTATTTCTACTATTAGTAATTTAAGTTTTGTTTTGTAATTAAGTTTTCATGCTTAAACTACTTTTTAACCGACTTCAAAAAAAGGAGGAGGTTTCTCAATTCGACCGTATATATATATATATATATTTTACTTTTTTTTTATGTGTGTTCGCGGATAATTTCGTCGTTTATGAACCAATTTTGATGATTCTTTTTTTAATTGGAAAGGAGATGGCCCAACGGTGGTACCATGATAAGGACATTAATATCTGATGATGGCATCCAAGAGAAATCGAGTCGAACCTTGAAGTCGGTTTTATTTTTGTAATACACCAATAATCTTAAAATACATCTTCAAAAAAACAGAAAAGAATTATAAGGTTACGGTTTTATAAAGTGTATTTACTAAGTGAAATAAATATAAATGTCCGCGAATAAAGACACGATCAAAATATAGTTCGATATAAAAGACAAAGCATCTCAATAACGCTGTCAATACAAGCCGGAGGTAGCGCCACGGGGCGCGCCTCACTTGCGGACGATGACACCCCACTGCGCGGAGGGCGCAGGATAAGTGAAATTGAGCTAATGAAGCGCGGATAACTCGCTTACATGGATCTGTCCGAACTAATATTTGTGTAACTAACTCCACAACTAACACGATCTTTTGCTTGCGGAAATATTTCAGAAAAACCATCCTCGATATTCAAGTTTCTAGTATTTCTACGATCTACGACGCCTCTACTCTCGTGTATTATTGGCTAATATTTTGTTTCCACCACGTAACTTTGCGTTGGGAGATGTCATTCCCATTTAGTTTCCAATTGGGTTTGTAGAATGCAACTTAGCTATGAGGGCTGTTTAGATCTGGATTAATAGGAGTCTCTTGTGATCGAATGTACTAGAGACCATTGTTATCAAACTGAACTTGCTCGTCAAACTAATTTATATGAAATTCGAAGGATAGTATTGTGATTGGAACCGGTACTTTAGAAAACCAGTGCTAAGCAATTCTTTGTATGAAAGCGAGTCAAGTTTAATGGAGACCAACCAAACCTCCTCCCATCAAGGAAGGCAACGCATTTACGGCTCTTTAACTTGCAGTTTTCATGAGCAACGAGCCCTCCTTGCCCTCCCCCCCCTATACTATAAAAATCCAATTAAAGCATGTAAAAACATTTTATTGAAATATTATTATAATAGAATTTCGAAGTTCTTAAACCTTGTTACCAACCCAGTTTATCCGACCAATAAATCAATGCTCGCATTGAAGCTGTAAATTAGTAGGTATATCTGCAAAGCCCTCTGTCGGCCTCACGTCTCCGTGCGTAGATAACATTGAGGAGGGAACAGTTATTCCGTGTATAATGTTCCTCTTTGCTATTCAAGGTTTCTCTTCAAGCTTTTAAAAAGTATGAATGATTGTTTGATGTATTTTTGTTTGAATATAAAATTTGTTACAGGGAAATAAGGTCCCGACCTTTTGCTCGTAATAATTTTATTTTTTTATACGAATCTTGTCAGGTCTTCATCTCAAGGGGGCCCCAACTGACCGAACTAACCAAAACTACATCAACAAGAGACATTTCCCAAGAAGTAAAACTTCTCGCTTCTAGCACGATACCGAATATCTTACTCGATAATAAAAAAAAAATTACTTTAAAATTTTTTTTTCGAATATTACCATAGTTACAATACGCAATACTTCTCTACATGGTTAGAGTCACACACAATGAGCGTGCTGTTAATTGATTCACGATCCTTTTCATCTTCATATACTCAGACTAGCAGACCCACGCAACGTCGTTTGCGTCTTCTATTGCCCGTCGCGTGATAATTTTCCCCCGTTTTTGAAACATTTTTCATTGGTGCTCCTCTCCTATTGGTCTTAGCGTGATGATATATAGCCTATAGCCTTCCTCGATAAATGGGCTATCTAACACTGAAATAATTTTTTTTCAAATCGGACCAGTAGTTCCTGAGATTAGCGTGTTCAAACAAACAAACTCTTCAGCTTTATATATTAGTATAGATTAAAATGAAAGCTGATCTTACATACAAATGAATGATCGAGCATATTTGCAGCTACCACGCTTTCGATGGCTCACATTAGTCGTAATATTTTAATTCCTACTACTTTGTAGTAGAGACAAGCTGATTTCACCAGGATTAAGCCGGCTCGACCGGGACGGACACCTGGTGGTAGGGAGGTTAGTTTTAATCGTCAGCAACGACTTATTTATTCATTTTACGTATAATATTAGGGTCATAAAGCATCTAATTTTTACATTTACATGTAAACATCATATAATAGTAATAATAAGACTTACACATTTCAAAATATCTAAGCTGATAGGCGAAAATCGGTGTTTTTTTGTAGATAAACAATTAAATTGAAATATCTCAAAAACGGTTAGATTTAGGATAGGGTGTTTCATAGTGAAATCAGTCACAAACGATGTAAACTACACGCCCTTAACGGGAATAGGTCGACTTAACCAGTAACCCTGTATGTATAACATTTAAACACGATTCGAGGCTTTAACTATCCGTTCATAAAAATGAAATACCTAAGAGATTATAAACTACAGGCTCTTCGACATAAAAATATAAGAGTGAATTCTCCAGTTACATATTTTATTGATTTATTGATATTGCGATTTAAAAGGAAAATGTAAGTGACGGTCTCCGACACACAGTCGGCCCGTATCTGTCTTTCAATCTAGAACATATTCGACGGGGGAAATACGAAACAGAAAACGTTTTTATTTATCTATGGATAATATGATATTTAAAGTACAACAGCTTTTTTAAAGATGTGATTTTTATGTACTTTGTCAATACAAGTACTTTGTGGTTTTTTCTATGTACTGCTTATGTTTCACGTTTCTTTAACTGAGCAATACATCTATAATAATATTATAAGCTGAAGAGTTTGTTTGAACGCGCTATTCTCAGGAACCGGTTTGATTTGAAAAATTATTTCAGTGATGAATAGTACATTTATCGAGGTAGGCTATAGGCTATATATCATCACGCTAAAACCAATAGGAGCGGAGCACTAATGGAGAATGTTTCAAAAAACGGGGGGAAATTATCACGCGGGCAATAGGAGACGCAAACAAGGTTGCGCGGGTCAGCTAGTTATTTATAACGTGCATTGAAATCGGCTAACAAATTTCAGAAAAACTATATAATATAGAAAAGAAAGTAGATATTTAGTATAAACTTCCTTTTTGAAGCCTCATTATTGAACATTAAGTAAACAGAATATCTATTATATTACATCTCAGTATTAAATTTTTGATGTTCGTACTTATTTTACTGTTATCATTTCCCGAACAAGCTAAGATAGCGTTATCACAACATCTCTTTAACGATCTGTTATTAAAACAGATTCCTTTGCAGAGATATTCTGACTTTCCGCCTACCTAATGAGGTACATTCACAAAGGACAATTAAAAAAGAAAGCAAGTCCAATTTGCAAGTTGTGAAAGTCGAACAAAGTTGATGGCGACTGGAGGAAAAAAACGCTTAAGACCACATTTTTCTAGGATTAACCATTTGAAACAAACGCTTTTGCAGTTTGAAATCTAATCTAAAATGGGAGGAGATAGACAAATCTTTTTTATATTATGTTAAACTTAAACGCTAGACTTCTGTCATATTTATACTAAACTAACTGACCCGGCGAACTTCGTGCCCTGCCATATTTACATATATGTCTCAGCATCCATTTGCGGACAAAGAAAAATGACTGCCAGTCCTTTTAATTTTTCTTGTCCACAAACCTTGTCCTAACAATAACGAACACATAAAAAAAGGATTATTTAATTTGGTACAGTCGCTCGGAAGCTTTGTGCGTACATACATTTCGGCGATTCATTTATATATATATACTAGGTGTTGTATGCGGCTCCGCCCACGTGTATGTCGGTTATCGCGGCAAATAGTAGCCTATGTGTTATTCCGATGTATAAGCTACTGTAAAGTTTCATCCAAATCCATCCAGAAGTTATTGCATGAAGAAGTAACAAACATACACACTCACAAACTTTCGCCTTTATATATTACTGTTGTAGCATTTGTTATTTTATTTTAAATGGAAGTGAAAGTATATATATATAGATAAATTACTAAGAAAGCTTTTTGATAGCAAAAAATATCTTTTAAACACCCTGTAAAATATGTGTGCAATTTCGTTTTTTAATAGAAGGAAACTTGGCGATATTGAAGTTTCTGGACTTTTTTCCCAGGTGACCAAATCTATCTTCATCCTTTAACAGTCCACTTCTGGACGGAATCATAATGACCTGTTTACTTTTTGCCTGTATGTTGTAAAAATAACTCTGTTATCATTTTTTTAAGGTCGTCAGTATATATAGGTTCTAAATCGCTTTACATCTATAATCTTTAAAAATATAGCAACTACAATCATCGCTAGACAAAGTAAGGCAAGTCTCGTGACAAGTTAGTGTAACTGCAACGTTCCGTGTCAGTTTTCCGACCTCCGTCCAATCCCGCGGGAGTTTAAACCTACTTTAACGCACACCTGTGTCCTCTCTGCACATTCTTAAGCTTCGATCTAAAGTGATTTTAACACTATTCTCGCTGGCTCGGCGGTTTATCGAATGTGAGTTTATGTTTCATTGTAAAAGCGTTTTAAGTGAATAATATATATTTCTATACAGTGTTGCCGCTCTTATTAGTAGGGAAATCAATGTTCTTTAGTATCACGCCACAAAGAGACTTTCAGGTATTTAGTGGTTGAATTTCGCTATGTTTTTTAATCATTTCATTCGATTCCCGGGTCGGATCAAATGTTTGTATGATCTGCAAATATTTGTTTCGGAGTTTGGGTGTTTTCTATCTATAATATGTATGTATTTACAAAAAAAAAGTATATAAGTATTTAATATCAGTTGTCTAGTACCCATAATACAAGCTCTGCTTAGTTTGGGACTAGATGGCGTTGTGTGTTAGATGTCCGAAATATTTATTTATTATTATTATTTTTTGGAGATTTTGTATTGTTTTCTAGATGATGAGAAGACGCTACGATAAAAATCTAAAAATAAAATTCTAGTTTTAATTGTAGAAAGTATGCATTTATAATTTTTGTTTTAAATTAATAAACAAAAAATAGACTGTCTTATAAGCATTATTTGTGATTCTTGAGGCCAAATGACCCAATAAATATTCAAAGAGTGTATTTTCTAAACTCTTACACGTGTACACTTTCTCTAAACACGTGTGTGTTATTCGTTTTATCAAGCGATATTAGAAGGCTAAAGTCTTCAGTATACTGAGAGATGTTGAAATCGACCACGGAAAAGATATATAACCGTTGAAATAGTTTAGCTAATAGCGTTATCTTTTCTTTGTCCACAGGAGTTTGCGACACTCACAAAAGAACTCAATCAGGCCAGAGAGCAGCTTCTGGAGAGAGAAGAGGAGATTTCAGAGCTAAAGGCGGAGAGAAACAATACCAGGGTACGTAGAAAACTCAATTTTAAAGACGACTAAAAAAATTATTAGGAATATACATTCTGTGTCGCGTAGGACTTCACAAACATACATGAAACGGACACAAAGAACACCCAGACTCAGAACAACAATTTGTGGATCACACAAAGTGTCGTCCCATGTGGGATTTGAACCCGCATCACTTGGCACAGTAGAAAGCAGTGTGGCGACCTCTTAAATCACTAAGCCAATCGTGCAGTCACAGTTGCATCATTATATAATTTAATAGTTAGTAATAAGACTAAGGGAGCAAATTACGCAAGACAACATCTACTATAAAGAAAAAGTAAAACTTAACAAATCTTATACCAACCCGACTGAGTCGCTACTCATACACTGCTATACTAAGGATATGTTCAATAGCGGACTAGTGAAGGCACTGTTTACATAAATAATGTTTTAGCATTATTTTTATTTCATTTGTTTATTAACTTTATGCACAAAATGTACAATGGCGGACTTAATGCCAAATGCATTCTCTACCAGTCTACCGTTGGGTGGTGCGGAGATGAGTGAGAAGGTGCTCTACACTATTGTTATAACACGTAGATAGATTAATCCACAATAAACTGACAATCAACAAAAAAGAACCGGCAATTATAATATATATACACAATACTACAAGAATACTTACATATATACAAATACATAACTATAATTCTATATACATATATACTACAATAAATACTATATCAAATTTGTGAGGAATCTGCTGCATTTTGGGTGAGAGCTCGTACCTTGACCTTGAACGAGTTATGACTGGGTGCCATTCTGACCTCCTCCGACGTCTCATTATCTGACGTCTCGATCAGATCCTTTACCGGAGACTCACGTGAACTTTATAAATATTATTCTTAACGAAATACTGTAAATACTTTATTAAATACAAATCTAACAGTTTCACGAAATTCGCGTTTTCTAAACAAAGAAACGAGTCAGAGAACGTTAGGACGGCATCCGCTTTCTAAAGTTCAACAGATAAGCACTTGGTGTACATGATGCCAAAGCCTCCTTGAGCATCTTTCGCGGCTTATCTCAAAGGTAACTCTTGTGGTGAAGAGCACAGGACAATCCGGCTATAATCTTTTTATCTTAAGCTTGTGTCATTGACCGAAACTCGACTTCCTGCGAACGCTTGGAAATGTTCTTCAATAATGTGTTATACCAGCAGTAGCTTTATTTTAAGTTGTGCTCGTTGTTTTATTCACTTTCTACATCGACTTAATTTAATGCGTTACAAATACAAAAAATCATGTTATACTGCGTTTTCCTTTTTACCAGTTTTCAAGTATTATTTACCAGCTTTGTTGATGAACCTTATAGTGAACAACCACATCATGATCAAATGTTTTGGTGTTATTGATACGGTTCTGAACAGTTTGACAAGAGATATCAAACGCCATGGTGCATATAGCATTACAACAATGCATTGAATTTAAAAGAGTGACAGTATTTGATTTCTTCTACCACCTACTTTTAAGAAGTTAATTAGTCTAATAACTGTGTCAAAACCCTTGCCTACAATATATGTATTGCAGTAAATCACTTAAATTGGCATATCGGCTATGGATTTAAACTTGTAAACTACGCCAACACAAATATCAAAACATACTACAATTCAAAGGGACTCATTTGTGTTAATCTTATTACATAATCGTGTATTCCATGAGTCCAATTAGCAAGGGTATTTCTTACCCTCATTGATAACAATAAACACCTTTGTCTTACACAAGCACACATGACTAACATGATAGATTGGTTTTCAATCAGTATCGCCTTGGGACTAATAGATCAAGTTTACGCGTCGGACCTGGTTCGACGGATCATATTTCCGTACCCAAATTAGTAGGGATTGGTTTGTTTATGAGAGGAATCAATGGGAAGGGAAGTATCTTATCTGTCAATTGTCTTATAATCAATGTTAATCAGTCAAGATTAATCTATGTGGTGGCGGATTAAAGAGTGCGGAGTATCACCACTTCTGTTCATCCCGTGGTTGTCGCAAGAGCCGGGGAACAAATTAGCTGCAAAGATAAGGAAAAATTGATACAAACCCTGTACCAACTCGTCTGGATACCTTGGTATAATAGGCAAAACCTCTTGTCTAAGGAGAGGCACACGTCCAGGAGTATTACAGGCTGTTGATATGTTGATGATGTGAGTTACTTAAATTCTTGACTGCACTTGCTGCCTCCTACTTTTCTTTTATTAAATAGGGGGTAAACGAGCAGGCGCGTCACCTGATGCTAAGCGATTAACGCCGCCCATGGACACCCACAACATCAGAGGCGTCACAACTGCGATGCCGGCCTTTTAAGAAGGAATACGCTCTACGCTGAGTGTTGTATGATCCACAGATTGTTGTTCTGATTCTGTGCGTTCTTTGTGTCTATGAAACGGTTATGTATGTTTGTAAAGTCCCTCGCGACACAGGAATATTTGTAGTGCGGGAAGTTGTTTTTTAAAAGAAAAGAAAGTCTTAGAATTATTGTTGATGTACCTATTTCCTGTTAATTAAATGGGGACAAACCATCAGACGGGTCAGGTCCGCTAATGATAAGTGACCACCTTCACTCATAGACATCGCACCTTAAGGATACAAGTGCAGTGCATACGTTGAAGGCCCTCCTTTTGCTAAAGAGGCCAACGAAAAAAATTTACTTACTAATTTAGATTTGAAACAGCCTTAATTTACTTTTAATTAAATCATTTGCGGGTTTGAAAACTCTAATGTTAGTTCCTATAGGCAATTTCTATGTAGATTTCATTTTGTTTCCCATAAATTATTTTGTAAAGCCGAAGCAATTTCATTTTGGTGAACTAAGCCATAATACCCGATGGATGAGGATAATAGTAGATTTTTTTGCCATATTATTTAAAGTCGACTGACTTTTCCAACGTCCTTTGCATTCATTATTATAGATTTTTCAACCAATATCTATATACAAAAGATGTCATTCTAAAAGGTAGAATGATGTAGGAAGAAATGGAGTCTTTGCCCTGCCGTGGGATAACACAGACTAATAATTTAATCATAAATATCATGAATTAAAAATTTAAAAAAGTTGTCAAATTGTCATTTAACGATTATACTGGCACGCGTGAAGCACTTAATCGAGTAATCATACGCCAAAAATGCCTCACATCATTTTGGAAAACAGCTGATACCCTTACACTGCAGAACCGATATTAACCAAAGATAGCTAAGAACCATCGCAAGGAAACTGGCTTTCAAATGAAAAAACCCGTATCGAAATCGGTCCATCTGTTTGAGAGCTACGATGCCACAGACAGACACGCACATATACATACAGACATTGACGTCAAACTTATAAAATCCCTCTTCTTACGGCGGGCGTTAAAAAAATTATAAATAAATGTAATTAGTTTATCTTTGGGTTTAAAATGTTTGTTGCTATTCTGTAATTCGTTCGTCTCGCCGTTGTTTAAGATTAACAATAAAAACTAGATTTCACTTAAGAGCAAAACTTGTGATGTCTCAATTCTGTGTCAATTTACATACACATCTATTGACTGTACATCTTTCTCATCTCATCTACCCCAAAAAATTAAAACACTTTCGTGGTTGTCAGATTTGCTGAAAAATATAACATTCAACGAGGTGGGTACAGGTCAGTTAGTGTAAAATAATATTGAACTAATATGAAGTCCTTAAAATGTGTGTGGACCGGTTGTTGTAGGAAGCCCTATCTCCTCGTTGACTGCCTCGTTATCTCGCGGTTGGCGTGTGCGACTGCTGATCATGAGGCCGCGGGTTCGCTTCCCGGGTCGGAACAAATGTTTGTATGATCTACAAATATTTGTTTCATAGTTTGGGTGTTTTCTATGTATAATATGTACGTATTTACAAAAAAAAAATATTATGTATTTTTAACAGTTGCCTACTAGTACCCATAACACAAACTCTGCTTAGCTTGGGACTAGATGGCGTTCTGTGGTGTTAGATGTCCGAAAAAAAATCTCCAGCAACGGACGTCTTTCCGATGATGATAAATATGTGTTAAATTAATGCGTCAACTATGTGTCTATTTGTTAAATCTCTAATAAATACTATTACCACTTTACAGTTACTACTAGAGCATTTAGAATGCCTGGTGTCCCGGCACGAGCGCTCATTGCGCATGACCGTGGTAAAGCGGCAGGCGGCTGCGCAGTCTGGCGTCTCCTCCGAGGTGGAGGTGCTGAAAGCGCTCAAGAGTCTCTTCGAACACCACAAGGCCTTAGACGAAAAGGTATGTCAGTAGAAACGATCCTATCCTGAAAGAACCTATACATGTCTGATATTTTAACGAGCAGAAGTAAAGGTCGCCATGCTGCATTGTCTGGTTTCGCAATGAGTATGATGGCCCACTCTTGGATTGTACTCATTTTTTCCAACAGGCAGAGTAGAGTCGCTTTCGCAGCCAATAAAATTATGAAGTCTCACATATTGGTGACCAAATTTCGCCACCCATGGAAACCTGTAGTTCGAGATTCACGCGTGCGTTACTATCCCTAAGTCTTTCCCCCATAATCAAGGGTAGAACTAGAAGGTTTTACGGTCCATGCTCCGTGAAAATATCAAAAGAATTACTCAAAATCGGTTTTTAACAAACCCTGTGCCAACGCGACTTATGCCGAAAAATATCTCTTTCACATATAAATCAGTTCAATATGTTCTTTTACGTATTTTAGGTCCGCGAGAGGCTACGTGTTGCGTTAGAACGAAACACGGCGCTCGAAGAGGAACTAGCTTTAACTAAAGAGGAGGTATGTTAATTTTTTAAACTTATTTTTGGAATCTTTTCAATTTTAACATGTTCTATTCAATTATGTATCTCTGAAAGGATAGGTGCCTCTATTAAAATACATATTTGCCAAGTAAAATTAAATTCCACTCATTTGATATTCTTATGTATAATCGTCAAAGCACTGATTGCCAAATACTGAAGACAAAGAAGAATAATTCAGAAAAAATTAAAATTCTCCACAAATAAAACTAGTAGGAATGGGTATTTCTCAAAAATCCATAAAATAGATGTTTAAAATAATACCCATGATTTTCATTTTCTTTTTTTTAACTCACCATTTAAATATAGTTACAGCAATACAAGTCGTCGGTCACCGCAGACGACAAGCCCAAAGAGAACGGCACCGTCCCCACTGGATCCCCCGACCAGAACGGAGAACCACAAACCACTAAGGTACAACACTATTTCAGCGTTCATTATGGTATTAGATGCCACTAGAAAATAAAAATGGAAGGGTCATCCATAAAAAATGTTTCATAGGTAATTTTAAATTATTATCCAAAACCAATTCGAAAATATTCAGTTTATACTTAAGTTAGTTGTTCACACGATCTGTTCCGATGTTAACCAGAATTTAATTAGAGCAAACGCTCCTATTATGTGTAACTCAATACTGTACATTCGATTGTAAAATATATCAGATTCGGATTGTGCTTAATGAGGATATACTGTGAATATCGATTAATTATAGTGCATTACGAAATAAGGTTCGTAATTAAATGAAAACAAATTTTCCCTAATATTTTGTGATAATATCATAATTATTTTATGGATGATCCTAAAACAATAATGAAAAAATAACTATTGAACACAATATACAGACATTGTAACAAAATAAATGTACACTAACATAAACTATATATACTCATTTTATAAATGTTTTAATCAATTAGTTAGCTTAGGCTGCGAACGTATCATACGACAGCGGGAACCTTCAATTTCTTGAATATATTTAAATTTGATTCGCTATCTCGTCTTAAATTAATATTGTGTGTAGAATTTGTGTTTGATAACTTGATAGATTACATATCTGCTTGGTTGAGAAAAAGTTTACTTCTGATATCTCCAACCTTGGATTCTACTCCTGCTTTCCATCAGGCAGAGTAGAGTCATTTTGGCAGCTAATATTAAAAAAGAAAAATATATATTTTATCAGTAGGTATGCATTACGATTGATATATTAAGCTCATTTTGAATTACATGGATCGTTTCTAACGTTGATATGCTCGCAACCTAGTGTTTGGTGACTGTACCATGTAATTTTTTTGAAGGATTTTAGTTAGAACTTATTGTAAAAGAAACATAACTTCTTTCTACAAAATCGTTCAGAAATGTTACGCTGTGTGTATTTTAATGTTTTAATATGTTTAACTCAAATAATTGTTTCCTGGAATAAATAAGTAAAATTATAATAACTAAAATGACACGATTAATATCTGTTACTATATGTTTAAAATAATGAATTAATTATTTGAGTAAAACATTGACCCTGTATAAAATAATTTGCTTCAAACCCAGAAAAACTAGATACTAGATGATAACTTATTTGTTATGGGCGACACAGGAACAAAATAATATTAACGGCGACACGGAGACGACAAGAAAAGTGTGCGAGCTCCAAAATACTATCGCCAAACAGGTTAGCGAGAAAGAGATGAAATATATTGCTGTTGCATCATGAGTGGTGGTACAGGGTGGTGTGGTGAATGTACTAGATGATGGTGATACACAGATTAACAGTTTAAAATAATATTACATTCATAATTCACAGTAGTTCACTGGCTGGACGTAGGTCCCTTCTTAGAAAAGAGATTTTAGCCTACTATTGTAATTAACTCGAAAATCAAAATGTAGTTTCTTAAAGTGTTAATCAGGAGGCTAAATGAATGACATTCTCTTTATATCATCTTAAAAATATACAAGCTCAAAATATAGTTCTATAATAAGTAATACAAGAACTTTAATGCCGATCTTCTATAATATAACTACAAAGGTGATACAGATGAAACTCGCTCTGTAAACCCAAAACTTGACTTCTGATAAGGGGTGACATTTTAACACCTTCTAGTTTTTCTATTTTATTTTTTATAATCACTAACTTCTAATGATTTTTTTGAATATGAACTAATATTCTCTGATTCTAAATTGTATCGTTCAAATGCTGGTATGTCGTCAAGTAAAAATCAATCACCAGGCTAGTTCGTGAGCCACACCAATCCAAACTAACCGACCTAACCGCGGTTCAACTACCATTGCACGCTCGTGTCGCCATCGAAACAACATACATTGTACTAATACTACATTGTACCTATAACTATAGCAAATGCAAATGAATTCGCCATAAAGATGCATCGCATATGATCATGTAACCTGAATGTCGCTAATAAAGTAATTTTAGATTTAATACTCTAGCGAATTGTGTTCATTGTATTGGAAATTTTGACTAAAACGTCCGTAGTTTCATTTTATTTATTTTTTACTAAAACTATTTAAATTGTTTCAAATGTTTTTAGGGCCTAGTCTGAATGTGTTTCACATTGTGATAATAAATACAGTAAATTACTCATACTGGCCTAAATATGAGTAATTTATTGTATTTATGCTCTGTATGATTCGAAAAAAATAAGCAATAAACTTGATTTACATTTCGAAGTTACGTAATTAAGGTACAATCCTTTACACAGCCTATTCTGTAACTCTATGTAGACAACTAAAAGCTGTGACTGACGGCTGTCGATAGAACCAATATCAATGTACCTCTCTACTATTTAACAAATTTGGCTTTTATCCAATGTAATAATTCTTTAATACAGTACAGTGAACACAATACTTTATCAGTAATATCCATATATAAAGCGTAAACGATATAAATTATGTAATTAATCGCTTTCAAGAATTATGATACCATTTGTCCGAGTTTTATTACCAATTTATCATGTAGAAATATGAACCGAACGAAACTTTAATATAAAGCTTGCGTTGAGAGCACTGATTAATTACGGGTATTATTATGTTGATCTAGCGGTCAGAGGTCGATTCTGACCTACGACACTTCTGTTCGTGTATTATAACCAGACGCTAGTTGTGCAATGGGAGATGCCTGTGTCCAACAGTGGACAGTGATTAATAACAACTTTTGAATCGAATGATATATAAGGCTAAAATGCATGTTTCTTAAAGCCTTACTTACTTACTTGTCGCTATCAAACTCTGACAAATGGAATATCATTATGGACTGCCTGTAGCATATCAGCGAGCCTTAGTCATAAAATTTAATGTGTAATATCTGACAGCTCAAGTACTACCAGACGGCCAACAGCACCGCGCTCACTTATTGGCCTAGTGTAACAGCGTCCGTTACTGTTACACATTTTCGTCCCTTTTTACTATATGATGCAAAAATGAGAAAGAAACGATGTTACACATTGATAAATATATCTCTGAACTATATATAATATCTATAGAATCTAAATATTTTTTTAACTAAAATACCTAAATAATTCCTGAAGATCGATATTGTCGTTGTAATAATTTGTTCAAAATCCAATTGTCTCCCTCTAGCCAAGATGCAAGTGTTGCGCGTCCATTTTTATTATTTTTGGCAAATATTTTGTTTTGACTTGTACTTGAGAGGCGTCGTTCCCGTCCATTTGTTAGTTTTCTAATAACATTTACGTTTGTACAGAAGAATTTCAACTTGGCTGGGGGGCTGACTCGACCCCGCAAATGTCATAAAAAGTATTTTCGTAGTATATTAGATTTCAGACTAGCAGAATAGTGATTCAACTTTTAGTCACATTACATTATAATTACATTACTATCAAAGTTAATAAGTTCTAGAATTGATCGCATTTTGAACAAATTTAAAATCTAATAGCTACAAATGTAAACTCTGAATGTGTACCATAAATCAGTAAGAGCCTGCATCGTAAAGGTATAACCGCATGCCTAGCTGCCATAGATATAGTTAGATTAACCATCGAAACACAGAGTATAAACGAAGACGAGTTACACAACTAGTGAAATTAATCATCTCTAATTAATAAAAAAAAAACATATGAATATGTTGAAGAATCATCACTAAACCACAATAGTGTGGATCACCATCCTGCATTGTTGCATTGTCTGCATTCGCAAAAAGACAAAAGATTGGTGCTCTTGGATTCTGCTTATGCTTTCCATCAGGCAGAGTAGAGTCATTTTGGCAGGGCCATACATAAAAAAAAGCTACAAAATTCTGCTTTTCTCTGCATCGCCCAATCGGTCGACTGGCCTTAAGTTATTAAGTCCACCAATGCATAGCTACTGCTGCTAGACTAAACTCTCTATCAATAACTTCCAAGATCGGTTTGAATAAATCCTTTCATCCACGGCCGCCGTTTTCGGTTCACATTTATCTGCCCTCTACATAACACATTAAACAACTTACAAGTTGTTCATGAAGTCCATGCTGAGAAACCACAAGCTTATTAATACAAATTTCTATCCCCAATCAAAGTACTCGTGTTTGTGTATACTCTGTAATAGCATCACACTGACCTCACTAGTTGTCAGAGTCACAATCATCGACACTAACACTAACCACTGTTCACCGTAGTGATCATACGGTTACGCATACACTTATCGGTTTAAAAAAGGTAAGTAGCAAAAGTGCCTTGAAAAGTTTCAATGTAGCTGTTGAACGAAATTAATATTAAATGTCATAGCAATTGGATTCAAAATTTAATACTTGGTTTATATCAAAATGAGTACAGAAAAAAACTGAATTCCAAACGTCTTTAAATGAAATCTTATCTATCTTGTAAGTTCATGCTTCAGAGAAAGCATACCATTCGGTTCTTTACCTATTGCCCTAAACTCAAAAGCCCAATTAAAGATAACCAAAATTCTAGTTCTGCATATATGTATCTATCGTCTATTAAACTTTGGTAAATTTCTAATGACAGTCAGCTGAGCTTAGCTCGTGGCAGCGTCGCGTCGCTGAGCTGAACAACAAAGTGACAGAACTTGAAGAGAGACTTACCAAGGGTGAGAAGGAGCTCGCTAAGAAGCAAGAGGAGTGCGTCAAACTCCAGAGGGATCTTAGAGAAAACGTCGCACAGAAGGAAGATCAGGTGTGTTACAGTTTATAAGAAAGTAATTGCTTTGATTTCTGTGAGGCCTTTATGTTACCGGCCTATATGTCCCGAAAGTACAAATCAAGAGGGAATCTTCTATTTGTTACGCAGGAGGAGAGAATAGCTACCTTGGAGAAGCGTTACCTAAACGCACAACGCGAATCGACATCGCTCCACGACCTCAACGAGAAGCTTGAACAGGAGTTGCAGCACAAACAGGCGCAACTCAAGGTATGTCCACCGTCAAATTACTTCAGCTCTAGAATCTTCCAGGTCTGAACGTTAGGGACAGGTATACAATTTCTACCAGGAGTAGGATATATATATTCTGGATTAATGGAATACATGACACTAGAAATGGACAAACAGTTTGAAATTGCCACAAAGAGTTATCTATAGCTATAGTCTACCTATTCCATAAAAAAAGTCTGTTCGCGTTAAGAAAATACTGATGCATTTATGAAGCCCTACACCAAACCAATCTGGTTTCACGAAGTTATGGTTTCGTACGAAAATTTGTGACCGGATTGGTCGAGGCGCGAGCTTGATATATACGTCACTATTTTCTTAAAGCGAATGAACTACAGTTATTAGTAATCCTATCTACTTAGCGAGATATCGTGGATTCGTCAATACGAGTACGATCTCTTGATATGTCTGCTTTCGATAACTTTTTAAGTATCATGTATCCTATTAATTCTATATAAAAGGACAAAAAATCAATACAAATGTATTTTTATATGTAAGTATCAGAAGTATCCGATGCATGAAGAGTGAGAGAGATAAACCACTTGTACATAGATAGATGTAGGTGTATTAAATACCTAGAAATGCCTTACAGACTCTGTCATATACCTTGCAGAAGTATTCCCCATCTCCAGTATCTTAAAGTAGCTTCTTTAGTATTTTTAGATGACATTGAATTTTGAAGATATTATTCAGATTTTAAAAAGACATGTATTTAAATATGAAAAACTTTCTATACATTACATTAAAAAAAAATTGCTAAAGAAATCAAATTTATTATTTTCTAATAATTATAAAGTTATATAGGTGTGCGCGATCGTATTGTCAGATTTGACTTCATCTTTGGCTTTGCCTAAGGCCACCTTTAGTTATAGCAGAGACGTTTTTCCAGCAAATAACGAAATTGGGCGGTCTACCATGAATTATTGTATACGCTAAAAATGTTCAAACTTCAGTGTCGTAAATTGTTCTAACAAAACTAACCCAGACATGTAGCTACCACAGTCTGTGCTTCCCATAACCATCAGCACCTTCATGCCTTCTCCTACAGCTGCAAGAGGAGAAGATAGCGGCGATCGAGGAGAAGCTGGAACTCTCTACGCAGAAGCTGGCGCAGATGTCCAGCCTGCCCGAGATGGAGGAACAGCTCAAGGCTAGGATGGAGGCACTGAGCCAGGTGCGTTGTGTGTGAGATTGTAGGAGATTGATGTAGGATCAGTTCTCAGGACTTCATTGCCTATTGATGTTAGGATAATCTGACACTTATCTGTCTGAAATTAAAGACTCGCGTGTACTAAGACTTGAAGTATGAAATAGAATTTTAAATGTTTTGGCTCAAGGACAGTTTAAAAGAGATTGATAGTTTCTTCTCTGAGTTACTGTTACGCGCTTTCTGAAAAATCAATAGAATCTCCTTATGTCTTAGATATAAGATAATCCATAATCATAATTAATAAAAAAAAATGTAACTTTATTTGTTATCATACCTGAAGCATGCCCTAAGGGTAAGAGTTAATTGTTATGAGTAAAACCCTCGGGCTAACAAGTACATCTGTGTGTCAAGAGTAACAATACAAAATCTAATTTAATTTTGTTGTGACTAATCCCAAATAATCATGCTTATCGCTTCTCATGTTCCATTTCCATTATTGAGTATATTTTAGTGTGTGTGATTGTGTATACTACAACAACACTATACCGAACGTATAGATTAGATTCCTGCCCCCCTAGCCAAGTTGTCAACATTCTCGTGTGTCATTGGCTAATCTTAGACAAAGTGTTAGCCAATGACACACGAGAATTTAGGCGTTAACGATTGCAGAACGAAGAACCCTTGCAACATGGCTAGGGGGGCTGAAATCCTAATGTTGACGGTAATAATTTAAATAAGAAGAGTTTATCTTAAACGGTTTTAATACTAAGTAAATGGCTATTTACTAAATTATAATCTATCTAAAGCCATATAATGGCAGTAAATCATAGATCGTGAACTCCTTGCTTCAATACCTAGGATACCTTAGTATAAACTAACTGTTGATCGCGGCTCCAACCGCTTGTATTATCGCGGTAAAAAGTACAATATGTCCTTCAACAATCAAAGTACCTCTTTGATAAATTTCATTGATATAGTTAGAGCGTTTTAGTCGTAAAAGCATAACAGACAGACAGTGCTACTTTCGAGTTTATAATCTCAGTATAGATTGTTATTGAAATTAATTCTAGAAGATGTTAGTAGGGTATTCCATATAATGAAATAAGTTATGTCTCACTTTTTTACCTTTCAGTCAGGTGTAGACGTATCCTTAGTAAAGTTGTATATATAATAAGTATATTTATGTAAAGCATAACAAATTGACAACGTATATATTTTCTTTGTTATATGTACTAAAACGATCAACGACTTGAAAATGACGCAGATTCAGGTGAAATTATTATTTCTAGAGTCAACTTAGAATAGACTTAGATTTAATAGATATCAAGAAAGATATAGTTCTCAAGGTTCCTTAAAGGGGACCCTAATGTGTTCGCAAAATTGTTATTGATCTGTGGGCTTTCAGATAAATAGCTTTTTTAAGTTATTGTGTGTTATGTGTTACGGGTGCTTGTTACATAAACTAGAAAAATACATTTTCGGGTATTTTGGAGCAATTTATTTTACAAAATTTCTTTTGATATTGTAAATTTTAAGTCAGATTGAAGTTTATCTCGACCGATAAATAACAAAATTTTATGTGTGAGAAAAATGTAGTAAAATGTAAGGGTAATGGCAGGTTTGTATGGGACTTTTGTACCGCCTGGCGTATCTCATTGTAGGGATTGTTTTTGTATGTATGGCTGCTAATGTCACTGACAATAACATTTTAAATTCTTAGATGTTTACAACATTGCGTTAAAAAGTTAATTAAGTTTCTAGATTACAAAGAAATACATGGATTACACACGAGTTGTCATTATTGTTAACCAGATGGCGTAATATATTATATACGTATAAGGTTGCCTGGAAGAGATTGCTTTTGGCAATAAGGCCGCCCTTTGTACACTACATCTCACTTTTCATGTACTTTTGTAACTTTGTACTATAATGGTGTACAAATAAAGAGTTTTCTATCTATCTATCTATATTATCGTTTCGAAATTAATATTATACGTCTAGATTTTCTTGATCCGTCAATAAAATGTTGCTCTTTTACTATATTCACCATTCATAAACAGATTCAAATGTTTATTGGTTTATTTAAGTAATATATATTTTAAAATAATGTAAAATATTTTCGTTAATTTAACACACAACGCCATCTAGTTTTTAGACTAAGTAGACTTTAATCATGGAGTGTTTAGAACACGTAGGACTGCGTTTTATTAATGCAGTTGTAACAACTTTATGAGCAGAAATAAAATTCTTCAAGCATAGTTCTAAAAATATAATAAATACATGGAAATGATTAGGGTGATTTACTTAATAAACGATATAAATCTCATAACAATTCATAAAATATTGCCAGCGGTACAGGATCTGCCATTGTCATTTATTACTTATGACTTGCTTCCAACGATCTGGTTAAGGACAGCACAGAACTGGTTGTTGCGAAGAGCCTTGGGGATGGTCTATGGCCAGCAGTGAGATGATGATAAAGAAACTTATTTACACACACGTCTCTCGTTATTATCATAAAACACTCAACAAACATTCATCACATCAACTGCGTTGCTAATTTTCATTATGCCAAAAAAAAAAATAATAATTCTAACACTTGCACTCGCACACAGATAGGTTAAAAATCATAGATCATTAAAACTCACACACAATGATTACAAAAATACAAAATCGCTCTCCGTTAACTAAACAGCAATACAAACCACCAACACTCTATGTATACACTGCTTTTACTTCTTTACAAATAACAGATATTCACCATTAAAACTAATTTTATTAAATCTTTACTTCAATCTGACTTAACTAATCCGATATATTTTGAAACGAAGTAAATTGCTCCAAGGTTCCCGTATCTCGCTTTTTTAAGCTCAATATTGCTAAAACTTGTTTCCAGGCCCAGGAACGTCACGGCTCGGCTGAAGACCGCATCCAGAGACTGGAGGCCAGCGTGGAGGAGAAGAACGCCGAACTGATGAGACTCAACCAGCGGCTGAGGATGAACGAGGAACACAACACTAGGCTTTCGGCCACCGTTGATAAGCTACTGTCAGAGTCGAATGACAGGTACGAAGCGAGAAGAAAAGATTTTAGAAAGATTGACCGACAAATTCTTATTAAAGCAACATGTATTAAGGTTTAACCAACTTACTCTAACTCACGTTTGTCACTCCAAAGGTGCAGATGGAGGAGAATTGATCATACTATCCACTTTATCACCTCTGTTTCTTTACCGGCTCTCGGTTATCTGTCAGCATGCTCCCGAATAATTCATTTACAGACACAAAATGATAGATATCAGATCTTTTAATGATTTTTGAACAGATTTATTTTTCAAGTAAAAACTTTATAAATATTCGTTAATCGATGGGGCACGGTAGGCTCCTGCCACCTGAAGAAGTGTATATAAAATGTACTTTGAGAAATTAAATAAAATAAATAAATAAATATTTCAGACATCTAACACACAACGCGATCTAGTCCCAAGCTAAGCAGAGCTTGTGTTATGGGTACTAGACAACTGATATGTATACATATATACTTTTTTTTTTTTGTAAATACATACATATTATACATAGAAAACACCCAAACTCCGAAACAAATATTTGTAGATCGTACAAACATTTTGTTCGACCCGGGAATCGAACCCGAGACCTCATGATCAGCAGTCGCACACGCCAACCGCTAGACCAACGAGGCAGTCAATTCTGGAGACCTTTTCTCAGAAGGCCAAGTAAACTGCCAGATGTTAAAATGTTACTAAAATTTCGTAAATTTTACAGATTGCAGGTTCATCTCAAAGAGCGTATGCACGCGTTAGACGAAAAGAACGCCTTGACGCAAGAGTTGGAGAAGACGAGGAAATACGCGGATGAACTCCTCGCGGAGAAGCAGGAAATCCTCAAGGAACTGGCCAAGTGGCGCATGGAAACTGAACAGGTGAAAACGAGAAACATAAAAACATTCTGGATCTTAAATTACAAAACTACAATGACATATGTTTTTTGTTAGTTCATCCAAGAACAGCGAACTGGCCTGCTACTGGTTTTCTCCACTTTGCCCTCTACTAACACACGCAGAGATCCAGAATATATCTCAATATAACCACTCTCACCGATGACTGACGTGAGCGAAATTGAGAAGCGACTCCATCTTGAAAATACCTTGAAATAGCAATAAATAATTTGTCATTATATGTTCCAGCTGAAACGCCAAATGCTGGAACAAGAGATAGCCTTCAACATCCAGCAGACGGACGCTCTGACCCGTTCCCTGTCTCCTGCGGCCCAGCAGCAGCCTCCCCCCGGCCTGTTCCAGCCCAAGCTGGACAGCTCGTGGGAGAAGCTGCAGCAGGCTCACGTGTTGGCCAACGTGCAGCAATCCTTCGATGTCTCGAGCGATGCTGAGGTAATTTACCTATTTGTGTAATTGTTGAAATACCTATATATTTTGAGTAGTTGTTTGGAGTTCCGTAGCCAATATAGCGAACCAGAAACCCTTATTTTTAACCGACTTCAAAAAAGGAGGAGATTATCAATTCGACTGTATTTTTTTATGTTTGTTACCATAGAACTTTCGACTGGGTAAACTGATTTTCATGATCCTTTATTTTATTTGTAAGCTGGTGCTTTTCGTGCGGTCCTATTTCAATTTGATCCAGTTCTTGAAGTAATTTTTTTGTGTTATTACATAGTACCTGAATGACCGAACAGGGGAAAATTATCATAATTGATAATTTTCCCCTGTTTTTGAATCATTTTTCATTGATGCTCCCCTCCTATTGATCCTAGCAATGGGAGACGCATTTGCGTGGGTTAGCTAGCTATATGTATATATATATATATATATATACAAGAATTGCTCGTTTAAAGGTATGAGATATGACTATCACTGACTAATCTTTTTTATTTTTGTGATAGTTATTATAGCAAAAATAATCCAATAAAAATAGCATAAAATGGAAAAAATCTTCTATTAGTCGGTGCATCCAAAAATGAACTTAAATAAATGGAAAAGTACCTAGTACGTATCTAGTACAATGATTATGGTTTTATAAGGTTTAAATTTAATGTATATCTGTGAAACTTCTACCAAAGCTTAATATTTTATTTCTTCTCTTTAATTTAGATGTATGACATTGTGTCACAGAACGATGAGTCTGATGGTGGAGTAGAGGGCGGTCACACGGACGCCGCAGCCCTGGCGCTGATGCTGCAGGAACAGCTGGACGCCATCAACACGGAGATCAGGCTCATACAGGAGGAGAAGCAGAGCACGGAAGCCAGGGCCGAGGAGTTGGAGTCACGGGTAAGTAGAGTGAGGTTTTTCCAAGATAGGTCTTGTCAGATAGCGTTATATTGATATTTGAAGTGACAGCGACGTTTATTGTCAAAATATTGATAAGAATTTTTGGACAGACCTAGTTATTGCTTACTGCTGAGAACTCACCAAGGTGATGGTTTTTTTATATTATAATTTTTATTCATAACAGAAAGGTCAAATAATATCCAGTCTTCTTATCAGGTACTTTCTACTTCTTCACAGGAAGTACTAAGGATCAGAAGTTACTATTGTATAAAAAAAATCATTTTTCATGTTAAAATATTATCGTTTATCAAATTATGCAAGTGATACAAATGATTTCTATATGATTTATTTTACCTTTCTGAATTTACTCTTGTCATACGAATACAGAATGTGTTTACTTGGAAAATAGAATTTGAAATCTTTGAGTATTATTTTAACCATAAAATCAATCGTCATGGTGTTGGTTTTAACTCGTAGATAGTGAAGTGTGGGCCAATCGTAACATCGAACGAATTCGCCTTCGAGAGCGAGTGATAAAACATTCAGACACATTCTATAATCGCATGAAGACATGTACATACTATATTCTTCTGTCATCTCTTACTGGTATCTACTATCATGGTAATTGGTTAACAACATATAATTTTCCACTCTATACATGGAAAAACCGGATCACAAAAATATTACATTACAAACTAAAAAAAAAGAAAGAATATTTTACTGTACTCTTCTGCGCTGTAGCATGGTGCGGGACAGTTTCAGTAACTATAGTTTCACTCTTCAAAGTTGTCGCGATTTACAAATTATGACTTAGTATTTCAGCTGTACCACATTCGCAATATATTCAATCATTAAATTAAATTAAACCAACCAGAATCGTCGTACAGGCAACTGTCACCCGCTACAGCGCAAAGAGTATAGGGTAGAATATAATATACAAAACATTGACAGTCTATCAAAAGTAACAAATGAAAAAGTAGAAGGTTACTGACAAGGACTGACAGACTGGATAGTAGACTCGATATATTCTCATATTCTTTTAGTATGAATAGTAAACGAGACTAAATGGGACTTAATGAATGAGACTAAGTGAGACTTTGTGAATGGAGCTAAAGGTTGGCACAGTAAACGATACTAAATAGTGAATGGGATTAAATGGGACTTAGTAAACAGGATTAAATAGTGAACGGGACTTTGACAAAATAAAGCGTAGATATTTTTGTGATCCGGCGGTATAAGTGGTGGCGGTAGTGAGTAACGGTCGTGGCGCTGGTGGCGCTGGTGGTGCAGGTGGGCAGCTACGAGCACATGAACGTGGTGTCGCGGCGCGGGGACTCCCCGCCGCTCGCCGCCTCGCCCTCGCGCCCGCACCCGCACTCGCACCTCGCGCAGCACCACAAGTACCACACCGTACGTATACCAACCGAGCTTTCTATCATACTGGTAGCATTGGGAAGGGTATTCGAACTACAGTCAAAGGAAAAAACCTTCGAAACTTTAAGAATAGAACGTACTCCTTAAAAGGCCAGCAACGCACTTTTGATGCCCCTGGTGTAGAGGGTGTTCATAGGCGGCGGTCATCGCTTACCATCAGGCGATACGTCTGCTCGTTTGCCACTTATATCAGAAAAGATCTTTTTTGTGTTTTAATATTTAGTCCAGTAGTTAGTTGATGGGACTATAAGAAATTTTAATGACAAGTTATATGTAATAAAGTATGGCCAAAAAAAAAACCATGTGTATTATGGTTATATATTTTTTTTCATCAAAAACTGACAGGTCCGAAGGCCAAAGGCTACCTTAGTGCTGCCACTAACCAATAAATAGTAGTAATTCGGACCCCTTGTGATTGTAGTTCGTATATAATATTTTCTTCCATTTGGTAAAGGGTTTTTAGTCTAATCAACTCATTCTCTTTTAACATTTCTTTCGTGTGACCATTTTATGTAAATACATTACATTTGTAAAGGGTTTATGATAAGGGTTTTGCTGGGACCATGTGAAATATATAATCTTCTAAGATTTCTCTGACAACCATTCGCTTGCCTCCTCAATAAAAAAATTGCTCAAATTTTAATATAGATTTAGATTTAGATTTTGATCTGGTCTCAACACATCCAAGTTGTTAATAAATACATAGTTGTATAGTACATAACCGTGGACTAAGTGTGTATGTGTGTGTGTGTGGAGGCGCCGGCGTCCATGTCGCCCGCGCACGCACACTACCGCGGGGCCGCCTCGGAGAGCCTGCCGTCCAGCCAGGTCCGTCTACACATGCACGAGCTGCAGCCACACTCGCTACACACGCTACATGTGCTACACGAGCTACACAAGCTACACACGCAACACTTGCCACACTTGTTACACACACTATACTCGCTACATTTAATACTCACGATACACTGGATCCACAGGCTACATTCGCTATACACGTTACACTCATTACACACACTACACACCACACGCTACACTCATTACACTCGCTACACAAGCTACACTCGTTACTCGCTTACACGCTACTATCGCGTCTTTAGCTATTTAAGGGTGTATACCGCTACTGTAACATATTACGAATGGCATAGTGGTTTTGTCGCTTCGTATTGCCCCGAAATATTGTGGACTCGATCCCTACATAGGATAATATTTTGTGTGATCCACAAATTGTTGTTTTAAATCTGGCTGTTTTTGTGTCTATTTCTTGTGTTTGTAAAGTCGGGACAGGATTTAGTTCTAGGGTAGGAGGTGCCTTAAAAAAATTCTTCATTGAACACTTTTTAAATTTTTGTGACACCGAATATATTCTAGATAAACATTTATCTTTACATATTATCAAATTTTTGTGGTACAAACTTTAAATGTCGCCCTAAAAATCGTCCGGGTTCCACCGCCTATAATAATCCCAGAACGTAAGTTTGAGTCCGACTCATTCAAAATCATGTTCTTCTATAACCTCACTTTCTGGGTAAAAAGTATTTAAGACCCTAAAATAACTCCACCTAATCGCTCGCGCGATTATTTCTTCGTATTTCTAACCATAACAAAAAATATATAGCCGAGACTCACAAATAATATGGCTTTCCATTGGTAAAAGATTTTTCAAAACCGGTGCAGTACAATCTCACAAAATTTACGTCTTCATAATATTGGTATAATACATTTTTTTTTATTAATACTGACTATTATTAGTAGCGGTATACATCCGTAGAAAGTGCACACTCACTAGCTTAAATATGCTTAAATATAACATGTATACATGTATATAAATTATTCATTTTTATTACAATAAACACTTATTATTAAAAAGTGTAGAAAATTTAAAAGTGATATATAATACCTAGTAGTGGTAAAGTTTATTAATATTATATATGAATAAGTATAATGTAATTCGTAGCAAATAGTTTACTTCACTGTTTATAAAAATATTATATAATAAATTGTGATAAATGTAATACAACAAACATGGACGGTTTTGTTTGTATGTAGATTTTTTTAGTAGTGTAATTGCTTTCTCTAATTAAAAACAGTAAAATGTTAGTAAATAATATAAAATATCATAATAATACATTGTATACAAGATTAGAACCAGTACATTTTAACTTTTAGTATTTATGTAGATCTACTGATGCAGAAGCATCACTAGGCCACTATAGTGTGGGTCACCATGCTGCATTGTTGCATTGTCTGCATTCGCAATGAATAAATGTGACCACCTTTCTTGGATTGTTCTCATGCTTTCCATCAGGCAGAGTAGAGTCACTTCGGCAGGCTCATACATATAAAAATCAGATGCAAGTTTTTCTGATGTTTTGTTTGTGACTTTACATAAATAGGAATTATTTAATTTATCATCAATAACAATTTTAAGAGCCCACTACTGGCCATAAGGAGGTTTTGTCCGACTATAACACACTGGCCTAACATTATTTAATTATTAGACTAAGGGCGTTTTGCACAACGTTCGACTTAAATAGCTACTAAACAAAATTAGTTAAACGCAGAGGCACGTTTAGCTTAAACAAATTTAGCGGCCTCTTGCACAATGATCACAGCAGGTAAATTTAGTTAAATATGATAAGGGGTCGCACGCCGGTGCGCCCGGCGAGTGTGGGCGAGACGGCAGTATGCTAGTGTTGCTTTCGCGCACACGCGGTAAATACGATTAGCGCTGTCAAATAGCCTAATTTCGATGTTTAATTTCGGCAGTTCTTAAACATGTTTAGCAAAAAATGTATCGATGTGCAAGATGCCAATTGTGTTTAACATTTTATAACGCATTTAGTATGGCTTAAATATATTTAAGCTATGTCGTATGCAATTGGCTCTAAAACAGTCTATAAATAGAAATATAAATTAGTAATAGAAACATAAAATAATATAGAAAATATATTTAAGCTTATATTATGTTTCATGTTATAAGTAAATTATTGCTTTGAATATTATTGAAACATGTATATAAATATAAATGACTAATTGCACACACACCGCTTCACCCAGCTTGTGTTTGTGTCCGACTATCACTTGAGTATTGCAAACAATGTATTATAAGTAGTATATATTGTATAGACTGTACCTCGCTTTAGTTCCTAAATGTATTTACTGTTGAACTTTCTACCCATGAGCAACACGGGCCATCGATCGGGGGGAAGAAGCCATAGCATCTTTTTCCCTTATTTAACATTTTGTGCAGAGGAAACCTTCACATATACACATTTTAGACTCACCCCTTCGACCAGCGGTACACGAGTGATACAAAGTCAGCATCTGGCAGGGAAGTGTAAGGGGAGTCCCCCTCCCCTCCCCTCTCTATATACTGAATCTAAAGCGGAGTCTTCACCGAACAAAAGTTGGCGACTTTTGTGTTTTAAACACGTGTTGTTGACAATAATTTCTGTAATTTCCTTGTATTGGCAATAAAAATTGGCGGTAAACATCAAAAGAATACGCTTGTTGCAAATATGTATTGGCTCTGTAGAAACACTCATTTGTAATGTTTTTCAAATTGTTGGCGACTCGATGAAGACACAATTGAAATAAAATGATTTTCTGACGAGTTGCTAACACTGGGAAACACTGAAATTGCCAACAATTTCAACGCGCCTCAAATTCAATAAAACAATCGCTTCTCACTACGAACTCGCATATAACAATCAGACTTTCACGCACACTTAAATATCTGTCTGTAGCTATTCTGTGAAATAACAGTGTAACGCGTAGGCCCATTTGGGCTTATACTTTGACAGAGGAGAACGCGTGCCTATAGCTACTCCCTACCGTGTTGGTCCGTGTTTCTACCCTAAGATATATATTTGTTGGGACATGAATTTACGCGTTCGATTTGATTTGAATTGATTTTGCATACCTTGGGAAGTACCTGATATCACATCTAGGTTGCATTGGCTGTAGTCTCAGCCAGATACATTAACTTCCCGTTTAAATAAATACATTAATTAATGTATAAATATAAATAATAAAAAAAATAGTTCTGGTAATATTTTTCACTAAACCATCTCAATAATTATGAACTTAAATTTTTAGTAACTTAATACAATAATAGATAATAATAAAAATATTTTTGTACACCTTTAATATAATATTTAAAAAACACTTTTTACATTTTTTTTGTGTTTGTTTAGGTAGTGAAATTCAGAAGATAGTAATATTTTAGTTGGTATTTGTAATGAAAGTAGAGGCAACAATATAAATGGAGCTGTAATCTATTTGCGTTAAGAAAATGATGACACATCGATGAAGCTCCACCCACTGTCCAATCAAATTCCAAGAAATTATTGATAGGCACCAAAGATTACTGATCAGTCTTAGCGCAACTCGATCAATACGTCACTATTTTCTTAACTCGAATGATCTGTAGTGAGTGTCGTATGGAGCAGTAGTAACAGAGGTGGTACTGTACAGTTGCAGCTGTGCGAGGACAGCGGCGCGGGTCCCGTGGGCGGGGCGGCGGGCGCGGAGGGGGCGGAGTCTCCGCTGACGTCACGCTCGCTGCGCCTGGAGCGCGCCGCGCGAGCTATCCACGCCGAGCGCGACCGCCTGCGCGGGCACTACCAGCCGCCTTACGACGCGTGAGTTCATTATACAAATCTTAATCTTCTTCTCCCTCCTAATACAGACATTTTTTGCTTAAAAGGAGGGTCCAACTTCTATTATACTTTATTATATATTTGCTAAAGAAAATAAATTTATTTGATTTGATATAAGATATAAACTCAATCGAACCTGGTCATCAGAAACATACTACCCTAAGGTCCAGTTTTACGACTAACTGATAAAGTCCCTGATAGACTTTTTTGACCTTATCTACCAGATAACTACACAATTCTTTGTTCATAAACAACAGCTTGTAACGGCCCATCACTAGATTTAGGCCTCTCCTTAAAAAAGAGATTTTGAATTACTGTACCACCTTGGCCAGACGGGTTGGTATTGGGTGTATTTCAAGTTTTCTTCTTCTTTATAGTCCTATTGTCTTGCGTAGTTTACATCTTTGGGACGAATAGGGGTGGTACAACACTCCGTATAGACATATACGTATATATATACAGACAACCTATATATGTTGAAAAATGTAAAATGACTGATAACTGTGTGAATCGATGTCAGGAACTGGTGGAATTGGCCGTTGTTATCTTTACCTTTTCTGTGTGATTTTTCTACTTCTCTCCATTCTAAACATATGGTTATAACATGCCATATGTATATGGCATAAAGGTATATAACAACATACTAACAAACAACTAATTTTCATTTCCCACACGCTGCGCAGGAGTTCAATAATGTCGTCCGCCCGCATCCCGATGCACAGGTCTCCATCCCTCTCTAGACTGAACAAACCTATATTCGCATCTCAAGTGGACATTGCCCACGTGTGGTGCGATTGCCCAGACACACTGTTTAACTATATACCTCACAAACTATGCTTAAAGTCCAGCTTGTATAGTATCGTTGACAACTATCTGTTACATCACCCGTGTTTAGTTAAATCTGCAAGTTATATTTGAAAGGACCATATGGTTCAAATGCCACCAAAACTCAACCAGGTCCAATGAAGCATCACCGCCATAGTGTGGGTCACCATGCTGCATTGTTGCATTTTCTGCACTAGCAATGAGTATGGTGACCACCACTCTTGGGTTTCTCTTATGTTTGCCATCAGGCAGAGTAGAGTCATTTTGGCAGAGCCATTCATTAAAAAAAAACAAAGACCGTGTAACATATTTGATTTCACTGCTATCTCTGGAAGTGATTACGCAAAAAGGGACGGAAGTTACAGGGAGGCAGGAAATTGAACGTTACTTAATTGGACCAATGGATGTGGACATCATTTCTACTTGTGCACATCAGTGAATAAATCCTATAAAGAAATTATATGCACATGTTATCAGATTTAAATATTAGGTTATTTATATTATATACCTCGATTGTAGAAATATTATAAAACATATTCATCCCCGAATAATTTTAAAATCTGTTTGCAAAACAAAAGAGAGGTAAATAGAAATTTCCCCATAAATTTAATGGTACCTTACAGAAAGTCTGTAAGCGAATTAAATAATCTTGTCGGCAGAGATAGATCGACTTGATCGGACTTAAGACTTAAGCCAAGCCGTGCAGAAAATAAATATTTTTGTGTTTGTAATTTTTTCATCCTTAATAATTAGTTAATGTCACCTATAATAAATGGACCAATGATAGCACGTATCTCAATAAAAAAAACCTTCAAGCTAAATTTACTTAACGACACATGTATTTACAGTGAGTCTGGGCAATATTGCATGTTTTGTTTATAATATACTTTATATTAAAAAAAAATTAATGAAATATAAAAGTGGAATTACTAATACTAAGCGCATTTAATTATTCTTTAAAGCCTTTTCTTTCAATTTAAAACTGGATTTATAATTTTCACGGTACGTTGCGTTCCTGTATGGTAATATGTGTGACCCCGAATCCGCGTAGTGGCTATCAGTTTTAGTAATTCCATTTTAGTTACAAATCATTCCATCTGCAGCACAACAATTACATTTTTACACTTTTAACATTAACATCAAAAGCTTTTATTTCAAGCTACCAATGACTATTGAAGTTGGTTTAATAACCTCATGTTAATCACAATAATTTATATTTACAGAGTGTAATAGTGAATACCTACATATCATAATTCTGGAATAGGAACAGATTATTTTACTAAATTAATTTAATCTATTTTGGTCTAGTGTAAGTGACTGCTGATCAAGAGGTTTCGGGTTCGAATTCCCGGTCGGACTGCTGTTGGATTTTCTTAAAGAAATTCTTAACAGCATCCCGGAGTATGGAAGTTGGCGGTGTGTCCCGCCCGTGCCTCGGACAGCACGTTAAGCCGTCGGTCCCGGTTGTCATGAACATCTATGGCAATCGTTATTGGGAAGTCAGTGCCCTCAAATATACTGACAACTAGTTCAACTTTCGAATGCAGTTCACTTTCAGGGTTGCGGAGGTCCGATGCCAGTCGCTCCGTGTAACAGTGATATTCAGGTAAAACCGGTTGAACTAGTAGCCAACCCCAAATCTTGGGAATAATAAAGGCTAGGAAGATGAAGATTAATTAATCTTAATCAAAGCCCCCTTATCCATCCATCTTCAACCAGTGCGTCCTCCCTGTAATGACGTACGGTGCCGAGACGTGGACACCGACCGTGGGGCTAGTCCATAAGCTTAGGGTCGCTCAACGTGCCATGGAGAGAGCTATGCTTGGAGTCTCTCTGAAAGACAAAATTCGAAATGAAAAAATTCGTCAGAGAACCAAGGTAACCGACATAGCTCTGAAAGTTAGTAGGTTGAAGTGGCAATGGACTGGTCACATATGTCGCAGAACTGACAACCGCTGGAGTAAGCGCGTTCTAGAGTGGAGACCGCGTCTTGGCAAACGTAGTGTGGGACGCCCTCTGGCCAGATGGCGGGATGACTTGCAAAGAGTGGCTGGCAGCGACTGGATGCGGAAAGCAACAGACCGGGCTCTGTGGTGTTCCTTGGGAGAGGCCTACGTCCAGCAGTGGACTGCAACGGGCTGATGATGATGATGATGAAAGCCCCCTGACCACTTACACAACTATATCTTTAGCCATAATTTTTAGTCTATTAACTGATCTGTATTCTTATTCATAGCCTTTAATATTTTTAAGATTATTTGGTTGCCGGTTTTACCTACCTGAATATAAGTTTTTAGCAAATAGCAGATTTTGCTTTCTGACCTCTGCAACCCTGAGGGTGAATTCAATTCAAATTTTGAAATAATTGTTAGTATTTTTTAAGGCAACGACTTCTCGTTAACGATTGCCATAGACAATCGGAACTCATGGCTTAAGATTCTCTCGGGCGTGAAACAGCGCCTAACATACATATTTCTGACCGTTATTAATTTCTTGCAAGAAAAACCAAACAACACTTTGGACCCGACCCTAAGCTACCATTCGCTTGGTCTAGCGTCAGGCATATGTTTACTTACACTCTGTATATTTTTAGTCATCTCTTTATTGCTATTTTCATTACCAAACTCACATACTGGTAACATGCAATTGTGCACCTTTATATACGTATGCATCATAAATATACAAAAAATATATTTATAAATTGCTATTGTTTAATAGATAGCACATTTTATCCATTGTTACTGACTATCTTTATTTTCAATAGCAATATTTCGTCCAGCTCAAGCCAAGAGTCCCTGGGAGGGATGGGGTCCATGGGCGGGGCTATGGCGAGCACGTGGGGCGGGGTCAGCGCCTCGAGGGGCGGGTCCTCCTCCGCGGTGTCCATCGCTAACATGCATCAGCAGAAGAAGAGAGGGATCAAGAGTTCTCTAGGAAGGTTCTTTAGTAAGAAGGAGAAAGCGGGAATGCCGGTGAGTAGAAGTCAATAAACTCAGAATATTTTTTTGGAATTATTGTTTTTTTCCAATTAACTCCGTTGTTAATCTTACCGTGAAAGTCTTGTGAAAATTGATATACCCGTGACGTAGGTTACTGAGAACATACATAAAAATTGTTAACATCAGAAAGACGTCAACCAAAACGCACTGTCTACTTAAAGATGCATTTAGCTTCAGCATTTAGTTCATGTATTAGAACCTTTTTCTACCTTAAGAATGCCACGGTCCAAAATAAATATCGTGAAATTACGTGCACTGACTAGTAAAGCTTATCGTACTCATGTTTTCGTGTTAAGTTTCATTAATAACAACAATGTTTATCCTAAGTTAATAAAACACCTTTTGAATGTGTTTTAAAAATTACTAGGATACATCTTCTAGTGACATTTCTACTTTTAATTTTAGTGGTCTAAGTTACTCAGAAGTTTCCTTGCGTATATTTTCCATGACAGATATTAAATTCATGTATTGATTAAAAATTATATTAAGGTATATTCTTCAACCACTTTTTTAACAGCTGCAACAAGGTCAGAGTCCTCGGTCGATGTCGTCAGTCTCGTCCCTGGGGCTGGCGACCCTCGCGGGGGAAGAGTCGAGCGTGGACGCCATGACCCCTCACTCGCTGCCACACGCTCCCCACGCCTCGTTACAGCACCAAGACTATGCCAGGACTAAGTGCAAGTCAGTATAATAATATATGGAATAGCTTTCAGAAATTACCATATCTAATTAATGTCCATTATTCTATATTCTCTAGAAGATTAGACGTTTGTAGCTCATTACCGTTAAGAAATAATTGATGCATCTATTAAGTCGCGCCTATCAGGTTCTAAGAAATTATCGTGTAGTACAAAAACTTGATTTGGATCTGGGCTCGATCGATGCGTCACTATTTACTATTGCTCAATTCATAGTTAGGCTCGAAACGAGTTTATTTCGATTCATAGTCCAACCATCAGGTTATGTTACGGGTCCCAGGATGTAACAATAAATAATAATAAACGACGTGTCGGTTCGCAGAGAGCGCGACTACCGGCACGAGCTGCTGGGCGAGGCCATGCGCGCGGGCACGCCCTTCGCGCTGTGGAACGGGCCCACCGTCGTGGCCTGGCTCGAGCTGTGGGTGGGCATGCCGGCCTGGTACGTGGCCGCCTGCCGCGCCAACGTCAAGTCCGGCGCCATCATGTCCGCGCTCTCCGACCAGGAGATACAGCGGGAGATCGGTGAGTACTTGCACGTCATCAGAAAACTGCTTCTCGGCAGACGAATAGGTGGAGGGAGGACTAAACGGAAAGTTATGGGTTATCTGTCTTGTGAACAGCTGTAACTCTCTCACTAAATTATCAAAAGAACCGGATGTCGAAGAGATGATCAGGCCAGATCTCCGAACAACTGGACACCTGTCAGCGCCATTCTCCATCAGGTACGGTCCGTACCAGATGGAGAAGAGAAACTGATTTTCCATTGAGTCACGATCCTCAGTAAAGGGGAAACCATTATGAAGGAAGCCTCACGCACTCGATGAAAAGGTATTCTATGACACCCATGTTTTGTCCCAGTCCAGCCTAACCATTTCTGATCATTCGTTCTGTTTATCCCCCAGGTATCAGCAACCCGCTGCACCGGCTGAAGCTGCGGCTGGCGATCCAAGAGATGGTGTCCCTCACGTCGCCCTCCGCCCCACGAGGTACGGCCTGCGCCGCCCTCGCCTTCGGAGACATGAACCACGAGTGGATCGGAAACGTCTGGCTACCCTCACTTGGTAAGCCCTCACTCTTTCTTTATTTTTGTAATTGTCACAACCTATTCACAATATTATCCAATTTTGTATAAAGATTTGCTTACTTGGACTAACTGACTAATTAATTAATGAACGAAGAGCCTTAACTTGTAATTCTACCTGTCGGATGTTTTTATGTTATAAGCACCCACTATAAAAGGATATTTCTATGAGCTGAAATTAGGGATGAATGCTTATAAAGAAGTTCGGCATTTTCAAAGTTAGAAATCGAAACAAAACGCTGCGTCAAGCGAGTCTGGGTGATCTTTGTGTCCGTTTCTTATATGTTTGTAAGTCCCCCGACACAGGACATATTCCTAATGCGGGTGTTATCTTAAAAAAAGAAATTGTAAATTCTATTTCTATATCCTATTTCTTATCATCATCACTATTGTTATTCAAAGAAACTAAAATCTAATTAAGTTCAAATAATTTTAACCTTAATAAAATTTAGCCACTCAAGTCTATTTAGTAGACCTCATTGTGATATAAAAGCGCCTACCAATATGTCCGACATGTTTGCAGGGTTACCTCAATACCGAACCACATTTATGGAGTGCCTGGTGGACGCGAGGATGTTGGAGCATCTCACTAAACGGGACCTGAGGACGCAACTGAAAATGGTCGACAGTTTTCACAGGTAATATAAAAAAAAAGAATAAAATAAGCAAACTTTTCAAAAAGTAGCTACGAGCCACTAGAACAAGCAGCAACAACATTGATTTCCAATATTACCTTTTATCTAAGTTTATCATTTACTGTAATAATTCATATTTCTTTAACTTCATTTCATTTCATACCCCATATAGCGTATAAAGATTTTTATAGGATTTTTATGTGAAGAAACATAAGTTAATATTTTGGAATTTCAAAAGGCTTTCGACACTGTGTATCAACGCCTACGAAAGTTTTTGTAATAAAAAAATAAATAAAATTTAAACATTTACACTAACTACTTTTAATAGTTTTATGTAAAGATAGCCTGCTTTTAATATCACGAAATAAAATTAATAAAAAAGGCGACTAAGGGTAAACTTTATAGTAAAGTAGCTTGGACTTCCACAGGGTTCTACTTTTGGTACAGTTAAAATTTGCATTACATTTTTTTTTATTCCTTTTTCGATTGTAATGCCTAAAAACTCAAATGATTGAACATAAACAGAGACCTATTAAAAACCAACATATTATTTTAATACCGCTCATGTTATCGCATACCGATAGGCAAGCCTATCGGGTACCTAGGATGATTGAGAGTTATATGTAGCAGGTTGGCAAGGTAACAATAGTACGAACGAGATGTCGCTTACACGGAAAGATTGAGAAATCTGTGCCTCGTAAAACACGTAAAGCTGTTGGTCCCGGTTGCTGTACGAACTTTTTTGGCAATCGTTACGTTAGTTGGAGCTCTAAAGTCAGAGTTCTCGAGGTTTGAAGTACTCGTTTCACGTAAAATAATCATAGTACAGTTGTATGTTAGCCGATTCTAATTTAGATTGGGAAAAAGAACTCGGAAGAAAAAGGAATATTGGATTAAGAAGTGTAGGTTCTAGTGAGTTTATCTGTAATTTAAACTGGCTATTGCTATGACTCTAAGGCCCGTATTTAAAAAGGCGTCTCAAGTATCCGTTGAACTCTGATCAGCTGAAGCTAGTTTTAAGTTCAAATCAAATCTCAAGCGTCGCTCTTATTATAGAATGCGTTTTAAGTTCTACTTAGCTGAAACTACTCTCAGTAACCAATCTCAACTGAACAGTCTGTTCTCAATTATGTTTCTACATTATCGAAATTATTGTTCTGTGTCACACATCAAATTATATTATACAAAATATAATTAACAAACATAATTTATATATTATTAGTTTTTACATAATACACAAAGCCAATAGGCTAATGTATTAATGTAAACATAATATTAAGAAGCAATTCGCCCTAAATTAAATATTATAAAATTAAAATAAAGATGACTAGGTATATCGGACCTATAACGGAACGTTCAAATTGTTATCAATACTTGTCATGTCGATTTGTCAAACAATGTTTTTGTTTTTTTAGAAAATTTAAAAAATATAACATATATTGACTGCCTCGGTGGCGCAGTGGTAGCGTACGCGACTGCTGTTCTTGAGGTCTCGGGTTCGATTCCCGGGTCGGATCAAATGTTTGTATGATCTGCAAATATTTGTTTCGGAGTTTGGGTGTTTTCTATCTATAATAAAATAAAATAAAATAAACTTTATTGTACACCAATTGATACAGTTATATTTATAAACTAAACAATATAATAACCATGTACAAATGGCGGCCTTATCGCTAAAAAGCAATTTCTTACAGGCAACCTTTGGATGGACAAATCAACTGTAGAAACACAAATTCATGGGTAGTTTGGTGTTTAAAATAAATAACGAAACAAATGAACTTCTTTCAGATAAAATATCATAAATAGAAATATAGAGATTTTAATACCAACAAATAAAACATATAAAATAGTGCACAATATCCTTACTTTTATAATAAAGAATAGTGAGTGATGAAATATCTTTAACAGGTAATAAATTACGGAGATAAGAAATGTTCTTTGACCATTTTTTTTAAATATAGGCAGAGATTTGGCACGCTTTACAGCTATTGGCAAACCATTCCATAGTCGGACAGCCTGTACAGTAAACGACTTATCGTAAAATCTGGTACAATGCGTTGGTACTGCCAATTCCAGAGATTCGGATGACCTCAAGGATCTTGAATGTGTGTCACTGAGAAAAACAAAGCGTTTTTTTAAATAAGGTGGAGTGCACGGATGAAATAGAATACCATAAAGTATGGAAAGAATATGAGCATCCCGTCGAAGGCGAATTGGGAGCCACTTAAGCTGGTTGCGATATTCAGATACATGGTATAATATGTATGTATTTACAAAAAAAAAGTATATAAGTATTTATATCAGTTGTCTAGTACCCATAATACAAGCTCTGCTTAGTTTGGGACTAGATGGCGTTGTGTGTTAGATGTCCGATTTTTTTTTATTTTATATATTTGTCAGAAACCAAAAGCTTGTGGGTGATATTAATTAAAACAAATGTATTTAAAGTTAATTGAATATCAATTTAATGTGAATTAAAGTGATTTAAAATGTGTATGTTAAGTAATTCTTTTGTCAATAAAGTAAGGTAAAGTAAATTTTTCGTTGTAATTCAGAAACATGATCTTAAAATACGTTCATTTGCCCTAAAAGTCCTTAGAAATTACGACTTGAGACTAGATTGAGCTTGTCTCAAGAGAACAGAAATCACATTTATTTTGTCAAAATGTATTCCTGAGAGGTGACTTTGACATAAACGTCATTCTAAAATAAGCTATGAACAAAGTTTCATTGATCTTTACTCTCTTGATTAACGCGCCAACGATCAGTGAATTTTGTCTCAAGAGATGATCAATAATAAAATCTATTCTTAAAACTAGTTTTAAAACTAGATTCACGACTGAGACGCCTTTTAAAATACGGGCCTGACTGTTTGATTATTATACATAAAGATAATAATCTCACCCAACTAGGCAGAGTATGGTACCAAACTACTGACAAATATACCTATGTAGTTTTAAAAACTCAAGTCATGATTACTGCACAGAGAATTAAAAACCTAAAATTATAAAAATAGCTCATAGGAAGACGCGTGTTCTATGATATATTTTCGCCTCCAACGGGTGTCCATGGGCAGCGGTAATCGTTTACCATCAGGCGATACGTCTGCTCGTTTGCAATCCATCTAAAATAAAAAGATTTTTTTACTTTAAAAAATACACAAAACTTAATTAAAGCATGTACCTTTTTAACGTTTTAATAAATAAAGTAAATAAATTACACCCAGATACAAAAAACAATTAAAATGTCCATCATACAAATATTTTTCCTGGACGGAAAACGACCTCAAAAAACTACAAGTCCCAACAACAAGTCTGCTAATGTTGGGTGGTGTTGCAGAACGTCCCTGCACTTTGGCGTGGCGTGTCTCAAGCGCGTCGGCTACAGCGTGCGCGCACTCGACGAGCGGCGCCGCGCGGCCGAGCTAGCCAACCGCGACGTGCTCGTGTGGACCAACGAGCGCCTGCAGCGCTGGCTCGTCTCCATCAACCTCAAGGTACACGCCCCCTCCCCCTCACCCTGACACTTGCTACACCACCGCCGAGCTAGCCAACCGCGACGTGCTCGTGTGGACCAACGAGCGCCTGCAGCGCTGGCTCGTCTCCATCAACCTCAAGGTACACGCCCCCTCCCCCTCACCCTGACACTTGCTACACCACCGCCGAGCTAGCCAACCGCGACGTGCTCGTGTGGACCAACGAGCGCCTGCAGCGCTGGCTCGTCTCCATCAACCTCAAGGTACACGCCCCCTCCCCCTCACCCTGACACTTGCTACACCACCGCCGAGCTAGCCAACCGCGACGTGCTCGTGTGGACCAACGAGCGCCTGCAGCGCTGGCTCGTCTCCATCAACCTCAAGGTACACGCCCCCTCCCCCTCACCCTGACACTTGCTACACCACCGCCGAGCTAGCCAACCGCGACGTGCTCGTGTGGACCAACGAGCGCCTGCAGCGCTGGCTCGTCTCCATCAACCTCAAGGTACACGCCCCCTCCCCCTCACCCTGACACTTGCTACACCACCGCCGAGCTAGCCAACCGCGACGTGCTCGTGTGGACCAACGAGCGCCTGCAGCGCTGACTCGTCTCCATCAACCTCAAGGTACACGCCCCCTCCCCCTCACCCTGACACTTGCTACACCACCGCCGAGCTAGCCAACCGCGACGTGCTCGTGTGGACCAACGAGCGCCTGCAGCGCTGGCTCGTCTCCATCAACCTCAAGGTACACGCCCCCTCCCCCTCACCCTGACACTTGCTACACCACCGCCGAGCTAGCCAACCGCGACGTGCTCGTGTGGACCAACGAGCGCCTGCAGCGCTGGCTCGTCTCCATCAACCTCAAGGTACATGCCCCCTCCCCCTCACCCTTACAATTGACATTTGCCGTCCCCCCTCCTAACACTTACCCTGACATTTTTCCCTCCCCTGATATTTGCCCCGTCCCTTTCATTTACCCACACACATGGTATGGTACACACACACACACACAGCTATGGTAGGAGCGAACTGCTGGTGAACGGACTGAACATACACATTTGTCCAATGTATAACTGTACTAAGAGTTTAGAATAATTTCTTCTATGGTCGCCTATGGAATGTAATTATTTTAGGGCAACAAAAATATTTAAAACAATAAAATATTGAATTTTTAATTATTAAATAATTTAATTTAATTTATTAAATATTTTATTCGTTATCATATTAAAAATTTACAATTTCATTTTTAAATTTCCTTATAAAGAAGAATATTTTTCATACATGTTATTTAACCTTAAGCAATGATTATGTGTTATTATCAACTGTATAGGGTATATATGGGTAAACATAAACACCCTATAAAGTCACGATAATTATCGATAATTATTGTCATCGTCAAAAAACATGGTTTTACTTGTTTACTACAATACCCTCAACCTCCTTGTATTTCAGGAGTATGCCGGCAACTTGTCGGAGAGTGGGGTCCACGGGGCTCTGATCTCGCTGGACGACAACTTCGACGCCAACAGCATGGCGCTGGCGCTGCAGATACCCACGCAGAACACGCAGGTAACACTCGCATCTCTATTGCGACGTTTAAGAGTTACGATCCAACGCCATCTAGCCAAAAGATGCGGTACTATAATGAAACTTAATGACGAAAAAGATATAATTTTGTCTGGTACGCTTTTACAGCCAAATCGCTACACCGATTTTAATAAAATTTGGCATGTCCCCCATCCCTCAAAGGCCGGCAACGCATTTGTGACGCCTCTGGTGTCCAGGGGCGTCGGTAATCGCTTACCAACAGGCGATACGTCTGCTCGATTGTCCCCTATACCATTAAAAAAAAACAACATACACAGGGGCAAAGCTGCGGGAAAAAGCTACTAATTAAGAAACAATATTATTTAATTGATATATAATTAATGACCCACGCAACCTCGTTTGCGCCTTATATTGCCCCTAGCGTGAAAATTTCGCCCGTTTTTGAAACATTCTTCATTGTTGCTCCGCTTCTATTAGTAGTAGCGGGATGATATATAGCCTTACTCGATAAATGGACTATCCAACACCGAAAGAATTTTTCAAATCGGACCAGTGGTTCCTGAGATTAGCTTGTTCAAACCAAAAAACAAACAAACTCTTCAGCTTTATTATATTAATATAAGATGACAATATTATCTCATCATCCTACAAATATTATAAACGCGAAAGTATGGATAGATGGATGGATGTTTGTTACTTTTTCACGCAAACACTACTGAACGGATTTGGATGAAACTTTACAGTAATATAGCTTATACATCAGAATAACACATAGGCTACTATTTGCCGCGATAGCCGACATACACATGGATGAAGCCGCGGGCAACAACCAGTAATATATAATTATAATGAATGTTTCAGGCACGACAAATCCTCGAAATGGAATTCAGCAATCTTTTAGCGACGGGAACCGAACGTACAGCTCGCCTGCAGCACGAACACGCCGCCTCCTGACACCACACCCTCAACTAGGCCTCCGCCCCCAGCCTCTAGCGCTCGGCCCCAGCCCTGGCCTGGACCACGAGGCTCGAGCATACACCGGAAACCAGCGACTCAGCCGGTCACCGTGAACTTTAGTCATGTACGTTAAGTTTAACTATTATTTATGGTACAAATGTTTTTTTATATAAAAAAAATAAACTTAGTTGTCCGTGGTGGAATCTCGTAGGACGCTGGTTTCGATGTGATGGTGTTGAGTGACAGTTTGTGATGGTGTTTCATGGTGATATGTTGACATATGAATGAAGCTAGGTTTTTTGAACATCGATGGCTTATTTACACATCATAATTGGGTGTAAATATGTAATACTAACTGTTTATTGTGGCTTTGCTCTATAGTTTCAGGACCCTCGATAGCAGTTATTCTAAAATATATAAAAAAATAGTATCACATGTATAGTTGTTGTGTTAAATGTGACCAACTGACATTAGTATTTTTAATATTCGTTATCATAAACACTGTTTTTAAATTAACTTCAAATCTAAGAGATTTTTTATGAAAAAATCTTTTAGAGTAATAAAAATAAATAAAAAACCAAAGTTATAATCTCTACTCTTTCTATTCAAACTCACTCTTTTACACTTGATATATAGTCTCTTTTTTAAAATAAATCATTTTACATAATATTTTTTTAATAAGGAAACTTATGAAATCTATGATTAATTGATATTTGATATTTCACTTTCAGTGTTACCTTTTCCATATTTTATTTTAATATTTACACCAATTGTGATGTGAAAATGGGTCAAATGATCAAAGTTTTATTTTTTATTATAATCATGGTCTTTAATACCTTCCTATTATAAGTAAAACCATATATTTTAAATAAATATAAAGAAGTGTTTTAATGAAATTAAATAATTGAAAATATGTATATAATAAATGTGGAACTTTATGGGTGGTTGATGAATATAATAAATGTACATTGCCACGTTTCATTGAGGCGCATTATAGCTGCTTTAAGAGAAATGGACAAGAAATCTGACGCAAAAAAATAGATAAAACTATCTCTGAAGATGTTTAAAGAATACAAATTTGAGCTCAATACATACAGAACATTTTCAGTTGGTTATGTAGAGAAGATGGGTGATAGAACTAGAAGATTCGTAAAAGGAAATAGAGGGAATGTGTGTAAAAGTGTCAGAAAAGATCATGTATAGTAAACAGTTACCGACCAAATTGGTTATGTTCTGAAGAAAGGCCGTCACAAGCCGAAAACAGCATCAGGAACTGACAAGCATGCCTCGATTGATGAATGTGGATAAAGCAATAGAAGTCTGTCACGATAGTAGTAAATAGAGATTCATTTGTCTCTGCCTACTCTTCTGGGAAGCAGGGCTGTTATGTTTTTTCAGTGTTTAACTTTTACTGTTTATATATATACATAGTTATATGGTTTTACTTATCCTAGAAAATATAAATAACCATCTCAGATTAAATAAAAAAGGTAGATAACGCACGGCCTTGTTCTTGTTGAAGCAAAAAAGTAGCGTAGGTTCTTAGCATGTGTGTGCGTTAACGCGTGTGTTTACTTGCAACTAAGTTACTTTTTTGCTTCAACAAGAACAAGGCCAGGCTTTTTTTATTGGATCTGAGGTAACCATGAAACACCACTTAAATCGTACATGAATAAACATATAACAAATTGAAGACACAATAATCATTTACCACATGTATAATACAGTTTTAGGGTAAGGCTTCAATCTAATGTAAAACAAAGTGCTCTGATAGTTAGTTTATATGTACTTAAATGTAACCAGATTGTTGTTAACTATTGACTCCAACTCGATGTGACTTGTTGTACCGTGTTTTGTACTGTAACCATTCACCCCCTTATTTTACCCTTATGAGGTGAAATTGCTAAAAATCCTTTCGAATTCTGTCTTTAAAACATTAAAAGTTTGTGCTGCCAAAGTTTCAAGTTTCTATACCCAGGGGTTTAGGCTATTTGACGCAGTCAATAGTTTTATATCTATAGATAAATTCCAAGCGACTGATCCCAAACCAGGCAAATTCTGTACTATGCTACCACGCTGCTGATAACTTAATATATTTCTAAAAACATACATACAGACATACAACAAAATATAATATTATTTAACGAAATATAATAATTATGAAATAATTATTTTAATAAAAAACGAAACAAAATGTTTCTCTTGGCGTAGGTCTTCCTCGACTTTGAATGAACATATCATTGTATATAACATATATATTTTAATTTAGCTATAAAATTTAGGTAATTACCTAATAAATTTCAATCAAATACAAACAATTATTTTTACCTTTTCTAAATGTAATCATTCCCTTCTCCTTTTATTTGTGCCTATATCATGAAATAATTATTTTAATTATAAATAAAATAGTTAAATGAATCACTTTGTAACGAAAACACGGTACAAACAAGATATTGTCGTACTATGATGCCAAATATTAGTTATATTGTAACTAATATACGTCGATCGTACATTCTGCGATAATTGCTAACTATTATGAAAATGACAGCAGCATTCATAGTGTTTGTTTACTTCTTAGATAAGTGCAAGAGGCCCAAAGATGCAGAAGCATCACTAGCCCGCTATGGTGTGGGTCACCATGCTGCATTGTTGCATTGTCTGCATGCGCAGTATGGTGACCACCACTCTTGGATTCTGCTCATTCTTTCCATTATTCAGAGTAGAGTCACTTTGGCAAGGTCATATATCTATACAAATAAATAAAGTTGGAGTGTCTGTTTGTAATATTAAAATAACCGCTTTTTATTAAATGCACATGTATGTATACACGGTACATATATCAAAAATGTATTTAAATTTTTTATTGTCTGTCTGCTTGTTCCGGGTAGTCTCTGGAACAGCTGGACCGGTTTTGACGCGACTTTCACTGGCAGGTAGCTGATGATCCAGGGAGTAACTTTGGCTACTTTTTTAGACTAACTTTGTCCCGCGGCGTTACTCGCGATACGACTATACCCGCGTGATTCAGCTAGTATAACATAAAAAACGCTAAAATTACTCCTAAGTTCAAGGTTATTGCGATAGGGTTGTCCAAACTGTTTATAGGGCACAATGAAACTCAATAAATAAAATGTGAGGTCCCTATAAATAAACCTTAAAATAAGTCTCCGGCATTCTTCTCCACACTTTCAAAGGAAAGTCAATGTTATAGCCATTACATTAGGTGTATATTTTGTATATCTACAGTATTTAATAATTCCTTTATACGTCAGTAGATCGCTAGTAAATCACTTTAGATAAATTTTATTTTCTCTGTAACGGTGACAACCCTACTCCATTATAACATCACAATAATTTTGAGTTTGTTTTTTCTAAATGCAAACTTATTTTACTTATGTATTTAGCGCAGAATGTGCGGTCGACTCAAGTTTCTGTGTAAAGGATGTAATTGGTATTGACAGCTGATTTTGACTCAACACAAATAACTGTGGAAGATTTATATATCACCATTTTGCCTTGAAGGGGAACTTTATCATCTACCTGCCGTTTTATGGCATGCTAACAACGGTTATTGCGAGTAGGACTGAATGGCGTGGGATAACGGTTATAATAAGATAACGGTTACTTAACGAGTTATATCACAATCCTAATAACTTTATTAACATGCTTGTTCATGTCTTTGTTTTAAGATATACAGTTATTTCTGTTGGGAGCAAATGATGTCACCGATCAGTGTGTTTCAACTTGCTGTGTTGATACAGCTCCTATACTTGTTAAATAAGCGTGTCATAGTTGGAATACATTATGTGTCGTTCACTGTGTCACTTAATAAAGCTATGTTAAAAATGTATTCACTGCGAATTAGGAATAATGACATCACAAAGATTTGGCTATATTAAGTGTCAATTTTATTAAAAAGCATCCGTGTATTATTTCTTAATGTTTGAATTTAAAATCCCTACAATTTTATTTCAATCTGATTAGTTAATCCTGTGCACGGTCAGTGACGTCATTGTTCACTCTTCGCTTAAAGATTGCGTATATAGAAAGACTGTGTAAATGTCTGTATATGCTGTTAGATTTTTAATGTTTAAGTAGTTTGCTATGTGGCACAGTGTGCGCGAGCCCTAACCTGTCTACCAAGTGCCTCGCCGAGGTGTGTATATATACATAGCTTTATTTAGATGAATGTGTGACTCTCCGTCGACCGACAAACCGACTGTAGTACAAGTTTAAGTTGCCGAAAGCGAGCGGAACGAGCGCACTATACTAGTCTTATGTACAGTGTTAATTACATTGTTTTGTAATCTTCTATTTTATTAACTCGCTACTAGGTCAGCTGGAAACTTAGCTAGGTATATTTTTGTTAAGTGATATATAAATTTCCAATGTGCGGCAACCCTGTCCTGCTTAGTGGTACACGATTGTTGTTCCATTGTTAAGTCATTAGGGGTGTCGCGCGAGAACTTAACTGTTGTAGTTGGGTTTTGTTACCGCGTGATGTACAGCTGTAAACTCGTCACTATTGTTATATTATTGGAAAGCTTACCACGCCCACAACAAAACATTTTGTTGTTGTAAAAGAGGTAGTGCCGAAAGTCTTTGTTAGTGACAGTTGGCGGCCGTACACCACACGAACAGTACAATAGATAATGAAATAAACTTAATAAAATGTATAGCTAAAACAGTTTTTAGTTGAAAGGTGAATCTTTTAACCTGTAGCAAATATATTGTAAATATATAATTTGTATCGACATTAGGTCTAATAGCAATATTTAGCTAAGATGTGTTCAAAACTTGAAGGATTTTTATTGTATTATTACTTTATAACGATAACTGCTTATTTATTTTATTAGATTTTATTATTTATTAAGTTATTATAGGGAATGTATTAAATGGCGGTTTATTATAAATATTACCTCAACAATGGTGAAGCTACGGTTGTCATGTATCACAATAACTTACTTTAACGGAGCATGAAGGTATCGCGGTCCTTAGGAGGCCCCTGCTAATCTATTGTATAGTTATCGTAACAGTATTAATAAACATAGGTGAAGAGGGCGCCACCGGTGTGATTTTTTATAAAATTAATTAATTTTAATAGTAGATAAATTTGGAAATTTCGGAAACTACTCGTGGTAAGGTCGCGGGCGTAACGAATCTAGCGTCGTCGTGTCATGTGAACAAAACTTATATTCTTTAATTATTAAGGAATTCTGCCATTGATCGGATCGAAATTTCTTAATATTAGTGACATTGACTCGCCCTATGGAAATTTCGGAGTGTTTCTGGCCCGGAGTGCGTGTTCTTGCGTTGTAGTAATGTCATTAATAACGATGCTATGAGTAACGCTGTTTGTAGTAACGTTATTAACTACGTTATCGATAACGTTATAGGTGAATTTGAGTGCTACACGGTTAGTTGTCATTGCAGCGGCTAGTCAATACGTGGCAGATTCTCGTTAGGTTGACAAGGTGATGCGGGAGAGAACAAAATCATTCTTGTTTTTGTTATAACTTACAACATACTAAAGGCCTATTTATCTTGACATAAATTAGATTTATCTCACCATACAATATGATTAAAATAAAACCTAAAACTCTAATTAAAGTAATTAAAAATGTGACTTAAAGAACTGTCGCAATCTCATTATTTTGTTACTCTCTCGATGCCTATCTGACGTTTCGTCATTAAAACCTGACTATATCATGCGTACACATCATCCTTTCACTATGAAATCCAAAAATTATAAACTATATAACCATGAAATTGTATACAATGCAAGTAAATAGGTGTGTTACTGAGTTTCGCCTTCAACGTTGAACTTACAACTATGAACGACTAGCTTCCTGGTGTATGACCTTGCGTACGTGACTTGTTCAAAGTAGAGAGTGAAACACAGTGAGAGCACGGTTCGTAACGTTATTAGTTAACTGTTAGTGTACTTATAGCTTTTTGACGTAGCCGAACGAGTTTTTATATAAAGTTTGGATGAGAGTAGTGTAGCCGAGGTTTCATGGCCGCTGTGCGGTCTCGTGTTGATCTATACTTTTGTATGTTCCCCACTAATAGCGTAGATAACAATCGTCCGATTCCTTATGTGTACAGGTTTGTAACGTCAAGAAGGGTGTATTACAATAAATATGTATTCAGCGCATAACTTGTTTTACGAGAACTTAACGACAAACGGTATATTTGTAATAACATAACACATAAATAACGATACATAGTTATGTAACTTGTACGTTACTATAATAACGCTACAAACCGGTACTCGGTGTTATCGTACACGCGACTGTTCAATAACGCTATGTGTACACAGAAGCTATCATTTGCTTGTCCGTGTGTACATGGTTGATCAGTTCCGTATGTTACCTCCACAAGTGCCAATGTAACCCGATAGTTTGCGAACGGACGCGACCGAACAATAATAACTACAATAATTAAACACATTCCAAAACGCTCTCCGATGTCTGAGGACACCCGTATCGAACAAATCAAATGAAATATTTTTCCAAGGTTTTTAGTCCAAGTGGCTCGCGCTACCAAAGAATATAGTTACCTTCACGATAAGAAATTAAATGTAAAATATGTTTATTAGAAAAAGAAGTGTATATAATTTGGCCTGTGTGTGCATAGCTTGTTATGGAGGGGAGTGAGTAACTACGTGGCGTTACTGTACACGTTTACATTCCAGGCTTTCCGTGTTATAATGATCGCTTTGGCCCTCGACTAATCGCGATATATCCTAACTTGTGATTCTGTCGGCCGACGCGCCGATATCATAACGAAATTGTTACTGGACAATGTTTATTTTGACCAATGTAATCTGTACTAATGTGTAATCTTTGTAAAAATGTTTATCAAATGCGGTAACGGCATAACGTTATGCAACTGGTAAGAGGTAAATACAATTTACACGATACAATATATTGTTTTATTTCTAAGGTAATCCTAACTATTCTTAGCACCCCACTAATTATTGGCATCGTTATATTATAAGTAAAAAAAAGTAAGATCTCCGAACAATGTTTGAAGTAGTACATATTATTAATTTAAGAAGTACATTCCATCAGTAGCAACATAATATCTGTATGTCTTGTAGTTCCTTATATATTTATTGTGCATACATCGGCTGTGCACCATTTTTATTCCAGACTAGCTGAACCCCGCGGTGTTACCCGCGGTTATTGTTGTACCGCGAGTAACGCCGCGCGACAAAGTTAGTCTTAAAAAAAGTAGCCTAAGTTACTCCCCGGATCATCAGCTACCTGCCAGTGAAAGTCCCATCAAAATCCATCCAGTCGTTCCAGAGATTACCCGGAACAAACAGACAGACAGACAGACAGACAGACAAAAATTTTTTTAACCACATTTTTGGTATATGTACCGTGTATACATACATATGCATTAATTAAAATACGGTTATTTTAATGTTACAAACAGACACTCCAATTTTATTTATTTGTATAGATGTTCATATCTGATTTTAAATGTCAATCAGGTGTCAATAAATGGATCCCTCAATAAAACTCCGTCCTATTATTGACACGTGTGCCAGTAGTTAGTTCTGTAATTAAATTAGTTAGTCCCTAGTTATTGGCACACGTGCCAAATTGATACAAAAAAATATAATACAATACGATAACTTGTTCCCGTAGTGTGAACCAGAAAGTGTCTTGAAATGCGATTAGTGGTAAATGCAAAGTAATGGGGATGAAATTTTTGCCGTGTGAGACGATTTCGGAAAGTTGCGTTTTCGGAGAATGCATAGTAAAGCACGTTTCTATATAATATGAGATTTCGAGCTATCAACGTTTTGAGTCGATCTCAGTTGGATGCGGTCCAGAAGGAGAAGCTGATATAGGGTTGCCCCTGTACAGGGTGAGACCACTACTATGCGGCTGGATTTGCGCTTTGAGGAGTTGGAGACGGTAAGTCAGAAATACTAGATCGATGTTAAGCATAGTGAACTTCTTCGAGGTTAATTTAACGTTACCCTATGATTGACCGCGCAACTGGGCTTCACTCAATATATTTATGTCTAGGATACCGATACTGGCTAAAGTTGTTAGAGAGGTGCTCTCAAGACCAACGTTTTAGTTTGCGTATTATGTCCCACTGCTAGGCTCGGGACTCTTCTCAGAAGAGAGTTAAAGCCTTACGTCCCCACGCTGGCCAATTGCGGTTAGGGGACTGGCAAGACAACGCTGTGGCTAGTTTTGCTGTTGGATGTTTTTAAGCCGCCCAAAGCCTCCAACTAAGCTTCACGACAGTTATCCTACGATAACAACCGGGACCTACTGCTTAACGTGACCTCCAAATCACGGAGACGCTCATGGTATAATGCCACCAGCGGTCATCCATCCAGGTACTGACCACGTCATCGTTGCTTACCCTCAGTGATTTTTTCTAATCACCGAGTGCAACTGGGCTGCAACTGAGCGCCTCGTTTTGCGTAAACACTTTTTTTTATTTAGAGGAATGCCAAAATGTCTCTACTCAGCCTGATGGAAAGCTCGAGTAGAATCCAAGAGTAGTGGTAACCATACTCATCGCAAATGACAATGCACGGGCCACGGAATGCAGAGTATGTTGTATGGCGACCCAGGCAATGGCTGCCTAGTGAAATGCTTTTTCACGCCCCCTGAAAGGGCCCGGGATCCAAGTGGGAGGGAAACACGTGCACTGGTAGTTGGTAGTAGGAAAGGATACTATACAGAATTAAAAAAAAAAGCTATAATGTCATATTCGTCCCGTAGGATGAATGGTTCCACTTTATTTCAAGATAATGAGATTGATTCTTTATTTTTCTAATTAATCGGTTCTATTTAGCTTGCTGTTTGTTTAATTCCAAGATGACTGCCGCTACAAAATGGCAATTCACAAATTTTGTCACGACTACCTCAATATGGATATCAAATGAAAGGGCTAAACTAGTAGAACACAGATGAGAAGTACTATGTAATGAAGTTAATCAAATCCTTTGGGTTTGCCGTAGTCGGGTAAAAACTAGAAATAAAAAAATATCAAAAAAAAAAATATTTAAACGGTTTCATTGAAAATAATATACTAAAATCTAAAAAATAATTTAGTAGGTTCCAGTCATCACACCCCTCTCCCTCATCAACCTAAGGCGTTGATCAGACACAAAAATAGAATCATTGGGCCTTGTTTCCATTCAGTCAACGCAGTTCTACGCCCAACGATTTTGTTTTTTTTTTGAAATCTGGGACCTACCTAATTTTTTTTGCTTTTAATACATTATTTTCAATAAAACTGTTTAAATTAAAAACTTTTTTTGATTTTTAACCGACTTCAAAAAAAGGAGGAAGTTTCTCAATTCGACCGTATATATTTTTTATTAATCTATTGCTTATATAATTCTTGTATCACTTTGTTGCTCACGAGGAACGCCGTAACGTTTTTTTTTTTAATGTGCGTTTTGCTGGCGAGATTGGAGTCGAATATGATTGAAAATGGACGCAAACGAAGTTGCGTGAGTCAGTTAGTGTTAGCATAAGTTTTCAAGAGTATGTTTTAAAAGTGCCCTCAAATATACTGGCTACCTTCGAATTTAGGTCATTCTCAGGGTCGCAGAGTTCGTATGACAGTCGTTACGTGGTAAAACTGATACTTAGGTAAAACCGTTTGAACTACTAGCCGACTTCAAATATTTTTGAGAATAAAAAAGATTATACTTAAATAAAAGTTCCCTCTACTTGTTTAGAATCAACAAAAATTTCGTAAAAAATAAAATAAAATGTTCTGTGCCTTGACGCTGATGAGGCTGTTGAGGTAACCAAGCCGCCGGAGCATTCACTTCTTGCATGTGGTATCTCCATTGAAACTGAGGATGCTGTTTGGCTGAGACTTGATTACTGCTCATCACTGTGGGAGTAAACATCAGGATGCTGCTGCTGCTGATCTGTTTCTTAAAAAGCTGCTCAAATCACGTCGCAGTAACTACTTTAGAGTGTTGAATGAGACACTAGAACTGGCGGAAGGTTACGAAGTAGATAGTACTATTAATACAAATAGGAAAAGGGCCTGACCAATCACGCATTTCGGTCAATGACGTCTCGTCCCTTACTCTGTTGCAACCAGGCGCAGAAAAACTTCATGCGATCGCTGATTGTGAACTCCATGCGGTCGCTCATTGTGAAGAATAAAGCACATGTTTACCTTGCGGTCGCTTGCCATGCGGTTGGTGGTTATAAAGCTCCACGCGGTCGCCGCGCTGGCTTTAAAGTTCCTCGTGGTCGCCGCATGGTTGCAGACAATGAAGTTAAACGCGATGGCCGCGTGGTTGCGGACGCCGTCGATAGCGGTAGTCACAGTACTTCTTTTTAGGTAAATGCACCATCTTGACTGCACGGCTGGAGCTGGAGGCATGGTGTCTGCATTTTGACTTGAATAGAGTACCTACCTATCGGTCTATTGTTCGTAGCTGGGTTATTTTATAAATTTATATGGCATAGGTACAAAAAATATTACTTGGTATGCATGCCAATTATATTGAATATTTATGTATTCATTTTATAATTAAGTTATTCTATTTATAAAACGTGGAGTTTTTAATTAAGGTTATGTACATTTATATAATTATTATTATTACATTTCGATATACATGCATTATTATTATTATTATATAGTTATCATTGTTATTTACTAGACCTTAAACACGAATACCAGAAAGCACTTTGTAAATCATAAAACTGTCAGACAGACTGTCACTGTGTAATTCGACCATGGGTACAAGTTTATTTGTTAGCAACACAGCAACCAACTGTCAGTGGAGCTACGGCTTGTAGGATCAATTTAGTATTTTTGTGCAAAAAAGTCCATTATTTGGATGATGAAAGCAAAAAACGCAACTGTTAATGATAGCTGGCGAGTGGTTGACACAATAGTGAATTAAAATAAACTGTGAATATGACATCCTCGGAGCTAGAAAGCCGTAACATCGCCATATCTATGTAAGAAATATACGCATTTTTCCTAATTATAGAAGGATAGTGTTATTGTACTCGTCATTGCGATTTGTTTATGTTTTGTACAGGTCGGAATCATTAGCTCATAGTCCTTTGTACTTAGTATCTAACGGTGATGATGGTAGTTCGTTGATCTTTATTTAGTATCGGCCCCGCAATGCAGGTGATGATAAAAAATCTACACCACTTGGCTGTAAAAGATGTTAATTTTGTCAATTTGGTGTAAAAATTAAAACAACTATTGCCGTTGACCCTTTTTTAAAAATTTTCTCACTATTCAGCCAATATTTTTCGAGAATGTCAATTTATTTAATTCATATTTATCTACTTTTATTAAAATTTTAAGAGAAATCGAGTTGTACCAGACTTTAAACCCGAATTCATTATAAATTCAATATCAGATAAATTACTCTCTGTACGGCAACTGTAAGATTAAAACAAATAAATATGAATAATACTACATTAACTCATGTTCCATTAAAACATTTTTTTTATACAAACAACAGTAAATATATTTATATAAATATTTGCTGTATTGCTACTAATTACTATGAGTTTTAAAATTTGATAACATCTTTGTTCAGTCCTTCATCTATTTACTTATGTGTGCCAAACATAAATAACTGTTCATGAAAAGAGGAGAGGCTATATAGTTGACATTAAAATTAAGATTAAACAAGCCGATCCCTGCGGGGTTAGCTACATTTGTTTCCAAACCTTTACAATATCAAATGTGAGAAACCATGGGCGCAGTAGACAAAAAATAATTATACATAGATTTTTGATATAAGTACTTTATACATTTAGTAAAAAGCTATTAATTTAAAATTACAAATTATTTTATTTCAATTCCATTAATTTGTTTGATAGAAAAGCTAAGATGTGTATGATGAGGAATAATTTTTAATGTCAGTTTTATTTTATTCACCACTGTTACTAGAAGTGTCATTAGTCTTGTACTGTAATATATTAAAGCATCGCATAAACTGAACCTAAATTTATAGTTCTAGTAGTTGCCCTACACAACTTTGTCTTTGACTCTTTTTAATTATGCTTTGCTAAGTCTAAGCTAATTTTAGGTACGCCAGCAAAAGACATATTAAATAAAAATGTCTCACACTCATTGCTTCGGTTCTTCCTTCTTGTGCCGAGCGGTTAAACCTAGAACTCTCTACCGGCGCATGTGTTTTTCTCCCACTATGTAAGCAGAGCATGAAAAAATACTTCACTAGGCCACCTTGAGAATGGTGATCACCACTCTTAGACTCTGCCTATGCTTTCCATCAGGCATAGCAGTCATTTTGGCAGCTAAAAAATGAAAACAAAAATGTGAAAATCAGTTAGATAGTTCTCGTGTTAATCATAAGTAAAAACATGAAAAGAATAATAAACACTTCTATACCTACTAATTTGATAAAGCTGGAGAGTTTGTTTGTTTGGTAATCACACTAATCACACTAAGTACTGGTCTGATTTAAAAAGTAATTTTAATGTTAAATAGTTCAGTTATCAAGGAAGACAAATACAGGGGAAAATAATTCCATATGATAGCTTTATTTGCAAACCATTTCTTAAAAGCTCTAATTAAACTCTGCGATGGTAAAAGTTGGTGGAAAGGAGATGTCCCAATGGTAGTACCATGATAAGGACATTAATATCTGATGATGGCATCCAAGAGAAATCAAGCCGAACCTCGAAGTCAGTTTTATTTTTGTTAAAATTGTACTTGTTATAGTTAACAAATTTGTTAACACTGTTATTACATCACACTTTGGGCATGCGGAGAAGGTTGCATGGGTCAGTGGTAATAAATACACACCTTTAACATATTATTGCCTTATTCGATGTAAGGATGAGCTCTGCTGATATTTAATTATAAGTGCCAATTTGCCATGTGGGTCGTGCCGAACATGAAATGACTGATTATCTAAATTTAATCCAATCATGTTATACAATAATCAAATTAATACTGTCAAATCAGATAAAAATGAATTATTAAGTATTAGCTGTTGCCCGCGGATATGTCCGCGTGTGTATCGGTTATCGCGGCAAATACTAGCCTATGTGTTATTCTGATGTATAAGCTATATTACTGTAAAGTTTCATCCAAATCCGTTCAGTAGTTTTTGCGTGAAAGAGTAACAACATCCAAACATCCATCCATCCTTACAAACTTTCGCATTTATAATATTAGTAGGATAAAACACACAACAAGTTTCACCTTTATGGAGAGACCTAGCAGCAGCAGTGGTCCAACAGTGGTCTAATAATTCTACGATTACTAGTCTGTTTATGATGATGATGATCATCACAAAATTGCTTAAACCTTATAACTGTATTTGGAGAGCTCCTCTAATTTTGCTTGGATCGCATCATCAGAGTCTGACCTGACGCCAAATTGAAAGGTATACCATCTGAAACTAAAAATAACTATCTAATTATGCTGTGACGACTTTACAAACATACATAAAATGGACTCAAAGAACACAAACACAAAAAGTGTTGTCCCATGTGAGATTTGAACCCATAACACTCAGCGCAGAAGAAAACGGCATGGCCTCCGGTCTCGAACTCGCCAACTAAACACGACAGCATGAATGCTGTCTTTTAAGTTGGTCTTTTGTGCGAGGTTAGTACCGCCCTGGTCGAGCCGACTCGTTCGTGCTGAAATCAGCGTCGCTCTTGGCGTGACCTTCAAAACTTTTCGTAAAATCGGTTACTTAAAAAAAACTTGTCTGAAAACAGTTACTTGGTTGAAACTACCCATGTTTTCATCTGATAAAGTAATTGGCTTCTCAAATTCAACCCAATTTTTTGTTGCTTTTTTAATGTGACGAAAATTCTTCCGAACGGATCGACTAAAACCACTTTTGGCCAACGGCTGTACAAACATGACTTAACACAAGAAGCAGGTCTGTTGCACTTTTACTCTCTTAGCCTTGTTATCGTAGTAACATAGAAAGATTCGTATTTAGTGGAATATGTGGTTCATTTTACTATATTTTTAGTCACAAATCTATTTTTAATTTGTCCTAGGAGAAAATCTGTGGAGAACTTGGTGATATCATCCCAAGATGCCATCGGACAGAGTATCAGCCAGGCGCTCACTTTCTCAGGAGTGATCACACAGCACACAAACAATATATTACAGGAAAACAGGTATGTACATATTACTGATTTTATTCCCTGACCATGTACTTAATATTGATTAATAATAGGGAATATCACCACTTTTCATCCCGCGGCTGTAGTAAGAGTATAATAATAATAGTTATTTATGCAACTGTTGTATATAAGAGATACAAACTACTTCTACAAAAAGTTATGTTTTTTTTATATATGATTTGAAACATCTGATGGACCTTGATATAGCACCTTGCAAAGTCCATATATCTATTTGATTTGCCCAATGAGAGGAAGCTTGCCAAGCGCTTTTTCTCGGCTTCCTGGAACATAATTCCCTTTCCACAAAATAACTTCTACATCAGATGACCCATACGATTTCGCTCGCGTCACTTTTCACTCACTGTTCCTATTTGTCTAAGCGTGATGTTAAATATCACACATTAAAAATACCTGAGCAGCGGTTAGATAGTTTAAGAGGTCATCGTAAGCAACAACTTGACAAGAGAATTATGCTAATGTAAGGACCTTCTTTCTACGTCAAAGGTTGCGGGTTCGATGCTCGCAATCGCAATTGAAACATTCGTGTGAATATACATTTAGCGTCTGAATTGGCCTAGGTGTTTCTATGTAATTTACATAGTCAATGTATAAATGAAATCATTTATTCTGCAATTAGGTTACATGAACACTTTTGCAAGTTAAACTTTTATTGAGCAAAAAAAGATAAGTTCGGACTTTCCTAACTAGCCTAAGCCTAGCCCTAAGAAGAACGGACGAAACAAACTCAAGGATCACCGTCTCTTTTAGATAGAATAGATATCGGCTCGAACTAAATCAAGAAGACTTGATAATCGAACCCGAGACCTCTTGATTAGCAGTCGCATACGCTAACCGTTACACCAACGAGGCAGTCAATGCTAAAAGGTTAATTTGCAGTCAATTAATATTGTATGATAGTCAATAAAGTTATTAATCTGAGTATCAAGTGCTTATTTCTAGTATAGGAGAAGGATGGAACAATCTGGAACAATAAACAGTGCCAATAACCTCCACCTTCTACCAGGCTCTGATAAACGGATTCGTGATAAAGAAACCAGAAAATACTGCACTACAGATTAAATAAATCCATGTACTCGGTACTGCATTGAAAGGAAAATAATAAAAATATAATAAATTTTAAAACTGAAAGTCAATAAACCCTTAAAAGATTAGGAAAGGACTTGTAAACATGTCACTGTGGTCTAAAATGATTATTCGCTTATAGGTTACTAGTTTTTGCCCGCTTCTCCCCCTGCTCTTTATGTCGGTTATCGCTGTCCCTGCCCTGTGTGTCCTTCATCAAGAATGCTATTAGTATGAACTAACGAGTCCCGCGGTTATTGTCGTACCGCGGGAAACGCCGCGGGGCGAAGCTAGTCTAAATAAAGTAGTCTTAAGTTACTCCTTATATCAGCAGATACCTATCAATGAAAATCGCATCAAAAGACAGACAGACACAAAAATTGTAAAAAAAAAAATTGGTATAAGTACCGTATACACGGTACTTATGCATGTAGTAAAAAGCGGTTATTTTAATATTATAAACAGACACTTCAATTTTATTTATTTGTTTAGACTAGTGCTTCGGAGAGCACGTATAGCTGTTGGTCTTGCGCCTGATCTCTCACCGATCATGTCGGTTTAACCGTTCCATCGGATAAAGAGAGAGAGAACAGAGAGTGCACCTTGCACACACACATGTGCACTATAATATCTTCTGCGTAGTTGGTTGGTCTCCGTTGAGACTGTCCGCTGTGACTGTAATCGGCCAGAACATCATCATCATCGCAGGTGGTGACCTCAAGTTCCTTGTGAAGGTGAAGGCAACACTTGAGTTGCGAGCCAAAAAACAAGTGCCATAACATTTACTACTATTATGTAAAGTCATTATAAGTTAAATGGAAACTATACACACGAACTGTCTAATAATTTATTGTTTCCTAATATCATAATTATTTTACCGAAATTAAATTAATAATGTTACTTTCAGAGAATTGTTTGCTTAAAACGCTTGAAAACACGCAATATTTTTCTGTCTCGACCACACTGTCTAAAATCACGATTATTATTGCCTGAATATAGAGAAAATCGGCGAAGTCCAAGTCGGACTCGCGCAGGAAAGGTTCCGTACCAGTAAATAACTATACATTTCAAGCTTCTACCTGTTGCCGTTATCACTATCGAGCAAAAACGAGCAAAACAATCACGTTTGTTGTACGGGCGCCTCCTTAAATATTTATTTTATTCCGTTTTTTAGTAGTTGTTGTTATAGCGGCAACAGGTATTCATCGTGTCTGAATATTATTATAAATTTCTCTAAATATCACGGTTGATGAGATACAGCCTGGTAACAGACAGACGGACAGCGAAGTGTTAGTAATATAGTCCCGTTTTACCCTTTGGGTACGGAACCCTAATCCCCTATCGAAAGTAATGTTTACACATTGAATATAAAAACATTTGTTGTTTGTTACATATACTATCATCATATAGTGTGATTCAGAGCCTGTCTGACCGTCCACATCAGATTATGTTTTACCTCAATAATAATGACAATCGCAGGTAGAAACTTCCTTTTTTCTAATTAAAAGAGCGACAGAATTAAAGTGGCATATGATGATATTGTCTGCTAAATATCTCTTTAAGCATATGCCTAATTTATAAATATTTATGAGTGACGCATACTGATATGCCTAAATTATGAATATTTATAAGCTAGGCACATAGATATGTTCGGTTTGCAAGTTTGCAGCCGACAATGATCCTTAATTCCTTTACCGATACTGAAGTTAAATTGATAGAATGTTTATAAAAAAAAAATATCATTCAATCAACTCATACACTCCGGGCTATCGGTTTTTTATGATTAAGCCTGCCAAAGTGACTTCTCTGCCTGGTGGAAAGCATTAGCAGAATCCATGTGGAAAGGGCACCATACTCATTGCGAATGCAAACAATGCAACAAAGCAGCATAGTGACTCACACTATGTCGGCCTATTGAAAGAAGAAAGAAAGAAAAAAAAAATATTCTGACATACATATTAACTGCCTCGTTGGTCTCGCGGTTGGCGTGTGTGACTGCTGATCGTGAGGTCTCGGGTTCGATTCCCGGGTCGGACCAAATGTTTGTATGATCTACATATATTTGTTTCGGTGTTTGGGTGTTTTCTATGTATAATATGTATGTATTTACAAAAAAACTGTATATATGTATTTGTATCAGTTGTCTAGTACTCATAACACAAGCTCTGCTTAGCTTGGGACTAGGTGGCGTTGTGTGAAATATTTATGTCGATGATGTATTGTGTCCCAAATATTTATTATTGTTATTATACACAGGAGGTGCTTCTGCATCCATCAATGGCCTCCGGTCTTTATGTTTTACAAAATATTTGCTATCTTTATTTATCTAGTTCTCTGATTATAAAAGAATGGGCTAGATTTGCCAGAAAATGTTTTAAACATAATTTCATTTGCAATGCGAAACAGAAATTTATGTTATGGTTTGCTATCTAAATAATTGCTGACGTTAATGTCAACTACTGACCCCAATTACCAAAGCGGGAACCCCCAAATGAATATGCCCTTAATTGATAATAGTTTACCTTAAATATGTAAACTCTGTATCTACATACTTGTGTACTAAATCCGACTATGTTTTTTTCCGTGGCCGGACAAGAAATCCCTGGGAGCTATGTTCCTAACTACACTCCTCATTTGAAACAGAATTGTATAAGATTTTTAAATAATGTTTTTTTACGGTATGGGACACACGGGTAGAGGGTACGCATGGTGATAAGTGACGGTCGTCACCCATGGTAACATGCAACTTAGAGACGCTTTTGCCACCTTCTAAGCTGCTCTTAAAATGTTTTTGGACCTTCGGTAATTATGATAACTAGAATCAACGAAAGAATGCGAATTAACTCCGATTTCCTGTGAAGTGATGGTATCTCTCAGGTCCTGATTCGATCCGCTTGAATACAGGCTCAATCATCGAGCTTACCCATAAGTATGTAGTGCTGCCTGCCCAGTTGGTATTTTTATTTTGTAATGGTGTGGGCGAACTGGTGTTCCCTCCAACACAAAGGGAGAATCTTCCGACCAGGCGAGGTGATCATGCCTGGCGGGCCACGGCCCAACGGTTGATGTTGGGATGTTGTATATATGATAACCGGCGCGAAAACTTCTATTGCGCGATTCAGGATTGGTAGTAACTTCGTTGTCTTCGTTACTCCGAAATTCAGCGTATCTTCGGTAGATGGCGCTGTTGTCGTAGTACTTTTGATTTTATAATATTTTAAAGTACGAAACTTCTATGAAGATTCTCGAAGTTCTTAATCAACCCTGGATTACCAGATTCTCTAAAATAAGATGTTAGAAAGAGGTATACTTTGTTTAAACCATTGTTTAATCGACACCGGCATTTCTCCCTGCATTTTATTTTGTGAATCACATAACTAACACAAACAACTGTCATACATATCCAACGCTATTCAATTTAAACTAACCCACTGTAAATTAGCGGATGAAACACATTATGTAAGTTATGCAACGAGTTAGCGTACCTTGTCGTTGTGACTTCGTAAAACTGCTCCACAGAGCATAAAAATCAATGTACTGGTTATACGAGTATCAAATTCTTCGCTCTGTGCTTAAGTACTGTATTTTGAGATCTTTTTTCTATCAGTGTACTCAGAATCTGGGTGATCTAAAAAGAAATGAAACCAAGCCAGGATTCTATTAAAAGTATTATTGTCCTACCGCCGCGTGACAGAGCTAGTCAATAAAAAATAGCCTAAATTACTCCTTGGATCATCAACTTAGGCTACTTTTTTAGACAATAACCGCTGGTGTTACCCGTGGTCATGTCGTACCGCGGGAAACGCCGCGGGGGGAAGCTAGTCTGAAAAAAAGGAGCCTTAGTTACCCCTTGGATAATCAGCTATCTGCCAGTGAAAGTCCAGTCCATTGTGGTACATGTACCGTGTATTTTGGTAAAAAGCTCTTATTTTAATATTACAAACGGACACTATAATTTTATTTATTTGTATTTAGATATCGTGACAAAAGTACTTATCGTTACTGGGAAGTAAATTTAATTTGTCGTATTATGGTTTCTTGATTTTAATTTTCTCGTTTTCTAACGTATTGTTGTCTTTTACTATTATAGTAAATTTTGTTTTCATTACAGTAAAATAATGTTACGTTTGTGTTATTACTCGTATGACGTAATTCCAGCTTGAGAAATCTTAGTTCAATTTAGTTGACGGTGTGAAAAAAACATGATTGGACTTTGTTTTGAGTTTACGTAACACTATTGTTGTTTTGTATAGAACCACAGAATAACTTTTTCTATAGATAGATAATAATCTAATAAAGTAACAAACTTCTTAAGAAATTTTATAAGTTGTCGGTCTTTTCTGGCTGCATTGAAAGATTCAGTTCCGTTTTCCTCTATTCATCCTATAGGCTTCGTAATAGGCGCCGAGAGGAGTAAACTATGGAGGATAACATCACTCGGAGTCCGCCATAGCCACCAGGTGAGTTGGTGTCCGAGGAGATATCCGCACTTAAAAAAAGTATATAAAACATCTCTGTATAAAGAAGAAAACTTATATCAACCCTGTACCAATCTCACCGATACATACGATCTGGTACAATGGGCCAATACCTTCTTTCTATAGTCAAGCCTAATCCCACCGTGGATTGTTAAAGACTGAAATAGATTGTACTGGCTAAACCCCGCGGTGTTGCCTGCGGTTATTGTCGTACCGCGAGTAACGCCGCGGGGCGAAACTAGTCTAAAAAAAGTAGCCTAAGTTACTCGTGACTTTGTCCGTTTTTTTTCGATAATTGTGATATTTCTATGGTACCTATTTAAAATATACTTTGCAAAGAAATTTATATTATAGAGGCACCAAAACATTTTAAATAAAAAAAAGTAAAAACTAAAACCCAACTACGACAAAAAACGACTCTGAAAAAGCATGAAACTACAGCTTTTGAAACTTGTCCATACCACATAAACATGTACCATAGTCCATAACACTTTAACAACGCGTGACTACGGCTTTTGAAACTTGTTTTTGTCGTAGTTAGGTTTTAGTATTTACTTTTTTTTTATTAAAAAATCTTTATAAATTAATTACTTCTCACTCTCTCTATTCTCTACTCTCTATTCTATTCTATTCTACTTGTTTAGTATAAGTTAGACTGGCAAAAAGCATCTTTCATTTCAGTTTCCTTACTCCACTTCCGTTTTTGTGACGTATGTAAACACACATAATTATAATTGTAAGTCGCGTGTTAATTAGGAAATAATTACATCTGAGCAGCAGTTATGTACATCGGCATAATAAATACCGACATTTCGTGAATTTTATTTAATTGTTTTACTTTCACCTTGATGTGTTTAATTGCAATGTTCCGATGGCTTTGAACAATCCTTCCTATTTGTAAGACTGATAGGTCTCGTGGTTAGTTGTCCTAACTGCGAAAGTCGTGGGTTCGATTCCCACCGAGGACAAATAATTGTGTGATGATCACGGTCATATGCTCTGTTTCGGTTAAATATAAAAGGGGATATTAGCAATTTGGTTACCATAATATTACACCATTATTTACTTATAGTACGTAGGCAGAGATGTCTTAATCATCTACTTCTATTCTTCAACAACTACCTATATCATAGAGGTTTATTCCACTTAGTTTCCTTAGGTGATATTACCTGGTAGTTATAGTAGAATTTTGGGCTTCCTCAGGCAGAGCAGAGTCACTTTGGCATTCCTAAACATAAAAAAGTAGTATCACCTAGAGGAAGGAAGACGACATTTTATTCAACTTTTGTACTTTTAACACCCACTTAAGGTACGACAATGAATAATTACCAATGTCAAAAAATACCCGCTACAGGAACCAAACCAGGGTCGTACTTAGCAGTCGCGAACATGATTTCCGAATTCTAAACCATGTCTAGAATTGTCTAAGGAAATAGTTATCATATCATAATAATACGATTTATTTAATTTTATGATAATTTATTTTAATGTGTTGCTCTGTTTAGTAAGCATGTAATTTTCATATAATATTTTCATAGTAAGTATATACTATACTAGCTGACCCACGCAACTTCGTTTACGTTTCTTATTGCCCGTAGCGTGAAAATTTCCCCCGTTTTTGAAACATTCTTCATTGTTGCTCAGCTCCTATTAGTAGTAGCGTGATGATATAAACCCTATAGCCTTCCTCGATAAATGGACTATCCTACACCGAAAGAATTTTTCAAATCCGACCAGCGGTTCCTGAAATTAGCGTGTTCAAACAAACAAACAAACAAACTCTTCAGCTTTATATATTAGTATAGATAACGTTATATAAATACTACTAGACCCACGCAACTTCATCTGCATCTCTATTTAATCATGCTTAGCTCCTATTGGTCTAATCGTGATGTTAACTATCCTATCTTAGGCACGCCTTTAAAAAACGTAAAAATCGGTTAAATAGTTTCGGAGTTCATCGTCTTTGAAAAGGGGAGGAGACATTACCTAACGTAAGAGTAACATCTAGACTCAGGACAACAAAATCTTGTCATAACCTAACATACGGTCATGCCTTTTTCCCAGAGGAGTGGCAGAGATAATCGATCTCTACTTACTACGGTCCTGACACACCTCTTATTCTTCGTCAACATTCATTCATGCTCGTCTGTTCCTGGTGCTCTTCACATTGTCCTTTTTCAGAACATCACCAATTTGGTCGGTAAATGTTCGCCGCGGACGACCTCTTCCGACAATTCCCCACACATTCTATGAATCCCTCTCGTCAGTCTTCTATCATCCATCCTCCCTAAATGGTCAAACCATCGAAGCATGCCCTTTTCAATCCTTGTCACTTCTTCTTTCAATCCACAACGTTCTCTTATAACTACATTCCTGACTCTGTCACTGTGGAAACTTTTTAGTTACGACATTCTTTCTTTTGATATTCGAACAAGAGTTTTTTTTTTATATTGACAAATGTCATCTGACTTGATATATTATATAAAAATTTTCCCTGTGCAAACAACGTTTTTTGCTTTCATATCCTAGTTATCTAGTTTATTTCAACAAAAGGTTATGGGCCTATCCACGAAAGTTGCCATTAAAAACCTCTGCGGACTAGATGACTACTCTACGTGGAAATTCGCAATGAAAATGATTCTGATAAGAGAAAAATTGTTCACGTATACGTCAAAGTACCCGGATTCCAATGACTCCATAGGCATCGAGAAGGACCAAGATGCACTGGCTTTGATCTGTCTGCATGTGGATACCTCACTCTACACATATGTACAGGATTCAAAGCATGCCAAAGACGCTTGGGATAGCTTAGCGAAAGTGTTTGAGGATAAAGGTGTGAATCGAAGGATTACCCTGATGAACGCTTTGCTGGATGAAAAGCTGGAGAGACACTCGTCGATGCATGATTATGTTGCTGCTGTTATGTCTCTATCTCAAAAGTTGAAGGATATTGCCACCGGATTTGACGATGACCTTGTAGCTGTTGTGTTGCTGAGAGGACTACCTGAAGAGTACAGACCTATGCGTATGGCACTGGAACACTCTGGGATGAAGTTGACTTCAGAGAACGTACGACAGAAGTTACTACAGGAGGATTCACGTCAAAATTGCAGTACATCGTCTTCAACAAACTCGGCATTAGCAGTGAGTAAGAGTCGGAAACGGAATGGGAACAAGGACAAGAATATGACCAAAGTGAAATGCTATAAATGTGGAAAGCATGGGCATAAGAAGCCAGACTGTCAAGAAGGAAGAAAAGCAGATGATTCGACCTCCAAAAGGAAGGATGTCGTGAGCCTGTCTTCGTCCAGTATCGGGCACTCCTTCAATCCGACGGAGTGGTACATCGACAGCGGGGCATCTTCACATATGTCTTTCCAGAAACATTGGTTTAAAGATTTGGTTATGAATATCGGTATAAGTAACGTGACATGTGCGAATAGTGATAAGATGGAATGCACGGGTAAGGGTGACATCATGGTGAGTATGAAAGGTAGAATGTTTGCCGTGAGGGATGTCATGTATGTACCTGGTTTGCGTGTTAATCTGTTATCTGTTTCACAGTTAGTAGAGAGAGGATGGAAGGTGATTTTTGACAGGGATGGGTGCAAGCTAATTCACCATTTGGTTCCAGGCCATTTCAATGGAAAGCTTCTGGCTACCGCAAGTGAAGTCTCTGGTATCTACAAGCTTGAAGGTTGTCAGGCGGTTGTAGATGAGACTGCGTTGGCGTCAGTGAAAGCAGGTAATCCTTTGATGTTATGGCACCGGCGGCTTGGGCACGTAAATGAGCGAGATTTACATAAGCTTCCGGGTATGGATTTTGGAAAGAGCGTAATGGAGCCTTGTGTCGCCTGTATTAAGGGGAAGGCACATCGTTTACCTTTTCCAGTTGGTGAGGCTGAGAAGGCAGTTGAGAGACTGCAACTGGTTCACGCAGATATCTGCGGTCCAATGTCTGAACCGTCGTACGGTGGATCTCGATACATGCTAGTAATTGTAGATGATTTTACACGTAAAACTTTTGCATTTTTCCTTAAATCAAAAGATCAGGTTTTGGATTATTTTAAAGTTTTTCTAGCATCTGTAGAGGTTGAGACCGGGTTGAAGCTGAAGTGCATACGCACGGACAACGGAACAGAGTTTGTGAACAATAAGTTTGATGGGTTTCTACGCAAAAAGGGGATTAAACATCAATTGACTGTTCCCTACACTCCAGAGCAGAACGGCGTAGTGGAGCGAGCAAATCGTACTATCGTGGAGATGGCTCGTACTATGTTGGTGGAGAAAGATCTTAGTTGGAAACTGTGGGCGGATGCGTGTTCTACTGCTGTGTACACGAAGAACAGGCTGCCTCACAGTGGTAACAACGGTAAGATTCCTGAAGAGTTGTGGACAGGAAAGGCTCAGTCATTCGATCATTTCAGAGTTTTTGGATCTAAGGCGTTTGTGCACGTACCAAAGGAAACTCGGAAGAAATGGAGCCCTAAAGCGGAAGAACATATCTTTGTTGGTTACTGTGAAGAAACCAAGGGATACCGTTTCATTAATCTTAGTAATCCACGCGTTACAGTTAGAGCAAGGGATGTAGTTTTCTTGGAAGACTCTACAGCAGCGATTTCAGAGAATCCTAGTCAACTGGTAGACAACGGTGACAAAGGTGCTGAAGTTATCTGGGAATTCGCAAGGGTAGAAGACCAGTCAGGTATGTCACCTGGTACTGCAGAAGCTTCTCAAGGGTCGAGCCCTACAGATGAAGCTGAGGTGTATGAAGACGCGGAAGTGGAAGTAGGAGAAACGGCAGATAGCAGAGCAGAAAATGTTGAAGATGAAGAGCAGACTGTTGATAGAGGAGAATCAAACGAGGTTGAGTATCGCTATCCTCTACGTAATAGAATGCGAGACAGAAATCTTCATGGACTTGCATGCTGTACTGATGAGCAGGAGCCTTTGACAGTTAAGGAAGCCTTGAGTCGGGAAGACAAGGATAGCTGGAAGGAAGCCATGAAGAAAGAGATAGACTCTATGTACGAGAACAAAGTCTGGAAGCTCGTTGACAAGCCACCTGAAAGTAAGATCGTGGGGAATAAGTGGATCTTCAAGTACAAGTATGATGCAGATGGTAACAGGACCTATAAGGCTCGACTTGTAGCGAAGGGTTTCTGTCAGTCCTACGGGGTCGACTACTTTGAAACTTATTCACCGGTCGTGAGAAGATCAACAGTCAGACTGCTGCTATCGTTGGCTATTGAAAAGGACTTTTTCATTAGCCACTTCGATGTGAACACCGCCTTTTTGAACGGTGATTTACATGAAAGAGTTTATATGCGACAACCGGAGGGTTGCATAGACAATGACTCGAAAGAAAAAGTTTGCTTATTAGAAAAAGCGATATACGGCCTCAAACAAGCTTCTCGTTCGTGGAATGAAAAAGTGAATGAAGTGTTATTGTCTTTGAACTTCAAGCGCTGTGACTTTGATAGCTGTCTTTACAAAAATATTAATTTTTATATCGCTTTGCACGTTGATGATTTTATTTTATTTTACAAAGACAGAGCGCAGAAGGAAGAGTTGTTGAACAACCTTCGCAAGCATTTCAAGATGAAGGATTTAGGGGAAGCTAGGCAAGTTTTGGGGATGCTTTTGTATAGGACGGATACCGCAATATATTTGAGTCAAGAGAGGCTTATTTCAAAGATCTTGGATGAATATGGTATGAGCGATTGCAAACCGGTGAAAACTCCGATGGAAATGGATTTCCATAAAGTCATGGCGGAAGGGGAAGGAGGTAAGATCTTGTCCTGCCAAGACTGTCGTCGTTATCAGGCGCTCATAGGGTCGCTGAACTATTTAGCCTGTAACACACGCCCGGATATTGCGGCTGCAGTTAATTTCTTGGCACAGTATAATTCCTGTTGTGAAGAACGCCACTGGAAAGCAGCTAAGCATATCTTAAGGTACCTTAGGGGTACAAGGGATCTATGTTTGATATTTCCCAAGTCGCTAGTGCAGGACATCACGGGATTCGTAGATGCTGACTGGGGAGGGAACATCAAAGATAGAAAATCTTATTCTGGATTTATTTTTAGATGTGGAAACTCGTTGATTAACTGGGAATGCCGGAAACAAGCTTGTGTGGCACTGTCATCAACGGAAGCCGAATATATTGCACTTTCGGAGGCTACCAAGGAGGCAGTTCACTTGCGGCAGCTGAATGCATTTATAAGAGGTGAATCTCTTAGGTCTATTTGCATTTTTGTAGATAATCAGAGTGCTATGAAACTTGCGTACAATCCTGTAGCGCATAGAAGGACGAAACATATAGACATAAGAGCCCACTATGTCGGAGATTGCATTGCTAAAAATGTTGTACGTCTGGACTATGTGTGTACGCAGGATAATCCAGCAGATGTGCTTACGAAACCACTAGGTCGTGTGGCATTTACCAAATGTGTGCGCGATCTGAGTTTGGGTGTGTGTGGTATGGTGTGATGTGAGGATATCTGATGATGGATGTTGTTTGAGGGGAAGTGTGGAAACTTTTTAGTTACGACATTCTTTCTTTTGATATTCGAACAAGAGTTTTTTTTTATATTGACAAATGTCATCTGACTTGATATATTATATAAAAATTTTCCCTGTGCAAACAACGTTTTTTGCTTTCATATCCTAGTTATCTAGTTTATTTCAACAAAAGTCACTGACCACATCTCCACAGCATTTATTCTACTTTCGTGCTTCTTCTGCCATACCCAAGATTCGCTACCATACATAAAAGTTGGGACGAGCACACCATTGTGCACAGCTAAACTAAAGCTTGTCTTATGTCATTATTGAACTTACTGTAATGAGCTGGTGATCGCTTAAACGTCATCTGTGCAGTCTCATGCTCAAACTAGTTGATCTATGCAACCTCGCCTGCAACATTAAACTGTCGCGGACTTTTTCTCATAAGTTTTAATGGGCTTCATATATTTGCGAAACTTTTACCGTTTATAATGGAAAGCTCTCAAAGGTACAGGTACATTTTTGGTATATGTATCGTGTATACATACATATGCATTAAGTAAAAAGTGGTTATTTTAATATTACAAACAGACACTCCAATTTTATTTATTTGTATAGATAAAGCTGAAGAGTTTGTTTGTTTTTTAAAAATTCTTTCAGTGTTGGATAGTACATTTATCGAGGAAGGCTATATGCTATATATCATCACGCTAAGACCAATAGGAGCAGAGCACCAAGAAAAAAGGTTTCAAAAACGGGGGAAAATTATCACGCTACATGCAAAAGGAGACGCAAACGAGGTTGCGTGGGTCTGCTAGTATTTTATATACAACTATTACTTCTTGAGCATAGCTTCAGCTATGTAATTATATATAAATATTTAGATTTTTCATTTTAAGCCTAGGTTCGAAATGGCCTACTTTTAAGCTCTTAATGTGTTTGTGAAACTTTCTAGACTAATAGCGAAGTTTCGTATAATATTGAGTCTGAATTACAACTTTGTGTTGGCAAATATTTTATGAATAAACCAGCCATTGCCTGTTTATGATAACTCACTTTAATATAACTGCTCTGCTTCTGATTGATGGTGATATTTTATAACCTGAATTATCTACACAGATAAATAAAATTGAAGTGTCTGTTTGTAATTATAAATGTACAGCTATTCACTACACGCTGGCATTTTTTTTATGGAATAGCGGCGATGCATGGATTCTGCTTTCCATCAGTTAGAGTAGAAGTACTTAGGCAGGCCCATACTCCCAAAAATAATGCTCAACATCTTGATTGGAAAGTCGGCATTATTACTATATTGCTAGTAATACACTTTTTGAATGGTATATTATGTGTTGGTAGTCACTCTAACAATGGCTGGACTTCGCTCACCTTGAGCTCATATATAGAGGAAGTAGTATCATCAGCCTTAGTTCCTAATTAGTAATTTTTGATGAACACGAAAAGGTTGACTTTCAGGGTCGCATGTATGAAAACGTTATGAGTTGTTCGAAGACACTCTATTTGTACCCGATTACGGTAAAAAGGAAGGATAATAGTTTTGTCAGTCCTTATGCTCACATGTTTTTTTTCATGGGCAGGCAAACGAGCAGCCTTATCGCCTGATGGTAAGCGATTACCGCAGCCAATGGACACCTGCAAACACCAGAGGCGTCATAAATGCGTTACCGGCCTTTGGGAGACAGGGGGAGGGGGTTTGGGTTATGGGCCTCTGGTATTCTCATTCACTCTTTGGAACACAGCGCAAGCACTATTTTACAACGGTTTTCTGTTAGGCCGTGGTATCACTCCGGTCGAGCAGGCCTATTCATGCTGAAGCGTGGCTCTCCCACTGTCTGTTCTGCTGTAACGCCTAAACCACTGAATCGATTTTAATGAATATATTCGTAATAGTCGCATGGTGACATCGGCTATATAAATTTTATTAAAAGTTTTACGTAGTCGGGTTATAGTTTTTTTTGCAAGCAATACCTGTATTGCATATTATTTGGTGTGTGGGATCCACTCTGATCATAGCGGGATGACTTGCGTAAGAAGGTTGGCGGTGACTGAATTGTAGCAGACCGGGCTCTGTGGTGACCGAGTTACCCTTGGGAGACGACGCCTGTATCCAGCAGTGAACTGCAATGGGCTGATGAAGATAATTACCTGTTTTAGGTTTCAAATCAATGTCGATTATAAAGGAATTTGGTTTAAAGAAGATCCCCTAGAAGTCCTTTGAAGGTGTGCCTTTCAGCTCCTTATGAAACAGTCAATGTGGCGTGGTTAAACGCGACGGGTTTTTTCTTACACTCGCTATAATGACCGGCCGCAAGGAGGTTGCATCTGGTTAGCAGGACGTTGCTTCAATGGAGAATTAGCCCGAAGGTGGCGTTCTGGAATCATTATAACAGAAGTTGTACTCCCCTTTTTCAGGCTCTGTAAGGAGTCTCAGTAAATATTACATACTATATGATATTCCCATGTCAAAATTTTCACTCGAAACATAATTTTCTAACCTTTATTATTCTTAATATCAATTGGGGTCGACTACTAATTCACCCAGTTTTGTCTGAATGACAGTTTTCTACGGAGCGACTGCCATCGGACCCCCGCAACCCTAAAGAAGAACTAAATTCGAAGGTTCAACTTGTTATCAATGTAATTGAGGGCACTGACTTCCCAATAACGATTGCCGTATGTGTTCATGACAATCGGGACCGGCTGCTCTAATTTTTAATTAAAACCTTACATCATTAAAACAAATTATTGCACAAATACATAAAATTGTTTGAATTGAAATGGTCTAGGCTAGTCTAGAATTATAAATAGACGTTTTTGTTTAATATATACGTAATCTTTTTTGAGTTTAATAATAATGTACAAAGAATTACCGAATTTAAGAACCGACATGCAATTCTCGACCTTCGTTGCAACACTTTATTGTTGAAACGAAATGATTAATCCGTTCATTTAAATAGGTATTAAAAACACCTGTGTTCACCTAGATGATTGTGATATCAAATTTTCTACCGTTATACGTATTAGTTATCAAATGTTATCTATTTCGTACATCGCCTTGTTTAATTTTGTTCTATGCTTCAGTGTTTTTTAGTTAAGTGACGATGGAGGTAGCGCAGTTTCAAGTGTCATATTCGCAGTTGAAATCCCAGTGCCAAGTGTGTATTTTGAGGTATTTCATTTTTAATTAGCCTCGTTGGAATTTATTTTGTTATTAGATTCATATCTTAGTATGATTTACCTATTTATAAAGTGCATTACTAGACAAAGAACGGATGTTATAATTCCAGTTTTTTGTTCAGTTCGCATAATGTTCTACTTTGGTATATTTTCATCACTATTAAGGTAGCGTTGCCTTTGCTTTTCTATGCTTTTAAAACCTTCTTTTATAATGTACTTGATCACTTTATGAATTGTGTGGGTCACCATACTGCATTGTTGCATTGTCTGCATTCGCAATGAGTATGGTTTACCATCACTTTTAGATTCTGTTCATGCTTTCAATCAGACAGAGTAGCGTCATTATCGCAGGCTCACACAAAAAAAGGTGATTTTTTCAATTTCTTTTATGTAAGTAACATTGTATTCAAAAAAAATTTTTTTCTTTATACTTATGTTGTTTTACGTGATCTCTAGATAAATGGTATCTATAATCGTGTGAGTTTACTTTTAATACTTACTTTTTATACTTTAATTATTAAAAAATGCGAGTTTAAAATTAAAATTTTAAATTAGAATAATGTTTTATGAACAATACAATTTCGTTACCAAATCCAAACCATTGAAATAGTTTAGCTTAAATCGCGGAATGCAGCTAATGTATAATATCTAGGTATGTATTTAGTGGTATATGTTAAAGAACTTTATAGCTTTGCCTAGTTAGTGACCAAACCAAACCATGTGTATTTTACGTGGGAGAGCCACGCTTCGGCATGAATGGGCCGGCTCGACCGGAGTAATACCACGGTCTCACAGAAAACCGGTGTGAAATAGCGCTTGCGCTGTGTTGCACCAACTGAGTGAGGATACCGGAGGCCCATACCCCTACCCCTCCCAACATCCCTTTTCCCATCCCCCAAAGATCGGCAACGAACTTGTGACACCTGGTTGTGTCCATGGGCGGCGGTAATCGCTAACCATCAGGCGATCTGTCTTCTAGTTTGCCACATATACCATAAAAAAAGAAAAATGTGTAAGATGTGCGAGTGTATTATTTCAAAGCAATGGGTATATTAGTAAAATGTTAATTATTAAATTAATTTGTAAAAAAGAAAAATTAACTTTAATACAACTACGAGCATTCAGCATTCGGGGTATATACGTCTTTAAAGGTTGGTTTTACCACTTGCCGAAAAAGTCCTTGATTTTGACCTAATCTGCCGGATAACTACACGGTTCGGTTTCACAAGTCTCGGATAGAGAAAAATACTGTAGCTGTTGTTGCAGTGTTGGCTTATTGTTTATAAATAAATAATAATAATTAAATAAATCGGACATCCAACACACAACGCCATCTAGTCCCAAGCTAAGCAGAGCTTGTGTTATGGGAACTAGACACCTGATATACTTTTTTGTAAATACATACATATTATACATAGGAAACACCCAAACTCCGAAACAAATATTTGCAGATCATACAAACATTTGATCTGACCCGGGAATCGAACCGGAGACCGGAAAAATTAGCCTAAGTTACTCCCTGGATCATCAGCTAAAGTCCCGTCAAAATTCAGCCGTTTCAGAGATTACCCGGAATAAACAGACAGACAGACGGACAAAAATTTTTTTAACTACATTTTTTTATATGTATCGTTTATACATACATATGCATTGATTAAAAAGCTGTTTTGGAATTATCCCAAATATTTATTTTATACAATAGGTATAGATAACAAATTAGGTAAAAACAAAAAACAGTCTTATCAGTAGGTACAATAAATAAATAAATAAATAAATATTTCGGACATCTAACACACAACGTTGTCTAGTCCCAAGCTAAGCAGAACTTGTGTTATGGGTACTAGAACAACTGATATAAATACATATAATAAATAATAATAATAATAAATATTTTGGACAACTAAGCACACAACGCCATCTAGTCCTAAGCTAAGCAGAGCTTGTGTTATGGGGTACTAGACAGCTGATACAAATACATATATACTTTTTTTTTTGTAAAAACATACATATTATAGATAGAACATACCCAAACTCCGAAACAAATATTTGTAGATCATACAAACATTTGGTCCGACCCGGGAATCGAACCCGAGACCTCATGATCAGCAGTCGCTCACGCCAACCCCTAGACCAACGAGGCAGTATACATATATACCTTTTTTTTTGTTAATACATACATATTATATATAGGAATCACCCAAACAATGCAGTAAACCTGCGTCTAGTTACAACTGTACACAACATCTATATATATAAAAATGAATCCCTATTTGCCTTCGTCACGACATCACGCGTGAACTGCTGAACTGACTTTGAAAATTCTTTTTTTGTTGGATAGCCCATTTAGCGAGCAAGGTTTTAGGCTATGTAACATCACTCTACGACCAATAGGAGCCGGGTAGCGACCGAAAATGTTAGGAAAATGGGAAAAAGATATTTATTATGGAGACAGGGAAACGAAGTGGAGCGGGTCAGCTACTTAACAAAAAACAGTGCTTCGTCTTTATTGATATACTTTTTTTTTTTTTTTTTTTTTTTTTACGTGTGGAAACCCCCTCGGGCCGTCACCCCGCCGGGGTTTGCGGCGGGGCGGTGTGTCGGAATCGAACCGACTAAAACCACACGGTGTGCCAACTCTGCGCTTGAGACGGGAGGGATCCGGGAACTGCTGTTATTAACACATCCGGACCCCTCCCAGCGCCTGCCCGCACTGAAGCGGGCACCGTCTGCTGTTAAACTCTCTAAATAAGCGACGTACGGCACACGCGTAACGTCGCCCCCTCGCGGGTGACCACTAGAGCGGATGGAAGGGAAAACCCATCCGCGGCCACACTCAGGGCGGCATGAGGCGCTGATAGGCGCGCCTCCGCCGCCCGGTTCGCCGGCGGCGGATCGGGTCCGAGTGGAGGTCGTCCTCCCGGGCCTTCTCCGCCGCCTCCTTCTGCGAAATTACGTCTTCGCAGAAGGCTGCGACCGCGGTAAAACTGCTGTCGCTACCGGCCATGGATCGTATGACGGCCGGTAGCGAGAGATCTCCTCCGATGACTGCAGTGAGGGCCCGACGCTGCGACGCCCAAGCGGGGCAAATCGCCAGCGTATGCTGGGCCGAGTCCTCACTGCAGTCGCAGTGGTGGCAGGCGGGACTCAGTTCCCTCCTGGCGACCGAGTGCAGGTACTTTCCGAAGCATCCGTGCCCGGAAAGAACCTGCGTCAGTCGGAAGGAAAGGGTCCCGTGCTGCCGCCCTGCCCACTCGAGGATGACCGGCTGGAGAGCCTCCACGGCGGCAAAGCCAGCGCGTGGAGTCTCCAGCCGGAACGACCAGCGAGCCATCGTGGCTCGACGGGCGGCTTCACGCCACTCGCGTACCTCTTCGGGCGGAGGGCGAATGCCTCTCTCCGCCCGGAATTCAGCCACCCGTCGATAAACTTCGGCGAGCACTTCCGCCTCCAAATCCCACGGAGGTGTTCCGGCCAAGGCGCACGCCGCCTCGGTGGACACCGTGCGGTATCCGCGGATGGCTCTGACCGCCAATACCCTCTGAGGCCGCCAGAGGCGGGCCTTATTGAGGGCAGTCAGAGCCGCCACCCACACCGGTGCCCCATACAGCGCCATCGACCGGACCACCCCCGTGTATAGGAGTCGCGTTGCGACGCTGGCTCCACCCAAGTTGGGCAAAAGTCGCCCAAGGGCAGAGGCAGCGTCGACCAGCCTGGGACCAAGCTGTCGGAAGTGCTCGTCGAAGAGCCACCTACCGTCGAGGATCAGGCCCAGATACCTCATCTGGGCCCGAACCGGTACGAGGACCGAGTTGACCACTATGGAGGCGCCGGGGGGCGGCCCACGACGGGGCCCATGGAACAATAGGGCCTCCGTCTTGTCCAGGGCCACCCGTAAGCCCAGCGCCTCGATGCGCCCGACCACCAGAGAAACACCAATGGTGGCCAGGCGCGCCGCCTCCTGGAAGTTCGCCCCCCGGGCTGTGACAAGCGTGTCATCGGCGTAACAAATTACGCCCAGCCCGGGGGGGAGACGACCTCGTAGGACCCAGTCGTATCCCACGTTCCACAGGAGTGGTCCAAGGACAGACCCCTGCGGAACGCCGCACGACATGGGTCGCCGTCTCAAGGCGCCATCTCGATCCTCGTACACGACGGTACGCTCCTGCAAATAGTCTGCCACCAGCCGCCTCAGGTACTCTGGCACTCCGTGGTATTGGAGTGCTTCCCCGATGCAGCTGAATGGCAGACTATTAAAGGCGTTGGCGATGTCCAAAGACACCGCCAACACCACGCCGCCACAGCTCACTGCCTCTTCGGTCACGGCCCTAAGGCGCATCACGGCATCGACCGTCGAACGCCCCTCTCGGAATCCGAATTGGGCGTCCGACAGGTCGGGCCCCACCTCGCGGAGTTGCCGGACGATGCGGGCAGAGAGTATCCTCTCAAAAAGTTTACCCGCCTCGTCCAGCAACACGATGGGCCTATAGGCCGCGACCGAATCGGCAGGCCGTCCCGGCTTCCTCAATAGGACCAGCTTCCCGCCTTTCCAGCACTCAGGAAAGCGTCCGGACGCCAGGCTAGCGTCCAACACTTCCCTGAGGCGGTCCGACATATGGTCGAGGGCTCGGGCCAGAACTCGGGCTGGAACCCCGTCCGGCCCGGGGGCGGTGTTCTTGGAACGAATCCGCAGAACAGCCGCCCCAACCTCCGATTCCCTAACGGGCGGCACGTCTTCCTCTCGACCCCCGTCGTCTCTGACCGCATAGGCCATCGACGGGGGTGTGTGCTCCGCCCGCTGCGGGAAAAGTCCCTCGACCACTTCCTGCAGGAAGCTGGGCTGGAGAGTCTCGGTAAGGGGGGGGCCCGCCGTGCGGAGCTTCTGTCGCACCGCACGATATGGGCGACCCCAGGGGTCACGGTCGAGACTCTCCAGCATCTCCTTTTTCTTCACCTCTTTGGCGCGGCAAATGGCCAGCTTCAGAGTTTTCCGCGCTTCGCGGTACTCCTCTTGAAGCTGGTCCCCGCCACCGTCTCCGCGGTGACGTCGCCTGCTGCGGGTGTAAGACCTCCGGGCACGAGTACAAGCCGCACGGAGGTCCGCCAACTCCTGGGACCACCAGTAGACCTCCTTCCGAGGAGGCCGACGACCCTGGACGCGGGGCATGGCCGTATCACAAATCTGCGTAATCGCATCGCGAAAACGGCCAGCCCCCACGTCCACGCCGACCTCCCCGGTCGGGGCCCGCGGAGACAGCCACGAATGAACGATGGCCGCCTCCTCCAGCAGGTCCCTGTCGAGCTTGGCGACAGCCCACCGCGGAAAGTGGGACATTTGCCGCGCCACGTGACCCCTACTGGGGCCCTGGGACCGGGAGAGCTCGAATCGGATGTACAAATGATCCGAGAGCGTCTCGACCTCTTCCAGGACACACCAGTTCCTTACTCGTGCGGCGACAGCAGGGGTAGCGAACGAAAGGTCCACTATCGACCCCCCCTGCTGTCGCACGCACGTGTTGGTGGCGCCTCTGTTCAGCAAACAGAGGCCCACCGAAGCCGCCCACTCCTCGACGGCTTCGCCCTTGGCGTCCGTCCCGGGGGACCCCCACGCAATGGATTTTGCGTTGAAGTCCCCCAGCACGAGGACGTGCCCAGACGCTAATCGCCGCATCGAGGTCTCCAAGCTGTTAAGGAAGACCTCGAAGTCGCTCAAACTCCGGTTGGGGGAGAAGTATATACCGTAAACGGTGATCCCCCCCCACTCGGCGGCAACATATCCCGAGCCCTTGTCTCTAAGCGACAAGGGTGGGGAATGAGCCGCCCCGGAACCGACGACTGCCACGGAGCCGTCCCAGTCACCCATCCAGTTTGGACGGGGAGGAACGTAATAGGGCTCCGCGACTACGGCAACACCGATCGACCACTGCGCCATACTTTGCAGGAAGAGATCCTGCGCCGCGGCGCAGTGGTTGAGGTTCGTCTGGACAAGGAGGTTGGAGACGTGGTCCATTACTGGACCGTCTCTACAACCTCCTCCATGGGCGTCGACGAGGACGGACGGACAACGTCGGAGGCAGCCTGGGTCGCCAGGCTAGCCCCCGGCGTCTGCCGAGAAGCTTGGGGAGGCCTGCAGCCCCCCTGCCCCATCTGGTGATTGGCGGGCTTTTTGCCCGCCGCACACATAGGGCAGTGAGGGGCGGCAGAGCACTCTGCCGCCTTATGCCCCGGTCGACCGCAGCGGAAACATAGTCCGCTGCAGTCGAAGCAGCTTGCGCACTTAGTGCGAGTGTGTCCCGCGGCAAGGCACTTGTAGCACCTCATCGGTCTCGCGGCCAGCACAGTAACTCTGGCACTCACGAAACCGATGAGGATCTTGCCGGCGTCGCCCAAAATTTTGGCCGACGCCACGGGACAGCTCACCCACACGGCGCTAAGCCCTCCTGGACCGGGGCGGATGGTGCCGACCCGGATGTTGTCCGCGCCGCACTGCGTCTTCTCTCTGACGGCAGCGCGGACATCATCCACAGTGACGGAGTCGTCCAGGCCCGAAATGCGCAGCTCTGCGCACTTCGTGGGCCTGGAGATCCTCACACCATCCGTGGCGGAGAAGACCTCCCTCAGCCTCTCGGCGAAGGTGTCCGCCGTCTTTGCGCCATCAGCCCCAGGGAACTCGAGGATTCGAGCTCCCGTCTGGGCGAGGCGCAAGCGGACACCTGACGCTCCAAAATCTGGGGCGAGACTGTCCCGGGCCGTCTTAAAGACGGCCGCGTAGGACAGTCCGCCCCTTGCCGCCTCCGGCGAGACCGTAACTACCACAGCCGCGGTCTTTGGCGGCTGCAGCTTCCGCGGCCCCCCCGGAGCGGCCCGGGACACCGACGACGATTGCGGGCCAGAGGCCGCCTTTCGGGCAGCCTTATTGGCCCGCTGTCGGGACTTTTTCGACTTAGCCCCCCCTACTAGCTGCCAACCATCATTTGATGGGGCAGTAGATGTGGGGGGGCCTGGCAGAGGTGTTGGAGTGGGGAGCGGAGGAAACTCCGCTCCTGCCCCCACCGCCGTCTTGGGCCCCGTCTTCTTCGGCGCAGCCGTCTTGGCTGGGGCCTTTGTCTTCCGCTGCTGCGACTGTCGAGCAGCGGTAGGGCCCGGCGCCGTCGTCACCGCCGCGTACGTCACGCGACCCGCCACCACGGGGAGCGGGGTCGGTGCCGACGCGACCTTCGGCCTTGGCGCTGCAAGAGGCGGCCGAATAATGGGGGCGGGAGGCAGCCTCGCCTCCAGGCCGGCCAGACGACCGTCCACCAGATTCCCCACCGTGGTGAGGATCTGCTGCAGCATCTGCTGCAGGACGGCGTCTGGTACCCCGGGGATGGTAGGGGCCGGCTGGGACGTAGACGGGGCCGGCTGGGAGGCAGACGGGGCCGGCCGGGACGCAGACGGGGCCGGCTGGGAGGCAGACGGGACCGGCCGGGACGCAGACGGGGCCGGCCGGGATGAAGACGGGGCCGGCCGGGACGCAGACGGGGCCGGCTGGGACGTAGTTGGGGCCGACTGGGACGCAGATGGGACAGGGACCTTACGCTCAGGGTGCTCCGCCCGAAATTGGGCGAACTGAGCGATCAGGTCCGCCACCTGCTCCGTCAGTCGGTCATTGGCCGCCTGTAGGCGCGCCACGTCTCCAGCGAGGGTCTCCACGACCCCGGCTACGGCGGAAGAGGAGTCCTTGAGGGCCCTCACGAAAGGGCCCTTCAGGTTCACGGATTTGGTGGCCACCTTGTGGATGATGGCCACCGCCGCTTCCGCTCTCTCCTGCAGGGAGCACGGTGTTTGGGGCACTGAGTCCCCATCTACCGGCTCACCTATCCTAAGCAGGAGACCAGCGATCTCCTCTTCCGCCTGCAGTTCTCCGTCCGCCCGAGCCCTTCTGTAGGATTCCGCCTTACAAAAGACGGAACCTGACGAGACTGACACCGGGGTCCTCGATCGCCCCCTATGGCTGCTGGCAACCTTAGGCGGAGGCAACATCTCCTGGGAGATGTCGCTCTCGCAGCCCTGGGGGCGACCGCGCTTCCGGCCGTCTGCCTCCGTATCCATCGGTTCCGGTGCGTCCGTCCTCACACCGGAACTACTACCCGCTGCATCCACTGCCGATCTGGAACGCACGCGTTCCGATCGTCTTCGGCTCCCAGCAGTCAGATCGACTTCTGGGAGCCCAACCGGTATAGGCGTTTCAGCCGCAGCAACATCCTCGGTGGAGGAGTAGATGTCCACCTTCTGGAATTGGCCTCTGCTGTTCCGCGTCGGCCTTTTCCGCTCTCTTAAAACTAAAAATGGTGAGTTTGTTTGCGCGTCCTCCGCGATATTTAGGTTGCCGGATTTACCGCTCGGCAACGGGCGTGTGAGACATTGAATGCCCCCCCCATAATACGATTGGGGGCTGCCGGAGCCGACTGGCTCCGGAAGGGATTCCCCAGACGCGTCGCGTCTAGGACCCTCCTGGGTAGGTTTATCCTTATTTTGTTCCATGTCATTATTTTTAGTTTAGTGTCCTTCGACAGGACGCCCTTGGCACTGGACTCCCTCCAGCGATTCAGCTCCTTGCCAGGCGTCAGAACGTGAGCTTAGGGTATTTTTATAGAGGTTTACGTCCTCGCGGCTTCGAAGAGCCACCGGTCCTGTCCGTTCAGGATTACGGCTGGGCCGGACGGGGTCTGCACCAGACCTGATCCGTCCGCCCCCTGTCCCTCTCGGAACTACTGGCACTCTAATACGCCCTCTGATAGAGCAGAGGGACGTTTAGAGTGCCCCACGCGGCAGTCTTAACAGACTCCGTCTCCTATCCCATTTAGTCTGGGGTCTCCTTCTGGGCCTATCCGGCATGAGTGGCTCTACCGGCGTAGCCCCAGAAATCATCGACCCACGCAAGCCCCACCACGACGACAACGTAGGGATACATTGGGGGGTTTATTGATATACTAGCTGAACCCCGCGGTGTTACCCGCGGTTATCACCGTACTGCGAGTAATGCAGCGGGACAAAGTTAAAAAAGTAGCCTATGTTACTCCCTGGATCATCAGCTACCTGCCGGTAAAAGTCCCGTCAAAATCGGTCCAAACGTTCCAGGGATTACCCGGAACAAACAGACAGACAGTCAATTTTTTTTTTAATACATTTTTGACATAAATACCGTGTATACCCATATGCATTTAGTAAAAAGTGGGTATTTTAATGTTACAAACAGACACTCTAATTTATGTGTCAATCGGTTTGTGTTTTGCTTTCTTTGAAACATTTTAATCGTAAAGGTAAATAGACAGCTTCTAAATACATATGAACACTGAAACTCTCCGACTCTGGAATGGCTGTAGCGATTTTCCCGGGACTTTCACTGGAAGATAGCTGATGATATATGGAATAGCTTTTATTTTAAACTAGCTTTGCCCCCCGGTGTTATCCATAGTTATTGTTGTAAAAGTACAATACCAACAGCGAGTAACACCGCGGGTCACAGCTAGTTTTTATATAAAAGTGTACAATGCAACGCTTTTCTGGGGTATAATATGTAGTAATTGGATTGGTTATACGTACGCTTCCTCAGCGCTATAATCAATTAAAACTAATATAAATTGTAGATAATTCGAGGACCTAGTATTGTATTTATCGTAGAACTAACAATGACATGTCTAATATTGACATAATCGATAAAACTTTGCTCGTTTATAAATGTCATACAGTTTCATCTTTTTGGTGTAAATGAACTTGGTTGTCCTTTCGAGACTTAGGACCTGTATCACCGGTTACAGATAAGCTTATCTGTCAGATGGGTTGACACCCTTAAAATGGGTGATATGTCAGCTTATCTGTCGGATAAGCTTCCGAAACTTATCAGTAACCGGTAAAACAGAGAATTAGGGCCAGTTTCACCGCTCACTGATAAAATCCCTGATAGTCTATATCGAACCTATCAGCCAGATAACTATTTATTTATACGCAACATTTATCTGTTAAATAGTGTTATATTTCAAACTAGCTGAACCCCGCGGTGTTACCCGCGGTTGTTGTTGTACTGCGAGTATCGCCGCGGGACAAAATTAGTCTAAAATAAGTAGCCTAAGTTACTCCCTGGATCATCAGCTACCTGCTAGTGAAAGTCCCGTCAAAACCGGTCCAGCCCTTCCAGAGATTACCCGGAACAAACAGACAGACAGCCAAAAATTTTTTAAACTAAATTTTTGGTATATGTAACGTATATACATACATATGCATTTAGTAAAAAGCGGTTATTTTAATATTACAAACAGACACTCCAATTTTATTTATTTGTATAGATAATACAGATAACTAGCTAAAACTTTTTTGAAACTGCTTGCTTTTAGGATTTTAAATTAATCGTCGGAGTCTATATTGCGGATAAAATATTTGTACATAATTCGAGGAGAGTAGGGAGGCAGGGAACAGTATTTTGACCAATAGGAACAATTGTATATCACGTCATCCTTTGTTGGTTCGATTGGTGACGAGAAGTGTTGTCAGTCTACAAAAGTTAATTACATGCGTGAATACAGACGCTTTTAAAATAAAACTTGCTGCAGCTTCACTTCCCCTCGTGGTCATTATCGAAGAGAGGACAAATCTTGGCGAAGGCCCGACATACAACACCTGAAGCTGTCATTATGTCTGCGACCCTTGAAATCACATCCTTTCCTGGAATGGAGCTAGGTACTCGAACCATTGGCCATTTCAAAGGCGGAAGGTTGCTGTCTTTAATAAGGACAAGTGAGTTGTCCTTTATTTAACTCCGACTTTAACTTATCTTCCGTAATTTGCTACCTTAGTCGGGTCTCAATAGGGACCCAAAAACACAATTAAAACTTACACCATATTGAAATAATGCCGTTCAGACAGCTTATTTGCGTCATACATTTTACTGCCGAACAACACAAGGATGCGAGAGATTTCACTAACCCGCATATTGACTGATAAAATCATTATCAATTCGATTGGTATACCGCCACGCACCCAAACATTCACAAGTTAGTACATACGTATATATAGTGACGCATGTATCTGTAAAGGAGGCAGGCAGAGGCATATTGAGAAAGGATTAAGCGAGACGGATTACGAATACAGTGTTGCTACACCTATCGCAAAGTCGAATAAAGGTGGTAAATGGGCAGGACAACGGTACTGTAAAAAGCAAACAAATTCAACAAAACACCATAGGTACCAACCCGTTTCTAAAGCAGACCAGTAGCTCCTTTTTTAAACTAAACACTATCCACCTATATATCTACATCTTCTATCTATATCTACACCATATACAAATAAATAAAATTGGAGTGTCTCTTTGTAATATTAAAATAAACGCTTTTACTAAATGCATATGTATGTATACACGGTACTTGTACCAAAAATGTAGTCCGGTATCAGTGAAAGCCCTGTCAAAATCAGTCCAGCCATTATTAGTCGGAACAGACAGGCAAACAAACAAAAATGTTAGAAAATACATTTTTTGGTATATGTACCGTGTTTACATACATATGCATTTAGTAAAAAAAGGTTATTTAAATATTACAAACAAACACTCCAATTTTATTAATTTGTATAGTTATAAGAAATGTGTACTCAGATAACAAAGGCAATAACAGTGTTTTCGTAAAGCGAATATCGCTATTGAAACTGCTTAGATTTTGTTTTTTACTTAAAACTTAGGGCTCTATTTACTGTTGAGACATACAAACGTATGTCGAGCGATTCGCTGCCAAACAGGTATTTTTGTCAACCTTTGTTCCATTACCTAATAGTACTTAAACTAACAGTGTCCATAGGTAATCGGGTACTTGACATTTAATGTCTTGATCGAGATTTGTTAGTAAGTTCGAAAGTATTGGAAAAAAAACTGTGTATATTTAGTAGATGCAGCAGATTTCATAGATTTTTTGAAGTTCAAACAAAAATAATCCATCTTTGTAGATTTTTTTGTCAATTCTGTTCAGCCGTTTTAGCGTAATTGAGTTCATTCGTGTGTATGTCGGTTATCGCGGTAATTATTCGCTGATAATGCAGGTTTCCATTGAGGCTTTTATGAATCGGTAATCACTTGCCATCGATCGTCTAATCAACCTATCGCGGTCCAGTGCTAAACGAAGATCTCCCAAGAACTGCCACCATCCGTTTCTTGGGCAGTCTGCATTCATCCGCTGCCCGCCACTTTCCACAAATCATCGGTCGATGGTTCCGCGTGTTCCGCGTCCGTCGATCGAACACAAGCGTAAAAGCGAAGATTTAATGCGTATATTTTGCCTCACAATTCATAAATGCAGTAAGCACTACCATTTTCACATGTTCTTTACTGCATTTATGAATTTCGCAGCAGTATTGCCACTCCAATGCTTGTTTACAAAACAAAACAATATCTTCCCACTTCGCTCTTCGGAACATAGCACTCTCTACTTCTGCCCACCTCTTTATCACTATCAGGGCTTTACTCAACTCTATTTTATTAGTTTTATTGTCATGACGCAAGGCTTTACGAGAACAGCGAATGCCACTGTCAAGTGTCGCAACTTGTGTTTTTTCACTATTTGCCAACGAACCGTGAACGGTTTGACGCCAGGGCGAGACATTTTGGTATTCAGTCGATTGTTTTCAGTGAAACTTAATAACGGGTGACGGTCAAAGTGGTTTGGTAAGCAAAATGTGGTTATGTGGTGATGTTTTCGTTGGATTGCAGTTTTACGGAGAAATATGTATGTATTTTCCTTTACCAATAGATTTGTAGTCGTTAATCTCGATTTTGTCAATAGTGTTCTTTAAAGTAGCTTTTGTATCACGTACTATACATGCTGTATATTATTACGTATTTCTTACCAAAATTAATTTAAATCCCTTCACCATTTCAATTCTCACAAACTGTTACATTTATTTATTGCGTTTGTAAGGCCGGCCTTTTTCTAGCACAGAGAATCAGCATTGCCATTAAACGTGGTAATGCTGCCAGCCTTTTGGGAACGCTACCAGTAGGCGAAGATGTGGAGTTTTTTTGACGCTTGTATGTAAATATTGTTACTGTTCTTTTTAATTAAGGTGATGTATATAGGTTTCTATATATATAAAAAACCGACCAAAGATCAATCATCCAGGTACTAATATTAATAGGATTATTAACTTACTAACCGACTCACGCAACCTCGTTTGCGACTCCTATTACCCGTAGCGTGATAATTTCCCTCGTTTTTGTAACATTCTTCATTGATGCTCAGCTCCTGTAGGTCTTACCGTGAAGATATATAGCCTATAGCCTTCCTTGGTAAATGGGCTATCTAACACTGAAATATTTTTTCAAATCAGACCAGTAGTTCCTGAGATTTAAATAAACAAACTTTTCAGCGTTCGTTTTTAACTTGACTACAGCCGAGCCAAACAGAAGGGTAATATTTTTGGCAGTCTGTGTACGTTCCACTGTAGCGACTAAACTACTGAATTGATTTTAATGAATGAGGTGTCGATAGATTCGTAATAATGTCTAGTGTACGTATGTGTTTGTCTCCTCTGTCGTGTAGTAGTTAGTGATCACTACAGCTGAGTCAGAGGCTTTGTGTTTGATTTCCATCAAGACTACAAGAGACTGTGATGAACCCGATGATGGAATAGACTCTGCCTAATCATATATAATACAAAATTAGTTTCAACTCATTATTTTAATTAGTCAGTATTATTTAGACTACATAAAGATCGTTGAAACTAAAATACTTTTAACAGCCAATATATTTAAAAATAGCAGACCCACGCAACCTCGTTTGCGTCTCTTATTGCCCCTTTTTTGAAACATTTTTCATTGGTGCTCCGCTCTTATTGGTCTTAGCGTGATGATATATAGCCTATAGCCTTCCTCGATAAATGTACTATCCAACACTGAAATAATTTTTCAAATCGGACCGGCGGTTCCTGAGATTAGTGTATTCAAACAAACAAACTCTTCAGCTTTATATATTAGTACTAGCTGTTGCCCGCGGCTTTGCTCGCGTGGAAGTTGATTATATGTATTTAATTAAAACTGTGTCAGTACTTTATTCATGTTTTTGAACGTATTTATTTATTTTTGACCAATAGCCCATTTAAAAGAACTTTCATACAAACATTCGACCCATATTCCATCCCCTTTAGGAACAGAATTCGCATAAATGCTGATATAAGTATTCATCTACTTCGAAAAAAAACGGAATGCCAGACTAATCTATGTACGAAATGTCAACCCCTACTTCACCCCTTAGGGATAAAATATTCAGAAACGCTGCAATACGTATTAACTCAATTTTAATTAGCAACCCAAAAGTAAAGTTTCACCTTTCTTATCTCTATGTATTCTTAAATATCAGTCAGATTTCCGGAAATCCGTCAGATTGCCATAAAAAAATTCATCCCCCATTTCACCCCCTTAGGGGTAAAATATGCAGAAACTCCAAATAGATATGTAGTCATTTTTAATCAATAGCCCAAAATTAAAGATTTTTGTTTCTAATTTAAAAAATAACGGACTTCCATACAAACTTTCTACCTCTATTTCACCCCTTAAGGGATAGGGTAGAGTATCCAGGAACGCTTAAATACGTCTTTACTCTTTTTTAATCAGTAGTACATGAATAAAGTTTCATGCTTCTAACTTAAAAAATGACGAACTTCCATACAAATTTTCAACACCTATTTAACCCCCTTAGGGGTAGAATGTCCAGAAACGCTTACATACTTATCCACTCACTTTTAATCAGTAGCCCAAAAATAAAGTTTCATGTTTGCTACTTCAAAAATAACGAACTTCCGTACTAACTTTCAACCCCTAGTTCACTCCCTTAGGGGTAGAATATCAAGAAACGCTTAAATACGTATCCACTTACTTTTAATCAGTAGCCCAAAAATATAGTTTCATGTTTGCTACTACAAAAATAACGAATTTACGTACTAACTTTCAACCCATATTTCACACCCTTAGGGGTAGAATATCCGGCGACGCTTACATACGTATCTACTCATTTTTAATCTGTAGCCCAAAAACAAAGTTTCATGTTTGTAACTTCAAAGATGGTGAACTTAAGTACAAACTTTTAACCCCTTTTTTATCCCCTTAGGGGTAGAATATCCAGAAACGCCTAAATACGTATCCACTCACTTTTAATCAGTAGCCCAAAAATAAAGTTTCATGTTTGCTGCTACAAAAATAACGAACTTACGTACAAATTTTCAACGCCTAGTTCACCCCCTTAGGGGTAGAATATCCAGAAACGCTTAAATACGTGTCTTCTCATTTAAAATCAGTAGCCCAAAAATAAAGTTTCATGCTTGTAACTTAAAAAATGACGAACTTCCATACAAATTTTCAACACCCATTTCACCCCCTTAGGGGTAGAATATCCAGAAACGCTTACATACGTATCTACTCATTTTTAATCTGTAGCCCAAAAACAAAGTTTCATGTTTGTAACTTCAAAAATGACAAACTTCCATACAAACTTTCAACCCCTATTTCACCCCTAAGGGGTAGAATATCCAGAAACGTTTACATACGTATCTACTCATTTTTAATCTGTAGCCCAAAAACAAAGTTTCATCTTTGTAACTTCAAAAATGGCGAACTTACGTACAAACTTTCAACCCCTTTTTCATCCCCTTAGGGGTAGAATATTCAGAAACGCTTAAATACGTATCCACTCCTTTTAATCAGTAGCCCAAAAATAAAGTTTCATATTTGCTACTTCAAAAATAATGAACTTCCGTACAAACTTTCAACCCCTACTTCATCCCCTTAGGGGTAGAATATCCAGAAACGCTTAAATACGTATCTACTCTTTTTAATCAGTAGTACATGAATAAAGTTTCATGGCTCTAACTTAAAACATGACAAACTTCCATACAAACTTTCAACCCTTATTTCACCCCTTAGGGGTAGAATATCCAGAAACGCTTACATACGTATCTACTCATTTTTAATCTGTAGCCCAAAAATAAAGTTTCATGTTTGTAACTTCGAAAATGGCGAACTTACGTACAAACTTTCAACCCCTTTTTCATCCCCTTAGGGGTAGAATATCCAGAAACGTTTAAATACGTGTCTTCTCATTTGAAATCAGTAGCGCAAAAATAAAGTTTCATGCTTCTAACTTAAAAAATGACGAACTTCTATACAAACTTTCAACCCCTATTTCACCCCCTTAGGGGTAGAATATCCAGAAACGCTTAAGTACGTATCTACTGTTTTTTAATCAGTAACACATACATAAAGTTTCATGTTACTAACTTAAAAAATGACGAACTTCCATACAGACTTTGAACCCCTATTTCACCCCCTTAGGGGTAGAATACCCAGAAACGCTTAAATACGTCTCTACTCTTTTTAAACCAGTAACACATAAATAAAGTTTCATGTTTCAGACTTTAAAACTGACGGACTTACAGACTAACCTATGTACGAAATGTCAACCCCTATTTCACCCCTAAGGGGTTGAATATTCAAAAACGCTGAAATACGTGTTCACTCATTTTTAATCAGCAGCCCAAAAGTAAAGTTTCAGTTTTCTAACTTAAAAAATGACGGACTTACATACAAACTTTCAACCCCCATTTCACCCCCTTAGGGGTAGAAATTCCGAAATTCCTTTCTTAGTGCGTGTCTACTCAATAAAAGGATCCTACTCGCCAAATTTCATAGCCCTAACTATCATAGTTTACGCTCGGCGATGATGAATCAGTCAGTCAGTCAGTCAGGACTTATTATTTTATAAGTATAGATAGATAAAATAAAAAATTGTGAAGTATTTTTGTAGTATCTTCTCGGTCTTTAACATTACCTAAAGTGTATTAGTATAGTATATTTCGTAAAGCTTACGACACATTCTGCAATTGCTTTAATGCATTAGGCAAAAACAGTAAATAAAATTAGTCTCGCGTCTCGTTCATAAAATTAGTCTCATTAAATGAAATATGTATCAATACAATAACGTAATCTCACGTGAAATTGATTTTTCACATGAGTTGATTGCTATTTAAAATCCATTTTGTGGTCAGTTATTGCTACATAATGCACGGAATTTTAAGTTACAAAAGATAACTACCTAACTGCAAGAAATACCTCAAAAGATTGTTATCTTAACTGGCTTTCTATGTAGAGAACTGTTTATTTTCATTGAATGTAGAATTTGATTAAGAATACGCAGTATCACCACCCTCATTGACCCCATGGGTGGCGTAAGCCTAAGGCGCTACTGATAATGATGAATGATATTGTACAATGCATGAAACCTATACAGCGCGTTCATTGCTGAACGGACACCATTGCACGGTCCGCGCAGCAGCATTGAACGACGAATTCATCTACAACGGCCGATCCGCGCGCGGTCCGCGTCGCACGGAATAGCGCCTATGAGGCAACAAAGGCCATGTTTAAATGATGAATTAAGAGCACACATGCTAACGCGCGTTTCTAGAATTAAATTACATGTAGTTGTAAACGCGCTTTAGCAAAACGCGACTTGGTGCTTATCATCTGAACATTGCCTGAGAAGGCGAACTACGTAGTTCAACATCACTGCAAAGGGAACTATACCAACCCGTTTAGCCGGCGTGGTGTGGTGGACCAAAACCTCTGATGTAAGAAGAGGCCTGTCTCCAATGGACTGTTAAAAGATGTGATTTCACGCGATACCCAGACGGATTGGTAGAGACTTTGTTTTATGTTCTTCTTCTATTTGCAGTGTGTAGTTTGTCTCTTACAGGAGTTCCAGGACACCTACAGAATGAAGGATGATGATAGACGTGGTGACATACTGTATCCTTAGTTCGTCACCACGCAAATTATATAGTAACCACATAAATTGACGTAAAGTTATCATTTATAGATAAGGTTGAAAATAAGGGATTAAAATATGATCACGCCATTATCTTTATCATTAACAAATATGTTGTTCGATATGCTACAACAGAAGTTCGATGCATGATATGTTATATTATAATTAATGGTTACAATAAAATGTGCCTAGTTTTTGTTTTGCAACTTAATTATGATTCATTGTGTAAATGATTCCTTTGTTACTTGCTATATCCCATCATATCAACAGCCTTATGAGGCCACTACTTAACATAGAACTCAACTAAGAAAGGAGGCCTTGGCCATTCCACGCTAGCCAGTGTAGGGTTTTCCTACTTTTTCCAGTGATGTTGTCCTGCATAGTTGGCTCCTATAGTCTGCTCCTACGACACCCACTCTTACTATATCTATCACATCATATTAATATATAAATGCGAAAGTTTGTGAGTGTGTATGTTTGTTACTTATTCACGCAAAAACTACTGAACGGATTTAGATGAAACTATACAGTAATATAGCTTATACACCAGAATAACATACAGGCTACTATTTGCCGCTATAACCGACATATACGCGGGCAACAACTAGTTCTAAATACTGTTTTCGTGGGAGTCACATAGAAGAAATGGGCCCGTTCGACCAGTGATATTAGATCCTCACAGAACATTGTTCTTAAGCAAATGTTTAGGAGAATCCAAGGCTCTACTGTCTCTTGATCTGTTGGTATCCATGCGCGACGTAGCTTACCATGAGGTGTCTCATGTGCCCGAGTACGAGCTCGTGCTTAAAACCATTCAAAATAAAATTGTTAACTCGGAAAAGATCGTACTGATTAAAGTAATTATACTTTGTCTTTGACACATGTGAGTGTCTGATGTGTTTGTTATTGTTGATAAGGCGCTCACATCAATTCTGCTATCCATCAATCAATATTGAGGAATATGTTTCCTTCTTTTCAGGAGTGTCTCCCGTTCGCCTTCGCCGTCCCCCTCCGTCTCGCTTCGTACCACGGATAGCACCATCGATAATTTGGACAATGACAAGGTATGCATAAATCAAATCTAATATGAATTTCATAGTTAGAAAAAAATTAAACAAACCCTCCAGTCCCCTTTTTTTTCGTGTAGAAACCCCTCCGGGCCGTCACCCCGCAGGGATTTGCGGCAAGGAGGTGTATCGGAATCGAACCGACTAAAACCTCACGGTGTGCCACTCTGCGCTTGCGAAGAGGGGTATCCGGGAAGTGCTGTTATTAACACATCCGGACCCCTCTTAGAAACCCTACAGTCCCTACACTGACCCGTCTGAGCTACGAGATAAAATTGGACAAACCTCATGTCTAAAGAGAGGCGTATGCCCAGCAGTGGACTGGTAAAGGCTGTTAAATGAATAGCTTTATATATGACCATCGAAAGTTTAAAGGGGTACTTGACAATTAGTGACGTTATCAGTAGATAAAGGATAATTTTTTATACCTCAACGTTATCTCTCTTCGTGACACTCGTTTTCAATCGGTAGAAGACATAAAGGAGAATTCGCAGCGAGAACTGAACTCAATCCCGGAAACAGCTTTTAAGAAATATTTTGATGATTGAATTATTCGTTCGCGTATATTCGTTGGCATAAGTGTATCGTTTCTAAAGGAGCAAACTTTGAAGGTGATAAATTAAATTTCGATGAATAACTAATATATTGTGTATTATTGATATTTTCCCTGTACTTTCTTGACAGAGTAGTACCAATATAACATTTGGTTTTTTTAGCTGATGATATAAGGTGTTTAATCCTGTACACCAGTGCACTGGAACCTTGGAGTGGAGGGATACCTTAGTGAATAGTCATATGATAGATAAAGCTAAGCACTCACAGATCAATCACCGGTGTACAGTTCAAACTTGGGCGTTGACCCCTTAAATATGACATGAAAAACTTACAATGGCGCTGTGTAGACTTCATTGACATCCGGTGCGGTGAAGGGAGCCCCCTGTATGCCGTCAAATGGAGATCTGGTACACTACACAATGTCCTGGTACACATACACGTACAAGCCGAAGGCCGGGGGAAGTCAAATCCGTCATTTACCGAAAGCCAATCATCGCGTGGTTCTACAAGTGACGTTCTGGCGAAATTCAAAACTATATATAAAAAAGTGTATATATTAATTAGTTTACCCGATACTAGGTGACACTAACAAACCCCGCAACTAATTCAATCCAAATCACGGCCCGCCCAAATATATTTCGACTATTTTTAAAAGTTCTCGGGCGAATTTTATCCAATACTCACAATGACATTTTAACCTTCAAAACGTGACAACTCAGGGCTGTTATTACAATCGACAATTGCGGTTTTGTCTATACAAATAAATAAAATTGGAGTGTCTGTTTGTAACATTAAAATAACAGCTTTTTAATCAATGCATATGTATGTATACACGATACATATAACAAAAATGTAGTTAAAAAAATTTTTGTCTGTCTGTCTGTCTGTTTGTTCCGGGTAATCTCTGGAACGGCTGGACGGATTTTGACGGGACTTTCACTGGCAGGTAGCTGATGATCCGGGAAGTAACTTAGGCTACTTTTTTTAGACTAACTTTGTCCCGCGGCGTTACTCGCGGTACTACAATAAACGCGGGTAACACCGCGGGGTTCAGCTAGTTTTAAATATAAGGAGTAACTTAGGCTATCTTTTTAGACTAGCTTCGCTCCGCGGTGTTACCGGCATTTACAACAACAAATGCGGGTAACACATTGTTCAGCTAGTAATTTATAAAATCTAATATTTATGATGACGGGTTAAAAACGGACTGTCACTACTCTTATTCATTACATGGGTGTCTCAAAGGCGACTATAAAAGCAAGCTAAGCTAGCCAACACTTCTAAGGCCTTACCTCACATATGCCTCTCCAATTGCACGCCACTTGGTTCGATCCAGCGTGGTTTAGTACGCCAAAACATCCTCTCTAGGCCTATGTCTAGCGCTAGCCTGTTAACGGCTATTGACGTCCCAATGATGATGGTATAAAACCAATGTTGTTTAATGTTATTTTATGGTGATTTTCAGATAAGCGAGTCATCCATCCATGCGGCTATCCACGGCGGCGGCGACTCCGCGTCGATATCCAGCGGAGAGTTGCCAATCACCATCGTCAGTGCTTCGCCTCCCTACCACAAGAGTGACAATCCTAGGGTAAACACATCTTGAAGATTACCTTACCGTAGAAGAGCCACGCTTCGGCATGAATGAGCTTGCTCTACCGTAGTGATACCACAGCCTCATAGAAAACCGATGTGAAACATCTGCGCTGTATTTCACCGAGTGAATGGGGATTGGGGATACAGGAGGCTCATACACCAACCCCTGCTCCGATCCCCCAAAGGCCGGTAACGCACTTGTGATGTGACGCCTTTCCACACCATCTGGCGTATCGTCTGATGGTATGGAGAGGCGTAGGAATGAAATACGACAGCACGATCGCCGTCATTTTATGTTGATCTTCTGTGCTCAGGTAGTACCGCCCCGGTCTAGCCGGACCAACCGTGCTGAAATCAGCGTGGCTCTACTAACTTGTAAGAAGTACCTTGAGAGTTGCCTCCGTGTCTCTGATGATCGTCTCACAATCATCACCAACCATCACTTTGGTATGATAATAATCGTTGTATGTTCCAGTTATCATCGGCCAACGTAAACGTGAAGGCATCAGATACGGGCGGAGGGGCGAGGACTAAGAAGAAATCCTGGTACAATTCTCTGTATCCCACGTACAAAAGCAAATCAGACGACTTCAAGAGACTGTTCAAAGACCTACCTGACGATGAGAGACTTATTGTTGGCAAGTATTTTTATATATTACATATCTATATATATACAAATAAATAAAATTGGTGTGTCTGTTTGTAATATTAAAATAACAGTTTTTTAATCAATGCATATGTATGTATACACGATACATATAACAAAAATGTAGTTAAAAAAATTTTTGTCTGTCTGTCTGTTTGTTTGTTCCGGGTAATCTCTGGAACGGCTGGACGGATTTTGACGGGACTTTCACTGGCAGGTAGCTAATGATCCGGGGCGTAACTTAGGCTACTTTTTTTAGACTAACTTTGTCCCGCGGCGTTACTCGCGGTACAACAATAACCGCGGGTAACACCGCGGGGTTCAGCTAGTCTATACAAATAAATAAAATTGGAGTGTCTGTTTGTAATATTAAAATAACCGCTTTTTACTAAATGCATATGTATGTATATACGGAACATATACCAAAAATGTAGTTAAAAAATTTTTTGTCTGTCTGTCTGTCTGTCTGTCTGTTTGTTCCGGGTAATCTCTGGAACGGCTGGACGGATTTTGACGGGACTTTCACTGGCAGGTAGCTGATGATCCGGGAAGTAACTTAGGCTACTTATTTTAGACTAACTTTATCCCGCGGCGTTTCTCGCGGTACAACAATAATCGGGTAACACCGCGGCGTTCAGCTAGTATATAATATAAGAGTAACTGACTGACATACCCAGAGATCAATGCACAACCCAAACCGCTGAACCTAGAATCCAGAAATTTTTGGGGTAGGTTTTTTATATAACGTATGTCAGCACCAAGAAAGGAATTTATGAAATTCCGCCCCTAAGGCGGCAAATCAGGGGATGAAAGTCTGCGTGAGCCGCGTGCAAAAGCTAATAAATATATATAAATAACTAGCGAACCGGCCCGGCTTCGCATGGAAGTCTTTGAAATTCTCGGATTTCCTCTGCAATAGTATGCATGTATTATACATATAAATCTACCTCTTGAATCACTCTATCTCTTGCTGAAAATTGTATTAAAATCCGTTTAGTAGTTATGAAGATCTAATCGAACAGACAGTGGAAGTGATACATGTAAAGATTCTCGTGCCACGTGCGTTCGCGATGAACTTAGAACATCTAACCGATTTTAACTTTTTTGTAAATGTGTGTTTTCATGGCGCACCTAAGATAGGATAGCTAACATCACTCTTAGACCAATAGGAACCAGCCACGATTGAAAAGACACAAACGTTGTTGCGTGGGGCAGCTAGTAAACGCTAGTTGTTACATCAGTTTTTTATTTTGTTTCCAACTTTGACAAAGACTAACTTCCATACAACCATTCATTCCTTATTTCATCCATCATCATAGAACATAAAACACGTTAGCTGCCGTAAGCTGTAGCCCAACGTTAGATGATTTTTATATTTTTTTATTTACCCAGTATACCTCTTACAATTGAGAGGAAAGTAACGATACCTCAAATGTCGAAATCTATCAAGCCCTACAGAGTACAGAGCGTGCCTTAGAAAAATACATACAATCTAAACACTTCCTTTTGCGCAGTCGGTTCAAACAAAACTAACATACATAAAAGTACAGTCAAATCTAGGACATCATCCTTTTTAAAACTAGTTATCCAAATATATAGTAAAGTTATAACAGTGTATTATGTATATAATTCTATTCTATATAACACTGTCCCGAATATCCCGATTACTCTTATAATTTTGCGTGTTAAAGGAATAAAATAAAAGATAATTATTACACAACACGAGTTATATATTCCCCTACGTGGGTGGCACGGTTCGGTGTTACAAAACGAGTGGCGAGTGGCTGTACTACTCAAACTAACTCGACACCGTTACGCTAAATAAGCATTTCTTTGTATATTTTGTCGCTACAGTACACTGTGTCCCTATAGTACACTGTGTCCCTACAGTACACTGTGTCCCTACAATAGGTCGATGTTTGTATATTAAAGATATTGAACAAAAACTAATGAGGGACTCTTCATTAAAGTAACAGAATTCTAAGTTTCTTTAAATTTTGTGTCTGTTTGTGATCTCAAAAGTAGCATAATCGATTTGAAAGCGGTTTTCTCTCATGTGTTGGGGTAAAGTTCACGTAACATTTAATGGTTGTTTTACTTCAATAGGTTAACAAACAAAGAAGTCATATCAGTTTTTTGTTTTTTTTTATGTACGGCCCTTTCAAAATTACTCTACTCAATGCCTGATGGAAAGCATAAGTTGAATCCAAGAGTGATAGGCACCATACTGATTGCGAACGCAATGCAACTCTGCAGCATGGTGATCCACATCATGGTAGCGATGCTTCTGCATCATTGGGCCTCTGGTCTCGCACTCACCAGCGAAACACGACAGCAAGATCGCTGTCATTGTACGTAGATGTTCTGCGCTCAGGTAGTATCGCCCCGGTCTAGCCGGACCAACCGTGCTGAAATCAGCGTGACTCTACTACCTTGAAGTTTAAAGAGTAACCACGACAATCGACAGGAAAAACCAAATAAACAATATGTTTCCTCAGACTACTCATGCGCGCTACAAAAAGACATCCTGGCTCACGGGCGCCTGTACGCGTCACAGAACTACCTCTGCTTCTACGCCTCCATCTTCGGCTGGGAGACCACCATGAGCCTGCGGTGGAAAGATATCACCGCGATCACCAAGGAGAAGACCGCTCTTGTGAGTTACTTGCACCGCAATTTAGTTAGTAATAAATATTTCGGACATCTAACACACAACGCCATCTAGTCCCAAACAAAGCAGAGTTTGTGCTATGGGTACCTGAAAACTGATATTAATACATACATATTATACATAGAAAACGAAACTAATATTTGCAGATCATAGAAATATTTGGTCCGACACGGGAATCGAACCCGAGACCTCAAGTACAGCAGTCGCATACGCTACCACCGCGTCACCGAGGCAGTCAAATAATACAAGAGCATTTAAAAAAAACCACAACCTCTCCCTGGTATTAAAGCTACGGTACGAAGGCTGAACATCTGGGCCGGCCACTTACCTATCTCGGTACCTACACTCTTCAGTCAGTTGGCATAGTATTGGGCCAAGTTATAAACAAACCCCACGGGTCAGCAAGCACCACAGCTGTCCTGAAAGAACATTAGATCATGACAAGAATTCGATATTTCGTAACATAAATCAAATGTTAATGTTAGTAACTGAAAATCGTACAAGGTAACATAATTTTAAAACAGTTAGTATATAAATTAGAAGTATTTATATATCGACCGCAGAAAGCGAAAAAGTCGAATCTCGAAATATACAAGTTTACAACTAATTATCAAAAATTTCAAGCAAAAGAAGGAAAAAGTCATAGCTCGAAGATTATTAATATAGCAATTTGAAATATTTTGGGTGTCCTCATTTCACCTTGAAGGTATTTCACCTGGGTGATATCACCCAGGTGATATCACTGGTGACTGGGTGATATCACCCAGGTGAAATGAGGACACCCAAAAGTCTAATCTTATTACTTATACCCACATAAGTTACGATAATGAAAACACCCAAATTTACTGACTACTTAATATTTAAATAACTTTAATATTCATCATATAATTTAAGGACATCATTATAAGTCCCTCCGTTCTTTAATATCCACTATTACGATCCACCAGTGGATTGAACAGCGCTATGAAGTACACACTGATACACCATTGGTCTGAGTAGATCCAGTAATACTATCGACTCACTTTAATTTACTGCCTCGTTGGTCTCGCGGTTGGCTTGCGCGACTGCTGATCATGAGGTCTCGGGTTCGATTCCCGGGTCGGGCGAAGTGTTTGTATAATCTACAAACATTTGTTTCGGAGTTTGGGTGTTTTCTAGGTATAATATGTATGCATTTACAAAAAAAAAAGTATATATGTATTTTTATCAGTTGTCTTAGTATCCATAACACAAGATCTGCTTAGCTTGGGACTAGATGGCGTTGTGTGTTAGATGTCCGTATTATTTATTTTTTAATTTTATTATGTTATTATTATTATTTTATATTTTATTCCACTAGTCACTAGTGGATACAAAAATACAAATACAAAATACTTTATTGCTTCATTAGTTTACATGATTTTTTTTATTGTTAGGAGCTTCCCTTCAAGCAAGTAATGCCTGTGTTAGGAAGCTCCGCTCTTTCATAGCAAACCAATACAAATTTATCATATTACATAACAAAAAATAAAAAATAAATAAATGGATCGAATAGCATAAGGCCTTCAAGGCTAGTGGCCATTAAAGACTTTGATGTGATATGATCAGTTTCAATTTCTTTGGTATTTGCTTTTTAAAACTACAGGTACTTTTTACCATGTACATTTCGTTTGCCGTGTGTCCATCACGCATCACTGCTCTATTTTTTTTATGTATACCTGCCAAAATGACTCTACTCTGCCTGATAAAAAGCATGAGCAGAATCTAAGGTCCTTTTTTTAAATAACATTTATGTATCTTCTTCATTCGACTGCCTCCTTGGTCTAGCGGTTGGCGTGTGCGACTGCTGATCATGAGGTCTTGGGTTTGATTCCCGGGTCGCGAACCAAATGTTTGTATGATCTACAAATATTTGTTTCGTAGTTTGGGTGTTTTCTATGTATAATATGTATGTATTTACAAAAAAAAAGTATATATGTATTTATATCAGTTGTCTAGTACCCATAACACAAGCTCTGCTTAGCTTAGGACTAGATGGCGTTGTGTGTTAGATGTCCGAAATATTTATTTATTTTATTTATTTATTTATTTTTGGCGATATTCAGTTGTTTACATCATACTGTGATACGATGAAAGAAAAAAACATAATTCTGCCATTACATTTTTTCGGCAGGTAATCCCAAACGCCATCCTAGTATGTACAGAAGGCGAGAAGAACTTCCTCACGTCGTTCTCGGGCAGAGACAAGGCGTACTTGATGCTGTTCAGGATATGGCAGAACGCGCTCATGGACCAGCCTATGAGCAGCCACGAGATTTGGCAGTGGGTAAGTTTGTATATAATAATAATATTTCTGACATCTGGCACGCAACGCCATCTAGTTTCAAAATAAGCAGACCTTGTAATATGAAAAGAAGATAGACTGACAGAATACTTTATACTTTTTTTTATTGAAAACATCCAAATTCCAATACAAATCTGCCTAACCGAGTTGTGACAGCCTGGAACAGACTCCCAGAGGACGTGGTTTTTTTTTTTTTTTTTTTTTTTTTTTTTTTTTTTATGTTTGACCCTGCCAAAATGACTCTACTCTGCCTGATGGAAAGCATGAGTAGAATCCAAGAGTGTTGGTCACCATACTGCGAATGCAGACAATGCAACAATGCAGTATGGTGACCCACACCATGGCGGGCTAGTGATGCTTCTGCATCATTGGGCCTCCGGTCTCGCACTCACCAACGAAACACGACAGCATGATCGCTGTCATTTTACGTTGATATTCTGTGCGAGGGTAGTACCGCCCCGGTCGAGCCGGGCCGTTCGTGCTCAAATCAGCGTGGCTCTACTACCTATGAAAATGTGGTTATGGCTCCCTCACTGAACTGCTTCAAAAACAGACTTGACAGACTCGATATCTCCAAGCTATTTCAAACACACGCATCAGCTTTCTAGCTGCTAGTGTGTCATACCAAATAATAATAAAAAATAAAAAAAAATTGGAGATTTCCAACACCCGGGAATCGAACTCAAGACCTCAGCACAGCAGTGAAATATGCTGCCACTGTACCACCGAGGCAGTCTAAAATTAAACAATATTTAATAGAACGACACCGAAATCGGATCGGATATTATGAAAACGCTCTTACTATGGGCGACATAAATGAACTAGCTTGACGAATATCCCGCATAACAAACAATTGTTATTTTGCTTTTTACTGAATAAGTAAAGTTACCAGAACGTAAACCCTTTTTCCCCTGATTGTTGAGATCTCAAAGGACGCCAACATTTATTTTGTGGCCTTTTTAGTGTCAAAATCCCCCCGGCTAATGCAGCATGGAGACCCACACCATGACGGCCGAGTGATGCTTCTGCATTATTGGGCCTCCGGTCTCGTGCTCACAAGGAGACACGACAGCACGATCGCTGCCATTTAACGTTGACCTTTTGTGCTCTGGTAGTACCGGCCGTACCGGTAGTAAATCAGCGTGACTCTACTATCTTTAAAGCCTGTTATTACTAAAACTAAACCATAAACAAGAATAATAATAATAATTACTCAAAAAACCTCTCTTAGGGTTTTCCTAATATATATGTATCCTGTATAATAGATTCACAAAAGAACTAATGATATCATTACTAATGTTATAAATTCGAAAGTAACTCTGTCAGTAAGGAGAGCCACGCTTCGGCATGAATGGTCCGGCTCGACCGGAGTGATACCGCGGCCGGAAATAGCGCTTGCGCTGTGTTTCACCGTGTTTCCCTTTCCCCATCCCCCAAAGGTCGGCAATGCACTTGTAACGCTTCTGGTGTTGCGGATGTCCATGGGCAGCGGTAATCGCTTACCATCAGGTGATACCTCTGCTCGTTGGCCCCAAATACCATAAAAAAAACTTTCACGGATAATCCGCTACGACGAATTCAATGAAATTTGCCATGGGTATACTCTGATTCTTGAAGAAGGACATAGGCTTCTCTTTACCGCGATAATCGCCATACACGCGGACGGAGCTGCGGGAAATAGCTAGTGTGTCAATAACTTAACAACAAAATCTTACAAGAACAATGAGGCACTCTTTATACAATAAAATCAACACCATCAAATATATTGTGTCAACTTCATTGGCAATTCAGATGTAGTCCCCTGAGAATAACGTATGTGCTCCTACATTAATTCTAAATTATGCGCATAGTCCCTACTTTCAATAAATATTTATCGGATAAAAGTGAAAAACAAGATATACGGAATATGGCATTATATTGTTTAGAATTGCCAGCCTAAAATAGCAGTCATAATAAGAATAAATGAGCATTCTACGCATTAAATTAGTTCTGCAAAGAGGAGGGAAACTTGACAAAAAACTGTATCAATCCCGTCTGCTCAGCATGGTATAGTAAGACTAAAACCTCTCTTCTAAGGTGACGACCTATGTTCAACAATTTACTATTAATGGCTGTTAAAATTAATAATAGCAAACTGGATAGTCTGCTAAAGAAACTAGATTCTTTCTCTTTCGCTTCGCTCTCTCTTTCTCCTCGCCTTCCTCCCTCTCTTTCTCTGCTTTTTCCTTCAGTAACGGCTAAACTACTATGTAACTAGGCAGTGGTCCGACCACCAGCGAAAAAAGAACAATGATCGGCGATTTCCTCGCTCAAAAACATACAATAAATATAAATTCCGTGTAAACGAAAGAGATGCATATAGTAATAGTTGCTCTCCGATTGTTCCCACTGCCGGCGACGACTCGCTTCACTAGTTTTGTGGCTGAGCGACAAGAGCTTTCAAAGATAAACACGCTCAGCCATACTCGCTAAGCGATGCTCGCTCGCTTGATCATTTATATACAGTGCGAATTTGAATGTACACGTATTTATATCTACAAACCATTGCAACTCTCATTGTTGTCTAGTTCAGACGACGACGATGATGTATTTTACGATAGAGATATTGTCTGACTCATTCAATAAAAAACGCATCCATAGTATCTTGAAATATGGTGGTGGCGCGAGTAATCGCTCATCGCACTTGAACACTCGCTAATAGCCCAGCGACAAAATTATCGAAACTATATACTCGCTGCCCGCTGATCGCCAACTCGTTCATAGTTTCTAGTTCTACTCGCTTTTCGTTCATCGTTGGCGGTGGGACCACTGCCTAAGACCAGTGCCGGATTAAGCCTGCGCGGGGCCTGTAGCAAAATTGCTCAAGGGGCCCTTGGTTTGCGTTAGGTTCTTAAGTTTATGGTATTATGGAATTATTTTTCGAACGTTTAACACATGATTGCTATCTAGTCCTAAACTAAGCAGAGCTTGTGTTATGGGTACTAGGCAACTGATATAAATACATGTAAACTTTGGTTTTTGTAAATACATACATATAATATACATAGAAAACATTCAAACCCCGAAACAAATATTTGCAGATCATACTAACATTAGGTACAACCTGGGAATCGAACCCAAGACCTGATGCACAACAGTCGCGTACGCTCCCACTGCGCCACCGAGGCAGCCAAATATTTGTATTGGACTCAGATTAGAGAATAAAACAGAAAGTGTGTGTCTACCTGTGTGCGTTTAATAATAACAGTTTTTGAAATAAACTCCTAATGGCTTTTTTGTTACTGTTACGAATCGAATTGGTTGACTTTTTTAAAACTTTGGGTAATAAAATAGTTCAAACTTAAAACGGTATTGGAAAAGGTCTGACTGAGATGGAAAACTGACGTGGGTCGTATGCCCTCGTTTTGAAAACACTCCCCTATCTGCCTCAGCCAATATTGGAATACTTGGTGTCGACATATTGAGCGAAGTCCAGTTTCATGGCCATTTGGAGGGTTTTGCGGTTTTACCATCATCGCGTCTGCTCGTTTGCCCCCTATTTTATAATAAAAAAAGCAACGCCGTACCAGGTTAAACGGTTGCTTCTCAACTTTCCATGCAGTGGTGCTAATTTCAGGCTTCCTCTAATCACCTTATCCATTCTAGTCATACCACAAATGCATCTCAACATTGGCATTTCAGCTACATGCAGGCGTTTTTCATCCGTTTGCTTTATTGGCCAACATTCAGATCCATGCACGAAGGCATGTCTAATAATCTTGATGATGAACCGATGAACTTAGGATCGCAAATAGTTACTGTTACCTGCCGCCACTTCATTCATCTGCATTGATTTGATGTTGCGCAGACCTATTTCGCCATTACTTTGTAACATCTTCAAGCCAACAATGTCTTGGCTTGGTCTTTGCTGCCATGTTTCTAGTCTGCGCGAGGCCTTGGACGTGTCATCACCGAGAAACACAATTTCGTCTGTAAACAGCATGCACCATGATACCTTCTCCTGTATGTCCGAGGTCAGAGCATCCATATCAGTCGGAAGAGGTATAGGCTAAGAACCGATTCCTGGTGCAAACCAACACAGACACTGAATTGGTCGGTGTTTCCCACAGCCAATCTTACATAGGTGCTAGACCCTCTGTACATCGATAGAATCAATGCCACATACTTAGCAGGCACTCTTTCTTCTTTCAAAGCCCACTACAAAACCTCTCGGGGCACCCTATTAATCACTTTTTCTGCATTAACAAACACCAAATGCAAGTTTGTATGCGCGTGTCTGTATTTCTCACACAATTATACAATTATTGAATTGAGAACATGGCATCTGTTGGCCCAGCAAAACCCCAAATTGGTTTCAACTTATTGCACATTCGTCTCTCACTCTTGTCTCAATAACTTTCTCCCAAATTTTCATGTGGAATGAGCTTTATTCCTCTATAACTGCCACATTCCTGTACATTTCTTTTGTTTTTAAAAATGGGTAAAAGCTAACTTTAAAACCGGTCATCCATGATTACCTAATGGCATGCAAATTATTTTACGTTTATCTAAACTTATTTTTTTTGGCCAGACTGGCGTTGGAGCGCGGGGCCCCCTAAATCGCGGGGCCCGTAGCATTTGCTACTCTTGCTACGTGGTTAATCCGGCACTGCCTAAGACTAACCTAATACAAAAAGCTAAAGGAAACAAAGCTATTTAAATTTAAATTAAATATGAAAATTTAACCCTGCTCTTCATCAACCAATCGCTGGCCACTGCTGAGCGAAGGTATCCCCCATGGAGCGCTAACTGTCCCGATCTTGGGCAGTCCGCATCCATCCCATGTTAGCAACTTTCGCTTCCGCTGCTATACGTTTGCGTATTCGCGATCGTCTCTATAAAACATGTCGGATCCAGCAACCATCGGTTCGTGTGGAGTACACTAAACTGGAAGTGGACCACCTCTCTGTGCGATGTCGGTTACTCTAGTTCTCTGTTAAAAATTCTCGTTACTTGAACGGTCTCAAGGTTGCTCTGCTAACAGTATTTTGATTAAGGAAATAAACAAATATTAAGAAAACATCTTACTATTTGTTGAAGGTTATTTGTAAGAAAAACTCCGAATTGGATATTGGTTTTAATTAAAGCTCGTATTGATATTACCACAGAGTACAGTGTTAGACATAACCAACGTGCATTACAGCCATGACACAGCATAGACAATTGGCCTTTTTTTCCTTTTCTTAAATATCCCGTCCTTAGAAAGACTTTAAAAATGAATAAATTGTATGGAAAGTTAACATTAGTTTGTATTTTCCTCTATACCGGTAAAATACTTTAAAAAATTCTATGCTGGCAACACATATTCAGTTTCTTTTTGCGCAGATTAAAAATTTAAATGAATTGAGCTCCTTCAAGTCAAATCTTAGGAATAAATGTTTCAGCTTATGTTATAAAACATTGCTTCTGGTCGTTTTAGCTACAAGCTTAAAGAATATTTAGGTTTGAAATTGGTTACTAGGAATAAATAAGACTGGAAGGCTATTCGATGTTAAACACCCAGATTAGTAAACGGTAAAGTGCCGTCGCAATGATATGGTGCATTTAGATCGTGGAACCATGTTTGCTCCACTGCAGTGGACAGAATTCTAAATAACAGATTCTTTCATTACATTTCACAGGTCAGTCGGGCCTAAAACCCATCTCCTCCTGATTTTGTAGGGATTGAATTTTTGCAATGCGCTTTTTTTTTTATCAAATGCGGAAATCTCCCCGGATACCACTCTCTGGCCCACGCCGTCTCAGGTATTAGTAGTCTCAGAACTAGGGGTTCCTTAGAAAGTCCCCTGAAACTCGGACGTACCACGGGCCATCTACTAACATCTAATTGAAATAAAAGTTAGTTCTCCTGAAATGAGAACGTAAACTTTTTAACCGACTCCAAAGGAGGAGGTTATCAATAATTCGATTCTTTTTTCTTTTATACTTGTTACCTCAGAACTTCCAACTGGGTAAACCTATTTTAACAATTGTTTTTATTTGAAATGTGGTGCTTCCCGTGTGGTCCCATTTCAATTTGGTGCATCCAGTTTATGAAGTCGTTTGTCTTAGTTAAAATTGGTGATTAATATTTTTTTAACTATTCCCAATCAAAACAGACATTTAGAAGTTGAGATGGATTAAATAAATTTGAAACGAACACACCCGTTTGCCCAACGTGGTATCACCTTGCTAAGGAGAGGATGCCCAGTAGTGAACTAGTTAAGCCTGTTGATGAGATAAAATAAACTCGAATACATACATACATAAACCCTGAAAACTTTCCTTTATGCTTCAAAATGATACATTGAGAGATTTATATGTCGGAATAGTAAAAAGCAATGCAATAATCATAATTCGGTTAGCGTGTTGGGATGTATTATAAAGTCTATGAGCCTGGGGCGGCCGGTGGCTCTTGTCAGTGAGTTATTGCCAGTGGTGGCGTGCAGTGGTTACCAACACAGGTATATTGGAATTTTTAAATTATTAATATTATTATTTTTTTTTTTGGTTGAAGTTATGGAGAATATCCCTCGTGAGGATTTAATGAATTATACATTTTAAAATAACGAATTAAAATATTTAATTATTTAAAATGTACCTATTTAAATCAAAATAATTATAATAAAAATAGAATTAAAGAGTCTACTTGTAATTTATAATTAACAGCTTTTCACTAAATGCATAGAAGTATTATATGATACTTACATAAAAAAAAAATTTTTTTTCAAATTTTGTCTCCGTTTGTTTCGGCTAATCTTTGTAAGGGCTGGACCAATTTTGAAAGGATATAACAGACTTTCACTGGTAGATAGCTGAAGTTATACGGGATTACTTAGCTACTTTTATTTTTAACTGACTTCCAAAAAGGAGGAGGATGTTCACCGATTATAGAAAAATAATAGGATTACGCGAAAATAACAATTTTCGATTAAAAAGCAACAAAACCAGCGGATAATATTGCGAGGCGCAATTAGTTCACTATTAAATGTCAACTATAACAGAGTCGTCCATTAAAGGTTCATTTGACAAATATTAAACGAATTTCGAGTGGTTAGTTCTCCTGACTACTGAGCCAGCGGTCGTGGGTACGACTCCCATAACCGGCCAAATAATAGCAATTGATTGCTTAATCAAAGTCTTATTCTATCGTGGGAGAGCCATGCTTCGGCATCAATGGGCCGGCTTGGCCGGAGTGATACCATGGCCTCACAGAAAATAGTGCTTGCGCTGTGTTTCACCGAGTGAGTGAGGATACCGGAGGCCCATACCCTAACCCCTCCTTATCCCCCAAAGGCCGGCAATGCACTTGTTACGCGTCTGGTGTTGCAAGTATCCATGGGCGACGGTAATCGCTTACAGGCGATACGTCTGCTCTTTTGCGCGCCTAGTAAATAAAAAAAAAGTTACGTTTATGATATGTCGAAACGATCACTTTGTATGGAGAATGTACTAAATACAAACTTGTGACGTCACTGTTCATTTGATAAAAAAATGTAATAGAAATGAAAAGCTGTAATAAGTATATTTGCCGAGATGTTTCGTTGTTGTAATCGGTTGAGTAGTTCAGGTGTAAATGTGTAACATACAAACACACATTATTTGTTGTAATATTACTTAGGTTAAAGCCGGTTTATTTGTTAACGCCTTTAATGAGTGTTAAGTAAATGGCTGAAAGTTAGCACTTTTAATTACTGTTAACTACAGTTCGTCTCGATACACGACAAATAAACTTCAGTATTATTACAATATCTTTTATTCAGTTATGCGTAATATTGCTGGTTTTAATTTATCCACTTCTGCCTAATATTGGCGCTCGTAGCCGTTACAAGGCGCTCATAGCCCAGTTGCCCTCGGTGATTGTTTCTAAGAGGTAAGGAACGACGCCGCGGTGTGGTTACACCCTCCCCCTCCAGAACTTTACCTACAACAACAACTTTACCTGCGAAAAAGGGAACTCACAAGACAACGACACTATAGCAGTCGCTCCGCGTATAAAATCAATCTTTAGCCGTGTCGTAATAGACTCTAAAGCTGATCCCAAACGAGTTTGAGATAAAGTTTCGGAGAAAGAAGCCCTGATGACTACAATGACGTGAAAAGTTATTATGTAGTAAATATTTACTAATTTCGATTGAGAACTGTTGATACTTGATCATCTGTGTGACAAATACATGTTGGAGTAACGCCAATACAATTTTGGATTTATGCCCGTAGCAGTAATTTCTTTCAACTTGTTTTGTACACGTTCATAAACATCATCTATTATAATATTAATTGTCAGTTTCGTTGACTGTCTTGTGTTGAGTTTTGATCGTAAAGTGTATAGTAAAGTGAATTTATTTATTTAAACGGCAACTCTGGCCAGCCGTATTGATAGAGGGTTGGTTTTTAAATTTCCTTCTCTGTGTTGTTTTTCTGTATTGCTTGCTCCATGAGTCGGCTCTTACGAAATTCTAATTTTTAATCTGTCGCCACACTAACAGTTTTTTAATTAGCTAAACTAAGATAGTTATTTGATTAGCTGTGTGTTATTAATCGTCGGTGTCTAGTGTTATTTGCGGTTTGTTTGCCAACAAGAATGACTTCCTAGTTATTAACTTGTTCCCTCGAATTTGTAAAGGGTTTTTAATTTACCATAAAGTGTGTTTTAGTGTTATCGTAAACATTGATTGTATAAGTAGAAAAATATTTTTAAATTCTTTTATAGATGTTTTTAACGACATCAAAAAGAAGGGAGGGCCTCAATTCGGTTATGCCTTTTTTGTTGTTACCTCATAACTCCGATTGGGATTTTATTTCGTAAGGGAATTCTATCGCGAGTGCAACCTCTTGAGTTTTTACGCTATCGTTATAGTAGAGGACTGTTTTTTATATGGGCCTCCCAAAGTGACTACTCTGCTTGCATGAGCAGAATCCAAGAGTGGTCACCATACTCATGGCGAATGCAGACCACGCAATAATGCAGCATGGTGACCCACAGTATAGCGGACTATTCAACTTATACTCGTATACGCTTCGTTATATATTAAGACTAGTGATTGCCCGCGGCTCCGACCGCGTGTATGTCGATTATCGCGACAAATAGTAGCCTATGTGCTATTCTGATGTTTAAGCTACATTACTGTAAAGTTTCATTTAAATCCGTCCAGTAGTTTTTGCGTGAAGAAGTAACAAACAGACACACTCACAAACTCTCGCGTTTAATATATTAGTGTGATGATAACGCTGAATGTGTGGGACGTTTACTTTGGGATAACGTGGTCTGCACGTTTTGCACCACTTTTGTTTTCTACTCCTCTGCATAGATAGTTATCCGTAGCATTGATGGTGATGTATGCCCCATGGGCGTACCTTAGGAGGGGTTTTCAGGTTCAAACACCCACACCGAAATTTTTCCACAGTATTGGTATTTTAACATAATATCATTTTTTTTCATAATATTATTACGGTTAAAGGGACATAATCATTTTATTATATAGAAACTATAGAAGCCGCCCCGACACTTAAAACTGGCAACTACGTCCGTGGTAGTCGACAGCAGAGATAACGGCTGTAGGTTCGATTCCCAAAAAAATATTTTATCCACTTTGTTTCTGACTTTTTAAGTATTTTGTTACTAATCTGGTTTCTGAATTAATTTATTAATTGGTTGAGTGTAAGTTTATAATATAGAAACTATTGTGTCCAGGTGCACAGTTGCTACGGCGAGGAGTTGGGGTTCAATTCGGACGAAGAGGGCTACAATCGAGATCCACCTGACGACGTGCCGTCATTGCCGCCAGATTCCGTCTCTGACGTGAGTTGATTTATATATTGTTATTATAGTTTAACTATCATCACTTTATAATTTTATTAACATACGTATGTAAGAACAAAAAGTATAAAAGACCTTTCATGAATATGGAATGGAGTCATGAGTATGGAAAAACAGCTTTGGCATAAATGGATCAGCTCAACCGGGCTCTGTTTTTTTTGTATGGCTCTGACAAAATGACTCTACTATGGTGATGGCCTGATGGCAAGCATAAGCTGAGTCCAAGAGTGGTGGTCACCATAATCATTGCGAACGCACTCAGGTCAGCTATCTATACAAATAAATAGAATTAGAGAGTCTGTTTGTAATATTAAAATAACCGCTTTGTAATAAATGCATATGTAAAATAACATTTTTACAATTTTTGTCTATCCGTCTGTTCCGAGTAATCTCTGGAACGGCTGAACTGATTTTGACGGGACTTTCACTGCTGATCTTCTAAGTAGTAACTTAGGCTACTTTTTTTTAGACTAGCTTTGTCCCGCGGCTTTACTCTCGGTACGACAATAACCGCGGGAAACACCGCGGGGTTCTGCTAGTAACAATTAAAACAAAACATTAGCAATTTCACACACATATAAACACATTCTGTGACATAACAGTCTAAAGCGTAGACTCATTTGGGCGTATACTTTGACAGAGGGAAATACATGTGGCTTAATCTGTAGTACAGATTCTGTACCGTGTTTCTCTATGGTCACAGAGGTCAAGTTTAATTTTAAGTACTGTAAGCCATCTGGTCGCCATTTAGCAGTGTACCTATCAGGCTCACATTTTATTTCTTTATCTATAAAGGTTTTGGTTGCTTTACGTAAATCATCTCGACTTTTATCATACTCTTATCAATATTATCTCAAATATACGTATAAATACATAACTGTGTAACTCGCATCATCGAATACGCTTGTAGTAACGCATGTAACATTTTTTTAGATTCAATTATTGCAAAATTTTCATTCAATCGTACTATCAATACGAGTAGTATTAGTCATCTGTCATTAGTGACGTAAATAAGATTGATACGGATATGTGTCTTATAGTATTTGACCAAAGAGCGTTTTTTTATTGTCGTTGGAGGTTCTTAATCCCTTACAATTGTGACTCATATTTGGTTAGAAAATATAAAGGCTGTATTTGTTTATCAAGTTGATTAAAATCCTTTCGGAATACACATTAGCGACTAATAAATAATTGGAAACCAGTTTGAATTTTAACAGAGATTCCTTTTTTTCCTGGACTACGGCGAAGTCAAAAGAAAGGGTGAAAAATTTCTCAGTCTGTATGTTCCACCGTAGCCCTTAACTACTGAACCGATTTTAACAAATGAGGTGTAAATAGATTCGTAATAATAGTTTAGGTGACATAGGCTATATAAATTTAATCGAAGTTTTTAAATTTAAAAAAATTTGCGCGATTGAAAAATTCGCTTCCATATTCACATATTATAGAAAGTCGGTAATTCGTCGCATCACTAAAATATAAGATCTATAATATATATAATATATAAAAACTTAAAAACAACCTTAGTCATAGCTCTCAGATAAAAATTAAAACTATTTTTATATAAACACCTGTTGATAACCATAGATAAACAAACATAGATAAATATTAAACAAGCTAAAGTATCATTTAGTAATCTAAGTTTCGGCGCTCGTATCAGTATATGCTAGATACCGCGATAACCGGCCGACTGTGTCACTGCCATGATCAGAAAATTTAAAAAGAAAGTAAGTAGAAATAATAATGTAACGATTTTTGAACTGTGTTGTAAAGTAATAAGTCACAGTTTTGTTCGAACCGTGTTTGTGACCGTTTGGTATTTGTGTCCTTTTCTCATATGCGTGCACGGCGTATTTTCGCATGCGATTTATAGAGCACGTGCATATTATGTTCAATAAATATTGCGTGCAAAATTGATTTATATATAAATAAGAATTTTCGTATATTGGTTTCTCTGGAACATAATTCGTATCTATACAAATAAATAAAATTGGAGTGTCTATTTGTAATATTAAAATAACAGCTTTTTAATCAATGCATATGTATGTATACACACACGATATATGTACCAAAAATGTAGTTAAAATTGTTTTGTCCTATAATGGTAATCTCTGGAACGGCTGGACGGATTTTGACGGGACTCGCTGGCATGTAGTTGATGATCCAGGGAGTAACTTAGGCTATATTTTTAGACTAACTTTGTACCGCGATGTTACTCGCGATAAAACAATAACCGCTGGTAACACCGCGGGGTTCAGCTAGTTTGAAATAAAAAAATATTATTATTGAAAGAAAAGGTGTTAAGATGTGCAAGGTTATGCGAAACAGCTGTGAAACTTCAAGAAAGTTGGATTCCTTATTGAAATGTGTAAACAATAGAAATTGTTTACTGACAAACTTCTGCGTGCCTGGCATGTCATGGTGTGGTTTAGGAGGAGAGGGGATAACATACAGATGAAGTACCTATTGTATCACTATTTACATTATAAATAAAATTAAAAAAGAAGTACTCATTAACATTAGTATGTTACCAGCAGGACCTGGTGGATTCGTCTTGTATGGAGACGAGCGGCGGCGACGGGAGGGAAGACACGCACCGGAGTAGCAGGCCTCCCGTCAACAGAGACTCATCTCCACCGCTCGGTCAGTATCTTTGCATCAGCACGTTTTTTTTTATGTTTTAGCTGCCAAAATGACTCTGCTCAGCCTGATGGAAAGCATGAGCAGAATCCAGGAGTGGTGGTCACCGTAATCAATGCAAATAGGTACAATCCAGCATGGTGACCACTATGGCGGCCTAGTAAGATGATTTTTCACGCTCCGCTTAAAGGACTCGGGTTCATAGTGGGAGGGAAACACGTTCTCAGGTAGTGAGTTCCAGGTTTAGACCGCTCGGCACGGGAAGGAAGAACCGAAGCGGTGAGTACGAGAGCGTAGGGCAACCACTCTGAATCGGTGACTTCCAAGGCCGACCGTGTTGTCCTGTAGAGGAAGGGAGAAGGAGGGACCAGTTGGAACAACTCTTGAGAACACTCTCCATAATAAAGGCGATAGAGGACTGCCGTAGAAGTGATATCGCATAGGGTTTTTTTTTCAAGGTTTCCTTCTCTGAAGTGATGTTGTTTTGCGTAGTTTGCTCGTTTAATCGCTTCCTACGACACCCATGGGATGAATAGAAGTGGTGATGCTCCGTAGTCTTAATCTGTCAATCAACACACTACACATATACACATCTATACATCTATACAAATAAATAAAATTTGTGTAGGCTATCTACTACAATATACTGAACACATCACGTCGGGTTTACCAATGTGGTACTGGAGTAGTAACCACTCAACTTGTGTGTAGCAGGTATAAAATAAAAAGTTCAACTAGGTAGCCTACATTGGAATGTCTGTTTGTAATATTAAAATAACCGCTTTTTACTAAGTGCATATGTTTGTATACACGGTACATATACCAAAAATATATTAAAAAAATTTTTGTTTGTCTGTCTGGTTGTTCCGGGTAGATAATCTCTGGAACGGCTGGACCGATTTTGACGGGACTTTCACTGGCAGGTAGCTGATGATCCAATGAGTAACTTTTAGACTAACTTTGTCCCGCGGCGTTACTCGCGGTTCAACAATAACTGCGGGTAACACCGCGGGGCTCAGCAATTAAACCAGTAAATTAAACCCAGACGGAAAACAAATGATCGTACTCATCAAAATTATTTATCCAGCATCTTAGAAATCAGAATCAACGACTAAGACCATCAAGGTAGTCTGATCTCGAACTAGTCAGAACCTGTGGGTACTGTGCTGATAAACATACTTAAAAATATCTATACTAATATATAAAGCTGAAGAGTTTGTTTGTTTGAACGCGCTACTCTCAGGAACTACTAGTCCAATTTGAAAAATTATTTCAGTATTAGATTAGATAGCCCATTTATCGAGGAAGGCTATAGGCTATATATCATCACGCTAAGACCTACAGGAGCGGAGCTCCAATGAAGAATGTTACAAAAACGGGGGAAATTATCACGCTACGGGCAATAGGAGGCGCAGGAGGAGGAGACGCAAAGGAGGTTGCGTGGGTCGGCTAGTTTAGAAATTTAAGACTGACTTGTTCGTTTACTGGTTATTTATATTGATCGAGAGGTCATACGTGAGCACAATTATCGATTACGAATCAGTAATCGAGATATAATTATTGTAATCAGATATTTATCTGGTTACCATAGCAGTCTCTCTTAGATCGCTTATTTAGTACAAAAGAATCGCCTACTGGTAAATACTCTTTTCTTTTGGACTGTTCTAGTAAAAAATATAACCATAAATATTATCAGTTTGTTCTTTTGCAAATACGAAGAAAACCGATCATTTATTTTTATCATTATTATGGACTACATTTTAACCTACGGATTAAAAATGAAACATTGTATACTTCTTAAGTGGCTTTGTAGTTAACTTACAACATTACAAGAAATGTATGTGTGATATGTTATCTCGTAAAGTGAATACGTTCCGTTATTACATAAATGTATAGATACTTATTCCAAATATTTACATATGATCTACAAAAATATGTTTCGGAATTTGTATGCTTTTTTTTAATATTTACATATGTAATTACATAAAATAAAATGCAATATGCATTTATCTCAGTTGTCTAGTACAGATAACACAAGCTCTGCTTAGTTCGGGACTAGATGGCGTTGTGTTAGATGTCCGAATTTTTTTCTCGTTGATGGCGCAGCAGTTTTTCGCGCGTAATGGTGTCTGATTGGTCGGAAGACACAACTCTTTGCTTTTTAGAAGCGTATAAAAATGAAATGGATTTGGAATTCAAAATACACTAGCCGACCCACGCAGCCTCGTTTGCGTCTCCTATTGCCCGTAGCGTGCTAATTTTTTCCCTTTTTTGTAACATTCTTCATTGGCGCTCCGTTCCTGTAGGTCTTAGCGTGATAATATATAGCCTATAGTCTTCCTCGATAAATGGGCTATCAAACACTGAAATAATTTTTCAAATCGGACCACTAGTTCCTAACATTAGCGCGTTCAAATAAACATACACACACACAAACAAACAAACTCTTCAGCTTTATAGATTAACCACAAAAATTGGACAAAAGTAAACTTTTACAACTGTCACCGTTTGCGATGAATATTAATGTTATATTTAGCTGGTATGACATCTCTGAAGTCAGTATCTTGCTTCCTTCATTGCTTCATCAAATTAGGGGAGAATTTCGGTTTAACAAATATGCCAAATAAACCAAGGTAGTAGAGCCACGCTGATTTCAGCACGAACGGGCCGGCTCGACCGGGGCATCACTAGCCCGCCATGGTGTGGGTCACCATGCTGCATTGTTGCATTGTCTGCGTTCGCAGTATGGTGACCATCACTCTTGGATTCTGCTTATGCTTTCCATCAGGCAGAGTAGAGTCATTATGGCAGGGTCAAATATAAAAAAAAAAATGCAAATTCTCCAATTCATACCGCAGACATTATGAAACCTATCTTGATGGTTCAAAAGCTCATTAAATTGTTCCTCCAAAACATTTTCTAAAAGAAAATAAATCTATATCTATATATATAAAAGAAAGTCGTGTTATGTTAGTTACACTATTTATAACACAAGAACGGCTGAACCTATTTCGCTGAAAGTTGGTGGGGACCTAGATTAGAACCAGGAGACGGACATAGGATACTTTTTACATAGTTTTTTTTATTACTTTGCCCCGCGGCGTTTCCCGCAGTTGTTGTTGTACCGCGGGTAACACCGCGGGGCTCAGCTAGTTATTTATAAAAGAAATTCATGTTAGTTACACTATTTATAAGTTTATAACTCAAGAACGGCTGAACCGTTTTGGCTGAAAATTTGTGGGAAGGTCGCTTAGAACTAGGAGACGCATATAGGATACTTTTACATAGTTTTTTTTTTACTTTGCACCACGGCGTTACCCGCGGTATAATAACCACCGCGGGGTTCAGCTAGTAAATAAATAAAAATGGGTCAACCGGTAATAGCTGCCACCAACTCGTCGTCCGTCATTGCCGTTTACTTGTTTCATGTTTGTTTGATTCAGAAAATACTGGCATGTTGGCCAAGCGTGAGGACGACTGTTTGTGTTTGGTGATCGTGGTCGACGTTTGGGACTTTGTCTTATTTGGTATTTGTGACAAACACCAAGCATGCGGACAGGACTTAACATCTAGCATAACAGAGCGTCATTGATAAAATTAAATAACGATTACTTCTTTAACTTCAACAAGCAAGAAAAAGTACACATCAACATTTTCTTTTGGGAAGTTAAGTTCGATTTTTTGATCACGGAGCAAAAAAAAAATCACTGTCCGCTTCCGCCGCGCCCGCGCTCAGGCGTTGGCGTTGGCAGTATGCATATTTATTTATTTAATTCATCGTAATCGTGGATAAAACCATTTTTTTTAAGTGATAAAAGAACAACAACGTTGACATGTAGTCTTTAAAAAAAAATAAAAGTAAAGTAATCATAACCTACGATTCCCTCTGTTCTATCGTGTGCGGGCAAAACTGGCCTGCACACCTAGTCTCGTTGCGTCGTTTACAGCGCGCCTAAGAGAACTAAAGACAGAGCGCGCTACTTTCTTCGGGGAACTCCCGGGAAAGCCCCTCGTGCCAATGGAAGATTCAAGTTATACGATAATATTGACACCTGGTTAGTTCTACTGTGCGCGTTGGAGGAACCACTACGTTTTCCGAAAACGATTTTGCTTTTAACTATTTCGTGAAAGTGTTAAAAATAGAGTCTTGTGTGTAATGTGTTTTAAAAGTTAACTATACGTGTTTTTTGTTAAACTAAATAAAAGAACCAAGAGAATTTAATTAAAATTTTAACTTCCTTAATAGTTTGAAATACTACTGAGTTTTGCTTGTACAAGTTAATTTGGTCGTAATTCTTGCAACGTATATACAAAATAGCTTTGTTCGAGTCCCCTGTTTTTCTAGTGGTTAGAGATCTTGACTTTTACGTCAAAGATTGTGGGTTCCGTTCCCACTCAGGACAAGTATTCGCGTGATAAGTACATTCATTTGTTCTGTGTCTGGGTATAATTGTCTGTATGTATATATTTAGTTAACTAGCAGACCCACGCAACCTCGTTTGCGTCTCCTATTGCCCGTCGCGTGATAATTTTCCCCCGTTTTTGAAACATTTTTTATTGGTGCTCCTCTCCTATTGGTCTTAGCGTGATGATATATAGCTTATAGCCTTTTGTTTGTTTGTTTGTTTGTTTGTTTGAACACGCTAATCTCAGGAACCGCTGGTCCGATTTCAAAAAATCTTTCAGTGTTAGAAGGCCCATTTATCGAGGAAGGCTATAGGCTATATATCATCACGCTAGGACCAATAGGAGCGGAGCACCAATGAAAAATGTTTCGAAAACGGGGGAAAATTATCACGCTACGGGCAATAGAAGACGCAAACGAGGTTGCGTGGGTCGGCTAGTATTAGTATAGATTAGCAGCTGTTTGGTTACCACAGCAAAGACTGTCTAAATTGGGATCATACAGCCATGTGTGGGATATATCCAGTTAGGATTATTATTAATAATATTTATGATGATCTGTTGAACAGTTAAAACGTATTAACGTAACAGGAACTCGTGTACCTATCCTATATATCAAGGTTAGGAAGTTATGTGATCAGTGATAGTGGAAAAATGGATGACGAAAGTGTAGACTATCTCAGTTTCGAATACGTCGTGGTGGAGGCTCCTAATTTCTGGTTGGACAGCTTTGAGATTGTCCAGCCATGTGGTAATATATTATTATAAAAAAAAATTTGAATATGATTTAAAACTGTCTTAATATCCGTTAGTATTGTCATCGAAAAAAATCTCAAGAAACACGAATTTACTGTTAGACAAATGATCCCTGTAAGTTAGGAAAACATTAGATTGTGTGTGTATCTATTTGAGGGCGTTTTTAATTAATAACCTATCTCTAGGTAAAACTAGAGACAACCTATATATTTTACTGCCTCGTTGGTTTCGCGGTTGGCGTGTGCGACTGCTAATCGTGAGGTCTCGGGTCCGATGCCCGGGTTGGACCAAATGTTTGTATGATCTACAAAAAATTGTTTCGGAGTTTGAGTGTTTTCTATGTATAATATGCGTATATATTAAAAAAAAAGTATGTATTTGTATCAGTTGTCTAGTACCCATAACACAAGCTCTGCTAATCTTGGGACTGGAGGGCGTTGTGTGTTATATGTCCGATATATTTATTTATATTATTATTTATTTTCTTTTTTTTTTAATATGATTGATTTTATATTTTCATTGATATGTAGAAAGAAATACTCTTTCTAAGGTAAATTCAGACCGCTTTCTATGACCCATGTCTATTTAAAACTGGAAATAGGTTATTAAAAATAACTGTTAGTAAATATGGTTGGTTAGTGTGTTTTAAGTGTCGAATTTGATTTGACGGGGGACTAACTACCGACCTATTGACTTTTTTTTTCGTGTTACTTTGAAAATGATGACCATACATACAGGGTGTAACCAGACGTCTACCGAAAACGAAAGAGGTAGCTTCAGCACCCCAAAATCTATTAAAAAAAAACAAACAGTTGCCCTTAAAAAAAATTGTAGCCGGAAAAAACAACGTGTCAAGATTTTTATTCATTTCAGAAGCCAGCAATGTATTGCGCGCACTGCGTAGCTACGTGAATGCCTATTTATAACTATTTAATTTAACTACCTACGCGTCGGTAACGTTGCTAATGCCTACTAACGAAAATAGGTAGTGACTTTATACTCTTCTTACCTAATTCTGCGGTAGCCTCGGTCGAATCAGAAATGGCTCAAACTGAGCTCCTTCTCGGTCATTGCACAGCTGAGCTCGTCTGGATGTAGACCGATGAACGTGATCCAGGAATGTAGGGTCCTCGGCACTTCTTGCGTTCAGGTCTGAGAACACTGAGATGATACGGCTTCTCATTTCTTCAGCTGTATCGCACTCCCGATCGAAAACACGTTCCTTGACATGACCCCATAGAAAAAAATCCAATGGATTCAAGTCAGGTGACCGCGGAAGCCATGCACGAGGTCCAAATCGTCCAATCCACCGGTTCTGGAACTCTTGATCAAGCTGTTCCCGCACTGACCGGATTGTGTGCGGTGGTGCGCCATCGTGCTGGAACCACATGTGTCTTCGCTGGGCTAGTGGAATGTCGTCCAGATATGAGGTCACTGGACCTTTTATCAGGTCGAGGTATGCCATTCCGTTCATTCTCGAGGGCAAGAACACGGGCCCTACAATCGTCGTCTGATGGATACCTGCCCAAACGTTCACAGACCACCGTACCTGATGTCCTGTCTCTTGAAACGCACGAGGATTAGTCTCCGACCAATAGTGAGAATTCCGTCTGTTCCGCCTCCTCCATGCCTTTGGGGTGTAATCCTCTCATTCTTTAAAACTCTCTGGTAGGCAGCCGTGATGATCAGACGGGTGGTGACGGTTCGGGTACCTATCACGGTAAATACGCAAGGCCCGTGATGCATTTCCACGAGCTTCACCATAGCACATAATCATTTGTCCATATTCACTCGCACTAAACATTATAAATAATCACTATCACTGTTATAATAAAAGAACCTATTCTAAAAATAACTTAACACTAAAATTAGGTAAAAAGAGAATAAAAAACGAAAAAAAAAGTACTTAATTAACTTATACTACTAAACAAAGAAAAATTAGAACACAAATTAACTTTCGCGCAAGGCAAGTACCGAATTGCAAATTATAATGCACCAAGCAAGCGTTTGGCCAGTACGAAAATTGAAGACCAACTAGCCGTGATCAGTAACCAATAAATGTATAATTAGAGACACGGGAAAAGTATCGATACTTTTTGGTATCGACTACTTTACATTTTGAACTGGTATCGTATCGATTAAATATAATCTTTAAAACTTGCGACCTTACGGCAATTACAACCCCTTAACAAAGCAAGAGATCGCCATTAAGCCTCGGTAAGAAAAGTACTCGATACTTTTACTCAATGAGTACTTTTGGACAGGTGTCGTATCGATTAAGAAATTAAGTTCTAAATGGGTAATCTTCAAAATTTGCGATCTTACGGCAATTCCTACCCGTAAACTAAATAAGAAAGTCTCCATTAGACCTCAATAAGAATAGTACTCGACACTTTTACTCACTGTATGTATGTAACGGAATCTTTTAACTTCGTTTTCACCTACTTCTAGGAGTATGATTAACTTGAAATATTTCACAGAGCCAAAGTCCGATGACAATACAATAATGTGAAAAAAAAAACAAATAGTTTTTTTCTAAGTAAAAAATTGTTTTAAAAAAGTAAACAAACACGCTTTGGTAAACATACCAAACTAAAAAGTAGAAAATAAATTATAGTTTAAAAAACTAAAAAACACGCTTTAAAAGCAATCTAACTATAAAAAAAAAATAGTTTAATGTCGCCGCACGCTTTTTTGATTATCGATGCTTTCTATTCGGTACCGTGTCCCTATTTTTAATATGTACTAGATAAATTAATGTTCTCTGACACGCGCCGCCAAAAGGAGTTTCGGCCGCGTCGTAGGTAGTACCTACGACGCGGTAAGCTTTTGTCGGCTAAAATCAAAGGCAACTAGTGCGCGCACCAAACGCGCCGCTATCGCGCGAATCCTCTGACTTTAGGTAATTAATAAAATGACGGAAGTTTCAAAGTTCTAGGGCTAGATGCACACGTAGGTTAAATTTCGCGTTTTTATTAGAAATTTTATACGACCAGCACGAAATCAATGTTAGTTTTTTTCCGTTCGGGCAAAAATAAAAACATGTGCGCATAGTTGAAATTTAGTATTTTTTTATGGAATAGGGAGCAATCGAACTGACGTATCGCCTGATGGTAAGCGATTACCACCGCTCATGGACACCCGCAATACTAGAGGCGTCACAAGTGGGTTGCCGGCCTTTGGGGGATGGGGGAAGGGTTTGGGGTATGGGCCTCCGGTATCCTCAATCACTCAATGAACCACACCGGTTTTCTGTGAGGCCGTGGTATCACTCCGGTTGAGCCGGCCCATTCATGCAGAAGCGTGGCTCTCCCACGGTATGTAAGGATGCTCTCCTTACATATTTCAGATTGCCGAATGGGGATTGCTAACCAGGAAACCGTAGGTGTGCACTGGACCTAAAGATTACCTAATTCGTCGATCGGAGGGCGGTGCGACCCACGCGTCTAGGCTTAAGACTTCAGCCGCACGGTGCTATGGGTTCGATTCCCAGTGCAGGATAAATCTCTCACTTGAATTTTATTGATAATGATGATGATGAATGATTTCATTATACCAACGCAAAAAATAACACAAGTGTCCAGGATACCTATTCATTATTATTTAGCGTTGGTTGATAACATAATCCATCAGAAAGCCAGATTAGTGAGTGATTTCGTTTAAAGTTTTCCAGCATTTTCAAGTAAGTGAGTAGGTACCTACTTTATTACCTAAGAATTTAATAACGTAGGAAAATAAAGTTTTGTATCTACCTAATACAAATTTATCTACATAGACAATAAATTGTTTATGCATATGCACGCTTCATAAAGTTAGGGTCTTACATTAATTTGTAATAGGTATCTACCTACTCTAACACTTTGCATTTTGTTTAGAACATAGGTTTCTTAGAAGTTCTGTATGTAAAATGAAGGCAGAAGGCAGGCTGTACTGTCTAGGTACTAGGTTACTATCAGTTAGATAGAGCAACTGAGGCGAGCGGGGTGGGGTGGGACGCGCCAGCGCGCTCCGCGCCGCCGCGGTCATTGAACCGCGCGCTGGCGCGTTGTGTAATGACCCCCGGCCATCTGTTTTTATTTTAAAATACATTGAAGTTTTTTTGCTTTTATTTGTTTTTTGGCTTTCTAAATGAGATAATTAGGTAGTTTGAGTCCTATTATGTTGTACTATGTGTATGTAACCAGAAATAAACAAAAAAGAACTTAGATAAGTTAACATATTTTTTGCGTTTTTTTTTCGCTAAACCTATTCAGTATCATGGTCTGAATGCAACCCCCAAGTTTTCGGGAGCAGTCTTTTTACACCCTGTATAGCATTTTTAACCGACTTTAAAAAAAGGAGTAGGTTATCAATTCGACTGTATTATTATTATTTTATGTTTGTTACCTCATAACTTTCGACTGGGTGAACCGATTTTGATGATTATTTTTTATTTGAAAGCTGGTGCTTCCAGTGTGGTCTCAAAAAGGTTTTTTGTTAAAATTTGGGATTATTATTAGTCCGTTAGGGTTGAAACTTCATCTTAACTGTTCATAGTGGTTAGTAGTAGGCCAGCCAGGGCAAGTAATTTTATAGGTAGACATAGAAAATTCATATAAAGATGTTTAAAATTGACACAGTGAAAATGATGTTATCCAAGAAATCAAGTGACAGATCTTAACAATATTTTGCAACAGATGATCTGCGTTGCGTCTTGTGAACCTTAGGTTTTTTATATAATGTGTTTGATGGACTTTGTTTAACTGCCTTCATTGTCAACAGTAACTAATCCTACTTATGTGTTACATAATAACATTTTTGTTGTTACCAGTAAATAAAATTATTTAAAAATTAAACAATTAAAATCAAATTAATTTTAGTACTGAATTTATGGTCTCACGAACTTAATCTACCAATGTCAACGATAAAACCGTGTCAGCGTTTCCTGTGAACTATTTTTAGTAATACGATGTTTCGTATTGTTATAAAGGACCAACCTACCTAAACATCACAATGTGGCGAAAACTCTGACAGAATATCACAATTTTATTCAACTGCCTTATAAACCTCCATGTAGTGTCGAATTAATATACGGAATGCCATCATCTCTATTGATCCTGTAGGTCTCATAAGAGCAAACTACGTAGAAAAACACCACTCTAAAGAGAAGGAAGCCTAGCGTGCTAACGTGGTATAGTATATATATATATAAAGTTTCTAAGGAAAGGTTTATATCCAACAGGGAGTAGTAAAGAGTATAGATTTGATTGTATACTGATGTCGTATGTGTTCAGTGACAAACGGTGATGCGGAGTACCGCGAGGAGGTGGCGGGAGACACACTGCCCACAGACATGTCCGACACATCAGACAGCGAGCCGGAGAAGCCGCACAAGTGAGTTTGAGTTTGATTTCATCATAATTTTGTTGATCTTTAGCTGATTTTGCGCTTGGGACCAGTGTGTACAACATTGTGGCACTATCGAGTGCTATGGGGAATATTTTTGTCTGTGCACTAAGGGGCAGTGTAATAGATAATTTAAAATTATCGTATACTGTCATTGCCTTTGATATCACCACACTATTTGCTATTTAATATACCTCACACTTCTGATACTGTATTCTGACAGTGCGATAAATGGATGGATGTGTAATCATTCCTTTATTAACTACACAAAAGAAGAAGAAAATATTTCCCATTTCACCAATGATTGAGTAAGTTTGTAGTAGAATTTTATCAAGTATCAGCGCAATATGAGACTTCACTGACACAGACTCCTCGCGGGCAATTGGCACTGAAGTCTTTAAATAATATGTAATAAATTTTGCATGATCATTAAAAATGACATAGGAGTATAAAGTTCTTTGCCGCCTTTTGGTTATTCCTTCTTCTAGACACGAGGGAAATTCGGATAAATAGAACCGTTATTGTTTGTCACCAATAAACCCCTAAATAAAGTCTGTTTGTACCAGCGGTGGCAACATAGAAAAATGCACAAACTCACACGATGGCAAGCTACTCCTCCGCCAGGAGTTCCCCTTCAACATCGACCAGATGTTCACAATGATCTTCACAAACTCTAAGTTCAATCTGGAACTGTTAGCAGCTCGGGGGACCACGGACTATGTACAGGTAGGCATTACGCTTCCTTTTTTGCAATGTTGTAATGTTAATATTGTGATGTATTTGTTTCGATTATTAATCTCATATTATATCAACAACTATGATTAATAATCAACGATAAAGTAAATCTATACAGATCTAGTTATGTCTTGCCTTCTAAAATTTCAAAACTATTATATACTAGTTGTTGCCCGCGGCTCCGCCCGCCCGTATGTCGGCTATCGCGACAAATAGTAGCTTATGTGTTATTCTGATGTATAAGTTATGTCACTGTAAAGTTTCATCTAAATCCGTTCAGTAGTTTTTGCTTGAAGAAGTAACAAACATACACACTCACAAACTTTCGCCTTTATATATTAGTGTAAAGTGTAATAGTGTAATGTAATGTAATATTCTTAGGATGCATTCTTAAGGCAAGAGAAAAAAAAAATTCATCAGGCTTATGTAGATCTGTCATACCTTCTTAAATTCCTCAATTCCTCTAACATTTCCAATTCAAACTTGTTATTTCAGGCGCCGTGGCAGGCACAAGGGGGTCTCAAATGTCGACAGATCAGCTACACGCTGGGGCTCACGTCCGGCCCTATAGGACCCAAAGAAGTTCAAGTCACGGAGACACAGGTACAATGCTCATACTATGAAATATCTAGAGAGTAGGTGCTTGCTATCCTTACTAGTGTTACTATTGATAATTGGATCGACTTATGCAGGAAACAGCACTAACTTAAATTAGAGACATGGGCTATTTTCTGAATATAACTCTAAATAGCGACAGTTCTGTTTTCTGTTTAACTCAAATTATAGACATGGGCTGTTTTCTGAATATAACTCTAAATAGCGACAGTTCTGTTTTCTGTTTAACTCAAATTATAGACATGGGCTGTTTTCTGAATATAACTCTAATTAGCGACAGTTCTGTTTCTGCATAACTCAAATTAGAGACATAGGCTGTTTTCTGAATATAACTCTAAATAGCGATAGTTCTGTTTTCTGCATAACTCAAATTAGAGACATAGGCTGTTTTCTGAATATAACTCTAAATAGCGATAGTTCTGTTTTCTGCATAACTCAAATTAGAGACATAGGCTGTTTTCTGAATATAACTCTAAATAGCGATAGTTCTGTTTTCTGCATAACTCAAATTAGAGACATAGGCTGTTTTCTGAATATAACTCTAAATAGCGATAGTTCTGTTTTCTGCATAACTCTAATTAGAGACATAGGCTGTTTTCTGAATATAACTCTAAATAGCGATAGTTCTGTTTTCTGCATAACTCAAATTAGAGACATAGGCTGTTTTCTGAATATAACTCTAAATAGCGATAGTTCTGTTTTCTGCATAACTCAAATTAGAGACATAGGCTGTTTTCTGAATATAACTCTAAATAGCGATAGTTCTGTTTTCTGCATAACTCAATCCAATTTAGTAACTTTGTATATTACCGAACTGTGCCAGATTTCTTAAGCACACTAACGATTCAGTACATTCTGGTTTGAGGTGTGAGGTGTTATTAGATTCGTTTTAATTGCATTATTAATGACAATTAAAACGAATCTAACAACACCTCGTATTAAAATGGCACACCTGGACATTTCAAATAAAAATAAAAGAAAGAGTTTTGGCGCAGGCTTTAATATATATTATATATTTTTTATTTTAAAATCTATGGGTTGAGTACTTAACGTTTCATAAATATCTTAGAAAATGCACAGTTTATTTATTGAAATATAATGTAATAGGTAATGAACAAATGCTCGAAGCCCGGCCAGCTGTATTCCATCGACTCGACGAGTGAGAACGCGGGCATTCCTTACGCGGACTACTTCAGCGTGCAGGTCCACTACTGCCTGCAGAGGGTCTCCGAGACCTGCACGGACCTCTCCTTCTACGGTGGAGTCAAGTACAAGAAGAGCATGTGGCAGATGACTAAAGGTATCTATTCCTTACCTTTTGCACCGACTGCAAGTTATATTCTTGCCAAGTTGGCAATCTACAAACGTAAACGATTATAGAAAAGTAACTTTTGTGCTCCGCCCCGCCCGCGTGTTTTCGGTTATCGCAATAAAGAGTAGCCCATGTCCTTCCTCAAGATTAAAAAAATTCTCCATGCTAAATTTCATTCAAACCAATGCAGCGGTTTGACAGTGACAGCAGGACAGACAAACAGGATTACTTTCGCATTTATAATATAAGACGTCATCGCAATGCTAAATCCCGGGATCAAAATAAATATTAGCAAATAATAGCAAGAGAATAGAGGCGTTAGCGATCGTAGAAAGAAATCCATCTTGAAATACTGGCATCTTGGCTGAGGTGGCAGATTGATGAAAGAGGCTGATGAACGTGTGTCTCTCTTTGTGGGAGTCTCCAGAAAGTAATACTATTCAGAAACAAAAGAAGCAAATAAGAGATTCGACTCTCTCATTTACTTCAACAGTTCTGTCTTGTTATTGGAGAAGCCATTAGGACAGGGACAGCAAGTTGTTTTCATTTATGGTATATATGGGCAAATGAGCAGACGGGTCACCTGATGATAAGTGCCCACCACCACCTCTGGGACCAACGATCATGAATTAACCCCCCCCCCTTCCCCCCTTTAACTTCAGGGAATTTTGGGCTGCACTAAGGTCACAAGTAAATAAAAGAATCGTTTAAATGGCTCTGATATCTTAGTATTATTTCAATGTGGTAGATTATTTCATGATTAACTTATTTTTATTTCGGCAGCATTCCTTGAGAAGAACACGATGTCGGGTCTGGAGGATTTCTGTCGGCTGCTGGAGCAACGTCTCGGGGCCGAGGCGGAGTGCGCTGTACCCGCCGCGAGGAAGATCAGACGACATCGGAGAGTCACCAGTCAGTACTGCTTCAATCATCCTATAATATCTTATATTAGGGGGACTTAGCGTAAGCTACTGCAAATCAAGAGGTCTCGGGTTCGTTTCAATGATCGAAATTGATGATTTTAACCCGTTTTTGAAACATTCTCCTTTGGTGCACCGCTCCTATTGGTCTTAGCGTGATGATATGTAACCTATAGCCTTCCTCGATAAATGTACCATCCAACAATGAAAGAATTTTTTAAATCGGACAATTCAATCGAATTGGAGCGGTTCATGAGATTAGCGCGTTCAAACAAACAAACAAACTCTTCAGCTTTATATATTAGTATAGACGTAACAATGGTTATGTAACTTGGATGATTGTGTTATGAGTAAGATAATATAGAAAAAAGAAATACTGTATTTTAGGTTGTAAAATAGAAAAGTACTCATTCTATAGTGGCTTCAAAATTTCGATTATGTATTACGTGGTTTTTATGCCTTCCTAGATTTTCAAAGTGAATTGTTGCCCGGCCATTTTCAGTATATCCAATTACAAATAGAGATAGGTTAAGATTGGTCGTAAGAGTATTGGTTCTTTTTATACAACTAAAGTTTGACATTGAAAAGAAAATGTTTATTCTGCATATCAATAAAACTATCGAATAAATCACATAGAATAAAAATAGACTATCTTAAGTTGTAACTAGCGATAGGTTATTGACGTTAAAAGTAGAGTACCAATGAGGAGGAGGCCCAATAATGCAGAAGCATCACTAGCCCGCCATGGTGTGGTTCACCGTGCTGCATTGTTGCATTGTCTGCATTCGCAGTATGGTGACCACCACTTTTGGATTCTGCTCATGCTTTCCATCAAGCAGAGTAAAGACATTTTGGCAGGGCCAAATAAAAAAATAAAACATAATATTGTCTGTGTGTAGCGTCGTCCCCCGAGTGTGTGGTGACTCCCCTACTCCCAGTGGCGAGTGTTTCTTCCCCTCGCCCACCCACGGTGGTGGTGGGGAGGGGGTCGCGGGGGTCACGCTGGCCCCCCCTGTGGCTGCTGTCGCTGCTGGTGCTGCTACTGCTGCTCAACGCGCTGCTGTACTGGCGCCTCTACCACGTCGAGAGACAGACCATCGATCTGGATGATCTGCAGAGCAGGTTAGATGTGTATGTGTTAACCAATTGTTTAACTATCTCTGATTAATTGACATTGATATCTCATAGTAGAGGTAATTGTTGCATTTTATTTGGCTGATGATGATATCATCGACAACTTATTACCGTTTTATTTCCCCGACTTTTTGAAACGAAGTTCCTTATCGCGCGTTGTGAGACGCGCGATAAGTAAAAATCAAAATCTCAAAAAATCAAAATAAAAATCTCACGAAAAGTTGTAACGACACTTTTTGCTATTGTAAACTATTGTAAGCCATGCGGCGTGCGCATGTTTCTTCTCTCTCTCTCTCTCTCTCTCTCTCTCTCTCTCTCTCTCTCACAGAAAGCAAGCCAGATATTTTCATTTTATTTTTCATTCATTCAATTACATTCATTTTTAATCCAGCAATAAAATAAGTTACTCTGTATAATCAGTTAAAGTACTATCAGTTAAACATACGAATGCGTTTTGTTGACAACACGTTTAGAGTTATAATTATGTTTTTAGAAGAATTTCAGGTCTTTAAAATAGTTAGAATTATCTATTTAATACACCCTATATATCACCAATGACACAATATACTAATAGACCGACCCTCCCTTGGCCAATACTGTACACCAGAAACAGCTAGAAAAGATCCGTTAAATCTAGATGGCGCTACAAAATAAGATATAAAAAACCGTTTAACAAAGTTTAACACTATTTTATTTATATGCTTCAATTCTAGGACCTATATAATTATTTTACCATTATAAATCTTGCTTTCTAATGCTTGCTTTTAAAAAAATTTTTTCAATAGCGTAAGTACATCACCTATTTTTAGGAGATGTCGTTACAATCGATTTAAATAAACTTGAAAATAATGACCTATTTATTACGCTAGATGTCACATTTATAAGTTATTGTTATGACATACAAAATACTAAATTCGCTGGATGCGCGATGATAGCGCCACCTAGTGGCTACAATTACGTCAGATTTTGAAATGCCAAATGGTTGGTTGTCTTACGAAGAATAAGTAAACAAGTAACAAATGATTTCAAAGAAACATCTTAAAGAGGCGTCCATTAATTACGTGAGGCATTTTTGAGAATTTTTCGATCCCCCGTCCCGCCTTGGTGAGATATCGTATGATTTTCGTCAACTCCCTCCCCCGTCCGCTCACGTGAGATTCTTCAAAGTGCTACTTCGCTACTCTGCAGAGTTCGAACTAATACGACAAGCACTATTGTGTCAAATTGGTCCATATTTTATTCTAGAAATATTTTTTTTTCTAATTCACACAATTACGTCATATTTGCCAAATAACCTCCCCCCCCCCCTTCCCACCTAAGTGAGATTTGTAAAGAGTTAATATATTTATATAGAATACCTTACGTAATTAATGGAAGCCCCCTAATTTAAATATATTCTATTCGATCACGTATATGGTGTAGATAATAACGTTGAGCGATTTTATTGCCTGCCTGATAAGGCATAATTCATCAATTTTAGGTCATTAAATTTAATTTTAATAAAATGATCAAACTGAAAAGTATAATCTCTACTTCTAATATATATTTTAATTTGTACAACAGGTAATATTAAAATCACATTAAATCAGTCAGGAGATCGAGAAACAAATATAATTTGTTATACACTTTAAAGATTTTTTTTTATGTTTGGGCCTGCCAAAATGACTCTACACTGCCTGATGGAAAGCAAAAGCAGAATCCAAGAGTGGTGGTCACCATACTCATTACAAATGCAGACAATGCAGAATGGTGACTCACACCAAGACGGCCTTCATATGCTTTTGCATCGTTGGGCCTCCGGTCTCGCACTCACCAACGACAGCTCGAACGCTGTCATTTTACGTTGATCTTCTGTGCGAGAGTAGTACCGCCTCGGTCGATCCGGCCCAAACGTGCTGAAATCAGCGTGGCTCTATGACTTACATTTTTTTTCCAACAATTTTTTATTCCTATTATATAGATTACGACAAAAAATAAAACCTGATGACAGTATTTTAAAATCTAAAGAGTTCAGAAAAGGTTTCTAGAGCATTGGCATTGATGCAGCTACGAACATCATGGTTACGAAGAAGATGAAAATAAATTTAGCTTGTTATTATATAAAGCTTATTTTTTCCTAAGGCGGCAAGGTGTAGTACTTGCCGTTCTAAAGACAATCCGAAACTCCGAAAGTGGCAAGCAAAATCCGATTGTTTGCCAGGTTTTTGTCCTGATCTATTTAAAAAACTTGAGAGGTCTCAAGGGACACCAGGGTGGAACGAAGTTTTAGTTTGTACCTCAGTAGTCGATTTTTAGTTGATTCGCTGTTGAAATAATAAAAGCAAAAAAAATAGGCCAACCTCCAAAGACTGGGCGTGTCACCCAAACGAGGTAACCTACGCGGCCGCTACTAAGGTGGGCTCAGCAGCCCAGCTGGCAGTTAGGGGGCCAGGCCAGCAAAAATACCAGGGGAAGCGAAAGGGGAGTGCGAACGGACACACTAGATGTCGCGGGTTACTAGAAATGAATCCTTTCTGCTGTATTGAGCCGATTCGCTGTGCCATTACTTGAGCATCGCAGCGTTGGATATAGAATGCTGTTATGAGAGAGTATCTCTCGCTCCCAACCATGTTATGCTCCATAGTAGATAGCAACAGAGTTTTACCTTCTGCGAAGATAACATTGCACAGAAAGAGGCGGCGGAAAGGACCAAGTACGAAAATTTCTACTTGAACCCAATTTGCCGCCACCCGCTGAAACGGACGCCGCGGTGCATTCTAGCAAATCATGCCATCCCACCAATCTAATCAAGAAAAAAAATTGTTAAAATTACTAATTTAACTAGTAATATTTAACTGATACTGAGATGTTTTATAAACAGATATTTACAAAGATGTATATTAACAAGCATATAGACTTTCTTAAATAGTAGTATTAATACATTATTTCTTTTTCTTACACTGCCAAGACTTATTTTCTCCATTTATATTACAGTAATGTAGTTTTTTCAAATCGTTTAATATGCCGCCCCCTAAAATGAGCCGCCCTAGGCTTCAGCCTATTGAGCTTTCATCACTGAATAATATGGATTTTTTCAACAAATTTTGATTATCTTAACACAATGAAGTGGCTATTGTAACATATCTTTAAAAGTTAGAGATAATTATGGTATCGCGGACTTTTTTGTGTACATTATTGTCCTCTATAAAATTGAAGGACATCATTTTGCTCTATTGTCAATAACAGATCATTTTTGATGTTTTTTGTTTTTTTTTTTTATTTTAGTTTGCAAATTTGTATGATCAAAAGTTACAAGACTTACAACTTTTTTATTATTTCATAGATTTTTATTTACTTTTTGAATCCATTGAAGAAATAAAAAGTTGCATAGAAACTCCAAACCCCTATTTTACCCCCTAAATAGAAATTCTAAATTTATTTTCTCAGTCCTTACTTAAGTCAATTGAAAACCCTACATAGAAAGTTTTACGTGAAAATTTAAAAAGTTTCATACAAAAATTAATTTAATAAAATTATTCATGTACCGTATTTACTAAGAAGCAGTTATTACGAAGCTGTTTATTTGAAATTATAAATAGGCATTTCTATTTTATTTGTTTGTGTGTATAGATGGCTCTTTGACGATTTAATAAAATATCACATAAATTACTAATATAATTATTTGGAAAACGACATCTAGTGGCACATTTTGCATGACAATAAACTTGTCAGTTGACTTTTGGGTTCCTACTTTGGTGTAGGTCGGAAAATATCCTTCAAATTCACGATTTGATGCACTTAGTGACATCTAGAGAACATTAAGCTTACTATCAATCCGCGTACAGGTCTCTCGTAGTAAAGGAAAAGTCTATAGTATATATTTTGTCAGTGGTATAACATATCGCTATGTAAGAAGATACATTCTGTGAACCGCATTGAGATTTTCACGCAAAAATAGAAAAAAAAAACAATAAATTAATTTTGGGGGCTCCCCATACTTAGAACTGAAACCCAAAACATTTATTAAAAAAAAAAAAACATCAAATTCTCATACGTGTGGAGTATCTATGGCTACGTATTCAAAAATGATATTGAGGTTTCTAATATCAACAACTCAAACTGAGAGACACTTCCAAAGTGGTAAAATGTGTGTCTTCCCCTATAACTTCTAAAATAAGAGAATGATAAAACTAAAAAAAAATATATGATGTATGATGTACCATGCAAACTTCCACCGAAAATTGGTTTGAACGAGATGTAGTAAGCTGTTTTTTTTTAATACGTCCTAAATCGTAAACCGCAAAAAAAAACCACTATTATTATAACATCGATCAAAGTTACAACGAACTACAAGAACTTTTATATTATGTTACTTGCTGCTTCGGAACCCTTCATGGGCGAGTCCGACTCGCACTTGGCCGCTTTTTATACATTAGTTGTATCAGTCAAGATAGTATGACAGCAACTCTTACCGTGGGAGAGCCACGCTTCGACACAGAAAACCGTTGTGAAACAGTGCTTGCGCCGTGTTTCACCAGACGGAAGGGATCCGGTAACTGCTGCTATTAACACATCCGGACATCCGGTTTAGTGCGACCTGTCAAGTTACAGAATTACCACCATTGTCATAGATATAGATAGTCATATAGATTTCATTAATGAAATCTTTGAGCAAGAAATGCTACTGTTAGCCTTAGGCTAAAGAAACCCAAAAAGTTCCACTAAAAAAAAAAATCCTTAGTCATCGTCATCTGTCAAAACCATATGAAAAATGTAAATACAAACTTGTGACGTCACTGTTTTAGACTACTCAATTAAGAAATGAAATGTAATAAGTATATTGGCTGAGATGTTTTGATATATTCGTTTTAAGGATACATATATTTATTTACGATATATTGTCAACCTCCCTATTTAGTTCGAATTTCGACCTCTGAGCGACTACTAGTATTCATAAATGTCTAAAATGAGATTGGTAGCTTTGATTGTTGTGTGTGTGTGCAGAATGAGCAGCGGTCGCGGGTCGGCCATGTCGGAGTGGTCGCGCCTCCTGGAGCAGCACACGCGGCGCCAGCGCGGGGAGCTGCTCGCCTGGCGCGCCGCGCTCGACGCCACCAGGAGGCACCTCGCGCAGGTACACCCACCACACCACCACACCACCACTCACCCACCTACCTCTCACTACATCCCACCCTCGCCTGCTGGAGCAGCACACGCGGGGAGCTGCTCGCCTGGCGCGCCGCGCTCGACGCCACCAGGAGGCACCTCGCGCAGGTACACCCACCACACCACCACACCACCACACCACCACTCACCCACCTACCTCTCACTACATACCACCCTCGCCTGCTGGAGCAGCACACGCGGGGAGCTGCTCGCCTGGCGCGCCGCGCTCGACGCCACCAGGAGGCACCTCGCGCAGGTACACCCACCACACCACCACACCACCACTCACCCACCTACCTCTCACTACATACCACCCTCGCCTGCTGGAGCAGCACACGCGGGGAGCTGCTCGCCTGGCGCGCCGCGCTCGACGCCACCAGGAGGCACCTCGCGCAGGTACACCCACCACACCACCACACCACCACACCACCACTCACCCACCTACCTCTCACTACATACCACCCTCGCCTGCTGGAGCAGCACACGCGGGGAGCTGCTCGCCTGGCGCGCCGCGCTCGACGCCACCAGGAGGCACCTCGCGCAGGTACACCCACCACACCACCACACCACCACTCACCCACCTACCTCTCACTACATACCACCCTCGCCTGCTGGAGCAGCACACGCGGGGAGCTGCTCGCCTGGCGCGCCGCGCTCGACGCCACCAGGAGGCACCTCGCGCAGGTACACCCACCACACCACCACACCACCACTCACCCACCTACCTCTCACTACATCCCACCCTCGCCTGCTGGAGCAGCACACGCGGGGAGCTGCTCGCCTGGCGCGCCGCGCTCGACGCCACCAGGAGGCACCTCGCGCAGGTACACCCACCACACCACCACTCACCCACCTACCTCTCACTACATACCACCCTCGCCTGCTGGAGCAGCACACGCGGGGAGCTGCTCGCCTGGCGCGCCGCGCTCGACGCCACCAGGAGGCACCTCGCGCAGGTACACCCACCACACCACCACACCACCACTCACCCACCTACCTCTCACTACATCCCACCCTCGCCTGCTGGAGCAGCACACGCGGGGAGCTGCTCGCCTGGCGCGCCGCGCTCGACGCCACCAGGAGGCACCTCGCGCAGGTACACCCACCACACCACCACTCACCCACCTACCTCTCACTACATACCACCCTCGCCTGCTGGAGCAGCACACGCGGGGAGCTGCTCGCCTGGCGCGCCGCGCTCGACGCCACCAGGAGGCACCTCGCGCAGGTACACCCACCACACCACCACTCACCCACCAACCTCTCACTACATACCACCCTCGCCTGCTGGAGCAGCACACGCGGGGAGCTGCTCGCCTGGCGCGCCGCGCTCGACGCCACCAGGAGGCACCTCGCGCAGGTACACCCACCACACCACCACACCACCACACCACCACTCACCCACCTACCTCTCACTACATACCACCCTCGCCTGCTGGAGCAGCACACGCGGGGAGCTGCTCGCCTGGCGCGCCGCGCTCGACGCCACCAGGAGGCACCTCGCGCAGGTACACCCACCACACCACCACACCACCACACCACCACTCACCCACCTACCTCTCACTACATACCACGCTCGCCTGCTGGAGCAGCACACGCGGGCATGCGCCTGGCGCGCATATATCTGTCTTGGTAAATTTTGTATGAATTTTACCTAGATCGAGTTTTATCGCCCCCAGAAAACCCCTGCATAATAAATTTCATGAAAACCGTTGGAGCCGTTTCCGAAATTCTGATTATAGAAATATAAACACATATATAAAGACAAGAATTGGTCGTTTAAAGATCATTATATAGATGTGTACCTACAACTCAATCACGAAACTCCTCCCCTTATTTAAGCGCGTAAGCAACAATAGTCACTTGACCCCTTACAAAGTATCCATATATAACTTACAGACGGAACAGGCGCTGACCAAGTTATTGGAGACGATAAAGCCGTCGTTGGAAAAGGACCACGAGACGAGAGAAGAGCTGTGAACGACACTCGCCACACGCGACATGCACGTCTGTAGTGTCTTGGTACCATGTTTATTTTACTTTATACTTTACAAATAAGTTGCTACCTAATCGGTTTATAATTTCATTATTCAAAAGTTGACTAATATCTTTTATCAAGAAGTCGTCGATCTAAAGGTTCCTTATTAATCCTAAACATTAGATTAACTATACGATTTGGATTAGACAATGAAAATTGTATATTTTAATGGCAACATCGGCGTAGGATACATTTTAGTATACTATCTGTACATGGCAATATTATTGATAAAAATAACTTCATATCATTTGTCTTAGTGTCCCAATGTCATAATATTGCATTTTTTGTTATAGCAACACTAGCGAGGCAAGCGAAGCTGTGTAAATGTCGCTAATTTAAAATGCAATTACTTGTTAGGTAAAATAAAAGAATTGTCATTGTTAATTTTTGTGAATAACCGGTCAAGTATTTAAGCAATATGGCTGCTAAAAGCACAAAACAGTTGATTTTTTATAAGCAGCTAAATACCAAAGATATTTAAAATTGTAAAGCGGTATCAGTACTACCCGCGTGCATGGTGTCGTGGTATGGAATATATTTTATCCTAAATGTCTGCTAGAGGTTTTCTCATTACTTGTTTTCTCCTTCAAACTTTATTAAAAATATACTCTTCCACTAGTAAATTTTACAAAAGTAGCGTTAATTACTTAAAACAGTGTTCGTATGAAACGTAAGTTCAAATTATTTCTAGACCAGAAGAGTTTTACATTACTAAAATATAACTAAATCTTTTGTTGGATGAATGGAAAATGAAAGAAAATAGTAAAATAAAAACAACAAACATCAACGTCAACAAAATTTATTTAAAATAATCCATGGCGCTCATCAAAAGGTTCGAGTTTTAATAAAAAAAAATTGTAAGTACTCATAACAATATATCTTTCTTGTTATGCATTAACGTGCAGTTTAATAGTTACTCATTTGAAAATTGTTGCCAGGTCGTAATAAGTCCTAGTAAAACAGAGGTTGACATAATAAAAAAAAACTTATTTGAATGAAGGAAGTAAGTAACAAAATGAAGGTAAAAACCACGAAATAATGGGAGTAACGCGTGCTTTTAAAAAGTAATTGTAAATATTTTTGTGTTTGTGTTTATGTTAAATGGAAAACCTCACAGATCCCCACTGTGATAAAGTAGATACAAATAATTATTTTATTCCCTTAGTAGTACTATATTATTCGTAACTTCGTAGTACTTTCCACTTCCCTTGCTAAAATAACTGTAATGTAATGAATTGTAATTGAATGTATGGAATAGATATAGAAGCCTTTGTCAGAAGATCAGGGGTGAAAAAAATGTTACATGTGCGTACATGCACACTGCTTTTTTAGTGGTAACCAGTTTTATTTTTCTAAATACGCTTATACTGGCAACATTACGTTCCTCAAAATATTCCAAGCCGTGGAGTTGCCAAAAAAATTGCTGGTTATACTAATGCGGCATTTATTTTCCTCTGTTCTGCAACATTCGCCTCTCTCTACTTGATTTCTTCCAAGCTGATTCCTGCAACTCCCAAGTTACTTCTGCATGTTTGCAATCTAGTAGTATTTAGGAGGCTTTATATATCGTTCAAAACGTTTATATATGTGATGGTATATATGTACTTATTGCAATGTGAAATTTATGTATTATATTAAGATAGTTTTAAATGCACAGTATGTGATGGTATGTTTTTTTATTTTAATAGTTTTAAATCTGCCGCCATTTCGGAAAATGTACAGATTCGTATTTATTTATTTTTTATTGAAAGAATTTTGCACTAATTATGTATTTTAATTATAATAGTTATGCAAATGCTTGCGATATAATAGAATCAAGAAAAACATGGTGTATACCAAATGTAATATAAATGTGTATATATGTGAATGAATCTAAACCACGGAGGTTAATAGCTTTTAATTCTGCAACACAAATAAATTTGTTTATTTTTTGTAATTTAAGCTTAGGTAAATAAATTAAAAACTGTTTGATTATAGCTAGCCTAGCTACCTTTTTTTGTAAATTTTACTCATAGAAAATAATTTAAGTCAGGAACTGTTGCAGTCAACCATATTTTTATTTTAAAACTTGCATACTCATTGTTCTCGAATGAGAAAACAGTACATACCTCAACTTTTCATAGTTTGGCTACTTAATTCACATACATAATAGAATTCAGAAATAATTGTGAATTATTTATAGCATAATTGTGATGTTTGGAGATTGTTTGCAAAAGAAACTCAGCAGTGGTTGAAATAAAATAGATTCTTGTGGTCAAATATGAAATTACTACGCATTATATATAATAATCTTATGAAGTTAAAATTGTCTGGTTACATAAATATGTATGTATTACAAATATTAATCAGCTGTACCAAAAAAATCTAAGCATGATTGGTATAAAAGTTCCGTTATTTGCATTTTTGGTGAAGAATGTTAGAAATAGTTTGGGTTTAAGCGTATTATAATAGACAAACGCCAAAAGCCGCAACGTGCGGCATAGAGCTAAGATACAAACACGTGTTTCGACTCGCGACGTTTGCGATGCATTTCAATAAAACACTTAAAATATCATTCCATATCGTAGCATCAACATATTTTCCGTGATTATTTAAAATTTTACAAAAGTGTCAGAAGTCGATGCACATGTTTTAAATTTTTAGATTTAATAAAATAGTTGAATTTAATAATATGTTCAGAAACGAATCTAAACTTATTAGATTTATTTATATGTAACGTAATATAATGCAAATAAAATTATCACGGTGTTTTTAGTATATTCAGAGTATTATATGTAAGTATGTGTTGTAAAGAAATGGATATGTAATTTTTCAGTTGTGGTGATGATCTCTTAATGTATAAATTTATTAATACAATTAGTGAAATTATGTTTCGGTGCTCTTAGGTTTTATAGAAAATATAATGATTTCATTATTTGAACTGGTTTTACATCGGGGAAATGTCTTAAAGAAAAATCTCAACATATTGCAAAACAAACTACACCATTAAGGAATTGATTGTAGGCCTTTCGCGGTAAGAAAATAGTGACGCATCGATAAACTCCGCATTCTGACCAATCAGCGTTTCGCCTCGAATCCGTTTCATCTATCGCTATCGCCTCTTGTGTCAATTTGCAATTTTGTTTTCGAGGCCACGTTGCTTAGCGTTGAGATTACGTCATTCAAATGTTTGTCAGATTTCCAAATATCTTTTCGTTTGTAGAATGTCACCTTAGCTATTGGGGCTGATAGTTTACCAAGCTTTCGTACGGAAAGATTATTTCTCTGATTCTGTTTAGTCAGCACATAGCACATGGGAGAAATCCGCAAATTCGGGGGCTTAATTGTAGGTCACTATTTTTTAAAACGAACAGACTTTAGTAATGTGTACAGTAAAACGCTAGAAGTGTATATTTCAGGTATATATATCGTTTAAATAGCCTCCCCACACTCTGCGAGCATATGAGCACCTTGTGGAACAAATGAGCTTTGTGAGAAGAATAGTGAGAAATATATATAATTGTCTCGTACTTATTGTTTGTTTAGGCTCAGGACAAAACGGAAACAAATTGATAGTGCATAGGCGTAGAATAAATGAAGTGTACACGTATGGCAGTTTGTAGAATTACAGCACGATCTTTTTTTTGTTAACTACCCACAAATATATGAAAAGTGTCAATTAGAATTTTATTTATTAGAAAAATATAGATAGAAATAAATCAAGATTTGAGAAATGATTATATTCATTTAGCAAACTGGTCGTTTGTTTCGTTCTATAGATATAGCTTTAACAATACCGATCGCAGGCAATTTCAGATAATTAAATGATCTGAAACGTAGTAGAGAACTACAGACTAATGAGTCTACAAGCATGTGCAAAACCTAAATACGACTTCAAGCGTTGCAAAGATGCGAGAGAATCAGAAGCCATCTTTACTTTTATACGGTTACCTTTCCCAGACTTCCTCCTTTAATCCTGGTTTGAATATCATCTCATCTCTGGAACATCTGGACTGATTTTGACGGAAATTCTACTCGCAAATAGGTGATGTTATTATATTCTATGATAATCAAGAGGATACAAGCTTTTAAAGATAGAATACTTACAAGCGCTGGAGATATTGCAGCAGTATTTTATATCGTCGCGATTGTCCATTCATCCTGACTACTACTGTTACCGATGCATACGTTGACTTTATTGACAATTCCAGCGCAATTTCTAGGTACCTCTATTCGTGTTTCTAGTATAATAATAATAATAAATATTTCCGACATCTAACACACAACGCCATCTAGTCCCAAGCTAAGCAGAGCTTGTGTTATGGGTACTAGACAACTGATACAAATACATATAATACTTTTTTTTTGTAAATACATACATATTATACATAGAAAACACCCAAACTCCGAAACAAACATATGTAGATCATACAAACATTTGGTTCGACCCGGGTATCGAACCCGAGACCTCATGATCAGCAGTCGCACACGCAAACCGCGAGACTAACGAGGCAGTCAAGGGAAGGGAATGACAAGGGAATATGCATAATTTTTTTATTCGTTTCATAATTTTCTTCTAGGTTATTTGTTGTCTTTACAATATACATAAAAGATATTTTTTATATAGTGTATCTTTAAACCCAGAGAATCTATACAAATAAATAAAATTGGAGTGTCTGTTTGTAATATTGAAATAAACCGCTTTTTACTTAATGCATATGTATGTACACGATACATATACCAAAAATGAAGTTAAAATTTTTTTGTCTGTCTGTTTGTTCCGGGTAATCTCTGAAAGGCTGAACGGATTTTGTCGGGACTTTCACTGGCAGGTAGCTGATGATCCGGGGAGTAACTTAGGCTACTTTTTTTAGACTAATTTTATCCCGCGGTGTTACTCGCGGTACGACAATAAGCGCGGGTAACACCGCGGGGTTCAGCTAGTATTAAATAAAAAGTGAAAATTAAGGGAGGGAAATTCAAACCTACAAAACGTGTCCTGTTGGTCAAAACGAAATGTGACGTCGACTGTTATCGAAATTAACGGTGTCCAAATTCCTACTGTGTAAGTAGTGTTTGTGAGAAATGATAACTTCTTCCATGATTTTTATAGCAATTAAAACTATAAATAAGTATAAAATAACTGAAACACTCAATAGTAAACAAACACGAAGTGACAATGACTACGTCAATAGCGCGCGCAAAATTGTGGCGTTTGAATAGCTCAAATTTAGTCAGTGTTTTATATTTTTCACTTTGAATTTCTTTTATGTTAAGGAGACTTATCTGATCAGATTAAGAAATAAAAGGACATGCATCTTACCTATTGATTCCTTAAAGAATTTAGTTTTTACATAATAATATTCTGAAGTGGAGACTAGGCGAACAACGTCATCAAGTAACATCGTAAGGTCAAAATACATTATTATTAATTCCTATTAGTGTTTACCTACGCCTACCTATATTATGCATTGGGCTATGTCCACCAGTGACTCTTCAAGACTATTGATGTGTTATTTCCATTTTAAAGTGTGAAGCGGTGCATGGTGTCAATTTGCTAAAAACTGTCATTTTACCTACGTAGTAGCGTCAGTTCTTACAAAATAGTCCCGACTCTTGAATGATGTTATATTTATAGAAGAGGCTCTCTCACTCTCACATTGAGAATTCTGTTGCGAGTGAAAATAATGCAGTTAATAGAGTTGTACAGAAACAAGACAAATTTTGTAGAATCCATCCACAAAATAGATCTTTTTACTCTTTGCGTGTTCTCAACTGACTGAGCTATGTTCGCCGCGCCGCTGCGTCCATTCATGAAATGCTCCTTTCATGTAACGTTGCATGCTACATTTCGCAAATCTGTACACTCCTTTAAATAATGTCAGTGTTCACTATCAAATTTCGAATCGTCTTTACCTATGTAGGTGCCTATTTAATTTTCAGAAGCGGTCTTTAGAGGTGGCAAGCAGGGCAACCGCCCGAGGCAAGGCTAAGGCCGCCACTACTAATATTACTCCCAAAGTCAATTATATTATAAATCAATGTACAATACTCAATAGTTGTCCAAACCAGATGCGATTGAAAACCAATAAAAAGACCAAACATTTAGGAGGGCGAGGGGAGAATTAGGTGCCTATCTTTTACTTCATATTGATTTTTAAAGATATTTTTAAAGTTATTTAAATTTAACGCAGACTGTGGTTTGGACAGCCCTGTTCAAAAATTGAGTATTAAAGCCTCAGAGTCTGTAAGTAAAGTAGGCTTCGTACGCTATGAAGTTGTAACACTTGCAATGTACTTGAGTTTAAGAAAACCTATAACAGAAAATGTACATTGCACAACCTAATTCCAATATATTTAGTTATTTACTGTAATTTAGCAGTTCTATTCTTAGGATTGAATAAAATATTTTAATTAATTACCTAAGGAGTTTTATTTTGTAATAAAAAATACATTGCAGTTCAAATTTCTTTTATTTTCGTACTTACCTTATAATTTGTGTTGTCACTCAGAATGTCTGAAGCTGTCCTCTTTATCATTAAAGGAACAAGTCAAAAATTAATACGCCATGCTGACACTACATAGTATTATTTATATGTTAATACTTACCCCCTGGAATATAAAAGTACCTCGAAGGGTGACCCATCTTTAAGTACACCGGCTGTCACGACACAGTACTTCATTCAAATTTCTGTTGTTGGCTGTTCTTCATAGAATATTGGGTAAAATAAATTAGAGGACTACTAAAAAAAACTAAAGTATAACTTCGGACACTGTGTCAAGATTTATTGCAAATCCATCATACACAGCAGTCTGAGGTGTTGTTGGTCTTAAATCTAAAACTTATGTTTATTTGTCGTCGTCCTTGAAGACCATGGTGCTGTGGCACTTGCCGCAGTAGTGGCGGTCCTCCATCACGGCCATGAACACGCCGGCCCCGCACTGCTCGCCCGTACACTCGCGCCGGAGACGGTGGATCTTGCCGTTCTCGTCCACCTGAACACAACCACAGTATGATTAAATAAAATGCCTACCCAGTCTATATCCTCGTAAATTAAAATATTCACGACTAGCTTTTATTGGTTTACGCACTAAAAGTAGTTATGGCTTTACATAGATGAAACAATGGTCAATAACCTGTTTAGTGGTTAAGGCGTTGAAGGGCATAAATAAACAAAGTAACATTCACATTTATTATATTAGTTAGTATATAGTGTCTTTGGAAAAAATAGTCTCATTGAATATCTGCAATAATATTTGATTCTTCTTTTTAACCGGACTTCAAAAAGGAAGAAGTTCTCATTTCGACCGTATATACATATATTTTTTGTGTTCGCGGATAACTTCCGTTGTTTATGAACCGATTTTGACGTTTCTTTTTTAATAGAAAGGAGACGGTAACGGTGGTACCATGATAAGGATACCAAGATCTGATGATGGCATCCAAGAGAAATTGAGTCGAACCTTGAAGTCGGTTTTATTTTTGTTAAAATTTTCATTTGTCTATTATTTGCTAGTGCAGTAACGCTAAACTTATGTGACTGGTTGCCAGATGGTGGATGGAATTTTGCGTCTTGTCCCGTGTCCAGTGTTTAGACGTTATTTTCCCGGATTTCGATATATATTTTTTTTTGTAAATACCTACATGTTATACATAGACCATTTTAACAAAAATAAAACCGACTTCAAGTTTCGACTCGATTTCTCTTCGATGCCATGATCAGACGTCGGGACATCTCCTTTACATTAAAAAAGAAACGTCAAAATTCGTTCATAAACGACGAAGTTATCCGCGAACACACATAAAAAAAAGAAAAAAATATATATACGGTGGAATTGAGAAACCTTCTCCTTTTTTTGAAGTCGGTTAAAAACACTCAAACTCCGAAACAAATATTTGCAAATCATACTAACATTTGGTCCGACCCGGGAATCTAACCCGAGATCTCAAGTACAACAGTCGCATACGCTCCCACTGCGCCACAGAGGCAAATCAAATATGCTATGACAACACAACACAAAAATAAACAAAAGTACGTCAATTTCTAACATCCCCATGAGTCAAGTCTAACATGTTCAAACATGTGGTGGTCAATGTCCTGACTCACGTTTGCATTATACAGTCACCTTGATGCACATACTTATCAGTCTCCGCATTCTCAGGCATGTCCTGACTTGTTTACTTTGAAAGCTTTTATGTAATTCTTGTGAGAGTTCCTTGAAAAACGATAGCCTTTTATTCAGACTTCGTAAGTGCTTTGGCATTATCCTTATAATACAAACTTGTTAAGACTTGTCTCATTCAAGCTTGGGTTTTGTTATGACAGAAAAAAGATTACTCAATAACTGAAATGATCTGACAACAATGAGTCACATTTCCTATTTAGCGTTTATAGTAAATTCCTAGAACCTTGTAATTTTCCACATAATAGATACTCTGTCGCTTTGTGTACATCTTCTATCTATATCTATACAAATAAATAAAATTGGAGTGTCTGTTTGTAAAATTAAAATAACCGCTTTTTACTAAATGCATATGTATGTATACACGGTATATATACTTGCATAAATTTTTTTTGAGGCATTAAAATTGAGTTTTAGTCAAAATGTTAACAACTGCAGGTGAAAATCGAATGACGAGTTCTAACATGAGATAATCGCGTTCGATTATTCGCAACTCTCGTGTGTTACAGACACTTAAGAAAAATTTACTTCTTCCATGATTTTTATAGCAATTAAATAAAACTGTTAATATATATAGTAACTGAAATATTAGATAGTAAACCAAGTCAGTGTTTTAAATTACACTTTAAAAATTAGATTGACTATGCCTTTTTATATTTTTCTCCTATGTTATAGAGACGTAAATGATCATATTATGATATAAAAAAACACACATATTTTCTCATGTTAAACAAAAAGTTTTAAACATAACGTCTATTTTTTAACATTATTAAAACTTGACTTGAATAAATTGGAGATGTGAAACTGGATATCAACAATTTGTAAAACACTTTGCAAGCAGTAGAAATTAAAAAAATGACACTTACTTTGTAGAACCTAAGCACGGCTAGTTTGACCTTCTTCTTCTTGTGCTTAATCTTTTTGGGTGTGGAGTAATTCTTCTTCTTGCGCTTCTTAGCACCACCACGCAGACGCAGCACCAAGTGCAACGTGGATTCCTTCTGGATATTGTAGTCTGATAGTGTGCGACCGTCTTCCAGCTGTTTACCAGCGAAGATCAACCTGGGACACAATATTTTTTTAGATAAATGATTGGGAAAAACATGATGATGAAATCATTACTGTCTTTTTATTATCGAATAGGGGGCCACACAAGCACACGTATCACCTTAATGGTGGACACTAACCAGCAACACCAGAGGCGTCACAAGTGCGTTGCCTATGTGTGGGGGGGGGGGGGGGGGGGGGGTGGGCCTCCTGTATCCTCACTCACTCGGTGAAACACAGTGCAAGCACTATTTCACACCAGTTTTCTGTGAGGCCGTGGTATCACTCCAGTCGAGCTGGCCCATTCATGCCAAAGAATGGCTCTCCCACGGTTTGTGTTTATCATCATCACCAACAGCCTTTAACAGTCCACTGCTGGACACAGGCCTCTCCTTAGAAAGGAGGATTTGGTACACTGTACCAAGCTGGCCAGATGTGTTGGTATAGAGTTTGTTTCAAGTTTCCCTTCTCTTTGCAGTACTCATGTTTCATCATCATCAATCAGCCTATCGCAGTCCGCTGAGGATCTAACCAAGTGGCGCGCAATTGGAGAGGTCTGTTCAGCATATGTTTATGGTGTACAAATATTTTTTGTATAAATTATTCACTTGGACATTATTGTTCTGATGAAAATTTAAAAAATATGACAATAGCAAATAATCCTATATGGGGTTTAGTCCTACTTGATGAGGTAAAACAAGCTCATTTGTAAGACTTACCTCTGCTGGTCTGGGGGGATTCCCTCCTTATCTTGGATCTTGGCTTTGACATTCTCGATAGTATCAGATGGCTCGACCTCAAGAGTGATGGTCTTGCCCGTTAGGGTCTTGACGAAGATCTGCATCTTGACTCACCTAGACAATACAAATTACAGATATTTAATGTTGAGTAAAAAAAATTTTGTCTGAATTTGTAAATTTGATTAACTAAACATTGTTACATTCTTGCACTTGATTGTAGAATTTCCTTTACGTTTGTTATGGGTATTTTACCCTACATGTGACTGCTAGAAGAAACTTTTTTGATTATCTGAAAAATAACCTCACAAAGGGTTATGTTCAGTTGGTTGCATGGCAATAGCAAAATTAGGTTTCACATGTTTTATCACAAATGGTTCATTCTGTACACCAGTGCTGGACCCTTGGAGTGAAGAGATACCTTAGTGAATAGCAATATCCAGCCCATAGAGACAAGTTAAGCATTCACAAACCGATCACCGGTGTACAGTTCAAAACAGGGTGTTATAACCCTTTAAATATTATGACATTAAAAGCTCAGCAGTACTTCTCATTTTAAAGTCAGTCAACCATACTCCTCTAATATCCACCTTATATTGTTACTAGTTCAAGAAAATACTAAACATTATTGTGTTTATGACGAACAAATACATACTTAGAAAACAAAAAAGATAATAAATTATAGTTTTTTTCTCCTGCAGAAATAATTCCTCCCATCAATTAATTTCTCTTGTTGCTGACAACAGCTAGAAAAATTATTTTCGTAAATATTAATTAGTATGTGCTCTTATTTTCTATTATATTCTTCATAACCTGATAATCATCTCGACAAAGTAAAAATTTTGCCTATTTTAAATAGGCAAGAATTTGGACATCACCAAAAAAAACATTCACATGTAACTAGTTTTAGTTTAGTTAGTAGAAAAAGCATTACACATGCAATACAGATTGAATCAAAATTGACAATGCAGATTACGTAGAATCTTTAAAACCTGCAAAGTGCAAACTAACAACAGAACTGCCTTATAATGGGTATGTAAATAAAATAATTTACGTATTCTTCACATTATTTATTAGCGCCATAAGATATTACAATCCCAAATGTGTTTTTACAGTTAAATAACTTATTTTTGCAACAGGCGACAATATTTTGATACCAAGTTGTTAATTAAACTAAGAGTACAGCATTTATACAGCCGTCATTCTCAGGATTATTTGTAACTTGTGCGTATTTGCCCCACACCACTTTACCAGCCTGCGTTACTAAACCAAGCTCTGAAATGTTCACCTCAAGTACTGTACCCTTAGTGATAACTCCTAAACTAGTGTACATCTGTGAGCTAGGATTTTTCTTAACACCAATGATTGGTAAACAGAATGTTGCTTTCAGTTCGGGATGTGTGACATGAGCCTTTTTAAACCGTAAAGCCATAGGCCTTATGAACCTTTCAAACTTAGGAGGCTTACGGGTGAAGTTTTCTCCAACAAATGTAACTTTGGTGACCATTCGCTTCCAGGCCTTACGCTTAGTCTTGCCAGACTTTAACACTTTGAACACCTCAGCGTCAGCCTGTGCTCTAACTTTTGGTATCGGTACGTCCCATTTACCAGCCTTTTCTTTTCGTTTCTGTTTAATCATGTTGGATAACACTTTAGCACGGGATTGCACATCTCTGTCAAGGAGATATACAGGTAAAGCTCCCTCAGCAACCTTCTCAGTGTTTTGTTTGACATTTTTCTCTTCATGAGCTTTGATTTTCTTTTTCATTTGAATCTTTTCATTGCGGCGCTCCTTATTGTAGATCTTAGCCTTAATACCTCGCAATTTGCGCGCCTTCTCAGCACGTTTGTGCGGCTCGCGAGCCTCTCGCTTTCTTTTCCTCTCTTCATAATCGAGTCTCCTACCGTAAAGCTTTTGATGACGCTCAATGTATTCGTTCTGCGGCATTGTGGTTGCTTATTCGGCAACTACAACAAAATGTTCACAGTCAAATAGTTTCTTGACAAACTAACCTCTTGCGACAAGTGTTTGTATTTCTTGAACTTCGACAATTAAATCCCCGATTATTAAATGCACTTATAAGGGTTTACGTTTCCAAGAACACGATGCCAGTTTACCTTTGGAACTTCGAAGTATGTAAGTATGAATTACTGATAGATAGACACTGATGTTTGCACGTGTTCTTTTTCTTTTCACAAAAATCGTATTTCCCGCACGAATTATTAAACGTTTCTTGTAATTTATCGTTAACACCAACAATGAGCAAAATTCTATGACTATGTAATGCAAAATTACTTAATTCTATGTAATTTATTTCACAAGATTGACAAACTCACCTTACGCCGACACCATGCAACACGGAAAAGGATACTCGTTTCAAATGAGTGTTGCTACTAAAGAAATTAAATTAAATATTACGGTGTCAACGTAAAGTGTTACCATATCCTATTTGGACAACACTAGGTCACAAAAATATAGTATTTTTCCCAAATTCAGAATCACCTTGTTTACCCATTAGTATGCCAAACTTTCTGTTCTGTGATTATCATCACACTATCACACTTCGTTCATCACATCACTCTAATCAAACTAATATATTAAGGCGAAAGTTTGTGAGTGTGTATGTTTGTTACTTCTTCACGCAAAAACTACTGAACGGATTTGGGTGAAACTTTACAGTAATATAGCTTATACATCAGAATAACACATAGGCTACTATTTGCCGCGATAACCGAGGCGGAGCCGCGGGCAACAACTAGTGATGAATAATTCAATCAATGATTCGTTACTCGAATAAAAACTACAGTCATTTAAATGTTACTGTACTCGTTTGAATAGATACACTTACATTTGACTTGGCTATCATTACGTCCTGATCCAATTACTTTGACTGACAAAGAGGAAGGCACTGATGAAGATATGCAGCGTGTTTGATAGCACAAGATACTTTAATCTTCTGATGATGATGATGATGAATCGAGAGGGTATACCTACCCCACTAATACGCCCTATCTTCGTCCAGTGATGGTGAGACACACTGGTGGCAAGAATAATATGACAAGATCTGTCTACCTGTGTGCAGAGAGAGATGTACAAAATACCCTGTACATAGTATCTGGAATACAAAATACAAGATATTTTTAAATTAATTATTTTAGATACCAGATACAAAATACTTTTAAGAATAGTGTCTGAAATATATGTATTCTAAATACTTCTTAAGATGAAAATACTTTGGTAAGAAAACAAGACTTTATTTTTATGAATATAAGTATATTTTTGACAATTTAAATTACTGTCATTTATTTAACATTAAATCGTGGTAATCGCTGAAATTGGACAAGATACTTTTTTTAAGTAAAAGAGTAGGTAAGTACTCGGTGTTCGGAACACCGTGCCCACCAGATCACCGCAAGAGGAACACAGTCGAAGGCCCTCTGCATGTTCAAGAACAGGCAATACAGAGGAGTGTGCACTTCTGTCGAATACGAGAGTCAATTATCCTCTCAAGGAGCTCTATGATATGGGACACCATTTTTATACCGCGTTAGTTGCCACACTCCTGCACTAATCCAGTCTCTATTGCCTTGGGATATTGTCGGTAATGAGTGCGTGGTTGAAGATGTTAGTTCGGATGTTCATAACACGAGGACCCATAGCCTTCCAGACTTCTATGGGCACTCCAACGGCTCTAACTGCATAAGTCCGTGATTTTGAGGAAGATTTGTTGTGATCAAAGCAGCACTTGGAAATTTCCCGTGCCGCTTTGATCCTAGGACGCATCAACTTATTATCTTTTGTCCCTCAGTGGCCCTCAGACCTCTAGCTATCGCTCTGTAAATGTTCAAAAATAATTATTTGTATCGAACAAAATTTTTTTTTCTTTTAATAAATATATATAGATTTAAATAATACTATTTTAGTTAAAGACACGTTTATAATGCACAAGGAAAGTATAACTAAATCACTATTCTTTAGATGAGGGTCAACAGCTGAACTACCGGTAAACCTGGCAACACTGCGCAGCGCCTGACAGCCCATAACCAAACGACCGAATTCGACCTGTTGAAAAAAAAAATACCTACTGGACTTGACGCTTTTGTAAACCTGTTTTAAGTTCTGCCAGGTTATCTGGCTAAATCTAATGTTATGTACGCTATAGATTAGAAATAAACTAATCGCGACTTAAACGATTGAAACATACTATTATGAACACAACAGCAACATTCTCTTCTTCAGGTGAGCTTTGAAAGAACTTGAAAATTTAAACTACTCGTACGACGAATAAACGTGTATTGTGTGGTCTGTTGGTCTAGAATATTGAGATTATAGTTATAACAATTCCTATATAACATGAATATCGCCTCGGGCCAGTGCGTGGGGTCGTTACATGTTGGTACAGGATTGTTACCTACCACACATAAATGGCGTTCTGGGGGTCATTTAGTGCAATTCAGTGTCCATGAGCGCACTGGAACAGACGTTTTAACAATTATTTAGTGTTATAGTTTATCATTGGTGTAGTTTGAAAGAAGAAGTGAAAGAAATGCTTACGTTATCATTTCAAGGTGATTTACTTTGTTATTAGTGAATTAAATGTGTTTGTGAAAAAAGTGGTATTTATTACATTGGCGCGAAATTTGAAATTGATATTATTTTTAGTCTCCTACATCTGGATTTGTCAAGTTTTAATTTACTTGTCCAAGTGTAGTTGTACATATTTTTATTGTTAATTTATATAATTATAGATAGAATACCTTCACTAAAAATCTATTTTTTTTCAAATTTGTTAGCGTTACTCAGAATAATGATTCTGTAGAGTAATATTTTCAATTTAAATATAGATAAGTTGAAAACAAAGCATTGCCGACTTTTGTTATTTAAATTAAACTCTTTAATATAAACTTTAAAATTAAAAATATTTTAATTTCTTTTCTTAGATGTGTGTTTAACTGAACTAGATTTAGTTTTTTATATATTCTATTATCTAGGGATAACATAAGACTAGATATAGTTTAAGTACCTAAAACGGTCATTACGTGTGTGAAATATAAGAATATTACAAAAAAAAACTATTTTGGCCTATGTATGAAAATTTTATTACTATTTTTTATTGGTATACAAGCTGTTGCCCGCAGCTCCGCCCGCGTTTATGTCGGTTATCGCGGTAAATAGTAGCCTGTGTTATTCTAATGTATATGCTATATTACTGTAAAGATTCATCCAAATCCGTTCAGTAGCTTTTGCATGAAAGAGTAACAAACATCCATCCATACTTACAAACTTTAGCGTTTATAATATTAGTAGGATTTTTTTAATGTTTGTAAAAATAATCACGAAAATGTTGTTATTTTTTTAAGCTTGTCTTGAGTAATCTTTTATTTATCAGTTTGATTTCACTGGTCTATTTGTATTGAGTAATTCCTACTGGGCACAAATAACTTTATGATGAACTAGCTGAACCGGTGTTTCCCGCGGTCATTGTTGTACCGCGAGTAACGCCGCGGGGCAAAGTTAGTCTAAAAAAAGTAGCCTAAGTTACTCCCTGGATCATCAGCTACCTGCCAGTGAAAGTCCCATCAAAATCCGTCCAGCCGTTCCAGAGATTACCCGGAACAAACAGACAGACAAATTTTTTTTAACTACATTTTTGGTATATGTATCTTAACTACATATGCATTGATTAAAAAGCTGTTATTTTAATATTACAAAGAGACACGCCAATTTTATTTATTTGTATAGATAGGATCTTTTGTCCTGTGTAGGAATGTAATTTATCTATAAATAAACTAGCTGACCGGCCGAATTTCGTACTACCATATTTATGTATCTGTCACAACTTCACACAGGCAGTGTACAGCCACGGACAGAAAAAATTGACTTTACCCATTGTCTTTTAATTTTTCTTGTAAACAAACCTTGTCCTAACAATAACAAACACATAAAAAAGAGGTATTTAGCTAATTTGGTGTAGCCGATTAGAAGTTATGGGCGTACATTTACATGTATATATTTTCGGACATCTAATACACAACGCTATCTAGTCCCAAGCTAAGCAGAGCTTTTGTTATGAGTACTACATACATTTCGACTATTACATAAATAGATGTTGTTGGCAGTTTCACTTATGTTTTAAGTCACAACTCTACTCTTATTTTATTAATGTTCTACTAATTGTTCTTTTATGGGGTGGAGAAATATCAAATATCATAAAAATCACTCAAACTATTCAGGAGTTGTACATAGTTTAACTAGCCTTTGTTTTATTTAATTATGTGAGTGTTACTAGAAGTTTGTAAGCAAATTAACAGCAGAATAAGTACTTATTTACTTAATATGTGAACGTCCAACCTCTGCTTAAATTTTTTAGTTTTTTTTTTCTTAAATGACTCCTAGATAGATTGATTTATCACCCCTGAAACACCTTGTAAACTATGTTTCTGAGATTCAGATTATATATATACACAATCATTGATAGTTTATAAGTGTTTAATTAAGCCATATTAACACAGTAAATACAAATATTCAAATAAATACATAATATTTTTACAACTTAGGACAAATTAAAATTAACCTTAGCAGCTACCATAATGGACTCTTGATTTCTTTAAATCAGTTGGCCATGGTTGAAATGTTTCAAGTTTATATTTGTGTTAAATGTTACAGATCATTCATGGAGCAGACGATGTTCTACAGAGACTGTGTTCAGCATTCAAGGGAAAGAAACTGGTAAGCATTCATTCAATTTATGTATGTTTTTGTGTGATGTTATAGTGTTGTGTGTGCATGTTTCTCAAAAAAAAATAATGTTTCATTTAAATACAATAAATTTAGTGATAATTTGTTGATTTGTAATAGATTTACGATGACAGTCTTCTAGATATTTATTTATTTATTAAGGCCCACCGACAATTGTTTACATTTTCACCTTAAAAATACTACAAATTCAATGTTATGAATCGTAATGTAACAATTACTGATAGGTAGGCACAGCATGGATTATTTCAAAAAAAGAAGTATAAAAATTACAAACACCAGAAAAACAAATAGAGATAGATTTTAAAATTGACTTTTATATGTAATAAATTATGATATGGTAAAGCAAATGCTACCCAAATATAGTTTTTGATGTTGTTCAATTAATGAATGCTATTAAGCTTTCAAAACATATTAATTCCTACCTTTATAATCATCAATATTCTAATAAATTTTATTAGTATCACAATTGATTACATCTCTTTAATCAAAATAGAACTTGTAAAATCAAAACAAATTTTAAAATATCTCTTATCTATTCATCTATGTATTACTAAATTAACCATTGTTTTAATAATAACAATAACATTTGAAAAGTTTTTATATTATTAAAAAAGAAAAAGAAATTATTATTTGAAAAATAAAATAAACAAACAGTTAGCAAAACAAAGTTTAATTAAAGAAAAAGAAACAGTAAATAGATTACTCAACTTTTATTAGCTTTCTTATTAATTACTTTAAAATTATGTTTATCTTAATCTTCGCTACGTTATGCACCACCATAATTCAATTTACTTAATTCAAAACAAATTAATTTTAAATTGAACCACAATTCATTCAATTCTTTCTGCACTCCTCCTTGTAAGTTTAACTGAGCCAAAGAAAGGGGACCAAAATGTGGTAAAAAAATTACAAATTACATTATTAGAACTCCTGCTGAATTAAAGATATTACAGGTTGAAGTAGAAAACGTTATGCGTATATCAAAACAAACTTAAAAGTTTTAAACATATTATAAACACACTTTTGTTGAAAAGAAAGTGAAAATCTCCGAAAAGTCATTCAATGTCACACTGAAGCACTTTTGATAGCCACATCACTCATTAATGCTATTACTGATTATCATAGTTGAATTTTTTATCAATTTGTTGATTACAAACACTGTAACCTACTCTCTAATCCCAAAGACAGTGGTTCACTTTTAAATTTTCTGCTACGGTTGTCATGCTTAATTTATCTTTAATCTTATAATGATATTTATATACAGTTTCCTGCAGCTTTACCTGCGTTTAAGGTCAATGTTCACGCCCTGAAGTTTATTGTTTTAATGTCATATACGCTGTATACTTCTCCAATTTATACTCTAACACAAAAAAATATATATTAGGATATGGCTAAAAGTTTCAGAGATTGGGCAAAAACAGAAAGTTATCTCTATATTAGTATAGATTATACATACGTATAAAATATTTCTCTAATGCTGCTATGACATCATAATTATTATGTATGTAATTTTTTATTTTATATCTTTATATTCTACTCGTTACGCCCGCGTAAATGTCGGTTATCGTGGCAAATAGTAGCCTATGTGTTATTCTGAAGTATGTGCTATATTACTGTAAGGTTTCATCCAAATCCGTTCAATAGTTTTTGCGTGAAAGAGTAACAAACATCCATCCATACTTACAAACTTCACGTTTATAATATTAATAGGATAACAGCTGACCTGTGCCCATTTCATTGGGCGTTAAACTTTTCAATCATTTTCAAAATCGGCTTAGTTAGTATAGTTTACCTCTATGATTTTTAATACATCTATGACTTCCATGGTTTAAAAACATGTCCCTCATGAGTATTTATTTTCCCACACACCTCATTGGTTACCACTCCATTACCTCAAAACCAAGTTATTTCCGGTTGTAAACCATTGATTCCCTGTCTCTTTTACTCGTCACGCAATGACTTTGCGGTTCGCAGTAGACTTGTTCAAACTTGTTGAGTTTCAAAGTCCATTAATCATTTATCATTGCATTCAGATATGTACGTCTTAATAGTGCTTCTATGATATATATATTCATATATATTACAAGTTATGTGCTATTAACATGATCTTAATTGCCTATACTAACGATTCGTCCGGATTTCTCCTGCTATACCCTTTTTGATTGAGTTTAATAATCTTTTTACATAAAAAAAGTAGAATGAAATATATGTGACATATCACATGAGATATTTAATCCATTATTAAGTAGTTTTAATAACCCATTTTATTATTTTTAGCTACATTGCCCATTAGATGTACTTATTTATGCACATAAGTTTTCCTTGTTTGAAACCCTATTTTCTGATTGTCAAGAAGTATGTGTGTACCTATGTATGAGAAAATGAATAGGCTATCAAATAAAAAACGTCGTGTTTTATTAAAATATATATATTAATGTATTTCACTTAAATAATGTTTGTTTTGATATACTGACATTTTATAACACGTATTTTATATAGCTGTCAAAATATGTACGTGTAAAATATATAAAAATCATTTTATTAATTTACATACATAAAATTTTAATCAAATTAGTTTCTGATTAATTGCCATTGTTATAGTTTTTTAAAGTATGTATTAATTTATTTTTGTAATAAATTAAATAATTTTTTTTCATTAAACGTATTTATGTATATATAAAGAAAATAATTTATTTTAAAAAAATGTACACAGCTTTTTGAATTAAAAACTATTAATAATATGAATAAAGGTTAATGATAAGTGTAGAAAAATAGTAATAAAAAAAGTATTGGCTTTCGAAATGTCACGTCAGTAGTTTTAAGTTCACTAGTTTTTACGATGGTAAAGATTCTAAGAACAAAAATAATAATAATTAAACATATCGTGCAACGTTTCTCCCATATCTATTCCTAAAGAACAACCATTAAAGACCGTTTGGGTAGCCAGTTCCTGTAAAGATAAAATAACTCCAATTTTATATTCATGGACTTCCTCTTTTGGACTTAACAAAACCGTCTTTGTCGTTTTAAATGTAAATAAAAACTTCGTCTATCGCGCAGTCACGTTTACGCCTGCGGTATTCCCGGATCAATATGATCTCCAAACCTTCAAGAAAAGAGCGTACTCCTTCTTAAAGGGCCGGCAACGCACTTGTGACGCCTCTGGTGTTGTGGGTGTCCATGGGCGGTGGTAATCGCGTACCATCAGGCGATGCGTCTGTTCGTTTGCCTCCTATTCAATAATAATAAAAAAAGTCATTAGACCCAGACTCACTTAAAGAGCGTGTCTATAACTCTTATACATTCCGAACCATTTCCTGTAAAGATAAAACTAACTCCAATTTTATATTCAGGGACTTCCCCTTTTGTATTTTACAAAACCTTCTTTGTCGTTTTGAACGTAAATATAAACTTCATACATCGCGCAGTCATTAGACCCGAACAGTTTTATGTCCGTGAACTGCAATTGACGTACAGTAGCAAGACATGTTAGAACATGCATCTAGGATTACTAATTTTGAGTTCAAAGACCATTTTGAACGTGTCCATTTTTAGAATTTCAATGCGTTCATGTAAGAACATGATTCTTGGGTGGTACAGTCGTGCACAGATATTAATGAAATATAATTACTAACTGTAATTTGTTGATTTGTATTAAAAAGTTATTTTGTAGTGTAATTAGGTACTATTAAGTTAAAAGTAGGTACGTCGTCACTAGTACATATTTAATTTATGTATTTAATAGTTATATACTTTTTTGTTTGTGATTTTCTAACATTACTTAAATTTTATTTTGTTATTTATTAGTTATGTTGATAATTACAGAAAATAATTATTAATCGAATACTTATATGATTAAATATACATTTACCATTTCTGTTTTGCATTTCTTTAATTTTGATATAAGGTACTCTTAACTTTACTTATATTACATAACATATATAAAAATGTAGGAAGTGCTGAATTTCTTGTCATTTTTTTCAGTCTTATCCATTACGTACACAATTTTAATGAATCGTGTGGAGTCAGTTTCTGTGAAATGTTTATCCTTAACAGCTTAGGAGCAGATCTCAGGCGATGATATAAGCGTCCGTATGTACTTTTGTCATTATACAGAAAATAACATGTTTAAAATGGAAAAGAAGAGATAAAACTTAGTTTGGTTTCATTCCTGAAAATTATATTGATAAAATAGTTTTTAAAATATAATAAAATAAGTACCTATTTTCTAGACTTGATTATTAGAAAGTACTGATAAAAAAAGACTGATAACAATGATACAAAATATAATTGGGTTAGACATACAAGGTGTATTTTGGTAAACGGAGACTTGCAGGTAATTCAATACGTAGAAATGTTCGTCGGAATGTCTCTTGGAAATATTTATAATGGGTACTAAGGTTTTGGGTTCAACACCTGAATGCATATTTGTCTGCCTTTGAGGGTCATTTGAATTCTTGAATTTTAGTATGAGCCGGTAATATTTTTCGCTTTAATTTAAATAACATGATATATCATTATTCTTAAAATACTCCTGGATCTGTCTGAAGTATCGTAAATATGCAATAACCTATGTAAGAAAATTCAAAATTCACGGAAAGATGTTAGTATGAAAATATTAATATTTTATAATGGTAATTGTCAGATCCGTATGAACCGGTCCCCCTGATGGTCTACCCAGGAGCCATGGTTGTCTGTCAGGAACCCAGGACCCGAAGACTAAGATGATGATCCTCATGATCAACATTTTCATTAGATTAAGTTATTATTGGGTACAATGTATGGAAGGGAGAAAGGCATGATTGTATGTGTAAAATGTTAAGTTTATTTGATTCGGGAGAAGTCAAAACTCAAGTCTCAACTTAAACTCGAGTTTCAACTTCGCGGGAACACAAACTGGGTATTTAACAGGAAACATAAGACAGGCATAGTAAACAGGAAAGTACCTGTCTAATGTTTCCTGGTCACTTATCTGTCGTTGAAACTAAGCAATAAGTTTTTGCCTTCGTGATTTCACATAACTGCAACTGCAACATGTTTGAAACGTCAGACAATTCAAAGCTATGCAATGCGAATTACATTATTTCTAGTGATGTTCCGACTAGTCGGCCCCTAGTCGTAAAGTCGACTAACCGGCCAATAAGTTAGTTAGGCGATTGATTTGGCAAAGAGCGTCTACTAACCAACCTCTGTGCACATGGTTTGAATTAATAAAAAAAATCCATATATTCACAGATACCTTTAATTTTTTGACATGGTAAAATTTAATTCAGATCTCGCACTTAACAATAATTCTTCATTTCTAACAACAGCACTCTCTGACGTGGCTGAAAGACAAAATCAAGATACCATGCGAAGTAATCAAAACATGTTCCAACAGGCTTACTTAGTCACGGCACCGGTTGCGACTTGCTCGCAAATTAGCCGTAAACGAAGCGTCACGGAAAATGTGCCAAATACCTCGAAATTGTAATCGGCTTAGCAAACTAGTCGGCTTTTTTACAAATAATCGACTACACGACCGACTAATCGGTTCATCTCTATTTTTAAACTTTCGCATTCCATGATGATTACATATTTGTACGGGAATTAAAACAATCACGTTTTATATAATACATACCTCTGAATTGTGTGATCTCACGATCAGTGAGTTGCAGTTACTGAGTCACGAAGACAGTCTGTGACAAATTTAAAGGTATATATAATATTCATGATCACATTGATTTCCGTGCATTTACATAACTCAGGACCTAGTGTGAGTTTATTTCTAATTAACTCTGTAGTCGCGGAGACCGCGTTTGGCGTTGCGATTGACCTATACTGAAATCTTAACCAATCGTGAGAAACGTAACTTCGAACGCGCTCGCCGTCATAAGCGAGTTTAAGTTGAAATAAATTCACACTAGTTGAGTATTGAACAGTGAATTCTGTTGCTACGACGTACGGTTTAAATTTGCTTGCCTGTGACATTATTTTCTATTTTAGATTGATGTATTTAGTATCCGTATTCTATTGATCTCGTAGTTTTAATATTAGACAGTAAATGTGAACTTAGAATTAGATATTTCTTTTATGTCATACATATTTCAAATTGGGGTTCACTGTACATTGGGCTTCGGTATCATCGTTGGCTGCTTTGATTCAATTTATATACGCTTAATTAACTTTCTTTGCCTCGGATGTGGTGACCACGAAATTATTACAATAAAAAAAACGACATCAACAAAGTATATAATTATAATTAAATTATAATTAAAAGTATATATTCAAAAGAAAAGAACCTATTTGAAATCAAAATGGTGCTTACAAAAGTAATTCTAGATCAAACATAAAAACACTAGTAAAAAAAGTAAAACATTCAAGTTACAAAAAGTAACACCGCCTTCAATGCTCGTATTATGGATGAGGTTGGTGGCCTTGATCACTTGATTCTGCTCGTGTTTTCCATTAGGGAGAGTAGAGTCATATAGGCAGCCTAAAAAATACTACTTTTAACTTTTCATGGGACCAAACAGGAACCTTTTAAATATAAAAGTAATTTCCAAACCGGTTCAAAAATGACGAAATTCTGAGATAATTTAGTAGAATGTGAAACAGAGTGTCTGCTTTTTGCACTGATTTTTACATAAACGCTGTATGACGACACACAGAATAAACAACATGTATGTGTATCAGTAAAAAGATATTTCTTCCGTCTTAACAAGTACAATTTTAACAAAAATGAAACCGACTTCAAGGTTCGACTCGATTTCTCGTGGATTCCTTCATCAGATATTAATGTCCTTAACATGGTACCAGCGTCGAGACATCTCCTTTCCATTAAAAAAAGAATCATCAGAATCGGTTCATAAACGACGAAGTTATGCCCGAACACACATAAAAAAAAAAAAAAAAAATATATACGGTCGAATTGAGAAACCTCCTCCTTTTTTTGAAGTCGGTTAAAAAAAGGCGAAAGTTCCCAATTGTCATTTTTAGTTATTAAATCATGAACATACATAATTACTTGCTTTACCTATTTGTCTTTATGACAACGCTTTTTAGACTTTAATGCACACGCACATTTGATTAGTGATTTTAACGCAACCTGACATGTTTTGACATGTCCAAGCAGTGTTAAAATTTCTAAGAATAAGTTTTTTTTGCTATCAATTTATTGATTATACATATTGGACATAAACATTAATAGATGCCTTGATATCGTTTTTAAATAAGGAGGTATCAAGATTACATTTATTAGCCGATTAGACTTTTCCGAAATGTACATTCATTTATTGTATCATTAGAAACATAACTTTGGAAGCGAAATAAGTCTAAATCAGGTGAATATACCATTTTTTTATTAGATGTGAGGTTACTTTTCTGTACCCAATACTCCTCATATTGTCCATAACCTATCTTCTATCCCTCATAATATTTTAAACGTAAAGAGTACATAGCAATAACATTCCCCATATTCATCCACCACAAAAACATTCCATCAAGCTCATAAACGCAGTTAAGAGCACAAAGGTTTATTTATATCATTGCACGTATTTTTTGCACTGTGACAACCCTAATTTGAAATATGTTTTTGTTTTATTATGTGTAACTAAATAGTTTTAGTTGATTTTGTTGAGTGTTTGGCTGTGGTAAATTAGTCGTGTTCGCGATTTTAATGCTACTAATTCGCAGGTGTCCATTTTCTTGGAATTCACAATGTCGTACGAATGGTGAGTAGGGCTGCCAACGATTGTGTTTGAGTTGGCCTCATGCTCAAAATCGTAGTAAAAATGAGAGATATAATCTGTTTTTAACAATTTTTCTCTTTAAAATAATCTTGTAATTCTGGTACTGTCGAGGAGTCTTCATAATTTAGCATCGAATTTGAAATTTTAGTTATTTAAAGGTGACAGCCCTATTCTTAAGTCGTGTCATATGAATGAACATGAATATGCTGTTACGAACAAAAAGGCATGGGTTCTTTGTACAGCCCTAACATATGGCCTCGAAACTCAATCAAGATTCCTTATGATTTCACAGCTCTTACATACGAGCGACCGTCTAATCTCAAAAAAAAAAAATAGCAACGCCGGTGTTACGGTAACCGGACTGCTGTTACACATACTTGTCAATACTACTTTTCGACTTCAATTCATAATCCTTGACATTTGTGTTAGCAATCAAGGTCACTATGTCTTACACTAATGGGCTCATCAAATATTACAAAAAAATATATTTGATAATCTAATGCGCTTGTAGATTTTATTGCAGTTTTTTTGGAAATTGGTAATTTTCATACTAGCTAGAGGCTAAAATTAATTTGAGAGCATGTGTTGTGTGTTTCTTTGTGAACTTCATATAAAGTTGAAGGTCAATTGGTTTTCAAAGTTTAAAAAAAATATACAGAATTAAAACAACTCGTCATTAAATTAACAAGAAAAAGTTTAAAAGACTAACGCGACTACATAAAAGCTTTGCCTATGTCGACCGGGAAATTATTAAGTATAATTGACATCTCATTTATTAAAATCGACATCTCATTTATTAAAATCGGTTTAGGCGCTACCGTGGAACAAACATGCATAGATAGCCTAAATTGTTACCCTTCCCTTTGTACCCTGTAACCGGGTGAGAAGAATACCCCTTTCCCTATCTGTATTCTTGTTTATATCGAGAAAGCTATAATATCGTCCATTAATCATTCTCGTCCAGTCATGATAAGGCAATAAAGTGTACTTTGACTCGGAACTCAGACGCTATCGACTGAAGGCCGTAGAAATATTGTTTTAAATATTTATCCAAATATAAAACAAAATATAACAGTTATAGATAAAACTAGCTGAACCCCGCGGTTTTACCCGCGGTTAATGTTGTACCGCGAGTAACACCGCGGGACAAAGTTAGTCTAAAAAAAGTAGCCTAAGTTACTCCCCGGATCATCAGCTACCTGCCAGTGAAAGTCCCGTCAAAATCTGTCCAGCCGTTCCAGAGATTACCCGGAACAAACAGACAGACAGACAGACAAAAAAATTTTAACTACATTTTTGGTATATGTATCGCGTATACATACATATGCATTAAGTAAAAAGCGGTTATTTTAATATTACAAACAGACACTCCAATTTTATTTATTTGTATAGATATCAGAAGAATATAACACAAAATTTATGAAAAAATATCTAAGAAAGTTGTTCCACAGTAACAAAACAGGTTATGTTTACTCTTTACAACGGGTCTAGTTTATAAAATTTCTCATAATCTCTCTCTAATTAATTGTATCTCCAAAGGAAATAAAGATATAACGCAACTTTGTCCCTAATGTGAGCTACATCACGTATGTATGCTATATTTTGACGATAATCGACTATTTATCACAGCCATATCAGCATGTATAATTATGACTAGCTTAAGTTCTATATGTAAGTAACATTTGATAAAAAAAAAGGAAAGAAAAAAGTACGAACAAATGGGAAAATACGAAATGACAACACCAAGAAAAATATTCTTAAAAGATGGTAAAAGAATAAAAAGGTTTCAAGTGAAAAAAAAAATACATTGGTGATCCAAATCAGTTGAATAAAAAAGTAAAGCGAGTAAAAAAAATAACGAAACGAAAATAAAAAAACAAATGAGCATAGACAATTTTGAAAAAAGAATAATGTCCAGTAGAATCGAGTTATTTCCAGTGGCGTTCATCTCGACGTGTGAAAATAATGGTTCGAGGGTTGGCCGTGATCAGTGTGGTAACGGTGTGTGTGTTGTAGATTATGCACGAGACACGAGCGACACGGAGGCCCTGCCGCTGGGCGCGAGTGACGACAGCGACGTGGAGTATGAGCCCGTTACGGAGTCCGACGACGAGGATAAACTACCCGTGGACGGGGAAACCTCCTCGCAGAGCGATGTAAGGATTTTCACTCTTTATTCCTTCGAACCTGCCCAAACTAGATTGCAGTCTTATTTTTAGGGTTCCATAGAAAAACGGAACCCTTATGGATTCGTCATGTCTATCTGTCTGTCCGTCCGTTGTCACAGCCAGTTTTTTTCCGAAATTATAAGAACTATAATGTTGAAACTTGGTAAGTCGATATATTCTGTGAACCGCATTAAGATTTTCAAACAAAAATAGAAAAATAAAACAATAAATTTTGGGGGCTCCCCATACTTAGAACTGAAACCCAAAAAAAATATACATTGTGTTACTTGCTGCTACGGAACTCTATGGGATAGTGCGACTCGCACTTGGCCGCTTTTTATGTCTACTGACTGCCATCAGACCTTCACTCCTCTACCCAGGCTATACCGAAGTTCTGAAGAAAGGCTGTTGTCGAGTTTCTTTGTGTCCCAACTATTTGTGACGATTAAAATATTCCTCTTAAAATCTTTTTTCCTTTGACAAAAGGGAACTCCCACACTAGGAATATATGCTGTGTGACTGGGGTCTTTCAAAATGATTCATAAAATAATATTTATTACAATTCAGTCCAGGGAGATTCGTGCAAGGTCTAACTAAGAGTGACTATTGGAATCAGCATGTTCATGTGATTGTCAGTAAATCACGTGCTCCTACCTCGTTCTGATTTAGCCACTGTAGGACGTTGGTGCCTGCACAGTAGCTCGTCTTGTGACAACTCGTAAGTGTCACACTTAGTACAATGTGAGCCGCTGACTTGCGCTCTGTAGCTTTTGTGTTAGATGCAAAGTACTACTTGTGAAAAAAACCTGATATTTACCGAGACCCTTCCCCCTCTCCTCAAAGCAAAATAAATAACATTTAGCTCTACCCTCTTAATGCCTCACGTAATTAATGAACACTCCCTTTAGTGACGTCATAATACATTATTTCTCACATAAACAAGACTCTCAAAGCCTACCATATTTTATTTATAAATATAGATTGTAAATAATTTCAGAACGAATTAATATCAACGAAAGTGATAGAGGTGTCCGTTGGTGACGACGGTGAGCTTCAGTTCGCCGACTCGGAGCAAACGGAGACTTACGAGACCGATGACAGCGAGTTGGACCTGATCGACTACTGGAACTGCGTGCAGTGTCACGCTCGGAACAACAACCCGCTATATCGATACTGTCAGAAGTGTTTCCAGGTAATAAATTGTTGGTTCTTGTGGGGAGGAATTAAGAATGCAGTGTTACCAGCGCAAACTACGCAGGGCAACAGCGAAAACTTGAAATAAACTTCGTACCAACCCGTCTGATAACGGTATAGCATTGGACCAAAAGCTCTTTACCAAGGAGAGAAATATCTAACTAACTGTGGAGTTTTAATTTGATGTGCTAAATGGTTAAGCTTGACTACTGAGCGGGATTACATGGGTTTCTTTACAACTTGAAATAAATTGTGTAAGAGCACGACTATTTGTTGAGTTCAACGTATCTATAGTATGTATCTTTTAAGAAATATGTTTGTATATCAGGTTTCTATAGCATAGTTTCTGCCTAGTTGGAGATTAAAATACCGCGTGAAAGATGTGGATATAGTTACTATTGTTAAAAAAATCAATCATTAGCTACACTACCTAAACTTATAGGTTTAAATACGTTTTCCAGGTACGCAAAAACTTCTTTCCACCGAGGCCTAAACGCAAAAAGAACCGAGAAACAAAACCAGAAACGGACTCAACCACTATAGACGAAATAAAGCGAACTCTCTCCCAGCAATTAGAGGAAATCCCGAGGTGTTCATCTCAGGAACTAGAGGAATTCCCGTGCAGTTTGTCACAAGACTCAGGGTTGCCACGCACTTTCTCACAGGACTCGGACACGATCCCACGCCCTCTGTCACAGGACTCAGGCGTGGACTCGCCCCACAGCCAGGAGACGCAGTACAATCCTGGTGAGGGGACATCCAATACTATAGTAGAAAAAGCAGTAAGTAGGTGTAAGAAACGTCGTTCTGTTTACCCGGAGCGTAACACTAAACGTAGGCGGATATCCCACACCGACTCTGAGACCGACTTATCGTCCGACGACTCTAAATCTGTTGAAATACGACCTCTTGTTAAGACGGTTAGCGACCCGGCTATAACTATCGAAGATGTTAAGATAACTAAAAAAGTAATTGCTAATACTCTGATTGAGAAATTGGAGACGAAAGATTTGTGCGTGGTGTGCGTATCAGCGCCTAAATCTGGGGTTTTCGTCCACGGCCGTATCGCACACATATGTTGTTGTTATAAGTGTGCGGTCAAAGTTTGGGCTAAATCTAAAAGGTGTCCGATTTGTAACTGCAAAGTTAGTAATGTTCTAAGGGCTATCACTATGTAAATATGTATAATAATTTCTCGTAGTTTCATCATCAAATAATTTCATGGGGCTGTCAACTATAGGTATTTCAAACTCAAATGATTCTAATGTAAAAACTCCTTTATATTGATTTGGGTTTATTATAGAAATGGCCAAATAAATAATAATTGAGCCAATTGCAAGTTACGTTGTGAAGTGAATGTATATTCATAACTATAAAGTTTTTTCATAGAACTTAGTTTTCAACTATGATTTGCTATCTGTAATAATTTTTACCTATTGATTATTTTGCATACCTAAAGGTCTTCAATCGGTGACAGTCTTCAGTAATTTGTATAGACGTGTATAAAAAATTAAGCCTCCATTACAAAAATTAAAATGGGCTTAGATGTGTAAATCAGGACTTGTTGCGATAATAATAACAATAAGGAAATATCGTGTAGTGTGTCGAAGTATTCAAAACCACTTCGTCATCTACAGTTTTGATTTTACTGCACTCTACTGGTTTTACTGCATTCTACTGCTTCTCCTATAACTTACGGTGACTGCACACGCACCTAGCTGAGCTCAACCAACCAGCGCTACCAGCATTGCAATTCAATTAAAATGTTCAGTAACTAAAAATTAGTAGTATATTATTATTATTATCATACTGATGTCCTGGTATATATATCTAAGGCACATGCAATTGGAAAAGTAAAAATAAATGTCATAAGAGTTAGTAGCGTAAAGGGCGTAGTTTTGGAATTGCCATTAACTGTTTGCATTACCAATTTCAATCTGTTTTTAACTTATTCAGCTTAGCTTAAAAGATTAACATACTTGCAATATGCAAATAATATAATGCCACAAGAAACAGTAGATTTTGATCATTTTTCAAGCCTCAATAGCATCAAGACCCTTGAATAGTCCACTACTGAACACAGGTCTCTCTTTAGAATTGTGATCGAATCATGAATGAGGAGATCTGCTGATGAACCATGGTCACTGCCCGAAGAATTGCCAAAATTATGTCTCAGTAGGCGGGTCACTTCTCGCAGACAAGATGGTTGATGGCCAAAAAGTTCTGGAGTGGCGACCACGCACTGGCAGACGGAGTGTGGGTAGATCTAGCACAAGGTGGTCTAACGACTTGCTGAAGGTCGGTGATAGCGTTGGATGCGGGGAGCACAGGACCACTTGTTTTGGACAGCCTAGGGGGTGACCTATGTTCAGCAGACAGTGATGATAATGTATATATAAATTGGAATGATTTCAATGACAATAGAATAATTTAAATTAACAAGCACTATTTATTGTGGTATATAAATCTTAATTTAATATAGTTAATTCGCTCCAACACCTCAGAATTTCAGTTACTACGTCTGATAACAGTTAGTAAGTTTAGTAACATCAGAATATTTAAGAAAGAGCCTAACCAACATCTCTATGTTCTGTTATATAATGTATAAATGAATGAATGGCACTGAGTGAATGACTTTAAGACCTATTAAGCAAACAGTCTTGTGGAGGTATGGCTGCCACCACTGTAAAAGAAGTATCCTCCCACCACGCGATGTGATCATGTCCGATTACCCGCTACCCAACGGAAATAAATGCTAATTGGCGCGAGAATTTCTATATCGCGATACAGGATTAGCGGTTACTCCATAGTTCGGTGTGTTTTCGTTAGATGGCACTGTAATATATGTATGTGGCCACAGTCTATAACTACCCACGGTATTTTGGTTACATGTTTTAGTAAAGATTATGGTTCGCACCCACTCTAATGGTAAAGTAACTTTTAAACGTTAACACTCCCATAGTTGTCAGAAAATGACCGAAAAGGATAGCGTAGTTGGTTTATGTGGTGACCTCGTCATTTCCTACTGCGCTGTTGGTGTTTGAGTGTGAAGAATCAATATATAGGTCAAATGTTATTCTGAGTCTTTGTGTCCGTTTCATAAGTGTAAAGTCCCCTGCGACACAGTATAATAGTCCTCCATGCAAGTTAAATGCTATGGATGTTCAGTAACGCAGCACAAAACATTATGATTTGACCATGATCATGCCATGGGCGAAGCTATGAGGACGTTATTGAAGTTCAACCCCTCCACTGATATGTTTCTACACTATTTTTTTCATAATAATATAACTATGAAAGGGACATAGTCATTTTATTATCTTGAAACTCTCCTCCTCCCCCTCGGCCTCAGAAAACCGGTGTGAAATAGTGCTTGCGCTGTGTTTCACCGAGTGAGTGAGGAGGAGGCACATAACCCAAATCCCTCTCCGTATCTCCCCTCCCCATCCTCCAAAGGCCGCCGCCAACGCACTTGTGACGCCTCTGGTGTTTGCAGGTGTCCATGGGCGGCGGTAATCGCTTACCATCAGGCGATACGTCTGCTCGTTTGCCCGCCTATTCCATAAAAAAATCACCACAATCACGCCCGTGCATCAAACAAACCCATTTCTTTGAAACATCATGGACGGGTCGGTATAGTTTGTTTCAAATTTTTCTTCTCCTTGGCAGTGATGTTGAGTTGCGTAGTCATTCGTTTCGATATCCAAGCGATGAGTAGAAGTGGTGACATTCTGTATTCTTTCCTAATCTGCTACTTAATGGGATCTTATAGTATGTTTGCTGTAAAAATGTATTTTATTAGTTATTTAGTAATGTAGTGTTTATTTGCGGTTCCAATAAGGCTTAAATTACATTGGATGCTTTTATTATTTTCATCTTAATGCCGGGCAATTTTGTGATAGTATATGTTAGATGTATTATTATCAGTAGATGGATAATTCTAATTATATAAAGTTCGAGATGATGTGTTAAAATGATAGAAACCCACTTTTTCGGGGCTTTAAGGGGGCGAGGGGGGATCTTAAAGTCGTTTGAAGCGTTGATGGACAGAAGTAATAATGTCTGACGAAACTACCATTTTTTTTTTTCACAACTTTTTCTAGGGCTATAAATTAAACATTATTACAGCATAGTTTACATGCTCGAACCGCAGTGTGTTGTTACTAGTAGTCTTTTTAAAATAAAAAAAAACAATACTATAATTAAACAAAAGTACTAAGAATATATCTAAGAACAAACAACAACAACCATGGTCATTAACAACAAAAACCAACAACAGTGACAATGAACAACAACAAACAGTAAGAACTTATCAAAATTGTAGTACTTATATTATTATGGTTAAGGTAGCAACCCTAAAGTAGTAATAGTTGGCGCGCTAATATGGCAACCCAAAAATAAGTGTGATTATTATCCATTGATCTTTAACTCTTTTGTTGTGTCATTGTCTTGTGGATAATATTTTCCCTTATAGTGTATTTTGTACGAAGTTATGCTAGTTTTCTTTATAATGTTAGTCATTGTTTATTTGACCTCCTACCTACAGACATTATGGGCGGTGAAAATATTATGTGATTCCCAACAGTTATATTATTGGCTGTCTCTTCTAAAGATACTTGGGGAAAGGAATCAACATCCATTGCTTGCCCAATAGCACTTGTCCTTGGAGAGATCTGTGCCTGATGCCCGCCAAAAGCTATCTGTATAATTGATTTATACACCTCCACTATTGAGGATATACATTTATATTTTCTAAGACTATCTGCATTAAGGTCTATCTTCGGTTTCTTTGCATTTTCTATTGGTTGTAGTGTGTCTGGTTCGATTACAATGTCCTCAAGTTTTCTTTTCAAAGAAACCATTATAATATGTTTTATTGCGGTTGACGGAGATTTTCTTTGAGTTAAATCAGAGGTACGCAATACCTTTTAATAAGTGATCGCGTTAATTCCCGTAAAAATAATTGTTAATAAATTTTCTTTGAGTTTGCAAGACTGGCAATTAATGACAAAAGGATCTATTCACACTACAAGTGTACATAAATCTTGTTAAATCCACACTGATGGGCAATTAATTAACACACCATCCATGAAAAACAGTAAAACATTCATTGCAAAAAAAATGACGACCATTCTAATATGGTACGGAAAAAATACATAATGACACTCTATTTTTGGGTTGCCATATTAGCGCACCAACTATTATTTTTTTAGGGTTGCTGCCTGCTGTTAGTGTAATTGTCACTCAAAAATGGCTTTGGTGTAGATTATTATGCATATAAAAATAAATTTGTAAATATGTAGCGACTTGGACCACCGAAAAAAGATAATAATATATTGCGATTTACTAAAAATTAGTTTAAGATTTTATTTTGGCTAAAAATATGCAACGTTACATTTATATATATACCAAATAATTTATTTCGAAAATTACAGCACCGAGTTTTTTTTTTATTCATTAATGTATATTTTACTAGGTAGGAGATTAGGATTTAAAAAAAATAGTGCCTTACGTAGCTGCTAAGGGGTCGTCCAGATATTACGTCAGTGAAGTTGGAACTTTTAGCTCCATAAGAATAAAGTTAAATTCAAATTATACTGTGGATTTTTAAAATATTTACACAGCTTAAGACATGAGGAAGTTTTAATGGATAATATATTATTTTTTAGATTGATAATTGAAACTGGTGTCTGGTTTCTTTATTTTCCTGTAGAGGAATTTTCCTTCCTTGTAGTATTTTAAATTAGCTAATGAGCTAAGTTTAAATTCAAAATGATTATCAAAGATTTCATCCTCTGCTTTGAGGTTGTTTCTGTATTTTTTTTATTTCTTTAGGAAAAGAGCACTTACCATTAGTCACTGTTGTCATGAACATCTATGGCAATCGTTTTTGAGAAATCAGTGCCCTCAAATATACTGACAACTTTTATTCAACCTGTGAATTCAGTTTGCTCTCAGTCGTCGTCTCAGTTCGTCTCTGATGCGCAAATAACTGATATTCAGGTAAAACCGGTTGAGTTAATAGTCGATCCCAATCTCTCTTGAGAGTAATAAAGGCTAGAAAGATGACACAATTTTTTTCAAAAACAAGCAAAACCTAAATTAATTGTCACTTTTCAAAATTAACCACAGTAGGATGGCAGCGCCATCTCAAAGCAGTTCACCACCCGATCCTTTTCTGATAACGAACCTTTCGTAATGTATGGGCGACCCTTAAAACTTGCGATCTATCGTAAAACGGCTGTTTATCTCGTATCAGTTAAGTAATTAAGTTTTTCATGAGATAAATACAAACCTACGCTTAGCAATACATATGACCGCGCTAATAGAAGTTTAGTTTTTTTTAATTGGTAAGATTAAACATGTTTTTTTTTTCTAAACTAGTCTATTGCGGAAATCAGACAAAAATTGGTAAAAATTAATAACGCTAATTAAAAATTCAAGATTATTTCATTGATATGTTTATATTACTTCTAAGATGATATTTACGTATCGGTGTAGTAGTTAGCGATGCTGACTGCTAAGCCAGATCTTTTCTGTAATGAACACGATCACTTTTTTCTGTGTATAGATGTAATTTATCAATATATGTATCTATTTAGTGACATATAAGTAGGGACATTCATCAGCAGTGGTCACCATAGTACAAATTCCACCTAGTATGTGATCAGACTGCCTTACATAAGATGAAACATGTTATTATATTTATTACATACCCCCATATCTCTAATTTATCTTCACTTCTGGGGGTATTTATGTCAATCAGGTATTTTATGAAATATTTTGGGAAAATTAAATAAATTTATACGTAAAATTCCCTTTACCTACTTTTAGTAAGCTTAGCGAGAACTACTTTTCTAGTGTCAAAATGAGGAAGGTCCGTTTCAAAAGTCACTCGCCGTACATTAAACTTGTATTTAAATGTTGCAATGAAATGATAAATAAGGTCCCTATTAATAATGTTGGATTTGCCAAAAGACTACTTATTACTTATATTGTTATAACAGAAAAAAAAATCATTCATCAGTCATTGAAAATTTGAAACTCCTCTACTCAAAGTAGTATTTTTACAGATCTGACAACGTTACTAGGGACCATCGGGGTTTCATATTCTAGACGAAGTTCTTTTTTCACAGAACTGAAGGTAAGATAAACGCGAGACCTGGTAATAGCAGTCGAGTTACCTTAGTACACGCTCAAAACTTAATACGAGAGAGTCATAGAAAACCTAGGGCTCGATTAAATATTTTAAAATGAGATTTAATTAAATTAATATATCAAGATAACGATAATATCATACCCACAGTATGTGATAACGTAACCCCATTTAAGGTTGTGCTTTAAATTCCAACTTTGGTTACAAATTGATATGCGGTATAGGAAAATGTCACACTTTTTCAAAATACCTCATTCTCAAATTCAAATATTCCAAATGCCGTATCAAGAAAATTAATTTTTGTTTGCAAAAAAATATTTAAAACTATATTTTTAAATTACCACGCGGAACAAAACTAGGGGAAATGGTATCTTGGCATATAACTACGGATGTTAATGGGGGTAAGAGAATTTTGACATACAGTCCTTAAAATATAGCTTGGCGTCGACAGATGGTTACCAAATCGACTAAGTAACTTTGAACAAGTGATTTTATTTTGTATTTTACCTATATTTTTATTCTATACGTGCCAGTTTTATCATAAATGAAGTGCAATTCGTGCTAATGTTATATATTACCACTGCGCTGATTTGCATTAAATATGACATAGATATACTATGATTGTTAAGGAAGGACATAGGAAATTGAGCCAAGGGCAAAGCTAGTACATTATCACATTGTAAATTTAAACTTTCACACTCAACATGTATCTCGTTAGATCTAAAATGACATTACTGACTAGTACTGAAAACTATCACAGATATCAAGCTATATTTTAACAACTATATGAGAGGTTACGAGGAGTACTTAAAGTAAAAAAAGTCCTCGTATATGTACGCTCCCTTACTTTGATTAGTCCTAATCGATTCAATTTAAAATCCACACTGTAATGTTAATTATTTAGTACTGAGTCATTTACTTTAGACCGAATCTATATTTATATATATTTAATTACTATTTCATGGCATTTGTTAAGAATACATTTTAATTTCTTATATATTTAAGTATTATTAGGAAAAAGGAAAGGAAGGTTACGGCTAACACCAGGCCACTCAACTCTGTAATGCTCAATATTCACCCACTTACCTTCAGTAGGTAGGTATACCTCCATATAGCAATACAGTAATACAGTGTAACCTTAAATGATTGTAAATTCAAATAGTTTGTATTACATATTAAAGTACCACACTTATAAATATAATAATTTTTTTTTAATTTAATGTCATCTCTTCACAGATTTTTTGTCCGCAGCTTCGCTTGCGTGATTATTTTTTATTTCTATCTTTCAAAATTGACGAATTTCGACACAACCGTTCATTTCTTATTTTACACCTTTAGTAGTGAAATTACCAAAAATCCTTCCAATGGGTGCTTACAAGCATAAAAATATCAGCTCCCAAAATGTTTGCAAAAAAGAAACATAAAACATAACTTTATTTTTAAAATTAAAACCTAATACACTCTGGAGAGAACTGTCGTAAGTAACTAAAGAAAGAGTAATTTAAATGTATAGACAATAATAAAATATCAAAATTGCTTAGAGTGTACTGTTTTTAGAAGTCGGTGGTGTAAATATATATGTAATAAAAAATATACTATTGCTTCACTTTCAATCACAGTTTTGAACTGGTTGGATTTAGGGTGAATTGGGTGTTCAGGGTTTGAGGTGGATTTGCTGATGAAGGTTATTTTTATAACTTAGCTTCAGTAACTATCTTTACGACATTAATATTTAATACCAGTAAATTTGGTTAACGTATACTAGTTTTAATTTAGGTTGCTTGCACTTAAGTATATAATACTTTTGGAAAGCACAATAAAGATTCCTTACATTAATAATAAGTTATAAAGCCCCCTATTTTAAACAAACTTAGGTATTTAATTTCAACAGTTGCTATGAACGCCAATAGACGTAGGCAATTTGTCATGTCGGTTTTGATCACCGCTCAAAAACGTTTGTCACGTTAATTGCTAAATCTGTCTAACAGCTGAAATGTCACGCCACGCACTTGCTAGAGTGTCACCGCGGCCGTGAGATGGCGTTGGGCCTTTATGGGCAAATATATACCGACATGAAAAGTTGTCTATGGCCATCATACTTCTTGAATAAGCGTCAATTCTGAGTCGGAACTGGATTAGATTTTCTATTTTAAATGGTTATTTAAATAATTAAATGTATAGGTGTTATATTTTATTAATTATAAACGAATTATATCCCTGTATTCCTAGTGATTCTGCTTAATTTCTAACCCACCAGCTATCCTACCGTGCAAAGGATCTATCACATTGTTTTCATGTTTTTTATTTAGAGAATTTATTTCATTTAAAGTTAGCATTTAGTTTTAGCATATTGTATCTAGATAGGTGTCATTATATTAAATAGGTTATTTCCAAGTAAATGTATCTAATATTGAAATTTTGAAAAAAAAAAGAAATGAAAAGATCCAAATCGAAAAAAATTACTCGATCTAACAGAAGAAAAAATATTAATAATAAAATTTTTCTTTTCAGGAATGTTGACTTTTATTTTAAAATTACATTCATTAAAAATGTACTGAGATGAAACGCATTATAATTATTGAACTACTAAAAATTTACTAAGAAATCGTAGATGATTTACAGTTTTTCTACCGTTCTGTTGTTTAAATATCGTTCATCTCAGTACAATTTTAGCATTACCTATTATATATTACCTCAGGACCTACTTGAGGTCTTCCCTGCTCTTGCAGTTTACTATAAGAGATGCTTTGGTTTTGTTTTCCCGGGCTGTTTCCGCACTAAGCGTCTTAATTGGGCTTGTACCGGGGTCTTGTCATCTTCTTACTCCTACCAATCTAGAGCATCCCAGAAACTTAGAAGCCTTTTCGGATCGCTTCACGTTTCCGGGAGTGTATTGTGTAACATACTGATCTTGCATTTCCTTAAAATGGCCTACTACAGTTCTAATGCTATGTAAAATTACAGCACTAATAAGCTTAAGATGTCCCATTACTATAAAAACATATTTTATGTAAGTGAAATAGCATGTGGGGGAACGGGTGTCATGACCCTCCAGCAGAAAGGGAGGATCCTCCGACCAGGAATGGTGATCATGCCTGGCGGGCTACGATTGATGTTGGGTTGTTGTATATATGATAATCGGCGAGAGAACTTCCATTGCGCGATTCAGGATTGGTAGTTACTCTGTGTACTGCGTTACTTCGTAGTTTAGTGTATATTCGATAGATGGCGCTGTAATAAATTTCTGTTGCACTGTATTATTATTGTGCGCTGTATGTGGAAGTCGCCACAAGCAGATTTGTGCCAAAATCGCTCTTAGATCTGCCGGGCCAGTGTAACCGGACAGTATCGGGACAACTTGTGACTGAAACCACCAAAATGACTTCAGAATTTACCCTCAGCAATGCTAACGACGGAAAAGAAGTGTCAAAATCAAAGTAGTCTAAAAGGCCGTCTCGTAGCGATAACCCGCTGGAGTCCCTCTAACACGAAGTCGAACCCTTTTGCATTTTTTTCCTAATGAAAAAAAAAAACTGTTTTAAATGATCCTCTTCATTTTCCAACCAGATTATGTCCTCGATGAGTGGTTAACGAAAATAAATACATAAACCCTCAAAACGTACGGCACCATTTCAACGTACCTAGTATGGTTCGTCAGGCTTCCGTGATACCTGGTATTACTGAGGCGGTATTAACCTCTCACTAGAGACCGACCTAAAATCACAGCATTTATGCTGTCGTGTTTCGTTGGTGAGTGCGAGCCGGAGGCCCGATTTCCCTAGTTCTTTAAACATTTTTCTTTGGTGCTCCGCTCCTATTGGTCTTAGCGTGGTGATATATAGCCTTCCTCGATAAATGTACTATCCAACACTGACAGAATTTTTCAAACCGGACCAGCGGTTCCTGAGATTGCCGCGTTCAAACAAACTCTTCAGCTTTGTATATTAGTATAGATTAAGTTTAAATGTACTACTATCAGCAGCCGTTACCGTAACTAAGGTATAACTTTTAAACATAACGCCTGCAATAATACATACAGCAATATGTAAGTATTACATCTGTAAGTACAAATTCCTATTTTAATGATAATATCTAACATCTAACTAAATAAACATACAATTCTATAAAAATAAAATTATTAAATATTATTTGATAACCATCTTACGAGGCTTAACTAAAACAATATTACATACAACAAGCGTTTTTATTAAAATAGTTATTATATGAGCCCCGCAGTTGCTTTTGTACCTTTTAGGGCGTAGCTAATCTAACAAAGTAGCCAAAGTTTATCTTTATATCATTAGCTATCTGTGAGTGAAAGTCCCATCAAAATCGATCCAACCGTTCCAGAGATTAGTCGGAACGAACAGACCACTGACACACATGTAATTTATATTAATTAATATTATATTATTCTAAAATGTATGACAGACAATGATTTTTAAACTTATTTTTTTTAATTTAAGCGCTGTATACTTAAACTATATAATAATAAGTCGCTCAGCGTGCGATGGAGCGAGCTATGCTAGGGGTTTCTCTGAAGGATCGAATCCGAAATGAGGATATCCGGAAGAGAACCAAAGTAACCGACATAGCTCGCAGAATCTGCAAACTGAAGTCGCAGTGGGCCGGTCATGTCTGTCGAAGGACCGATAGCCGATGGAGCAGACGAGTCCTAGAGTGGAGACCATGGACTGGCAAGCGAAGTGTGGGACGCCCTCCAGCTCGCTGGACCGATGACCTGAAAAGGATAGCCGGTAGCAGCTGGATGCGGAAGGCAGAGGACCGGGAGAAGTGGCGCGCCATGAGGGAGGCTTATGTCCAGCGGTGGACATCAGTGGGCTGAAGTGATTATACTTATACTATGCTAGCTGTTGCCCTGGGCTCCGCCCGCGTGTATATCGGTTATCGCGGCAAATAGTAGCCTATCTGTTATTCTCACGTATAAGCTAAATTACTGTAAACTTCATCCAAATCTATTCAGTAGCTGTTGCGGGAAAGAGTAACAAACACACATCCTTACAAACTTTTGCATTTATAATATTAGTAGAAAGGAAACCTTAATGTATGTAATGAAATGCTGTTAATTTGATATTACAAATCAATTTTATTTCTTTAGGCCTAAGCATTTCCTTCGCTCTCATTTCGAATCCTGATCTGTTACATTTGTCAAACTCTAGGGTATTGTCTAGTAACCACTGAAGAGTTACACACTTACGCAATCCAAGTGGCTTCATCGCAAGATCCAAATAATAAAATATTGTTTTGAAGTGTTAAAATTATCTCCGTGATATTAATTTTTTCTTCATTTTAGAGATAACGGTTGTCTATGAATTATGATATAGTTTGTTGTTCCGGTGATCGCCTTTTAATTTAGAGATTACATCCATCTAGTGCAGTTCTTTTTATTACTGCCGTAATTTTAAGCGTGCCTCAGAGAGCACGTTAAGGCGTCGGCCCCGGTTATCATTAACATCTATTGGATGATATAACATCTGTAATGACAACTTTTTATTTTTTACATTTGGAAACCCCGTCGGGCCGTCACCCCGCCAGGTTATGCGGCGGGGCGGTATTTCGGAATCGAACCGACTAAAACCACACGGTGTGCCACTCTGCGCCTGAGACGGGAGGGATCCGGGAACTGCTGTTATTAAGACATTCGGACCCCTCCCAGCACTTGCCCGCACAGAAGCGGGCACCGTCTCCGTCACGTACGTCGCCTCCTCGCGGGCGGCCACTATAGCGGATGGAAGGGTAAACCCGTCCCGACCATTTGCGTCCACTCTCAGGGTGGCCTAAGGCACAGATCGTCCTCCCGGCCCTTCTCCGCCGCCTCCTTCTGCGAGATTACGGCTTCGCAGAAGGCTGCGGCCGCGGTAAAACTACTGTCGCTATGGAGCGTATGACGGCCGGTAGCGAGAGATCTCCTCCGATGACTGCAGTGAGGGTCCGACGCTGCGATGCCCATACGGGGCAAACCGCCAGCGTGTGCTGGGCCGAGTCCTCACTGCAGTCGCAGTGGTGGCAGGCGGGACTCAGTTCCCTCCTGGCGACCGAGTGCAGGTAAAACCGGATTCGGAAGGAAAGGGTCCCGTGCTGCAGCCCTGCCCACTCGAGGATGACCGGCTGGAGAACTTCCACGGCGGCAAAGCCAGCGCGTGGAGTCTCCAGTCGAAACGACCAGCGAGCCATCGTGCCTCGACGGCCAAATCCCAAGAGGGTGTCCCGGCCAAGGCGCACACCGCCTAAGTCGAATCTATAATGACAACTGGGTTGCGAAGGTCTGGTGTCAGCCGCTCCGTGGAAAAACTGATATTCAAGTAAAACCGGTCGAACTTATATAAATATTATATATATGATTTAGATAAAACAGTAACGTATACATGTATATATTGTATATTATATACATACATAATATTGTATGGTACCTATATCTTTCTTTACAAATAAATAAAATTGAAGTGTGTTTGTTCATGATAACGACTGGACTGATTTTGGCAGGAGTTTCAATGGCAGAAAGCTAATGGTATAACGAGTAGGTAACTTAGGCTACTTTTATTGTAGATCAGCTTTGGCGTTACGAGTAACAACGCAGCTAGTAAATGGTACATCACATCAATCTGCTTAAACAATAATAATAAGAAATACACCTATATTGTGAAGTCTTAAATTCTCTTCCTACCCAGAGCAAAATCGTTGTTAAACACGTAATCGTACGGTACTTAACAGTTCACGGCCAACGTTTATTATACACCTAAATAATTCATTAAGCTTGATCTAAAACTGATAAGAAACATATCCACAGCAGATGTAGCCATGTGGAAGACGTGTGTGCATTACAACTGCTATAGAACGTACAGATTATTGTCTTATAGGATATAATGACGCATTTCCTTTATGTGCAAATGCGTCACTATAAAGAGGTCCTTTGTTTTTATCTTTACAAGTCGCAAGTAATATGTTGAAATAAGTATCTGAACTCAGCGAGTTCTGCGGTCTGAATTAATATCCTTGACGTTTGCTTCTTAAGTTACAACAGCAGAGAGGAATTCGGAAAGAGCTTCGGAAGTCATAGACATTATTCAATATTCATAGGAACTACGGTCTTTAGTATTTATTTTCTCGATAGTGTCTACAAGTCCTTTATACTTTCTTTGTTTATAAGGTAACGAGACTTCTTGAAAATATATTTTACATCCGAATGATTGACAGATAATGTTTGCGTATCGATTAGGGTAGATACTCAAATAGATTCAATTTCGCTGGTAGATATGAATAGAGTGTAAAATACGAATTTCGTTGTTCTAAAAACTTGTAGGTACGTAGGTGGCTGAATATCCGAAACCATGCTTTAATTAAGATACTTATTACTTTACATAAAAATAAAGTGTTCCGTTTCAATTTTTTTATGTAAAATTTTGTATGTTTTATTTTATCTCTTTTGATACTAAAATCATTTTGTAAATCGCAAACCGCGACAGAGTAACGCACTTCACGCGGTAGGTATTTCAGAAAAACAAAAAAACTCAGTCTCTCACTCGCTAATGTTAATTATCTGATAAAATAATTGTTACTAATTAAGATAAAACTTGAAATGTTTTACGTTACACAATTTTGTTTCAAAATTCTTAGACTCTGATTGCAAAATGAAATCATTTATTTACGGATGTATTTAATAAACATACGACGGATCTATTGGTCCAGTGGTTAGCTATCTATTTTGGCGGCCGCGGTCGTCGGTGAGGGTCTCCGTAAGGCACCGTGACTGGACGCAGACAGGGAATTTAAGGCGGCGCGTGCGCCGAACAAAACACTGTTGGTTTTCCAATAACTGTGGTATTTATAATATGTAATAACATCTAACATGTAACATGTAGACACCACGTAACATCGATAATTAGCGTAATGATTTTTAACAAGAAAACAACAGATAATAATTGTGTATCAAAATCTTTCCTTTGTTCCGTCGTCCTTGCAAGAGCTGTCCAAGGCTTCTTACCTCCTGTCATTTTTTGCGCGGCCTTCGAACGTTCCGAATCACGTTCTCCACACCACCCCCCCACGGAGAAACAAGAGGTAGGTTAACAATAATCTGGGAAATCCTTAAATTTGACGCGCCTGCCAGCGCGTGTAGTGTATGGTTGGAGTTTGGTACCAGTGTCAATATTCGGTTGAGTGGAGGGGAGGATAGGAGGTATTGGTAAGGGTTTGGGGATTTGATGCTCTTGAAGGGAAAAAGGAAGTTCAGATGACGAATGTACTGGGTGCTCAATGAAAGCCGGTTTGATCCGATCGACGCTAACCACGACTCGTTTACCCTTAATTTCTAAGGTCATAGTTTTATTATCGCTAGCTCTATCGAGGACAGGGTATGGACCTGTGTAAGGCGGCTGTAAGGGTCGTCGAACGGAATCATCTCTGAGAAAAACATGAGTGGCTGAAGAAAGATCCTTAAAAGTAAAAGAGGCTGGTTGTGAATGACGTGAGGCTGGGATTGGACGTATCGTAGACATTTTGTGCCGGAACTGTGTCACAAAGTCTGCCGGATCGTCAAAACAGTCTTCGGTTTTAGGCACTAATAGTTCTCCGGGCAAGCGGAGGGGTTCTCCGTAGACCATTTCCGCAGCGGTGGCCTTCAAATCTTCCTTGAAAGCTGACCGCATGCCAAGAAGCACGAGAGGTAGTGCACGAACCCAGGACTCATGATGACATGAGAGCGAGGCCTTAAGCTGTCGATGAACACGCTCGATCATGCCGTTAGCACACGGATGATACGCTGTTGTTCTGATGCGTTTCGTGGCGAACTGCAACATGAGGCGGCGAAACAAGTCGGATTCAAATTGGGTTCCCTGATCGGTGGTGATTATTGATGGCACGCCAAATCGGGGAATCCACTCGCGTGTGAATGTTTCTGCTACTTCCTCAGCAGTAATGGACCGCATCGGCCAAACTTCAGGCCATCTAGTCACTCTATCAATGGCCGTAAGGCAGTAACGATATTCTTCATTAACCGGTAAGGGCCCCACGATATCAATGTGGACGTGCCTAAAACGTCCAGATGGCAAGTCGAAATTACCAAGCGGAGCGGAGTTATGGCGTGATATCTTGGAGCGTTGGCACGCCTGGCAAGTGCGTGCCCATTCCTTGCAGTCTTTGTTAACCAATGGCCACACATAACGTTCCGTTACGAGACGGGTTGTCGCTCGTGCGCCGGGGTGGCTCAAATTGTGAAGCTTATTGAAAAAGGGTTTTCGAAAGGAAGGGGTTAAGTACGGGCGAGGCTTTCCAGTTGATACGTCGCAAATAATAGAGAGACCAGTTCCAGGAACTAGAACGCTAATTAATTTTAGGCTAGAGGAGCCTTTTCGGCGGAGATCGGCCAACTCTTGATCTGTCAGCTGCGACTTAGCGAGGGCCTCATAGTCTTCTTCGAGGGCAATGGCGTCGACGCGTGACATCGCGTCAGCAACCACATTATCCTCTCCCCTGATGTACTGGATGTCAGTTGTGAACTGACTTATGAAGGACAGCTGATTCAGTTGAGGGGGCGGGAGCTTTTCTCGGCGTTGTACGAAAGCGTAGAGTAATGGCTTATGATCCGTAAAGATAGTCACATGCTGGACCTCGAGTATGTGGCGAAAATGCTGGACACTTTCGTACACCGCCAGGAGCTCGCGGTAGTAAGCGGGCCACTCTGCTTGCTTGGACGTCAACTTTTTGCTAAAGAAAGCAAGGGGGAACCAATTTTCACCAACTTGTTGCTGCAGGCAAGATCCGATATGGACACTAGAGGCATCTGTGAACAGTCCAAGGCGTGCGCTGCTTATTGGGTGTTGTAGTAGAGTGCTATTGGACAAGCTCTTTTTGCAGGCCTCAAATTGCTCAAGGAGTTCAGGCGACCATATAAATGGCTTAGCGCCTTTACCATTGATAGACACTACGGCGTCTATTAGTGGGGCCTGGAATTGCGCGGCTTGAGGTACGAAACGACGGTAGTAGTTTAATATGCCCAGGAAACGACGCATGCCCTGAACTGTTTTCGGAGGGGGAAAATTCAGGACAGCTTGTATGCGACTCTGAGGTGGTCGTGTGCCTTCGGCGCTGATGTGATATCCTAAAAATGTGACTTCAGGAGCACCAAGAACACATTTGGAAGGGTTAACGACCACACCATAATCTTGCAAGCGTTGAAAAAGGATTCGCAAATGTTTAATGTGGAGAGTTTTATCAGCAGAGAAAACTAATATATCATCCACGTAAGGAAAACAGAAGTCAAGGCCCCGTGTGACCTCATCGATAAACCGCTGGAAGGTCTGGCCAGCGTTTCTGAGACCGAAAGTCATAAAAGGGAATTCGAAGAGGCCAAACGGGGTGACTATGGCTGTCTTCGGGACATCCTCTTCAGCTACTGGGATCTGGTGGTATGCCTTGACGAGGTCTATGGTGCTAAAAACATTTGCGCCAGTGAGGTTGTGCGCAAAATCGTGTATGAGCCGAACTGGGTATCGGTCTGGTATGGTTCTAGCGTTGAGCGCGCGGTAGTCACCGCAGGGTCGCCAAGTATCGTCCTTCTTCAAGGTCATGTGCAGTGGCGACGACCAGGCGCTTTTAGAAGGTTGTGCGGTGCCAGACTGTACCATATCCTCGAACTCTTTTTTGGCCGCAACTAATCTCTGTGGAGCTAAGCGGCGAGGGCGACAAGAAACGGGTGGGCCGTCAATGGTTTTTATAAAGTGCACAGTATTGTGCTTAATTGTCCTGGGAAATCCGGGCGGGCGTGTGATTTCGGGAAATTCTGCTAGCACTTGTGCGAAAGCAGAATTGGTCGACACCACGGACTTGACACTTGGTTGTTCCGAATGTGCGGTAGCGGCTTGTGTTGAAAGGCTCGTAACGCCATCTACAAGTATTTTGGCACGGCAATCTGGCAGGAGATGGTAGTGTGCCAAAAAATCAGAACCAATAATGGCAGTCGTGACGTCGGCGACCACGAATTTCCAGGTGAAGTTGCGTCGGAGACTGAAGTCAAGAGACAAATTAATGGTTCCGTAAGTTTTTATGGTGCTCCCATTAGCGGCGCTGAGGTCGTAGTCAGATTGCTTCCTCTGGTCTGCAAGCCAGCGGCGAGGATAACAACAAAGGTCTGATCCTGTATCGATGAGAAACTGACGCTTGGTGGTACGGTCGGTGATGAAAAGTCGACGGCTAGGGATGGGCTCGCAATCAGTTGCCGCCACTACTGACTGCATTCGGGGTTTTTTTGCTTCCAGCTGCAAGGACTTGTGCATCTCCTGGCCTTTGCGGCATACTTTTTATGGTACCAGCAGAGGTCAGACTCTACCGACCTGCTGTTAGAGGAACCTCTAATTCTGGATGACGATCTGCTTGATGGCCGGGAACGGTCAGAGACGGCAGCTGTTAGAGCGGCAACTTGGGCATTTAGGTTTTCGATCTGCGACATCATTAAGTCCAAGGGCGAGGAGGTGGACGCAGCAAAAACGTTATTAGGGCTTGGTTGAGCCTCAACAATCTTGTCCGCTATGTCTGCAATCCGTTCTAGACTTAAGTCGGTTTGAGCGGCAAGAATGCCTTGGACGTGCTGTGGTAAACGTCTTATCCATAGTTGTCGTAAAATGTTCTCATCTGAAAGTGTAGTGCCAGCCAGAGAACGTAGATGTCGAAGAAATTGGGATGGTTTTCTATCCCCGAGTTCTTCGTCGCTGAGTAGCCGTTTAACCCTTTGTTCCTCCGATGAAGAGAGTCTCTTTATAAGGGTATCTTTCAACATTTTATATTTCTCTTGTGCTGGCGGGTTTATTATAATGTCTTCGATTTCCCCAGCAATCCTGTGGTCCATTTGGCTGAGCACATGGCTATATTTGGTTTCATCTGTAGTTATACCTGCTAGGAGAAATTGTGCCTCGGCTTGTGCAAACCATACGTGAACCCTATCAGGCCAAAAGGGTGGGAGCTTGATAGCTACTCGGCATACAGAAGGCTCAGTTTGTGGTTGTGCAGCCTGATGCTTAGACTGTGAGGTACCAGCGCGTAATGCAACATTCTCAGCCTCAAGCGCAGCTAGGCGTGCTTGGAGTTCCTCCATAATGCGGGATGGGTTGGTGAACAAGGTTGTAAGTGTGTTAACAAGTACCAAACTATGCACAAACACCACACCAGAATAGATAGATCCCACAGAAAAATAAAAAAGATAAAAAAAAAGAAATTAAATGAAAAATAATAATAAGTATTACAGATAATTATGTACCTTTTATCAAAAAAAAATATCTACACTGTGAGTGAGTGGCGGGGAGACAATGCAATGGACATCAATATATAATCGGAAACAAAAAAAAAATACAGATGAAGTGGCAAGATGCAAATAATGACAGTTTATGTTACTTACAGCTGTTGCAAGAGAGACTCGGAACGCACATCACAAACCAAAGATTCATTCACCAAACTAATCACTAATGTTAGAAAGAAGAGAAAAAAAAAAGGAAAAATATAGCAATAACAATATGAATTTGTTAGTGAGTTTAAATCTATCTCTATGAATGCTATAAAATGGTTCTCTAATGAGTTTTTGTTCTATTCACTCTGTTAAACAGCTTACTGTTAGCACAATAGTATAGTAATAAATCACTAAATTGAAATATTGATCATACTTAATTAATAATGAGTTTAAGATTTGTAATTTGTAAAAATAGTAAGAATAATAAACACTTAGGTCTAATCGAATAAGTACTAAAAAAAAATTTTTTGCTTTTGTTAAGTCTAGTCTTAAGAAACACAGTGTGGGGCAACTAGTTGACCGGTGCTGCAGTGTTGTGAACTAATGACACAGTAAACCGCGTTTGTTAGCCGGTGTTGTCCGTCTTGTCTAGTCACTTAGGTATTGAGTGCCGTTTGCGTCAGAGGACGGCAGCCGCAGACAGGATTGTTTTCTTTGACGCGGCGAATTTCACTTCTTGCACATCACGTCGGGGTCACCACTTTGGCGGCCGCGGTCGTCGGTGAGGGTCTCCGTAAGGCACCGTGACTGGACGCAGACAGGGAATTTAAGGCGGCGCGTGCGCCGAACAAAACACTGTTGGTTTTCCAATAACTGTGGTATTTATAATATGTAATAACATCTAACATGTAACATGTAGACACCACGTAACATCGATAATTAGCGTAATGATTTTTAACAAGAAAACAACAGATAATAATTGTGTATCAAAATCTTTCCTTTGTTCCGTCGTCCTTGCAAGAGTAGACTTGTGTAGTTCATGAACTAAGTACTACAAGGAACTAGTTCCTGTCAAAGAACTAGAACGAACTATTCCTCAAAGCTCATAGTACTTCGTTCATTTAGTTCACTATAGTACACGGCTCACCGGCTGCTGTTGGCTCAGTGTTTGCACCTCGCCTTGGCACAAACGAACGAGCGAGACGAATATATGGAAATTTGATATAGGAACGAGCAGCGTAGATAACAATTTTAAAATTTAGGATATTTCGACATGACAGAATCACAGAACTCTAGTCTTTATTGTCATTACCTTAGCTATTATTTTTGTTTAGCTATTAAAATAAAAGTTCAAAAGTTTGGCAACGTTGCAGTTGTTATTTAATTTGGAAAAAAAATATTAAAAGCACTTAAGTTTATTAGTTCTCTAGTTCATTTCTCTCTCTATCAACGTTATTTGGAAATTTAGAAGTTTAGTTTTTTTAGTTTTCGGTGCTTGTTTTGTTAAGATACGACCGAAAAACCCTATCTTGTATATTTTTCAATAATTTAATTATATTAGAACCGCAATCCTAAGACTGCAAAGTATAAAGTAAAATCAAAATATAGTTCACTGTTCAAATTTACAGAAAACCCCGTAGGTATAATTCAATTCAAATAATAATATCCAAAGTACTCGATCATCTACGCTGTAAGGTGCTAAATGTACTAGAGTACCAAAAGAACGATCGCCTCACATAATTCATAGCTCTGCTGCTCCGAATCAACTACTGTACTAAAAGAACTAGAGTACTAAAAGAACTAGAGTACGGCGAAAGAACGATCGCCTCAAACTATTCATTGCTCTGCTGCTCTGAATCAACACTGAACTAAATGTACTAAAGGAACTAGAGTACTGAACTAGTTCCTTTGGCTCAAGGAACGAGATCGGATCGCTCCGTATAATGTCCGAGCAAGCACAAGTCTATGCAAGAGCTGTCAAGAAGGCTTCTTACCTCCTGTCATTTTTTGCGCGGCCTTCGAACGTTCCGAATCACGTTCTCCACACTATAATGAATTATTGACAGCTACACCAGAGGTCTTAGTTTGATACCCGTCGAGGACAAAACTAAATGAGCGATTCGATTAGTACGACGGATATAAAGCAGACAAGCTTTTCCTCTTCTATCTCAAACTGCTTACGATTGTCATCTTTACTGTGTTTTTTCATTTCAATTCTTTTCATAACGGAGACTGCAAACACTTACAGCGTTTCGCGTGATTAATTTTAATTAAACACATCCAAACAATGATTACTTTAACCTTTGCCTTTATGTAACCGGCTGAAAAATTTACTTACTCAATTCAACTGAATTATGTCCGCAAGTTTGGTTCTATTTGAATTTGAAGATTATATTCCACTTCAAGTGTTGAACCTTGAGGGATGAAGGATACAACGTATTAATAATTTATCGTGGTTTGATAGTTTAGCAGACAGCAGGATAATTCCATTTCATCGTTGTCTGCAGCCTCTAGAAGATCCAGTAGGTACATAAACCCTTACCTAGAAAAGACGGTTTTAGCTACGTTTTCATTTTCTTCGTAGTGTTGCGTAGATTGCTCCCTTAGTCGTCTTGTTTTCTTGCTTTTTTATGGAATAGGGGGCAAATGAGCAGACGTATCACCTGATTATTAGCAATTACCGCCGCGTATGGATACCCGCAACACCAGAGGCGTCACAAGTGCCTTGCCGGCCTATGGGGGATGGGCCTGTGGTATCTTCACTCACTCGGTGAAACACATCGCAAGCTCTATTTCACACCGGTTTTCTGTGAGGCCTTGGTATCACTTCGGTTGAGCCAGCCCATTCATGCCGAAGTGCGGCTCTTCCACAGTCTATTTGGTCTTTTAGTCCCGTACGTACGTAACGTATCCCCCATACACGGAATGATAACGGTAGTGATACTGTATCATCATTCCGCAGCACGTAGACTTCGTTAAGGTTGTCTTTGTCTTTGCTGTCAACAAACAGCAGAACCTTAAACTTCGTTTGTGAGTTTAGGATTATATACAATCAAGTCGCCTTGTCTGGCTAAAGAGCTCTAATTGTTAAGATGTTTGTGCTCAAATATGGTGGCAATACTCTATATAAAACTACAATTGTGACAAATAAAGAAATAGTCTTTGTGCCGCATTGTTATCTCACATGTCTTGGTTATAATAACATTACTATTTTTAACCTACTTCAAAAAAGGAGGAGGTTATCAATTCGACCATATATTTTTTTATGTGTTCGCGGATCCCTTTCCGTTTATGAACCGATTTTGGAGGATTCTTTTTTTAATGGAAAGGAGATATTCCAACGGTGGTACCACGATAACGACTCTAAGATCTGATGATGGCATCCAAGAGAAATCGAGTTGAACCTTCGAAATTCCTAGGAGCGACTAGTGCATTCGAAATGTAATAATGTATGTCAGGAAGTTGATGTGGATCTGTTTTGCACCAGTGTGTCACAACTTAAAACATTATTGTGTAACTACTACTTTCGCGAATAGCCGGATAGCTACGCACCGAAATTGCTGACTACCTTGGGATGGTATTTTTATTTAAATGTTGTCATTTTGATTTTTTTGGAGACTTATAATTGGCCATCACAATGTTATCCCTAGCTGTAAGTTTCTTTAAAATTGTAAAATAATACTACAGGCACATTTTAGATTACTTGCTAAAGTTACTTTTGTTTTGATTCTTATGTAGGTTTGTCAAATGTTAGATTAGATATATATATTATTTATACTAATGTAAATGGCCTATCTAACACTGAAGAATGTTACAAAAACGGGGGGAAATTATCACGCTACGGGCAATAGGAGACGCAAACTAGATTCCGTGGGTCGGCTAGTATATAATATACAGGGTTACTGGTTAAGTCGACCTATTCCCGTTAAGGTCGAGTAGTTTACATCGTTTCTGACTGATTTCATTATGAAACACCCTCTCCTAAATTTAATCGTCTTTGATTTTTTGTTAGCATGACCTGCCGAAATGTCTCTTCTCTGCCTGATGGAAAGCATAAACAGAGTCCAAGAGTTGTGGTCACCATACTCATTGTTCGTGTAGACAATGCAGCATGGTCACTCACAGTATGACAGGCTATTGAGATGCTTCTACATCATTAGATCTGCGGTCTCGCACTGACCGACGAAACTCGACATCACGAGTTAAGTCTTCTGTGAGAGGGTAGTGCCTAGCCGGTCTGTTCGTTTTTAAATAAGCGTGGCTCTGGTACCTATTATGTGTGCATGGTGTATTTGGCACTTACCCTAAGGTTACACTGATGCTCGTTATGCCATAAACAGCTCCTAGCTGCCAATTATAAAACCCAAACGAAGCTCCATTTAGATGCGACTTTTAGAAATAGGTTAACATTGAATCCTAAGATTTGTTAACACAGTTATGTACTTACTTCCAAGTGAATTAATAATAATAATAAGTTATAACGGTTTAACAATCAAACTAACAATTTTTCCTTATTTGATTTTATATGGATTTTAACCACTCATGCTTGAAGAAGTGTTATTTACCAAAGTTATATTGTATACTAGCTTTTGCCTGCGACTCCGCTATATTTCAAACTGACATAACTTTTTTATTTATGACCCGATTTAGATGAAAGAAACACTAAATGTTAAGTGAAGCAAACCACAACAGATTGGTGAAAATCGCATTCAAATCGGTTAAACCGATCCTGAGATTGGCGCGCACAAACGCACAGACATACAGACAAGCAGACAAAAATTCTAAAAATCATTGTTTTGGGTTCTATTGCGTTCATAAAGCCCCCCGTATATAATAGTTTTCCCGATATATTTTTCATGTACAGACAGCGACCACTTACGATTTTATTACGATTTTATTTTATATAATATATATGTATTGTTTTCTTTAGTACGCTAGTCCATAGTTAAACGACTTGATAGATTTTCGGCTTTGTAAGTATCGTTATATTAGTCGTAGTTATGATAGTGAAACTGGGTATATGAAAATTATTGGATTGCAAATATTTTAAGTATGTATTTTCGTTTAGTTTTTCAATAATTAGCTTGTTTTCGGATAATAAGAATTGAAAGCCTATTATATTTCGTTAGCATATTTTCTTGCATTATTAATTAAGCTAGTCCAATTCATCCCAGACATTGTTAAAGCTCCGTATAAGATGGATATCTGTTCAAATTGCTAACATCTGGTACCTATCTCAAAAACTAATTCAATAATATATAAACTCTATGCTTAAGCATTGGATGAGTACTGTTACATACTTATGAAATTATCATTTTACTTTGTAGGTAGTTAATTAAATCAACGGGGAGCAACAACCTTATAAACTTTTAATAGTACTAAGAGACTATTAACTAAATTTCTTTTAAATAAATATTCTTTGTAACTCATTTCTTAACGCAATAATGGAGGGAAATTCGGATCTTTCAAACGTCATGTTTTAATTTCGAACTTATGTAAACCCAATCTTCTTTGGGGGCACGCTAATTTTAGAAAGTTTCTATAAGATTTTGCAAACAACCTCCCCGCGTCCCTTAGCACTGTGTTTTGAGGGGAAAATGGATGGAAACCATTTTTTATTTTGTTATTTATTGGTTTAAAATATTCATATCTTTAAAAAACGAACTTACATTTTGGTGAGTAACAATATAAATATATAACTTTCGGTGACTATTTTGATATATTAGTTATTGAATAATCACTACAATCCAAAAAACAGACAAGAAGTGCCCTAATCGCTTTTTTGTTGCCACCCGTCATGGTAACTGTACTGGACTGGGTGACTCGCCAGCAGTACATCTAGCAATGAGGGCGCTTGGCTCGATATGTTTAGTATCCTCCTTAGCTGGAGTACTAGCTGGGTGAGATCATGTGAGAGAGTGAATGCGTACAATTCGACACGCGTGGTCAGTTCTAGAAGAACAAAACTAGGACTCGCGGTGGGCCCCCGTGCCGTTCCGGAAGTGGTCGTCTGGTCCCACCGTTTCTAGGTCTTCTTGGCCGCCAGTTTGATCCACGCCAATCTCACCATGATTTCATATTTTTTTTGAACGAGTAGTCATGATCTTAATCAAGGGGCACCGCGTGACCCCGCGTGCCAGCACAAAAATATATACCTGTATACCAAAAACAAAAAGAAAAGAATCAGATTTAAGTAGGGAACTGTACTCTATAGATGTCCCCTCTCAACTTCGCCATTGTGTGCGATGGATGATTCACGGGTTAATTAATCAATGACTCAGTATTGTAGCAGTTTTTGGCTAAGTTACTAGATTACAACTTAAAAGTAGTAAACTCTTATCGTTCTAATTACAAAGATGATTCTTTATCTGATTGTCATCTATTGTTTTATACAGTGTTTTGCATAAGAATGTTTGTTTGTATTATGCTTCAAAAACTCAATGAGTGCGACCAATGAGCTCAAAGTTTTTAATACGATGGACAAGGGCTTCGCGGCTTCTAAACTTGTTTTAAATATTTTTAGTGTTAGTAATGTTCTTCGTTTCTGATTTATGCAAACACAATGTGAGTGGCAGGGTACAGCTAATATTAAAATAACAATGACTGTTGTCTATGTTTCTTTAAGTCACGTATAGGTAAAACAATAACAAAGTGAAGTACCTACTCCTTTATTACTTAAAACATGCTTATATGCTTCACTTACGATTTACGAGTCAGTACTATTTTCGTACTATTCGATATGAATAACGTATACCTACCTATCTTACTTCTTGATAAACGACTTCACCGATTGAGGTAAAACTAACAGCATAGAAGTACATTTCGTCTGTTATCTCTAAAACAAAGTACCTAAAACATCCATTTATTGATGCTTTGCATGCTATAACGTCCGATTGTCCCCTCGCCTTGTCGTAATGATATAACCCATAAGAGGGTGGGTACATTATAAGATAGAGGTCACAGAGGGATAGAGGGTAAAGATAAAAATGAAATTTTGAATATTTGAGTCTGTTTTATGACAATTAAATTGTGATAAGAATTCATATACTATTATAATGAACACAGAAGTAAACAATTAAGCTACATTCATTATCTTGCCACCTTAATCCGTACTACAGTTGCTAATTATTTACATTATGAACACGTCATCAATTCACACATAGTTCCTTTATTATAATGTTTTTAAACCGGTAGGCTGTGTGTGAATCATCGACTCACCGGTACGATAAAAATATTATTATTTAAACTGTGGCATCGCATCGCGGACCCACCACCCCCGTCATTTGCCCGCCCGCACACAACTTCTGTACGTTCGTTTGGCGTAGCTCGCCTTGTCGCCTTCGCCTCAGTCCCCAGTTGCGTTTTGACGTTGCCGTACAGTGCACGGTTTAATAAACCTTTCCTTTCCTCATCTAACAACACTTAGGTAAGTTTTTGAATTTCTTTGTTAATATATCAGCGTAAAATTGGATCTTTTCAAATTTTTACATATTTATATTATTTGAGACATCATTAGTGATAGACATTTTTGCGTGTAGTGAATCCGTTTTTTAACGTAGACACTCCCTCAGGAACCGGCAATTGAGTATTGTGGACGAAGAAGGACTTATAGTAGATCGCGAATTCATTGATCAGGTTCTCAGTTTGATGTTCTAGCGTGTCGAATCGAATGAATCGAATTTTATTTGATGATAACGGAATATTGTTTGTTTGTCGAAAATGTGCACTTAAATGACTTCATTTCTTTTTACTCGCTTTTTTATCGTACGATCGTGTATTAAGCGGTTTATAAGCATACGTGGTTCGATTGTTGAATGCATATTGCTTATTATGATCTGATACGGCATTCCTTTTGTATTATATTTTTCTAGAGACGTGAATCTATGCAATGTATTTTACTCTTTCCCTACATAGTAGTATTACATTAACTAGGTATTAGGTTTCGAATTTCCTTACTACCTCCACAATAATTTATTTTATCTAAATCCTAACCACAATGGGTATTATGATACGATGCTCTAGTTTCCAATAATAACCCATACATTAAATATGTATTAATATAGGTACCTACACAGTGGTTTAATATAGCCATTGCTATTCGTACCTACATATGAAATTCATCGGTAACTTCTAACAAAGAATTTTAACAGGAAGATGTCTTGGGCGTCAACCATTAAAGAAATATTCCAGTGTCAAATAGTTATAAACATTAAAAATTGCATATGTTTTTTTTTTACAAAACCTCTTCGCAGTTATGCCTGCCTTCGTTAAAAAACTTGGCTAGACGTATGTTTTCTCTCTTAAAATTTTCGTAAATTCATACAGTGAAACATGGAAAACAACTTCAAACATAAAACGCTAGAGAAAAAACCCGAATTTACCGTTCTGTTTCGGTTCGTTTGCCATCATGCAATATATTATGATAATAAATACAATTACACGGCTGCGCTAACTATGCGGTGTCGTTCAACCTGAGATCTCGAGATTCAATCCAAAATTTTATACTTCCATTAACTATATACAAAAAAAAACATGCAAGCATTTTTATGCGTTTTAACACAATATGTTTACCATCACATCACTAAACGTTTTATGACAGTAATGTTGTTCTGAAGTGACTTCAAACCGCTTATGGTCGCCCTTAAGCTTAACTGTACCCATTGATGTGGTGCTAATGAACCCTAAGTTTTGTATCAACTGGCTCCTATAAATAGATATCTGACTAATGCACAACACATGCTTGACATACCCAATATTGTTCGTTGTACTTTTGAATAATAAATTCGTCTCGCTGGTAAAAAAAACGTCGAATGATTTTTAAACGAACACTTTGGCTGTCATAGATATTTTCTAATTCGTATGTCATTGTACTTATTTGACATTTGCAAAGAGTCCACCAACGAGTTGTTTTTAGGTAGACAAACATACATGTTTTAAAATATGCGCGGTACCGCGGTAGTAATAAAAATAAAAAAAACGCTTATTGGATAATTACTAAGTTTTAAACTGGTTCGTGTCATGGACTTTCGCCGCTTTCACGCATCATAGAGTATGGAGAAGTAATCTTTTACAAAAATCTTTAATTAGCTTATACACGATATTTGTAACTTTTGTATTTTTTTAAGGAATCGTGTTTTCAACCTACATACAACAATCAAATAATTGAAATTACATGTCTGTGTTTAATTAACTAATACAGTACTCACTGGAAATTTTCCTGTTGACCAGTTAATTAAAATTATAACATTAACGGTATAAGTTTAAAGGCGTGGCAGTCAAGTTTCCTCATACATACAGGAATAGTATGTACCACCATGGTATATAGATGTTGTTGTGTTAGTTTATAATGAAATCTGCTCAGACAGGACACTGGCTTGTGTGTAACAAGGACGGGAATACGCAGATGTATTTGCGAGAAAGAGTCAAAATAACTTCCCGAATACTCTTGAATCGATTGCACGGAGACCAAACGACGCGTCGCACCCCTAATACCTAACTGTTAGGGTTGTCTGCGGGGGATTTAATCAAATTAGCAGTTTAGGTTCAGAGGCAAGAAGATTTTGTTTAAGAATTTTATCCTTACTATATTACTTAAACGTGCCTTTATCGCAGACAGGGAAATTCTTGAATTCAGTTTTTTAACGACGAAATTATGTTGGTTCCTAAAAATCGCAATGAGAATGTATCAATATCGATCGTTAGGTATATTCAATGGCGGAAGGGTGGATTTTACCCCTCTTGGTCGTATATACTATGAAGCCCTAGGTACCCTATGTTGTTTTATAGATCAATAAACGCCGAGGGGAGCCGAATACTGCCGCAATGCCCACCCACGGGAATAATATAAAAAGGTTATTTCTTTTGCGGAAGATCTGAATGCGTATTTTATGAGACTACTGTTCGTAATTTGTTTTTTTTTTAGAAAATAGATAACAAGGCTTTTAGTCTAGTCGACTAATTAGGTTTGGCGAAAAGAAATTTTTAATTAGCAATGTGCATACTGATTTAGAACGTGGTATAAAAAAATGGCGCATCGACATTGTTTGCCTCTGGTATCCTCAGCCAGCCGTGCGATGTTAACTTTGAAAATCTCTTAATTGCGAATAGCTGCTGGACTTGACGCTCCATAAAGTTTGAGATGTATCTTCTTTAATATATGTAACTCTAGTTTGGCTGAGGTCAATGCCTCTCATTCGGTAATTCACACCATATTTGAATTTTAGTATATAAATGCACTAATTAGCAATTTATTATGTCTGCCAAATGTTTTTATTTATTCAAGAAATGAATTATAAATTCAATGTAATTATACAGATTTGTTTTTACGTTTTAGTCGATTTTTTATTCACTAAAGTTTGTTTAGTAACGGAAACAACACCAATAGACACAGTAATGAAAATGAAATGGTACCGTCAGAAAAGGAAATCAATAACATAAGTTGCAATAAATTAGACCAATGACTTATATATTTCATTTATTAAATTGAATTCGCGATGAATAAGTCAATAGATGCAATTCATCTATCATTAAAAGAACACCTAGCAAGTCATAAGTTATTGAAGAAAAAAACTGACAAGTTTGGGAATAAAAATTAAATTTATATTTGGCATTGGATGAATATAATGTTACTTTGTCCTTGGCTTATTGAGCCAAGGGGGTGCCATTAGTCGCCCTTGCCCTCTGCGAGGACCGGAGGGGAGACAAATGAATGTGAAATGCAACTCTATAATCTAAAGAGATATTTTATCATCAATACGTGCCATAAAATCGAATTTTGTAAGCGTTTACTGTTTCTACATGAGATTGATTAAGATAATGTTGTCTCTTTAGATCTTTATTCGATTAAAATTACATTTCATGTCATGTCTCTTAATTTAAAAAAGCCACAGAACATCACTAATTAATTATATGTTTAAAGTTAACTTTTACAATTGTAAGTAACAAATGTATTGTAATGTAATTGTAATTGTATGTGTTAAAGTAAATTAAAAGCTGCTTCGAGATGTTAACTTTCCCAAGCGCTGTGGAAATGAAGAGAATTTATGATGAACGATTGAAAACTCTATTTAATGATCGACTAACGTCAATCAACATTGTAGTTGTGTGCTTAGTTATTGAAATCGATTTAGGTTTTAAATACTTAACTCACAATTACTGCAATACTTGTGGAAGGAAAAAAAAGCAGTTACATGTTGTAAAATATGAATTTTCATAATATAATTTTCATAATTTATACTTCATACATTCCTAGTGTGCGGAAACATCTTGATACAGTAGATTACAAAACTACTCCAAATGCCAAAAGGCAATCTTTTCTGGGAACAAACATTTAGGGCAAGAGTTAAAATTAAACCTTGAGAACATATCGCGGCCCTAGAGACCTGTGCGTAAGGCGTAGTACTACAACAAGACAGGTTTTAGTTTATTATCTGAACAGACGAGGAACACCTTGGCATATACACAGGTATAAATAATGAAAGTATCAACTTGGTAAAGGATCCACTGTATGAGTCACGATTCAAACCTATCCGACAATGCCGTTGAATACAATGGTCCATATCGATTGTTTTAGTCGAGTGCGCTTGTTCGTAATTGAATTACATAATACCATAGTATTACTGTACTCTGGAATTTCTCAATAGTATAATATTACAAAAATGATTGTTTTTGTACTATAATTTTCATTTAATCATTTAGCGTGATTTGACAAAATCATGAGTATTTTCGATGTGTGCGAATTCAGTTCAGTTCCGCAGAACGGTATTTGTGATTAATGTACTATCAGTCTCGAAGCAAAATTTCTTCTTCTCCCGTTATTTCTAATCCCGTTTATAAGATTTACCAAAGTCATTCACTAGTATTTCATTGATTATAAATTAACGGATGTTTGCCTTCGTAAGGAACGCTGTTATTGGAACTAGCATTAACAGTAATAGGTGAAAATAATGTTGTCACATTCCATATCTTGACGACTGCCTAGAAAATACTATCGTAAATAAAACATAAGAAATTAATTTATGATATCTCTTTATCAATGTTATTAGTAAATATTTTTTTAAATCAACAGTCTATCTGTACAGATTCGTATTCCATCGATTATGATTATAAGGTTCAGCGACATGAATAATAAATTGTTGTTGTTTACCTGTTAGTCGACTAATAGACTAAATTATTGGAATTGATATTGGATATGTCAGTTACCTACAATTCAGATATTCCATTAAATGAATAATTATAAATTTTATGTGTAGGTATACATACGTATAATGAAGTCTGAAGATAAAAATATGCTAATATTCCATGAATATTATAAATATGACAATTTGTTAGAATATAATCTGTAATGTATAAATGTATGTATGGTTGTTACTCAAGACGCGACAACGACAGAACGGATCAGGTAGAATAGCATATTTGCTATGCTTCTTTTCGTCAATATAAAATATATTTATATTCAATTGATTACTGTACAGTTTTACAAATAGCAAAGCTATAAATTTTCGTAACATTAGCACATAAAAAGTTGATGTATTTTTAATAGAATATTCTGAAACAACTTTTTTATATATGTAGCTCTTTAATCTATTCCAGTCGTTTATGTAGATGCTTAAATAGGTACGAATGAGATAGATCAATGAACCGTTTGCGGATGTATTATTGTTGCTCTGACCACATTGGTAGCTAATATGGACTTCAAGAACTGGAAACCAAATGAGACCTCACGGGAATCAAGCACCAGCTATCAAATAAAAAAAGAATCGTTAAAATCGATTCACTCGGTCAAAAGTTATGAGGTAAGAAACATAAAAAAACCAGCGAATTGAGAATCTCCTCCTTTTTTGAAAACGGTTAAAAGGAACTCTGAACAGCTTCAGGACCACCTTATATTCAGAATTATCTAAACATAAAGATAATTGTAAAGTTGTTAATCGATAATATATATTATTATGTTAATATGGTGACGGATTAAAAGACAGACTGCGTCGCTAGTCTAGTGGTTACCGTAAGCAACTGCCAATCAAGAGGTCTCGGGCTCGATTCCAGAGTCGGACTACTCTTGGGTTTTTCTTATAAGAAATTCTTAATAGCAGCCCGGATTATGGAAGATGGCGGTATTTCACGCCCGTGCCTCGGAGAGCACGTTAAGCTGTCGGTCCCGGTTGTCATGAACATCTATGGCAATCGTTACTGGGAAGTCAGCGCCCTCAAATATACTCGCATCAGTTCAATCTTCGAATTCAGTTCGCCCTCAGGTTGCGGAGGTCCGATGCCAGTTGCTCTGTGTAAAAAGTGATATTCAGGTAAAAATGGTTGAACTAGTAGTCTGTGGGTGTCCTTAGAGCTGACGCTGCAAGGAAAAGGAAAACTTGAAAAACCTTTGCACTAACTCATCTAGCCAGCGTAGTATAGTAGGAAAAAGTCTACAAAAGACCGCCAAAAGTAAAAAAAAATATATTGACAGTCATAAGGACTTCCGATAGCAGTGGAAACTTTTAAATTGAGTCATCATGTCGATAACGCGGCGAACGATTTATGATTTTTCCCCTACCAAAAAGTGTTCAATTCTGCCAAAGTAGTATTGTGATGTCAGCATGTCGGTGACGCGGTGACGTGAATCCAAAAGATTTTCTTCTAGCAAAATGTGCTCAACGCGGCTAAAGCTGTTTTCACTTCAAAAATGTTATTCAAAAAAGGCGAGTGTTCGTTTGAATCATAGCATCGTCATGAATATTTTTCGTGAAGTTAGTCACGTTTAAGAAAAGCTAACTTGTTTTTATATTTCACCAGACTGAATTCCAGATATTTAGGATTGCAGCCGAGTCTCGCTATACATATAAACTAGGGTCAAAGACCTGAGCGAGCCGATATCTCGATATTTTTTTTATTTTGAATTACCTATCGGAAAGGAATTTCGAACACCCGGCGTTTTGCATATTACATTCTGCGTTAGTGACAAAAACGGCTTACATTATTTTCTGAACATACATAATTTGTTAAAATTATAATATCGTTCGTAAATAATTTCTTTTGCCAAATAATTTATTACGAATAGTTTATAAAGTTACTTGGAATACTGACGACGAGAATTATATCAAAAACAATATCATTCCAGAACTTGGAAGCCCGACTATTTTCAGAACATGTAATAGTCTTTTGTCCGACCTGAACCTTCTGGGCCGTGTATGACATTGAGAAAGAGCGGAAGGTGACTTTGATCTGCGTCCTTTTCAATAAATAGAAATAAACACACCCTCATTAACGTCCTAGTTTTAAATGCCCCCCAAAAGCTTAAAAGATCGACCATACTGAACAAAATATCTAAATGCTGAATAGATTACACATTTATTTGCTTACTGTTGCTCGCGGCTCCGCCCACGTGTTTGTCGATTATCGTGGCAAATAGTAGCCTATGTGTTATTCTGATGTATAAGCTATATTACTGTAAAGTTTCATTCAAATCCGTTCAGTAGTTTTTGCGTGAAGAAGTAACAAACATACACACTCACTCACGCATTTTTGTGTGTATAGTGTGATGTGATAAAACAGTCTGTAGGTAGGGAACACTAGACTTTCCAACTTCATAAACTTATTATGTTTAAAAGGCATTTTATACTACAGCTGTAAACCAGGTTTTTGTCTATATATATTATCTATATAAATTAAATCGTCGAAAAGTATGTAAGCCCAATCGGCTGCACCAAATTAAATAACAAGAAAAATTCAAAGATAACCGGAAAAGTATTCGTTTTTGTCCGAGACGGGAAGCTGAGACAGATAAATAAGTAAATATGGCGGTACGAAGTTTGCCGGGTCAGCTAGTTTTTTATAAAAGCTAATTTACTTAGACATTAATTCAAAGGTACTGTGAACACATCGCAACAAGCCATAATATCTAACTAAACAGAAACCATACTACCAGATTGAAAGCCATTAAAATGAGACGAAAACAACGACTCAATAAAAACTTTGAATGTAATGGAAAATGATTTGTAACCTCTAAAAAGAACAGGAGAAATTCCATACAAGACATTCAGTAATTACGTTTTTATAACTAGAAAATACATTTCTAAGTACAGATTCAATCCAATTGTTAAATTCTAAATATAAAATAACATTAACAAGACTTCATAGCGTCGTAAGCCTCATTATAAAAAAAAAGAAAATGTGACGTTATTCTCTATGATTTTCTTTTTTTAATTTTTGATTCATTCATTCCTGTGCGGTTCATTTATTTAGATCCTAGATCCCCTTTGAACTTTCTACCCTTCGTAGCGTAACCGTGAAGTGTATTACGCTACATCAATTCAGGGTTTAACGATCACGGTTGGTTGTAAAACGCTTACTTTTACCCTCTGATTTGCACGAATACTGTGCCAAATGACGCACATCTATACAGATATTTCCGGAGAACCGGCATTTACAATTTGTTTACCTTTATATTCCAGAATACAATGTTACATGTAAATTTCATTATTAATGCATGCCGAAGTAATGTTGCCATTCTTTGTAAAATTGTTTTTTTCTTGCCATTAGACAGATTAGACAAACGGCCAAGGTTGTCAATTATAATGTAATTATTCAACCTTTTTTCCAATTTAGGATAATTTTATCTTTCATTTATTTTGTATTCACAGCAATGCGAGTATGCGTTTCTTCTAGCCAAGCTCTAACTCTAATGACACTTGTCATCACTTACAATCTCACCCTTCTTCCTATTAGAATCTGGTATGCACTCGTACCAGTCATACCTACTTTCTTGTTCATCATTCAACTAACTGAAATATACGTTGATTAGTTGTACATGTATCCTTAGAGAAAAATATATAAATAATGATAAATGGGAAGAAGTACAGCAATCATCTAGTCATCAACAGGTTTTAACAGTTGTAGGACTTTGTCCACTTTTCCTTGTGCTGGTCTCTTGAGTCATTTGCTCCCGTTAAGGGAGCTCGACTCTTACGACACCACTATATGATTGGGTGGTAACACTCCGTTCTTAAACGGACACATATTGACTTTAATTAAAGGGCTTTTAAAAAGGACATATTTATAGGCAATTTAGTTCACTCCAAGATATGACAGCCAACATGATTGACTGAAATATCAGCTGCCTCAAGAACTGATATTTATTGTTGTGTCTCCGATAAACAAAACGTCTCATGCTAAACACAATACATATTATGTTCCATATAGTGTCAATTTCATTATCGAAATAAATCAATCAAAATTATCTTGTCGTTGTTTTAACAACTGAACTGTCGAACGTATTTATTTATCTTTTTCTTCTACGCCATTTTAGTATTGTTTAAAGTCGAGTTGAGTAAAATGTAAAGAAAGAAAGCGATTTCAAAAAGACAGGATAAAAAGATGGATTCTGTAAATAAGAATATGGAAAAATCAAAGAACTGATTAAAATAGAGCAATTTAAGACGCTCTTACGCTTCTTACCTAAATAAATAAAAGGAAAGGGGATAGAAAATGACGATATAACAGACGCGGTATGGGGCCCCATAATATTTTAGACAATTTTTTTGAAATAATGTTCTTTCGAAACAGATTTTTGAAGACAGCTGTTTAAAGTTATGTTAATTATATACACAAACTTGAAACTTAGTCTTTCGTTGTTTGACTTGTCAAACCTTGTTTTTTCGATTTTGTATCGGACGAAATACTATACATACGTGCAAACAACAAAAAATCACATCCGCAGTGAACTTGAGCAATGTTATCTATTACAATGTTTATTTTTTTAAATCCGACATTCTTTGTTCATTTTATCTTGAGTCGTGTCTTTTGTATTGACATTTTACTAGAGGTTTCTTTAGTATTCTATCACTATCGAATGTTGGCGCTGATAAATTAAAGGGCATGGTATAGATAAATGCGATCATGTGATTCTAGCACGCCTTAAATATTGAAGGCTAGAAAGAGGTAGGGAAGCATTTTCCTTCCTGAAGGAGTAACAATTAAAATTTTTAGATGCCAATATTTCTCATATGCCAGACGTCCAGACATGAATTAATTGGTTTCTCCCCGTATCAACAAATGCTTGTTCGAGAATTCGCGGCACCTACAAATTTACAAATTCTTTCTCTATTTAAAAATACATACGTTAATTTAAATACTTAGACTTCACACGTGAATGAAAGTTTCTTCTACTGTCCCCGTCGGCCTTTAAACAGTTTTCAAAACATTTCGAATTAGATTTTTAGTCTGATCATTAAATAGGTGTTTCGTGTTTACTCGCATCGCAGAGACAGACTTAGGTATTCGTTTTTCTATAAAAACAGACGTATTAATATACCGTCGAAGCTAACCACTGACATAGAACAGAGTTCTTCTACAAGGAGCGTTACCACAAATTGATTAGATGTCATTGGCTAACTCAATTCGAAATGTTTCAGGATTTAAATGTTGTGGGTAGAATATTTTTGACAAATGTTGCCATATTTAAAACTACTTTGAAAAGAAGGTTCTCTACTTAAATATTATCTATTTTGTGACCTGATTTTAATTTCTGTTTAATGATATGAACATTAAACCTTGTTAAAAAGTTTAACTGTTCCAATCTACCTTCTAGTGGAGGATTTATAATTAATTGAGGTATGTATCATCCTATCCAATACTTATTTTAATAATCTTAGCCCGTGAAAATCGTTAAGAATTTTGAAGTCTATTTTTGAATTGGCTATAAAGATTTAAATTATAAAAAAAGTGTGAGCAACGTCGATTGATGTACAAACACATTTATTAAAGCAAGGTCCTCCATGCCTAATCAGTATCTTGGAATCCATTTGCCCTGATTCTCATATAGACACAACCGTAACTGGTGAGTACCGTGCCATGTATGGACGCTGCAGCAAGCCAGCAAGGTTAGATGCAACAAACTACAGATGTCACGACTTACAGTAAACATCGGTATTTATAGCATCGAGCCTGTACAAGGTCATTTCGCGGCGTCAGATGATATCTGTGCCGTTCTCGATCATCCCTATATGACAATATCTATTGCATTGATCGTTGGAGGTTGGAATTTATTTGAATTTCGAATTATTTCATCTTAATTAATTCTTATAGTTTAGTCAGCTGGAAACGGGCGTCTCCTTACAAGAAAATTCTTGCCGATTATATTATGTCATGACGGGTTGGTATAGTCAAGGTCAAGCTGTACTTATCTTTGCAGTACAGTTTCATGCATAGTGTGCTCCCGTAGTCAGCTTTTGCGATCCCGGAAAGAAAAGAGTTTGTGACACTGTGTTCTTACACCGTGTCGTCATACAAATGTTAGTAAGGATTGCTTAGGTATTTATTTCCAGAGGCTCAGAGCACTGTCATTTTTCAGAGCCATTTAATTCAAAATACGGTACAAGCAAACACATGACCAAAATACTGTTAGCAGTCTGAGGAAGTAGTTTCCTAATCACCCATCTAATATTTTTTATGTACAGTTAACATTTGGCAGAAAATTTGGTATTATAGTATGGCGTGCTTATTAATTTATTTTGTATAGATAGAAATCTAAACTACGTTGGTAATTGGCTTTTTAGGATTCTCTACACTGAAGCTTGGACTACTAATTATACTAATATATGTACTCGAAATGGCCAAACATGATTTCCTGTACAAGTAAAAAGTTAAACTTGTAAGAGTTCTATCAGGAATACAGTTCTGCCTCTACTTTTAGTGCATAGTTTGCCTGTAGTTATTTTATTTCAGAACCATCGCAAAAGAAAAAAAAAATGTCTTTGGCAGAAACACAGATAAAAATATGTTACTAAGTGAAAAGGTGTGGCAAAAGAATAAAATAAAGTTTATCGGTATCAATGTCGTATCAATCATTGTGTACATTATCTTGTGAACAAACAAACATGGATTAAAATCAATGTATTTTTTCGCGGTCGCTTCGTAGTGCGGACATTGGAGAATTTTGTATACACGTTATCATTTGATGCAGCAGAGGAAAGTGTCGTTTTGAAGTGAAAAAAACAAACTCGAAAGCGATTGTATTTAATTATCATTATTCATTGCCGAGAACTTTTAAAGGTCCACAACTGGAAATGTAACTCTCTTTAGAAAGGAAGTTTATTATTACTAAGTACCTATTTGAAATGTTGCATCAATATTTAAGTTTAGAGCTAACGATGACTTGATTTTACAACTTACTAACAGGTCAATGTTTTAATACAATGCATTGATGCTACTGTTCATGAGAGTAACACAAAGATCACAATTAACCAGTGGTTATAAATCAGCAAAAACGGTACGTGTCGAGGCCAGCGATCTGCTTACGGTGAAATTTTAATAACTTTAAAACTTTCTACGGTGTCGGCCTCGACGCGAGACGTGCATCGCATGACTCACCAGTTCACTGTACGCTCCCCCACTGAAATACGGCAGACATCGCCTGCTATCAAGTCGAAAGTATTGATTCTACCAAATACCTACTTGCCAAAATGTACATGTGACTTAATTGATTTTGCTATTGCATAACAAGCAGTGCGTGAGAATTCACCATCACGAACAATTAATACATTACAAAATGGAGGTTCTTTTGTTACGTAAAATAAAATTTATAACAATGTCATAATCATATTGTTACAGACAGCGTAACGAAACACAATATTATCTTTTTTAATCTTTAAGATTATTTCGTTGTGGCAATTAAAAACAAACCATTTTGTTGACATTTTCAAAACTGACGACCATATGGCGCGCATGCGTTGTCGTACTTTTTATGGCGGGCGCCAGCCATTACAAGATTTACGTACCCGTTCTTGCGAGTTCTTTGCCGTATATAGCTTTGGAAAGGCACCATGACACGCACCGTTAAGTTGGTTAATCTACAATAGAACGCTGATTTATAAGACAGACACATATGGTGAAATGTAAATATAACATGCTTGTCTATTGTTGCGACTCCACGATATAAATGCCTTAGATATTCTTCGTTTGACAGAACTTGAAAATATTAGTCATATCCTTTCTCGAAGCAAAAAAAATGTTGTAAATCCACTAAGTAGGTATGAATCAAATATGACGCATCGTACATGTTATTTATCATGAAGGAACGCATAGCTTTCGCGTGACCAGAATAAGGTACAATGGTTCAAAGTAATGACGTCATCCTGGTTTTGGGCAGTGAATTATTCATTGGGTGAACTTTCTGTTCTGTGCGGTGAACCTTCTTATATTTTATATTAAAATATGCATTCAGCAGTTTACTGTTCTCTATTCACTATCTCCTTGTAGAATTACATTAAGTTGTTATAGATAAAAAAATATCGTAATAGCACAGTGGTGATTGCATATTATTTTGTTTAATAGTTTTTGGGACGTTTGATATCGGGGGTTTCTCCCGAGAAGTGTCCTCACAATAAAGCTTCAGATATAGCTTGATCTGGTATTTAGTATAATTAAGATGGATTACAGTTATTCATGAATCACCGGCACAAGATACGAGGTTTACATACTAGTTTACATGACAAATAGGAAATCATCAAAAATACACTTGCTTCTTTTGTCGCTTTCAGAAAAGTGATCACCTTATTCTTTTGACATCCAAAAAGGCGCGGACGAAACGTCCGTTCGGAAACGCCACAAATTTATTATTAGAACTGACATGTTAAGTTGTTTCGTTGACCTACCAAGGAGTCAAGTTAGTTACTGACTTTATCACAACCACAGGCATAATTAACAAATAAAATGAACGATGTTTGTACACCAATATTATTAGGATAATCCCTAATTGGATATTTTAATTATTTTATAGCAAAAGTGTCTATCTTATAAAGTTTCCTGTTGTCGTTAACCAATGTTTCCACAGACATGAATAACTAATAGATTTGTAGTATACATCTATACAAATAAATAAAATTGGAGTGTCTGTTTGTAATATTAAAATAACTGCTTTTTACTAAATGCATATGTATAATACACGGTACATATACTAAAAATGTAGTTAAATTTTTTTTGTCTGTCTGTCTGTTCCGGGTAATCTTTGGAACGGCTGGACCGATTTTGACGGGACTTTCACTGGCAGGTAGCTGATGATTCAGGGACTAACTTAGGCTACTTTATTTAGACTAACTTTGTCTCGCGGTACGACGATAACCGCGGGTAACATCGCGGGGTTCAGCTAGTCTGAAATATAGGAAAAAATGTGCGAAAAGAAAATTTATTTAACAATATTACTTTGAAAATATTAATATTTTCTTTAGAAAGATTTGAATATTTTCGTTTAAAAATTAGATGTCGAAGGAAATTGAAACCGATTGATATATTAAATCTTTAATCTATTGATATATTAAAAGAAATAATTCTAAACAAAAATTAATTAAGCATGAATGTCTAGAAGATAATTGAAAAAGTTATACATAAAATAAGTACTAATTTCCAGTAATTAACACGGTGTATCCGTTGACATTATCAGCAGTCAAACCTTGGGAAGGCTGTCAGCCATGGATGTACAAGAACTCCGTATTGAGGTCGATTGATAATTTTACAGCGCGATTTAAAATTGTTCAGTGTTCAAGGGTAGTTTCATTTATTTTTAAACTCACAGAGTTGGTGGTTAAAATGCGTTCCGTTGTACGCATCTGTCTTCATCTAAACGTAAACAGAGTACATTACTAAATGCAGTATCTAGTATCGTACACGAATGTATAAGATACATTTAGACTTATTTAAAACCAATGAATAAACATATCAAATAATCAAACTGTAAAAATTATTTAAGTTTTCTAAAATATCTACAAATATATCTACGATAGATATAAGATTTTATTTTAAAAAAAGGCAGTGTTTACAAACTTCCACTAAACTCTATGATCGCTGCTATTAAAAATTGCTCATAAAATGTACATCAAACGCTTTTGTTCGCATAAAACTCATATCTGAGACCGCCCACGTTTTAAAAGATATGAAAACTAGAAGAAAAAGAAACTAGAATTGTTAGTACCTAAAATTGGCCGTAAAACAATTTTTTTTTTATGGTATAGAGTGCAAACGAGCAGAAGTATCACCTGATGGTAGTCGATTTTCGCCGCCTATGGACACCCGAAACACCAGAGGCGTCACAAGTGCGTTGCCGACCTTTGGGGGATGGGAAAGGGGTGTGGGAAGGGGTTGGGGGTATGGGCCTCCGGTATCCTCACTCACTAGGTGAAACAACGCAAGCGCTGTTTCACACCGGTTTTCTGTGAGGTCGTGGTATCACTCCGGTCGAGCCGGCCCATTCATGCCGTGGCTCTCCCACAAAGTAATAATTTTACAAGTTATGATAACTTAGGCGGACTAAAGTAATGTCAGGTTAACGTTACTTTATTTTTTTAGACATTCACATCCTCGAGCCCTATTATATTCAAACTTTTCGAAAAAAATGCCTCGTCATCTAAGTTAAAGAATAAAATGAAATATACGACGTGACGAGTTTTAGGAGATAACTTACATACAAAGAAATATTACAAAGAAAAACATTTCTGTCATTAACGTCAGCCTTTAACTGTACTCTGCTGGTCATGCCTCTCCTTAGTCATCGAACTATTTAAGTACAATTTTAATTAAGGTCAGAATTGTATATGTTAAAGATATATTCTTGTAAAACATTGTTGTATTTATAGAGTTTGAGTTTCAGCATTATGGGTTGTTGATGAATTGACTAGCTTTTCTTTTCACGAGCAAATTATTCTCTCAGGAACTTTACAATAAGAAATTTATACAACCTATCATGGGACTAACCCTATACATCAAAACTAGTCAAATAAATCTCTTTTTATTCTTTTTGATCAGGTCGAGTAAAAGTTTTATTTTGTTTATATTTTCTCATTATATTTCTCTGAATATGAACTAATTTTTTATCATTCACATACAACATAATATATAAGGTAGCTCGTTTGTATTTTCGAACTATAAATGCTACTTTCGAACACAAATTATAGTCATTTAAGTAACTGTCAAACAATGTACACTTAATGTCATGTTGTTTTCATTTTGGGCACTCTTTAGTGTTAAACTGACTGAAATGACTGTTTGACTAATTTCTCGGTAACTATGTGTGATTAAAAAAACATTAAGTAAATGCTTTTTTGTCCTGTTGCATGAACAGTGATATGCATAGGTATGCAGGTAAGTGTTGTAATGGATGCTAAATTTTAATGTTATCACGTGCGTCGGTTGGTGTAAACTTGAAATTGTTGTTATACAGGTTACCAATACACACATAATAAGCTAAACCGGACTAAAAGTGTATAGAACCTACAGTAATGAAACATTGGTTCATGAATTTTTTTAGTAAATATTGCACTGATGGAGCATGGACAAAAACACATTTTTTTCGATAACTATCATTTTCGTCCACTGAACTTAGAACGTAGAACCGAATGCAAAATAGTTTTTTTTTAATAAATTATGGAAACCGTTATCGTTATTGATGTCATTTACATTTTGTTTTAACGAAATTAGCTTGAATCCGGGACTTGAATTCATGTTTTTTTTTTAATATTATGTTAACGTATTGGCATTAAACGCAACTGTTGGTGTTTTGATATTAAAATAACCACTGAACAACTCTTATCACTGGAATTAATTAGGTATGTGGAAATAAACGTGATATCTGCGTTGTTGCATTGTCTGCATTCGCAGTGAGTATGGTGACCACCACTCTTCGATTCTGCTTATGCTTTCCATCAGGCAGAGTAGTCATATTGGAAGGGCCATACATAAAAAATAAAACTGTGATCCTAAACATCATTACAACATCACCTATGTCTTTGTGAGTGAATGTGATTATACGTAATCGGTCCATCTATAGTCCAGTCCCATTAAGACAATTGTGTATAACCAATAACTTTGAATTTTAATTTATGAAGTTTAGACCTGGTCTTTTTCATCAGCAACCTTAAAAAGTCCTCAGCTAGATATAGGGCTCTCCTTACAAAGGAGGTTTTGCTCTGCTATGCCACTCTCTCGAGTTTGGTAGAGTGGTTTGTATAAGCTTTGTGTCAAACCGCCGCAAACCCCGGTGGGATGACGGCCCGTGGAGGTTTCCACACGTTACAAAAAAAAAAGAAAAAAAAAAGTTTTGTATCAAGCTTTCCTTTCTCTTGGCAGTAATGTTGTCCAGCTTAGATTATCCCTTAGCCGCTTCTTACGACACCCATTGGATGGGATTGGAGACACCAGATAATCTTAAAAATAACCGAATCTTCAAAATCTTAAGTATTTATTTAAATAATTTTCCTGTTTACAAAAACTCAATCGGTCTACAATTAGTTTTAATTTATTATAAGTTACGGTTTAAATGAATGAAAAACAGATTTGTGTTAACAAAGACAAAGAGTCACATTGGACACCACTTTGTGTGATTCATAAATTGTTGTTCTGGGTGTTCTTTTCATATGTTTGTAAAGCCATATGCGACACATGAAAAAAGGTTGAATATCAAATTATATGAATTTGGTAAGCAGTCAAAAGGAAATCGCGATTTCAGCCGTCAAAATCCAAGACAAGAAAATAAAATACATATTTTTATCCAAATCAACACGGATTAATGATTTGTGAAGCTCTACCGATGGCTGAATATTTAATATTAAAAAATAAACCGAGGTTATTGATCTTTCTACCGTTCATATCAAGTATTATGACTATAAAAAGATTGATTAATTTCCAATAAAGTTACATTTCTGGTATTATCTAGAAGTAAATATATGCCTGTTACCGCCTAGGATTGATGATGATCATTTTTGCGTATTATTTATGGAAGTATTGACAGTATTCTTTGGGTAGCAGTAACCCGCTCGCATGTCGTGATAAGTGCCCAGTAGTAAACTATTACATACTGCTTGATACCTTCTGACTATTCAAACGATCATTTTTTTAAATGTTTTACAAGTACAAAGTATGACGTGACTTTCGTCGTAGTTCGAAAATCGTCACATTTAGAAAACTGATAGAGACTGGATGCAACATTTTTTTTCTAAGTAATTACCGTAACGAGAAGTTACAGTTTTTAAACCGCCTCGTGAGCACCCTGATTAAACATCCTCACGAAACAAAAGATTGTTTCTGTTTCCCTATCCACAGGATATTCTAGTTTAGTATACATGGCGTGTTCTCGACAACAATGACCCGATGTTTTATTATGCGGCACACGTAGCCCTATGCGGCCACCATTCATTGAGCATGCGAACTTTATATAAAAAAAAACATCTATACCATAGACAATAGGTGGAAAAAATTTTTTTTTTAAATTATTTCCTGTAAAATATATATTAGGAAACACGAAAGTTATATCAAACTAAAGAGAAAGTAAAGACCGGGTGTTTGAAAAACTTTTTATAATTGTCATCAGAAATCATGTAGTATAATTTCTTTCTTTTTTTTTTCTTTAACGCTTAATTTGACACACTAAATTCTTATACGATTAAATTATTTCTGAAAGTGTATACCAAATAATACTTCAAAAGAAATGTTAAATTGTATGTCCAAATGTCTATAAATTATTTAGCAAATAAACAAGTTGATTTACAGGCCAAGTTAGTTTCTCCTAACTTTAAGTTTAGTTTCTCCCACATTAAACAACAAGTTGTAAGGGATAGTCCAACATATAATATTACAGGAAATCCCAGCACATCTGCACATTATAAAAAATAACTACTTAGTGTTGCAAGATTAAACTTCCTAACTTGAAAGAGGTGCCTAACCTCATTTTTCATGGTGATAATAATGAACAATTTAAATGACTTTCAGTCACATTTTACACTTCTTTAATACAATCCCAAGTTTTAGTTACCAAAATAATATGGAATGTGACCACCCTTATTCATCCCAAGAGTGTCGAAAGAGACGACTAAGGCAAACTTCACAGTAAAAAAAAAATACACCTACCCTACCTTCCTACTTAAATGTTACTGCAAAGTAACACAATTCAATTTATGGTTTAATTTATACAGGAAAAGTATATTGTGTATTTAGGCTTTAACTTATTAACGTTGAACTACCGAGTATAACCACAAAGTGATGTACTCGTATGTGTCACTACAATAGCCAGAACAATAGAACTCATTTAGGTCGAGGAAGGTTTACCAACCACTGACATTGCAATAGAGTAACGAAATGTCTATACACGGCATTTGAAGCTTTAGACAAAGGTCAATAATTCAAACTTGAGTTTGAATAGTTAGAAAGAAATAATGTTTACCGTTGGAGAGCTATGCCTGCCAAAGTGACTGATTTAACACATCAACAGGTTTTAACAGTCCATGCTGTGCTGGACATAAAACTCTTAGGCTCAGAAAGGAGGTTTTTGTCTATGAACCACGCTGGCCAGACTCGTTAGTCTATGGTTTGTTTTGTTCTCATCTCTTTGCCGTGATATCGTCCTGCTAGCTTTCTCCTTTACTCGTCTCTTACGACACTCATGGGATGAATAGAGGTTGTGAAACTCCGTTTTCTTAATCCGTCACCACGACTGATATGAAAGTACTGACAAATCTCTTAACTTTTATATAAATACAATACCCTAACGGATACATTGCATTAACAAGACATGCCTCATGTATAAAATGTAGGAGAGCCACGCTTCGGCATGAATGGGCCGGAGTGATACAGAAAACCGGTGTGAAACAGCGTCTGCGTTGTGTTTCACCGAATGAGTGAGGATACCATCAGGTGATACGTGTGCTCGTTTGCTCCCTATTCCATAAAAAAACTTTTAAAGTTAAGGCAATCGCAACTAAGATCAAGACTCGGCAGTTGTAAAATGAAAATAGAAACTTCTGATTACTATCTTCTGTCACTTATAACCTTGTTTTATATCATAAAATGCTTAATAGTGTTGTACTACGTCTCTTCTGTATTTATCTCACTATAAATAGAGGTTACTACAAGTTTATTCATAGTGTAGAATAAATAGAACACCATTCTCGGCAGTTGTAACACGTGGGTTGGGTAAACAGTTATCTTTACAATACCGGTGCGCGGTGGTACGCATAATCTGTAAGTATACAGTTAGGTCAGCGACGATTTGTAATTGAAGAGGTCATAGACAACCGTGTCTAAACTGGCTGTTGAAATGTCGAGAGACTGTGTGCAATTATTGACTTTGACAGCCAGTTAGCTGACGATTTTTTTTCAACTACTTCGACGATGTAGAATCTGTTGTGTTGTAAAAAGTCACCGTGAAAATTATGTTTACCTGCTAATGTATCTCCATCTTTTTTAATATTTCTTGGAATCCTCTTATTTATATTTGACATTTTTCATTTAGTTTTTGGAACGAAGTTCCTTATGGGGCATTGCGAAAGGGTACCCTAGCCGGCAAAAAGCGTCCGTAACGTAAGATTGACAGCCTCGGTGTCGCAATGGTAGCGTATGCGAATGCTGTGTTTGAGGTCTCGGGTTCGTATCCCGTGTCGGATCAAATGTTTGTATGATCTGGAAATATTTGTTTCTTCGGAGTTTGGATGTTTTTTATGTATAATATGTATGTATTTATTTTTAATTTAATTTAAATTATTTCGTAAACGAAAAATTTAGTATAGCGCCATCTGGAAGTTGTATCTATTTTTATATATTATGATAAGGATCGTCGTTCCTATCTGGTGTCCTCCGACACCACACGACTTTTTTTTGTGTCTAATAGTGACAATCGCATAGAAATGTTTAGTGCTAAATACAACGCGATCGACCCATGCTATGTTGTTAGCCGATTCGATTTAGCATCCTTCTAGTCAGTTCTTGTACAGGTGTGTGTTTTGTTCAACGTCTCAACTTTTGAATGCTTGAATGACATTAAGCTTCAGTCTATAACTAAAATTAATCATGTATCATACAGTAGGTACGTTTTAAAACTCAAAAAGAAGTCGCGTCAATCTATTGTATATTCGAGTGCTATGGATACATAGCCATTATATTACCAGGCGTACGACTGTCATGCCCGACATGAATCGATTGTCTTCGTAAACAAGGATGAATGGAGTGGCTCTACATTTGCCTATACCTGTATGTATGCGGAGCAAACACTTAATACACGTCTATGGTTATTTGATCTATCGCTTACGATTTTTTTTTTAATTTTATCCAATAATATGGCATGCTTCCTGGTTGTTCCATTGTAATGGTAATTTTTCACCTTCCAAAGAAGATAATGTACCACATAAAAACAACAGAAATGGGAACATTTATTTAAATTCAATAGACGTTTGTCGATTGAATGATGGCATAACTGTTTTGTCTTTCATATATTCTTTGGAGAATAAAACTTTTCAGAGTTAAAGATCTGACTTTCTTTAAACAAAAAGGCAAAAATAATAATAATTGAACTACTGACTGAGAATTAAATAGAAAATAAAACTTAGGCCAAAGTTATCCTCAAATTACGTTTAATTTATCCATAGAAGAATATGCAAGTTAAGTTTACTAATGTTGGAATGCTAGTTCTCGGAGGGAGTGTACCACTAGTCCTTAGAAAGAGTAGCATATAATTAAATACACGTTTTAACACGAAGAATGCGTAACTTATGTACTTAACTCTCATGAATGTCATGCTACCTGACAGAGTTTATTGTAACTTCGTTTAGCAAAAGCGTGCAATGAATAGACAATACGTGCATCAATGTTTTGAAACAAAAGTACAACCAAGGTCATTATTGCATTTGTCTATGGTTGTTCTTGCATCAACAATTACCATATAGTATCTTTTAAATTTTGTTAAAATGTCCAATATTTTATATTTGCAGATAAATCAACAAAATGGCCTGCTCCGTCGACACCCCCTCCCTAAAGGACCTGCCCAAGGTAGCCACAGACTTAAAGAGCCAGCTGGAAGGTTTCAACCAGAGCTGCCTGCGAGACGTAGACACTAATGAGAAGATCGTACTACCATCCGCTGAAGGTACGTCTGAATGTCTACAATCACGGATGGCGTATTGGTGTCGCCATCGCGCTGTTTTTAATAGCGCTGAGTGTGGGTTCGACTCCCACGTAGGAAAACACTGAGTTGTTGACAAATTTAAGTTTGGGCGTTTTCGGTTTCATGTGTTACACAAGATTTATTCCTGCAGGAAGGGGCAGGAGTTGTATTTAAAAAAAATCTAGACTCCTTACTTACAATTCTTTCAAAACGTCCCTATCATCAGCAGACGTACATAAATTATCTCTAATATATTGGAAAGCAATCCCGAAAATAGAAACCTAAAATGTCTAGCACTGTATTGAACGCTCTGGAACTATTCCAGAAGTCGTTAGATTTTAGGTGTCTGAGGAATGTTCGAAAAGACTGGAACAGTACAAAATTTATTAATAAACGTATTAGTAATTGTTTATAAAGGAAGTACTTTAATAGTTGAGAGGAAAACTTGGAAATATCAATAAACAATCAACAATACAAACACATTTTATAATAAATAGGCATAAAAGGAAGATTTCATGCCATAACCTATTTTGTTTTATATTTAAGACTAGCTGACCCACGCAACCTCGTTTGCGCCTTATATTGCCCGTAGCGTGAAAATTTTCTCCGTTTTTAAACATTTTTATTGGTGCTCCTCTCCTATTAGTAGTAGCGTGATGATATATACCCTATAGCCTGCCTCGATAAATGGGCTATCTAACATTGAAAGAATTTTTCAAATCGGACTAGTAGTTCCTGAGATTAGCGTGTTCAAACAAACAAACAAACAAACTCTTCAGCTTTATATATTAGTATAGATAAATACACGGGCATAGACATAAATGTCTTTAGTCATTGGAAAGAGTTAATGGTGTTCATTAGTAACCCATGACTCATGATGCCACCTGTCTTGGATTCTGTTTATGGTTTCCATCAGGCAAAGTTGTCATTTTGGCAGGACCATACATAAAAAATAGAACCTGTGGGGCGTCACCCTCAGTGGGTTTGCGATTATGCGGTTGCGGAACTGAAATCGGCCAGGCTGTGCCTGAAATAGTAGTCCGGGGATCGGTTTGTATTAAGACATCCGAACAATTTACAAAACCTACTGAGTTAGTATTATTTCGAGTTATAGTGGTCTAAAATTATAAGCTAGATTGAATCGATTAGACCTTAAACGCAATGGATAGCATTTTCTAGAAACATTATTTATCTGCTAGTATAAATGCGGGAGTTCAGATAGATTATTGTTAACTGATATGGATTTAGTATAAAATGTAAGCCACTTGGATCCTGGAGAAAAATAAAAAACGTCGACATTGTTGCCAGGAATATCACTTGCTAAAGTATCTACACTATAATTTTTAATTAAACTTTGCTTAACTTAGCTTAGCTTTAAAAAAGCATTTTTGTGGTATTGGCGATTTTAGATACAGAAAGTTTTTTTTGTGATAAGTGTTATATTAAATCTGCGTTAAAGATTGTATTTGTACAGATGAAATGTAAGATATCTTTCGATTTTGTAATGAGGAACTTTCTAAACTTGTCTTGATATTTTCCTTTTATTTTTATTAGTGGAATTTTGTTGTAAAAGGTATCTCTTAACAAATTTTAGTCATTCCGTTGCATAATAGAGTTGATTACTACACCATTACATTTAAGTCCAGCAAAATTGGAAAATGTTACGACATGAGTTCGAGAGAAGTTAGAATGTCAAAGTCACTAAACACCTAAAAAATGTTAAAATTTTGATTCAAACTTAAAATTTCTATCAATACTTTCTATATATACTACTTCTTCTGATGAAATGGCAATCAGCCGGATCTCTCGGATCAGCTATTTCTGCCAATGTCAAGTGTTTATAGTCTTCAAATCATAAGTCTTCAAGTCTTTAAGTCTTCGTCGTGATGAAATTAATGTTAAAAAATATATATAATATGGATGAGATAAAATGGGGACCGTCTTTCGAAAAAACAAAAAACGATCTCCCTATCTATTTATAAAAAGTGTATTTATTATTTTGACATGGACGGAAACGTGGACACTTACGGTACGGCTAGTTCACAAGTTGAAGGTCGCTCAGCGTGCTATGGAAAGGGCTATACTCGGCGTTTCTCTAAGGAACCGTATTCCTATATAATATTAGGAAAATGAATTTGTGAAAATCTTAAGAAAAAATTTTAAGATTTTAGAAAACTGCGTTCGTTACTTTTTAAGTTTTATTTCAAAAGAGGTTTTAAAACACGTTACTTTTTCGAGAATTATTTTGGTTTTATATTTACTCCGTTTGGACAGTAAACAACACATATTTATGACGTTCTTACTTTATTCAGGAGACGTTTTAAGGAAAACATTATGTTGTGTAAAGTATCGTTTTGTCGACAATCAAATATCGTCGAACTTAAGTACTTAGCTAGTTATCGAAATTCCACTTTGATGGTATCATCGTGCTTAGGGACCTGATGGTACTTGGTACTAATGACAACTTAATGCAAACAGTACTCAGGTGTAATCAGCCTACTAAGTGGTAAATCGGAAATCGTTGTTTATTTGAGGTTAGATTAGCCGCATATACATATAAGGCACGGGCAGCCCATGTAGTTTAGTCTTGTGATGTACCTTACGCGGAAGTTTTAGATTCGACTGCTAAATCACGCAGAATTAACTCATTAAGAGCTGGTGAATTATAGTAGGACTACGTATTATTATGTTATACTAGCTGAACCATCGGTGTTACCCGCGTTTATTGTTGTACCGCGGGTAACGCCGCGGGACAGAGCTAGTCTAAAAATAGCCTAAGTTACTCCCTGGATCATCAGCTACCTGCCAGGGAAAGTCCTGTCAAAATCGGACCAGCCTTTTCAGAGATTACCCGGAACAAAGACAGACAGACAGAAAATGTTATTTTGGTACATGTACCGTGTATACATACATATGCATTTAGTAGAAAGCGATTATTTTAATATTACAAACAGACACTCAAATTTTATTTATTTGTATAGATTGTATATGCTACAATAAAAGCAATCATAAACACGACAATTAGAATTCTGCAAAGGATTTTTTCCGTGATATTGAAAACAAATACTTATAACGTGTATCTCAGTATTTTATATTTTTTTTTTAAAATATTTGTGAAAAGAAATGTGTAATCTAAGTAATATCTATCTATTCAAAGTTAATATTCCTAAAAAGAAACGCGATAATATATCGTAAAAATAGATAACATTGAAATCATAACAGTACCGAAAGAGTATAGTTAAAATCAATAAACCCAAGCCCCCTCGCTGCATATTTTAATTCCTGGCAACACGCACTCACCCGCCAACCCTTCGAAATGTGTATTTGGCGAGTGCACTTCTATTTCAAATTATTTATTTACATACCAAACTGAGTTATAGCCGACCTTTATGTCCGAGACACGTGTGTCGTTTATCATTATTATTTCTAGCGATATATTATTTATTATTTACTATCTGGAAACTGGAATGGTATCAAAATACTTTAAAGACTGAACTGCGCAGTTACTCCAAAATTGCATACTGGCTGGCTGACTCATTAGTCGCCGTTTAAAAACAAACATCTCATGACTCACATCGATAGCAGAATAACAAAAGAAATTTCGATTTTACAACAGACGTAGCGAATGAAAAGCAACACAACGCGTTACTTCAAGGCGTTGAACAATTTCAACCATCTTCCCTAAGGAAAACGGAGACAGTGGAAAAAATCGTGCTACCGAATGCATTAGGTATATAAGTGGGTGGAATGGCGCGCCACTAATAAATAATACGAGACGCAACGCCTGTGAGACATGGCTGCTTTGCTCATCGCATTCCTTCTATATTTAACTGGGGAACTAAACCAGGGGGACAATAGGGATGCTATTAATATAAGTACTTTTAAAGAATTGCCGTTTCATCTAACTATTTCCTACTAAAATAATAACGACCCATGTTTTTCTAGACGTTGTGAGAGTGCGCCAAACATGTTGATTGGTAATTCCTTTTTTTAAATATTTTGTCTATGGTTTGCAGATGTTGCCACAGAGAAAACTCAACAGTCCCTGTTTGCTGGCATTGAAAAGTTCGATGCAGCAAGTTTGAAGCATACAGAAACTCAGGAAAAGAATCCTTTACCAGACAAAGATGGTATGATAAAATTATTATTTAAGAAATGCACTTTATTATGCATGTAAATGTGCGATATACAAGCAAAATTTATTAAAATCATTTTATTTAAACGTGGACTAACCACAGATTTTGTTTCGGACATATTTTTTTAATATTTATTGTATCACAACACTGTTAATTTAATAACTTATTTAAATCATAAAGACCGCGTAAAAAATTTACGTACGCATGTACTTAAATATTATGTAATGTTATAATTACCCTTCCTTATCACATAATTATAAGTAACACAAAGTCGATATTTATTTATGTATTTATAAATTCCTCTTTGCTTTATCTGTGACCTAAATGACCTGACACGCTTCTGCTCCAAGCACTGCGGCGAAGAAGTCCATTGACAAGTTAATGTTGCCATATAAAAAATATGTGTGAGACTTTAACCGACGCTTATTTTATTTATATATTATGTTTTGCCTTGCACGAATTTGCTTTGCATCAGTTGTGGCGGCAGAGAAGCAGCACCAGAACTTATTGGAAGGCGTTGAGCACTTCGACAAGACTCAGATGAAGCACACGACGACAGAAGAAAAGAACCCTTTACCGCCTATTGAAGGTTTCTGTTTGCCTGCTTTTTATATTTTTTCCGCAGCAATATTTATATTTTGCACGTGCTGCTTATAATAAGATGCTGTATTGTACAGATGATATGCTTAGGATCTCTGCGTTTATGTGCCACTTACTGGGTTCAAATCCCTGGTTAACGTGGCTGGTATTATACCACTATACACCCCTTTAAACTAAAAGAGAATGTACGTTAGTTACAATAAGGTTAAATTTGCTGACTCTAAATGTGGCGTATATTTAGAAACTCTGGTCGTCTCTAGGCAATCTAGCGTCACTTTGCTACAATGTGGCAAACCTCAGATCATAGCGAATCAGCATTAACTCCCAATATCCAAAGTAAAATTCTCAGAATTGTAATAAATAACATCTCCTATCGCCCTTTTTAGCAGTTAATCGCAAAAGATTTATCGACTAATCTGGTTATATTGAAAATTCTTTCATTCCGAATAGTCCTATGAAGATAGAAATTAGGAAAAATGAGATCAACACACTGTTGATACTAATTAGATAATTATCAGTTTATAGACGGTAAAAGAAAATAATTTATGAAAGTTTAGGCGAATTTAATTTGATGATTCCATTGTATAGGAATTGCAAGTCTTACAAAATTAAAGTAGCATAAGTAACTGTAGGTTGTATTATTTTTCCTAGAAACTATTTTTATCCTTAAGGATTTATTGAGGGATTAGGTGACTTAGAGGAAATTTTAATTTATAATTTCGCTTCTTATCATGTTTCTCTAACAATTAACCTTACTCATATATAATTTAACTAGCCGACCCACGCAACCTCGTTTGCGTCTTCTATTGCCCGTGGCGTGATATTTTTCCCCCGTTTTCGAAACATTTTTCATTGGTCCTAGCGTGATGATATATAGCCTATAGCCTTCCTCGATAAATGGGCTTTCTAACACTGAAAGATTTTAAAATCGGACCAGCGGTTCCTGAGATTAGCGTGTTCAAACAAACAAACAAACTCTTCAGCTTTATATATTAGTATAGATTACGGTTTCTTTCCATGTCAGTGATCCTCATAGTGATAGATAATAATAAATTAGCAACATTGACACTAACATGGTATTTATAAACTCCGCAGCTATTGAAGCCGAGAAGGAGAAAAACAAGTTTTTGAACGGCATCGAGAACTTCGACCCTACCAAGTTGAAACACACTGAGACTTGCGAAAAGAACCCACTGCCCACCAAGGACATCATCGAACAGGAAAAGACGGCTTGAACAAGTCTCCCAATAACCACCAGCAACTATATCTCGCTAGTATCGCTCGTATTTTAAACTCGATGTAAGTTAGGCCGTTTGCGCTGTCCGTTTCTGAACGATCATCTCGAAAAAAAAAACAACTATCAAAATATTTTCAAAATGGACGGCGGGAATCGGTCTCTATCATTAGTTTTAGGAACCAAATTTTCTATGTCACTTTTTAACGGTATATGTATATTTAATAAGTGTATTTTACGAACATTTTATAATTTATTTTATAATGAACGAATATTTAAGTATGAATGTAAAGTACTGATTTTATTTAAGTCGAGAACACACGGCACTTCAAATGTAATTCTGATATAATTTCCGTGTCCTCTTGTGTTCTCTTTTAGTTGAGATATGGTCATGAGAATTAAGCATCGCGTGTGAGCTCTGGTCAATAAATTCGGAGTGTAGTTACCAAATCTCTTTGGATCCAAATTCATTTTTATTGTTTTAACTTTATTTCTGCGTTGATGTAGTATATGTATTAACTTAGAAATATGTTACGAATCATCGAATGTAGTACTGTAATATCACTTGCTCAACCGTTACGGTGTAGTTCGCTCGAATTGTAGACGACATACAGTAGCTTAAGTGATCATGTCTGTGAACAAATAAATTTTATACTGTCATATACAAATCCACAGATTAAATAAACATTTTTCCATTTTTCTAATAATGCTGACGATGCCAATAAAATTTTACCGGGATTTTGTATGTTTTACAGACGGTGCTTTTTATAAATATAGAATTTAAAAAATATTTGTTTTATTACTTCACACACACACTTATGTCTTTTATCTCCGAAGGTAGTGGACGAATAGATGACTTATTATTAAATAGGCACATACATTTCTTAATCAATATACCTTATATTTCTAAATATATACATACATGACTAGTAACTTTGTTCGGCAGGCTTTAGAAAAAATACAGACTCACAAGGTCTCTTTCCATCAGGCGATCCATTTTTTCGTTTGTCTACCATTAAAAAAAAAGATAAAAAACAAACAAATTAAGATTTAGAAAATGATTTAACTTCAAGATTCTAGGACAATGTCTCAGATCTTGAGTAGTTTACTACATTGATCTGATTTTGTGATATTGTCTGTAGTGCGTAACGTCATTCTTTACAAACATGAAATTAAAAGACACACAAATTATTAAATAATGCCGCTCAGCCGCTGTCCGTTGCTATTTATTCTCTTTTACGAAACAGAAAAACGTTAGGTAGGTATAGTAACAGTTAATTTCTAAGACTATAGTTTTATGTTTAGTTTTATTCATTGGAGAGAAAGTTACATTGATGGTTGATTTTATTTATTTTGATGTAAGTATGTATTACATCAAAGTGAAAATAGTAGATAGATTTAACAGACATAAACTAGTAAAATTTTGTAGTTTTGATAAACTATGACGTCGGCACTCAGAAAGTCACGTGACCGCCTGTTTTCGCGATTCATTTGAATGTAAATATAAAAAAACATGATTTTTTTATATTACAAGTACAATTTTAACAAAAATAAAACCGACTTCAAGGTTCGACTCGATTTCTCTTAAAAAAAGAATCATAAAAATCGGTTCATAAACGACGAAGTTATCCGCGAACACACATAAAAAAAAAGAAAAAAATATACGGTCGAATTGAGAAACCTCCTCCTTTTTTGAAGTCGGTTAAAAATGGTAGTTTTTATATAAAAATATTTTTAAATAGTTTTTAAATAGAAATATTTTTGGGAGATGTCTATATTAATTAGCTAATAATTATCAAGTAGCCTATTACACATGTAGGTACCTTACTCTTGAATCACTAATTTTCTTATAAAATTTAATGTCGGACATCTAACACACAACGCCATCTAGTCCCAAGTTAAGCAGAGCTTGTGTTATGGGTACCAGACAACCGATATAAATAAATACATCTATTTTTTTTTTTGTAAATACATACATATTGTACATAGAAAACACCCAAACTCCGAAACAAATATTTGTAGACCATACAAACATCCGACTCGGGAATCGAACCCGAGACCTGTTGATCACCAGTCGCACACCACCAACGAGGGACTCATCAATATAAAATTCGTTGAGAAGTTTAAAAGATCTAAGCGATAGCGACTTTATTGTAGACTAGCTGAACCCCGCGGTGTTACCCGCGGTTAATGTTGTACCGCGAGTAACGCCGCGGGACAAAGTTAGTCTAAAAAAAGTAGCCGAAGTTACTCCCCGGATCATCAGCTACCTGCCAGTGAAAGTCCCGTCAAAATCCGTCCAGCCGTTCCAGAGATTACCCGGAACAAACAGACAGACAGACAGACAAAAATTTATTTAACTACATTTTCGGTATATGTAACGTGTATACATACATATGCATTTATTAAAAAGCGGTTATTTTAATATTACAAACAGACACTCCAATTTTATTTATGTGTATAGACTATGTAACTAGCGACCAGGCCTTGCTTCGCACGGAATTATTTGAAATTGTCTGATTATCTCCACTACAATATGCATGTATACATGTGTAATATAGTTGCCCATAACAGATTGCCTCCGGGCGATAAGGCGCCAATTGTACTTCCCCAGTTTAAGTTTTCTTGTTTAAGTTAATCCTGTAACGAATCTGGTACAATAAAGATATTTATGATTACTATAAACCTTCCTTTTTAACCACTCTGTCGATTGTTGTATACTACATTAAAATCCGTTAGTTTAATATAGTTGACTTCACTGTTGGCCTAGTGGTTTTTTTTTCTTTTTTATTTATTAACAACAAAACAATACTGAGTTACATATTTGTCCCCCAAAACCTGGTTGATGGTTTAAGCGGTCGCTACGCCACCTTCTAATACACAATGTGTTGTAGATTCAAATCCCACATGGGACAACACTTTGTGTGATCCGCAAATTGTTGTTCTGAGTCTGAGTCCTCCTTGTGTCCGTTTGATGTATGTTTGTAAAGTCCCCCGTGACAGGATGTATATATACTTAATGCGGGAGTTGTCTTTAAACACAAAACAGAAATACCTACCTACAACTCATAAAGTTACGCGTTGCAACGCTTACTAGTGACACGCGCATCACGCTTACTAGCCATTTCTACTTATCTTTTTTTCTGTGTCTTTAAAAATAAGGCGGCCAAGCGCGCGTCGGTCTCGCCCATGAAGGGTTCCGTAGCAGTAAGTAACATAATATGTATACTATTTTTTTGTATTTAAGTTGATTTTTTGAAAGGTAAATTGCGGTTTACGATTTATGACGTATTAAAAAAAACTGCTTACTAGATCTCGTTCAAACCAATTTTCGGTGGAAGTTTGTAGCAATGTATCATAAATTCATTTTAATTTTATCGTTCTCTTATTTAAGAAGTTACAGGGGGTGGGACACACATTTTACCACTTTGGAAGGGACTCTCGCGTACACTATTCAGTTTAGAAAACAAATTTATTAGAAACCTCAATATCATTCTTGAAGACCTATCCATAGATAACCCCACACTTATGGTTTGATGAAAGAAAAATTTTTGAGTTTCACTTCTAAGTTTGGGGAACCCCAAAATTTATTGTTTTTCTATACAGGGTGTAACCAGACGTCTACCGAAAACGAAAGAGGTAGCTTCAGCACCCCAAAACCTATTAAAAAAAACAAACAGTTGACCTTAAAAACAATTGTAGCCGGAAAAAACAATGTGTCAAGATTTTTATTCATTTGAGAGGCCAGCAATGTATTGCGCGCACCGCGTAGCTAAGTGAATGACTATTTATTACAATTTAAGTACCTACGCGTCGGTACAGTGGCTTATGCTTACTAACGAAAGTAGGTGTGTGTGTGTGTGACTTTATACTCTACGTACCTAATTCTGCGGTAGCCTCGGTCGAACCAGAAATGGCATCAACTGTTAGTTTTTAATTACCAGAGAAAACTAGGGGCGGATACAGAACGTGTGTACTTACATAAAACACAATAATAAAAATGTCAACCAAGCAAAACAATAAAGTTATTAACGTTTTTAAAATCATAAAATACGTAATTGATTGAATATTATTATTGCAACGACTTCAAACACATTTAGGTCTATGGTTAAATAGTTAAAATGCCTCATTATACTTGATTGTAATTTTAGTAAAATGATAGAAGCGAGAGAAAACAATTAGAGCCACCGTAGAAAGTAGGTATCAAGCGACATGCACTCTGCGTCAAAGCTAGCAAGTGACTGGCGAGGCGGCAGCGCGGGCGCCGGAGCCGGCGAGTGAGCTCCCAGCGGCCGCGCGGCCGTCCGCGCGTGTAGCGACAGAATATCATAAGGAATGCATGTCCCTCTTCTACATACTAATTTTATTAAAACATAATATTTAAATAATACATAAATACTAAAATGTAAAACATGAACCCGCTACAAAATCATAGTATTTAGGCAAAGTTTTGGGTAAACTGAGTAGCAGAGTGGTACCTACCTACTTAACACAGTTTTTCAATCACACATTCAATTTTATTTTACGAATCTGTTTTTTAAGTTTAAGTAATCAACTGGTAACTACTACAGACCTTAATTTACGTATTTCATACATACATAATGCTTAATGTTGCATACACGAACACACTATTTATTAAATTCACTTTTAAACTTTTTAACCTTCACTTCATAAATCCACAGGAGTTGATAGGGAGACTGTTTACACTGTCAATTTAGTATTCCTCATTGACCACATACGTTCGTTGCGATGGTTGAACAGTGTCAATATAACAGACATGCACTTAACGAAGTCATAATTGAAACTGACGGACTGACTGGTCGTGACCCCTCCCGCCCTGCGCCCCGCGGCGATGCCGCCGCGGTGACGAAATCAACACTTGTAGTCGTGTATAAAATAAAGTTTTGTACCTACCTAATACAATATTATACGCATCTACATAGACAATTGTTTACGCAGATGCACGCTTCATAAAGTTAGGGCCTTAAATTGTATTCATTGTTAATGGCCACCTACTTTAATCTTTTGCATTTTTTTAGAACTTAGGTTTCTAAGAAGTTCTGTTTGTAAAATGAAGGCGGGCTGTGCTGTCTAGGTACTAGGTTACCACCTGGTGGTTGCAGCATTATTAACTAGGCAGTGTTAGTCTTATTTGTATTATCAGTAGGTACAGCGCAAATGAAGCGGGTCGAGGGGAGACCGGCGCGCGCACGTCCGCCCGCGGTCAATGCACCGCGCTAGCGCACGGTACGTTGACCTCCCAGCCAGCTGAGCGATATTAAAATACATTACTGTTTTATTAGTTTAATTTGTTTTTTGGTTTTCTAAATGAGATAATTATGTAGTTAAGGTCCTATTATGTTGTACTATGTGTATGTAACCAGAAAAAACCAAAAAAGAACTTAGACAAGTTAACATATTTTTTGCGTTTTTTTTTCGCTAAACCTATTCAGTATCATGGTCTGAATGCAACCCCCAAGTTTTCGGGAGCAGTCTTTTTACACCCTGTATTTTGATATATTGTTATGTATTTCTATTTTTGTGTGAAAATCTTAATGTGGTTCACAGAATACATCTAATTACCAAGTTTCAACATTATAGTTCTTATAGTTTCGGAAACAGCGGCTGTGACATACGGACGGACGGACAGACGGACATGACGAATCCATAAGTGTTCCGTTTTTGCCATTTTGCTACGGAACCCTAAAAAAAGAAAAGATCTAAGTGAACCTACAGTGGAAGTGACTTCATTATATAGTATGTTAAGATAAATATAAATAATAACAAATAAATATTGTCGGACATCTAACACACAACGCCATCTAGTCCCAAGCTAAGCAGAGCTTGTATTATGGGTACTAAGACAACTGATAAAAATACATATATACTTTTTTTTTGTAAATACATACATATTATACATAGAAAACACCCAAACTCCGAAACAAATACTTGTAGATCATACAAACACTTGGTCCGACCCGGGAATCGAACCCGACACCTCATGATCAGCAGTCGCACAAGCCAACCGCGAGACCAACCAGGTAGTAAAGATGATTCAACAAAGAGTCATTTCGCCTGCTAGATATCAAGATAGCGTGATTACTTCTCAAATTCAAAATTGACATAACATAACATAGCTTTACGTTGTGTAACCAATATTTAGGTCTCATTTGGTCCATATAAATCACTAGCTGACCCACGCAACCTCGCTTGCGTCTCCTGTTGCCTGTAGCGTGGTAGTTTTCTCCCGTTTTTGAAACATTATTTATTGGTGCTCCGCTCTTATTAGTCTTAGCGTGATGATATAAAGCCTGCAGCCTTCCTTGATAAATGTACTCTGAAAGAATTTTATAATCTGACCTGCGGTTCCTGAGATTAGCGCGTTCAAACAAACAAACAAAGAAACTCTTCAGCTTTATAATATTAGTATAGATAATATAATCCACATCTTGTTTGTTCATTTCCAGTGTTTTGAGAGAATCTTTGCTTTAGCTTATTTTAGTCTGAAACTCCTGCAGAAAAATACAAAGCAAACTAGCAAGCCAACGTATTAGTATTTCTAGATTTAAGGCTTTGACAATTTTTAATCCTCGTCCGTTTGTGAGCAGTGAGTAAACGAACAAATTCGCACAACTCGCCCTTTAGCTTTGTGCTCAAGATTTTACCAATAATAATAATATCCTCCGACCGATTTCGGCCATGGCGACCTCTTCGACACCTACTTGAATCTCCGTTGATGCGAGTGAAGATGACTTACATAGCCAATCTTCGCAGCGAATTCACGCGCACAATGTGGACATGTTAGCCTATTATTAACAATATTGTAAGTGATAGCTGCGGGAGTACGAGCTTTAATCTGATCACGTTTAGCGTCGATATCAGCTAGACGCTTCTCTTCAAACTTACGTCAATTTTTCTCCACCGTCCGCGCCGTTCCGAACGCTGTGCCGCCAAATCCTCCCACCGAGAGGGGTGAATGTTGCATCTTTTCCTATGCCGTTTCTACACGTCCTTCTATCGGAGGAGTTGACTGCCGCGTTTCTGATTGCCTTCCTCAAGTTCGGAATATAGGATGCGCCATTCTCTCCTCCGCCATGCGACCGCCATGACCGCACCAACGAAGCTAACGGCCAAATAGGCCTCTATGCCACCAACATTGGCTCGTCGCAGAAACTGTGTTTCACACGCGATCTGACCACCTTATGTTCAAAATTGCAAGCGGTCCAATGTGCGTATTTGGTGACGATACAAGCACCATGTCTCGGAGGAATATAAAAGGTTTGGCAGCACAAACGCCACGTACAGAGATATTTTGGTGATAAGCTCCATGGTCGGTGTCTCCTGACCATGTGTGTCTAGGGACATCACTTCCGTTTTTTGGACGTTAATCTTAAGGCCGAGGCTGTCTTGCAGCACGCTTGTTGGAAAACTGACATCAGCTGTTGCAGGTCATCTGGAGATTCTGCCAGATAACATCTTTAAATACCGCGTTTTGTACCATTTCAAAATGTAACCTAAAAGCATTGAGATATATCTACCTACCTAAAAGTAAATAAGATTTTACAAATATAATGAATTAATTTTTCCAGAGGTTTTTACAGAAACAACTTTTATGTTGTACTTATGTAAGTGTAACATAGCTGCTTTAACATTTTTCAGTTCCGCAGCATAGTAAACAGCGTTATTATTATGTACTAGCTGAACCCCGCGTTGTTACCCGCGGTTAATGTTGTACCGCGAGTTACGCCGCGGGATAAAGTAAGTCTAAAAAAAGTAACCTAAGTTACTCTCTAGATCATTAGCTACCTGCCAGTGAAAGTCCCGTCAAAATCCGTCTAGCCGTTCCAGAGATTACCCGGAAGAAACAGACAGGCAAAAACTTTTTTTAACTACATTTTTGGTATATGTACCGTGTATATATAGGTACATATGCATTTAGTAAAAAGCGGTTATTTTAATATCACAAACAGACACTCCAATTTTATTTATTTGTATAGATAGAAAAGTGCAATCATAAAAGCGTCTATCTTATGTAGGTTGCTGTTATCGGCACAAAATTTGGTTCCTTTTTGTTGCGAACCACTTATTAAATAGTTTATTATAAAAAGTACTGCAGAAATAGCTCTCAGATCGATTATTACCACTCCGAAAACTTAAAGGAGTACGATTTACTTTGACGATCTGATAATAACTAACAGAAGTGGCAATACGGTTTGTTTAAAGTTTAAAACATTAGAATAACATAACCATAATTTTTTGGATTTTTATGCCTGCCTTATTGAAACATGAATAATAATAGGCCGAAAAAAATCGGTTACTTTCTGAATTATTGGGAACGGTCCTTTTCGAGATATGAGATAAAAAATCAAAGGATAGGAATTGTTTAACACCTATAAATTAAAACTGTAGCATAATTTGAATAAAACTTTGCCTTCCAAGACTGTCGTGATTTAGGCTTGCTCTACCATAAAGACTCAGATGACACTACTAGTCTGGACCAGAGTTTCTAGGAAGAGTGCTAGACAGTCACGCTCTTCCCAAGGACTATCCCCCAATCCCTCCGACGCAATTGGACCGGCAACTCTGGTCCGACGTTTGTTGGGCATTGAAGGGAGAGCTGGATCGAGCCGTATGGAGGCTGCTTCCCGCAACACCGCTCCTGGATCTGATGGTATTCCAGGTCGGTGTTGGGAGACAAACTGACGCAGATTTTCACTCAGTGTTTCGGCCTCGGTATCTTTCCCCTCAACTGAAAAGAAGCGAGACTGGTGCTCCTCAAAAAGTAAGGAAAGTTCCAACCTGCCTGAACGAAACGGGGAACTCCTGGAAAGAGTTCATCACGCTTTCCACCCGTTCGGCTGCCCCTGTAGATATAAATGCTCTAAGGAAATATTATGCTACATAGTTTAGTGTGTCTTTGATAGATGGCACTGTATTATATTTTGATTGTCTTGATTTTAACAAAAGTAAAACCGACTTCAAGGTACGACTCTATTGCTATTGGATACCATCATCAGATCTTAGTAAACTTATTATGGTTCCAACGTTTTGATATCTTCTTTCCATTAAAAAAAGAATCATCAATATCGGTTCATATAAACGACGAAGTTATAAGAAAAAAAAATATATACGGCCGAATTGAGAACCTCCTCCTTTTTTTGAAGTCGGTTAAAAACGCGCTTTAAACGAAAGCTTTAATCGCTTACATAAGATTCACAAGCGTGCAAGTAACCAGTTCGATTTAAATTCACGAGAAATTTATAGCGAATGACCTATCGTCCGCCAATTACAACAAGGTCATAATAGACGCGCTGGTCCAGCACCGCTGGATAGAAACTGATAGAAACCCGTGGAGGACAGATCACTTGCTACTTGCTACAGATGCAATACACTTATTTAAATTTCAGTCTGAGGAGACAATGCATACAATACAAGCCTCCTCAGACTTCTTACTAAAGCAGACGAAGCAATATCGAGGACATTAATACCTAACGTACGGCATCATGTTAATCATACCTCAATAAAATGTCTTGCAATAGAATTTTAGACGAACTCGAAGATGCTCTTATTTAATATGCTGGTAACTCTAGTTGTATGAGATAATGGTTCTTTTTGTTTTGCTAAAATGATAAGCTGTCAGTTTATATATAATCTAATATTGTAAACAAAACCCACAAACAAAAGAAATTGTATTTGTCTAAGGATAATTATCCATGAAATTGATGTTCGTTATCTTTATGTATACATATTCGTGTTTTGAAATGAGACAGAGATAGTAGTTCCTAATCAATACATTAAAAATCAATAAAGTTCGCATCTCCTTTTCATTATTTTTTCATTAGTCTAGTCTAGAGTTCAAACATTAGTCTATGATGTTGTCTATGGTGCAATAATGCGTTTCATTACATTGGATTCCTAATTAGAAAATGGAGCACTGCTACGCTCTAAGTGAAATAGCAACATATAAATAATGTGTGGACTAGATAGAGATAAAGAGTCTGCCAGAAACATGCTCTCAATATAGAAACATTTTTGCAAAACGCCGTCTTGTAAATTTTGATTTGCTTCCCGCCGGCTCTTGACGGTTTGCTTTTGGCACGTGCAATTTTCATTATTTTTCGTAAAATAAAACTTCGCACGTACAAAAACAGTTCCCCACTGATGCTGACAGTTTGGATATATTATTTTGGTAAGTGTTTTAATAATATTTTAGCGTCGTTCGTATGAATTAATGTTTGCACGTGTTGTTTAGCGTAGACAGCAAAACAACCATTTGCATTCGCCAGACGATATAGCTACGATATGGTGTTTTGGAAACCCTAAGCGTATTGTTACTTCTTTTTGTGTGAATATGTGTGTAAATTGCGCCGGTTTGTTACAAAATTGTGGCGGATGTAAAGATCGGAGAGGCAGCGTCATTTGTTTTTGTTTACCTGCAGATTGTTAGCAGTATATAATGTCGCCTTCCCCAATTCGCTGTCGAGGGCCATGGAAGATACACAAGCGTTCTTCGGAGCCGGACAGGTGGCTGGACGAAATGGGATTTTTTCGTAAACATACAGCTAGGGACTCTAGTTGCCTGTTCCGCGCCGTTTCTGAGAATATTTATAATACTCAGCGATATTTCCATAAAGTCCGTCTGGACTGTGTAAAATTCATGGCTACCAAGAAGCACCTCTTCGAAGGGGTAGGATCTATAACATTATTTAATTATTTTATTTACATTAGAGCAGAATATTAACGTAACAACTTTTGTTTTGTAGTCATTGACTTGTCCATTTGAAAATTATCTCAAAGAGATGTCAAACCCATCTGAATGGGGTGGACTAATTGAAATTTCGGCTATGAGCCATCTCTATAGGTAAGAAAATTGATATGAGTTTGAACTACCCACTAAATGCATAAAATAATTAACATTTCTCATTGTGCCTAACATAAGTTTGGCTTACCTTATCTGCAATATTCTCATTAAATATTATTTTACCAATTGCAAGAAAACCAATTTTGTATTTAATTTAATGGTTTTTACATTATACTAATGATTTTCTGTACTTAACACTAATTAATAATCACATACATTACCTAATGAAAACCACTAACTGATAATAAAGTCATTGGCCTTAATTTTGGCATTGTGATGATTCATTAAAAATTAACTCATTAAACACTTGCAGACGAGACTTTGTAATTTTTGAAGCTAACAAGGGCCCGCAAACAAAAATATGCAATGGTTATGGAGACCCTTTGTATCTGTTTTATTCTCCCGATACTAAACACTTTGATGTGGTTTACACAAAAGATTTTATAAACACATCATCTTTTTGTCAATGTAAGTTTATTTCTTTAATTTTTATTAATCTTTTACATTTTGGAGAGCTCAAAATAGATTGAAATCTTGTTGTATTGAATGGCTACAACTGGTATTATTTATGAGTAAATATTATTTAAATACTTCAACATATTATGCTGTACTAAGGAAGAGCAAAAGGTCTTTAATATAGGCTTCTCGATTTATTCTTTTCTTCTCAAGAAACCCAAACATTATAGAAACCAAAAAAATTTGTATCATACTTTTTTATATGATAGTGATAGCGAGCGATGTTGTGTCCTTTTCTTAGGTTTCATTACAAAGAACAAAATGGTGTCCAGCTTTAATGTACAAATACTCATTAGTCCCGTAATTTTGTCTTTATCGCCTATACAAAATAACAAATTAAATATTTGTATAATATAAATTAAGTAACAAACAACATTAACAATAATTAGAAGTATATGTTAGTAAATATTTTGATAGAAACTTGAGCATTTAACATTGAAGGGCCTTTTTAACTGCCTCCATGACAGTTAAGCAACTGCTGTGCGTTTCAGGTCTTGGGTGTGATACCCAAATGGTTGGACCAAATGTTTGTATGATCTGCAAATGTTTGTTATTTGTTCTGAAGTTTGGGTGTTTTCTATGCATAATATGTATATGTATTTACAAAAAAAAGTAAACATGCATTTATATCAGTTGTCCAATACCCATAACATAAGCTTTGCTTAGCTTGGGACTAGATGGTGTTGTGTGTTGTAGATGTCCGAAATATTTATTTATTATATTTTTGACATTTGTGTTGAAAAAAAAAACACACTTTTTATGATAAATTCAGACTGTTTTCAACAACTTATCTATAGTTAAAAATAGAGATAGGTTATTGAAATTGGATGTAAGTCGAAATAGATATGTTTGAGTTTAGAAGTTAGTTAGTGTTACACATCCAAAGGGTAATACAGGACATACTAAGACTCCACTGTTTATCTGTCTGTCCCTTTGTCACCAGGCTGTATCTCATGAACCGTGATAGTTAGACATTTGAATTTTTTACAGATGATGTATTTTTGATACCGCTAATACAACAAATACTAAAAAATAGTATAAAATTAATATTTAAGGGGACTCCCGTTAAAATAATCGTGATTTTTCTTGTTTTTATAGATAATGGTATGGATCACTACGTGCGCGAGTCTGACCCGCACTCGGTCGGTTTTTTAATGTTTTTTGTACTGTGGATAATAATATAATATGTTGTTTTATCTATACAAATAAATAAAATTGGAGTGTCTGTTTGTAATATGTAAATAGCCGCTTGTTACTAATTGTATATGTACGTATACACAATACATATACCAATAATGTAGTTAAAAAAGTTTTTGTCTGTCTGTCGGTTTGTTCTGGGTAATCTCTGGAAAGGCTGGACGGATTTTAACGGGACTTTCACTGGCAGGTAGCTAATGATCCAGGGAGTAACTAAGGCTACTATTTTTAGACTAACTTTGTCCCGCTGCGTTACTCGCGGCACAACAATAACCGCGGGTAATACTGCGGGGTTCAGCTAGTAAGCTAGTAATCTATATAAATAAACATCTATACAAATAAATAAAATAAGTGTAAAAGAAAATGTTTATAATTTCAAATTATCAGTTTTTCACTAAATGTATATGAAAGTTTATATGGTAGTTACATAAAAAAGCAATTTTCAAAATGTTTGTCTGTCTGTTGGTGCCGGCTAATCTGAAACGGCTGGACCGATTTTGACGGGACTTTCACTGGCAGATAGCTGATAATCTTATATTAAGTAACTCAGCTTCTATGGCGCAGCTATTTAGTAACTAGCAGACCCACGCAACCTCGTTTGTATCTCCTATTGCCCGTAGCGTGATAATTTTCCCCCGTTTTTGAACTGTGTATACATACATATGCATTTAGTAAAAACCGGTTATTTTAATATTACAAACAGACACTCCAATTTTATTTATTTAAATAGATAGATAATTACAATCATCAAAATCATGCTACCTGAATCAACTGTGTTAAAGTAGACGAGTGCCTTGCTGGTCTCGCGGTTGGTGTGTGCCACTTCTGATCATGAGGTCTCGGGTTCCATTCTTGGGTTGGACCAACCAACCGGGGGAAAATTAACACGCCACGGGCAATAGGAGGCGCAAACGAGGTTGCGTGGGTCGGCTAGTGTATAATATGTATGTATTTACAAAAGAAAATATATACATGTATTTGTATCAGTTGTCTAATTCACACACTTAACACAACCTCTGCTTAGCTTGGGACTAGATGGCGTTGTGTGTTAGATGTCCGAAATATTTATTTATTGACTTATTATTATAATAATGGTCCGAAGATATTAATAACAGCAGATCTTGGATGCCACCAATTTCTAGCGCAAAAAGGCACACCATGCGGTTTTAGCTGGTTTGCTTCCTTCCGACACACCGCTCTGTCGTATACCTAGTGAAGTAGGGGCCCGAGAGGGTTTAAACAAAAAAAAAAGGATGGTTTATGAGAACAAAAGAAAGAAATTTCTTTTTTTTTTGTCGTTATCAGAAACAAATTTATGGTAGGAAAGTTTCAGGTGTGTTTAAAAATATTTACGTACAATCTGCGTCCAGATTTTGTTGCTTCCGACTCATATGTTACTCACTATTTCATTGGTTTTATTACTATTTTCTTAGTTTTTTTATTTACTAGATGAGCCCCGCGGTGTTACCCGCGCTTATTGTCGTACCGTGGGTGAAGCCGCATGGCGAAGCTAGTCTTAAAAGAAAGCCTAAGTTACTTCTTATATTATCAGCTATCTGCTAGTGAAAGTCCCGTCGAAATCGGTCCAAGCGTTCTAGAGATTATCCGGAACCAACAGACAGGCAGACAGACCAACAGACAGACAAAAATTGTAAAAAATGTTATTTTGGTACGTGTACCGTATATACATACATATGCATTTACCAGCTGCTGCCCGCGGCTCCGCCCACGTGTATGTCGGTTATCGCGGCAAATAGTAGCCTATGTGTTATTCTGATGTATCTATACTAATATATAAAGCTGAAGAGTTTGTTTGTTTGTTTGAACACGCTAATCTCAGGAACTACTGGTCCGATTTGAAGAATTCTTTCAGTGTTAGATAGCCCATTTATCGAGGAAGGCTATAGCGTATATATCATCACGCTACTACTAAAAGGAGAGGAGAACCAATGAAAAATGTTTCAAAAACGGGGGAAATTTTCACGCTACGGGCAATATAAGGCGCAAACGAGGTTGCGTGGGTCGGCTAGTAAGCTATATAAGTAGTAAAATTATAGTAAAAAGTTTTTGCGTAGAGAAGTAACAAACGTACCGGTCACAAACTTTTGCCTTTATATATTAGTGTGATTAAAAAGCGGTTATTTTAATTTTACCAACAGACATTTCAACGTCATTTATTTGTATAAGGGCTCTTTACGGAAATAAGTAAATATGTAAATAAGTAAATAATAAATATATATGTATAATATGTATGTATTTACAAAAAAAAAATATGTACTTTCATATGCATTTTGTGAAAAACTGTTAATTTCAACTTATAAACAGACACTTCAATTATTTTTTTATATTTTTTATTTAACAAGGACAACTCCCGCATTAGGAATACATATCCTCTGTCGCGTGGGACTTTACAAACATACATGAAACGGACACAAAGAACACTCAGACTGAGAACCACAATTTGTGGATCACACAGTGTTGTCCCATGTGGGATTTGAACCTACAACACTTGGTAAAGTAGAAAGCGGCGTGGCGACCGCTTCAACCACTGGGCCAATGGTACAGTCATTTGTAAAGATTGTCAGATATGCGACAGGGTAGAGTAGTATCGGATAATATTCAGCACAAAAAAAATGTAAAAGAAAAAAGGAAGATTGTAAGACATAGCCATAAAAATAATAATAGTAATATTTCAGCAACCAAATCTCAAATGATTCTATCGGCGCATACATCTAATGAAGCAAAGATACTCTGTCGCATGACTAAGCCCGCAGTGACTCCTTTATATTAGTTTAAATAGGTTAAAGCAATGTTAGTTATAATGGTTACAATGGCGTTGTCTTATCCGAAAGAATAAAAACCCCCAAATAATAAAAGAAAAAAAATAACCAAATCTTAAACAATATCAAAGTTTAAGTTCAGGATTACTATTTAACTAGCTCTTGCCCGCGGCTCCGCCCGCGTATATGTCGGTTATCGCGGTAAATAGTAGCCCATATGTTATTCTGATCTATAAGCAATATTACTGTAAAGTTTCATTCAAATCCGTTCAGTAGTTTTTGCGTGAAGAAGTAACAAACATACACACTCACAAACTTTCGCCTTTATATATTAGTGTGAAGTGTGATGTGATATTAGTGTGATAGTGAACTAAATCATGGTTCAATTACCCCCTAAAGTATCTGGTCGACCAGTAACCCTGTATGTCTATTGAGATGTTTGTTTGGTTGAAGCCGTGAATTGTCAATAACACCACGGGGTGCCGACTACAATTTTTTTTAGGGTTCCGAACCTCATAAGATGATAACGGAACCTATAAGGATCACTTTCTTGTCCGCCCGTCTGTCTGTCAATACCTCTGTCTTTATCTCGGGAACGCGTGGATGTATCGACTTGAAAACTACTTAACTTTTTTTTTATTTAAAATGTTTTGGTGCCTCTGTAATATTCATTTCTTTGCAAAGTATATTTTAAATAGGTACCATAGAAATATCACAATCATCAAATAAATACGGACAAAGTCACGAGAAAATGCTAATAATATATATATTTTTTAAATGTACAAGTAACGCCCTTTCCAATGATATCAAACGACATATTTATCTAAAATTTATTTTTTAATAAGTTGTAGCAGTAATTTATGTCGGCTAGACGGCGCCACATTAGATTCAGTGACATGTCATATAGCATATAACCAGAAGACAAACATGACGCTTCTAACGACACCTCATTTGTCCAGTTCTACACAAATGAACATACATACATACATACATAGCCTGTCAAAATCATAACCCTCCTTTGGCTTTGCCGTAGTCAGGTCATAACATCTGACCTGAGTTTAAATTTATGAACAGTTGGGAAACAAGTAACAATTATTTAAATATGAAAAACCCGACTGCGTCAATATCTGCCCTCTTTATTAAATTCAGGTTTTTTTATTATTTTTTTTTTTTTTTTTAAATTTGATTAGCCAGGGGCTGGCAGATTGCTCTAGGTCGTGCCAAAGAAATGTACATAGATACATACATAGACTTGAAAAACATAACCCTCCTTCTTTCGCAGTTGGTAAAAATCAAACTAGGATAGTATAGGAAGAAACTAGGATATGCTGTAAAATAGATATTTCGAAATCTCAAGAGAATCAAAATTTATAGGGTAGGTACTTCCCGTTGACCTAAAATCACGAATTTCGAACAAAAGTTTGTACGGAACCCTCGGTGCGCGACCCCGACTGGGTAAATGGTACCTGATTATACACATGTAACCTACCACCACCTGTTTCTTTAACAAAACACATTTCAATTATAAGACGAAAATGTTCTTTTGGTACTGTCATTAAGTTAATGGTATATATAATTACCCAACTACAGCCAAAGGAAGGGTAATAATTTTGGCAGACTATGTATGTTTGTACGTTCCACCGTAACTCCTAAACTACTAAACCGATCATAATGAATGAGGTGTCAATAGATTCGTAATAATGACCCGAGTGACATAGACTATATGAATTTTATAAAAAGTTTTTACTTAGTCGATGATAGTTTTTCGAAAAATAGTCTTCTTTCGAGATTGTAGTGATAGTGGATGCCATTTTGTTCTATAGATCAACACAGCCAGTTCAAACCAACGTGTTTCTAAGAAATATCTTTCAATAGGTTTAAAGGGAACATCTTGTTGAGTGAGAGAGAGAGAGAGAGAGATCTTTATTGTTGAGTTTAGGTGTTTTATTGTTTATGTAGTTGTTCACATATATTACGAGTAGAACAGTTTTATAATTTCCTAATTTTTTGTCAATTATTTAATTACATTACATTTATAGCCTTAGTATATGAAATTCTTTACGATGGCGTGTATCAGCTCAAAGACCTCTCTTATGCCGTGGAGAAAATGCTTCACGATAAATTACCTACGAACCATATTGAATACTTCATGTCGGAGAATGTAGAGCGTCGTAAGAAGCAGAAAGAAAGAGCAAAGATATTTATCGAAGCTGCAGACGATGATAAAGATAAAAATAACAATGCATTGGCTTTAAAATGTAAGCATCATACCGAGGACTTAGAACGTGCTAGCTTGCTCAAAGAATCGCTAAGCATTTTCGTCTTCAATAGAAGCCTAATACAGTTAGAGAATGTATGCATGAATTGTTTAAATGTGAACAGTGCCAAGGACTTGCTAGATAATGGAATCACCCCATTTCCTTACAAAGTGGCCAAAGCTCTAGATCCAGATATATACAGGAATATCGAATTTGATGTGTGGAGTGAACTAAGACGAGGTATTGTGAAGTTTTACTAACTTTCATCTTTGATGGAGGGCTAGTACAGGGTGGGAACCCATAGCAAAACCATTTTTAACCCCTATTTTGAGTGGTTCCTTTCTTTAATTTACCACCAGGGAAGGGCTCGTAAGACAATACGCGTATTTTTTTAAAAGAAGCCTTACTTTAGCCTTGACGATAATAATCGGCATGACCACGTGTAAAGAAATCAGGACGATAAAATTGCTGCGGTGTTTCAGCATCCTGTTCTGGCCCATTTAAAATTAATTATAACTTAGAATAAAACGTCTTACGAAATGGTATTCCAGAAATGCGTTACGGCGCTAGATATTCTGATGGGATGACGCTCCAAGTGGGTGTGAAGTGTTTGTGTAAGCTGCAGCCGGAGCAAACCGTCCCCTACCACTGTCATATTCAGGAGATGAGCCCTGAAGGCGGGCCTTGCCTCGTGTTCATCGAAGAACTGGGAGAGAAACGTATAGTGAACTATGAACAGTTGGAGCCTCTGCCGATGGACGAAATACGGCCTTGGGCGCCGCCGTACCGATATTCCCGAGCTCATTCTCAGTTCCTGACTCTTAGTCAAATGTTGCAGCAAATAGGTGGTGTGCATTTTCTAACCATTTAAAGTCAAAAGTAATTTGGAATGTCTTTTACATTTTTAATTTTCTCCATATCTTACTCAATAGATATTTTCGTTCAATTTCCTATTTATGTAAATACCCACTTAGCGATACTTACTTCATTTTCCACGGCCAGGCAATATCACAAGAAAACAAGGCCTGAGCAAGGCACGGAAAGCGAGAGGTGCGACAGAAGAGAAAACTCCTGAGAAAGTGATCAAACCGAAAATGTCTTGGACGGAGGAACCCGACCTCTCATACCAAGACAATGATTACACTTATCAACATTTGGATTTTCTTAACTTTGAACCGATGCCTGTTAGTTTTGTAGATCTAGACCCATTAGCTCCTATAGATATAGGGATTGGGTATATTTTTAAGCATTTCATTTGATGCCGGAACTCAAATGTAATTACCGTTTCTGAGGCGGCTTTTGTCTCATGTTTTAATATCAAAGTACAAGGAAAGGTTGAATGAAGGGTGGCAAATGTCTTCTGATATCTATTGGGAATGCAGGAGTCAGGACCACGACTTACCTTAGGTTGACCTTAGACGCCCTTATAACTCTAACGTAATATTTTCCTTGAAAACCTTCTAATCTGTGTCTCTAATGTCGGTGACATATAACTAATATTTCATTATTAATAAAGCTATGGAACAAATGGACCTGTATTGGTTCGTATTTCAAATAATAAAACCTTGTCCTATTAAATATGTAATAAATACCTCCTTGTTATTATAAGTTTGTTGATCCTTCTTAAATAACAGTGAAGTGCTTACAGAAATGCCCAATTTGTACCATATCGTAGCTATTTTAGAGGTAACGTTTAGCAACGTGTAGTATGTGTTTAGTCACTGTTGTGTAGTTTTTAGGTATGTATTTAGTTTGTAGATCGTGCTGTTTTAGTTACTGATAGCAGACAATGACATCTCAAAGACTTTAAACTCAAATTTAGACACAATAAACAACCCGTTACGAAGATGGCTGGGTATAAATTTTTGGCATCAACGATTTTCATTTTCATCAATGCGATCACAACGTGGCATGGCGTGCCACGTTGTGATCGCAATATATATACCTGGTTATTTACATAATTTAGTTTGTCTAAAGATAATTCTTCGGCCATTGGTCATTCGGAAGTATAATAAGTGAAGACCGCTCCGTCCGAGACCCCTTTGCCCGTGATGTCACGCCTTTGTTCTTTAAATCGGCTGCATTATACCTCGCCAACGCTTTATTGAAATGGTCTCGGTACACGAAAAAAATCCCTTGTGTAAATTTGACAAAAGTGAAAAGTAATTAAGTAATAAAAAAAAACTGCAAGCAGATAGTATTGTCACATTGTTAAATTTGCAAGCTTTTCTGAGATTTTGGAAAAAAAATGTGGACTACAACTATTGGACTAAGTCGTAAAATTTATAATAACACTTTGTTTAGCTTCTTGATTTTGTAAGCAGTAAAATGTTAAGTCGGGCTCTATTGTTCTGTTTAAATAATTCTTTAAGATGCAGTTTTATATAGTACTAGACTACTCTTTGAAATTCTCGGAAATGCTCTACTATAGTATGCAAGTATTAAAAATGTGTATAAACCTTCCTTTAGAATCACTGTCTGTTGCTGGAAATTGCATTAAAATCCGTTGAACAGTTTAAAAGATCACTTTGATTGAGTCCACAAAGCTAAAAAGTATATATTTATAAATGAAATTAACAAGCGGGAATTCGCAAGTCTACAATCAGTAACTAAAGCGACTTTTAGCATTATTTGCCTTAAATCCGCAATTGTAAATTACACGTGTTCCTTGATCGCAGGTTGAAGTTGAAGCTCTTCCCCTGATGGTGGACTGTCGTCCGGGAGCGGGTGCTCCGCCCCACGAGCTTACCCACACACAGTCTAACGGTGGGGCACCTAACGAGAACCACCAGAATCAGGTTAGTGGCTTCTACCAGCACATTGTTATGACAGAATAGCTGCACCCCATGGTGCTACCCGCTGTTGGTTTTGTACATTTACAGCAACCAATGGGCAAAATAAACGAAGAATAAGTTAGGTATTATATACATAATCAACTATGCCAGTGAAAGTCAAGTCAAAATAGGTCCAACCCTTACAGAGATTACAGAAAAAACAGACAGGCAAAAATTTTTTTTTGGTCTAAGCATTGTGTATATTATGCTTTCATATGCATCCAATGAAAAGCTGGTAATTTGAAATTATAAACAGACACTTTAATTTTATTTAGATTATCTATACATCTACACAACACACTATACAAATAAATAAAATTGGAGTGTCTATTTGTAATATTAAAATAACCGTAAACCATAAGCTTTTTACTAAATTCATATGTATGTATACAAGGTAAATATACCAAAAATGTAGTTAAATAAATTTTTGTCTGTCTGTCTGTTTGTTCCGGGTAATCTCTGGAACGGCTGGACTGATTTCGACGGGATTTTCACTGGTAGGTAGCTGATGATCCAGGGAGTAACTTAGGCTATTCTGTTTAGACTAGCTTCGTCCCGCGGCGTTACCGCCATAACCATAACCGCGGCTGGCACCGCGGGGTTCAGCTAGTTTTATATAAGTACCGTATACACTTGTTATACGAGTACGCACTTGTAAAGGTACAAGAACAATACAACAAGAAATATAAACTTTCCTCTGGTATCACTATCTATTGCTACAAACTGCATTGAAATCCGTTGAGTAATTTAAAAGATCTAAGCGAACCGACAGCAGATGCGACTTCATTTCGCACTATGTAAATATATGTATTTAGTGAAAGGCTGTTAATTAGACATTGCAGACACTTCAATTTATCAATAGATTTTACTTTAGGAGAACCATGGTTTGGTGCAAATAGGCTGACTCAACGTAGGAGTGATACCACGGCCACTAGGAAACCGGTCAAAGTCCATGTGCGGTGTTGTTTATGATAAAATTTGGGTATGCATTGTAAGAAAATTGGTCATTCGGAAATAAATACTCAATAACGCAGACGCGGCAAAAAAAATGTCTACCTGTAGAAGAACAATAACTGCCCTTTAACACTTTAGATCCCTAGCTATGTGGTAGACAAGCTTATGCTCGCACCTCGCCCGTGTATCTCGGTAATCGCAGTAAAGCGTGGCCTATGTTCTTCCTCAAGAAACAAAGTATAATTGTCGCCTTTCACTGCATTTTTTTTTTAAATTTTCAGGTACCTTTTTTTGTTGTGGCAATAAACACTCTTTAAAAATTTGGCAAACACGTGTTCTCTCAAAATCCTAGGGTAATTGTACGTAACAACTTACTGCGTAAGCGAAATATATTTGAATACAATCTGACAAATACACACCAATTATTTTTACGGAAATTAACGCGATCACTTATTAAAAGGTATTAATTCCCGTAAAAATAATTGTTAATATATCATGGAACGCGAAAGTTTAAAAGTTAGTAAATACACACTATTCATACTAATGTTTTATATTTGAAAGTAACTGTCTGTTACGCTCCTTAACGGCTAAACCGCTGCACCGAATTCAATTAAATTTGGCGCGGGCGGTGTCACGGGCAATAGCTAGTAATATAATTAATTCGAAAGTACTTGTGTCAGCCTGTCCGTCTGTTAAGCTTTGATGTGGAGATACCACGATAAATTTACTTGAAATCGGTGCAACGGTTTAGCCGTGAAAGCGCGTAACAGACAGTTTGCAATTAATAAATTAAATTAAAAAGCTTTTTAAAAACAAGCTTTTACTGGATTGCCTCGAGACGAATCAGACGAGTCCTAACTCGATGATGTTGAGACGTTTCTTTACAGAGTTCCTATGGCCACCTTCCAACTCCTGCATCAGATCAGCTCCATGTCATTATAATATTGTATTGTCAGGCTGTATACATATGCTTTCACAATTTCAGCAAAATCTGTTGAAGGTTACTTCACCAGTAAAATTTTAACAAAAATAAAACCGACTTCAAGGGTTGACTCAATTTCTCTTGGATCCCATCATCAGATCTTAGTGTCCTTATTATGGTACCACCGTTGGGATATCTCCTTTGTATATGATATAACAGTTTCTGGTAGTTCGTTGTAACTTTGATCGATAAATTGCGGTTTACGATTTATGACGTATTAAAAAACATATTATACCACTTTGGAAGTGTCTCTCGCGCAAACTATTAAGTTTAAAAAAATACTAGAAACCTCAATATCATTTTTGAAGACCTATCCATAGATACATACAAAGTATGGGTTGTAGAAAAAAAAATTCGAGTTTCATTTCTAAGTATGGGACCCCCAAAATTTATTGTTTTTTTTATTTTTGTGCGAAAGTTACATACTTCTTAATTCGGTTCACAGAATATATCTGCTTACCCATTTTCAACAGTATAGTTCTTATAGTTACGGAAAAAAGTGGCTGTGGCATACGGACGGACACACAGACAGACAGACAGGTATTAAAAATCTATAAGGGTTCCGTTTTTTACCTTTGGCACGGAACCCCAAAGAAGCTTGTAAAATATTAGTATGGATGGTATGTATTTATCAGATGGTATTCAAATATATTTTGCTTACCTAGTTAAGTCGTTACTTACAATTACCGAATGATTTTTAGAGAAAACGTGTTTAAGGGTATTTGCATTTATTGCCATTACAAAAAAAAATATAGTACCTGAAAATTAGAAAAAAAAATACAGTGAAAGGCGACAATTGTACCTTACGTTATACTTATTTTGAACCTTTTTTCTATTGATAAGCTCCTTTGTTTATGCGAAGCCATTTTTGTTTCTACACGAAAGGGACAAGCTGGGTAAACTTTTTTTTTATGACAAGGTACTTATTTCTGTATGAAAACGAAATACTTTTGTCAAAAATATTATTTATTATTATTGTTATCTGAGAATATGTTCTCTATTATAAAGATGAATCATTTTAAACCCAAAACCCGAAAAAAACGAGTTTTGTTTCATCTGGATATCTTGTGGAATGAATTGAAATGTTGTTACCTGGTGTTACCAATATTCTTGTCTTGAAAATTTAGATTTTACTTTATCTTATAATTTACTAGCTGAACCTATTGTTGTACCGCGAGTAACGCCGCGGGACAAAGTTTAGACTAACTTTGTCCCGTGGAGTTACTCGCTTAATGCAAATTCTTTTTTTTTTAAAGACACCTCTCGCATTATTATCTATACAAATAAATAAAATTGGAGTGTCTGTTTGTAATATTAAAATAACCACTTTTTAATAAATACATATGTATGTATGTAAACACGGTACAAGTACCAAAACAACATTTTTTTGAAATTTTTGTCTGTCTGTCTGTTTGTTCCGGGTCATCTGGAACGGCTGGACCGATTTTGACGGGACAGGCTCTGGCAGGTAGCTGATGGTCTGAGGAGTAACTTAGGCTTCTATTTAAAGATACGCTTCGTTCCGCGGCGTCACCCGCGGTACGACAATAATCGCGGGTAACACCGCGGGGTTCAGCTAGTTTCTACAAACATATATGAAACAGACACAAAGAACACCCCAATTGAAGACTTATATACTTATCTCATGGATTACATTATCAGAACTGGATCAAATTGGTCCAAAAATGGGGCCACATGGGAATCACCGGCTTTCAAATAAAAAAAGAATCATCAAAATTGGTTCACCCAGTCGAAAGTTCTGAGGTAACAAACAAAAAAAATAGTCGAATTGATAACCTTCTCCTGTCTAAAGTCTGTTAAAAATACATTTTGCAAACAAATCAATAGAAATTACGTTAGTAAGACTTATCTTGTTGCTGATTAGATGATAAATAACTCATTAATTAGTTATGTTAATGGTGCTATTAGAAATAATTAGTTAGATGCAATAAATAAATTAGTTTAGTTATATGTCCATATTAGCACACTGCACACTAAATCTAGATCTGTATTTAAGTTCAGATCCACTCTCTATTTTCTCAGTAATTTATTACGAAGTCTAATCTCGTATGTATGTTTAAAACCTTCCTCTTGAATCGCTATAGGTACATACACCAAAAATGTAGAAAAAAAATGTTTTGTCTGTCTGTCGGTCTGTCTGTTTGTTCCGGGTAATCTCTGGAACGGCTGGATGGATCTGTTGCTGAAAACTACATTAGAATTCGTTAGAGGTTTAAAAGATCTAAGCGAAAGTGATTTTATACATGTAAATACAAATTATAATCGACAGCTGATCGGAACTTAATTTTGAAGTAACATTTATTAGAAAAACAGATACCGTGTTTACGTTTATTCATATTGAACATCTGATTGATCCCTAAATATAGTGTCGCGTCGCGTGCCATTGGTTCACTATCCATACCCTACAAAACATTAGCTCAATGCTACAAAAGAACAACGCTCAATTTCAAAGTGCTGTCTTATAAAAAAAAGCAGCATAGAGTTTGGATCGAACTTCACAAATATAAAAAAAGGTGTTATGTTAATGTTGTTGCTGTTTTTTTAACACTTGAAGCTATTACTTTTCAAATCACATGCTCTTTAACATTTCATAAACTATATTCTTCACTGTACTTTTGTAGCGTTGTCTCCCAATACACCCGGTGCTGGCTTTGTCAACACCCGCGTGCGATACCGTTTGTACCAACCCATGATTCCCCGAACAGAAATCTATCGCCCGGTATATAAATAATCATATATCTAAATATCATATATATAAATCATAAGATTTGGGAATTCCCAAACGCGCCTACGCCTCGTGCGATTTAAATTATTACGTTTTATGGGGTAATGTGGATTGGAAAGCTTTAAGTCTCAAACTGATCACTGGATATCCATTTTAAGATTTTGGACCTGCAAATTCTGAGAATGTTTCGTTTTTGTTTCGATATCTGCCCCCCTAGCCAAGTTGCAAGCGTTCTTCTTTCTGCAATTGTTAAAGCCTAAATTGTCGTGTGTCATTGGCTAATCGTAGACCAAGTAATCTTAGACAAAGTATTATCCAATGACACACAATAATTTAGTCGTGAACGATTGCTACTTGGCTAGGGGAACTGTTTTTGTCGCTTCCTTGAAGATGCCGCCATTTTGTTATGCATGCCCCAGGTTATGAATCTAATCTTCAAATTGATTTTAAATAGAGATTTCATTATTAAATGTAACTTTAAACATTATTCATCTATCCAGAATTAAGATAATGACGAGAGTATTTTAGAACGATGTTCATGTCGAAATCTTTTCTCTAGTAAAGATGAATTTTGACAGATGTGATCTTTATTAGGTGGCACAAGCAGAAACTAATCTCAAATTTTAGGCAGGGCAGGGCATTTTAGGGGAAATCAATGTGTTTTATTTACGACTAGCTGAACCCCGCGGTGTTACCCGCGGCTATTGTTGTACCGCGAGTAGTGCCGCGGGACAAAGTTAGTCTAAAAAAAAGTAACCTAAGTTACTCCCCGGATCATCAGCTACCTGCCAGTGAAAGTCCCGTCAAAATCCGTCAAGCCGTTCCAGAGATTACCCGGAACAAACAGACAGACAGACAGACACAAAAAAAATTTAAACTACATTTTTGTTATATGTATCGTCTATTCATACATATGCATTGATTTAAAAGCTGTTATTTTAATGTTACAAACAGACACTCCAATTTTATTTATTTGTATAGATAGAATGACTTGTCATACACTTTCAATTTACTTAAATTGACATTTATTGACGTTACCACACTTTGGTTCATGAAAAAAGTATAATCTATACAAATTATATACGCTATACAAATAAATAAAAATGTGATTACTGTTTGTAATATGAAAATAACCGATTTTTACTAAATACATACGTATGTATACACAGTACATAGACGAAAATAACATTTTTACTAAATACATACGTATGTATACACAGGACATAGACACAGTACATAGACGAAAATAACATTTTTATTAAATACATACGTATGTATACACAGTACATAGACGAAAATAACATTTCATATAATTTCTGTCGTCTTGATTATTCAACATGACACGTGTTATCAACACGTGTCAACACTTGAACTTCCTTACAGCTTACTGCTAGTCGTTTATACATCTATACAAATAAATAAAATTGGAGTGTTTGTTTGTAATATTAAAACAACTGCTTTTTACTAAATACATATGTATGTTTACACGGTACATATACCAAAATAACATTTCTGCAATTTTTCTCTTTTTTTTTTTCTTTTTTGTTTGTTCCGGCTAATCTTTAGAACGGCTATACCGATTTTTACGGGATGTTCACTGATACGTAGCTAAAAATATAAGGAGTAACTTAGGCTAGTTTCGCCCCACGACGTTACGACAATAACCACGGGTAACACTGCGGGACTCAACTAGTTTATATTATAAAACTAACTTTTGCTCACGACTTCGCCCGCGTGTATAAAGGTTTTCTGGATAAGAGTTGCATATAACCTTCCTCAAGAATCAAAGTATCTCCATGCCAAATTTGATTACAATCGGTGTAGCAGTTTAGGCTGTGAAAGTATAACAGACTTATTATTTATTTTTTTATCAGGTTTACATTTAAAAAAAAAGAATCTCATTAATTATATTTTTTGTTTTTTAAATAATAACAGTTAGTAGCTGCGTGATAGGTAAACTGTGTCGAATCATTATAATATGGAAATGTAATCAAGCACGACTGTAAGTTAAATATTTATAATCAATGCTTGAGATTAGTTTCAGCTTTTTTTTTGTAAAAAGATCAATAACTAAGTTTTGATCTAAACTGAAAATTATTTTTTTTTTTTTTTTTTTTTTTTTTTATATCAGTTAGTAGTGATTTGGCTCTTGGATTTTAGTTTTTTTATTGTCAATGACGTCAGATTTTAGGCCATCGACGGATTCAACAAACTTTGTAGTGTATGATGACTAACGAAGGTCCTTCTACACTGTCAAAATTAGTATCTGTGAAACTGAAACAGACCTTACTTTTTTGAGGTAGAAGATATATTTTGCTTTGTCTAAAAAGGAATAAATTGGGTTGCATTGTTAATATTGCTGTAAAACGTTTTTTTTCTATAGTTATCTCCCCACTATACATCAAACAAAAGAGTGGGCGGGCGAATAATACAAACAAGTGCGGACGGTGTGGAGGGGGAACTGCTGGCCCGTACGGATCACTTTGGCCATGGTTACTAACTTCAGTCTCTCTCGGACATCGGTTGCCGTCGCAAGTCAACTGAGTACGCTCGCCGTGCAAAGTAGGCTTGACGATGCAAACATCATTGTGCGCGAACTAGTGCCGTTTATATTAAAGTCATTTAATATAAATTTGTGATATTTGTATTTGAATTATTTAATAAAAATAAATATTAAATAAAAGTACGGACTGATTAGCTGAGTTTAAAACACTCTTTAGTGTACAAACTATTTAATATATAGAAGAATATTAACGAGGAGATGATGCAACAGGCTCCTGGGCCCAGTGGTGACATGGGCGCCCACGGCATCGCCTCTCCAGCTTCAGTGCGTGCTTCCACGCCAGCTACAACCAACACCATGAATACATACACAAGTGAGTATTATTTACACTTATTATTATTTATGTATGGGCCTGCCGAACTGACTCTACTCTGCTGATGGAAAGCATGAGCAGAATCCAAGAGGGGTGGTCACCATAGCCTTTGCGAATGCAAACAATACAGGCTGTATTATACAGCATGGTCATTGGATCTCCGGTCTCGCACTCACCAACGAAACACGACAGCACGAATGCTGACATTTTGGGTTCGTCTTCTGTGAGAGCCGGCTAGTTCGTGGTGAACCTTCATTAATTTAAATACAACAGTTTTAAATATTTTTATTTTAAATTTAATTATGCATTTAGTTGTTTATTAAAAACAGATTAGCAATACTACAGGCACTGTCTAATTTGGAATCAGATGGCTGTTTGTGAGATGTCTAAAATCATTGATGTTAATGTGTATTGAATGAACTCCTAACAAATAAATAATTAAATATAGATAATGGATCATTTGATGCAAAACAGAACTTTTGCATCTTTTATACCGAAGAGTACTCTTTTTAAAAAAAAAACTCTACAAAGATGCATGAAACGGACACTAAGTACAACTAGGCCCGTATTTTAAAATATGTCTCAAGTATCCGTTGAACTCTAATCAGCTGAATAGTTTTAAGTTCAAATCAAATATCAAGCGTCGCTCTTATTAAAGAATGCCTTTAAGTTCTACTCAGCAGAAACTAGTCTCAGTAACTAATTTCGACTCAGTCTGTTCTTAATTACGTTTCTGCATTAACAAAATTATTGTTAAGTATTACGCATCAAATTAATAATTTAAACAAAATATATTTATCAAACATAATTTATATAATAGGGGTTATTAATTTGTAAATAATACACATTAGTGTAATCATACAAAGTAATAATTAAATTAAATATTATAAATCGTTTATAATTATAGCCAATAGACTGGTGTATCGTGTATAGAACGCCGTAGTCACGCGTTTTTAAAGTGTTATGGACTATGGTGCATTACACTACATGGACTACGGCTTTTGAAACTTAGTAATGTACCATAGTCCACAACACTTTAAAAACGCGTGATTACGGCGTTTGAAACTTGTTTCATGCCTTTTCAGCGTCGTTTTTTGTCGTAGTTGGGTTTTATTTTTTACCTTTAATTTTATTTAAAATGTTTTGGTACCATAGAAATATCACAATTATCGAATAAATCACGACAAAGTCACGAGAAAATGCTAATAATAATATATATATATATATTTAAAATGTACAAGTAACGCCCTTTCCGATGATACCAAACACGACATATTTATCTAAAATTTATTTTTTAATACAGTACTTTATGTCGGCTAGAGGGCGCCACATTAGATTCAGTGACACGCCATACAGCCTATAACCAGCAGACGATCATGACGCTTGTAACGACACCTCGTTTGTCCAGTTCGGATGAGTAGTTAAGGAGCTATGAGGGAACAAATGAACATTCATACATACATAGCCTGTCAAAATCATAACCCTCCTTTGGCTTTGCTGTAGTCGGGTAATAATAACAAGTAACTCGCCCAAAATTAAACATTAGAAATATTAAAATGGCTAGATATTACTTGTAACGGAACGTTTAAATTGTTATCAATACTTGTCATGTTGAAGTGTCAAACTATGTTTTGGTTTTTTTATCTACAATAATATTATATTTTTGTCATAAACCAAAAAGTTGTGTGTGATATTAGTTGAAAAAAAAAATTACCGTGATTAAAGTGAATTGAAATGTATGTGATGATATAAATACTTACATACTTTTTTTTTGTAAATACATACATATTATACAAAGAAAACACCCAAACTCCGAAACAAATATTTTGCAGATCAGATAAACAATTGGTGGACCCAGGAATCGAACCGGAGATCTCATGAACAGCAGTCGTGTACGCTAAAACTGCATCAAGGAGGCAGTCAAATATCTCTGACATAACGCCATCTAGCTTCAAACTAAGCAGTGCTTGTATTATGTGACAGTTAGTGATCGATACCAAACTTAATTTTCTTTTTGTAAATGCATACATTGATAGAAGCCGCTCAAGTCGGTGCTGCAAAAGGAGCTATGTGTTTTTTACACACTTTACAGGAGACGCAAAAACTGATTTTCTCGAAAAATGCTCCAAAAAATTAAATAATTTAATCCTACTTTGATACATATAACAAATTTATGTGGTTTTAAATTACTATTGGATAGACAAGATTTTGAATCATGATAAAATTTAAACGATGACGCATAGCCTATCATTTTGGAAATAAAATTTTAAAACAAATTAAATTAATTTGGTTTTAAACCAACAACTTTATTCAAACAAAATCAATAATAATGAGATCAAAATGTGGGACATTACTGATGGTTCAAATTATATATACACATACATATATATTATGTGTGTTTTGAAACAACGAATAAAAATGCAAAAAGAATCCGAAAATGACAAAATCCTAAATAGCGGCTTTTGGACGCGCAACGATGATATGTCGTGATATTAAAGAGTGTGACGTATGTTACAGATGCGATGCACGGCGGAGGCGGGTACCCAGCGCCGGGCCCCTACGTGAAGTCCGTGGTGTGGTGCGGCGGGGCGCCGGGGCCCGTGGGACCCATGGGCTCCGTGGGCCCCGTGCCCGGCGGGCCCCCGCCCATGCACATGGGGCCCCCGCACGTGCCGCCGCCGCCCCTGGGAGTCAACCCACACGCCTTCAGGAGCGTCCAAGCCAATGGATCTGATTTGCCGCTCAATGGTGAGTTTAATTATCCGCAGTGCCTGCTGTCAGCAGAAACACTAGTTCGTTCTCCAGGAATAGCTCGCCTCGGTGCCTGTTTTGTGAAGCGAACTAGAGGCGAGGTCAGGATTTTTGACATAACGAGTGAATTTATCGACTCATTCTTCTCCTACTTGCGGATGGATGCGCATCTTGTAAATCCGTCTATCGTTGATAAAGTCTAAAAGTGTGTGCCAAATCAAAAATAACTATTTTTCAAGAGAGCAAAAAGACGAGAGTAAATCGTGCTCGAGGCGATTTCTTAAATTATCACTCACATCAAATTTGCAAATGATAAAATTTCACCGACGCCATTTAAATTGTTATTAATTAATATTTTGTCCTAACAGATATTGCGACGTTGAGATATTTCTACAACCTGGGCATAGAGTGCATGTGGGCTGCGTACGGCATGCCGGTCCCTCCGCCGCAGCCCCCGCACCAGCCCCACCCGGCGCACCAGCCCCACCAGCCCCAGCCGCCCCACCAGCCCCACCCGGCCCACCCGCCCCGGCACTACTCGCCCCGGGACCTGGCGCAGGTAACTTCAGAACTTTAACATTTCGATGGTCCCTATTTTTGATGTCCGACTTGCAAAAAACAAGTAAAATTTTAATAAAAAAAACCCACTTCAAAAGAAATAAATCCACACGGAAAGCACTAGCTTTCAAATAAAAAAGACTCGTATAAATCGAATCACCCAGGCGTAAGTTCTGAGGTAACAAACGAAAAAATAAACAGTCGAATTGAGAACCTCCTATTTTGAATTCTGTTACATCTACAATTTTAATATTTGCGATATGTGTTATAGATGTCCGAAATATTAATATATTTATATTGTGTACCAGGACATGCAGCAGATCTCGCTCCACGAGCGTCCCGTGTTGCCCCATGGGGAACAAAATCATAAAAACAAGCCGTCAGAGAAGCCCCAAATGAATGCAAAGGGCAATGGAAATGGACAACGCCCTCTTTTAGGCCCCAGGTTTGTTTATTTTATCAACTACTTTTGCCAGTGACTCCACTCGCATTTATAATAGAAATTAGTGTTATTCCCATAAATGGGCTATGTAACTGTAAAGTTTCATATAAATCCATTCAGAACTTTTTGTGTGAAAGATTAATATACATTAGTACATCCTTACTAACTTTCACATCTCTACAAATAAATAAAATTGGTGTCTGTTTGTGATTTCTAATTAACAGCTTTTCACTAAATGCATATAAATGTATAAACGGTATTTACATCAAAAAAACAATTTTTAAAATATTTTGGAAATATTTATTGTACCCATCTCTATTATGTACGTTTTATCTCAGAATATTAATTTTTCACCATCTTTATCTAAAAATATTTTCATAAAAACGTTTGCAATAATAATCCAATCTGAATGACAGGAAACAATAACATTCCTGCGTTTAACAGTCAAAGAACCAATTCTAAGTTTCATTTCCATTATTTCACCTCTTCCATAATATTTTTTTCTTTCCTAATCATGTTTTATTTTATACTAGTTGTTGACCGCAGCTCTGCCCGCATATAATATCGGTTTTCGCGGCTAATAGTAGCCCATGTGTTAATCCAGATTATCAGCTTCCTGCATACCATATTTTATGCAAATTGGTTCAGAAGTAACAAACAAACACACTCGCAAACTTTCGCCTTTTAAAACATTAGTGTGATATTATGTTCGCTTTTTATTTTACCTTAAATCTTAAGTTAGTTGTTTTCGTAACAGGTTCAAGCGAGGAGGCAACAACTCCAACAACCATCATGATGGAGGTCAAAATTCCAATCAAAACAAGCATTCGTCTAACGTGGGCGGCAATCGACCCAACCACCGGTCAGTATATACCACATTAGTGACTAAACAATTTATAGAAAAACACTTGGAAATGTTTTTTGCTTACTAAGTCAACTTAATAATAATGTTAGCTGTCTAAAATGTAGATTAATTTACATAACTTATATTAAATTAAAAAAAAAAGGCAGACTTCAAGAACTGGACTAAATTCAAATGGGACCACACAGAAACCACTCATAATAAAAAAAACTGTCGAATTGACAACCTCCTCCTTTTTTTTAAGTCTGTTGAAAATATATTCACATTGTAATGCTTAGAAAACAGAAACTGTCGTACTGACACGGATGGTTGCTAACAATGTTTTATTATTCCAGGCGTAACTCTCATAGCGATGGCCGTAACAATGGGCCACACATGGGGTACAACAGCGGAGCTGGTGAGGGGGAGGTGGTGATGGAACAACAACCCTTGATCACCATGCCCTACATCCCTTACCCCCCACCGATGTATCCCATACAATACTATCCGGTGGAGACCGACCCAGGTAATTAAATGCTATATTTGACACCTTAAAATTAAATTTAATCATCTACAAATTTTGTGATCAATCAACAACCTGTGGAGGAACGGGTGTTATCATGTCCCTCCAACACAAAAGGAGAATCCTCCGACCAGGCGAGGTGACCATGCCTGGCGGATCACAGCCCTGCGGTTGATGTTGGGATATTTAATATATGGTAATCGGCACGAGAACTCTATTGCGCGATTCAGGATTAATGGTGTTGTGCAATGCGTTACTCCGTAGTTCAGTGTATCTTCGATAGATGGCGCTGTCATATGTTTTCTTGTTGCGCTGCATGTAGAAGTCGTCACATACCTTTATCAGTTCACTGCTAGACTTAGCCTTCTTAGACAGGAGGTTTTGGTTTATATTGTGCTGGTCAGACAAATTGATATATGGTTCGTTTCAAGTTGTCCTTCTCATTGGAGCGCTGTTGTCCTGCGTAGTTTGTCCCTTAGTTACCTCTTACGACACCCAAGGGATGAATAAAGGTTGTGACACATGATTGTAAAGTCCTCGACACAATATATATTGTTAATGCGAGAGTTTGTATTTTGTAACATAAAAAATAATATATTATTGTTGTTCCAGCCATGATGGGCATGATGAGCGGTATGGGCTACGTGGGCTATGAAGAGGCAGTCGAGTACGGCATGCAGCCCACCTATTACCCGCCCCAGCCGCCCCACTACCCGCCCCCACCCCCACACCCACACCCACACCAACACCACGTCGAGCACAAGTAATTAATCCCACCAGGGACCGCTTGACACTACTGGAGAGATGTACTGAGTTATTATTCAAGTTGAATTGTGGATGTCCTGTGACGGACTCTGAATTATATATAACCACTTTTCTATTATCTTTAGGTTAATTTCTTCCGTATAGTATGTCAAGAAATACTTCAAAAACATATTTGCTTTGCTATTTCTGATGACGTCAATATAATATTTGACGAAATAAAACTTTTCATCTTAATATGTACTATCTGTTTCGACGTCACCTAAATTGCAAGGCATTTGTAAATCATCCAGCATTTTGGCAGGCCTCTTGTTTAGTTGGTAGGACTCTGACTGTTGAACCCGAGGTGAGGGAGTGCGAGGAGTGCCACCCAGGACCAATGTTTGTCATGATCATTTGTACTGCGTCTGGGTCTAATTTAGACATATTTATGAGCAGTCTCGTTACCATAAAACAGGCTGTTTAGTTTCACATAGCACTGTCGTGTATGAGGTGTTCGAAGTTTTTAAGTTTTTGTTTTTTTTTATTAAATATTACGGACATTCGATACAAGCCAGTCTAACGTTGTAATTATTGTCATAATTGGCTGTAGGCTGTTTAATTGCCATATTGAGGCTTTTGCCCCGGTGCTAGTTAACATTTCTAGTTACCTACTTAAAAAGCAACTACAGCCATGTTTTCAAACTAAATTTATTGTCTTCAAATGTACATACAATTGTGTGACTACAAGAATTAACGTGGTCACTTTATGTGAAGATTCGCACTTCTTACTACGAGATTTCTTTAATTTGCGTAAATGTAATATATATATTTAGATATTCTACTACTCGGCTTCCACAATTTTTACAAAATGATAATCCAGGCTACTGTCTGTTGCGACTATCAGATTATCAGATTATAATCGGTACACCTTGTTTGCCTAAACCAATTCTGTGAAATCAATCAGAGACCTTGGAAACACTTCGATTGATTTAAAGGCGTTTGTAAACTTGTTATAATGGAATGCTGCAGTCCATACGTTGATTAAGCACAGCTTTCTTTTATGGAGGCTAAAACATCTTGTGATTACGTAAGGCAGCTTCATTTCGGTCAATTTGTCCAATGTTCAGTATCAGTTTCAATAAACTATACCGTTTCTTTGTTAACAAAAAAGTTCAATAACTAAACACTTAAAATTTGAATGATTACAAACAAAGATTTATTAAAATCACAAATTGTGACATTCAAATGTTAAGAGTTTATTTATAAGATGCCCAAAAATGAGAGTCCATTACAAGCGAACAAGACATCTAAATATTCGCGGGGCAAATGTTTTATGTATAAAATATATACAACTTAGTTTACACTGATTCTTTAACTTAACCACAGTTAGTACATTTATTTTTTTAGTTCAAAATTGCATAAACTATATATGTATATAATACAGCGGTCTCAGTGTATAATAAGATATAACCGGCACCGAGCTGACTTTGACTGAAATAATTTTAGAAACTTGTCATTTACAGAGAAATTAGATTTGAAATATTTAGACGTCGGCCGGCGCCGGCTCCGACCTGACCGCGTCCGTGACCACGCACTCTCCTCACGATAACAAACGTCAATTATTTCAACAATAATTTAACAACTATTTATTTATTAAATATCCTTAAAGGTACATCTAAACGCGTGTCGAGGAGAGTGTCGTATGTAATACGAGGAAACAGAACGCGGCCAGCGGGAGTTTAGTCATTTATTGCGAGATGTATGAATATATATGTGACGTATTTGTTGTTACCGTCAAGTTTTGTAAATGAATGTTTTTAATCTGTACTTACTACGAGATTGTCGAGACAGTTATGGACGTGAGTGAGAATCGTCGGTGAGTGTGTGAGCGAGCGAGCGAGCGACACGTTCGGTGAACCTCTAATGAACCTTTCACTTTTGAACATCTTTTTTAAAATACATTACCCTATTGTAATAACAAATCAGCTGTGATCGAAGTCGACTGATTCATACACCCGTTGTACCGCTTTCTAAATTTAAGTAACCACATTTCGAAACGTTTATTCCCTAAGTGTTCATTGGTGCTGCGAAATTGTCGAGGATGACAGGGTTTACTAAAATATTTTTTATAATGAACTCCATTATACATACATACGATTTTGTGTAGTCGATAGGAACTAGTATCATTCCTTGTAATTTAAGGTGAAACTGTAAATTTTAAGCCAATCAATGTAGTTTTACGTGTCAAATTTAAGTTCTGTTTATTTAGTTTGCGGATCGCCGATCACGACACATGACTGCCGATATGGAAGTGAATTAGAACAAATATGTACACATTGTGGAATTGAGAGACTCGTGTGTGGTGATCAGTCGATTCCCTTTTGGCTTACGTTTAGTTTAGAAATAAGTCGTTGCAGTTTCACAGCCTAAGTGTAGGCTCACTGTACGGTTAGGTTTACTTCAAATGCTCAGATCTCAGCATTACGACGACGCGGACATTTTGAATCTCTCGATGACAAAACGTACGAATATAGTGATTTTAACACGACAGTATCCTAATTTGATCTCATAAAACTGTCATTTATAAGTAGAATTTGGTGCTCGGGTAGCTTAGTAATTTTTTGTTTAAGAATGTGAAATTGGATGTAATAGACACGAACACACATTTAAAAATCTAACGTAGACTATCATTGCTTCAATGATACATTATTTATTTTACGTCTCCTAAGGAAAACATGTTTATTTAAATGTTAATAATATATTTTCTGTAATATCTCCTAGTCTCAAATAAAAATATATGTGATCGTTCGTGCGAAGAGGTAGTTAGGCAAGTTATTTAAGGAAATGGCTGTGATTCGATTGTAATCCAGTAAGGCTCGGTAAGCAGCAGCGAGGCTGGAGGCTGGAGGCGAGAGATGGACCACTTGTCGACATTCGCCCACCATTGCACTACCCGGATACATGTTATATGTCATCGTATCTATGTCACTTTCAAATTATATATTAAACACTAAGAAGATGGTCGTGTTTGTACAGTATTGTTAAAAGTATACAAAAATACAAAAAAAATATGTGTGTATACTATCTTAATGTGTCTATTGTAAATTCATTTATGCGGTATAAAGTATTAGGTTAAAATCATTAGGAGTTAGATTTTATGTTAGATGTTAATTAATGTTATGTAACGTAATTAGTTAGATTTACTTTTAATTAAGTATACATAAGCCATCGGTTAACTTTGGTCTCGTCTGCGGGCGCCTGAGCGTCTTTAGATATTTTTGTTTCCAGTCTAGTTGTTAGTTTGTTTGTGCCAAGTTTATGTATGTTTGTAGAACGAGAAAAACAAAATTTTTGTCATATCAGTAATACAAGATAATAATAATTGTGTTGTGAATATACTATATATAGATAGATACCTCCGCTGTATGGTTGTACAGGCTCAATGTTAGCGCTGTGTCCGCCTTTGAGATGTTATTTGATTGTTTTTCCAAATTCATCAAATAAAAGTAAACTGATTTTTTCAATTTGTTTTTTTATTTCGATTTTGTAGATTGATATAGTAATCTTATATACTTGAATGTAAAAGTTTGTCTGTAAACCCTTTTGCTTTAAGTTTTGCCTTTGACGAACGTGAAACAGGTGGAAACCGACACCACTATCCATTTTAAAACCTACTTTTTTATGGTATAGGGGGCAAACGAGCAGATGTATCACCTGATGGTAAGCGATACCCGCCGATGGACACCCGCAACACCAGAGGCGTCACAATTGCGTTGCGGACCTTTGGGGGATGGGGAAAGGGATGTGGGGAGCGGTTGGAGTATGGGCCTCCGGTATCCTCACTCACTCGGTGAAACATCGCAAGCGCTATTTCACACCGGTTTTCTGTGAGGCCGTGGTATCACTCCGGTCGAGCCGGCCCATTCATGCCGAAGCGTGGCTCTCCCACGGTGAGCGCACTGCATACTTAGCAAGTTTTATGTTTAAACGTGGACACTTTGTGTCTCGTGTCAGGTACAAGCTGCAACATTTGATTTCTATAGAACCAGTATGAAATCATCCACTCCCTGCGCATACGTATACATTATTTGAAAAAAAATAGACACTTAATTTTTATTCATTTGTAAATAATAAAAAATAGTCAACGGTGAATGCTCTGACTCCATATCTATGATGGTGGTGTCCCGCAAGGTGTCAATATCAATGACATGCTGCAAATTAACGGCACTTGTTATGCGAACGACAGCACGGGCGATGATCTCTACATCGGCCGCGTTAATATTTCTCGGGAAACCTCATTGAGAGTCGAAACAAACTTGTGTCTGAAGTTGAGACCTCTTTGTTAAAGGTCTCAGATTGGTGTAGACTTAATTTAGTCCAATTTAACCCAAAGACAAAAATTTACGCGTTTACCGGTAAATAACTGCCGTGGGTCGTAAGTGCTCGTTTTAAAGACACGCCTATCTGCTTCAGCCAGCACCATATTGGAATTCTTGGTGTTGACATATCGAGCGAAGTTCAGTTTCGTGACTATTGGAGGGTAAGGCCAAATTGGCCTCGAAGAAGCTTGGTGTGCTCAACAACTCGAAATAATATTTGACTCTGGCCCATCGCCTTTTGCTCCCTCCGGACCGCATTCAACGGAGAGCGACTCGAATCGTCAATTGCCAAGGACTTTCAATTTGGTTAGACTCTCTGGCGCTGCGTAAAGATGTGGCTTCGCTGCATCTTTTACCGCATTGATCCATGCCGCCTGTTTCCGCCATCGTCCTACGCGACAGAAGTTTCATTCCCATGCAGCATTTCATGTAGTCCACAACTGTGTGCTTTTCCAGAAACTTTCTGCCTCGCACAACAAAACTGGAATAAACTGTCGCCTTCGGTATTCCCGGACAAATACGACCTTTAAAAAAAGAGCGTACTTATTCTTAAAAGGCCGGTAATGTCGCCTCTGGTGTTGCGGGTGTCCATGGGCGTCGGTAATCGTTTACCAACAGGCGATACGTCTGCTCGTTTGCCACCTATATCATAAAAAAACATTTACGCCAAATATCAGAATTTGTCGATCACTAATTCAAGAGGTTCTAGTTGGCTGACACACAGTGCCGGTTTTAACACTACCAGCGCCCTGGGCGAGATTTCTACGGCGCCCCCCAAACTGCAATTAAAACCCATACGAAACAAGTACAATTTTAACAAAAATAAAACCGACTTCAAGTTTCGACTCGATTTGTCTTGGATGCCATCATCAGATATTAATGTCCTTATCATGGTACCACCGTCTCCTACCCCCTATTCCATAAAAAAAAGAATCATCAAAATCGGTTCATAAACGACGAAGTTATCCGCGAACATACGTAAAAAAAAAGTAAAAAAAATATATATACAGTCGAATTGAGAAACCTTCTCCTTTTTTTTAAGTCGAATAAAAAGGGAAATTATATAATGAAATATGCATTTATTAAAAGAAACATTTATTATAAAAAACCGTTTATTAGAAAAAACTAATAAAATTTTACTTTTCTGGTCTTTCCATCAGTGAACTCTTTTATAAGGTTATCAAAGTCGATGTTTTCAGCAATTTATTTTCATTGACTAAGTTGCTAAGTTAGTCAATCTAGATTAAGATATTATTGATCGAAGATATGTTTTTATCAACATCAGCTATGAAAAACTCCTCTCCCCACCAGCAGCTATTAAGGTATAGTCAATAATATCCGCAATACTCTCCATACATTTGGATACCTTTCTTGTAAGTTGCGATATTTGATAAAATTTAAAACAAAAATAAGGTAACATTCTGATCAGGTAACAAGGATTTCAGACTTACGAGTTTCTCACAAAACATACAACCATCTGTGTCTGATTAAGAGTCTACGGTCAATTTTAATTGGAGATCACCACACCTTTACAAGGTTGGATTTTTCCTGAATTTGTTTAATATTGTACAAAAAAGACCAAGATTCAGAGTAGTCATTTAACTGTTCGAACCTTTCATTGACTGAAATTATTGTAGTTCATAAGACAGTTCAAAAAAAAATATTAGGCTAGAGTTGTAGTCTCATGAGACACTTGAACATCAGTTTTCTGTTTCAATAGCCAAGTAATGTAAGCATTATGGATCAGTACTTTGATAACGGACTGCTTTAACACTGCTTATTCTTGCTTCCCAACGTGGTCACTGAGCTTTTTTATAGTTTATAGTCCCAAATGATAGGTTATAATTTTCCATCTATGAACATTGTATTTATTTTACAGGATCAATGGAGCCATCCTTGTATTTTTTTTTCCTTTGCGGAAATCCCCCCGGATACCGCCTTGCTGGTGGCATGTCGGACTCGAACCAGGTGCATTATAGAAAGGAAAACCCTGAAACCCCGATCGTTTTGCGATCTCCAGCGCCTGAGTTGTCTGCGGTACCTGGCCCTGACCTGGCAAACCGGGAAAGTTCGAAACCTCTCCCGGTCCCACTTCGCTGTCTCCTTCGCAAACAACTTATTCGCATAAAAGGACGGCGGAATTCCACGCGCTCTCGCTCTGCAACATGGCCGCAATCATGATACCAAGCGAGAGAACCCCGATGGCCGCCACAAGATTACGCTTTGGCTCCCGGACATTCTATCAGCGTGTGGAGCGCCGTGTCCACGGTCTGGCCATCGTAGTGATGGCACTCAGGCGTAGGCTCCTTGCGTATCAGACACAAAAGATCTCCGAAACATCCTTTTCCAGTGATTACCTGCGTCCGACGTTCCGTAATGCCTCTCGAGCCAAATCTCCATTGGTCATCCCGAGCAGGATTTGTATCACAGCTTGTCACCTCTCACTGGAAACTCTCTTTCCACAATCTCTTCAACACAGTTTTCAATCATCTGATCTGACTTGTCACATAGAAGCTCCACTACTTACTATACATTCACTTGTATTCCTAATAAAAATACATACAGTGGAACATAGAACCACCTCCTTTTTGAAGTCGGTTAAAAACTAATATCACTCGATAGTAGAAACGAAAAGTCACGAACATTGGCATCGCAACCTAGCATGGACCATCTGATTACTATGTCGCGTCTGTTTGTTTTAAAATAATTGGAATAATTGTTTTGTACATATGCACCGACTTTATTAAAAAGCTGAGTTTGTTACGCTTCGCTAAAAATAACGCTAACTCTTTTTAACACAAATGTTTAAAAGAGGAAGATAATGTGTTTCTCCATAATTAGGGATTCCGGGTAAAACGAACTGCACGCAGTGCTCCGTTCGAACAAATTTAATACTGCGTTCTATTCAAGTGTTGCAAACATAAAGATTTTTTCGCTAAATTTAGGGAATTTACGAGTAAGTAGACCTCGAACTATGAGCGATGGGATACAAAGAGGCGCCTGCGGCGCCCCTTTGTATCTGGCGCCCTGGGCGATCGCCCAACCGCGCCCTACCCTAACGCCGCTACTGCTGACACACATTAGATTTATCGTAAATCTGTTGATCTAGCTCTTGGTATAGTCTAAGAGCTACAAATAAAACGTTTTTAGAAAAGTGCTCAGTGGTGGAGGTATCTAGAACCTGTCTGTAGACCATGTAGCAAACCTTCTTGCCTACTTGCTCGAAGTAGTGCCGTCGAAGCACACGTCATTTACTTTCTGTGGCTCTTGGGTCTTGTCATCTGATGAAGAAAGAGATAGATGTGTTTAAAATACATTATATTAGGGTCTATGTTGGTCTAGTCACTGGTCGAGATCAGGAGTCCCCCAGTAAACTAAAATGGAGAGACTGCAACACAATTTGGGATTAATAAACTTTTTAAATCGACTATCCGTCTGATCAGTCTGACATACCTAACTCAAGCGCGTCACACACAACGAAGATACTATAAAATATAATCTTATCTTGGACATATCGCTAGTCGCTAACCATACATTTCAATGGACCACCAATCCTACTTATATTATAAACGCAAAAGTTTGTAGGTAAGTATGGATGGATGTTTGTAACCCTTTCACGCATAAAACTATTGAACGGATTTGGATGAAACTTTACAGTATATAGCTTATACATCAGAAAAAACACATAGGCTACTATTTACCATGTTGTGACGTCATAGCTGTTAATTCGAATCAATTGGACAGGGTCAGCAAAACAAGATATTATCTACACTAATATTATAAAGAGGAAAGATTTGTACCTATGTTTGTATGTTTGTAATGAATAGGCTCAAAAAGTACTGGGCCGATTAAAAAAAAATTTTCACCAATAGAATGCTACATTCTTCCAATTTGACATAGGCTACATTTCATTTTGAAAAAAATTAGGGATCCTTGGTAAAATTTGAACAATGTAACCGAAGGTGTAAAAAATGAGTCTTAAAATGTCTTTCGTCGAATGCGCTGCCGAAACTATTAGCGATAGAACAAAATAATGTACAACAATATTGAAGAACATCATAATGTCTACAAAAAACTCCGCGGTAGCATATGTCCAACTATTGTAGTTATGTCACTACAACAACTTTTTTCATTTTAAACATTAATGAAAATGCTAACCAAATCCAAACCATGCTATTTATGTGTTTATATTAATCCTTATCCAAATAAATTATTTTATGGTCAAGACCATTTAACTACCTATAAAATAGTTTTTAAATTATTTAAATTGGACTTTCCATTCAAAAGATATTACGAATTAAAAAATTCAAACAGTAAACAAAACCGCCATAGCGCCGGTGGCAGATCAAAAAATAGCATTCGATGCTGTAGTACAGAGTGTTGAAAATCACAGCGGTAAACTATTTTTTTTGGACGCGCCCGGTGGAACAGGCAAAACCTTCCTTGCCAATTTAGTGTTGGCAAAAGTACGTCAATCTGGAAAAAAAGCTGTCGCAGTGGCATCGTCCGGAATTGCTGCAACCCTATTAAATGATGGAAAGACTGCTCACTCTACATTTAAATTACCATTGGCTGTGTCTTTGGAACAACAATCTGTGTGCTCGATCCGCAAAAACGGTCCGCTGGGGCAGCTCTTACAAGACACTTCGCTGGTCATTTGGGACGAGTGCACCATGAGCCACAGGGGGCACGTGGAAGCCGTGGAGCGCACGCTGAGAGACATCCGAAGCTCAGACCGTATAATGGGGGGCGTGACGTTTGTTTTAGCTGGAGACTTTCGTCAAACATTACCAGTTTTAACAAAAGGTACTCGAGCTGACGTTATTCAAGCTTGCCTTAAACCATCAACTTTATGGCAATCGATTGAAACTCTTAATCTGCGCACAAATATGAGAGCACATTTAAGTGACAATGACGATAATAATTTCTCACAAAAACTTCTAAAACATGGAGACGGAAAATTACCGTCTCCGGTTGCAAACAGTCCCCAGGTATTGTTGGATAACGAATTGGGTCAAATCGTTCAGAGTCTAGAAATTCTTGTGGACACTATATATCCGGACATACAAAATCTTACGGAGAGAAATTTCAACTGGCTCTGTTCGAGAGCGATAGTGTCCCCGCGAAATGAATCGGTTAATGAGATTAACAAAATTATTCTGGAAAAAGTACCCGGTGAATTTAAATCTTACAAATCTATTGACACAGTATGCAACATCGAAGATACAGTGCACTATCCACAAGAATTTTTAAATTTCCTGAATCCTTCCGGCTTGCCGCCCCACGAACTACAATTAAAGGTAGGCACTCCCGTAATGCTGCTGAGGAACCTATGCCCTCCCAGCATGTGCAATGGCACGAGACTTCTGGTGAAGGAATTGCGGGAGAACGTCATAGTATCCAGTATAATCACCGGGGTCGCGGCCGGACAGCTCGCCCACATACCGCGGATCCCCATGATTCCTACGGACTTGCCTATATCTTTTAAGAGGTCACAGTTGCCTCTAAAAACATCATTTGCCCTCACAATAAATAAGTCCCAGGGTCAAACATTTTCGATGGTTGGCATCGACCTAAGAAAAGAATGCTTAAGATAAAAACTGACAAATATAAAAGTAAAAAACGTAAATCTACCTTAATATTATATCTGTAAATAATGTAAAAGTAAACCTGTAAAATAATAAATAAATAATTTTCTACCCCGTGCGAAGCCGGGACGGGCTGCTAGTTAAATATACTTTTATTGAAAATACTTAACTGCCTAGGTTGCGCAGTGGTAGCGTATGCGACTGATGTGTTTGAGGTCTCGGGTTTGATTCCTGGGACCAAATGTTTGTATGATCTGCAAATATTTGTTTCAGAGTTTTGGTGTTTTCTATGTATAATATGTATGTATTACCAAAAAGAAAGTATATATATTAATATACATTTATGTATTTATATCAGTTGTTCTAGTACCTATAACACAAGCTCTGCTTGGCTTGGGACTAGATGTCGTTGTGAGTTAGATGCCCGTAAAATATTTATAAAAAGAAAATATAATTTATTTACGAATCATGAACGTATAATTTTTAATCAGAATTGAGCTCTTTTTTTCGCTCATCTCTGCTTCACTGACTGAGCAGTCACTGTCGTAGTCATTGCTATCATAATCACCGTTGCATTCCCACATAAAATAAATCATGGTTTAATGTAGGTTTTTAATATTTATTCCACCTACTGTTGTTTAAAATTTAGGGAACGAAACCGGCGACTCGCAAGACGCCTTCTGATAGAATCATGTAGTTATCTTTGCTGTGTCTTTGCCTTTAAGATAATTTATATATATATTATATATTTTTATAGTAAACCCTAAAATATATGTTATCTTCGTTGTGTGTGACGTGCTTAAGAGTCACGACGCGGTAGCGGGCGGCGCGGCGATAAGTTTCTTCTGTCAGTAACGAAAATAACACTCGTACGCAGAGTGCATAAACTGTCAAAAGTGTCAACAATAGCCGGCTAGTCGATAGAACGGTAAATATTAATTTATTTTCGAAGTTATTCTGGTATGTATTTACTTTCCTGGTTTCTTTTAAAAATCCGTTGAATAATTTCATGCTTCGTAAGAACCGGATATCGATGCGGTAACCTATAAACCTCATTCATTCGCGACTATTTTATAGCTTTAGCTATGTACAAAATGTTAACTGCAATTTATGTAATGCGTAGAATAAAACAAAACGCCTTTACTAATTGACAATGATAACTCTGTCGAATGATAGAGATCTTTTGTTTTGAGGTCTCTAATATACAGCTTCATAGAATCATGTGAATAAATCAATGACCTTGTCTAAGAACTCGATCTGTTAGTTCCTTTATTTAATGTCAATAAGTACTCTGTCTGTTTAGGTGCATATAACCCTGTGATAAAACCCTACTTAAAGACAGAAACGAACGTACGATATGTGGATAGTGTATGTATATATAGAGTAGTTAATCTTACGTTAGTTGAGATAAAATTGCTTTTCAATTCGTGATAGAGTTATTTGTGCGCGAACGTTCGGTGGAGTGGGTTGTCGTAGTAAATTAATTACATAAGTTGGTCAAATGACTGCCTGGTAAGGCGTGTTTTATATTTTTTATTATGATTTATTAGACGCATACTTTATAATTTAAAATATTATTTTAATTACTTATTAACAGTTAACGATGTAGGAACAGTTAACCGTCTACAAAGAAATACTAATGCATGTATTTTATCCGCTAGTCGTGATGGTGTTGTGTGAATAAAAAAATATTTGTAGTGCTCTTGAATAATTACCTTGAATTTATTTTCGTAGAAGAAAACTTTTAGGCCAGTTAGTTATGGTACTTAAATTAAGACAGGTGCTTAATAACAGCTTGGAATTGTGCAGTGATGAACATGATCAAATCTCTAATTCAGTTAAGGTGTATAGTATCCTCAACAACCTTGAGGTCTGCCGTGTCTGGGCGGAGCTATACACACATACTATATATCTGCACCGCACACACTAATATCTGCGTACCGCACGCAGGGCACGACGCGTACGCGATACCTCAATACGACGATTAAAGATTATGGAGTGGGGCAGACATGCGCGCCTAGTTGCCCTTTTTTGCCTAAAACTTCAGAACAGATTGCGAATTAGACGACTGACTTTTTTAATAAAAAAACGAGAGATTTTTTAATATCTTCAGCTTTATAACATAACTAGCTGTACCCCACGGTGTTACCCGCGGTGATCGTCGTACCGCGAGTACCGCGGGACAAAGTTAGTCTAAAAAAACCCTAAGTTACTCCCTGGATCATCAGCTACCTGCCAGTGAAAGTCCTGTCAAAATACGTCCAGCCGTTCCAGAGATTACCCTGTACATACATTTGCATTTAGTAAAAAGCGGTTATTTTAATATTACAAACAGACACTCCAATTTTATTTATTTGTATAGATATTAGCCCAGATAAGTTGTGGTTACGTCTGTTGATAAGAAGCGGTATAATTCTTACTAACTATCTTTTGTTTTTTAATCATTATCTCTTGTTTATAAGTGAACTGTGTCGCCTCGAAATATTAATACCCTGATACGCCAGTAAGTAAGTTGCCACTTGGTTCAATTGTGTGTAAATATTTAAAAGATGGCATTAGTTTAGCAATAAAATATGGCATAATATGCTACTCTGGTCATCTCTCTATATTAAACAATAGTTACTTGTATGGCCACTAAGCATTTTTGTAAAGATTTTATAATTTTCGCACACTATGGGCCGCGCGCCAAAATTTAGCAATTTTGTACTTCCATTTCCGCTGCGGAGACGTTAAGCAACAAGCGATTGCACTTCTTTACTGTTACGCCACTGAAAATGGCAGTAACGAAATTTAAGACTGATAAACAAAGAAAAATGCAGTCGAATGTAAACCCTTCTTATTTTTAAGTCGGTTAGAAATTTGAGACTCATTCTTCATGTATGTAATTGGTCATTGTTTTGATCTTCGTGTTCAAAATAGATTTATTGGCAAACAATATACTTTTTATGAATTTACTAGCTGAACCCCGCGGTGTTACCCGCGGTTATGGTCGTACCGCGAGTAACGCCGCGGGACAAAGTTAGTCTAAAAAAGTAGCCTAAGTTACTCCCTGGATCATCAGCTACCTGCCAGTGAAAGTCCCATCAAAATGGGTTCAGCCGTTCCAGAGATTACCCGGAACAAACAGACAGACAGACAGACAAAAATTTTTGAACTACATTTTTGGTATATGTATGTACTGTGTATACATACATATGCATTTAGTAAAAAGCAGTTATTTTAATATTACAAACAGACACTTCAATTTTATTACTGACTGCCTTCTTGGTCTCGCGGTTGGCGTGTGCGACTGCTGATTCTGAGGTCTCGGGTTCGATTCCCGGGTCGGACCAAATGTTTGTACGATCTGCAAATATTTGTTTCGGAGTTTGGGTGTTTCTATGTATAATATGTATGTATTTACAAAAAAAAAAAGTATATAAGTATTCATATCAGTTGTCTAGTACCCATAATACAAGCTCTGCTTAGTTTGGGACTAGATGGCGTTGTGTGTTAGATGTCCTAAATATTTATTATTATTATTTATTATTATTTATTTGTATACATTGTCCAAATATTATAAAATAGATCTTTGATTTTATACAAAAGAGCGATTTCCTTTAGTTCTCTAATAATAATTTTCTTTATTTTTAGTTGTTATTTTTTAAATAATTTTAAATAATATAACATTGCGCATCATTTAAGAATTCAAAAAAGTTGTAGTTAGGCAAATATTTGTGATTATTTGTTTCATGTCATGTTACGATTCCGTGTTTTACAAGAAAAATTAAACTCATATAGAGTCAATACTTTGTTCTTATGTCTGTTAAAAACTTTTGCAACATCCAATTTATAGATTCAATTGAATATTGAAGTGAATGTATACAATATATCGTATATACCTAAGAAGATATCGAAAGGTTAAACGATTCAATTTGTGTAGGGACACACACACATCAGTTTAAATTGAAATTGGGCTATTATCAAGACACTATAAAAGTTAGTCTTATTATCGGTAGGATTATCGAGAAACATTCCGTAACGTAAATCTGAAAAGTGATAACTAACCAAAACTAAGAAATAGGTGAATATTTATGATTTTGCAGATAACGAGTTACAAATATAGACGGTCAGTATTGTATTATTACGAGCCGAGTATCGGTCGGTTGATTAACAAAAAAATAACACAATATTTATTGACAACATTAATTCTCTAAATCACTCGTTAGTCGCACTAGAAAATCGCATCGATGTAAGTCCGCTGTACCATGAAACAATACTGCCCGTACGGCTAACACGCTCCGCTTTTATATGGCTATCGAAATATCTAGAAGAATCCCTAATTTTCCATAGAACATTCTGGACCAAATATAATGTCCTAGAATTACTTGCAGCGCCATCTAGCGCCGAGAATATCGGAATCGTTAAACATAATCTCAACAGTCGTGCGCTACTTGATACTAGATAGTGCTGTCCTCGGCTCTCGAATGTTCTTTTTATTCAAGACCCATTTCTCCATGGTGCAACAGTATTGTGTATCAATTAAGTAACTTGTATTAGTTACTACCTCACTACACTGGTAACATCTATACAAATAAATAAAATTGGAGTGTCTGTTTGTAATATTAAAATAACCGCTTTTTACTAAATGCATATGTATGTATACACGATACATATACCAAAAATGTTGTCAAAAAAATTTTTGTCTGTCTGTCTGTCTGTTTGTTCCGGGTTATCTCTGGAACGGCTGAACGAATTTTGACGGGACTTTCACTGGCAGGTAGCTGATGATCCGGGGAGTAACTTAGGCTACTTTTTTTAGACTAACTTTGTCCCGCGGCGTTACTCGCGGTACTACAATAGCCGCGGGTAACACCGGGGGGTTCAGCTAGTAGCTTATAAAAAAAATCATATGCAACAAACTTAGAGAGGGAAAATTTATACATCGGACATAGATAGGGTTCGGGGACATCGGAGTTCCATTTGCTAGCCGTCAGCGAGGGACCACGATATACAACAGAAAGACAACAATAATATTAACTTTTAAACTTTCGCTTTCCATGATATATTAACAATTATATTTTCTATTGATTAAACATATATTTAAGTAACCCCATAGAAAGTACAGAAACTTTCTCTGATAATACAAAGTGTAAATCCCCATCTATACTGTGAGCGTTATCCCCAGATGTCGGTGAAAGTTGAGAAGATCACCGAGCCGCTGGTGCTGGGCGAGGGTCCACACTGGGACGCTGACCAACAGGCGCTATACTTCGTCAGCATTCTTGAGCATACCATACACAAGTATGTTCCAGCTACTGGACAACATACCAGGACTAAACTTGGTGAGTGCTTACATTAACGATGTACTAAGCTGTGGTGAATTCAATAGCGTTTATTGATCCCGTGTTCAAACTGTAGGTCTCACCATGTATCACCATCTCTACTGTTGACATATTATTTCCGCTACAGCATTTGAAAATTTGTCATCTTCTGATAATGTTTAAGAACGTTTGACTGACCAATTAAAATAATTTTTCATACCTATTGTTCATTAAAATAGTTGATTACGCATGGAAGAGATTGCTTTCGGCAATAAGGCCGCCCTTTGTACATTACATATTTGTCATTTTCTGTAATTTCTTGTAAAACTGTAATACGGTGTACAAATAAAGAGTTTTCTATCTATCTATCTATCTATCTATAGTTGATTACGCATGCAACCAATCTTCAAACAACCGTTAGTAGTCTTTAATGATACTATAAATCGTAATTAACTCGTATAATTTATTAGGTGCTATGTTCTATTTTCACATAAGCATAATTTTGTATACTAAATTTTGACATTTTGTTACTGTGATATGAATTGTTTTTAAGCTATATCCTATTGACATTTAATGTATAAGTGCTATTGACTTGACTATTCATAAGTGCCTGTTACACAAGCCTACATGAATAAAAAAAATTAAATAAATAAATAAATACCCATGGGATGAATAGGAGTTTTGATACTCTGCATTATTAATTCTACATTACACAGATGGTAACAACACCTTAACTGTACTATATTCTATTGAAATAAATCATTTCATTTCAGAATATTTCAGAAACGGATTGAAATATGACAACAATTCCAAATTATTATTTGTCTAATATATCCAGATGGACGTGTGGGCTTCATAATCCCTGTGGAGGGGACCTCGGACCAGTTCCTAGTTGGTGTTGAGCGCAAGTTCCTCGTCGTGAAGTGGGATGGGGGAGAAGGCACCCCAGCCACCGTAGTGAAGCAGATCTCGGAAGTGGACCAGGATGTCCCCATGAACAGGATCAATGATGGGAAAGCAGATCCTAAGGGCAGAGTCTTTGCTGGTAAGTGCTGTGTTGATGTGACAATATTTATCTAATATTTAAGTATCTTATTACGATGTTTGAGGTCGTTCTCTGTAAATAATGTTAAATGAATATTTTGTAATTGTGTATTTGTTCGGTATGAGAATATGCCGTAAAGTATTTTACGTCGGATCGAATGGACGGAGACGAAGTTATGAGGTATTTGCTAGGTTTAAAGTGAAAGAAAAATGTGACAAATATGTGGATTAAAGTATTATAAAATACCATTACCATTAAAACATAATATATGACTAGTATGTTAAATACTGGCTTGCATAAGACGACAACGCGGTAGCTCTAATTTGTGCATTAATACCAAACATAGCGTCAAAGGTTTTCGTATATAACTTGTTAAATATTTGAGTAGGAATATTAGCTAAAATATAACGAAATTTGTTGAAGACGTCGGAAAAAAGTAAGCCGCACATTTTCTCAGGGTAACATAAGCTATACCTATTCTATTTTCCGTAAAGAGCCCGTGCGAAGTCGGGGCGGGTTGCTAGTGCTTAGTATATGTAAACTAACTACCTGACTTCGCACGGTTTGGTTGTGTGAAAATTTAAACTTGTGGCGTTTCTGAACGTAATTTTCGTTCGCACTACTTTGATGTCAAAAAGATCTGACTCCTCGGGAGGGACTCCGACACTAAACCCAAATTGGTAACCTTGGGTCTTTTAGTATCGAGGTATCTCCCGAGCAGTGTCCCCGGCATTTAACTTCAAAATTACAGCCAACAATGGAATTAGTTCATTTGGAAACGACACACCAAACGCATTTTAGTGGTGTGACAGCCGGTATAACCGTGCGTGCCCCTCACTCCACACTCTGCCCACTATTTTCATATGTTATTGTTACAGAGGGACATTTCGATGCTTCTATACCCAACTGTTTCAGCTATGCGTTGATCGACCAATCATTATATGTGTTATGCTAGAAGTAATGGGTACGTAGGAATTTATGTTTTCGGTTGTATACAGGTACTATGGGACACGAGGATCCTCCAGGCGTGTACGAACAACAGAAAGGCAGCTTGTTCCGTGTAGATGGATCCAAGGTGACGAAAGTAGTGGACAAAATCGGCATCTCTAACGGCCTAGCGTGGGATGTGCCTGAAAAAGCCATGTATTATACGGACTCACTCGAGAGAAACATCAGACGATACGATTATGACGTAGAGACTGGAGAGATGTGTAAGTTGGTTTGTTTTATGCAGCTAAGATGTCAAACAACAACCTATCTACCTTAATTTTCGATGGTCTTCAAAAATCGACAACTTAGTTGTAACTTTTGAGTTGCAGATGTCTGTAGAAGACTGTGCACGCCATTATTGCGGTAGTAAAACCCGTCATGGAGGATTGGCTCGAGAGGCATCACGGGAGACTTTCATACCGGCTGATCATCAGTTATCACCTGTATGACTAAGAAAGGATGCTTCGGAGAGCACCTTTGTCTGACCCGATGGCAAAATCATGCACACGGCACTCCACACGCTGGCAGAATTGCCGGCGTGGGGGAGCCGAGGTGTGATCTCGTGGCGGCCATCGGAGTGGGGGTAACATGATTGAGGCTATGTTGCGGAGTGATAGCGCATGGAACTCTGAGGTCTCTTTCCGGACCGGCACCTGGAGAGTTCTAGGACTCCCTGTCCACCGGGCCCGAGCACGCGCCGGAGATTGCAAAACGATAGATGTGTTTGGTAGCCTCCCCAGTCACCTTAGCAGAAGTAGGCCGGGGTGACGGCGCGAGCTTTACAAAGTGCTAGCGCTCCTTTTCTAAATAGAAAAGTTTTTTGGAGTAACTTAGGCACTTTAATTTTAGACTAGCTTCCCCCCGCGGGTACCTTTACAACAATAACCACAGGTAACACCGCGTGCCGCAGCTAGTATTATCTATTATATACCAATAAAATAAATTGTAGTGTCTGTTTGTAATATTAAAATAACCCCTTGTTACTAAATGCTTAAAGTATGAATACACGGTACATATAGTTTTTTTCTTTTCTTTTAAATTTTTGTATGTCTGTCGTTCTGTCTATCTGTTTTTGCGGCTAATATCTGGAACTTTTGTTACCCGCGGTTATTGTACAACTTTACTAATCGCAATCGCATCTCGAAATCGCAATTAAATTAATAATAATAACATTATTTTCGATGAATCAAACAAACATTATTTTCGTTTCAGCTAACATGAAATTCATATTCGATTTCGACAAAAATAACGTCACAGGAACTCCCGATGGTAGTACCATAGACACTGATGGAAATCTATGGGTTGCAGTCTTTGATGGTTCTTGCATCATCAATATTGACCCGAGGACCGGAATTTTGCTCCGAAAAATCCCCATTCCAGCCCTACAAGTCACTTCAGCCACTTTTGGGGGTCCCAATTATGATATACTGTTCGTCACAACAGCGAGTATGAACATCCAGGGACCCCAACATCCTCCGTGTGGCGCCACCTTTATGGTGACTGGTTTGGGAGTCAAAGGGCATCCTAATGTTAATTATAGGCGTTAATGTGTATTGTTTTCGTTGTAACAAAATATTATATTTCGAGATATTATTAAATTACCTTATAAATTGTGTAATCAACTTAAACCTGGTACCTAATAAAGTGTTTATTCGTTTGATGACGGATAAAGAATACGTATTGTCACCACCAGTGTGTCGTAGGAGGCAATAAGGGACAAGCTACACAGGCTAATATCATTTGAAACAAACCCCATACCCTAAATCCTATATCATACACTAGCTGATCTACGCAACCTCGTTTGCGTCTGCTATTGCCCGTAGCGTTATAATTTTACCCCGTATTTGAAACATTCTCCATTGGTGCTCCGCAGCCTCCGCTCCTATTGGTCTTGACGTGATGATATATAGCCTGTAGCTTTAGCCTTCCTCGATAAATGTACTATCCAACACTGAAAGAATTTTTCAAATCGGACCAGCGGTTCCTGAGATTAGCGCGTTCAAACAAGCTAGCAAACTCTTCAGCTTTTTATATTAAGTATAGATTAGCATAGATGTAAAGTCCATGAATAATAAATTGCACAAAATTGTATTAGAAGAATTTAATTGAAATACTTTTGGGTAATCTGTACAAAGTGTGTGGAGATTTTGTTTGATTGATTGCGCTGACCTCAGGAGCGAATAGTTACAATTTAATTATTCTTTTAGTGTTTGATAGTCCAAATCCAGTAACACACCACAACAAAAATGTGTTCCTTCTGAGAGATACAGGGAAAAGTGGCGCGGGAATAAAAATGGGATATTAAAATGATATTATAATGTTAATACGAAACCCTATAGCAAATATTAAACTTAAATATATTTTATTATTTATACATAATTGAAAATAAAAATCATTTTTTACAAGCTTTTTATTAACTTGCAATACACCGCAACTATGTACTGTATGCACCTATGTATGTATGTGTATGTAGGATGGAATCTTGCAACTAAATTTTGAAGCAGATTTCTTCAACCGATTTTGCTGAAATTTTGCAAGCATATATATACAGCGTGACAATACAATAATATAATGACATGAAGCTGATCTGATGCTGGAGTTGGAAGGTGACCATAGGAACTCTGTAAAGAAACGCCGCAACATCATGAAGTTTGGAAAAAAGACGAATCAAACGTGATTCGTTTTTTTTTAGGGCGTTTCAATAAAAGCTTGTTTTTAAAAGTTTTTTTAATTTATTTATTTCAAAATGCATTGCATTATTTATAGATAAACAATGATGCATGAAAAAAAATAATGAAATTATCTCGGGTAAGATTCCTTTTTTACAAGCTTTTATTTAGTTTCACCTGTCCAGATGTTTTTCTATACTCAAATCTTTGCAAGTTAAATTTGATCCGTTTCCCGATTTCCGATTGAGCTGAAATTTGAAATGTACCTTTAGTTCTGATGACAATGCAATCTATACTAATATATAAAGCTGAAGAGTTTGTTTATTTGTTTGAACACGCTAATCTCAGGAACTGATGGCCCGATTTGAAAAATTCTTTCGGTGTTGAATAGTCCATTTATCGAGGAAGGCTATAGGGTATATATCATCACGCTACTACTAACAGGAGCGGAGCAACAATGAAGAATGTGTCAAAAACGGGGGAAATTTTCACGCTACGCGCAATATAAGGCGCAAACGAGGTTGCGTGGGTCAGCTAGTTAAATATATCCGGTATTATTATTAAATCAAAATGGCCGCCGTAACAAAATGGCGTCGTATATATTTCTGAACAACCCCCACCTAATCATCCTATCCTATCAAATGAAAGGGTTTAAGTAATGTGATTTTTTTTATTAACAAGTAATAAAAGCTTGTTTTAAAAAAAAACTTTTTAAAGCAATCACATGTTATAATTGTTCACGTAGTTACTTTATAATAAAATCGTAACTGGTCGCTGTCTGTCTGTACATGAAAGATTTGTACAAGAAGAAAAAAACTGTTACTCCATTGAAATCGGTACAGTGGTACAGTGATAATATTACTAGCTGTTGCCCGCGACTCTGCCCACGTTAATGTCGATAATGTCCAATTGATTCGAATTGACAGCTATGACGTCACAACATGGCAAATAGTAGCCTATGTGTTATTCTGATGTATAAGCTATATTACTGTAAAGTTTTATCCAAATCCGACCAGTAGTTTTTGAAGAAGAAACAAACATACACACTCACAAACTTTCGCCTTTTTATGTTAGTGTGATGTGATGTGATTAGTACCAAGTAGGATAGGATACTTACAAATATTGCTCTTATTCACATCATAATCGTACTTCCTAACAGCAGACTCAAAGGAGTCGACAAAATAGAAAGCCTTCTCTTTGAGATCCCAACAGAATCCGTTAGAGATGTCGATGTCGGTCTCTAGCTTGTGAACGCTCTCGTCCGTGTTTATCCGGCAAAGGAAGCCTTTCTTTAGATCGAATTTGCCTGGTGCGTTGATTCGTAACCCATAGAGCCTGATAACAAGAAAAGTGCTTTAGACCACACGACTAAAGAAAGGGAAACAGAGAATAATAATAATAATAATAAATATTTCGGACATCTATCACACAAAGCCATCTAGTCCCAAGCTAAGCAGAGCTTGTGTTATGGGTACTATACAACTGATACAAATACATATATACTTTTTTTTTGTAAATACATACATATTATACATAGAAAACACCCAAACTCCGAAACAAATATTTGTAGATCATACAAACATTTGGTCCGACCCGGGAATCGAACCCGAGACCTCACGATCAGCAGTCGCACACGTCAACCGCTAGACCAACGAGGCAGTCAAGAAAGAAAATGTTTGCTCGCACTTCGCTTTCTTGCCCCTACAGTAGTGTGCACCTATCATAAAAAATAAACTGAAGAGACAACCTGCGCCTTGGATGACGAAAGAGGTGCATCAGGCTATGCGTCTGCGTCGATGATATAGGGCATTTTGTGTGTTTACGACAGAATTTTTACTCTCCGCCTTTTTGGTACGAACACCACGTGGACGGCCAGATTTTATTCTGTCACAAACAGAGGAGGGTTTATTGTACTTATCACTAGCCCGGTAGACAAACACTTAAATTATACCAGGCCTATGGTATGGAGGATTTTAAAAATTGTATTCGCTCCATACTCCATACCTACTTTATGTAATACAATCACAGCTATTCAGTTCTCTTTATCACCCCACCCATTTAAATATCACAAAATATTTTACAAAACTAAATTGTTTTAAACTTTCATGGTCAGTAACATTAAAATCGGAATCTGCGGGATTGCTACCAGGGACATTCCGTTACTCCGTGATCATGGCAACAGCGCCGAAATATCGGATACTCACAAACAAAAAGGTACATGGTAGCAATCCCGCAGATTCGGTCTCGCGGTTGGCGTGAGCGACTGCTGATCATGAGGTCTCGGGTTCGATTCCCGGGTCGGACCAAATGTTTGTACGATCTACAAATATTTGTTTCGGAGTTTGGGTGTGTTCTATCTTACGTTAATATGTATGTATTTACAAAAAAAAAGTATATATGTATTTGTATCAGTTGTCTAGTACCCCATAACACAAGCTCTGCTTATCTTGGGACTAGATGGCGTTGTGTGTTTAGGTGTCCGAAATATTTATTTATATATTTAATATTTTACAATAAATTGGCGCGAAGATAAGAAAAGACAATGAACGATCGTATAAAAATGACAGAATCCAAATTCAAAACCAAAGCAAACCTTCCCTTTGACAACCTCGCGCCATCTCATCTTGCAGGTACAGCTGGATATGCCGGCGCTGCTGTTCCTTCTGCGGAAAACCTCAAACGGTGAAGTACTAAAATATAATAGGTGATTACATTTTTGAACCGTTTGGGGTAGAGACGTTAGGTTCATGAGGTCCAAGTGTTCTTGCTATGTTTAAATAACTAGCTAAGCAACTGATTGACGTTTCTTTTTTTGATTTGATTTGATTTGACTATTGACATGGCGACCAGAACACCGGCTTTTTTCTATCACAAAATCAGCATTACCATTCAACGTGGTGATGCTGCCAGTCTTTCGGGAAAGGTACCAGTAGGCGAAGATGTGGAGTTTTTTGACGCCTTTGACGCTTATATGTAAATAGTATTATTTAGTTAAAGTTATTATTTATGAATATCAATAAATACTGGCAGTGATTTTTTAATGCTGGTGTGAATGAAAATGAAATAGATGTCTAATTATAGGCCAATAGTCCTAATTCCAATTCAAAACTAATATTTTGTTTATTTTTAATTGGAACATTATTTATGGCCAGACTAAGTATGTAATGCATAGAATCAAACAAAAAACTTTTACTAATGGACAATGAGAACATTGTCGGACGATATATTTGATAAGCGCATTGATTATGTCGTAAAAAAGGTCTATCGATCGCTTGGTTTTATTATTAGATACTCTTCAGTACTGGTCATTTCAAATAAAAAAAAGTTTGTAATGGCTCTGTAGTCTAACTTCAAATTAATGTTGTTTTAAAACTATGACATTCTATTTACAAACTCAGTCTTTTGTTTTATGATTAGCGTTGTATTTTCATTACATTTGAACATTTTTCGTCATAATGGATACTTTAAAAAATCGTGTAATTATGGAATATGAGTTCCGTCGTGGCACCAACGCGACACAAACGGCACGTAATATCAAAAACTTTTACGGAGACAACTGTACAAACGAACGCACAACCCGTTATTGGTTTTCCCGGTTCCGTTCTGGAAATTCTGACTTGAAAAATGAAGCTCGTGGTCGTCTGGAGACTTTGGTTAACAATAATGAATTAAAGGCGATTTTGGAAGCTGACGAAACTCAATCTACAGCTGAGCTAGCAACAGCTTTTAATGTAAGCATCAAAAACAATATTGATCCATTTGCGACAAATTGACAAGGTAAAAAAGCTTGATAGATGGGTGCCCCACGACCTTAACGATCGCCAGCGCAACGTACGCGTCGAGACCTGCCTTGCGTTGCTCAACAGGCAAAGAAATGAAGGAATTTTGAAACGAATTGTTACGTGCGACAAGAAATGGATTCTGTTCGACAATCGAAACCGCTCAGCAAGTTGGTTAGACCCTGGTTCAGCACCAAAGCAATGCCCTAAACCAAAAATGACCCCTAAAAAGGTGATGGTCACTGATTGGTGGTCTAGTGCGGGTGTGACTCACCACAGCCTTTTACAAAACGGCATGAGCATTAATGCAGATGTGTACTGTGAAGAACTGGAGAGAATGTTGGAGAAGCTTGCACATCTGCAACCAGCTTTGGTCAATCGGTCGTCCCCACTGCTCCTTCACGACAACGCGCGGCCCCATACTGCGCAACAGACAGTCTCCAAGCTGCAAGAGCTGGGGTTGGAAGCTCTCCCTCATCCGCCATACTCACCCAGACCTTGTACCTACCGACTATGACTTTTTCCAAAATTTAGACAACTTTTTAGTGGATAAAAAATTCAATTCCCGAGAAGCAGTACAAAATACCTTTGAAGAGTTTGTTGCCTCCCATCCAGCTGATTTTTACAAGAAGGGCATCAATAAACTGCCAATGCGTTGGCAAAGATGCGTCGATTGCATGGGTGATTACTTCGAATAACAGAAATAAAAAAGTTTGAAAAATAAGTACTTTCACTTATTGCATACAAAACGGCAATTTCATAGGTATTTTATTATTAGGTCTACTTCGGAGTTTAAAACATTAAGCCCATAAAGATGCTATATGCCTATATATGCCTATATGCCTATGCCTTGGTGGCTAGTACCCTAGAATATGAATCGGCGTGAGGAAGCCGTTTTATTGCATTGATGTTGATCGTATAGAAGTTCTTCAAAGGATTTTTTGCGATATTTACAATACAAGACCAATTGCAATGACCATGGTTACGAAGCCAAATGTAGGAGGTTCCATTTTCTACCCTTAAGCGATAGACGAGCTGTGTCTGATGTGGTAACTGCTGAATTGTTATGTTAATGTCGATAGTTCGATCCTTCTTGGTAAAATCAAATTATCCGTACCACGAAAAATACCAGTTCGACTTTATGAGGACTTTATCAACCTATGGCATTACCCATGTTTTTATTTATGGCATTATCTAGAGCCAACACTAACTATCGACAAAACTCATTCATTGTTTGCACAAGTAGATTGGTGAATGATATATGGATATATGTATGTAAAAAGAAATGACGAGTTTGAGATAATATAGCTAGCCATACACGCACAGATCTGTCAGACAGACGTGGCTGTCGGACAGATCCGAGCGTTTAATAGTGAGAACGGACACGGATTTGCCCGCCGGGTGCCTGCCCGCTGCCCGTAGTCAAAACGGATATGCCCGCCAGATTTGACGTCAGTCGCGTACCAACACTCTAATTAGTAAACGAAAATAAAAAAAATTGGACAAGTTCTATAGAGTTTTTAAGTCTATGCCTTGTTTTTGAAAAGTCAAAGCTATGCAGTTGTACCTAATTATGGAATTAAAGGCACAAGCTTACGAAAAATTGGTCGAAAAACGCAACGAAATCAATCCCGCTGTAGATACAAAGTAATTTATGCTTTTAAATACACATTTTTCAGACAACCATATATGCTGGAGTTACGATTTGAGCTACAGCTATTGGTATTGCAAAAAATGTAAAATGAAATAAATAATAATAAAATAGATACCTTTTGGTTTGAGGTCTCTAATATAAGCTGTCACAGAATCATGTGTTCGTGTGTATCATCAATAAGTAGGTAGGTACACAATCTGTGCGGTGCATACAAACAAATTGTACGTATATGTATATTATGTTGAGTAGTAATCTAACATTATCCATACTATAATATACTTATAACTAGCTGAACCCCGCGGTGTTAGGTCGCCGCGGGACAATTTTAGTCTAAAAATAGTAGCCTAAGTTACTCCCTGGATCATCAGCTAGCCAGTGAAAGTCCCGTCAAAACCGGTCCAGCCGTTCCAGAGTTTACCCGATAGAAAAAGACAGACAGACAAAAAAAAATTTAACCACTTTTGGTATATGTACCGTGTTTGCATAGGTACTTTACAAACAGACACTCCAATTTTATTTATTTGTATAGATGTATAAATAAAAATAAATAAATAACTACTAACTCGTCGTTTTCCATAAACTTCCCTCATCATAATGAACTGGATAACATAGGTATCAGCAGGCGTTTTATAGCATATGTATATAATTTACTTTTTTTATAGGATTTTGTTAGGTTATACATACCTAGTGGGTATAGGCGTAAGCAGGTGTTTTTCGTTGCAATTAATTAATTAGCCTTATTTGTTAGTGTTTTAATTCCTTTTAATAAGTTGTAGATACCTTCCATTGTTTTCGTTGCATTAGTTGTAGTTACATAACTTAGTTTTATTTACGTTTTGAAAATAGGCTTTATACAGTAGGTCTAATTTTTCATTTAGATGTGGTGATTTTACCATTGTTGTTTTATATTGTTGTTTTATAAAGGCGAAAGTTTGTGAGTGTGTATGTTTGTTACTTCTTCACGCAAAAACTACTGAATGGATTTGGATGAAACTTTACAGGAATATAGCTTATACATCAGAATAACACATAGGCTACTATTTGCCACGATAACCGACTTACACGCCGGCGGAGCCGCGGGCAACAACTAGTACTTTTTATAAATATGTGCTCTAGAAAGGGACCTAATCTTTTTCGATCCACGAGAAATGCGATAAGAAAAAGACGCGATGCTAGACTGGCAAACGAGCGTCAGCGCTATGCTGAATCTAGGTCTTCAGAATCTTGAAAATAAAATGCAAAACATGAGAATTTAACTGGAAACCTGGCCAAGTTAAATGCCGGCACCTATACATCAGAATAAAGGTACGATTTGGTAGCGGACTGCAGACAGCAACAGCACTCGACGTTTCGCAGCGACACTACTGGTGTCTATGTATTTGAATGATATAGCCTCCGTAGTTAGCAACACGAAGCTAACGACGCGTCGTCGAGCGGCAGACGGCAGCTAGAGCGACGTCGCACACGACCACGTCAAGCGAGTTATTTTACAAATGAACTTTCCGATTCTGAAGAAGATAAACTTATAAACCAGGTGGCTCCAATGGTTTTTAATCAGTATTGAATAAGTCTCCTCGCTTGCTCTGCATTTAAGCATATGACGTGGTGCTTTTAGTTTTTTTCTGTATAATAAAAACAAGTCATCATAGTCTTCTTCCTCTTCTAATAAAGATAAAAAAAAATTGCTATCACTGTTCTCGAACACGCAGACATCTTGTTTCACAGAACACTCGGAACCAACTAATTGCTATCTGCTGTTGTCGTCTGCAGTCGGCTTCGAAATCATGATTGCAGCGACAAGACGCAAAGACGTGTCGTGGCGACATGAAAAGACGACACGTCGTCTGCTGCTGCTGTCTGCAGTCCGCTACCAACTCGTACCTTAACACATAGGCTACTATTTGCCTCGATAACCGACATACACGCGGGCGAAGCCGCGGGCAACAGAAACTTTGAGATAAAATTGCTTTTTAATTCGTGCGAGAGTTATTTGTGCGTGGACGTTCGGTGGAGTGGGTTGTCGTTTTAAATTATATGAGTTGATCGAGTGACTGCCTGGTAAGCCGTGTTTTATATCTTTTATTACTATTTATTAGACATATACTTAATAATAATATTGTAATTACTTAGGTATACAGTTAATGGTAAACAGTTAGCCAAATAAAAATAAATAGTAATGCCATTTTTATATTAATGTAGGTGCATTAGATGTATTTAATCCGCCAGTCGTTATACGGTGTTCTAGCAATAACAATATTTTTAGAGAACTTAAAAGATGATTTTAATAAAACTTAATTTTTAATTAAACTTACCATGGATTTAGTGTCCTAGTGATGTAAGAAGCGGGGTCACATCGACGTTTTTTTGTTGATGAAATGTGTCAAGAATCAATCTTTAAGAGATGTAATGATGACACAGTTAAACCTGTATTGTTTGGATGACGGTATAATTCAAAGTGTTTTGGCTACACCGACATCAAAAAAAGTTAAATTGTACAGTCTAGCATATAATATGTAAATTGATATTTGTTTAAGTTAAGGCCTTATGGGACTGGCATACCCTAATGGGGTAAAAGTCCCTTAAAAAATAAAGAGAAAAAAAAACACGTTTTCTACTGCGCCTAGTGTTTTAGGTGCGTTACCCACACGGGACTACACTTCGTATGATCCATGAATTGCTGTTCTGAATCTGGGTGTTCTTTGTGAACGTTTTATCACACGACACAAGATAAGTAGGTATGTTCTTAGTGTGGAAGTTGTCTTTAAAAATCATCTGACAATTATGCTTAAGCCTACCGTCAGCCGCAAAGCTAGATGTAGGCAAAATATCTACTTATCTATACAAATAAATAAAATTGGAGTGTCTGTTTGTAATATTAAAATAACCGCTTTTTAATAAATGCAAATGTATGTATACACGGTACATATACCAAAAATGTAGTTAAAAAAAATTTTGTCTGTCTGTCTGTCTGTCTGTTTGTTCCGGGTAATCTCTGGAACGGCTGGACCGATTTTGACGGGACTTTCACTGGCATGTAGCTGATGATCCAGGGAGTAACTTAGGCTACTTTTTTTTAGACTAACTTTTTCCCGCGGCGTTACTCGCGGCACAACAATAACCGCGGGTAACACCGCGGGGTTCCAGCTAGTGGGTACATATAATTATAACACAATGATTTCGCATTGACGAAAAAATATACGGGCGACAGAATTATTTCGAATTTGATCGGTAGATACAGTTAAAATATGAAGTTATACCTACATTTTACTATTGTTATTTTATGAATTGATTTACGAGGCTACGACAATTACGACTATATAATATCGTTTATGTGACGTGGGCCGTTAATATGAAACCATTTACATCTCATATATCGGTTTAGTAGTTTAGGCGCTACGGTGCAACATACAAATAAACATAGACTGCCAACGAAAACAATTTGCCTTCCTTTTGGTTTCGCCATAGTCCGGTAAAGTTATATTGATGACAAAATGTTTTAATATTGACGACCTGGCCCGTACACCTTCGTCTGTACCTCTTAAAAGGAACAGAATGTTCTCGTGTTAGAAACATTTTTCGTTTCCAACACTAAAATAATATTACAATTCCAATCAGCACTTTCTTGTTAGACGTCCGAAATATTTATTTTATTTATTTCAGAGATTAGTGCGTTCAACCAACAAATCAAAATCTCTTCAGCTTTATTGATATTAGCACAGATAAGTTCTGGATGCGTCTGTTGATTAGAAACGATATAATTCTTAGATACTACTTATCTTTTTTTATCATTATCTCATGTTTATAATCAAAGTGTGTGGCTTCGGTCATAAAAGTTATGGAAATTACGAAATATTAATACCCTGATACCAGTCTCGGATAATTCATATATACCTATTTAGCGACATGGTGCATCTTCATTACTGATACGTAATAAAAAACGGCAGTATCGAAATAAAAAACTGATAGGCAAAAAAATGCAGTCGAATTGTTAACCTCCTCCTTTTTTAAGTCGGTTAGATAATTTAGACACATTCTTCATGTAAATCATTGGCCATTGTTTTAATATTCGTGTTCAAAACAGTTTATTGGCAAAAAATAACTTTTATGAAATTACTAACTGAACCCCGCGGTGTTACCCGCGGTTATTGTTGTACCGTGAGCAACGTCGCGGGACGAAGTTAGTCTAAAAAAAGTAGTCTATGTTACTCCCTGGATAATCAGCTACCTGCCTGTGAAAGTCCCGTCAAAATCGGTCTAGCCGTTCCAGAGATTACCCGGAACAAACAGACAGACAGACAAAAAAAATGTTAACTACATTTTTAGTATATGTACCATGTACACATACATATGCATTTAGTAAAAAGTGGTTATTTTAATATTACAAACAGACACTCCAATTTTATTTATTTGTATCGATTAGCTGTTGCCCACGGCTTCGCCCGCGTGTATATCGATTATCGCTGCAAATAGTAGCCTATGTTATTCTGGTGTATCTATACTAATATATAAAGCTGAAGAGTTTGCTTGTTTGTTTGTTTGTTTGAACACGCTAATCTCAGGATTTAATTTATCACGCTACGGGCAATAGAAGACGCAAACGAGGTTGCGTGGGTCGGCTAGTAAGCTATATTACTGTAAAGTTTCATCCAAATCCGTTCAGTAGATTTTGCGTGAAGAAGTAACAAACATACACAATCACAAACTTTCGGCTTTATATATTAGTGTGATTGCTAAACATGTATTACCTATTTTTTTTTTATTTCTATACGGAGGAGTGATTGCTAATTAGTTCTTTAATAATACTCTTTTTCATTTTCTGTTGTTATTTTAAATAAAAATCTTTTTAATTTCACCATACTGTTTTAAAATGCACTTGTAATTTAATTTTTGAATTTGTTTCATGTAATGTCTGTTTAATAACAATTACAAATAATGTCAATTTCAATTTTTACAGTTTGTTCCATAAAAGGAAAAATTGAATCCAATTTCTCTACATTTTTTTTAAAAGATTCGCTTGTACCTGTCCTTGTTTGTATGTATGTACCTAACTGTAGGCACAATACAAGGATTGAATAAGTTAGTCCCATTATCATCAGAATTATGTAACGATTTTCTTCCGGTAGAGGTGCCCGAGAAACGGTTACCACAATCGAGGAGTAGGCGAAATGTAGTGTATCATTTATTTAACTGTAATTGGATAGTTTGTGTACCGGACGAGAGAATACGGCCGTATCTATTGGAGCGTCAGACGGGTTGAGACTCTTGAGACTACACTGGTAACAAGTTTATCAAAATATTCATAAACAACACATTTAGAAAGGGAAATTATACATGTCAGGGTTCGAGGACTTCGGAATTCCATTTGCTAGTCGCCAGCGAAGGACCACGGTATACACCAGAAGGTCAACAATAATGTTTTCTTTTGATTAGAAATATATTTAAGTAACCCGATAGAGAGTACAGAAACTTTCTCTGATAATACAAAGTGTGAATCCCCATCTATACTGTGAGCGTTATCCCCAGATGTCGGTGAAAGTTGAGAAGATCACCGAGCCGCTGGTGCTGGGCGAGGGTCCACACTGGGACGCTGACCAACAGGCGCTATACTTCGTCAACATTCTTGAGCATACCATACACAAGTATGTTCTAGCTACTGGACAACATACGAGGACTAAACTTGGTGAGTGCTTAGAGACAATAAAAAAAAGTGTTCTATAAGTAAATATTTTTTTATTAAATCTTTTCAAAATACTCTGCAACTCCCCTCTCTTATATACAAAGTTTCATTCGTCTGAATCAGTTTTCATAGACTTTTTCCAGTCCGCCGCAGACACCTCGTTTACAGCATGCTCGAACGCTGGCGCCGACGATAATTGTACCTAAGTATCTCTTTGAGCTGAATTTTAGTTATCGGCAATAAAAAGAAGTCGCAGGGTTCTAGGCTGCAAGGACGGTGACCCAGAAGTGTGAATGGTGTGCTGTCCAAGAAGTCCCTTGTTTCGAGCGCGGTGTGCGCGGGTGTGTTGTCGTGGTGGAGCAGTAGCCCGCGCATCCCTGTGTTTGCTCGCTTGTTGCTCACAGCAAAGAACTTCTGCCAAGCATTTGGTAGTATACCATGCGGCGTTGATGCTTCTTTGGTTCTGTAAAGGGAATGACAACAAGTAGCCTGTCAAATTTAAAAAGCTTGCGATCAAAATCTTCCCCCCGCTTCTAGATCGCTTCACTTTGGTAGACGTTGATTCGTTTTGAAACACCCAAACCGTCGATTGGCGCTTCGTTTCTGGAATGTATTGGTAAATCCAGGGCTCATAACCTCTAATGATGTCGTAAACACGCCGAGACGAGCCTGCTTCAGTTTATCATATCGCAGCACCATTCCACCAGGGCCTGCTTCTGGGAATCGATGAGGTTGTGCGGCATCCAGTGTGATACTAGCCTCCTCACGCGAAGATGCAATGCTAGAATTTTGTGAAGGCTTCTCGATCCAATCTGTTATATGTGTTGATTCTCCTGTTACGTAATTCACCTATTGTCTTGGATTAAATTGTCAAAGAGCGACCACTTACTTCTTTTTTCATCTCCCAAAGTTAGTCGACCACGTTTAATTTCGTTATACCAACGATACACAGTTGCCTTAGAGGGGCCTTCATCCATGAATGCAATTTGAAGCCTATAGTATGATTCGTCCGGTTTCAGACGAAAATCATAGCGCGAAAATGTTCCAGGCGCAAATACATTTTTTTCTGAGACACGATAATTTAATTAGCTCACGGCTCGCAACAAATGTGGAGGGAAATTTTGAAATTGGAACGTACCTATTTTTACTTGTAAATAATCGTTATTTTATAACTGGCCAGTCTCTCAAAAAAAAAACTTTCTGTATTACAGCATTTTAAAATTTTTCATCTTTTGATAATGTTTATGAACGTTTGACTGACCAATTAAAATTATTTTTCATACTTATTGTTCATTAAAATAGTTGATTAGGCATGCTACCAACAGTTTTTACAATATGCAGGTTCTTACAGTAGCACACCATTGTTTTGGTAGAATGTACTATGATTATTCGAGAGAAAGATCCAGACGGTTTGGTATCAAGTTTTCCTTCTTCTTGCGGTGATGTTATCCTGTGTAGTATGGTCTCTTACGGCCGTTTAATAACCCATCTTCAGTTTCAACTAGAGATAAGTATAACTTATTAAAAATCGCCATCAGTCGTCTTTTACGAAACCCATGGGATGAATGGTTGTTAAACAGTGTTTTCTTAATTTCCTCATTACACAGATCATAACACCTAAACTGTACTACATTCTAGTTAAAAAAACATTACATTTTATGCCAAAATATTCCAGAAACGGATTAAAATATATTAACAATTATTTTTACGGGAATTACCGCGATCACTTATTAAAAGGTATTACACATATTATTATTATGGCCGTGGTCACAGGCTGACTCAGGTCAGTGCAACCTGTTCGAAACGTCAGGCAAATCAGAGGTATGTAATACCTTTTAATAAGTGATCGCGTTAATTCCCGTAAAAATAATTGTTAATATATCATGGAACGCGAAAGTTAAAAAGTTAGGATTAAAATATGACAACAATTCCAAATTTTTTTTTTTTTTGTCTAATATATCCAGATGGACGTGTGGGCTTCATAATCCCTGTGGAGGGGACCTCGGACCAGTTCCTAGTTGGTGTTGAGCGCAGGTTCCTCATCGTGAAGTGGGATGGAGGAGAAGGCACCCCAGCCACCGTAGTGAAGCAGATCTCAGAAGTAGACCAGGATGTGCCCATGAACAGAATTAATGATGGGAAAGCAGATCCTAAGGGCAGAGTCTTTGCTGGTAAGTGCTGTGTTGATGTGACAATATTTTGTGGTAGACGCCTCTGTGACGGATCCACCGATTTTAATCCTATTAATATTATAAACGCCAAAGTTTGTAAGTATGGATGAATGGATGTTTGTTACTCTTTCACGCAAAAACAACTGAACGTATTTGGATGAAACTTTACAGTAAAAGCTTGTAGTAGCTTATAATAACAGAATAACACATAGACTACTACTTGCCGCGATAACCGACATATATGCGGGCGGAGGCGCGGGCAGCAACTAGTAAATGAATATTTTTTTATATATTCGTTAGATATGTCGTACAGTATTTTTAATTTCACTGCCCTCACCCAAAGACAGAGACAAAGTTATGAAGGTATTTTAAATACCCTTACCATTAAAATCTAATCTATACTTACAATATATCAAGCTGAAGAGTTTGTTTGATTGAACGCGCTAATCTCTGGAACTGCTGATCCGATTTGAAGAATTATTCCAGTGTTGGATAGTACATTTATCGAGGAAGGTTATAGGCTATATATCATCACGCTAAGACCAATAGGAGCGGAGCACCAATTTTTCTAAAACGGGGTAAAATTATCACGCTACGGGCACTAGGCGACGCAAACGAGGTTGCGTGGGTCAGCTAGTCTCATAGATGTAGAATACAGTAGATAGATGTAGAATATAGTATTCTACATCTATGGCTAATTTATATCTATACTAAATGTATATGTCGGCGCGAAAACATCTACTTGTGTTTTTGAGCGTCTCCATTAAACTTTACTATCAATTATAAAGTCAGAAACGAAATGTTATTGTCTAACAATTAATATCTTAATATTTAGTAACTACAATTATTTCTATTTTTCTGTAAAAAGGGTTACTTGATTAAGTTGTTGGATTATGACATTTCTAAACGGAATAGTGTTACTCTACTACTATCTAATAATTATTATAATAATGTGAGGTTGATCGCAGTAATTCTAATTATTTAATTAAGGATTTATCATGCAATTAAAATAGGGCGTGACACATCTTATTGCTAGTAATACGAAAACAAACGACATCCGTTATTTGGGCGCCATTACTACCGCCAGTAACATTTGATGTCGGTTGGTTTCGTGTTGTTGAGAAAGATAAACTTGGAGATCACTAGGCAGTCTAGTTCGAGCATTGTACGAGGAAGGTACGAGGAAGCTGGAAATAAGTTAAGTACTTAGACTTCTTAATTGTTGTGATTAACTATTAAACGTTTGTAACTAATAAGTTAAGACGTAACTTTAAAAGAGTGGCCATGAGTTTCTTTGCCAGTATTCTTCTCATAAAGCCCTACGCATTTTGGAAACTGGAAGTTATAGATTGGCACGGACGGGCAGTGGATTTTGGTGTTTCCACATAATTCACGTTGACCATGTTGTGCCGATCTATGATTTTAACTGTAGCTTCATTAATTCAATAAACTATTTGGAATTCTATATTGTCTTTGGTTGTGCAAATAAACCCTACCTACCAACGTGTGTAATAATGAATTGATTGAGAGCGATTTCTATTGCTTTAAATCATGAGTGCCACTAATGAGATAACCTGTGACGTCGGCGAGGCTGACGTCATCCATTCTTAAAAACCATTACTTGCCCTGTACGCCGTGACATATATATAAAAGAGGAAGGTGACTGACTGACTGACATACCAAGAGATCAACGCACAGCCCAAACTACTGAACCTAGAACCCTGAAACTATGGATGTATTTTCTTTATGTAACGTAAGTTGGCACTAAGAAAGGAATTTTGGAAATGACACCCCTGAGGGGGTAAATCAGGGAATGAAAGTCTGCGTGAGCAAAGTCCAGTGCAAAAGCTAGTATTAATAAATTACTTGTATGGTAAAATACTGGTAAAATTTCATAAGACGTCAACTCGGTATCTCGGTATCGCATTGTCAATACATGGGTAATTAGAAAATACAACACACGATCGTTTCCGCCCAAACAACTCAAAACCTTTACTTACAAATTACAATATTAACTTGACTGAGGCTAAACAAACCTTATTATGTATTACTAGTAGTAAACTAGCTACCAATCTTCGCACGAATTCTGTAATTTTTAAACAGTTTTATTACGGCTAGTACATAATACTGCGCCCGCATCCCGCCTACTATACGTGTTATGGCCAGAGGTAGCGGCACTACAATATTTTATGGGCTTTAATATTTTTAATTCGCAGAAAGTATTTACCCTAAGTTTGAAAACGGTAGATACTACCAAAAAGTACAAAGGTTTCGGTAACGTCAACCTATTTTGAATCCCCATTTTGCACCCTTAAGAGTTGAATTTGTAAAAATCCTTTCTTAGAAAATACATATGCAACTCAGAAACATTTGTGCAAAATTTTCAAGCTTCTAAACCCGGCTGTTTCTTTCAGCTGTGCGCTGATCGATCAGTGAGTTACTTTCTTCTTTTCAATCGATCAAAAAAGGAGAAGGTTCTCAATGCGATTGTATTTTTTATACATATACATACGCATTAAAGATGTATTACAATCTAAAATCAAACTCACTTGTACATATCTATGTAAATAGTGGAATAAGTACAAGAGAGTTTGATTCTAAATATTGCAACAAGATCCATCAAGTGCCGACAATCGAGAGTATAAATTACTTATTATCTTAGAGCATACAATATATGGAGGGAGCGCTGAACAAGCAGAAAGCGTGCTCGGAGTAAAGATAGTGAGAGAGAGAGACTAAGTTTAGGTAGATTCTATCCCTCTCGCACAATCTCCGTGATTAGTTGGTGTGATTTAGTGGGAAATACACCAACCAATCAGTAACTTGCGTGAGAGAGACAGACTTCACCCAAATTCAGTCCTTCCCTCTCTTCTCTCTACTCCGATCACGATCACGCAAACCGATCATTCAGCGGTCCCTCCATTTATTGTATGCTCTAAGCTTGTTATAGATACATGTGTGTGACGTGCTAAATGTAGCTCGGTAGGTACATTATAGGTATATATTGTTTTGTATACAGGTACTATGGGACACGAGGATCCTCCAGGCTTGTACGAACGACAGAAAGGCAGCTTGTTCCGTGTAGATGGATCCAAGGTGACGAAAGTGGCGGACAAAATTGACATCTCTAACGGCCTAGCGTGGGATATGCATGAAAAAGCCATGTATTATACGGACTCACTCGAGTTTAATATTAGACGATACGATTACGACATTGAGACTGGAGAGATGTGTAAGTTGGTTTGTTTTATGCAGCTAAGATTTCAAACAACAACCTACCTACATAAACTTTGGAGGGTACCTATACAAAAACGGGCATCTTAGTTGTAACTGTTGAGTTGCAGGTGTTCATAGGTGTCGATAGCCACTTACCATAAAAAAAACACAAATCTTTAAAATATTTTTGGTGTAGATAATTATTTATTACTCGACTGCTTCTTTGGTCTATTGGTTAGCGACTGCATATCAAGAGGTCTCGGGTTCGATCCCCAGGTCGAACTGTTGTTGGGTTTTTCTCACGAGAAAATCCTTATAGCAACCCGGAGCATGGAAGATGGCGGTGTTTGCCGCCCGTGCCTCAGCTTAACGTGCTCTCCATGTTAAGCCGTCAGTCCCGGTTGTCATGAACATCTATGGCAATCGTTATTGGGAAGTCAGTGCCCTCAAATATACTGACAACTAGTTCAATCTTCGAATTCAGATCACCCTCAAAGTTGAGGATGCCAGTTGCTATGTGTAAAAACTGATATTCAGGTGAAACTGGTTGAACTAGTAGCCGACTAATAATCATCATTCAACAAAATATTACTTTTGTTTCAGCCAACATGAAACACATATTCGATTTCGAAAAAAATAACGTCACAGGAGCTCCCGATGGTTGCACCATAGACACTGATGGAAATCTATGGGTGGCAGTCTTTAATAGTTCCAGCGTCTTCAATATTGACCCGAGGACCGGAACTGTGCTCCGAAAAATCCCTATTCCAGCCCTACAAGTCACTTCAGCCACTTTTGGGGGTCCCAATTATGATATACTGTTCGTCACCACGGCGAGTATGGATTGGATTGGAACGGACGGACCCCAACATCCTCCGTGTGGATCTATCTTTATGGTGACTGGTTTGGGAGTAAAAGGGCATCCTAATGTTAATTATAGGCTATAATGTGTATTGTTTTTGTTGTAATTAAATATTATACTACGAGATTTTATTAAATTATGATTATTAATGTATTCTATTATTTAATCGTACGTGTAAAGGTTATAAATTGAAGCTTTAGGTAAGTACAACCTCAAATGACAGCGTTCGTGTTTTCGTGTTTCGTTGGCGAGTGCGAGACCGGAGGCCCAATGATGCGAAAGCATTGCAATAAGCCGCTATAGTGTGTGTGGGTCACCATGCTGTATTGACTGCATTCGCAATGTGTATGGTGACCACCACTCTTGGATTCTGCTTATGCTTTCCATCAGGCAGAGTAGGGTCAGTTCGGCAAAGATGTACATTAAAAAAATTGTAGTCACAAAGTAGTGCTTGAAGAATTTTATAAAAATACTTTTGCATTATCTGAACTAAGGCTATGTAGGTAATATTAAGGGCGCCTACCGGTAGGTATTTGAAAAATATATTTAAAAAAACATTAATATTTGCTAGGTACACTATTTTTGGGTGAGTAGAAATCCTATGGTAGATTTTCGAGGCCATAACGTACACGCTTTTCTTAACGAGGGTAGCCCTATATTGACTGCACAGATTCGACTGTTTGTGTATTTGTAAAAGTCGTGTATATCAAGTGTTTTAAATATTTCCATATTTTAAACACGATATACACGATTTTTACAAATTGAACAAAGTGCATCTATTAATGAAAGAAGTGACGAAAAAATAGTCAAAGAAAATTAGTACTGAAAGAAAATGCTTGATGAAAACCCGGCTTCTTTCGGGTAATATGCTTATAGTGTATAGCACAATTTTGTATTAAATGTAATTATAACACACTAGTTGTTGCCCGCGGCTCCGCCCGCGTATATGTCGAATATCGCGGCAAATAGTAGCCTATGTGTTATTCTGATGTATAAGCTATATTACTGTAAAGTTTCATCCAAATCCGTTCAGTAGTTTTTGCGTGAAAGAGTAACAAACATCCATCCATCCTTACAAACTTTAACCTATATAAGTAGGATTATATACAAATCATTGTCTGAATGAATCATTAACTGCCTCGTTGGTCTCGCGGTCGGCGTGAGCGACTGCTGATCATGAGGTCTCGGGTTCGATTCCCGGGTCGGACCAAATGTTTGTATGATCTAAAAATATTTGTTTCGGAGTTTGGGTGTGTTCTATCTATAATATGTGTGTATTTACAAAAAAAAAGTATATATGTATTTGTATCAGTTGTCTAGTACCCCATAACACAAGCTCTGCTTAGCTTGGGACTAGATGGCGTTGTGTGTTTAGATGTCCGAAATATTTATTTATTTATTTATTGTCGTCGTTATAAAATTTGCTAAATCATACACTATTTAATTGATAACGAAATACTTACATATTGGAGAAATCATGTGATGTATTTGTGTCATGGTTTTTTTTACTTCTTTTTTTCGCGCATTTTATTTAAAGAGCAAAGATGTTAATTTCAGGTGAGCTTAAACAACTGTTTGTTTATAGTTTTGAGTTTTCACTTCTGCGGATAACTGCTTTGAGGTTTTTTTGTTATTTATACATAGGTAATCAGTTGAGAATAAAAATTGTTACGAAATGTGTAACGTTACTTAAAGATAAACAATACAATTATCTCGGTTAAGATTATTTTTATATTTGTTTACATAGCTACTTTAACCATGTCCATCCTACTTCGTACTAATATTATAAATGCGAAAGTTTGTAAGTATGGATGGATGTTTGTTACTCTTTCACGCAAAAACTACTGAACGGATTTGGATGAAACTTTACAGTAATATAGCTTATATATCATAACACATAGACTAATATTTGCTGCGATAACCACATACACGCTGGCGGAGCCGCGAGCAAAAACTAGCAACATTATAAATTTGAAAATAACTCTGCCTGTTACTCTGTCCTGGCTAAATCACTGAACCGATTTCAATGGAACTTGGCCTGGAGATAGTTTTATTCTTGAAGAGGGACAAAGGTTACCTCTACCTCGATAACGGCGGAGACGCAGGCGAAAGCTACTATTTTATAAAATGGTGATTACAAATAAAACACCACATTAAAATACAATAAATGTATTTATTTGATTCAGTTAAGTCGCACGTTTACATTGGGTAGGCCCTTGACTCCGAGTCCTGACAGGCTGAAGGAGGCTCCACAGGGTGGCTTCTGTTCCTCTCCTCGGTTCATGGCGGCTGTGGTCACGTACAGGATGTCCAGCTCGGGACCTCCGAAGGTCGCTGAAGTCACTTGTAGAGCGGGCATGGGGATCTTTTGTAAGAGTTTCCCTGATCGAGGGTCAATTTTGAGCACCTGGAATGGAATAGAGTTACATCATACTACGAGCATAAAAACTATAGCTGGACTATACTAGACTAACTGATGGAATACTTGTATACTTTTTTTTGTTAATAGAAAGAAAACTCATTCGCCCAGTTCTACCACTGCGCTAACGAGGCAGTCCAAACTATTTTGATGTGACCCTATTCTATTTCATTTCAACCTCGATACCGAAATAAAATAAATTAGTTTTTCTAACATCTAACACATTACGCCATCTAGTCCAAAGCTAAGCAGAGTATAGCGAACTTATAGGTACGAAGAATAACGATGTGAGCAGTATTTATTATGCAGGAGCCACGACTCCATAAGACTCTAATGTTAATGGCAACGTATGGCTCATTATACCAACTTACAGCTACATCTATACAAATAAATAAAATTGGAGTGTCTGTTTGTAATATTAAAATAACATTTTTTTACTAAATGCAAATGCATTTATGTATGTATACACGGTACATATACCAAAATTTTTGTTAAAAAATGTTTTGTCTGTCTGTCTGTCTGTTTGTTCCGGGTAATCTCTGGAACGGCTGGACGGATTTTGACGGGACTTTCACTGGCAGGTAGCTGATGATCCAGGGAGTAACTTAGGCTACTTTTTTTAGACTAACTTTGTCCCGCGGCGTTATTCGCGGTATAACAATAACCGCGGGTAACACCGCGGGGTTCAGCTAGTATATACTAAAATCTATCTGTACATTGCATATAATCACGTCTTATTTTCGACGAGATAAAGCATGTCTAAATACTACGTGATCGTAATATACTCATATCTGAGTCTGGCTTAGCTATGTATAAATTACATCGTTACAATACTTATTTTTGTAAATACATACATATTATACATAGAAAACACCCGAAATCCGAAACAAATTTTCAGATCACACAAACATTTGGTCTGACCCTGGAATCGAACCTGAGACCTCAAACACAACAGTCATATATGTTACTACTGCGCCACCGAGGCAGTCAAAAAAACTAGAAATGATATCACAAATGAACTGAAGACTTGGTAAATGGGTTAGAAGGTTTGAGGAGCTCACCTTCGAGCCATCGAAGTTGGCCACCCAGAGGTTCCCGTCCGTGTCGATGGTCATGCCGTCCACGATACCACTCAGCCCATGCTCCTTGTATACGAACACCTTCTTGGGATTCGCTGGAACATACAATATCAAGGGTTAAAAATTTGATAGCACTAAAATATGTTAATGTTTAAAGGTCTTTTTAACCGACTTCAAAAAGGACGTTCTAAATTAGACTGTATTTTTTTTATGTTGGTTACCTCAGAAGTTTCGACTGGGTGGACCCTGACGATTCTCTTTTTATTTGAAAGTTGGTGTTTCCCGTATAGTCCCATTTCAATTTGGTCCAGTTCACCGACAGTGATCAAATGATCGTGTTCAAAACACAATTGTTATTAAAATGTATTCCTTCGGTGGGTTTGTGTGACAAAGTAACAAACATCCACAAAACATCACAAACTTTAGAATCTATGCAAATAACTAAAATTGGAGTGTCTGCTTGTAATATTAAAGTAACCGCTTTTAACTAAATGCTTATGCTTTTTGTCTGTCTGTTTGTTCCGCCTAATCTCTGAAAAAGCTGGACCGATTTTGCCGTGACTTTCACTGGCAGATAGCTGATGATATAAAGAGTAACTTAAGCTAGCTATGTTTTGCCTAGCTTCGCCCCGCGATGTTATATATTTAGTAGGATTACTTACAAATATTGCCCGTATTCACATCATAGTCGTACTTCCTAATAGCATACTCAAAGGAGTCGGCGAAGTAGAAAGCCTTCTCTTTGAGGTCCCAACAGAGTCCGTTTGATATGTCGATGTCGGTCTCCAGCTTGTGAACGCTCCCATCCGGGTCTATTCGGTAGAGGGAACCTTTTTTCAGGTCGAACTTGCCTGGTTCGTATTCGTGACCCATCGTGCCTGAAAACATATAATAAAAATGTCTTGTTATCTCATCATAAGCAAGGCAAAAGCCTGGCTATGGTGAGCGAATTGTTGTATATAATATATAGCAACATACCTACAGCGCCATCTATCGAAGAGACTTCGAAGTACTGAGTAACCAAGGAAACAAAGATACTAAAAATCTTGAATCGCGCAATAGAAATTCTCGTTGCCGATTTACATATATATAACATTCCAACATCAACCGTTGAGCAATGGCCTGCCAGGCATAATCACCTCGCCTAGTCGGAGCATTCTCTCTTTGTGTTGGAGGGACATGACATCCGTCCCTCTACAGTAGATAAATTACTTCCAGACACAGAATCCCAAGAAGGTGTTTGTATTGATTGAGATTCGACTACGAGCTCCGGGTTAGTAGTCAGAGTCACTAATTACCACACCACGAAGGTTTATAGCCTCATTGGCATCATTTTCTTACACGATTTTTCAATTTCATTTGAAGCCATTTTGCCTCTAACTTTCTTTTTTTAAACTGTCTTCCTAGCTCTTTGGCTAGATTGTGTAGCGTCAATCCTAGTTGGAAATATATTTTCATTTTAGAAAAAGAAAGCCTCTTTAGGGTAATTCAAAAACAGAAACATGTTTTAGCGCCATCTAACTAAAACATACGAAATTACTGGGTAATGCTTTGTTTCTTGAGTTATTCAACTTACTGACACACCACGTAAATTGAGGCAAGAAATACCCATAGTGTGAGAGGTACTAAGAGAAATACTAAAAAAAAACAAAAATTTTCAAAAGGCTACTCACCAGCGAACAGTCGTCCCTTTGGATCAGCTTTGGCATCATTAAACCTGTTCTTGGGATTATCCTGATCGACTTCTGCTACTGTTCTGACGACCTTGGCACTGTTCATACTACCATCCCACTGGATCTCCACCACCAGCCGGTTGAGTCCCACCACGAAGTGTTGCGGCTTGCCTTCTACTGGTATTATGAATGTGGGCATCCCATCTGGAAAGTGGAGACAGAAATATCATATAGATATTACCTATATTGTTGTACAACAATAAACGTTGTCCGTTGGACAGTCTAAAGGAATCTGCTTGAGTTCAAACTTATTCACGTGGACCGATGGCTCGCAAGTCCGTCAGCGGCGTGAGCTCGCGACCTACCATCCTCGTCCTCATCTCCGTGGCAACCCTTACCGACCTATCCCCAACTCCTGACCTGATGCTGGCTGACGAGGGCTCCTAGGGTTATTACACTACACTACATGGACTACGGCTATTGAAACTTGTTTCCTGTTTTTTCAGCGTCGTTTTTTGTCGTAGTTGGGTTTTTAATTTACTTTTTTTTAGTATCTTTTTTTCATATACAAGGTGGATACAACAATACGACCTTAAGTGAAACTGTGGGCTATTTAAATGTGTTGGTTTACTTTGGGATTGTTAAATTTATCCGAAAAGGAATTTAAAAAAAATCCTAGCAAACTAAATGTCTTAAAAATTAAAAACCAATAAGGACACCATTTGTAATTTCTTTTTGTAAATTAAGTGTCCGGTCCGGTAGATACCTACTTTATCGACGTAAGCTAAATAGCACTAGTAATATTACTCAGTCACCATAATAATAAAAAAGAAACGAAAACTGCAAGGTTTCAAATTCGTTCATCAATTGTCGAGGTTACAACTAGAAAAGCGTTATCTCTATTAGGAATAAAAATTGATTATTCTCGTATCTCCTTAATAGTTTATTCAATAATCCGACTATTAGTAGGTAGGATAAACGAACATTCTCCGTAAATTAATATCTTATCCGTAGTAAATTATTTAGTAGTCGTATAAGTGTCCCTGAGTCGAGCTATTGTTTCATTTATACTCACACAAAGTAACACATAACGCTACGTAATAACTAACAAACTTAATTAGTGTAATGAGTCATGTCACTGCAAATAATTACTTATTAATAACCAATAGGTGCGACAGCGACAAAGGTCACACAGGGCTCCTGCGCCGACGGCGGCTACATCAAAGTGCGACGTGCGACGGTAGGAGTAACATCGGTCCTTAACCCAACAACATCGTGTAGTCAATTTCAAAAATGAAAAATAATCTCCTATGGCTAAACTACTGAACCAATTTTAATGTAATTTTGTAGGTGGAATTGTATCATATGCTAGGTCTAGTTCAAATTCATGTCGAATTGTCATATCCACCCTGTATATCTTCTCTTAATAATTATAGAGGATAGTCTTAGGAAACTTACCCAACTTAGCTTTGGTGTGTATTGTGGTGCTGGGCACATATTTGTTGATGGTGTGGTCGAATATACTGACGAAGTACAGCGCCTGTTCCCTCTCGTCCCAATGCGGGCCTTCGCCGAGCCACACCGGGTCCGTCACTGCTTGCACTATTGGTGCCATCTGACACCACAGTTTAAGATACTATACTTGTAGGTCAAAAAAAAAATAAAGAAAAAAAAATACGTGTGTTGAGATTACTACGGAATGTCACCACTCCTATCCAAGCCGTGGGTGTGTAAGAGCCGACTATACGAGCAAATTACTAGTACCTCAGTACTGTAAGGAGAAGGAAAACTAGACACATCTTGCAGGCGTGGTAGAGTAGTTAAAATTCTCCTTTTTAAGGAGGATTTAAAGGAGAGGCCTGATGCCCTGCAATCTGCTAAAGGCTGTTGACGTGTGATTGCGTGTAACTTCAGGAAACGAAGCGTGTTGACGTCCGACGGCCCGTCTACACACAACCTAATTTTTTTCTTTCAAACGCCCACCTGGTTTTGTCTTGTCGAATATCTTTTGCTAATTTATTTATAAGTAGGTACCTATACAAGTTTTACAACAGTGCTAAACTAAATTATGAAAAAAGGGTTATACAAATAAATATGTAAATATATTCGGACATCTAACACACAACGCCATCTAGTTCCAAACTAAGCAGAGCTTGTACTATGGGTACTAGACAACTAACTACTTTTTTTTGTAAATACATACATATATATATATTAAACATAGAAAATACCCAAACTCCGGTACAAATATTTGCAGATCATACAAACGTTTATTCCGACTCGGGAATCAAACCCGCATGACCGCAGACCTCATACACAGCAGTCGCGCACGCTAACATTACGCCAACGAGGCAGTCAATATAACAAATATAAAATATATAACCAATATAAAAAATAAACTAAAATCACCGCAAGTTTTTCTTAAAATAAATAGATACTTAAAATCAAATTATGACTATAATTACTTATTTTATTACCGTGGATTCGCCCTACCCTAAAACTAATTCTACCTACCCTTTGACTCTTAGTTATTACGAAACGAGACGAGACAAACCTGCAATCTGTTTAAAGAGCTGTTTTTCTATCTTAGCTTCTAAACCACCGGCGAATAAAACCACGACTAACGACTATTTAAACACTAACTAAGCCTATATCACACGCACTAGCTAGTATATTAAGGTAAATGAATATGTATTCTTTATTATTTTCCTCACACTCCGAAACTAGCATATCTTGTGTTTTTGCGGCGTAATAATGGCCTTGGAAGGATTCATTGTTTTGGTGCTTTCATTATATCTAACTAGCTGACCCACGCAACCTCGTTTGCGCCTTATATTGCCCGTAGTGTGAAATTTCCCCCGTTTTTGAAACATTTTTCATTGGTGCTCCTCTCCAATTAGTAGTAGCGTGATGATATATACCCTATAGCCTTCCTCGATAAATGGGCTATCTAACACTGAAAGATTTTTTGAAATCGGACCAATTTCCTGAGATTAGCGTGTTCAAACAAACAAACTCTTCAGCTTTATATATTAGTATAGATTGGATTAAAACTCCGCGCAATGATACGCCGCTCCTTATGACGAGAATCTCATGAAAGTTAAAAAAAAATGGATTTATCTCACGAGATTATCGATATGTGGAAAGTGGATTCGGTAATCATTGCTCCGATAGTCGTATCTGCTCACGGATTTATTATCATCAGCGGTGTAGCCGTGAAAACATAAAACACAGACAGACAGAGTTACTTACGATTTTTTTAATATTAAGAATGGATAGCAGATATATTGGTGATTTTTTACCAAATACTCATAACATAAGACAATAGACATGTTGAAATGAAAAAATATTCTACTAGCTGACCCCGCAACCTCGCTTGCATCTCCTATTTCCCGTAACGTGAAAATTTGCCCCGTTTTTGAATCATTTTTCTTTGGCGCTCCGCTCCTATTGGTGTTAGCGTAATTATATATATCCTATAGCCTTCCTCGATAAATGTACTATCCAACACTGAAATATTTTTTCAAATCGGACCAGCGGTTCCTGAGATTAGTGCGTTCAAACAAACAAACAAACTTCAGCTTTATAATATTAGTATAATCACGATAGAAAGTGAACGAAAGAAGTTTGATGTAGATCTTCAGAATTTAGCAGCATGATCTCTATTTATGAGTAGACAGCTAGCTAACAATATGTTTAAGAGTTCTGTGTGATATTACGAGGTAGTTTCTTAGAGAAATACTGCTAAGTAATACGTGACAACCTGGGTAATGTGCCCCTTTATGTCCCAGGGCATTTGCCGCCATTTGGCGGACATGTTATTCTAGACCACAAATGTCACATCAAAGTAAACTCAACCTTAAAAAGCAAGTATTTAAGTAACTTTTTCGATTGATAGTGACCAATTGATTGCATTATATAGATTTTAGCGTCTAGATAAAAACGGTAACCTTGAAATGTACAGTGATTGTTGACAGTATCAGGTACTTTGACATGTTGCTAAGTCGATTATCTGTGTTAAACTATGCAGATGCATTCATCTTACATTTAACTATCACTTCTTTATCACTATTGACTAGCTATTATCCGGCGACAAGATCGCATGTAAATCGGATATCGCGCTAATCATTTTCGGGGTAAAATATAGCTGGCGAATAATGTGACTTTCTATTGGTAACAGAACTTTCAAAATCGGTTCAGCAGATCTAGAGATTACTCAATACAATGCCACAAACTTTATCTATTTGTAATATTAGTAATTAGTATAGATAAAATGATAAGTCTGAATATATTTTTGAATAGCTCTTGCAGTTACTGATTTTGTCTACGGAGCTGTAAGTTGTAAGGTATTCCGAGTACATACAATAGTGTGATGACCACGATAATCTCCAAGGGTCTGCGTGTAATTTACCTCTAATCTATACAAATAAATAAAATTGGAGTGTCTGTTTGTAATATTAAATTAACCGGTTTTGACAATGTTCAGAGCATAGAACGCGGGTACATGCGTACGCATAATATTGCTCTGTATCGTAGTGACGCTTATTTTATTGTTATATAGTATAATACTATTGTTTTACCACTATGGTAACTACTGAAGATGACGAGGATATGGATGATTCCGATGTGTTAAAAGAGTGTGAACGAGAACTGGAAGAAATGAGTTCAATTAGATGTGACAACAATCTTCATAATACAAGGAATTGTGAAAAAAAAAGATTAAGATCTAAAAGTGATGAAAGTTGCGAAGACGGTTATATTACAATAATACGAAATCGTAGAAAACCAAAAAGGTTGATAAAAAGTAATTCTATTGAAGAAAATAATTCAGAATGTTCTACGTCACAAATGGAGACTGAGGGTACTTTGAAAAAACTTGAAGTATGTCTAACATCTTTGTCAATTTTACCTAAACAGATGGCTTTTGCGAAGTTATTACAAAAAGAAAACATTCACGGTATACTGAAAATTAAATATAAATCTCCCTATAAAGTATTCATTCAGTTCAATGAAAGGAAACAAGCCGAAAATCTCATGGAATGTCAAAAATTTAAGGAATTAGATATTAGAATGCAGTTTACTACTGAGCTCAGGTTTTCTTATGGTATAATTAGAGGAATCGACTTAGATATGTCCGAAAAAGAAATTACAGATTGTTTAGAGAGTACGTATGAAATTATTTCGGCCAAAAGATTAAAGCGCAGAGATTTTAAGGGTGCGTGGGTGGACAGTGAAACAGTAAGAGTATGTTTTAAAAGTTCTACTTGCCCTGAATATGTATATGCTTTCGGATGCCGTTTACGTATAGAACGTTTTGTATTTCCGGTAAGTCAATGCTCGAACTGTTGGAAATTTGGCCATATTAAAAAGTTTTGTCCCAGTAAAAATATTATTTGCCCAAAATGTGGACAACATCATGATAATTGTGAAAAACAATTATAAATGTCCTAACTGTAAAGGACTACATATGGCCCTAAATAAATTGTGTCTATTGTACAAAAAAGAAAAAAAGATACGTTTTATTATGAGTGAAGAAAATGTATCTTATAAATTAGCATTAGAACGTCTTTTGAATATGGAAAAAGGACAGACAAAGAGTTATCAAGCAAGTAACAAGATCGTGTTCGTAGAAAAACCACATATATTAAACTCTTACGATTCCAGTAAAAATAAGTTTACAGGTCAAGTAAAAAACATTGCACCGTCAACTCGTGAATATAGTGAGGTGGTTAAGCACGGTAAGGAAAAATCTAAAAAGAAAACAACAAGAATACCATTACAGGTTGAATGTGACATACAGGAGAACGGAGTATTTTCAAGTGACGACTTAGGTAAAGAGGTTGAAAACAACAAAGAAAAAAAAGAAGGAAGTACGATAATACAGAACTTGCTAATAAAAGTTAGAGATACTATAACGCAAAAAAATAAGGCATGTGGAGAGATATGTACAGAATTGTTGAAATTATTATTTGAAGAATGTAAGTCATTTATTTTAAATCTATTTTGTAAGAACGACATGTTTAAGTTGTTATTAAATTTAACTAATAATGGATAACAGGAAAACAAAACATATAATTAAGATATTTCAATGGAACGCACAAAGTTTACCATCCAAGATTTTAAGTTTTAGTTCCTTGTTAAACCAAGAAAAAATACATGTAGCTATAATCAGTGAAACATGGTTTAACAAGGAGCGTGAAGTACATATATCGGGTTATAATATTTATAGGCAAGATAGATATGATAATTATGGCGGGGTAGCTATATTTGTACACAAATCTTTACAGTCAAAAAAATGCTCAATAGTTTTAAATAATCGGGGAATTGAGGCTCTGTACGTCCAAATATTTAATTGTAACGAATTACATAATATAATTTCAATATACTGCCCGTCTTCTGTCCATACGACACAGATAGATTGGGACCAACTTTTCTCTATGGTTAATAAAAAGACGATAATTGCGGGTGACTTTAACGGACACCATACCAATTGGTCTTATAAGATAGACCAAAGGGGGATGCAGTTGTGGGATTCAACGCTTGAATTTGGATTTACGTCGCTAAATACGGGAAACACAACGAGAATCAAACTAGTTAGTGGAAGGTTGCAGGAAAGTTCACCTGATGTCACATTCGTGTCATCAGATATAGTTGCTACTTTTGACTGGCAAACTCTAAATGAAAACCTTGGTAGTGACCATTTAATCATTAAGATGATGATCAATTCTGATTTTCAAAATTACGTAAACAAAATAGATAAATTTAATTTTAAAAAAGCTAATTGGTGTAAATATAAGTCTGATCTTGAGGACTATTTTAGTGATTTTGCTCTAGATAATGGTAATGTTCAACAATTATACGACCGTTTTGAAAACCTATTACATTTAAGTACTAACAAAAATATACCTAAAATTAAAATATGTTCAAATCAACTTGCAAATTTCAAACCCAAGGAATATTGGAATCCAACCCTATCCAGAGCAGTGGCCATACGACGCCTTGCTCTCAAAGAATTCAGAAAGAATCCTACACCTACCAATTATAAGAACCTTCAAGATAAAATAAAGGAAACTCGATCATTAATTTATACAGCTAAACTAGAAAGTTGGAACAATTTCTGTGCCACCATAAATGAAAAGACATCAGCCTCAGATATGTGGTATAAGATGCGATGGTTAAAAAACCACCGCAAACCTCAGTTTTATGTTTCTGAAAATGAACAAAAAGACCTCTTATATTCACTTACACCAGATACAGTTCTGAACTGTCCTCCTATTATTAAATCAGAAAATCAGTTATTAGAGTCTGCTTTTACTTTACAAGAATTAAATATATGCATTAAAAGGACCGATACTGCGCCCGGTGCCGATGGTATAACTTACTCTATGATATATCATGCCCCCAATATTGCCAAAAGGTTTCTACTTAGTATATACACAGAAATATTCAATACTGGTGTTGTTCCTAAACAGTGGCGTACTATCCTAATAATTCCTATACCAAAAACTAGAAATATAGAAAGTGCACAAGTCAAACTAAGACCAATTTCGTTAATATCATGTCTTTGCAAAATCTTTCATAACATATTATGTAAAAAAATAGAATGGTATATAAAAAAGAAAAAAATATTGTCGATTTACACGACGGGGTTCCGTAAAGGAATGTCAACAATTGATAATTTAACCAGAATCGTTGCACATACAGATTGGGTTTTCTAATAAGTTGTCTACAGTGGCATGTTTTATTGATGTAGGTAATGCTTATAATAATGTTTTAGTGGATAAAATGATACAAATTTTGGATAATTTAGGATTAGGACTTCATATTTGTAAATATCTTTGGGCATTTCTATCTTCAAGGTGTCTTACTATAAGGAATCGCGCTGATAATCAGGTGATTGATGCTAGGTGGTCTTGTACTGGCTTAGCACAGGGTGATCCTCTTTCACCTTTGTTGTTCAATATAGCTACTCATAATATATGTCAACTTGCTGTTGACAGGGGTTTTATGGTCTCTCAATATGCAGATGACTTTGTTTTTTATCAAAGTCATAATAATTTAAATAGTTGTGAAGAAAATTTACAATCTTTATTAAATGTGTTAGTTGGTGTCCTAGACATGACTGGACTTGAAGTGGCTCCTACAAAGTCTAAAATTTGTATTTTTACCAAACGTCGTAAGAAGCTTGACATCAATGTAACAATCAATAATAATAGTATTTCATGTGTTGAGAGTTATAAATATTTAGGGTTTTGGCTAGATAAAGCTTTATTATGGGGAAAAATTTCATCGAAAATTATGAAACACTTAAATCTTCTTAAAATACTCACAGGCCCATCATGGGGCGTTCACCCTAAACATCTTCGCACACTTTATTTTTCTTTAATAAGAAGTAGAATTGATTATGGCAGCCTATTATACAATAATGGTGCTAAGACGCATTTATTGAAATTAGATAGAATTCAAAACAAGGCATTAAGAATAGTTGGTGGATTTATTAAAACTACACCCATACATGTGATGGAAGCAGAACTTTGCATACCACCCTTGTTTGTTAGAAGAAAGTACCTTGCTTATAAATATTATACGAAGAGTATGTCCTGGACAGATAATATCACTATAAAGCTTGTAGAAGATCTCAAATCATTATGTAATAATTTATATTGGCGTCATAAAAACATTCCTCTGTTGGTCTCCGTGGTGGATGTGTGTGAGTTTTATGACATACACTCATCCAGTCCTTTGGAAATGTTTTCTTTAAATGTATGGATTTCATATATAGATTGATATTATTAAGATAAATTAAGATAGAATGATATTATTAAGTTAGAATTAATAATTCAATTAAAACAGCTAAAAGACACCTAAATGTCACAATTTTGAAATATGAAGTAACCAGAGAATTACAAGAACAATATATTGGATGGCATTTAATTTTTACTGATGGTTCAAAAAATGAAAATGGGTATGGAGCTGCTTATTTCGATGCATGTTATGGAACATCGGCTATGTTTAAAATTGACTGTTGTGTATCCATTATGACACTGGAGCTTATCGCAATCTCGAAAGCTCTGAGCGAAGCTTATTCGCTAAATAGCGACAAAATAGTTATCCTAACTGATAGTAAAAGCGCTTTATATCATATTGCTCGATGCGCCTCTGGTATCAGAGGTGCACCGATAGCATATGTAGTATTAAAGCAAGTACACGAATTCAATTCATCTGGTAAGTCTTTGAGGTTGCAATGGGTGCCTTCTCATGTTGGTCTCCGGGGTAACGAGCAGGCTGATTCGTTCGCGAAGCTGGCATGTATTGATGGAATCAAGTATGCGATTAAAAGGTCTCACTCTGAATACTTAGGCAACATCAAAAAACTATGTTACAGTAATTTCAAAGAGTATTTTGATGAGAGAAGTAAGGAAAAGGGTATCTGGTATAAAACCATTCAACATCAGCCTGCTAGGATACCATGGTTTTTTAATATTAAGATAAATAGAAAGGTAGTTGTTATAGCACACAGACTGCGTTCAGGCCACTACCCATGTGGAAAGTTTGGATATCTCATGAAAAAAGTCGGTACGCCAAACTGTGAAACTTGCGGAGTCCTTGATGATGTCCAACACTTACTAGTTGATTGTGTCAAATATCGAAACCAGAGGAACTCGTTGATGTGCAAATATAATTTTAATGTTTACGACGTAGAACTTTTCATTACGATCTTAAGTAACCCTAACACAAATGCGGCGCTGGACCTATTTGAAATATTTGCTCAACAATGACTTTCTCTGTTTCCAAGTTAGTTGTATCTTAGAATAAGCCACGATGGGGCTAACATATTATTTTATAATAAAAGCCTCTAAATAAATGAAGATTAAAAAAAAAAAAAAAAATTACCGGTTTTTACTAAATGCATATGTATACACGGTACATATACAAAAAAGGTAGTTAAAAATTTTTTGTCTGTCTGTCTGTTTGTTCCGGGTAATCTCTGGAACGGCTGGACGGATTTTGACGGGACTTTCACTGACAGGTAGCTGATGATCCAGGGAGTCACTTAGGCTACTTTTTTCAGACTAATCTAGTCCCGCGGGTTACTCGCGGTACGACGATCACCGCGAGTAACACCGCGGGGTTCAGCTAGTAATATTATAAAACTGATTTATTTGTCTGTTTGAACGTACTAAACTCAGGGACTATTATTATTACACTACGGTCTAATTTAAAAAAAAATAGATATCCCATTTAAAGATAGAGGCTTTGAGTCATATAACATCATGTGACCAATAGGAATCGAAGATCAATGAAAAATGTTGCTCAAGCGGAGAAAATTTATCACTTTTCTTTTCACAAAGACGCAAAAAAAGTTTTACGGATGAGTTACTTGTTAAAATGTGTAAATTGTTAATACCTATTATACAAGGAATCATTAAAAATAGTTTTACGTTTTCTAACCCTCCTAGCATTTAAACGCACAGCTCGAGATTACCTTCATCAAGTTTCAAAAGTCAACCAAATGTAACTTTGTATATTACATATTACAATGAAAGTTCAATATCACCAAATCATTTAAGATAAAGTTTAGGGATTTCCGTGATAGGTACCCGAGATGGTGGACATGTTTTGGTCGGTTCGAGTAAACATCAGTAGGTGGTATTCGAGGAGATTTCAGCATAGACTTTAAGATAGAATTTAATCTCCCTCAAGGATCGGGCGATCAAATCCGAGTATACGGTTATTGTAGTACGTCTTAAGATGAAAATAGAGCTACGATTTTTGGCAATTGGCACAGAGGAGAGCCACGCTTCGGCATAAATGGGCTTCCTCGACCGGAGTGATACCACGGCCTCGCAGAAAACCGGTGTGAAACAGCGCTTGCACTGACAGCGCTTGAAAACCAGCCCGTTGGAAATGAAACAAAATTATGTGCAACTTGTGCAAGTAGAAAGAGCAGGTTACTTGAGTATTTATCACAGGGATTTTCTGATGCAATATCAAATTTATCAAAAAGTATGTCCCTTTTGGCAGGAGATTTATTACTACTCTGATAGATTGAAAGAAAGTTCGTACCTTTCTGCATGGAGTGGTATCTGCTTTAAGTATGTGGTAAGCCATTTCAGGAATTCGATAACAATTCTTGCGTTGACGATCTTTAAGTGCTCTAAGAGTTAAGAGGGTAAGGTGTCAGGGAACTGCACTCAGTGAAGTTAAACTACGAAAGAATCAAGTAAAAAAAAAATTCCTTGAGATCGTGGTAATCTCCGGTCTGATATCTAACGGCCAAATCCTGTTTGATCATATATCACTTCTTATTCGCAATTCAGCCTTCACCAGCATCATCATTTGATGGACATAGGACCCTCCTTAGAAAGGCGGTTTTGGCTTACAATACCTCGCTGACGGACGGTTTGTTCCAAGTTTTCCTTCACTATTCAGTGCTGCTTTTCTACGTAGTTTAATCCCTCGGGCTTTCCCGACATCCACGATGTGACCCTTTTCACTGCCGTTCATAGAGACCTCCTTAGACCTTTCTAAGCCTGGTATAGTAAGTTAAAACCTTTTTGAACTTACTATACCAGGCTGTCCAAGCGGTATTGATTTAGTATCCAGTTTTCCTTCTTTTTACGGTGTTATTGAGGGCTCCCTTAGTCGCCACCCCTGAGATGAATAGGGGTGTAATTTATCACCACATGGTCAAGAAAAGTCAACCCTATATGTAACTGCCTCGGAGGCAAATTGGTAGCGTATGCGACTGCAGTGCTTTAGGACCAAGTATTAGTATGATCTTGCATGATTACGTGTATGATTAACAATAAAAGTATATATGTGTTTATATCAGTTGTCTAGTACCCATAACACAAGCTCTGCTTAGCTTGGGACTAGATGGCGTTATATGTTAGATGTCCGATATATTTCAATTGGAATAATAACACAAACTGCACTCCAAAAAAAAGAAATTCCGTTCTACTATGTACTTACATCATCAAGACAGTCACAACACAAGCACTTAGATACGTAGACAAACAACTGGATTACAACTAACCGCATCATTATTATATATGACTGAATATCTTATCTTATCGTACGCAATCTTATAACTGAACATCGACACTCAATAATGTCTCCAGTCACTCTTACTGTATATCTGTCAGTTTATACTGTTGTTCATTTATTAAGAACTTAGTTTAGAAGAGTGGAATCACTTTTGAAATTCGAAACTATTTGTTCGTTCACATATTTGCATGTCAATTTAAGCACACTTAAAATGTGCTGGTGTTAGTTTTTACAGCCTTTTTCAAACGCTTCCAAAATACAGGATGTATCTTAACATTGGTTAGTTTTTTTCCATTTAATTACACACATCAGTAGCTATTAAATCCACTTCCTTATTATATTTCCTTGAATTTAATATTTTAATTTTTTTGTTGCGAATTTTTAATATAAGGCATTGAATTTATATTTTCGAGATAAGTTGGATTACAAACTAATATATTTATTGATTCAAGTGCTGCTTCAGGTGACTTATTAGAGAGAGCTGTTTTATTCAAGAACACGTTTCAAATAAAATGTTGAGTTTCATTTAGTATTGCACAAACAGCAGATTTTTTTTTATGGTATTGGTGGCAAACGAGCAGACGTATGACCTGATGGTAAGCTATTACCGCCGCCCATAGACACCCGCAACACCAGAGGCGTCACAAATGCGTTGCCGACCTTTGGGGAATGGGGAAAGCGATGTGGGGAGGGGTTGGGGTACGGGCCTCTGGTATCCTCACTCACTCGGTGAAACACAGCGCAAGCGCTATTTTCTGTGAGGCCGTAGTATCACTCCGGTCGATGCTTCGTTCGACGCTTCGGCATGAATGGGCCGGCCATTCATGCCGAAGCGTGGCTCTCCCACGGTAACAGCCGGCAACGCGCTTGTGACGCCTCTGGTGTTGTAGTTGTAGTTTGTCCATGAGCGGCGGTAATCGCTTACCATCAGGCGATACGTCTGTTCGCTTGCCCAGCAGTGGTCTGTTATTTATTTTAGGCCTAGCATCGCACAGAAGACTTATTCTCGGATTTCTTCTACTATAATATATATATGTATTATACATTTAAACTTTCTCTAGAATCACTCTTATCTATTGCTGAAACTGCATTAAAATCGTTCAGTAATTTAAAAGATCTAACTAAGCGAACAGACAGCGGAAGTGACTTCATTTTTAACCGACTTCAAAAACAGGAGGAGGTTTCTCAATCCGTATTTTTTATATTTTTTTGTGTGTTCGCGGACAACTTCGTCGTTTATGAACCGATTTTGATGATTATTTGTTTAATGGAAAGTAGATATCCCAGCGGTGGTACCATGATAAGGACATTAATATCTGATGATGGCATCCAAGAAAAATCGAGTCGAACCTTGAAGTCGGTTTTATTTTTGTTAAAATTGTACTTGTATACTATGTAAAGATGCTGTTGTATACTTATAAATAGAATTGTAGATTATTAATAATTTTATTTTAGATTAAACACATTGTTGGTTAAAAAACATTGTTAATCTATACTTGTATACTAATATATAAAGCTGAAGAGCTTGTTTGTTTGTTTGAACACGCTAATCTCAAGAACCGCTGGTCTGATTTGAAAAATTCTTTCAGTGTTAGAAAGCCCATTTATCTAGGAAGGCTATAGGCTATATATCATCACGCTAAGATCTACAGGAGTGGAGCACCAATGAAGAATGTTACAAAAACGGGGGGAAATTATCATGCTACGGGCAATAGGAGACGCAAACGAGGTTGCGTGGGTCGGCTAGTTACTTATATACTTAAACCTATTTTATGTCGTTAAATAAAATAAACTATAAACTACTTATACATCGTGTATTTTTTTTCACAAATTCAATTCTGTTCAAAATTTTAAAAAAAATTAAAGGAGACGCAAACGAGGTTGCGTGGGTCGGCTAGTTACTTATATAAAATTTTGAACAGAATTGAATTTGTGAAAAAAAATACACGATGTATAAGTAGTTTATAGTTTATTTTATTTAACGACATAAAATAGGTTGAAAAATATTTTTATCGAATTTTAACGACTCTTGAAACTGGTCAGGTATATCTGTAAGATGAATTTTTGTTTTCGAGTTACTTTACACGTCTACAATTTTATTTTAAAGAATGTAAAATTTTAATTTTAGATATATAAATTATTGGGACTATCTTTAGAAATTTTAGGGGTTTAAGAATATAGACGTGTGTGACGCGACTGCATCGCGTGGGTGTCGTAAGCTTAAGCAGTGAAGCAAGCGTGTGTGTGTGGGTTAAGTAAGATACAAATAGAAGAAAAACCGTCTCGCCAGCGTAGTATAGTGACCAAAACCACTATAGGTAGTAGAGCCATGCTAATTTCAGCACGAACGGGCCGGCTCGACCGGGGCGGTACTACCCTTGCACAGAAAATCAACGTGAAATGACAGCGTCCGCGCTGTTGTGTTTCGTTGGTGAGTGCGAGACCGGAGGCCCAATGATGCGGGGGTGACAGTCATCGTGATACGTGTGTGAGTTGTGGAATGCTTGTGGAATCATAGTAGGGGTGACGTGGATCGAGCCGTCGGCCAGGGAGACCCGTAGAAACGGTGGTGCCGCTGGCCGCCCGCGACATAGAGAGGGGCCCAACCGCGGCTAACCACCCTGGGAGGCTGCCCCGTCAGGTCGCGCATAATCTTCGGAGTGGCTCGTCGTGCCGGTTGGTGACCGGACGGTGGGACCAGGCGACCACTTCCGGGAGGGTACGGGGGCCCTTCCGTCTGACGGCTCGGTGACCGTCATGCCTTGCTGTAGTATGATAACACGGCATTCTGAGTCTCAGCATCGCGCTGCCACGATGACTGTCACGCCTTTTACGACCCCTTTCCCTTCTGTATTATCATGGCAGCAACTAGAAAACAGCAGACATGTTCAACAGCGGCATTCTCCACTCCCACCAACTCACTTTTCGTAGTGAACTTCACGAATATCCGTGGAGTTCATGCTAACCTCAACGCCGTCCACCACCACCTTGAGACGGTACGGCCGGCCATGCTCTTTCTTACGGAGACACAAATAGGTCGCCCTGCCGACACGGCATATCTCCACTATCCAGGCTACATGCTTGAGGAGTGTTTCCTCCCGAAAGCTGGAGTGTGTCTTTTCGTCAGGGCGGATATTTGTTGCCGCCGTTTACGCTGCCTTGAAGACCCCTCCCTATCCACCCTATGGCTTCACGTAGAGTGCGGATCTATAAACCGTATCTACGTGTGTCTCTATCGGTCCCATTCCGGAGACTCCGAGACAACTCGTCTCTTTGACCATCTTAGTCAGGCAGCGGATAAAGCGCAGGAGCAGTTTCCGACAGCTGAACTGGTGTTTCTGGGAGATTTTAACGCCCACCATGAGTCGTGGCTGGGATCTTCCAGAACCGACCACGCGGGTCGGGCTGCCCACACATTCGCCCTCACACATGACCTCACACAGTTGGTACTCCAGCCCACCAGGATACCAGACATACAGAGTCAGGCGCTCTCCTTGCTCGACCTACTGCTGACGAGTCACCCAGCGCAGTACAGCGTGTCGGTTCTGGCCCCCCTGGGATCCTCCGACCACTGCCTGGTATCCACCGCAGTGCCACTCACTGTCCCTCCTCGGCTTGTGGCAACGAGGCGACGATTATGGCACTACTCGTCGGCAGATTGGAATGGCATGCGTGATTACTTTGCTTCCATCCCATGGGCTCAGCGCTGCTTTACAGACCAGGATTTGTCACAGAGTGCGTCTGCCGTCGCTGACGAGATCACTGTCGGTATGGAATATTATATTCCCCACAGTGATGTCGCCAGCACGAAAACCCGCCCCTGGTTTGACCGCGAGTGCTCCAACGCGGTTGCACACAAACAATCGACGTACCGCGCTTGGGCCAGGGCCCGCGCTCGTGGCAGCCCCGACATTGGTCGCTTGAAAGCAGCGTACAATAAAGCTACCAGGGAATGCAAGAGGGCATACATCAGAGCGGATGCCCAGCGTATAGCGCGGATAGGCCAGGAACTCGTAGCACACCCTACGGGTAGCCGTAAGTTCTGGCGTTTGGCTAAAACCGTACAATCAAACCACTGCCGGCCCACACTACCATCGCTGAAATGTCCTGACGGCACTCTGGCCCACCAGCCGCAAGAGAAAGCGAAATTGCTTGTAGATCTCTTTGCGGCTAACTCCCGAATCGACGACCGTGGCGCGTACCCGCCTACTATTCCAGTCTGCGACTCCACAATGCAAGATATTCGTATCCGGCAAAGTGATGTCCGTGCGGAGCTGCGGTCTCTCGACGTCCGGAAAGCCAGTGGTCCAGACGGTATTCCAGGGATGGTTCTTAAGAACTGTGCACCGGAGTTGGCTCCTGTATTGACGCGCCTGTACCGCATGTCATATTCCTCAGGAATTGTTCCGGATGCCTGGAGAGAGGCGAATATTCAACCCATACCCAAAAAAGGTGACCGCTCTAACCCAGCCAATTACCGACCGATAGCCGTCACTTCCATTCTCTGTAAGGTGTTTGAACGTATCATCAACAACCAGTTAGTTCGCTACCTAGAGGATCACTCCTTGTTAAATGATCGGCAATATGGTTTCAGACCGAACCGCTCCACGGGTGATCTTCTAGCGTATGTCACACACCTTTGGGGTGAGGCTATAGATAGGCATGGGGAGTCCTTGGCAATCAGTCTTGACATGGCCAGGGCCTTCGACCGGGTCTGGCACCGTTCGCTTCTCTCCAAGCTTCCGGCATTCGGTCTGCCTCCTAGACTCAGTAACTGGATTGCCGCTTTTCTGCACCAGCGCCGCATTAGGGTCCTTTGCGACGGTGCGGCCTCTGAGTTTCTGCAGGTAAACGCTGGCGTACCACAAGGTTCAGTTCTGTCACCCACGTTGTTTCTTCTGCATATCAATGATATGTTAGCCCTTGGCGACATACATTGCTATGCAGACGACAGCACAGTCCATGGGCGATATTTAGGACATCCTGCAGCCAAGCTGTCGGACGTTGAGGAAAAACGACGGGATCTTGTCGCTGAGCTCGATCGGGTTCTGGACCGCATTTCACAATGGGGCAATGAGAATCTGGTCGAGTTCAACGCTAAGAAAACACAGGTGTGCGCGTTCTCTTCCAAAAAGTCTCCGTTTCTTCCCCTCCCCACTTTTCAGAGCACTCAACTGCCACTACGGGATAAGCTCGGTGTTCTGGGCATGGACATTTGCCGGGACCTCAACCCACGGGAGTATATCGAAAGCATCACTAAGGCGGCCTCGCGGAAACTTGGCGTATTGAACAAGGTGAGACGGTTCTTCGCGCCCGAGCATTTGTGTCTTCTTTATAAGACCCAGATACGCCCGTGCGTGGAGTATTGTTCTCATCTCTGTGATGGATCCGCGCAGTATTTGCTTGATGCTCTCGACCGGCTGCAGCGGCGAGCAATCCGCATTATCAACAGTCCCGATGCCACCGAGTTCCTAGAGCCTTTGCAGTTGCGGAGAGATATCGCCTCCATGGCAGTCCTCTACCGCCTTTACCATGGAGAGTGTTCTGAAGAGCTCTTCCAATTGATCCCACCTTCTCCCTTCCTCTACAGAACAACACGTACAGGCCTTGCAAGCCACCGCCTAAGAGTGGTAGAAATACATTCTCGAACCAAGCGGTTTGGTTCTTCCTTCCTGAGCCGAGCAGTTAAAAACTGGAACTCACTACCAGCGCACGTGTTTCCCTCCCACTATGATCCCGGGTCCTTTAAGCGGGGCGTGAAAAAGCATCTCACTAAGCCGCCATAGTGTGGGACGCCATACTGCATTGTTTGCGTTAGCAGTGAGTATGGTGGCCCCCACTGTTGGATTTTGCTTGAGCTTACCATCAGGCTGAGCAGAGTCACTTTGGCAGGTAAATTATAAAAAAAAAAAAAAAAAAAAAAAAAAACCTCTTTTCTAAGAAATATCTATGTCCAGCATTGAAGTTTTAATAGCTGTTGATGAAAATAAGTTTTAATATTAAGAGTTACGAAGAGTGTGATCAGGCGAGGCGAACATAAGTTGAGAGGGAGATATAAATAAATAAATAAATATATCGGACATCTAACATATAACGCCATCTAGTCCCAAGCTAAGCAGAGCTTGTGTTATGGGTACTAGACAACTGATACAAATACATATATACTTTTCTTTTGTAAACACATACATATCTATACTAATATATAAAGCTGAAGAGTTCGTTTGTTTGTTTGTTTGAACACGCTAATCTCAGGAACCGCTGGTCCGATTTGAAAAATTATTTCGGTGTTGAATAGTCCATTTATCGAGGAAGGCTATAGGGCATATATCATCACGCTACTACTAATAGGAGCGGAGCAACAATGAAGAATGTTTCAAAAACGGGGGAAAATTTCACGCTACGGGCAATATAAGGCGCAAACGAGGTTGCGTGGGTCAGCTAGTGATGTATATTCCTAATGCAGAAGTTGACATCATAAAAACATAGTTGTTTTTTTTTTTTAATATATCGACAATATCTGAATGTCACTTTCTACAAGTGTTAGAAATTGTCCTTATCGATCGGTTGGACTCGACATGGAATTTCTGAGTAAATCTACAAAGATTATGACCGTAAACCGAATCTCAAGATATACTTGATATGGCAAGGAAATCTATATATATATATATATATATATATATAAAAGAAAGTCGTGTTAGTTCCAGTATTTATAACTCGAGAACGGTTTAATCGATTTGGCTGAAAATTGGTGGAGAGGTAGCTTAGAACCAGGAGAGGGACATAGAATACTTTTTACATAGCATTTTGTTTCCTTTTTTTTATTACCCGCGGTTGTTGTTGTGCCGCGGGTAAGACCGCGGGGCTCAGCTAGTTTAAGATAAAACTGGATTTGATATTGCACCTTATGTAATACATGTATAAATACATAGTGGCTTATAATAGATCATTACATCAACAGGCAACAGCTTTGAATGTAGTTTAATGCTGGATATTTTTTCGGTAGATGACTTTATTTAGAAAAGTGGTTTTGAGTTATTGTACCACGATGTCCAGGCGGTATAGACCTTGTTATTAGTTCTCCTTCTCTTTGAAGCTGTGGGGCAACGGGTGTCATGTCCCTGCAACACAAAGGGGTGATCCTCCGACCAGGCGAGGTGATCATACCTGGCGGACCACGACCCAATGACGCTTGATGTTGGGATGTTGTATATATGCTAATCGGTGCGAGAACTTCTATTGCGCGATTCAGGATTAGTAGTTTCTTCAACATATCTTCGGTAGATGGCGCTGTAGTGTGTTTATGTTTTGCGTTGTATGTGGCAGTCGCAACACAGTGTGGTTCTTGCGCAGTTTTCTCCTTAAGTCGGCTCTTAAGCCACCCAAGGGAGGAAGAAGAGTGGTGACACTCTAAACTCCGTGAGACAGACATCTGAGTGGAGGATAAACATGGGGAGACCGTGGAGAACCGCAATTGGTTCCTTACATGATTTTTACAAAGATATGATCGGTTTATCCGACAATCTAAGTCATGTTACGATTTTATCTTTAAACAAGCCGAATCCTGCGGTGTTACCCGCGGTTATTGTCGTAGTGGGGGTGACGCCGCGGGCGAAGCTGGTCTAAAAAAGTAAGAACTTCTTATATCAACAGCTACCTATCAGTGAAAGTCCCGTCACAATCCATCCATCCGTTCCAGGGATTAGTTAAAACAAACAGACAGACAGATAGACAGACAAAAATTTAAAAAAATGTTATTTTGGTATATGTACCGTGTATACTTACATATACATTTAGTAAAAAACGGTTATTTTAATCTTACAAACAGACACTCTAATTTTATTTATTTGTATAGATGTATAGATAAATACTCATCTGGCCAATATTGGTAACGGATAGTAGAAACTTCGGATAGTTATCTGATCCTCATTCCATTCCCACGGGGAAGAGTATCCGAACATTGATAAGCGGAGAAACGGAATGAAAGGGTGAGTGCACAGAATTGTTCTTGTGTTGCTATTCTTTAACCTTGAAGTTTTTATTCTCCCAAATTTTCCACCACTAGTAACTCCCGTACTAGAGGGTCTGCATCGAGCCAGACTCCTCGCAGAGTACAACTAGATAGTGGTGGTACGCTATTTGGATTCGCGATTATCCAGCCCTCAGTTATACAGATTCGCGATTTTCCGGACTACTGACCGCGACCAATTAAATAAATAAGTCTTATTAGGCCAAGTTACAAATTGTTTAACACATGTTTTACAAGTCGAATTCGTGCAAGCATGAACCTGTCGGAACTTATTGTTTCATTAGAAAAAGGCGAAACCGATAAGTATAGTGTAGGTACATTATGTATTTACTCCGTACGCTTAAAACTCGCTTTTCGTCATACCTTCCATACACTGATGATAATACTAACAAGACAAAACAGTAAACTGTGTAGGATATAGGCCTGTCTTTAGAAAGGAGGCCCTTTGCCCTAGGCTACCATCCTCACCAGAGGGGTTGGTATAGGATTTGTATGAAGTCTGGGATTAGTTACGGAGGGGTCCGGATTTATTAATAACAGCAGTTCCCGGATCCCTCCCGTCTCAGGCGCAGAGTGGCACACCGTGTGGTTTTAGTCGGTTCGATTCCGACACACCGCCCCATAGCAAACCCCGGCGGGATGACGGCCCGTGGGACTTTCCACACGTTAAAATAAGGTTTCTGAATGTATTCCGTCATAAAAGGATCGCAGATAGGATAAATAAGAAAATTACGTACCTTAACATTTTAGTAAGTCTTCTTACAGAAGGAACTTTTTCCTTTCCCTTCTGAGGGTTTAATTTTTCAATTCTTCGAAACAGCTACAACCTCCATTCCCTTCCCGAAGACGCACACTGTTAACGCTTCACTGTTAAAGAAAAATAAAATTAAAGTTGGTTGAATTTTAAACATAATTTATAGAATTAATTAAGGACATATACGAAATACCACGTTTCAAACCGAAGGACCTTTTTAAAGGACAAAAAGAGTCGGTCACTGCAACAGACGGTTTAAAACGCACATTGATACAGAGGTCCCATCGAGTTCGAGACATGTTTATCTAGGTAGTTATTACATCCGACATTTAAAAAAGCTGTGATGCATTATTTCATCCACGACCCATATGGGCTCGAGTCTCAGGAGAGGGTTAAGGCCATACGTCCCCACGCTGGCCGAGTGCGGGTTGGGGACTGGCAAGACAACGGTGTGGCTACGTAATCTTGACGTTTGATGTTTTAAAGCCTCCCAAAGGCCTTCACGGCTGCTATCATATGATAACAACCGGGACCGACAGCTTAACGTCCTCCGAATCTCAGAGACACTGATCTCTGAGCGCCTGATGCATTAACATAAAGAAAAAAAATACTATTTTAAGGATAAAATTGGCAATTTATATCTAATATATAAAATTCTCGTGTCACAGTTTTAGTTGCCAATCTCCTCCGAAACGGCTTGACCCATTCTCATGAAATTTTGTGAGCATATTGAGTAGGTATTAGAATCGAACAACATCTATTTTTCATCCCCCTAAATGGTAAGGGCCACCCATCCTTAAAAAAAAATTATGGCAAAACGACGTTTGCCGGGGCAGCTAGTATGTATATATATTTATACGCTGAAAGGTGAAATTGTATTAGTCATAAGTTGTTATAAGTTGTTGTTATTACTATGTATTCATTATAGGTGAACTAACTATGTTCTTATGAGAAATAAAAAAAAAAAACTTTAACCACAAATTGGCAATTTCACGGTAACTTTGAACAGGTTGCATACATTGAAAATCTTGAGAAACTGTGAAATTGAAAAATTCTGAGTAAGTAGGAAATAAGCTGTATGAATTGAAAAATTCTGGGTAACTTTAAACACGCCGTAAGAATTGAAAAATTGTGGTGTAAAAACAGACTACATACTTTTGAAAATTCTAGGTAACTTTAAACACACCATATAAATAGAAAAATTCTAGATAACTTCGAAACAGGTTGCATAAATTGGATAATTCTGTGTAACTTGGAAACAGGCTACATCAATTGGAAAAATCTGGGTAACTTTAAACACGCCGTATAAATTGGTAAATTATGGGTAACTAGAAAAGGCTGCATAAATTGGGAAATTCTGGGTAGCTTCAAACAGAAGTTAGCATCAATTAACCACCATCAACACCAACTGTTACGAGGTCATGTTCGCGAGTTGATTGGTTGATATTTGAAAGGTTTTTCTGAGGTCTTTGTGGAGACGCCAGGATTGATCTAGATGACATAATAAAAGGCGTACCAAGTGGATTATTCTATTTTAATATCATTATATCACACCTTGTGATTTTATATTTTTCGGAATTCCCCCAATCCGACCACTGTCGATAGTATGACAAAGCACGGTTGGATCAGTGGGTTCGACATATCGATAAAAGAAAAATCCTTTAAGCTGTCATTAGATTAAATAAACACACGGAACGACCATTTATTTTATTTTATAACTCACAGACTTTTATCTGTGTCTATCGGATAGTGGTGAACGAATTTATGATCATTGATAATCAAATATTGTAAATGTAATGTATTTATCTTGTGACACACTTACATAATGCATTATCTTTATTTTTATATATATAGTTAGGGTGACAAATTAAGACACGTGGAACTAATCGTATGGTCCAGAATGCTATATGATATTCTGAACATTTCTGCGGGGTTTCTAGTTAGTTGGTTTATATTATTAAAGTAACCGTAAAGTTTACCGTGGGAGAGCCACGCTTCGGCATGAATGGGCTTGCTCGACCGGAGTGATACCACGGCCTCACAGAAAACCGGTGTGAAATAGTGCTTGCGCTGGGTTTCACCGAGTGAGTATACCGGAGGCCCATAACCCAAACCCCCTCCCCCTATCTCCCCTGCCTATCACCCAAATGCCGGCAACGCACTTGTGACGCCTCTGGTATTTGCAGGTGTCTATGGGCGGCGGTAATCGCTTACCATCAGGCGATACGTCTGCTCGTTTGCCCGCCTATTCCATAAAAAAAACTTCGTTACGCACGCTTGACTTGGGGAGTAAGCTGGTGAATGCGTGACAAGAGCGTTACGTAAAGTGTTTGGGCGAACAGAAGTTGAGACGGATGATATAAGTTAGTGAGGATGGAAAGAGAGAAAGTTACGTTTCCTATATCGCCACCTGAAGGGAAAACACTCTTAATATTGTAGTTAGAAAATTTTAATCAAAGAAAACATTCCTTTATTTTTGAAAAGAAAGAAAGCGCGCGCAAGTAAGTAAATTCGATTGGTGCAAAAATTGCAACTTCAAGATCGTAGTGCGTCGTTGAGATTTCATGGTTTTCCTCTCATTTGATTTATCAAGTTTGTTAGAGAAATTTCATTCTTATACTTGACCCTAACGATCGATGCAATAAAAGTACAGGGTGTAATTTTTTCAGATTTTAGTCGGTTCAATTCTTCGGTGTGGCAAGCGAATTTTCGGAAATCTTTGATGTAGATAAGATAAGATAAGATTCTTTATTTGCTAGAAATATGGTACAATTTAGAGTTCTTAGGGCTAGTTTTTTCAGTTCTTCATATTTCGCCTACTGAATTCGGCATGCAAAAATACAATAATAATTTAATATCATGATTAATAACAATGTCAATAAAAGAATAAAAATAGAACAAAAATGTCATTTACTTGAATTTAAAATCACATACTAAGTCATGTCATATAGGTATACTAGCTGTCACGGCAAACGTCGTTTTGCCATAACTACTAATAAATTAAAAATTAATTAAAAAAACATTGTCCAGCGGACAAAATTGTGAATCTAAACCATTCCCAGATCCCCTTGAACACACACAAAAAATTTCATCAAAATCAGTCCAGTCGTTTGAGAGTAGTTCAGTGACATACACACTCACAGAAGAATTATATATATAAAGACTAGCTGTTGCCCGCGGCTTTGCTCGCGTGGATATTATTAAAATTGCGACCATAATTTGAGATTTAAACTATCATATCTCTCAAGTTGGATCGAACTGCACATGGTGTGCGAATTTTATTATAATCGGTTAAGTGGTTTAGGAGTCCATTGAGGACAAACATTGTGACACGAGATTTATATATATAAAGGTAATGCAATAGTCATTTCAATGCGACCATGTCATGTCATCATGTAGATTTCCTTTTTATTCAAAAGTAAAGCAATGTTTTCTATAAGTAATTCTATTTACAATATTAAGAGTACTTCCCTTTAGGTGGCATTATAAAATTATATATATAGAAGTTTTACTTCAGTCGAGTGGTCTGCTACTAAAGTTTAACAAAAATCGATAGGGGTCTAGGATATATTTTACAGATGGTACAGACAGAAGTATAGATATATACATACCTGCTACACTCGAGAAGTTGCATTCCTTGAATATCGGCTATATCTGTGTACATCTGAGTCACTAAACTGCACTCTATCTCCCCCCCAACTACCTTCCATTGAAGCAACGTAATTCTCTGATCAATAGAAGCCGATAACAGGTAATTATCCGCCAAACATAAACCAGTTATCTGCGAGCTGTGGAACTTTGAACTATTCCAAGTGTTTAGAACTTTCATTGAGCTCAAATTATCCCCGTCAGGTATTTCAAGTAAAATTAGATTTATTCCATTGTCATCACCACCTGTTCCTAGGAGGAGTTTATCATCATCTATGGTTGTGAAAATTAAACTGTTTATACCTGATTTATTCGTTTTTGTACTAAAGAATGGCGTTAATTCAGCCACAAATACGTCCGTGACGTCATAAAGTGTGACGTCACCTCGTGTGGTGCAAGTTACTAGTATATTCTTATCGTAAATTTTAATGCATTTCGTTTTCAATAAGCATGTGTTATGGTACTTCGATACCTTTAATACTTCTAATTTATTTTCATTTTCTCCGAAAGCAAAAACTCTCAAATATGCATCTGAACATCCAGCGAAAATAACAAATTTCTGTTTAATTTTCAAAATGTCAAAATCCATAATTCTCATTTCTGGATCAAAGTCTACGTAACAATTCTTCCATGGTTGATTCCCTTTTCGCTCTTTATCTGTTCCTTTTATTAAATAATCTATCAATTCTTCACATTCAATACTAATTTCAGATTTTTCTTTTTTAATATTTACTTTTTTAACACAAATCTGTGCTCTTCCTCCAGCTGATACAAGAAGAAATACATCATTATCTATGAAATAGATATTCAAAGCTCTAACATTCGACAAATGTCTAAAATAAACTTCATCTTGAAACTTCATTGCTGCATTTACACTAGAAATTCTTAGAGTAGTGTCTTCGCCACCGGTAATGCATACCGTTGAGTCATTTACTTTAAGTAATTTTAAGCAGTTGATTTCTTTAGCGTGAGATCCATTTACAACATTCTTAGATACAATTTTGCTGAGTTCAAATGTCGCCACATTTACATCGGAGTCTTTCAAATAAACCAGTTTGATAATTTCATCAAAACCATTATTAACTTTATCAATGTATCTAATAGCGTCGAAAGACCTATGTCCTCCTCCACAAGGTAATTCTAAGACCTTGTTATTATCCTTAATGTTGTAGACGACAAAGGCCCGTTCTAGGAACCCGCAAACTAAATTCTGGTCTTTGTCTAAAAATTTCTCCACCCATGCAAATGGCAAATCTTTACTGCGCATAAACTTAAAACTTCCATTAAAGGTACTAAAATATTTTATACTGTGATCTCTGCCAGTAGAAATAATGTTTTTATCTGTAAATAGTAATGATCGTGGGCCATACCGTCCATGGATTTTGCTAAAGCTTTTGACTGGGTTGACCTGCTCTTTCACGAATATATGAATGGTACCACATCTATCGCCCACTACAAAATGGTTTTTAGTAAAATCTACTGCAACAGCCGTTAGTAAAGCTTCTTTGCACGGTGGTAGAATAAAGTGGGCGTGTTTTTCTACGCTGGTATCACTGGAAGCGAATACGGTAATGTGGCCATTATCTGTGCAAAAAACTAGATGTCTATTGCCAGCCCAGTGCATTGATAACACCTTTCCTATATCCAGTTTTATGTCTATTAGTTTCGTGATCACTGCATCATCTTTGCAATTTTCTACAAAAATATCTAACTTCCCGGTCATGTCTGACACAGCTATTAGTTGCTTACAGGAAGAAAGAGACAGCAGCCTATACGTTGATTCATATTTTAACTCATACACACACTTATTTTTTTTACTGAAATTATAATATATCAAATTATTCTCATCTGTGACAACTAAATTTCTTCTTGCGGTAAATTCTACTCTTTTGGGTATGGCAACACCAATATCGATTATGTCATTTTGTGAATAATCTATGGCGGCAGTCAGAGGGTGTAAAATAATTCCACAGTCACCTCCACCGGTAACTAAATGATGCTCATCTGCATCCACAGACCATATACACCCATTCTGATGGGTGACAATTTTCTTCTTAAGTGTCCCTTCATAATCCCAATAGCATATAGCAGAGTCCTCACCAACAGACACAATAAAATGGTTTGTGATACAACTTCTCATGACCCTAGCTAAGTGGCCATGTACCATATGTTTCAGGACTAAATTTATTCTACTCCAATACTCTATGCTGTCACATGGGTGAGGTGGTATAGCTTCGGGACCCCATATACACACTAATCTATCGTCTGATGTAGTCACTATTATATTATTTTCTGGTTTACATGAAATTGAAAATATCACCCCCTGGAAATAAAAAGGATAAAATGATTTATATAGATCACGCAGGTATTGTCCCACCCACTCAGTGGGGGAGCCCACAACCTCAGTGCAATATGAAACAAGATGTCCTCTTAAACCACTATGCTATTTGATTTGGTAGAATTTAAAAATCATAATGTAAATATGATATGTTAAGGTAGTAAAGAAACTCTTTACCATGATAATGACTGAACTTAGTGCAAATATATAAATACTACTGTGTCCGCTTCTTCATACATGTGACATTTGGAATATCAAGTTATTTTTAATTTTTTACCTTTTAAATATTCCCTGAACCTACCTTTCTTCGAAATGTTTGTCGTACAAACATTTCAAAACATAAATCAGCTAAATCAGCCCAGCTGTTCTCGAGTTTTAGCGAGACAAACGAACAGCAATTGATTTTTATATATTAAGAAGAAGATGTATGGATTTACATTGATCTTAAACGTAAGAAAAGTCTCTACAATGCGTAATAGAACTGGATTTGTGACTAGCTTCACTGGAAAGGTAGTGTTGGCATGTTCGCCAAATAATATTAAAATAAAAAAAAAATATAGTTTATATGTTTTTCTCAAAAGCACGGCAAAGACTCTATGTTAGCATTTATATTTTTTTAAAGTTTGACGACATTAATCGATTTACTTAATAAATTAAAAGGACAATGGCAGCTTTGTCAGAACTTTAGTACCACTTGGCATATGTCATGATAGGGAAATTTTTTTCGTAGTAGCCGGATTTGCGAAATGAAACGGAAAAAAAATGTTTACCACCCAACGAAGTGGATAGTGTAGTAGTGTGGATAGTAGCTAGTGTAAAATATTTTCGGCAATCTGAAATATAACGCCATCTAGATTTCAGACTAAGTAGAGTTTAATAATGGCGTGTTTTGAACAAGTAGGGTAGGAATGTGTTTTGTTAACAGCTGTAACAACTTTGTGAGCAGAATTAAAATTCATTTAGCAGTTCTTAAAATATAATAAAAAATACATGAAAATATTTAGGATGATTCATTTAATAAACGGTATAAATGTTTACCATTTTACCAGCGGTACAGGGTCTGTTATTCTCCTTTGTAATAAAGTATTTTAATTGGAAATTCTCGTTTTTAACATACTTGATCTGTATGTATGTATGTAACGAAATCTTTTAACATAATTTTCATATACGTCTAGGAGTCTGATTAACTTGAAAATTTGCACAGGGGTCAAGGACTGATGACAAAATAAAAAATTAAAAAAAATGTGTCAAAAACCTAAAGAAACACGCTTCAATAGCATTCGAACTAAAAGATAGAAAATAATTGTAATGTAAAAAGCATGGGATGATTTCGGAAAATATTTCAAGAATGTCACCCCAACTAACAAATTTAGATTTTTTGCTATTTTCTTGTATTCAAAATTTCGAAACAAATATTTGCAGATCATACAAACATTTTGTCTGATGTGAGAATCAAACCCAGGATGCATCCGCTACCACTGTGCCATTATGACAATCAATGTTGATAAATAGTACCTACCTTATGTGCTTTCAAGTTGTGCAACTGATTTTCCAAACCGCAAGGTGTGGCATGTATGATAACCTCAGAAAACACAGTGCCTGCCATCACCAAGACTTCATCTTTTAACGGTACTAGTAAACCACTGTACAATATTGAGTTGTCTTTACTTGCATATTGGGCTACAAGCTCTAGAGTTGCCGTATTCCATTTCTGCAATGAGAATGTATTAATTATTTAATTACATTGTTTGAAACCAATACCTAACAACGTCGGAAATAGTTTCAATGATTTTCATGAAATATAGCATATTTCTACTACACTCACTATTTCTGAGGTTCAAATTATATTATGTATAAGAATTGGCTGTTTTAAGATATTGGATTTATCCTATGTCCATCAGTGATCTGTTAAAGGCTGTTGAGGATCATCCATGGTAACCCATCATCTTAATCTATAGAGCTAGCTTTAGATACTTGATAATCTTCTTATATCTAAAATTCTCATATCACAGTGTTAGTTACCATACTCCTCCGAAACGGCTTGACTGATTTTTATGAAATTTTATATGCATATTCAGTAGGTCTGAGAATCGGCTATCATCTATTTTTCATACCACTAAGTGATAAAAGTTGTCCAACCATAACATTTTTTTATGGCAAAACAACATTTGCCGGTGCAGCTAGTAATAGATAAAATAAATAAAAATACTAATTAGACCATGGATCATAAGTGTTCATTAGTAGTGTCATCATTCAACAAACATATGCCTGGTGAGGGATTAAGAGTATGGTGTATGCATTCCGTAAAAATCATACTATCGAACTGTGAAAGTCAACAGCACTGCAGAAAACCTAAAAACTTGAAACAAACTCCACATCTGCCCACTGTGGTATGCCAGGCTTAAATCTTTATCAAGAAAGGCCCATGTCTAGCCACAGATCAATAGAATCTATTGATGAAATGAAACTTACTTGTACAACATTATGTGCTGTCAGTACAGCAATAACATCTCCATTTATCCACACAACTGAATGCAACCAATCATCACAAACAATAGCCTCAAACTTTTTAATAAAAACTCCATTTTCTACAGATAACACAGTAAACTGTTTCCCTCCAAATACAGTAATTTCTGATTTGAATTTCGAAGGCACAATACCATAAATTTTCTGACCATGTAAAGCTCGCAATTTTTGCTGCAACGTCGTGGATTCTTTATCAAATATGTTAAGTGTACTACCAATACCTGGAAAGACAAAAATATATTCAGTGGCTCCATCGGACATCGATTAATTTGTATTTATTAATTTTGATGAAAAGTTCAATTAAAAGTTTATGGTGTACCTGCTAAAATTAACTTTTTATAAAAGACCACAGCGGTGACGTCTGTTCGCGTAATTGAGTTCATTTTCAAGTAATGAAATAATATCTTTATTATCAAAATATAATAGTATTAGTATGGTTAGTTGTTAATTAGCACTAGCACGAGATGAAATTTTTTGACAAGGATAAGAAATTTGGCTTAAGGATGCACCTCACTATCAAATGCAAATGGAATTATATCGATGTTTTTTTTAACAACACAACACATAAATTCAATAAGATTGAAATAAATTCTCAATTTTCATAACAGTGCTATTCAGTTCCCTATTTCTTATTCAAGAAACTTAATGCATAAGTAAGGCTAGTTGAAACATTTGTTAGCGATTTCTGAAATAAAACGCATTCTTTAATTTTATTTTTTCTCTTCTCAGTAATTTAAAATAAAAAATTGAATTACCGCATCCCTATAGCGTCACATGTTTTTGACATATTATGACATAAGATGAACAGTTTTGAAATTGACTGTCTATTTTATGCTTAGAGCATGTAAAATTTAAAATGATAAAAAAAATTCAATTTTCAAAATCTTTTGTTCATATAAGAAATCAATTAATAAAGTAAAAACAAACATACCGCATTAAAAAAACTATTTTAATATTTTACTCGGTGGCACAATGGACGGTTCCATCTGGTGCAGCAGATAATATAAGTTTTTTTTAAAGTCAACTCCCACATTAGGAATATACATAATATAAAATAAATAATAAAATAAAAAGAGCCTTTATTCAGACAAAATACTTAATTTTTTCACATGCACACAAATATTATTTAATTTGATTTATATTAATTTAATATGTATAACACAATGTATTTTTTTTTTTACTTCATAAATTATTATTGAAATAATTAAATTTATTGTCCTTTTTGTCTGTTTGTCTATTATAGACATAGGCCTCCTCCAATTGCCTCCATAAACTCCTATTTTCAGCTGTTGGATCACTTTCCTGTCTCTCGGATACCAGTACATTATAGTTTTACACCATTTCTCTGGAAGAGAGATAAAAAAGAATATACATAACGGATACAAATAACATCCAGACTCAAAACAATAACTTGTGGATCACATAAAGCGTTATCCTTGTCCCCACAAGTTGCGTTGATTTGAAATCACAATACTTGGCGCAGTAGAAAGCGGCGTGGCGACCGCTTAAGCCACTGTGCCACCCATGCATAAATAATGCGTAGGCGCTTATTTTTTACAAAATGTCCATTTAATAGATCGTGATAGTTGGCGGTCCTTAGGTACTTTGATTTGGATCTATACATGCGTAGTGTTGTCCTGAAATTTGGGGGGATTTGATAACTAGTTATCAAATTAAGTCTAGTAAATTAGACAATCTATTGCACACATTAAGGGGATGATAATATTTGAGACGTCTGGGACAATCTCTGGATGAATATTTAGAGGAGCTAGCTCCGTTGGGGTTAACACGAAGGACGTTTGGGGGAATCTCGACTAATCGTTTTTTCATAGGTGTTGAACAATTCCTATCCTTTGATTTCTTATCTCTATTGAACAATAAATGGAAACTAAGGAGAAAAAAACAGGTTCTAGTAGCATTTGGAAAAAATTACATGTGTATGATTTTGGGGAGGGGAGGGAGTCATGTACCTACCCTGTGACCCCCCCTTAGAACCGCACCTGAATATGGGTCAAACATTGTTATACCATGGGTCAAACTCAAATTAATTCTTACTATTTAATAAGTAATCGCGTTAATTCCCGTAAAAATAATTGCATAATATCAAATTAACTCATTCTCTATGGCATTCATCCATTATGCTTGTCAATTTTATGTCAATCAGATCATAAGAAGAAGGGAATGTTTTAAAACATATTTTCGTTATTTTCAGAAATAGCTATCCTCTAGCAAAAGTTACACGGCCAAAATTGTGCTAGTTCCACAAAGACTGATTTTAATCCAAAAATGTATCTACTCATTTATCAAATAAATAAATACTTATGAGTTAAAAAGTAAAACAACACAGTAATCTCTTTGCCTTTTTTGTTAATTGCAGGGCGGCATTCGAAAAAGTAAGTCGTTTACAAATAAAGCTAGAAGATACTGGGAGTGTTCTAGATATTGGAAAGGCCCGCCTACCATCTGTACCTTTGCCTAGTGAATATGATCCCAGAAAGTACAGGCAGCCCTATGCACCTATTAAGTATGTCTTCATGCCTGTATCTATATAAATAAAAATGAATCACCTATGTACTTACATAACTTCCGATCGACTGCACCATATTGGATAATTCTTTCTTTTTACCCGACTACGGCAAAGCCAAAGGAGGGTTATGATTTTGACAGGCGATGTATGTATGTATGTATGTATGTATGTATGTATACGTAGTTGGGTTTTAGTTTTTACTTTTTTTTATGTGTTTGTGATTGTCAGGACAAGGTTTGTACCTATATAAAGAAGAAAATTAAAACAAAATTTGAAATGTAATATTTTCGAAGTCCGCCACTGTACACAAAGTCGGATATAAACACTAAAACATTTTTTTTTTATATTTTTAAATAAATATATGTATTCACAAAAAGATAATGGCGGGGCGAAATTCGCCGGATCAGCTAGTACCTAATGTATATAATTAAAAATTTTCTTCAGTATTTCCAATAGAGAAGAAAACATAAATAATAATACATATTTCGGACATCTATCTCACAACGCCATCTAGTCCCAAGCTAAGCAGAGCTTGTGTTATGGGTACCTAGACAAGTGATATAAATATACTTTTTTTGTAAGTACTACTACATATTATAAATAGAAAACACCCAAACTCCGAAACAAATACTTATAGATCACACAAACATTTGGTCCGACCCAGGATTTGAACAGGAGACCTCAAGCACAGCAGTCGCATTCACTACCACTGCACCACCGAGGTAGTTAAGGCACCGATAAAAGATTTGACATTAATTAGTCAAATTTATTGATTTTTAGAGAGGCAAACGTCGCTGAACTATTTCACTTTGCTACGATAACTGACGGCCTCACTATATCCGGATTCCATCGATTACGGAGATCGGAGATCAGTCTGTACTCTCCAGAGAGTTCTGGCCATCTCTCATTTGTTTCACGACGCCTCATGAGCCGACATCACTGGAAAAGAAAAGAATGGTGTGAAATCCTAAGAATTCTCACTTTTGAAAACTTACATAGCCATGCTCTCTAGTGAGAGGCTTTCCACGTCAACAGAAACCAAGCGGTCAGGTCTGAGTAATCTTGTTTATTGTTTCTCTCCTTACTACTACTGACTCAGACATGTTTTTCAGACCATGGATGGCACATTTCAATATGGTGCGGGCAGTATGTGGACCAGGACTCCTGGGCATGCCAGTTGCAATGAGTGCCAGTGGATTAATCATAGGATCGATATTCACAATCCTTTCTGGATTAATACTCATATATATGTACCGCCTTTTGGTAAATTAATTGTTTATTTTTAATATCTCTGGAGGAACTTCTACTCTTGCAGAATAAAAATAGTAGTAGTCCAGCAGTATGGAATAATAATTGTAGTTAACATAATATATCTTACAAACAGCCGCCTGATTCCGAAATAAGCAGATTTTTTTGTGAAAATGTAAAACGAACACAGTATTTTTAACCGACTTCAAAAAAGGAGGAGTTTATCAATTCGACTCGAACTTGCGACTGGGTAAACGAATTTTGATGATTCTTTTTTAGTTTAAAGCTGTGCTTCCCGTGTGGTCCCATTTGATTTTGGTCTCAAATCGAAGTTGAGGATAACTTTGAGTCTACTACGACATGATTTGACTTTGGTTTTTTAGCCAAGCGATTTTTTGGAGCTCCTGATACACATCGGCAATGCAAATACAAGGCTATTTCAAAATTGTAAAGCATGACTGTTGTGAAGACTTTTTGGAACTCCAACTTCTCGCAAGGATTGCGAACACAATGCTAGAAAACTATTTATTTTAGGCTTAATTTTTCAGTTGGACAACCTTAACGAAATAAGCAGGCAGCTGAAAATACCATACATATCGTATCGGTATGGATTTCGAGCTGCTTTGCTGCATGGCCCTCCAATATTCAAATGGGTAGGGAATCATGGACCGTGAGTTATTTCATATAATAATTCTAGAAGTTCCCAGGCACTGATCACTTATACACAACTACAGTTTATTTAAACCATCAGAAAGTAGCGAACAAAACCATGCAGAAATGTTGATCGACAGAAATACATACAAAAAAATTTAAAACAAAAATGATGCTCGGATGCATGTCATGTTTAAAGTAATGTATTTATTTAGCAAAAGTAAAAATAGTTGAATGTTTTAAATTATGCTTAGATAGATAGTCTTTATTTGTATCAAAAAAGTAAAAATTGTAGGTATTTATGCGCCAACACAAGGCTATCGTCGTTCATATTCATAATTTAAAATAATGATAATTTATATTTAATATTATAATTGAATACAATTGAACATAATATAAAACATTCAAAACATATACAATACAATTGAATATAAAACATTCAAAACATTTGTATATTTTTGCAGCACGATAATTGGCATCTTCATGATGTTGAGCCAAATAGGAATATGTACAGTATGTGTGATACTTACGTCGGACAGCTTAAGAGATGTTAGTTTATTTATCAATTTCTGAGTTTTAAATCATTTGGTATACCTAGTCTAGCTCGCCAAAAAAACTTATCAAACCATTTGCGCATATTATGAAGCACTTTTCCTAACACAATGCAGTTTCAACAATTATAGGATTATTCTAGTTTCGAACTACTAAAGACCCTATGTGATACTTACTATACCAGGCACCCGGGCGCCCTCGCATTGTCTTTCTGTGTCCTGCCTGAAAAGTACATTATTATTACTATAAATACCATAAAGAAAACCATCCGAAATACCATAGCGATCAACAATAACAAATGAGTATACATCTCGCCTGATACTAATGGATCATCTGAACTTTTTCACGATTTAAGGATCCGAGCATCTATCTGCTCATGCTACTGTGAGTCGATCAATGACTGACTTACCGACCAATACACATTAGGAAATTAAAATATTTAAATAAATTATTGATTTTGGAACACTGTTTGGATTCTGCTCATGCTTATATCAGGCAGAGTAGATTCTTTTTTTCAGCTATTACTTTCATTCAGTTTTTGGTATCCAGATTGCAGACTGGAGCAGCAATAATACAGCCCTCTTAGTGCTACTACCAATTTTCTTGGTGCTGGAGTTTTTAATGAAGAATTTAAAACGTGTGAGCTATTTGGGCTTAATTGGTAACGCATTCACATTGTTTTTGGCAAATCACTTCACAAATAAGTTCATAATAATGTACATTATTGAGCCCTCTTCAAATTGCTTAAGATGAGCCCAAGCCTAAAGGGATCATGACCTCTCCTTGAATCTTGTCCCCTTACAGAAGTAAAAAATGCCAATCAAGCATCGGCTAGAACTATGGCCCCAGCGGTTGAGACTCTGGTTTGATAAACCAATCATTTAGGGCAATTAATTTTACTTAACGTATAAATTTGCTTTGTGACATTGTTGGAGACTGTAGCTCGTGCAGGGAAGAACAAGATGGATGAAAATACGTGATTGGGAAAGTACATTAACTCGAATTAACTATTTATTGCCGAGATATTTTTGTGAAGGTATGAGGCCAAGGTAAATTGCTTTTATAATTCCAGGTTTTGCGCTTAACATGGCTGGGTTATTAATGATATTTTACCACATATTTAAAGAACCTCAGAAGCAAATCATTTATTTGGAAGAAGGTGTTGGAGGCTGGTTGTTTACTTGGGGCATGTGTTTGTTCAATCTCAGCGCGTTGGCCGTGGTAAGAATTTATTAATTTGGAGTTAAATTATACCAAGGAACGCAATAATATTAGTAACTACATAAAACACACTTCGGCATGCATAGGTTGGCTCGACCGGAGTGATACCACGGCCTCACAGAAAATCAGTGTGAAACAGCGCCTGCGATGTGTTTCACGGAGTGATAACGGAGGCCCATACCCCAAACCCTTCCCCATCTCTCTCCCCATCCCCCAAAGGCCGGCAACGCACTTGTGACGCCTCTGGTGTAGCGTGTGTCTATGGGCGGCGGTAATCGCTTACCATCAGGCAATACGTCTGCTAATTTGCCCCCTATTCCATAAAAAAAATAATCTATTACTTAAAAGTACCCACACCCGATTAGATCGTATTATGTTTTGTTCTACATAAGTGGTGGCAGTAAACCTATGCCGTACAGGGTTTTGGGGATGAAACTTATTCGTTTGGAATAAAATATATATTATGAAATTTATTTACTTCCAAACAAATACTTACTCATTCTTCTAACACAAACGTTTGAAAGAACCGAGTTTTCCACAGGTAAGAATTTGAAATACATTAAAGGAATATCTTCAGTAAGTTTTTTTCAAAAAACCTATCGAGATTTTACAGGTAGTTACCGAAAGAACAAAATTTTCTGAAAAAATATGAGACCCAAGAAAGAAATTAAGACGTTCGTCTTTAATAAATTATATTATTTACCGTTATCCACTTCACTGTCTACATTCATCATCATTTGAATTGATTGTTATTGCAGCTATCCTCATATTAAAATCATACATTAGAGATATAGAGAGGAACTTATAGCCAACATAATTTATATTATACATATTATCGTTTCTTCTAGATTTTAACGATCGACAAAGCTTTGATTGACCCAAATATTATGACCAAGACTCTGGGAGTGATCAATATGGGCCTAGCTGTACCGACTTTACTTTCATTAGTATTTGGCGCACTGGGCTACTGGGCTTTCGGTACTATGGAAGAAAATATATTAAGATCTTTGCCATATGATGATTTGTAAGTCATTGACGAATATTGTTCAGTTAAAGGATAATAAATAAGGATATATTGTTTTAAATTTTCATGGTCAGTAACATTAAAATAGTAAGTAAGGCTGTGAAAAATTACCGAATTAGTTCTAGTAGATAAGAAAAATTTTGCAGTTAGCAAAGGCTCGTCAGCGGAACCTCATCAAGATATGTCTTTTTTTCTACCAGGCTGTGAAATAAGTAGACAGATGACCACCGATCTGGTGATGAATGAATTATTATCGCCGCCCATGCAACTTAAGATATACTAGTGTGTTACTGCCGTTGTGTTTCTCTCCTAGACAAAGTGGAACTAGTAGAGGCCGTACTATGACTGCGACCGAGCCGACCCATATCTTTTTTGATGACTACTCTGCCTGATGGAAAGCATAAGCAGAATACAAGAGTGGTGATCACCATAGTAATTGCGAATACAACTATGTGGCATGGTGACGCACTCAAAAACAAAACACGACAGCACGAACGCTGTCATTTTACGTTGATTTTCTGAGCGAGGGTAGTACCGCCCCGGTCGAGCTGGCCCAGCCGTGCTGACATCAGCGTGACTCTACTACATGCAATGTGCTAAAACACGGCGCTTTTACGCCACATTAAAGGGGCTCATATCTCTTATTCCAGAAGTCTGTATAATTGTCAAAAATCAATTTTAAAAAGTCTAATTATGTATTTTTTATTAGGACATCCATGATCATAATGTCATTTTACGTTGTATCGGTGACGTTTGCGTATCCCCTTCACTGCTACCCGATTACTGGGGTGATTGAAGAAATGTGTAAATATGCTAGAGAAGATTTTGTTCCCACGGAAGCGACGCTAGAAGTCATTAGAATTATTTGTAGACCTTTATCTGTTCTATTAGCATGTGAGTAGCACTACTATCTTTAATTCTTTACTTTAATAATACCACAAAGTGGATTAAAAAATACTGTACAGCCTTGTCTACCAAAGGAGCGCTAGCTGTGTGTTGGAAGCAGTTCCTAATCACAAGCAAAAGTAACAAACCTTTAGTTACAATAGTAGACACTTAAGCGTCTCTCAAAGGTAGGCTCAGTTTTGAAACATGTTTTATTGATAATCAATTCTCAGATAAATGGGATACCCAAGATGACAATAATTTTCAATCCGTACTCTTATGATTAGTGCGGTTAACCGAAACAAAATCTTTAGCTTTATACAAGTAATATTAGTTCGTTAGTTGCTTTAATAGGTACCTACAGTTCATAGTGTTGTAGGTAGGTAAAAGGTCTTCAAGGGAGAGCTGGTCGATACACCATAAACTTCGTGGTCCGGATGTGTTAATAAGAGCAGTTCACCGTGTGGTTTTTTTATCGGTTCGATTCTGACACACCGCTCCGCCGCAAACTCCGGCGGGGTGACGGCCCGAGGGGCCCCACACGTAAAAATAAGACCATCGACTTCGTATAAGGACAATTTGTTGTTAATATCAGTTTGATTCTGTCATAATAATTCTGTAGTAGATACATCATAAACTAACAAACTCTTCACAAAATAACAACTTAAAAATATAATTGGTACAAACTGAACAACTTAAATTTTTTTTTAAGATCCTGTCAGTAGATAAAACTGTAGTTTTATTGTGTAATTGATAGGAAGGGGCCAACGAACAGCCGTATTCTCTGATGGACATAACTGCAGAGAGAATTCGACCTTTGCTTATACTGGTGGTATGCTAATAAACTGTGGTATCACTACGGTCGAGCCTTTCCGTCTAAGTAATTACAGATTAGTAGTCATTCAATCATTCGTTCTTTCAAGGCCTCTGCCAGTCCTCGTTCCCGTCCTACCCCACCCTGCAAGTAAGAATCAATTTATATTTAATCTAATGTTTGAAGTGACCTTAAATAATATCTCTTTTCAGTTACCATTGCCTATTACTTACCATTTCAAGGGCCTTTCGTGGCGTTTGTGGGAAACCTATGCACAAGCATGTTGTCTATAGTGTTCCCTGCCATGATGGACATAAGTCTTCGCTACGGGGTCCCCAACGGCTACGGTCCTTACCGCCTATATTTGATCAAGGACTTAATATTTTTATTCCTAGGACTAATTACTACTCTGTTTGGGGTATACTTCTGTGGATACCTCATTTATGTCAGGGTACTGTCGAACACTGAGCCCAGAAAAGAGGTGTTTCTTTAGACCCTTTTATTTTTTGATGTTTTATTGTTCGTACATATTTCTTATTTGTCTTATTAAAGCTAGTATTTTTGAAAAGATTTGTATTTTCGTTTTTTTTTTTGTTTTGTTACTTATTTTTACAATATTTTAGCAGTAACTAAACTGTTAGTAACTTTCTTTTCCTGAACTTTTTTATCCAACTAGCTTGAGGTCCTCTAAATTCTACTATTTTTTTTTTTTTTTTTTTTATGTTTGACCCTGCCATAATGACTCTACTCTGCCTGATGGAAAGCATAAGCAGAATCCAAGAGTGATGGTCACCATACTGCGAACGCAGACAATGCAACAATGCAGCATGGTGACCCACACCATGGCGGGCTAGTGATGCTTCTGCATCATTGGGCCTCCGGTCTCGCACTCACCAACGAAACACGACAGCATGATTGCTGTCATTTTACGTTGATTTTCTGTGCGAGGGTAGTACCGCCCCGGTCGAGCCGGCCCAACCGTGCTGAAATCAGCGTGGCTCTACTACCTTGCTACTTGCTACCTACTACTATGATACCTGAACTTGGATTTTTCTATAGAAGAACTACTATTATACAATAAGCGATATCGGAGTACTGTGGAAAGTTATGTAATTCTTAGAACTGCAGCTACCCAGAACTATTGTCAAAGATAATACATAAGGCATCCGGGACCCACAGCATCAGTTGCTCTGAAGCGCGGTGGGGTCTCAATGTATTTTTGTTATTATTTTGGACATCTAACACACAATACCATCTAGCCCCAAGCTAAGTAGAGTTTGTGTTATGGGTACTAAACAACTGATACACGTTAATACATATATACTTTTTTTTGTAAATACAAACATATTATACATAGAAACCACCCAAACAACGAAAAATATATTTGCAGCTCATACAAACATTTGGTCCGACCCGAGAATCGAACCCGAGACATCAAGCACAGGAGTCGCGTAAGCTACCACCGCGCCACCGAGGTAGTCAAAGATGGTCACCCACATGGTTAGGATTTCTTAACTTTTGACTAGCCGCGATCCCTTCAGACTGCTGCTAGTAAACATACACCCAGATCCAGAATCAATGATCGTCCTCAATGCTCAACTATTTGTCCTAGTAGGGAATCGAAGCCACGATCTCCGACTTGCTACTGACGGTGTCGAAGCTGTTATTTAAGTACAGCTCAGCTGAGGGGTTGTCTCTCGAAGAAAACTCCTGCTTCATGTAAAGTTTCCAAAGGTTTGGTGCAGAATACAAAGTATATACATATAATCTATATATATGCATATCTCAGTTTTCTATATACATTAAGTTTGTAACGGTATACCTAATTATGGTTAGTTTTTGTTTTCATCTTATAATTTATATTTCTATGCCAAAACGAAGCACTGTCTACTGTCAAAGTTGTGTACGGTTGTAACTGGATTACAGGTTTACTATAATGTACTGTTAAGACTGCTCTTTGTATTTTTTCAATCTGTTATCTGTATCTGTACCTATTAAATAAAATAAAATAAAATAAAAATACTAATATTATAAAGCTGAAGAGTTTGTTTGTTTGAACGAGTTAATCTCAAGAAGTCCGATTTGAAAAATGCTTTCAATGTTAGATAGCCCATTTATCGAGGAAGGCTGTAGGCTATATATTATCACGCTAAGACCTACAGGAGCGAAGCATCAATGAAGAATGTTATAAAAACGGGGGAAAATTATCACGCTACGGGCAATAGGAGTCGCAGACGAGGTTGCTTAGGTCGACTAATCGTTACATTTACTCTAATCGATTAGATTATAATCGTTACATCCGGTCGGTTGTTGATGTACCGCGCCGGCCGCGCTCGCATTGCTTGTGACGTCATAATGTTCCCCTCACCCCTCTAGGAGTGGTTTGGACGCTCGCTGTGGCGTTTACAATAACACTAACCAATGTAGGCTGTTAATTCCGTATTATGTATCCGTCACCAACTCCCCACACGAATTATTTTCTTCGCGAGAGTATAATATTATGACAGATGTTTACTTATATAACATTTTTTATCTAATCGCTTGAATGTTTTGCTTCTTTCTACTGAGATTCTGACAGTGGATGTTATCGTTATCATCACGCCATATCAAGTTCGTTACCAGCCTATCATTTGTGTATATAAACTAGCAAGGAAAATATAATTAAGCCCATCCCAATAAAACTAGCTGACCCACGCAACCTTATCTGCGTCTCCTGTTGTCCGTAGCATGATAATTTTCCCCCGTTTTTAAAACATTCTTCATTAGTGCTCCGCTCCTATTGGTCTTAGCGTGATGATATATAGCCTATATAGCCTTCCTCGATAAATGGGCTATCTAACACTGAAAGATTTTTTCAAATCGGACCAGTGGTTCCTGAGATTAGCGCGTTCAAACAAACAAACAAACTCTCCATCTATACTAATATATAAAGCTGAAGAGTTTGTTTGTTTGTTAGATAGCCCATTTATCGAAGAGGCCATAAGCTATATATCATTACGCTAAGACTTACAAGAGCGGAGCACCGATGAAGTATGTTACAAAACGGTGGAAAGTAATCACGCTACGGGCAATAGGAGACGCAAACGAGGTAACGTGGGTCAGCTAGTATTATATAATTTCAAATATTTAGTCAAGACTTTGGCGTAAAATGAGGGCAATGACCTTGTAAAACGGGTCAGAGGCATCGATATCAACCAGTTCAACTTGAACAGGTACGGGACCCTAATCTTCTTTATGCTTCTGCAAATATCCATCACGGCAAATAAGCAATATGTTTAATATTTTCTTCATATACAGCGAGTTTATCGACCGACCCCAAAAAGGTGTAGGTTTTAAAATCGGCTGTATTTTTATAAATGTTTGTTAAATTAAGGATACCTGCAGAATAAAAAAACTTCAACTTATTTTGTTACAATGTGAAATGATGTAGGCGCTTTAAATCTATACTAATATATAAAGCTGAAGAGTTTGTTTGTTTGAACACGCTAATCTCAGGAACCGCTGGTCTGATTTGAAAAATTATTTCGGTGTTGCATAGTCCATTTATCGAGGAAGGCTATAGGATATATATCATCACGCTACTACTAATAGCAGTGGAGCAACAATGAAGAATGTTTCAAAAACGGGGGAAATTTTCACGCTACGGGCAATATAAGGCGCAAATGAGGTTGCGGGGGTCAGCTAGTTATTAAATAAACTGAGAGAGGTATTGAATTTAGTAATCTTTCAAAAGTTTACTTTTAGCTACCACAGTACAATGCCACAGTCCCACAGTTCATGACGAATTAAGGCCTCTATTAAGTGACTATAACTAAATTATAATAGGCCAGTTGCGTTTAGTACGCCTCTGATCACTCGAATGTGCCTCCATTTTGCCTTAAAAATGGTTAATTTCAATTTAGACACGTTTGGTTCACTTTTGAACCGACCGGACACTGTTAATAGCCTTCATTGTTTAAAAACTCGTTATACGGAGCACAAAGTTTCAATCCGATGAAACTTTAATAATAAATATCGAAAGGACTACAACCATTTTCAAGGGATAAAAATAAATAAGTAAGAGTTGTTCTTTTATTTTGATCCCGTGTACCTGTTTCTGTTTCGGAGTCTTATCCTTTGCGTCATCTTGGCACTTGGCACGGCATTATCCTACTAATAATATATACGCGAAGGTTTGTAAGTATGGATGGGTGGATGGATGGATGGATGTTTGTTACTCTTTCCCGCCAAAACCGCTGAACAGATTTGGATGAAACTTTACAGTAATATAGCTTAGGTATACATCAGAACTACTAATATTATAAACGCGAAAGTTTGTAAGTATGGATGGATGGATGGACAACAACACAAATTGTTGTTCCGGGTCCGTATGTTTGTGTTTGTATCAGTTTCATTAAGTTCGTAAAATTCCCTGCGGTACAGGATAATGCGGGCGTTATCTTTTCTAAGCAAAAAAGAACTGCCACATTCTTAAAACGGCAAAATGGTTTTTTTTTGTTCGGAATCTCGATCGTTTTGTTTTTTGTAGCGTAAATAACTTTTTTTGTTCATGTTTGTAAGTACAAATATGCTTATTAAAACTAAAAATAATTGCATTGCAATAGCCTATTGGTAGGTAATTGGTGAAGGGAAACATTTTCACGGAAATGCACTGATTTAAAACAAAAAAATACATTAGTTATCTCCTCCAATAGTCTTACAATCCCACAATGCATGCGGGTTTTTTTATGAAATAGGGGGCAAACGAGCAGACGCATCGCCTGATGGTAAGCGATTACCGCCGCCCTTGGACACCAGCAACACCAGATGCGTCACAAAGTCACAAGTGCCTTGCCGGCCCTCTAAGAAGGAGTAGGTACCTACGCTTATAAATATTCTACAATCTAAGAAGTTAATAACTTAACTTTTATTATTAAATAGCGTAATCCTATTAATATTCGTTCTATACACTTTAAAATCAAAAACATAATCTGTCTACGTAATCAGTGTACATTTCAAATACGTCATTACATGCGAAAGGCCACCGTCTTATCACATTACAATTTTTGTACTTGCGAGCGCAATTCAATTTGTTTGTGTAATACATCATACATGTCAGTTTCAATATGGCGCTTAGAACTGGAGCATGTGTTTTGCGGTACAACGCTCTGCGAACAACTGCACGGGTTAGTTTTTCAAACAATGCATTAAAGTTAACTTTTTAGTGTAGTTTATGCAATATTCTTTAGGATTGAATTGTTTTACGTGAGAATCAGTTATGGTGAATGAACTAATTTGTGACCTCAACTTTGGAAACTCGGTTTCTTTACCGTTAACGAAGTGCATGCCTTAAGTTTGGTTTTCGAAAAAAGTGATGTGCAAGCAAAGTATGTTTATCGATAAAATTATTTTTTAATTGTGCATAATTTTTCGGATTTTATACCTAGTTTACTAATTATTATGAAGGTGAAGTAAGTACGTTCGATTAAGAAACATTATCAGTTCATTTTATCAGCACTTCGTAATAATGAATAACGATCTCTAAATTGTTTAATTACTCTGTCAAATGAATGTGATAAGTGCGATTATAATTTATTATCAGAAATTCGCTGTTATGTCGTCATGTCGGTAACAATGACTGTTTATAAGTGTTGGAATAACATAAGATTGTTTAAAATACCTCTGTAGGTTTTATCTCATGTTTATTTTAGGGTTGCCAAGAAACACGGTTATTTGTTGGTAACCCTATTCTCTCCAACACCCTTAGGTGAAGGAAGTTTAGCTTCATTGCTGTTTATCCTGTACCTATTTTCTAGTTCTAATTTGTGAATGAATTGAAAGCAACATGACTAGTTGACGACTGAATTAAATAATTTACGTAACATTGTATATACATAATTATTTAACCAGAATTGAAGTCTAAAGCTCGCATGTTCTATATTTATTCATTTTTACAACACGTATTTAACTAAACAGTTACTAAAATGAAAACATTTAGTATGCGATGTGAAGGTTAAAAGTTCAAAACCTTACATCAGATAGTGAGGTCTATAACCGTTCGATGGTACATTTTGAATCATGATAATTGACGTATGACGAATTGATCTAGTATTATGTTGATCACAAGGCATCACTCCTAGAACCTTCACTCAACATTTACTAAAATTTTGGTGCTAGCGGCCTGTCGGAATTAAATCTAAACCACCAGTACTGCTAACAAAATAGATCTTAGGACGGTTACACACTACGCCTGCGTATAGATATAGGTGCCGGCATGTAACTTGGCCAAACTTCGGCCTGGTGGGGGTAAGTTCACTAATGCAACGAATCAAAACAAAGGAAATCGAAGTGTAGTCGACTTACGCACCAATCGCTTGCTCGAAATGTCCAATAGCTTGCTCGGAACGGTGCTACTACAATCCCCGCGTCCCTCTATCACCAAAGGGACCTAAAAACGACTTCTGCGCATGGCTAAGTAAGCTGCCGGCACTATACAAGACCTTGTCGCCACAAATGTACAACATGTAGTGTCTTTATTATTACGATTTCTGTATTTCACTGGTTCGGATCGTATCTATACTTATCTATACTAATCTATACTAATATATAAAGCTGAAGAGTTTGTTTGTTTGTTTGTTTGTTTGTTTGTTTGTTTGAACACGCTAATCTCAGGAACCGCTGGTCCGATTTGAAAAATTCTTTCGGTGTTGGATAGTCCATTTATCGAGGAAGGCTATAGGGTATATATCATCACGCTACTACTAATAGGAGCGGAGCACCAATGAAAAATGTTTCGAAAACGGGGGAAAATTATCACGCGACGGGCAATAGAAGACGCAAACGAGGTTGCGTGGGTCTGCTAGTATACATATAAAGCTGGAGAGTTTGTTTGTTTGTTTGAACACGCTAATCTCAGGAACCGCTGGTCCGATTTGAAAAAATTATTTCGGTGTTGGATAGTCCATTTATCGAGGAAGGCTATAGGGTATATATCATCACGCTACTACTAATAGGAGCGGAGCAACAATGAAGAATGTTTCAAAAACGGGGGAAATTTTCACACTACGGGCAATATAAGGCGCAAACGAGGTTGCGTGGGTCAGCTAGTCTATACCAATATATAAAGCTGAAGAGTTTGTTTGTTTGTTTGAACACGCTAATCTGAGGAACCACTGGTTTGATTTGAAAAATTATTTCAGTGTTAGAAAGCTCATTTATCGAGGAAGGCTATAGGCTAGATATCATTACGCTAGGACCAATAGGAGCGGAGAACCAATGAAAAATTTTTCGAAAACGGGGAACATTATCACGCTACGGGCAATAGAAGACGCAAACGAGGTTGCGTGGGTCGGCTAGTATTATTATAAAGCTGGAGAATTTGTTTGTTTGAACGCGCTAGTCTCAGGAACCGCTGGTCCGATTTGAAATTTTTTTTTGTGTTGTATAGCACATTTATCGAGGAAGGCTATAGGCTATATATCATCACGCTAAGACCAATAAGAGCGGAGCACCAAAGAAGAATATTACAAAAATGGGGGAAAATTATCACGCTACTGGCAATAGGAGACGTAAACGAGGTTGCGTGGGTCTGCTAGTATGAGAATAAAAGTCTTTACGTACTTCGTATGGTTGGGTGGAAACTTTTTAGAAGCACTGTTAGAAATGCTAATAGATAATGAAATATCTCTACTACATCTCAATATTTCTTACTAGATTGTAAATGTTTGTTTTGTATATAATGAGTATATCATTATACTGATTTAAACTGTTTATATTCATGGTAAAGTATGACTGAAATGCAACAAAGTTAGACTCGCAATACAAGTTGAATTGCTAATTATGTGATTTCATCTGACAGCTAATTTATTTATTCTGCTTGATGGCTTTAGAATTATTATAGCAACATTGGTATCACAAATTACAAACTACATTTGCATAAAACACTATTTTACATACTCCGTTTATAAAAAATAATCTATACAAATATATAAAGCTGAAGAGCTTTTATGTTTGCTTGAACGCGCTAATCTCAGAAACTACTAGTGCGATTTGAAAAATTATTTGTGTGTTAGCTAGCCCATTTATCGAGGAAAGCTATAGGCTATATATCATCACGTTAAGACCAGTAGAAGTACCAATGAAAAATGTTTAAGAAACGGAGGAAAATTTTCCCGCTACGGGCAATAAAGACGCAAACGAGGTTGCGTGTGTCAGCTAGTCTATACAATAACAAAATAAAATTGGAGTGTTTGTTTGTAATAATAAAATAACCGCTTTTTACCTAATGTATATGTATATATGTATACACGATACATGTACCAAAAAAATACGTTCTTTAAATTTTTGTTTGTGTGTTTGTGCCTGTCGTTGGAACGGCTGGACCGATTTTGACGAGACTTTCACTGATTGATATCAGGAGTATTTATTTTATAATTATAAACTGACGCATCTAACATACGTCAGCATGATCACAGTTAAACCAGGCAGAATATATAAGAATTAACACAAAATTATTTATAAAACATACATATTGTATGTATAATATAATAGATAAAATACATACAGGCCTAGAACAAATGATTATGCTCATTGAGTCTTGAGTGGGAATTAAGTCCATCCCCTCAGCTAGCAGTCAAGGTCATCAAAGAGTAGACAATATACACGTATTACGATAAATATTATACTATACATTACTATAATACTATTCATATGCATTGTAAACAAGTTCACTGACATCTTCATGAAACAATAGAAGTATGGAAAGCATTATAGATGACGTCAAAATGTCATAATAAAAGTACTTCAAATATATATATATTTATATATATATATATTTGTCATATATACTTTTCCTGTTAAACCTATTATATTATAAGGTTGAAGAGTTTGTTTGTTTCCAATTGGAAAATTCTTTAAGTGGGGAATTGGCAATTTATCGGCAAAGACTTTAACGATATACGATACAACTATTAATTTCTTTTATAAAAACGCAGAATTTTCATTCCTTATGAGAGATACTTACGAAATTACGCTGGTTTGCTTATGTATAGTAAAGTTTATAATTGTACGTAACTGATAATGTTTTTGGAGCCAATAGGAACTAAAACACGACTCCTGTGGATCATAGTGCGATATTAAACAGTCTGTACTTTCGGAGATTGGTTTATACACACACATCACTGACGAAATATATACTATAGACTTTTCCTTCACTAGGAGAGACCTGTACGCGGATTGATAGTAAGCTTAATGTACTCTAGATGTCACTAAGTGCATCAAATCGTGAATTTGAAGGATATTTTCCGATCTACACCAAAGTACGAACCCAAAAGTCAACTGACAAGTTTATTGTCTTGCAAAATGTGCCACTAGATGTCGTTTTCAAAATAATTGTATTAGTAATTTATGTGATATTTTATTAAATCGTCAAAGAGCCATCTATACACACAAACAAATAAAATAGAAATGTCTATTTATAATTTCAAATAATCAGCTTCGTAATAAATGCTTCTTAGTAAATACGGTACATGAATATTTTTTTTAAATTAATTTTTGTTTGAAACTTTTTAAATTTTTACGTCAAACTTTCTATGTAGGGTTTTCAATTGACTTAAGTAAGGACTGAGAAAATAAATGTAGAATTTCTATTTAGGGGGTAAAATAGGGGTTTGGAGTTTCTATGCAACTTTTTATTTCTTCAATGCATTCAAAAAGGAAATAAAAATCTATGAAATAATAAAATAGTTGTAAGTCTTGTAACTTTTGATCATACAAATTTGCAAACTAAAATAAAAAAAAAACAAAAACCATAAAAAATAATCTGTTATTGACAATAGAGCAAAATTATGTCCTTCAATTTTGTAGAGGACAATAATGTACACAAAAAAGTCCGCGATACCATAATTATCTCTATCTTTTAAAGATATGTTACAATAGCCACTTCATTGTGTTAAGATAATCAACATTTGTTAAAAAAATCCATATTATTCAGTGATGAAAGCTCAGTAGGCTGAAGCCTAGGGCGGCTCATTTTAGAGGGCGGCATATTAAACGATTTGAAAAAACTACATTACTGTAATATAAATCTAGAAAATAAGTCTTGGCAGTTTAAGAAAAAGAAATAATGTATTAATACTACTATATGAGAAAGTCTATATGCTTGTTAATATACATCTTTGTAAATATCTGTTTATAAAACATCTCAATATGACTTAAATATTACTAGTTAAATTAGTAATTTTAACTATTTTTTTTCTTGATTAGATTGGTGGGATGGCATGATTTGCTAGAATGCACCGCGGCGTCCGTTTCAGCGGGTGGCGGCAAATTGGGTTCAAGTAGAAATTTTCGTACTTGGTCCTTTCCGCCGCCTTTTTCTGTGCAATGTTATCTTCGCAGAAGGTAAAACTCTGTTGCTATCAACTATGGAGCATAACATGGTTGAGAGCGAGAGATACTCTCCCATAACTGCATTCTATATCCAACGCTGCGATGTTCAAGTAATGGCACAGCGAATCGGCTCAATACAGCAGAAAGGATTCATTTCTAGATTTCGGATTTTTTGCTTGCCACTTTCGGAGTTTCGGATTGTGTTTGGAACGGCAAGTACTACACCTTGCCGCCTTAGGAAAAAATAAACTTTATATTTGTATAATAATGACAAGATAAATTTATTTTCATCTTCTTCGTAACCATGATGTTCGTAGCTGCATCAATGCCAATGCTCTAGAAACCTTTTCTGAACTCTTTAGATTATAAAATACTGTCATCAGGTTTTATTTTTTGTCGTAATCTATATATGTAATAGGATAAAAATTTGTTGGAAAAAAATGTAAGTCATAGAGCCACGCTGATTTCAGCACGTTTGGGCCGGCTCGACCGAGGCGGTACTACTCTCGCACAGAAGATCAACGTAAAATGAGAGCGTTCGAGCTGTCGTTGGTGAGTGCGAGACCGGAGGCCCAACGATGCAAAAGCATATCAAGGCCGCCATGGTGTGGGTCACCATTCTGCATTGTCTGCATTTGCAATGAGTATGGTGACCACCACTCTTGGATTCTGCTTTTGCTTTCCATCAGGCAGTGTAGAGTCATTTTGGCTGAGCCAAACATAAAAAAAAATCTTTAAAGTGTATAACAAATTATATTTGTTTGTCGATCTCCTGACTGATTTAATGTGATTTTAATATTACCTGTTGTACAAATTAAAATATATATTAGAAGTAGAGATTATGCTTTTCAGTTTGATCATTTTATTAAAATTACATTTAATGACCTAAACTTGATGGATTATGCCTTATCAGGCAGGCAATAAAATCGCTCAAAGTTATTATCTACACCATATACGTGATCGAATAAAATATATTTAAATTAGGGGGCTTCCATTAATTACGTAAGGTATTCTATATAAATATATTAACTCTTTACAAATCTCACTTAGGTGGGAAGGGGGGGGGGAGGTTATTTGTCAAATATGACGTAATTGTGTGAATTTGAAAAAAAATATTTCTAGAATAAAATATGGACCAATTTGACACAATAGTGCTTGTTGTATTCATTCGAACTCTGCAGAGTAGCGAAGTAGCACTCGATTTTGCTTTGCTAGTCTTCAATAAAAGTAATAGAACAACTTCAATAGTCCAACACGTTTACAGCCTAAACATAGATTTGAAGAATCTCACGTGAGCGGACGGGGGAGGCAGTTGACGAAAATCTTACGATATCTCACCAAGGCGGGACGGGGGATCTAAAAATTCTCAAAAATGCCTCACGTAATTAATGGGCGCCTCTTTAAGATGTTTCTTTGAAATCATTTGTTACTTGTTTACTTATTCTTCGTAAGACAACCAACCATTTGAAATTTCAAAATCTGACGTAATTGTAGCCACTAGGTGGCGCTATCATCGCGCATCCAGCGAATTTAGTATTTTGTATGTCATAACAATAACTTATAAATATGACATCTAGCGTAATAAATAGGTCATTATTTTCAAGTTTATTTAAATCGATTGTAACGACATCTCCTAAAAATAGGTGATAACTTGTACTTACGCAATTGAAAAAAATTTTTTTAAAGCAAGCTTTAGAAAGCAAGATTTATATTCGTAAAATAATAATATAGTTCCTAGAATTGAAGCATATAAATAAAATAGTGTTAAACTTTGTTAAACGGTTTTTTATATCTTATTTTGTAGCGCCATCTAGATTTAACGGATCTTTTCTAGCTGTTTCTGGTGTACAGTATTGGCCAAGGGAGGGTCGGTCTATTAGTATATTGTGTCATTGACACACATGAATGAACAACTTTATAATATATCTAGCTAATCCACGCAACTTCGTTTGCGTCTCTTGTTGCCCATAGCGTGATATTTTTCCCCCGTTTTTAAAACATTCTTCATTGGTACTCCGCTCCTATTGGTCTAAGCGTCATGTTATATAGCCTTTACCCTTGCTCAATAAATGTACTATCCAACACTGAAATATTTTTTCAAATCGGACCAACGGTTCCTGGGATTAGCACATTCAAACAAACAAACAAACTAACTATTTAGATTTAATAGATTATAATAGTAAAATACATAAATAAGTAAAATTTTGCCAATTTAGAAACATAATTAGTATTATAGTCTTAAGCGAATGAAAATAAACACAAATGTTAAATTTTACAGGCGTTGTTTACACGAACACGACCGGAGTCAACACAAAATAATCAAGCCAATGGCAAAACCGCTGAGTTCCCGGGCGCCAAAGCCCCATACGTGACGGAAATGAAGTTCCTGAACGAAACTAGCTATGACCCCATCCCTATCTATCGAGTTATGGACAACAATGGCGCTGTATTCGATAGTAAAGAGGAACCGAGTATCGAGAAGGATACTCTTATTTATATGTATAAAACTATGATACAGTTATCGCAGATGGATAAAATTTTATATGAATCGCAGAGGTAATTTTCATACTAGATATATTTCGTGTGTTTATTATTCACTTGACTGCACGAATGGACTAGAGGTTAAATGGTCACCACGCCGCTTTCTACTGCGCCAAGTGTTCTGAGTTGAAATCCCAGAGACATCACTTTATGTGAATCATAAATGGTTGTTCGGAGTCTGGGTGTTATTTGTGACCGTTTCATGTATATTTGTAAATTTCCCTCGACACAGGATGTATATTATATTTTTAAAAGAATCTGATATTTGTTGAATCACTATTTTCTTTGTATGTAGGTACGTAACGCTTTTAGTCTAGCGCAAATGGTTTCATAAATCATTCACTTTTATTCAAGGTCACAGACTATATAAAATATAAGCTTTCAATTTCCAGACAAGGTCGGATATCCTTCTACATGACAAATTATGGAGAAGAAGGTATTCACGTTGGCAGTGCGGCCGCCCTGAACCCCCAGGACCTTGTGTTTGCCCAGTACCGTGAGGTTGGGGTCTACCTCTATCGCGGAGTCACAGTGACGGACATTGTAAACCAGTGTTATGGAAACGTGGAAGATCTTGGTAAAGGCAGGCAGATGCCGGTGCATTATGGCAGTAAACAATTTAATCTAGTGACGATTTCTAGTCCTTTAGGTGAGTATCTGGTTTTGCTTTAAAAGACAAATTATCATCAAATACACACACATCGTGATTCATGACAAACTTCTTTCTTTAATATTCCACCCTCAGAAGTGGTGTTTTTTATCACGTAAAAACATATTTGCCAAAGATTGACTCACAAATTATTAAGTTATGGGAAAAACATATAAATAATACAACTAATTTGATAACTTACTCTTTCTGAAGTTGGTTATTAATTAGATATTTCCCATTACATTAGCCCAGATAACTTAATGATAGCTAACTACCATAAACAAGATAGCTATATTCAAACAAATAGTGTTTTAATTTGTTGAACAGATAAACCATTCTTTGTTTTTTCTTTCAACGATTTTTATTCTATACTGGCTGAACCCCGCGGTGTTACCGAGCACGCGGAACGCAGCGCGACAAAGTTAGTCTAAAAAAGTAGCCTAAGTTACTCCCCGGATCATTAGCTACCTGCCAGTGAAAGTCCCGTCAAAATCCGTCCAGCCGTTCCAGAGATTACCCGGAACAAACAGACAGACAGACAAAATTTTTTTTAACTACATTTTTGGTAAATGTATCGTGTATACATACATATGCATTAAGTAAAAAGCGGTTATTTTAATATTACAAACAGACACTCCAATTTTATTTATTTGTATAGATGCTGATAGAAAGCATCTCATTTCATAATCTTTAAACTTTTTACTTTTAAAGCCACTCAAATGCCACAAGCAGTAGGCGCAGCGTATGCGCTAAAGCGTCAAGAAAACAACGATAGATGCGTCATCTGTTACTTTGGAGACGGTGCTGCGTCAGAGGGAGATGCCTTTAGTGCACTTAACTTCGCCGCCACCTTAGATTGTCCTATCATTTTCTTATGGTAAGAATTGTGGTCTGGTAGTGGTTTTAAATATGTCTAACTGTTGACCTGACCTGGCTTCACACGGTGAAAATAAAATTCTTTTGTTTTGCTTATTATAATATGCATGCTCAGATTAAGTTTCCTCTTGAAACTCTCTCTACTAAAGAAAACCGCATAATAATCCGTAGCATAATTTTAACGATAAGCGTACAGAAACGAAAAGCGACTTAATTTTGTACGTAAAAATGTATGTAGATACATTGTTTTCGTTTGTACAGAGAGAGAGAAGGTACGGTTAATGTAACTTAAAAAAGAGATATTAAGTTACATTAAACGTACCCTTAAATTAATTCTATTATCATAATTATTATTGTACTAAGTCTATTATAGCTCTATTTAACTATCGGCGATCGAAATTTGGCGATAATATAGGTACTTGAGTCACCAGTAAAATATAAAAAAAAATTGGACATCTAACACACAACGCCATCTAGTCCCAAGCTAAGCAGAGCTTGTGTTATGGGTACTAGACAACTTTTTTTTGTAAATACGTACATATAATACATAGAAAACACCCAAACTCCGAAACAAACATTTGTAGATCATACAAACATTTGGTCCGACCCGGGCATCGAACCCAAGACCTCATAATCAGCAGTCGCATACGCCAACCGCGAGACCAACGAGGCAGTCAAATTGTAATGTATGTTAAAAATATTATTTGGTCATCATTATATACATTTTATTTCCAACAACTCGATTTCGTTATGCTCTGATAAATTCTTCATATTAAATTCAATTTACTTTACAAAAAAATACGCCCGACTCTTGAGCTTGACGTATGTATGGTAAAAACTTCAAACAAATGATATTAACCCACAAATTTCTATGATAGCAGAAACAACGGTTATGCCATATCAACTCCCACAAGTGAGCAGTATCGCGGGGATGGTATTGCGTCTAGGGGCCCAGCGCTGGGCATCCGCACCGTACGAGTGGACGGTACTGACCTGCTGGCTGTATACAATGCTGTGAAAGAATCCAGGGAGTTCACTGTTAAGAACAACAAGCCGGTATTAATTGAGGCTATGTCTTACAGGTTAACTATTGATTTTATATTCTTTAAATAATTTAAAATTGATAAATCGTCAAATGCACACAAGACTAAAGGCAACCTTTTACACCTACTTAGTTTTTAAAGCATTTATTGCAATTTCAGTCTTCAGAGGATATGTTCTCTACATGTCTTATTTGTGCTGTGTAATTCCTATTTTTAAAATATTTTAGAGTCGGACATCATTCAACTTCAGATGACAGCACAGCTTACAGATCGATTGAAGAAATCCAGAAATGGACCAATGATGAAAGCCCGATACCGAAGTTCAAAATGTACTTGGAAAGCAAAGGTACAACAACCAAATCCCTAAAGACTTAGAATAATCATTGCTACAGTCCATACTACGCAGCCAAGCCAAGTTTGCACCTCGCGTCTATTACTTCACATTTACGCTTTGGTACGGTATGCAAAAAGAAATGCAAAACTTGTACGGCGTGTATCAGTGACAAAGATGCTAACCGTACTGATGTGACAGGGCGATCACGGGAAGGTGAGCGGGGAAATGGGCGGGGTGCCATATTCCAGCGAGGTGCAAACTTAGCTCGGCTGCGTAGTATGTCTCTGTGTCAGATGGCTACGACCAGGCGTGGTCGCAGCCTGAAGTTTATGGGGAGGAATTAGACTTTATTGTATAATACACAATTTTATTGCACACACTACCCCGCAGTGCTACCAGCGGTATGATAATAACCGCAGTGCTTAAGTAGTTTTAAAAAAATAGCATAAGTTACTCGTTATACCTATCATCAGCTACCTATCAGTGCAATTCCCGTCAAAATCGGTCCTGCCGTTCCAGAGATTATCCGGAACAAACAGACAGACAGACAAAAATGGTAAAAAATGAATTTTTTAGCATATGTACCGTGTAGTAAAAAGCGGTTATTTTAATATTACAAACAGATTTTAAAATTTTATGTATTTATATCGATATACATTAAAAACAAATGGATATTAGTAAATCTATTGGGGTGAGAATGAGACGTTTGGGACAATCTCTGGATGAATATTTAGAGGAGCTAGCTCCGTGGGAGTGGGGGAGGGGGACACGAAAGGCGTGTGTGAGTCTACCCACTAAACCCAGCGACGGCCTTACTCGGCAGTCAAGAAGAGCTCCAGAAACGTATCAGTGGCTTCTGGAGGGGACTCCAGAAGCCGCTGATACGTTTCTAGAGCTCTGCCGTACCTCACGACTGAGATACATCCCGGGTAACCAGATTCACCCCCCGCACAGTAAGAGTGGGAACACTGACAGACTAGTAGTGTCGTCTAAGTCTTTATGGCAAAGCAGGCAGTTTTGTTATCCACATTATAGAGCCCAAACGACATTATATTTTTTCTGCTGGTAACATTAGTGACTTCATTACGAGTGACATATCCTTATCCCACTATACACATACACAAAAGTTTCTTAAAATTTTCAAGGTTTATGGGATGCTGAGATAGAAAAATCTTGGACAAAGGAAGCGAGAGACACGGTACTTCGAACAATGCAAGTGGCAGAGAAAAAGAAATTACCTAATTGGAAAGAGATGTTAGAAGATGTTTACTATGAGATGCCCTCGAGAATTCAGTAAGTGTTTTAGATTCACAGATACCATAAAATATTCTCATGTTCGTAAAATTGTATAAAATTAAAGTTAAGTCAGATCGCCATTTTATTAATAACTTTTTTTTACAGAAAACAAATGCAAGAAATGGAGAATCATTTGAAGAAACATTCGGATAAATATCCGCTCAATAAATACCAGAGTGATTGAAATACCCGCACTTAGATTTAATTTTATACTATTATAGTCAAATATATTAATTAAATTATCGATACCTTTTTTATTAGTATACATCCCTACAATAATTAGTCATTAGCAACGTTAGTCTTACAAAAATCGGTAAAGTGCGAGTCGGACTCGCGCAGGAAAGATTCCGTACCATTATCTATACATATGAAGCGTCTAGCTGTTGCCGTTATCAAAATCGAGCAAAAAGAAGAAATTTTTGTAATTATTTAATTCTGTTTTTTAGTATTTGTAGTTATAGCGGCAATAGAAGTACATCAAAATATAATAATAAAACTACCACGGTTCATGAAATAATACAGCCTGGTGACGGACGGACGAATAGTCGTAAGTGCTCGTAGATAAGTCGAAATACCTTTGTAGCCGCAACGAATACGCGTATGAATTCATTTGAGCCTAGACGGGTGAAACGTTGATTGTTTAATCTTTATACTCCATACATTGGCTCAGCTGCTGCTGTCACTCAGTTGCAAGAGGAAGCGATCCCGCTTATTGTCACACCATATTAAAGGTCGTCTGGTTTTCTCAAGTGATCTATTTGGCAGTTTTTAATATTAAAGTAAATTATTTCTGTGAGAAACAGTAACCTTTTTTTAATTTACAAAATTTACAAAAAATTACAAATCTATGTCTGCAAAAATTACACTTTATTGGTGTACACTTAAGTTATTTAATTAGATAAATAAATAAATAATATTGTTTTGTATGAATATTTAGTTCACCGGTAATCAGTTAAAAGCACTAGATTTAATCAAATATACATTTTAGTAATTAAATCCCGTACTAATCAAAATCGAAGTATTGTACTCCTTAGAGCAAATATACTGAACAGGTGGAAAGCGTGATCGGAGTAGAGGGAGAAAGACTGAGTGTCTCTCACGCAAGTTTCCGATTGGTTGGTGTATTTCCCGCCAAATCAGTCTTGAGAATTGGTATGTGCGTCCACGTTCACCAATCGGAAAGTTCGTGAGAGAGAAAGAATGTAACCAAACTCGTTCTCTCTCTCTCAGTTCAGGTGCCCTTCAAAGTATATACGCTCAAAGCAATACTCCTTCGAAGTTACTTATTTTTTTTATAGGGCAGCATTTTATGGCAGTGATGGCAACAATTGGAATTTCTAATGTCAAACGTGTTATTATAGCCTTACAAAATTAAGATGTTTCATGTCATTCGAAAAACGTAATCGGGACATATCATTTTTAATTTGTAAGCGTAATAATTATTTGTCAGTAATAAATAAATGGCTGTGGAGGTTAGTGATCGTCTCTTGATATTAAATTTGTTATAGTTTATATACGAAAATGCCCTACTGGTACTATGACAAAAAGGATCTTCAAAACACGCCGTCGTTCCGGGATGGTATATCCAATGAAACCGAGAATCGGTATAGAAAAGAAGGTGCGAGGTTTATCATCGATACTGGCTCGAAGATGGACTTAGGTTATAACACTGTTGCAACTGGTGTTGTTTATTTTCATCGTTTCTACATGTTCCACTCGTTCAAAACATTCCCGAGGTACATAACTGCATGTTGTTGCCTGTTCTTGGCTGGTAAAGTTGAAGAGACGCCGAAGAAGTGCAAAGATATAATAAAAGTTGCCAAGTCGTTGTTGACAGAGCACAAATTTGCAACTTTTGGTGATGATCCTAAAGAAGAGGTGATGACTTTGGAGCGCATCTTGCTGCAGACGATCAAATTCGATCTCCAGGTCGAACACCCTTATGGCTACCTATTGAAATACGCAAAGTGCCTGAAAGGGGACAAGGGCAAGTTACAAAAGATGGTGCAAATGGCATGGACATTCGTGAATGACAGGTGAGTTACTTATTCTATCTTTATTAGTTGATGTCTATATCTGACAATATCTAAAATCAGTCAAAATCAACATTTTAGCCAGTAGATACTACTTATACGTGTTCCGTTAAATCACCATGGATATTTTTTAATTGATTGTGATAATATTGTTATATCATATTACCACATACAATGGCCCAATCAAGGCTAAGTGCGGAAGCCACTGAGGAAAATTGAACTAAACCAATATTATCATTCATTGCAATATTTCCGTGTCATTTTTTTTGAAATCTGTAACCATATATGTTTACTTCTCTCTAACAGCAGATTTTACATGAAACAGCTGCATTGGAAAAAAGCTTTTCAAATAATATTAAAATCCATTCCTATAAGATTTTATTAACAATAAATATAAATAAATATTTCGGACATCTAACACACAACGCCATCTAGTCCCAAACTAAGCAGAGCTTGTATTATGGGTACTAGACAACTGATATGAATACTTATATACTTTTGTTTTTTGTAAATACATACATATTATACATAGAAAACACCGAAACTGCGAAACAAATATTTGCAGATCATACAAACATTTGGTCCGACCCGGGAATCGAACCCGAGACCTCAAGCACAGCAGTCGCATACGCAACCACTACGCCACCGAGGCACAATACATATATAATTGATCACATGATAGATCGTTGATAATTTTGGACACTCACAACATCATCAACAGTCTTTTACGGTCCACTGCTGGACATAAGCCTCTATAGGAAGAAGGCGTACATCGCTGACCAGATGGGTTTGACTAGGGTTTGTTTAAATTTTTCTCGATCTTTGCAGTGATGTTGTCTTGCATAGTTAGTATTATTATTATTTTTTAAATACATTAGGAACCTCTTATGACACCCCTGGGATCATAAGCGGTAGTCATACTCCATATTTTTAATCTGTTATGAACTGTTAAAGGTCAAATCATTATGTTTTAATCAAGTAACAAATTATTTTCAATAAATGAAGTTGCAACAAAGTCCGAGTGATATGATGACACAAATGGATCAGAGATCAAAATAATTTATGTATATTTTCGTTGTTTTTTTGAGGAAGAATGTTAAGACATAGCTTAAACTAGCTGAACCCCACGGTGTTACCTGCGGTTATCATCGTACCGCGAGTAACTCCACGGGACAGAGTTAGTCTAAAAAAAGTAGCCAAAGTTACTCCCTGGATTATCAGCTACCTGCCAGTGAATATCCCGTTGAAATAGGTCCAGCCCTTCCAGAGAGTAGCCAAAACAAACAGACAGACAGGCAAAAATTGTAAAAAATGTTATTTTGGTACATGTACTGTGTAAGGCAGTTATTTTAATATTACAAACAAACACTCCAATTTTATTAATTTGTATAGATGTATAGATAACGAGACTACACAATCGAATCCTGTCCTTCCAGTTTGTGCACAACCCTGTGTCTCCAATGGGAGCCGGAAGTGATAGCAGTAGCACTCATGTTCCTGGCCGGTAAGCTCAGCAAGTTTGAGGTGATGGACTGGAACGGACGGGTGCCCAGGCATAGCGCCTGGTGGGACATGTTTGTGGAAGACATCACTATGGAGTTGCTTGAGGATATCTGTCATCAGGTATTTTGATTTTGTATGTTTTTACAATATCGCATGGGCATGGTACCTGTATTATAGACTACATATTGCAAACAAATATTATAGTAAACAACTAATTTTGCCATTTTGGTTTAATCGTCACGCGTTTACCGGTCACCTTGGCGCTTTTCACTTTGCTGTCTGTGGTTGGATTACCACATGGGACCATGTCAAATTCAATATCATTTATTCATTTAAGATACTAAGTGACATTTATGAATGTTAAATTGAAGCTACAGTTAAAAATCATAGATCGACACAAACAGACGATACAGCAAGTCCTACATTGTGTACAATAAAGGATTTACCTTTGAAATATCAAAATTACTGCCTACCCGTGTCGATCCATAACTTCCAGTTTCCAAAATGAGTAGAGCCTTATGAGAAAAATACTATCTATCTATATCTATACTAATATATAAAGCTGAAGAGTTTGTTTGTTTGAACACGCTAATCTCAGGAACCGCTGGTCCGATTTGAAAAATTCTTTCAGTGTTAGAAAGCCCATTTATCGAGGAAGGCTATAGGCTATTTATCATCACGCTAGGACCAATAGGAGCGGAGCACCAATGAAAAATGTTTCGAAAACGGGGGAAAATTATCACGCTACGGGCAATAGAAGACGCAAACGAGGTTGCGTGGGTCGGCTAGTACTACTATAAATAAAGTAACTCATGGCCACTCTTCAATTTAAAAGTCACGATATTCAGGTACCAAAGTGTTAGTATTACATACATTAACAGTATGCAAGCTGGTGCCACCTGAATTACATTTTTTTTTCGTATAATAAAGTATTAGTATAAGTAATGTTGTTGTACTGAGAGTGGGTGTCCATCATAATCTTTTAATACAGAGACCGAAATTGTATGTAAATCTCACTATTAAATATAGTGAGCTGTTGTCTTATGATGATCTTTTGTATCTTATTTTATTTTAACAAAGAATTGATCGCTAATCTTTTTCTGGACAGTGTCTGTATAATAGAACGAACAGATCTACGAATTAAGATATAATTTCACTAAAAAGGTTATTTATAATGCAGGTACTAGATCTCTACTCGCCACAGCCTCAATCATCCGGCGGCGACTCCCCTCCGCTACAAACACCGAACAAGCAGCCAAAAAACGAGAAGAAACCCCCCTGCGTTACACCGCCAACTTCAGTATCACCTGTCGCCGTTACCACTAAAGCTGTCGTCACCCCCATCAAGAACGGATCCGAGGTCAAAATAGAACCACCAAAGATGGAACCGCTGCGGTACAGCTATCCACCTTACCCTGGCCTATACCCCCCAGTGTATACTGCACCCCCTCCTACAATTCCACCTCCACCCAGGTTACCCATAACGTCAGGGCCACCTCCTGCTTTAGTCTATACAGAACCTCCACCAGCGCCTCCCGCAAGATTTCCTCCAGTTAATGTTCCACCGCCAAACTACTTCCCCCCACTCCCCGGTCGAGGCCCGCCACCCCCAGGGCCGCCGCCCCGGCCTTATTACCCGCCACCGTAATATAAGTTAGGATATTAAAATAATTTTTTACCGAAATATAATGATAGACTGTAATGCTTTGTTTTATTTCAACATGTATTCAATAAGCGTGCTTATTAGTCAAATCAACAATGCTCTTCAGTCAATTAACTTAATTGAGAAACGATTATTTTTTATTATTATAAAACTCAATCTTTACATACATATATATAAAGCTGAAGAGTTTGTTTGTTTGTTTAAACACGCTAATCTCAGGAACTACGGGTCCGATTTGAAAAATTATTTCAGTGTTAGATAGCCCATTTATCGAGGAAGGCTATAGGCTATATATCATCACGCTAAGACCAATAGGAGAGGAGCACCAATGAAAAATGATTCAAAAACGGGGGAAAATTATCACGCAACGGGCAATAGAAGACGCAAACGAGGTTGCGTGGGTCTGCTAGTTATGTATAATTGTTATTATGCTTAAATTAAGTAGTTCATCATCATCAACAACCCATAATGTCCTACTGCTAGGTTTGGGTCTCCTCAGGAGAGGGTTAAGGCCATACGACCCGGCGCTGGACGAGTGCGGGTTGGGGACTGGCAACACAACGTTGTGGCTACGTTATCTTGCCGTTGGATGTTTCTAAGCCGCCCAAAGGCCTCCAACTAAGCTTCACGACTGTTATCATACGATAACAACCGGGGCCGACTGCTTAACGTGACCTCCAATTCCAATCACCGAGGGTAACTGAGCTATGAGGCATGAGCGCCTCAATTAAGTAGTGGTCAATCATTAATTAAAATTAAATTATATAATAAATAACCTAATAACATTAAAAACGAAGAAAAATTTACTACATTTAACAGGAAATTAAAAGACCTTTTATTACAGAAATGCTACTACCACATTAACGAATATTTGAATGACAAATCCTAAATGACTTAAAATAATTTTTATTGTAAACATGACATTTTTAAATAACATATTACAAAATTGACAAAGCTTCGTACTCTAAAAATGACATACTACAAACATGACTTAATATAGCATGACATACTTTGAAAAATATTACTCTTTTATAAGAACATTCTATGTAAAAGTAATAATAGCAAAATAAAATTAAAACATATGCACTCGCATTATAAACGTGAACAATAGATAAACAGTAATGTACTTCTAGCGTATCTGAGTGAACTAGTATAAGAGTTTCATTATGTGCTTCTTTGACGGTAGATGTTTCGTCTTCTCTTGCAGTTGCCGTGCCCAACAGGGTCCATTATTGTTTCCTCTAATAAGTTGTTAACACCTTTATGTACATTATGGAGTGCAATAAATGATAAATAAATAAATAAATAATGGTTAGTTTTAATCATCACTTTGACCTGTGTGATAAAATAGCGTGCTGATTATTTTAAATCGAGATAACTATTAACAATTGTATACAAATAATAACTTCAATTTCCAAACTGTTCTCTTACCACAAATTAGACGGGACTTGTACTGTGATACCTAAAAGTAAAATGAGATTTTACAAAAATAATAAATATTTTTTTCCAGAAACAATTTCTTTGTTGTACGAATGTTTATGTTGCTGCTTTAACATTTTTCAGTTCCGCAGCATAGTAATCAGTGTTATTATTATGTATAGAAAAGTGCTACCATAAATGCGTCTATCTTATGCAGGTTGCTGTTATCGGTTCCATTTTGTTTCGAAACGAATTCAAACCACTTATTAAATAAATAGTTTATCACAAAAGTACTTCAGAAATGGCTCACAGATTGATTATTACCACTCCGAATATATAAAATGCAAACAACACCCAATTGAGGAATCTTTCGTTTACTAGCATGTGACGTCACCAGAGATGCAACCAATTACAAGTTCATGTGGCAAATAAAATTTCAAAAAATTGATAATTTTATTTCGTGCAATCTGCGAGAAACTTTCATTATTTTGTTTATTTATAGTGAAATATGTCTTTTTAGGCTATTATCTGATAGGATGACCACAATCCATAGTTTATTTTCAATATTGTCAAATAGCCTATTATAAATTAGCAATTTAACCCGTCTACCACTAGAAAAATCACGTACATACAGACATTAAAAACTAAGGAAATTCTGTGTAAAAATTAAACAAACCAGAAACAGTTCTTAGTGTTTTATTGTCAGTTCAAGTTTCAATATTGCTTGCCTCTGTACAATACTACTGAGCACTCGAATACAAAACAATTTAAACAATTCACAAATATGTGAATACTTCAGACATTAAAATAAGATTTAGTTACAAATACATCACAAAAACACGATTAAAAAAACATTAGTGACTAAAAAATGTTTAGGATAACTTTTGTGCATACAAATAAACAGGTTTCCAGCGAATATACACTTCAAAACAATAATTAATAATAATATGGAGTTGCCGTTCGACTAGATAGTACAATACAAACTGACATGAACACATTACTACATCAACTACATAAGGGCCCGTATTTTAAAAGGCGTCTCAGTCGTGAATCTAGTTTTAAAACTAGTTTTAAGAAGAGATTTTATTATTGAACGTCTCTTGAGTCAAGATTCACTGATCGTTAATCAAGTGAGTAACGATCAATGAACAGCTTCCTCTAAAGTGTCCAACGCCATCTCTCGGCTGCGGTGATACTCTAGCAGTATTGATAACAATTTGGACGTTCCGTTATAGGTAATATCTAGCCATTTGATTTTACTATTTATAATATTTAATTTAGGGCGAGTTGCTCCTTATTCTTGTTTACATTGATACACTAGTCAATAATGTATTATGTACAAACCAATAACTAATAATATTTAAATTATATTAATATTAATATTTTGTTAAATATAATTTGCTGCGTGACACAGAACAATATTTTAGATAATGCAGAAGCGTAATTGAGAACAGACTGTTGAGTTGAGATTGGTTACTGAGACTAGTTTCAGCTGAGTAGAACTCAAAACGCATTCTATAATAAGAGGGACGCTTGAGATTTGATTGGAACTTAAAACTCGTTTCAGCTGATCGGAGTTCAACGGATACTTGAGACGCCTTTTAAAATACGGGCCTTAGTGTCTATCGACAATGCACATATCAACACTTTTTCCTCGTAGACACAACAAAGTAATTTTTTAAGTGGCAATCAAGCATACACCTCGATGAAATGCATGCATGTTTTTATAGGTCATTTGTAACATTTGAGATGTTTGGAAAGATTTTAGTAACTTCATGCTTATTTTAGGTATGTATTTTATTATCAAACAAGCTGAACCCCGCGGTGTTACCCGCGGCTATTGTTGTACCGCGAGTAACGCCGCGGGACAAAGTTAGTCTAAAAGAATAGCCTAAGTTACTCCCCGGATAATCAGCTACTTGCCAGTGAAAGTACCGTCAAAATCCGTTCCAGAGTTTACCCGGAACAAACAGACAGACAACATTTTTTTTAACTACATTTTTGTTATATGTACCGTGTATACATACATATGCATTTAGTAAAAAGCGGTTATTTTAATATTACAAACAGACACTCCAATTTTATTTATTTGTATAGAAAAGGAGGATTTCAATTCGACGGTATTTTTTTTTATTGTTACCTCAGAACTTTCGACTAGGTGAACAGATTTTGATGATTCCTTTTTATTTAAATGCTTCCCGTGTGGTCCCCCATTTCAATTTGGTCAAGTTCTTGAAGTCGGTTTATCGTTGGATTACTTATCTTTAGTATTTTTTTTTTATTTTAGTATAAGTGAATTCTTAATGGCAGAAAAAAATGATTTTTGTCTAGAAAATTGGGCAAATTAATCAATAAATGTTTGTTAATAGTACAACCAGCCTGCGAAAAGAAATATTAAATATTATATAATAATAAAATCAATTATAACATCATTGATAAGTGCATTGTCGATATACACTAAAGTTTTTGAAAAAACAAATTAAATATAATTAGGTATAACATTAGAAAACTCAGTCGAGATACTCGTATACCTTTAGGCACAGTTTCTATTGTGACAGGTGAGGCCAGGCAGGCCGGGGTAGCGGCGCGAGATCTACAAAGTGCTCGCGCGCCTTTTCTGAGTAGAAAAAAAAGGAGCAACAGAGTTCCTACAGAGGAGGGGGCAATCTACAAACCGTTGATGGCTCGAAGTACGTCGGGGTTCCAAGGATTTCCTTCCGAGGGTGCACCTGGTTCCCAGTACCCACAGACGGTGTGCGATTTTTTTGTTGGTTCGTGTCCGACATAACCGCCAGCTGGTGTTATCCAAGGGGACTTCCGCATAAAAAAAATGCATTCGATGTGTGAAGAAGTAGGGTAAGAAAAACATAGTTACTAGTAAAATTTCAGAGTGGTTTAGTAGGCCAAAATCTTCTATTCAGGGCCAGGCATATGTATATATGTATCTATGCATATGTTTATGATGATGAATGCAACGAAATATCTTTTTTTTGTAGCGAAAAGGATAAACCATCAGACAAATTTTCTACTACTTCTAATGATTACCACTGCATCAATTGGACACTTGCTTCGAGAGTCACAAGACCAAAAGGAGGCGGTGGGGGGGAGAGGGGGATTGGGTCAGTCACTCTGTGAAAAGTGAAGTCAATAAAAATTGTTTTGTGTTCGTCCGTGGTAATATTACGGCTATTTTAAAGTGGCAGTGAAAATTCTGCCTGATGAAAAGAATGAGTAGAACTCAAGAGTGGGGATAATTGCCCCGTGGTTTTCATTGTGAATGCAGACTGCAGCCTCCACTATATCGGCCTAGTGAGATGAGGATGAGATGCTTTTCACGCACCGCTTTTGGACTCCATCATTAGACCAGCTTGCCAAATAAAGTACTGTCGTTAGAAATAGAGACCAATTACACACATTGTGTCTATATTGAAGTGATAACTTCTTATGGGAGGGTAAGCCGCTTTGTTACGTAACGCGTTACGGCGCCAGTCTGTCTGGCTTCCCTTTCTCTCACGCATACGACAGCACTAGGCAGGCTCCTCCTCTCTCGCTCTACCCCACGGCGCTAGCTGTATTTAGGACAGACGCTTCCCCCTCTCTACTGAGTATATTAAATAGTTAAACTTAGAATAGTTTAAGTTATTACATCTGTCATCCTGTCTGCACCACAGTATACGAGCATCAAACCCAGCATATAATATAATTATGTCTATAAAGTGTTAATAAATCTAGAAGGCACGCGAAATTGACATCAGATCGTCGGTAATCTCTCACTTAAGGCACATCGTTACATTTTAAACTTACTTCGCTAAACGAGACAGGATATCGTGGCAGTAGAGTTTTAATACCATTATATACATTACATCATCTATATATTACTTATAGTGTAGTAGGAGATAACCAATCTCCTCTTAATTAGGTCGAATTATATTTTTTTTTATTACTAAATGATTGTGAGTACTATTCGTGAGCATATTAACAAACATAACAAAACATCTGAATTGTGAACCTCTTCCTTTTTATGAAGTCGGTGAAAGAGTCCCACTCAGATTCGAATCCAGTCGAGTATTACTCAAATACACAAAAGAATAACTGTATTTTTTTAGCAGATACCGCGATATGTGGTATATGAAAAAAAAACTCGACCGCGGGCAAATGTATAGTTATATGTTATAACTCACTGACCGGAGATTTTAATCGATGACGAACCGGAGATTACTTGTTTTTGCAAAATGTTTGCATCATTTTTTTCATATGCCACCGTCTTTGGTACCGGTTCTAGGTAAGATTGAAACTATCACTGTTAGGTTATAAAGTGGACGGAATTTTTATTTTTAAAAACAAACATGTATAATATGATACACAACATATATTTGTGACTTTATTACCATTGTAGGTTTATTTTTTTGTGTCTAATACTCTTTTCAAATAATACTTATATAAATTCATAATTTTTTCTACCACTGCCTATCAATATCCTGCCTCAAATGTATAATACTTTTTCATTTCACATATAAATTCATAGAAAACAAACCCACTAAATGTATATCATATAAAAATTCATTCAACAATCACAAAAAACGCGGTATCTTCATAAAAAACACTTTCTATACAAAAATGATTAATAAAAAAGTTAAATAAATACTCGTACATAATATACAACATCACTAGACGAACAGGGACACCTTCATCTCAGTCCACATCATTCAATCTCAAAAGTAATAGATCTGTGATCCAGTCGGTCGATATGCTTATACCTACTTTATATATAAATATATATATATCTTTGTACATCAAAACTTTCAAATACTCGTTTCTCTAAAACCACTAGATATTTCTAGTTTGCTGATAGGGACGCCTTTTAATTTTTCAACCAAAATTCATGTACTATAGAAATGCTTGTATAATCTAATGATGCACACAGGTATATTAACAATATTTTTTTTACGGGAATTAACGCGATCACTTGTCAAAGGTATTACATACCTCTGATTTGCCTGACGTTTCGACCAGATTGCACTGGCCGTGGTCACAGGTATTTTTTATAATGTGTGGGTTTTTTGAGCACTTCCTAGCATTCGACAAGAGGGATCTTCAATAACCCTATAACTTGAATGTTCCAACCTTGGTTTCCCATGAGATCGCAGTATCATTTCGATCAATATTATCCACTAATATTATGTATGTCTGTAGTTTAGATGTACAAAGATATATTGAAATAATTTTTTTTCTAAAATATACACCTTAAAGTCAAATTACAACATAATTTTCTTAAGGCTGAATCATAATGGTTGAGCAACATTAGCTGGCACTTTAACGAATAGAAAATACAATTCATTTTTGTTAATACATTTGTCATTTTAAAACCACTGTTAGTCCACAAAATTCAATAATCTGTAGGGAAATTGGAGTTTACTTGTTATCCAGACAAATTTGTACAATGTGGGACCATAAAGCTTCTTCTCTGAGGAGAGTTTGGTCTACAAACTACGATAGCCAGATGGTTACGTATATGGTTTGTTTCAATTTATTAATTAAACTTCATAATATAAACAAAATAAACTGACTTGATGCGTTGAGAATTTCAATGCATGTTCGTTTTATTTATAACATCTTACAATTAATACCAACACGACAAAATACTTTTTTCAGTTCAGTTCTACAAAATACTAGTTTCAGTGACAAAATCTCACGTCAATATCTTGTGGACCAACAGTAGATTTCTATGAAAGGCACGATTATTTTTAAATTAAAAAATAAATTATTTTGAGTGCACCTGCATTAAGTGTTTTCGAGATAAATAGTAAAAGTTATCTAACATAATATCATTACAGCTGTAATATTTAACTTTTCTTTTCTTTGCTAAAAGTTGTGTTGCGATAGGCGCGGCAGTGTAATAATTTCGAAACCTTTGGTACTCGAGTTATTTAATTACAGTTATGTATTCTGAAATAACTAGTGTTGTCAAGTAATTTGTTACTAATAGTTATAATAAATGTGAGTGATTTCAATTCTTATGCGTATTATATTAAAATGTCTAAATAATCGAAAATTAGTCATCAAAGGAAAACTGAAAAGGAAAGAAATGGTAAAAGTAGATTAACGAAGAATTAAAATTTATAAATTAATATTATTTGGCAACACTAGGTATTGTTTTAAAAAAAGTTTTTACCTTCTTATTGTTTATGCTTCTGCTAGCCTCCTTAATATTATATGAGTCGTGATTGTTTCAAATACTGTAACAGTAGTTGATGCAAAAATTTGTATTGATGCACGTTCTGTATTAGATTCGCTCGTTGCTGGTGCAGCATACTGATAGTACGTGGGATGTCTAGTTCCTGTAGATAAAATAACATAACGTATTCATTAAAAGGTAAATTATACCTTTTCTTAAATTTAAAATAAATCTCGATTCCAGAATAGAGCCCTGAAGGAAACATATTTGAGAATACAATTAACTTCATTATTAAGATAAGTTAATCATGTCTCATTTTCATCTCGTTGACGCAATTGACTGTAAACGAGATGGGTGTGAGAACATCATCCGGTAGGAGAGAGACTGTATCGTAAATAAATACCGATGTCTCCTTCATTAAAACGAATATTACAAAACATTTCGGAAAATATAAATTTAATCAAATAAGCATTGAATTATATTGCTCAATTGAATGGTCTAAAACAATGACGTCACAAGTATGTATTTAGTACATTTTCCATACAAAGTTATCATTTTGACAGATGAATAAAAACTAAAACCCAACTACGACAAAAAATGACGCTTAAAAAGTATGAAACAAATTTCAATTTCAATTTTCGTAGTTGGGTTTTAGTTTTTACTTTTTTTTATTTAAAATGTTTTGGTGCCTTTATGATACTCATTGTTGTGCAAAGTTTATTTCAAATAGGTACCATAGAAATATCACACTTATCGAATAAATACGAACAAAGTCACGAACAAATGCTAATAAAATATGTATTTTTGAAATGTACAAGTAATGCCCTTTCCAATGATACCAAACACGGCATATTTATCTCAAATTTATTTTTTAATACAGTACTTTATGTCGGCTAGAGGGCGCCACATTAGATTCAGTGACACGTCATATAGCCTATAACCAGAAGACGATCATGACGCTTCTAGAAACATCTCATTTGTCCAAATCGAATGAGTAGTTAAGGACCTAGGAGGGAACAAATGAACATACATACATACATACATACATACATAGCCTGTCAAAATCATAACCCTCCTTTGGCTTTGCCGTAGTCGGGTAAAAAAAGTAACTAATTTGACTATATTTGTCATCTACCCTATTATTGTATTTCAACATCATCATCTTCATCAACAAAAACCCATAATGTCCCACTGCTGTGCTCGGGTCTCCTCTCAGGAGAGGGTTAAGGCCATATGTCCCCACGCTGGCCGAGTGCGGGTTGGGCACTGGCAAGACAACGTTGTGGCTACGTAATCTTCCCGTTGGATGTTTTTAAGCCACCGAAAGGCCTCCAACTAAGCTTCACGATTGTTATTCCATGATAACGACGTTTGTATGTTTTTAAAGTCCCCTGCGACACTGGATTTACATATTCTATCGTCTTTAAAAAATTAATATGTCGACACAATGAAAGGCTTAAGCCTGCAAGAGATCGCAGAGTAGATAGTAGATAGTAGAGGTTGTACCTGGTTGTTGTCGAGTATGTCCCGCAGCACGTCGGCGGCGAGGGCGGTGCCGCAGCGGCCGGCGCCGGCGCCGCAGCTCAGCAGCAGCGGCGCCGCCGCCTGCAGCGCCCCGCCCAGCGCGCCCGCCGACCCCAGCGCCTCCGCCTCGCTCGCCAGCCGCAAGCTGTTCATCTCCGATAGGAACGCTGAGGAAATTATGATTATTGCCGTAAGTAAATCGAAGTCCACAGACCAGGTGAATACGAGTAGCCGAGAATCGAACTGAGTGGCGTGCGGTGGGAGAGATTTTAAAATACTTTTTCTCAAACATGCATGGAAATATTGACATTATTTTCGAAAAAAGAACACGCGAACTATTTAATTTACAGACAGCGAGAAATAAATCCATTGCAGGCTTCGATCAATAATAGTACTAGATTAAGGATCAGGAACAAAAATAAGACGCGCAAGTGGCCACGTTTGCACACACGACAACATCTTCATTTCTTAGAAAAAAGATTAATAATTTTAACGACTTCAGTTTATTATAAACCTTACCGCTTAAACATAAAGTCTAATTACCATTGCAAAATATATTTAGTTAGGTCCTGTCGTCAGAGAAAGGATAATACGGAATAAATTTAAAATGTCACTTGGAAATAAAAAGTCATCAGTACAAAAATATTTATTCCAAAATGATACTTAAACCTTAACTTTAAGGTTATAACATACTGTTTACAATTTCGTGTTTATTGTATTGTGAAACTAGATGTAAGTTCTTGATATTACATTTCAATGCCCAGAACACAGTAAGTATTGAAAGTCGTAGAGTTGCAGAATATATTTGTTTTAGGTTTGTTTTGTATGGTGGCAAATATTTTTTAAAGGTTAGCAAAAAATAGTAATGTAGGTGTTATTTACCTTTAAATAGATTCAGCTTGTTATAAAGTCTTTTCGAAATCATTTTTATATAAGTGGTTTCTTTTTCACGAATTGTAATCTTACATCAATATTTTTTTCTATAATCAGTTTTATTAGGTTTATTTTATGGTTGTGTTTGTTTCGCCCAAAAAACAAATCCTTCAATATATGCGTAATCAAAAATTTTAACAAAACGTTATCTCACACTAACTATTTTAATACTTAATGATAGTTACCTGCAATTTAAGAACCGCTGTTTTTAGTAATCTACGCCTTTGCGTATATGCTATGCTATGTCGAATGTGTCAAAATAAATGAATCGAACATATTTTTGATTTTTATAAGGGTTGTATATTTATTTTCCTCTTTCTTTCGCCACAATAGGTACCAATTCTGCACAGCGAAATGGGTCACTACGAAATCTACAAACAAAAATAACATTATAAAATAACAACACTACTCCATGCATTCCCTGTTCAAAAATAAGTGATGTTTGACACAATAGTTGTGTGTTGTATCAAACATTGGCCAAACAATTATAATATTAATTCTAACATATTTATTATATATTTCTGTTTATTATTTTACGAAAAATACTTAAAAAAATTAACTTACTGAAAGAAAGATATTTCTTCCAAGACCTTGGTGTTACGCTGGTTATTTACACAGTTTTTGAACGCGCACAGCGGCATTTTGACGACTTAACGTTGGCTGTGATTGGACCATACTAATTTGAAATAAGACCACAAATTTATTTGTGGTCTTATTTTTCGGGCCGTTTTTGAAGCGCCTATCGGGAATCTAGTACTATTTGTGATCGAAGATTGCAGGAGCGTTTTTTGAATTTGGAACATTACAACGCTCCAGCAATGTTGCATGAAACGGCGTGCTGGGGTTATTATATACTATTTGATTGGATCTCTTTTATCATTCGCGGCATACCAGTCTTTTTGCTTAGTACAAATTGCGTTCACGTGGCTGTATGCGTAAATGCGTTTGCCTTTCGGCACAGATGATAAATAGAAAATCGGCGGCAAAGCTGAAAATTCGTCTTGATTTGTTATTTAAATATTTAATAAATATGAATTGAATAATTAAAATGAGTTCCAACAGTTCAGAGAGTGAAATGGAAATTGATTGTACTCCACCAGATTTAAGATAAGAAGCCAAATTGGCAATGGAAAACCCGCTTCCGGAGAAATCAAAACAAAATATAATGAAAGTATATGAAAATTTTATGATTTGGATAAAACGATAAAAAAGTGAACATTTTCTCAAAAACAGTATTTTTGGCGTATTTTAATGAGATTGCTAAAACTAAAAAGACATCTACATTATGGGCAATTTATTCCATGCTAAAATGTATTCATTCTAAATTTAACTACTTATATTTCCCTGCATTCTTTTGAGAAAAGCCTACGGCTCGGCCTTCAAACTCATACTCGACCTGCAATTGCCTATTTCCCGGCCTTTGCAATAATGTACTGTAATGTAATATAAATCAGACTTTGCAGCTAGAAGGAATTTCCTTAGACTCAATATCGGAAGAAACATGGAAAAATACAGAGGTCACTTTTTTAGTCCGTGAACAATGTTAACTGTTGAATTGTAAATATTAAAATATAACGTAAACTCTGGAGTGCCACAGGAAAATATTCTAGGTCCAACCTTATTTAAACAAACAATTTTCAAAAATATATTTGCAAAAACACTACAAAATAGTAATGACAGTTACCTAGGAAATCCTCAACATCATCAGGCACCGTCTTGTTAGTGGGCCACTTGGCGTAGTGCACGTGCCACAGGTCCCTCGCGCGTGCACCGTTCCGGACTCGAACCCGGACTGACGCACCCCACGACGTTCGGGATGAAGTACCACAAGATACTTGAAACTGTTGAAATATTTTTAATTTAGAAACTAATGTTTCTCCGACCCGGTAAGTCGATTGATCGAAGTGCGGATTTTGTAAATACTAGTCGGTGCGAGAACTTTCATGCCACGATTCAGGATTATTAAAATTAAATATTCTGCAGTTCGGTGTAATTTGTTATATTTAATGTGGATGTACATCGTAATCGTATCAGTAAAAGTTTTTATTCTCTCTTTTTAACCGACTTCAAAAAAAAGAGGAGGTTTCTCAATTTGACCGTATATATATATTTTTTTTGTTTTTTTTTATGTGTGTTCGAGGATAACTTCGTCTTTTATGAACCGATTTTGTTGATTTTTTTTAATGGAAAGGAGGTGTCCCGACGGACGGACGGTACAATGATAAGGACATTAATATCTGATGATGGCATCAAGAGAAATCAAGTCAAACTTTGAAGTCAGTTTTATTTTTGTTAAAATTGAATTGGAATTGAAAGGAGCCAGGAGCCAGGAGGTAGGTAGGTGTAGTGGTAGGCGTGGAGCATACCTTCCCGTAGTCCTTGGTGGAGTTGTCGGCGGGCAGGTAGTGCGGGGCCGGCGCCGGGCCCAGGCGCGCCAGCAGCGCGGCGCCCACCTGCCAGGCGCACTGCCACACCAGCGCGCACGCGCCGCCGCACCCACACGCCCCACCACCACCACCTCCACCACCCGTGCCCTCGCCCACCTTCGCCACCACGTAGAACCGCTGCGAACTGCCCACCGTCATCTGACGCACACACAAACATAACTTTTAAACTTTCACATTCCATGATTTATTAACACTTATTTTTAGCGTTAGCCTGTGACCACGGCCTGGGCGACCTGGTCGAAACGTCAGGCAAATCAGAGGTGTGTAATACCTTTTAATGAGTGATCGCGTTAATTCTCGTAAAAATAGTTGTTAATACACACACAAACACTTCAACTATTATTTTTAAAAAGACTACTTCCGCATTAGGAATATATTCTGTGTCGCGGGGGACTTCACAAACATATATAAACAAAAAATTGTATATCACACGAAGTGGTGTTCTATGTAAGATTTGAACCTACGCCTAAACGCAGTAGAAGGCGTCGTGACGATTGCTTAAACCCCTAGACCAACAGTGCAAGTCACTCTTTGAAAACTATACAAAAATATCCTAAAACATTATCCTACTTAATAGTTTTTATCTATAGTTTAGATATACCGACAAAATAGTATATAATACCCAAAACGCATGCTCATTAGAATAGAACTTGATTTATTCAATTATTACAAAAGTATGTAGACACATACAGAAAAACTATGATATCGAAAGCAAAACATTTTAGTATCAGTTTATGCTTCGTTTCCCAATGGATTACAAAAAGCTGGAAGTCAGATTAAACTTCCAACGTCTTTATAGAAACAAATAAATTAAGGCATTGATATAAATTATTAATTAAAACATCAAAAACACTCTGTTAAAATAATATCAGCACAAAAGAAAAGCTGACAAAAGTAATGTGGCGACACATCGCCACGACATATTACATATGTCGCCACATCAGCAGCCGCTTTCAACTTTCTTATTTAATGTTTTAACGTAAAAACTTACTGTAATATGTGACGCGTTAATGTATCCATGTGGGTTGGTGGCGCTTGGATGCAGCCTAACTCTATTGTCCTCATAAGGAAGGTGGTCTGACGAGAAGCCGTTCAGCGCGGCGTGCTGCGGCAGCAGGGCTGTTCGGAACTCCCCCCCAGTGTCGCGGCCCTTGGGGATCTGTTCGAACGCAAAGGACAGCTGCTCGTCTGTCATTTTGCGTTCGAGGATTTGGACCTGCAAGGGACAAAAGCCATACAGTACTTATCAGGAACCGTTCCAGGTAAAACTGCGAAGTGGATCTGTTGAGGTGTAAATATTTCATCAATTTGCTTTTGGAGTTAGGTTATGAATAGTTCTGAGGCAATAAACAACAAAACGTATTTACAAGCAAATTGAAGCCTAATTTTTAAGTCGGTTGGAAAGTTTTTCTAAAGCGAAATTACCACAGCCTTTGTACATCTGCACCTCAAGAGGTGGTTGGTAACGAAAGAATTGCGTAGTTTTACCGGTTTTCTGAAGTAGTTTTATACACAAAAATGTTAAAATAGCGAGACCGGAGGCCCAATGATGCAGAAGCATCACTAGCCCGCCATGGTGTGGGTCACCATGCTGCATTGTCTGCATTCGCAGTATGGTGACCACCACTCTTGGATTCTGCTCATGCTTTCCATCAGGCAGAGTAGAGTAATCTTGGCAGGGCCAAACATAAAAAAAAAAATAGATTCGAAAGAAACACAAAACAATACGTACATCAATATATTCAATCTTCTTAGACCACGCACCATACTTATACAATTCACGATTTCTTTTCCAATAAAACATGATGAACAGACTAAGTGCAGAACAAAAGTGGCTTGGAACGATTCTACAGGAATGCTATCAATCGTAATAATATACTATGATCACAATAATGCAGCACAGATGTGTGGAAACGGGCGTTATTTGTTGATAAACAATTTATTGTCTCTATTACGTCACAGATTTAGGGTTGTCAGTTTAAGATAGTAGGATAGAACATACTTTATTGCACACCAAATTTGAATATAATCTCCATTTGTGAAAAGAAAATTACCTTAGTTCATCAATAAGTCCCTAAGCAAGTATTCTGAATGTCTACTAATTAAAATATAAACTTTTTAACAGAGTTAGCGGAACAAATTATTTTATTCATCAGACAATATTTATCGTGGCTGGTAATTGAATCTACGACGTCTCGTTCATCAGACATCAACCAGACTAAACCAACGGGTTCGTCATCTATACAAATAAATAAAATTGGAGTGTCTGTTTGTAATATTAAAATAACCGCTTTTTACTAAATGCATATGTATGTATACACGGTACATATACCAAAAATGTATTTAAAAAATGTTTTGTCTATCTGTCTGTTTGTTCCGGATAGTCTCTGGACCGATTTTGACGGGACTTTCACTGGCAGGTAGCTGATGGTCCAGGGAGTAACTTAGGCTACTTTTTTTAGACTAACTTTCTCCTGCGGCGATACTCGCGTTACGACGATAACCGCGGGTAACACCGCGAGGTTCAGCTAGTTACTAATAATTTGATATACATATTTAATTAAATAAAGTTATTGATTTTCAATATATTTTTAATTATCATATGAAATTTCTATTTTCAATACACAAATAATTATGAATCAATCGAGTGACAGCCCTAGGTTCGTGAATGAGCACTGCATAGTTCAGATTTCTGTTAGAGATATCGATTGTGGTAAAACAAAGCGATATATAATAATGTAATTCACTTATTTCGCCGTTTCTATAAATAAAACTCCAAAAAAAAACATACATACACTGCATCTTATGCAAAGTGGTTATACACCTCAGTAAGTGAACTACTGTGTCAGGGGTTATACAAATAATTTGCATATTTTTGAATGAATGCAAAAGTAATGTGCAAGCGTCATCATCATTATTACCAGCTCTTAAAGTTCATTATTAGAATAGGCCTCTCCTCAGAAAGTTATGCCAAGAGTGGTCATATAAGGTAAACTTAGTGACGAACAGTGGCAGATGAGGCAAGGAATATGGACAAGACTTGGAGACATATTAAGCACAAAGCTCGTCACCAATCGTGATGCGAGAGTTGCTATAAGATCGCTATCCTATTCAGGGGACATAGGACCGGGGTCTGGTCTATGCCATAGTTTTCGGACAGTAGTCTGAAAACAATACGCCAGGCCCTTGCACCGTGGCGGTAGTGCGATGTGAAAGTACGTCATCTAGCATATAGCTTTTGGAGCATTTTAATAAAATGAAATTCAGGTGTGGTGTCTGTTTGTGTCGATCTATGATTTTTAACTGCAGCTTCAATTTAACGTTCATAAATGGCGCTGAGTGTCTTAATTGAATAAATGACTTTGTATTTTGAACTTTTAGAATTTAGAATGGTGCAATGGCACTCACCATGGTCTCCTTAGTGATGCTGGGCGGCAGCGGCTGGAACTTGGCCAGCCCCGTGGACCAGCGGTGCGTGTGCGGGGCGGGGGCGTGTCCGGGGGCGTGGCCGGGTGTGGTGGCGGGTGTGGGGGCGGGGGCGGGGGAGGGGCGGGGCCGGCCCAGCGTGGCGGAGCGCGCCTCCTTGGAGCCGCGGCCCATCCACACGGCCCAGCGACGACGCTTCTTCTCCTTGGAAGAGGCGCTCGTTTTACTCGTTTCGGTTTCTGTTGAACTACCCACAAAGGTTTAACACGCATTTATTGTTTAGGAATGTTGACCCCTGTGAAACAAATAAAAATCATAGAATAGAAAACTCTTTATTTGCACACCATATTATAGTTTAATAAGAATACGTAAGTCTAATTCGTAGTGTACAAAGAGCGGCCTTATTGCTGGAAGCAATCTCTTCCAGGCAACCTTAGGATGGATCAAATGTTTCAAAAAGACAGTAGTAGTTAAGTGTGCATTGAGTTTGAAGAAACTATATAAGTATCTATACAAAGATATATAAATAAACATAGACACATAGATATAAAACACATACTTATACATACCAATATATAAACATACAATACATACATAGATAACGTATGTATTATGTATTTGGTTGTCTAATTTATTAGCATTAGAACTAATTTGATCACATTTATTTTACAAGATTTTAACAGCAACTGCAAATCAGTTTAGAATTTAATTTAATTGGAAACATCCTTAGAATTTAATTGAGAACTTAATTCGTTGAAAAAAAAGTGAAAAAAAAAGATGTCTACCGGACTACCGGTCTACTAATAACGTTCTTATGTAGATTGCATGTTGCAAAATAACGCTAATTTAGGCTCCAGACTTGCAGCTAATATTTAAAACATACACACACTTATCCTGTCCGGGCAGAATCGCATTAAATGCTGACACTTTTGACATTCATAACATTAGTCCTATAGGACATGTATCTAATAAAGACTAGACTAGAATTTTGGTCTGAAGTACTCAATTCACGGATTAGATATATGTGCAGTGCATTAGCATGAATATCATGTAAGTACTTAACTCACTTACCTATTGATAGTAGAAATGGTTGCATCAGCAGTTCCACTGCTACAATCGTTGTGGACAACAATCGAAGTTACATTCTCAACCTTATTCGTCGCGTTAATAGTGTTATTGTTCGACACCCTGTGCGTCGACAGACTCTGGTATGGCGTTTCATCGTAGTCCTTATCATCGTGTAGAGACAGCCTGTCTATCGATAACGCCACGTTCTCAAACTCTGCTCCTCTGTTTATAGATCTCGAAGAAGAAACAGTCAGATCTTTCGGCACACTTGACTCTCTTACTCCTTTTATGATTTGAGCATTAACATAATGACTATCAGGACTGTCACGTTTGACAGGAACGTAATTCGGCGATAAATATTTATTTATCGTGGGGTGACTGCTATTCCGTTCGTTTAATCTGGCTAATTCATCTGTCGTCGTCAGACTCTGAGCTCGATCCCTCATTGTAATTTTCCCTTCGTTCTGCCACGGTAAAGGAACATTTTCATATATCGGTTCTGGTGTATCTCCAAGTTTAATTTGTTGTGATTGTGGCAACACCACATGCCGTTGATATGGCAACCTCTGCATGGGCATAGAGTACATAATATTCCCTCTTTCGTCGTATACTTTTTGGATGTTGTCTGATATGTGATGGGGGTCTATGAATATGTGAGGTTTTGGGTCTAAGACTGATGCAAGGTTATTGTAAGTCCCGTGGGTTCCTGGCATTATGTTTGGTCTATAGTTAATGTGACTAGGGTTGATATATCCTAAGTATTGCCTGTTCAGGGCTGTTCTTGTCGAAACTAAGTCCGGACTTGAGCCGGAGACATGTGAATTGATGTACCCTCTATGGTAGTTAAGAGCTTGACTCGCAACAGCCAAGTCTGGAGTTGAATTAGATGCTAATCCATTTGAGGGGTATGGCGGGGGTGGTTTATAGACATTGACAAAATGTAGTTGGTTTATGTCTGTTTGCACGTTGGGATTGACAGCGAAGGGATAGTTTCCCATAAACTTGAGTCCGTATGGATATTCTTCTGTGGCTACTGCTTGAGTGTGTCGAGTCACATCAGGGTAGTGGATTCGGTGGATATCAGGGTGTGAACCGTACACTAAGGGTTTGGAGGTGGTGTTGACCATTTGAGCGTGGTGGTGGTTTTGGTAGCGGAGCTGAGCTTCTGCTCTTTGCTGTTGGTATTTTTGTTGGATGGCAGTCTCATAGTCTGGGGCGGGCCGGTATGACGGTAGAAGTGCTCTGAAAAAAATGAAAATGAAAAAATGAGAAAAAATTTGTATGATACATTACAATTTTGGCTCTATATTTTTGAACTCAATTTAGTAACTATATTGTGATGAGAGTTTATTGATCGAATAGATAAATACAATTAATTATTTCAATACTGCTAACTTCATAAGGATTTGGTACAAACAATCATTTATTTATTTATTTATTTATTTATTTATTTGGACAACCAGTTGTTGTTACATTGAATCTTATGTATATAAAAACAGTAAATTAACTAAAAACTAGTTTAAATGCACAACATTTCAAGGTGTCACAGCATGCACCAATAGAAACAAGTGAAAATACAAAATAGATAAAAATGAAATAAAAACAAGTAAAAGAAAGTAACAAATAGAAATTAAAAAAAATAAAAAAATCAGACATTCTTATCAAGGAAGACTATACTATTGATACTAAAACCAATTCTTCAACAATCTCAACACATTTGTTTTGTAAGCTGGAAGTTTGTCGGCGAACACATCTACCTCTCCGCAAATTCTGTTGTAGATCCTGGGCAAACGGCATGCGGCTGAGAATTGTTTCAGATTGGTTCTGGCAAGTGGCTGATGCAACAAGCCGGCATTCACGTGTGCTAGTCTGGGTATCATAAAGTATTTAAACCAGAATTTGTATACTAACCTGCTGACGCATGTTAAATGAATTTTAACTATTCCAAAAAATCTGATAATACATTAGATTTTGTTCTACACTAATTTAGGAGGAATAATAATGAGATTCCATTTAGTTAACAGTCACATATAATGACAGACCTCTATAAAGGAAGGGAGTTAATCGTTTAATTGTAAAATAAGCTCTTTTGCATAGTCATATGGCACAATTTCGATTGCGCGTGAGCAATGTGACAAAGAAACTTCCAGGATCTAGATTCAGGTAAATTAATATGAGTATCAAAGTCAACAGTACCTGTTCTGAGGTATCGGTTGTGGAGGCTGATGGTGATGTTGCTCCGCCAGTTCCAGACAGCTCGTGGAGTAGGCCCGGTGCGCCGCAGTCAAGGGTTCGAGCCTCGACACGCTGCCTAACTCCCTGGCGTCCAACTCTTCGCGACTATCTGACAGACCGTGCTCCTAATGACGAATATAAATACAGGATATCATTTAACTACTTGTATAATATAAGTTAATATTACTCACAGTTTAGAGTCACACCTGACACTTTAGTACCTACCACACTACAGTTTAGGGCGGCAAACGGAATATCGCCGCCCATGGAAGTAATATGTTATCTTTAAATTAGGTAGTACTCATAACTCTGCCTTGTCAGTCAGGTACTGGGTAAAGTATTGAGTGCCAGCAAAAGATCTATTGAAATGTGAAAGTGACGAAGAATTGAATTGAACGTGAAGATATTGGTTCGTGGCGCTCTATCATCTCTTTTCTACTCTAGCAAGAGACAGAGCCTAAAAATATATGTATGTATGTATATTATGTAGGTACAGAGGCGAACTTAATGTTAAAAGGTGTGTCGGTCAGTGTAACTTTGTGTCGACCGGCATACGCCGGCAAAATGACCGGCGTAGTTCCCATTCAGAAGGTTATCATACACACGTGAACAATCTTAGTTTGATTTTATTAATACTAGCAATAATAAGAAAGATAGTAACAATACTGATTATTACGTAACTAAGCAAATCCACCGAAAAACTTGCCGTGACTCGGACTCCTCAATCAAGTTGATCGTTCAAGTGAACACAACAACACAAAGCGCCCCCCTTTTCCCCCAACTGAATACCAATCCATCTCACTTAAACTATTTGCTTAAGAATTTAAACACTTTCACATAAAAACACATATAGGTAATTAAATTAATAACAGATACTGATCTATGCCGGTTAGGAAGTTATAGATGATGTTCGACACAAGCGTGCGCGTGCGCATCAAGTGTATCTTTTGATCTATAAAACACTGGCACGCTCACTCACGCTTCGATTGCTTTTTTTTTATTATCCGGAGTTTTGTTTAGAGAGTGTAAATTTATTCATGATAATATAAACAGTTTTGGGCTCTTTTGTTACAACTTTTTTTGACCTTTGTGTGTGTAATGGAATTGGAGGTCCAATGATGCAGAAGCATCTCAATGTTTGGTTGTTTTGTCAATAAGAGGTAAGTATATTCAGAACTGTACTGAGAAAAAACTGCCGCATTTAGTTACCCCCATGCAAAGTCATCGCGGACAGTAAGAAATATCAATAACTTTAATCTACCTGAAACTTAGGCCTATGCTCGTCTCTGGGCGCTTCACTCAACGCACTCTGGTGCTTCGTGTAGAAAGTATGCTGCTGAACGCAGGACCACCACACATACTTCCCGTCTTCTGGACTGGTGAGGATGAAGGACGCCGACCCCGTCTGCTTCTGGCACTCGATACTGAAGGTCCTCTTGTGGTTGATGACGTTCGTGATATCACTCCACCTGGAGATAAATAATACATACTATTAATATTGTAAATTTGAAAGTAACCATGTCTGTCTGTTACACTTTCACGGTTAAACCGCTACGCGGAAGATCGGTTTTTTATGGAATAGGAGGCAAACTAGTAGACGTATCACCAGATAGTAAGCGTTTACCGCCGCCCATGGACACCCGCAACACCAGAGGCATCACAAGTGCGTTGCCGGCCTTTGGAGGATGAGGGGTTAATGCGGGAGGGAGGCCTACGGCATCCTCACTCATTTGGTGAAACACAGCGCAAGCGCTATTTCACACCGGTTTTCTGAACAAGCCGAAGCGTGGCTCTCCCACGGTAAATTGACTCTTAAGGAATGACATAGACAGTACTCTTTACGACGATAACGGAAATACACATCCGTATACTGGCGGATTAAGAACATGTAGTTTCAACACCATTCAAGTAAACTACGCAAGAGAACAGCAAAGTAAAGAGCCTATACCATCAACTCTGGTCAGCATTCTACTGTAGGCACTCACTTTTCTAAACAGAGTCCCGTGTCTAGCAGTGGAATATTAAAAACTATTGATAAAGATACTAAAAAGTTAGCAGAACCACAGCAATGTAGCTAACAAGCTGACCCGAATGCCTGCTCATTGGCACACGATCCGGTCGTAAAGTATTGTATTACGGTTCTATGGTAGTTCCGGCTTACTTCCAGTGGGGTACTTCATTTATAATATAGAGCAACGGTGTAGATTTGAGAGAAAACCATGTTAACAATCGCACAGTACGAGAACAGACGCAAGTCCGGTGGGTACGGAACTAGTTTATTGCTGTCAATCGGTTACTTCAGGAGTGAGAAGGAAGAGGTGTTCGATATGAAAAGAAAAGTAAGTAGGTGTTTATTGTTGATGAGAAGGCAATGGTATGAAGGGGATTTTGCTTAGATAAATGAATTGAGAAATCTAAATTATAGCTAGAGTAGTTCAAGGTCACATACTTCTAAGGGTTGGTATACTAATATACAAGCCGGTATTCATTGATACAGCCGGGAGGTAATATAAGATAGATGAGTGTTCCGGGAAAACGCTGTTTGGGATTCACTAGGCCGGGCAACAGCGGGATGGCATTCATTGGCAAAGTTGGTAAAATCTAATACATGTATGCAGATCAGGAATCACAAACCTCTCTCCCAAAACCCGAATGAACTACTAGATCGGTACCGAACAAGTATAGTAATTGGAGGTAGTTTGTTGTTCGACAAATTGTGCCAAACGAAAAATGTCGGTCCACTTATGTATATATACCTTAACTCGAACTGATAGTTTCCGTGAAGTCCAAGTTTTATTTTCAGATCATGGTCAATCAACAGATGGTGAAAATAAAGTTCGACAACCTCGCACATATGATATGTTTTGTGTTAGCTATCATGAAACAATGTCAAGAATATTCCATCCCATGGTTCAATCAATTGCAAAATCGCGTGCGAATATTTTTTCTCATTTAATGTGATCCATTTAGCGTGTTTATGATTGACGTGAAGTTTTTTACCGAGTTTAGAACACCGCGGGGCTCAGCTAGTTTCTATTAAAGGCTAACTGTGCCCGCTACTTCGTACACGTGACATTGGGATTTACAAGTTATTTTTATTTCTTCACCGTTTAAACCTTCCCAGGACTATGACAAACATATCAAAATCAGCTAAATCGTCCCAGCCGTTCTTAAGTTTTAGCGAGACAAACGAACAGCAATTGATTTTGATATATAAGAATATAAAGTACGCCCAGATACAGGCCAAAGAACCGTGATCAAATAAAACATCACACAACTATTTCTAGTTCAACAGTCAGGATCACTCTTGAATAGACGAACATCCCCTAGTAGAAACTGTTTTTAGCAAAAAAAAAACTAACTCTTTTATTGCGGCTATTGTTAGGAAGTGAATAACATATTCCCGCTAATATTCTGTATCGATAAAATCCATCTAATACATTTTCCAATTGAATGCGCAGTTTCTAATTATACTCAACGGTTCTGCCATACGTAATGAGATACTCGTTGTACACAACTACTCAAAATAAACATGCATTATTATGTTTGAACTAGTTTCGTGAACCTATTAGTGACATGTCAAAACTTGGTAACGTGTGGTGGGTGACTAGTTCTATGTTGTAAGTTCGTGTCAAAACGTTTAGACCATGGGTAAAATGTTGACTAAGTCGTTCTATGACTTAAGGCTGTATTCACTTTGATTAGTGCGAGTGCAAGTGCGTAGTGCAGGTGATCAATCACTGGTAGAAAATAGTAGAAAAAGTATTTTCTACCAATCATCGATTACCTGCACTCGCACTAATTAAAGTAAATAAAACTCTTTGTGTGTATTAATAGTTTAAATGTATCGCGATTTATATGAAGCTAGCTTAATCAGAGAGTCTTTTATTCCATTGTTGGAGATAGATCTATCCTTAGAAAAGAGGTTTACCAAAACTAACTTAACCGAAATAATTAAATTTTGCGTATACGTTATCAAGGGAAACATAACAGATGGTGCTTCTAATTCAGATCAAAACCATCTGCTTCTATTAAATATTAAAATTTTAGGGGAAAAACTACAATAATGCGACCGAATATGCTTAAAGCTGGTAGTACTCTAAAAGTCTTACCTGTAAAAGTGAGGTGTTTCACTCGTATCCGTGAGGACCCTGACGCCAGTGAGAGAGATGGCGATAGTCACTTCACTGGAGCTGAGCTGATCTTTGGCGCTGAACATCTCCTGACCGTATCCGCGAAGCTGCTGACACGTTGTGATGAATCCTTCTTCTGCTTGAGCCTGTTGAGTGAACATATCTTATATATTGTTTAAAACTCTTAGATTCCATGCTAGGTAAGGTACATTGTTATGGGAATATCGATTGCGTTCAACGTAGGAAGGGGGTTGTTAAGAACTGCTAATTTTATTACTTAAAACTGGCAAGCCTAACAGAACTGGTCAATGATGATTCCTGTCAGTAAAACATAAGACAATGCCACCTCGACCTGAACATTAATGTCAGAAATAAAAACAGAGCAATCAAGATGAGAATTCTACTTCATCAGGGCGTTATCTATAAATCTACTAGCTAAGACCCCGCGGTTTTACCCGTAGTAGGGCAACAAAAAAAAATCCAATGTCCGTCTCCTGGTTCTAAGCTACCTCCCCACCAATTTTCAACCAAATCGGTTCAACCGTTCTTCATTTTTGAACACGACTTTATTTTATTAGTTCGTATTTCGTATCACGTGATGGTAAGCGATTACCGCTGCCCATGGACACCCGCAACACCGCACTGGGAAGAGAGTTGTAAGGAGGGGTTGGGGTATAGGCCTCCTGTATTCTCACTCACCCGGTGTAACACAGCGCAAAGGCTTTTCACACCTTATTAATATTAAGTGTAAATAAAAATCGTGAACGGGTGTATTGATTGTTGTGTTGTTTTGCGGTGATATGTGCTGTTTGTTTTTGTGTGACTCGTGACTGTGTTTGTAAGTGCTATTGTTAAAGAGGTATCATGCAACCAGTACATGAGTGTCATTTATTATGCTGGGTATAGGCCTCCTGTATTCTCACTCACCCGGTGAAACACAGCGCAAGCGCTTTTTCACACCGGTTTTCGTTGTGGCTGTGGCATTACTCCGGTCGTGCCGAAGCTTGGCTCTCCCACGATTAATAGATACAAAGAAATAAAATTTGAGCGTCTGTTTGTAATATTAAAATAACAGGTTTTTACTAAATGCATATGTTTGTATCACACGGTACAAATACCAAAATAACACTTTTTACAATTTTTGTCTGTCTGTTCTGTCTAATCTCTGAAACGTCTGGACCGATTTTGACCGGACTTTCACACTTGGCAGATAGCCGATAATATAAGGAGTAACTTAGTCACTATTTTTTAAACTAGCTTCGCCCCGCGGCGTTACCTGCGGTGTTTGTTGTACCGAGGGCTAGTTCATTACATATGAAAACTACTTCAGATAGCTAAATATTGAGCAGAAGTACAAATTCCAATCGCCGAATATTTATATTTGCCTAAGTCATAAATCTATATTATACTAACATTCCACTATGTTCATAATCTTTTGTTCATATTATGATTTATTGAAACAACTGAAAACATATTGCTCAAACATTATCATAATAAAATCAGCAATATTCCAATCTTACACTACTTAAACGCAATGCTTATTTCATTGTTTATCTTACAACGAATCTTGATTTCAAAGAATTATCATTCAAGCTAAGTGACGATTAATCGTTTTAAAGAGTTCCCTCCGCACATCACTAAAAGAAACCAATTTCTGCAATGAGACATCCATATTTATTTATTTTAGACTAGCTGAAGCCCGCGGTGTTACCCACGGTTATTGACGTACTGCAGGTAACGCCGCAGAACAAAGCTAGTCAGTAGACAATAAAAAGTAGTCTAAGTTACTCCTTAGATCATCAGCTATCTGCCAGTGAAAGTCTAGTCAAGATCGGTAAAGCAGTTATAGAGATTTCCCGGTACAAACAGACAGACAGACAAAAATTGTAAGAAATGTTATTTTGGTGCATATATATTGTATAAATACATGTGCATTTAGTAAAAGGGGTTATTTTAATATTACAAACAGATACTCCAATTTTATTTGTTTGTATACTATTTATTTTATACTAGTATTTATTACTTGTATAAATATTACTTTCAACTTTTTAATTCTTTAGAAGCTTTACAATCTTCGCATCATCATCATAATAATTAGATGGTTGTCACACGATAACCTTCTTTACGTAATTTATAGAACTTTTCCTTTCTTTTGATCTTGACAAAACCTATAGCATTGTCACCTTATGATTGAATCTGCTGAATAAAATACTAGAAAATCAATATTAAAATAGAATAAAAACTGCACTGGCCTTTCTTTGATGTTTTTCTTACATTAAAGTTTTTTTTTTAAATTTGGAACAGCCAAAATGACTCTACTCTACCTGATGGAAAGCATAAGCAGAATCCAAGAGTGGTGGTCACCATCCTGCGAATGCACACAATGCAACAATGCACCATGGTGACCCACACCATGGCGGGCTAGTGATGCTTCTGCATCATTGGGTCTCCGGTCTCGCACTCACCAACGAAACACGACAGCATGATCGCTGTCATTTTAGTAGTAGGGGTAGTACCGCCCCGGTCGAGCCGGCCCGTTCGTGCTGAAATCAGCGTGGCTCTACTATCTTGAGTAAGTAAGTAACCTTAGTCACAAAATATTGATAAATATTATATTTGCATCTTCCCTATTATTACGCTACGGGTACAGGAGAGGTAAACGAGGTTGCGTGGGTCAGCTAGTTATATAATTTCTCAACATTAATCGTTGTGCCATGGCCGGCCAGGTATTATCACCTCACCTGGTTAAAGAATCCCCCTTGGTCTTGTAAGCTGAAGATGTAACCCGTTTCCCCAAAGTATCATTCACTAAAACGTACTTGTTTCGAACCTTAGCAGTGTCTGTTACACATACATCCTAATTTTATTTACAAAAATATGGACATCACATAGTTTATTCAACAAGGAACTATTGTCGATCAAATCGTGCTACTCCGTGAACGTCGCTAAATTTATAAATATTCGAGTCGGCCTGTGACTACAATGAAACAGGAATTGAAATTATTGCTGTTTAGTGTCTCTTTCAAGACTTTGTTAGCAAGAGTATGATAACAGCAAGGTGTCAAAGTTACCAACAAAAACCTTTCTTGTTTATAGATGGTTGTGTAAGTTTTCATTATCGCCAAAAATCCAACGTCCTAAATGCACACAAGGGGGGACACAAATGATGTGTTCTTATTGGTCCATTCACCTACGAAACAAATCAAATGAAGGATACATTAGCTTATAGCCTATTTTTGTTTAACTAACTGACCCACGCAACCTCGTTTGCGTCTCATTTTTGGAACATTCTCCATTGGTGTTCCGTTCCTATTGGTCTTAGCGTGATGATATATAGCCTATAGCCCTCCTCGATAAATGTAATATCCAACATTGAAAGAATTTTTCAAATCGGACCAGTAGTTCCTGAGATTAGCGCGTTCAAACAAACAAACTCTTCAGCTTTATATATTAGTATAGACAGATTTCATTGTTTTTAGAAGTAACAATAACGGACACTCGAGGGGTTCATAGTCAACCGCTGGACATATTCCTCTTGAGGATAAGTAGGTTTTGGCCTAGGTATAATACCTCCCAGGGCCAGAAAGTTTGTTATACCTAAGGTTTGTCTTAGTTTCCCTTCTCTTTTGCAGTGTTGTTGTCCTGCGTATTCTGCTATCTAAGTCGGCTCTTACGACATCTCCACCTTGATGTATGTATTATGAGAGAAGTATGCATACTTTGTCACTAGTGGAATTATTAGATACTAGTTGTTGCCTGCCTCTCCGCCCGCGTATATGCCGGTTATCGTGGCAAATAGTAGCCTATGTGTTATTCTGATGTATAAGCTATATTAGTGTAGAGTTTCATCCGAATCCGTTCAGCAGTTTTTGCGTGAAAGAGTAACAAACATCCATCCATACTTAAAAACTTTCGCGTTTATAATATGAGTAGGATCAGAGGTGGGAAATATAAATTAATTTTTCTACTGATAGTTCTTATCTTCGCTATCACTCATTGAGACGGGAAGGCAGCCACTTTCTTATCTTGTCAGTCTGTACACTTGAACTTTCTAGATTACTAGCCGACCCACGCAACCTCGTTTGCGTCTCCTATTGCCCGTAGCGTGATAATTTTCCCCGTTTTTGTAACATTTTTCATTGGCGCTCCGCTCCTATTAGTAGTAGCGTGATGATATATACCCTATAGCCTTCCTCGATAAATGGACTATCCAACACCGAAAGAATTTTTTAAATCGGACCAGCGGTTCCTGAGGTTAGCGTGTTCAAACAAACAAACAAACAAACTCTTCAGCTTTATATATTACTAGCCGACCCACGCAACCTCGTTTGCGCCTTATATTGCCCGTAGCGTGAAAATTTCCCCCGTTTTTGAAACATTCTTCATTGTTGCTCCGCTCCTATTAGTAGTAGCGTGATGATATATATCCTATAGCCTTCCTCGATAAATGGACTATCCAATACCGAAAGAATTTTTCAAATCGGACCAGTGGTTCCTGAGATTAGCGTGTTCAAACAAACAAACAAACAAACAAACTCTTTAGCTTTATATATTAGTATAGATAACAGATTTTTTACATTCATTAGTTTATGAGATCGCCAATTCTACACTTGAGACTTTTGCACTTTTATAATATGTATATAAATAAATACCTAAAAATAAAAATGAATCACAAAAATGTATGTACGCGCATAACTTTCGATTGACTGCAATAAATTGGATAATTCTTTTTTTACGTTATTGTCAGGACAAGGTTTATTTATTGTCTTGGTCCGCTTAGTCCTATACATTGTTGCCCTGCAGAAATTGAGAAGGACTTAAATACTAAAAACAGTTTCTCCGTAATTTAAAAAATATTTAAGAAAGCAAATGTGGCAAGATGGTACGCAATAATAATACCCAAAGAAACTGACACACCAAATAATCAACGACAAACTAGCCAGAGCCTGAAATGTAAGAGTATGACGCTCAAAAATATAAAATAATATAATCTATACTAATATATAAAGCTGAAGAGTTTGTTTGTTTGAACACGCTAATCTCAGGAACTACTGGTCCAATTTGAAAAATTCTTTCAGTGTTAGATAGCCCATTTATCGAGGAAGGCTATAGGCTATATATCATCACGCTATGACCAATAGGAGAGGAGCACCAATGAAAAATGTTTCAAAAACGGGGGAAAATTATCACGCGACGGGCAATGGGAGACGCAAACGAGGTTGCGTGGGTCTGCTAGTAAAGAAGTAAAATCAGTGAGGTTTTATAGGTAATCAGAGTAACCAGGGGTAATTTCTGGATCTACTAAACCGAAATAATGAAAAGCCACATTTTGGAACGAAGTACCTTATGGGGCGTCGCGGAGTGGTAACCTAGCCGACAAAAAGCGTCCCTAACGTTAAATAAAAGAGAGTAAGATTTTAAAAATCTTTTGTGCTAACAAATTCACCGGTAAAAGCAGTAAGTACTATATTTTATTATGTTTTCCATGAATAGTCCAGATTTCGCAGTATTATGACATTGTTTGAATACTCTGTTTAGATCGTTATCTGTGTAATCAGACAACGCATTTTAAAAAGGCATTTACTTCGAGTGCTCAGCGTCTTATCAAATACATAGCGATTACATAGTAAAGATAACGAGGCAGGTTTCGTACGTATTTTGCCTCTTATAGCGCGTTTTAGAAATTAAGAAAGGAGACAGGGATGTTTACAAACACTGGAACACATGAAGACGTCATCATCATCATCATCAGCCTATCGCAGTCCACTGCTGGACATAGGCCTCTCCAATTGCGCGCCACTTGGTTCGATCCTCGGCTTCTCGCATCCAGCTCCTGCCAGCCATCTTGCGCAGATCATCACTCCACCTGGCCTGTGGACGTCCTACACTACGTTTGCCGAGACGCGGTCTCCACTCAAGAACCCGTCTACCCCAACGGTAATCAGTTCTTCGGCTAATATGGCCTGCCCACTGCCACTTCAGCTTGCTAATCCTTTGGGCTATGTCAATGACGAAGACGACGACGACTGTCCATGAAGACGTAGCTTATTATATTCACTAACTGAACCTCGCACCGGTCTTTGCTTTTTCTTTCTGCTTCTATTGGTCTAAGCGTGATTTAGAGTATCCAATCTCAGGCACGCACGCCAGCGAAACACAAATTGAAAAAAAAAAATGTTAAAATCGATTAGTTTTGAAGTTCACTGTGAGCAACAATATGACACGAAAATTATATTGTGGAGGAACGGGTCTCATGTTCCTCTAACACAAAGGGAGGATCCACCGCCCAACGGCTGATGTTGGGATGTTGTATATATGCAAATAGGGGGCGAGAACTTATATTGCGCCATTCAGCACTAGTATTTTGTGTAGTTACTAATTACTTCGAAGTTCAGTGAATCTTCGTTAGATGGCGCTTTTATATGTTTTTCTTGCCGCTGCATGCGGAAGTCGCCACAATATGGGCCATTATAACTATTTTTTTATCCGTCTACTATGAGCGGAGAGAAGTATCATAAAGCTCGAGGTTTTAGTACGAGTCTAAGCAGAACCTGTCCTATGGTAACTGCTGCTAAACATACTGATCTATTTAAAAATACAAACGTTTCTTGCACAGTTACATTCAAACTACTCAACGGATTTTAAACGGTTATCAATAGAGAAAGTGATTTATGAGGAAGGGTTTGAATGTATAATATAATTCATACTACACTTAGGTATATCGCATTAGTATCTACGTTACACTCATGCGAAGCCGGTGCTGGTCGCTTGTTATACATAATTTACACACGCTTTTGCATTGAATAATCATCACATAATTATTTGCCTTGCGTAAAATCAAAGCCATTTAATAATGATCGATTAATTTAATAATATAAACATAATCCTCATATTCAAACAAAAAATTTTTACATTTAAAGAGCTAGGATGTACTCAACAAAGAGTATTTATGAAGCATCTTGCGTAGGCGTCGATCAGCTCCATCCGGTTTCTCTCTGACTCCTCGTATTAAATAAGGGGGATCTAAATATGGCTCGCATCTCATCCGCTTGAACAACGGATAGTATGGTGAAAAATTATAGCAAGGAACGACTATAGAACATAGAAATGTTTATGGCAAAATATTGTTATAACATTTTAATAAATTTATTAAAATGAAGTTTTAAATCATGTCTGCCTCTATGTGGGAATGCATTGAGTGTTAACATACTTAAAAAATATTTCCTTGATAAGCTATTTAAAATACATTAGTAATAGAAAATAAATTTAAAGATAAAAATACTTTTATACAAGTCAAACATGGTCATAAACTTAGTCTTTTCATGATATAGGTGGCAAACAATCAGACAGGTTCTGAAATCAAGTGATACATTTAAGTGAGAACATTTTTTTTAATGGACTATGAGGAAATCGAGCAGGTGTATCACCTGCTGGTTAGTGATTACCGCCGCCCATGGACACCCTTTCGGGACCGACCTTTCGGGGATGGGGAGGGGTATGAAGGGAGAGGTTGGGGGTATGGGCCTCCGGTATCCTCACTCTCTCGGTAAAACACAGCGCAAGCGCTATTTCAGACCGGTTATCTGTGAGGCCGTGGTATCACTTCGGTCGAGCCGGCCCATTCATGCCGAAGCGTGACCCTCCCACGGTAAATTGTACATTATAGTACCTACACATAATTCGAGAATGTCAAGGATTCAATTCCACATTACCTAGACTATATAAACCGCCATTTCGAATCGATTGTACGGTTAGAAATGAAATGCCACGACGTCTCAGCGAGCTAAACGCTGGCGTGTATTAGCACACAGTTATACACAAATAATGTATTCCACACAACGCACTAACATTGTGCTGCATGATAGTATTACTAATTTTATTGTTCTAATCTGCACTAATAATGTAAACCTACGATTTTATGTTTATTGGAATGTGTAAATTCTGCATAGATTTGCAGTTTGGATGCAGCGGAGTTATCTGGTGGTATTTGTTTTATTTAGTTCTGATTTTGATATTCTTTAGTCTTAGGTTAAGCATAATCTATACTAATGTTATAAAGCCGAAGAGTTTGTTTGAACACGCTAATCTCAGAAACCGCTGGTCCGACTTAAAAAATCTTTCAGTATTGGATAGTACATTTATCGAGGAAGGCTAAAGGCTAAGACCAATAGGAGTGGAGCACCAATAGAGAATGTTTTAAAAACGGGGGAAAATTATCACGCTACGGGCAATAGGAGACGCAAACGAGGTTGCGTGGATCTGCTAGTAAAACAAATAAAATTTGTGTTATGGAACACCTATACGGAAAGTCGTAAAGTAAAACTTAATTTTTTTCATAGTTGATATTCGTAAACCCTTCCTTGTGTGATGTCAAATGCCATTGACATTTTTTAGTAGAGAGAGAGAAGGGGACAATGCCCATTTTTGCACAATCAAATGACAACGGGAAAGGAATAATCGCATTCTCTAATTTAACGTAACTCTCGCGTTGGACTTAAACTTGATGAAACGGTAAGCTAAGTTTTAATTTTATTGGCAGGCAGCCAAGAGGGTTTAGGACTGCTCGAGTTCATCGCTAACAAAGAACTAGGTACTTATATTATTCATGTGTGTTAAGATATATTTGTATCAGGAATTTTAGACTGGTTTCGGACGCTACCATATACGAGACAGGACGCTTCGCTTCATGAAAACAAGGTTTCTTAGAAAACTGCCAGGAAGTTCCCAACAAAAGCCTCTTATTGCACGCGCACGTTTTTCGGCTACTCGATAAACACACGAGTAAAAACTCGAATAGGAAGCAAGCCATTGAGAAACTCGGCAATATAGACACTAAAGCCATTATATTTCAATTGCTACCCCCTAACCATTATCCTATTACAATTTATGGTCTCTTATGCGAGGAGTTCATTACATCATCTTCTATTTTATTTCTCGTTGGCAACACTCATTAATTTAGCGGATAACCATTTGAGGTTATAACTGTTGTGTCATAACTCAATTCACATCAGATTACAAAGCTTTGTGGCATCTCATTAATCTGGTTTGTTTGGGATAATGGGATGGACAATTGTGGGATTTTGTGTAATACTCTCTGTAGTGCGTATTTTAGTAAGTTCTCTAACATTTGTGAGAATATCTAGGTCTGCGTAAGAAACTACGTGAAGAGATTATTTGTACCTAGATTGCGACATCAGAGGTCACGAGTTCATTATCCGATATATATAAATATTTATGTTTATTGAGTATTTGGTGTCTGGGAATTTTAGATTACCTATTACAATCAGTGTAATATAGATAAATTAGGATATTAGAGACTAATAAGATACTATACTAAGCGATTTACGTTTCTAAAAACTTAACTTTCGTTAGTTTATAATCGTCAATGTCCAAAGTTATTCACCGATAGTCTGTTTGTACGTATTTTAAGTATTTCCTAAACACACACACACACTCACACACACAACAGGAGATACATACAATACAGCAAAATATTTATATAGAAAAATTACTATTGTGCCGTCGACTTACGGGCCCTTGTAATATAAAAAAAAACAAATATTTATTTATAGTCACACGTGCAAATCTCTAAACTTATATTTATTGTAAGGAGATATCATCCATTTATCTTAATCGCTTACGAGCGGACCAGTAGTCATTAGCGAGATTTAAACAGCAGCTTTGAGTACAGTCTGTAAGTAAAGTAGCACATAGAGGAATCCCACGCATATCTTCACTTTAAATACCTATTATATAAACAAACAGTAAATTAAGGCCTCTTTTAACTGTATTAGGTAATTAGTTACTAAAAACTAGCCGTTACCTGCGACTTTGTTTATTTGCCACTACAAATTGTAGTTTATGACAATTTTAATTATTCTAAGTACCCAATATGTCTTCAATATCGTAAATAAATAAAGTGATGAGTTATATATATTAAATATGGCCCTACGAAAATGACTACTTTGCCTGATGGAAAGCATAAGCGGAATCCAAGAGTGGAGGTCACCATACTCATTGCGAACGCAACAATGCAGCATGGTGACCCACACTATGGCGGCCTAGTGATGCTTCTGCATCATTCGGCCTCCGGTCTTGCACTCACTAACGAAACACGATAGCACGCATCCTGTCATTTTACGTTGATCTTCAGTGCAAGGGTTGTACCACCCCGATCGAGCCGACCCAACCGTGCGGAAATCTGCGTATCTCTACTACCTTGAAAGAATATAATATGTTACTAAACCTAAAGTTTCTCACAAAAACTTTCATTATCTATATCTTTATCACCTCTTCAATCTCTATCTCTCTCAACCCGAGAAAAAATGGCTTCTTAAATAGTAGAAACACATGTTTTGTATGAAAGATTTAGGTGTAGGTATAAAATAACTTAGAAGACAGGCAGTATAAAACAATAAATTAACATGTTGCTCGAATTCACAGTTCCAGGTCTTCCCCAGAGCAGAGTGTTTGAGGCTGGAGTAAAGAACATTGACTTTGACCACAACATAGACAACACTCCTGACTTCTTTCTCGTCGCGATCATGCAGAGGAAGCCGACAGGAGATCCAAAGGGATTTTCCTGATCCGTTCACAAAAAAAAACAGATATAGTTCTCACAATAGAAAGACGAGTTTTCAAAACACAATACTCATAGTTTAGATACTTCCTTTGCTTAAATCACACACAGACATAATAGGAAGTTTCCGATTCTAATAACAGAGTCTATTTTAAATCGAAAATGATTATCTAATGAATCGATATAAAATATTGGCTAGAATTTCTTCTAGTCAATGTTTTGCTAGAAGGCTCGAAAGCACCGGTAAAGTGGTTTAAAGAATAATAATAAATTAAAAAATAAATTTTTATTCCATATTCAATGTACAAGATTTGGGCGTTTTTCTTAAGAGTAGACTTAACTTAATTTCGGAAGTACTTATGTGATTAGAACTAAGTTTTTATTATTTCTTACTTTTTCTACTGTTTCTTACTATCAAATTACACTTCTTAAACTCAAATTATTATTTCAAATTAGTGATCTGCCTGATCTAGGTAAGACCTGTGTTTCAGGCAATTTCTGGTATTACAATTACTTTTTTTTTCAATAATAAAAAAAGACAGGTTAAGAGACACGTCAAAGAGGAGGATGAGACGAAATAAATCATATTGAAAAGGGGGTCTTGTTTTTTAATATTATATTTATAGTTTTTTAATAAGCTCACATAATTTTACTCCAAATCTAGGTAGTAGTAATAAATAATTAATTGCATGTAAAGATAATCTAAATCTTAACAAATGAATAAATTGGAGTGTCTGTTTGTAATATTAAAATAACCGTGTCTTACTAAATGCATATGTATAATATATACACGGTACATATACCAATTTACTGCTTTACCTATTTTGACGGGAGTCACTGATATATAAGGAGTAAATTAGGCTACTTTGTTTAGACTAGCTTTGCCCCGTGGCGTTACCCGCGGTACGACAACCGCGGGTAACACCGCGGTGTTCAGCTAGTAATTATATAAGCAGTGTTCATGTCGGGATTCGAATCTGCATCTATTCGATTCGAGGCCCCAACGATGAGGCTACCAAGTTTTCATAGCTCTCATGATCACTTCACATAATTTACCAAAGGGCCATTAGCTACGTTTTACACAAATTCGTTAAAGTCGCTCCGTTATATTTTGAACACATTTATAAATAACATCATAAACTGGTCTGAATCAACAATATTTTTAGATCACTTCGACTTATCCAATGTTGGAAGTCTTTTGCTGCTGATTTTCTTCGATAAATGAAGTTATTGACAAACGATAAAAAGTAAAGCCTAGTAAACGGGTGTTGTTAAAACAACCACTGAAGTTTTTGGAACAAAAGTTAACTTTTAACTTTAAGTTAGGTAACTTAGCCGGCAAAAGCGTCCGTAATTTATACAAATAAGTAAAATTGGAGTGTCTGTTTGTGATATTAAAAAACCCGCTTTTTACTAAATGCATATAGGTATGTATACACAGTACATATACCAAAAATTTAGTTAAAAAAATTTTTGTTTGTCTGTTTGTTCCGTATAATTTCCGGAACGGCTGGACCGATTTTGATGGGACTTTTACTGGCAGGTAGCTGATGATCCAGGGAGTAACTAAGGATATTTTTTTTAGACTAACTTTGTCCCGCGGCGTTACTGGTGGTACGACGATAACCGCGGGTGACACCGCTGGGTTCAGATAGTGTTAAATATAGTGCTAAATAGTATAGCGCCATCTGTATACCCTAGCCAGCCAAAACGTACATAATGTTAAAAAAAAGGCGGCCAAGTGAGAGTCGAACTCGCCCATGAAGGGTTCCGCAGCAGCAAGTAACATAATATAATTTTTATTTTATTACCCGACTACGACAAACCTAAAGGAGGGTTATGATTTTGACAGGCTCCTCCAGGCATAGCTCCTTAACTACTCATTAGAACTGGACAAATGAGGTGTCGTTAGAAGCGTCATGATCGTCTACTGGTTGTAGGCTATATGACGTGTCACTGAATGTAATGCCGTTGAATGCGTCCTCTAGCCGACATAAAGTACTGCATTAAAAAATAAACCTATACTAATATATAAAGCTGAAGAGTTTGTTTGTTTGAACACGCTAATCTCAGGTTAATCGCTGGTCCGATTTGAAAAATTATTTCAGTGTTAGATAGCCCATTTATCGAGGAAGGCTATAGGCTATATAATATATCATCACGCTAAGATCAATAAAAGAGCAGCAACAATGAAAAATGTTTCAAAAACGGGGGAAAATTATCACGCGACGTGCAATAGGAGACGCAAACGAGGTTGCGTGGGTCTGCTAGTTTTAGATAAATATGTCGTGTTTGGTATCATTGGAAAGGGCGTTACTTGTACATTGCTCGTGACTTTGTCCGTATTTATTCGATAAGTGTGGTATTTCTATGGTATGCTTGTTTATTCCCTACTTCTTTCTAAACTACTAGTCAGAATAAGACAAATGAGGTATCGTTAAAAGCGTCTTGATTGTCCACTGCTTATCTATACAAATAAATAAAATTGGAGTGTCTGTTTGTAATATTAAAATAACAGCTTTTTAATCAATGCATATGTATGTATACACGATACATATACCAAAACTGTAGTTAAAAAAATTTTTGTCTGTCTGTCTGTCTGTCTGTCTGTTTGTTCCGGGTAATCTCTGGAACGGCTGGACGGATTTTGACGGGACTTTCACTGGCAGGTAGCTGATGATCCGGGGAGTAACTTAGGCTACTTTTTTTAGACTAACTTTGTCCCGCGGTGTTACTCGCGGTACAACAATAACCGCGGGTAACACCGCGGGGTTCAGCTAGTGGGTTATATGATGTGTCACTAAAGCTGTACTGTGTTAAAAAATTAATTTGAGATAAATATGCCGTGTTTGGTATCATTGGAAAGGGTGTTACTTGTACATTTCAAAAATATATATATTTTTAGCATTTTCTCGTGACTTTGTCCGTATTTATTCGATAACTAGCTGAACCCCACGGTGTTACCCGCGGTTATTGTTGTACCGCGAGTAACGCCACGGGACAAAGTTAGTCTAAAAAAGTAGCCTAAGTTACTCCCTGGATCATCAGCTACCTGCCAGTGAAAGTCCCGTCAAAATCCGTCCAGCCGTTCCAGAGATTACCCGGAACAAACAGACAGACAGACAGACAGACTGATAGACAGACAGACAGACAAACAGACAGACCGACAAAATTTTTTTTAACTACATTTTTGGTATATGTACCGTGTAAACATACATATGCATTTAGTAAAAAGCGGTTATTTTAATATTACAAACAGACACTCCAATTTTATTTATTTGTATAGATTGTGATATTTCTATGGTACCGACCTATTTAAAATATACTTTGCAAAGAAATTAATATTATAGAGGCACCAAAACATTTTTAGTAAAAAAAGTAAAAAGAACACTTTACACTACATGGACTATTGCTTTGGAACTTAGTAATGTACCATAGTTTTTTTTGTGTTTTTATGGAATATATAGGGCAAACGAGCAAACATATCACCTGATGGTAAACGATTACCGCCGCCCATGGACGCCCGCATCACCAGAGGCGTCACAAGTGCGTTGTCGACCTTTGGGGGATGGGGAGAGGGGTCGGGGTATGGGCCTCCAGTATCCTTACTCACTCGGTGAAACACAGCACAAGTGCTATTTCACACCAGTTTTCTGTGAGACTGTGGTATCACTCTGGTCGAGCCGGCCCATTCATACTCATTAATTTCATAGAGCTGTATTTACTCAAGCATACTATGCACAATTTTTAAATGTTACAACTGTGATTTCAATTAACAAAGCAGTTTAAAACACATGTAGACTTTTATCTACATCTATGTTTGTTATCTAGTATATTTTTGTAATTGGCTTATCTACTGTATAAATAAAAATGAAATTCTGTTTGTTGGTGAACACATCGCTTAAGAATTACTTCACCTGTTCAGATAAACACGGTTTTAAATATATATTTTTAATATCTATGGTTTAACCCAACTATGGCAAAGTCAAAAAGGATGGTAACTTTTTTATGACTAATCTAATAACTGATTTTAATGAATGTCAATAGATTCATATCGATGATGACATAAGCCATAATTTCGTTACAAACGCTTTTACATGGTTTCATTGCAATTTTTTAAACTATTTGTTGTTTCATGTCTTCATTAAGGCAAAATTATATTCTTGTGGAAAGATGAACTTTTCTTTATCCATAAAAATACTAAATAAATAAACTACCTATCCCAGTATCAGTCAAATACATATTTGACATTAATAAAAACTAAACAAAGGTGCGTTAGGATTATCTTTGGTATGCCTTCAAGTTGATTAGGCTGTATAATGATGATACCCAAGCCAAGAAAGTGGTCACTCTAAAATATGTTTATTTTTTCTATTGGATTGGAATAAGCTAATTTCTTATGACAGAACTAGATTAGTATGACTAATTTTACATCTTTGAAGTACTAAAAATAAATTTAATTATTTCTGTAAGTCCACTAAGCCCAGGTTAGAGGCAGACCTGTGGAAATAAGAATTATGAAACATAATCTAATTCAAGACATTGTGTGTTACTACTGTTTTTTGTGTCTGTATATTTGTGTCAATTCTCATCAACAACTTTTAACCACTACTGTACATTTTATGCTTCTCCTTCAAAATAATGTTTTGGCAAACCAAATACTACTTCACTTATTTCTACAAGTCCAATTTCTCGAAAGATATCTGTGTTCTGATCTGTCTAAGTGGAAAGTCACTAATCCCAACACTTATTAGCTATCCTAAGTGCATAAGTAAATAAGAACATTATAGAGTTTTAATTTATGTGCAATGATATTCTTTGTAGTAGTTTTTAAGACAGGCCATAGATTAACGCTAAACTACAAAATTTGATAATGAAATGCTTAACCTTAGAATTGACTTACCTGAGACATGTTGTGCAAAGCCATGTGATGCTGAATCACAGCCTCCGTTAGCCATTCCAATCTGCCTGTCTCAGCCAAAGTATTTCCATCAATGATCTGACCACCATCCAACATCTGCTTAGGAAAAGTCAACAGGTTCTTTAAATATTCCACAGTGTGCCGTTCCCTGTCATGATTCCCATACTCTGCCTGCCTACTGTATGATGCAAGTACAACTGCCTGCTGACAATCACAAATGATCCTGCCTTCTAACAAGTCATTTTTTAGCTGCAGGAAATAGTGGTACCTGGTGACTTCATCAGTAATCAGACTAGTACCAGAAATCACGTAGTACATCACTCGGAGGTACAACTGGTGTGATGACGCGTACTTCTCCAGTTGCCGCTTTAACGGCCGCTCCAGTTGTACCCATCGCGGTTGTTGACTCCGGTTTATATACCGAAGACCGAAGAACTCCGGCTGGTTGATTGCTTGTCTCTGACACACATTATCGAGGCATTCTTGTCCTGTGCTGTCCACAGACAGTGTACAGTCTGCAACACCACCATCTAACAGCTCAACACTTATCACAAATAAACTCTTTGACGCTACATTGTATTGCCGCGTTTTCTTCAATTTAAGCTTGAAAGGCATCTTCCTAACCTACCCGCCGCCGATTGGCAACAACATCACATAGGAAACAAACGTTACGTTACGTTTATGGCGAAGGAATGTAGGAAACGAAGCATCCGTTACGCGCACCACATATTTATTGATATTTCACATGGAATTCGCGACGTAATCGCAGTCCCTTGAACTAATTAATGTTACGGTAGCGATGACGTAGGTGTATCGGTAGAAGGTAATAAAACTTGTCGAGTAAACACATAAGTATTGTGATTAATAGAAATTCACGTTAACAACATTGAAGCCATCGCGTGAGTGACAACTATAATGACATTTACCGTTTGGTGTTGCTACACTTGATTTGCAAAAAATACTACTTCCAGTTTTGAACATTCTCTAAAACAGAATATTCACCCCATATATAGATCTACACGACCTTGGTTGGACAACGCTGATCTCATGTATTTAGCTTTCAATGGTTTATAAATAGACATCTTCTTTCCATTTCACGTTGAAATGGATTTATATTATTCAACAGATTTATATAAAGTAAGTATCAAGGAAAAGAAACCTATGGAATGCGGCATAGAAAGGAATCCATGAAAAACATGACTTGCTTCTGTTCTTCTTCTTTTTTGGATGAAATGGCAACCAGCCGGATCTCTCGGGTCAGCTATTTCTGCCAATGTCAAGTGTATTATAGTGTTCAAATTATAAGATAGAGTTCGTGTTTATAAACTGTCAGTTTACGGAGTTTGAAGGGATTATTTGAGACTAGCTGTGCCCCACGGTTGTTGTGCATTCACAAATACAACCGCAGGTAACACCGCGGAGTGAAGTTAGTCTAAAATAAAAGTAGTCTAATTTACTCCTTATATCATTGGCCATCTCTGGCATCTGGTACTGAATCTCGTCAAAATCGGTTCAGCTGTCAGCGAATAACCGAAACGCACGGAACAGAGACAATAAAATTTAAAAATTGAATTGTGGTGTAAGTACCGTATACACTTTCATATGCATGTATTGAAAACCTGTAAACTTGAAATTACAAACAGATACTTCAATAAAAAAATGTGCAGATGTTAATTTGAGTTTTATATGGTCGCATAATTCGGCAACAATTGGTCAGGTTCTATCATTTTTAACCGACTTCAAAAAAAGGAGGCGGTTTCTCAATTCGACCGTATATATATATATTTTTTATGTGTGTTCGGGGATAACTCGTCATTTATGAACCGATTTTGATGATTCTTTTTTTAATGGAAAGGAGATGTCCCAACGGTGGTACCATGAAAATGACATTAACATTTGATGATGGCATCCAGGAGAAATCGAGTCGAACCTTGGAGTCACTTTATTTTTGTTAAAATTGTACTTGTCAATTTGCGAAGTAGTTTATAAAAAAATCACATAACTTAAAACTTTAAAAAATTGACAAATAATACTTATGAACACATTAGAATTAAAGTTTTTATTCAAAGAAGGCAGAAAGTACGGCAACTAGTTTCTTTTGATATCTATCTATACTAATATATAAAGCTGAAGAGTTTGTTTGTTTGTTTGAACACGCTAATCTCAGGAACCGCTGGTCCGATTTGAAAATTTCTTTCAGTGTTAGATAGCCCATTTATTGAGGAAGGCTATAGGCTATATATCATCACACTAGGACCAATAGGAGCGGAGCACCAATGAAAAATGTTTCAAAAACGGGGGAAAATTATCACGCTACGGGCAATAGAAGACGCAAACGAGGTTGCGTGGGCCGGCTAGTATTACATAACATAATTGTGTTCAGAAAATCAATCACAATCAATACTGCCATGGCACTGGTTTCTTTTTAAATACAAACATGTTAACAGGAAACAGGAAAACTACAAATTAAATATTTAAAAAACTATAATTTATAATCTAAAAAATACTTCTGTACAACACATGATTTTAACATTGTAAAAAACCCATAACCATTAATTTTGGTGGCAGCCTCAAGCCGCGGACCGCTGCGCTTGTGGTTTACTAGTTTCTCCTCGTTTTACCCACTCTCGGGGCTGCTTCAGGACGGCCATGAGTTGTTCCTCAGGAGAATTTTTCTTGGGCTCGTTCATGTATTCCCATTTCTGTAAAAGCATTAATAAAAATTTTGTATTTTGGTGGTAGGTTTCGTTAGGTGGTGGTATTTGGGTGGTAGTTTTTTTTTATATAACATTGGTTTAAAATTACTTTTTTTGTGGTATAGGTAGGCAAACGAGTCAATGGGTACGTGGTAAGCGACTTTTATTACTCATAGGCACATGACTGCAGTCATAAAAGCGTTCTTGCTTATAGAAGTAGTGGACTAGAACTTGTATACCGATCGAATAAATACTTCGCCAATATAACGACTAACAGAGATACTCGAGTTAGGCGAGAGTTTCGAGAAAGAAAGTGTTCTGATCCCTGCTGAGACTTCCGATTAACATACCTATAGGCCCAGGGCTTTTTTGTGGGAGCACGTGGGGCTATACAGTGCCCCCAGAGCAAAATTCAGAAAATATCGAAGAATTGCCATTAAAACCGAAAGCAATTAAAGAAATGCATTAAAAATTTCGAAGATCTAACAACTTCTATTGCAACTATAAGTTATTCGATGAATGTAAACAAAAAAAATGATTCTGAAATATAAAAAAACAGGAAGTTACATTTCCATTCTAATTGACGAGTCAATATGATTCCATAAAGAGTTTTCTTTTAGTGAAAATAGTTTCATCGCAATCTATTGTCAACTTCAACGTTCCACCGCTTAATATAACTCTGACTCTTTAACGTATGTAGGTGGTTATTAAAAACCATAATTCTGCTAAGGATCAAAATAAAGAGGGCTTGCTTATAACTATATATTATTTCCAAATACGTACGTATTACAGGTAATCCACACACAGACACATCATCGGTCCTGAGTGGGAATCGAAACTACGACCTCTGTATTACCCAGCAGGACCATTATCACTAGACTGACAGACCTGACATACGATTCGTATTCACATCACTAAGAGGTAGTGAAAACCTCATTCCTAAGGAGAGGTCTATGTCCAACAGTGGACTTTCAAAGGCTACCGTTGATATACATTGATACTCACAGCATTAAGTGGTAGTGACATAAGGATAGACTCGTATCTAGCTTGTGGAGTGTGGAGTCCGAATTTGGTCCCTCTATCGTACATGAGATTAAATTCCACGTATCGTCCACGACGCAACAGTTGCCACTGCCGCTCGTAGTATCCGTACGCATCGTCTTTGTGTTTTTGCACTGAAAAAAGCAAACAATTTATAAATATTTCACTAGCTCTTTTCTTGTTTTTAGGACCTACAGTAATAGGCACTACTGTAGTAAAGATAATCAGAAAACTAGGAAAAGACATGTTTCAGGCTTCCAGCACAAATGGGCTGTGTTCGAGCGAAGTAATACTAGGACCCATTAAAAAAAAACGGTGCTAAGCAATACTTTCATTGCTTTTTTACCGAATAAATAAGGTTACCGAAGCCTAAAATCCCTTATTACCGATGCTGAGGGGGGCTCAGAACCGGGCTGTATTCACCTACGATCAGGTGATATAACTACGCGTTTGCACTTATGTGTTAGAATCAAAATAAATTTGTTATAATGTTTAGTAGTAGTAGTTAGTAGTACCTGGGTTAAAAAGTGTAAATAATTACTATAACCTATTAAGTCATGGGATACTTACCAATAGGTATATAGCTAGGTATCACGGCCTCGGCGCATGAGGTGACAAAGTCAAAAGCGGATTTTTGGTCGGGTGAGTCCACGTCATCAAAGAAGATGCCGCCAATGCCTCGACATTCACCACGATGAGGAATGTGGAAGTAATCATCACACCATTTTTTGAATCTGGAACAATAATACAACATTAATGTTGTGATGTTGAAAATAGTTAGGAATGTGTTAGTGTTGCCAATAAAAAAATAGTAGCTTTAGTAGCTTTCAATATTCTTGAAATTGCTTAGACTTAGAGCATACAATATATGGAGGGAGCGCGAGAGTGATTAGTTGGTGTGATTTGGTGGGAAATACCCCCTTCCAATCACGGACACTGTGTGAGACTCTCTACTCCGATCACGCGTTCCGTCCGCTCGCTCGTCGCTCTTTCCATAAATTGTATGCTATAAGTGAAATTGTGAAGTAGTTTCATCAAAACTAATAATATAAAGCTAAAGAGTATGTTATCCAAGCTATATATATAACTGCTTTGATAAATAGGATAGCAAGCGAATAGGCTACAAAAACACACTGCGACCAATAAGAGCTGATCATCAGCAGGAATATTTATAGATTTTGAAAAACGCAAACGAAATTCTGCTAGTAGAAGATACAAGAATGTAGTCCGAATGATTGATTAACTTTGCTGAAAGCTTACCTTACATAATAAGTTTCGTCGTGTTGGTCGCAGGCATTCTTCAGAGTCGTGTGGAATAACTGAGCATCTTCTTCATTCAAATAGTATGGAGTCAAATCAGTGCCACCACCGAACCACCATTGCACACCTGGAATTAACAACCTCTTTTACCACAGTTAACAGTGTTACCTTAAAAGTATTAAAACTTATTATATAACTATCTAGGATGGCTTAACATACGCGATAAAAACAAAAGGGATAAATAAGGTATAGGAATGATTTTTAATATATCATTATTAAAGTTTGGACAACAAAATGGGTTGTTTCGGGGTGCATTGTAGGAGTTTGCTTTTATAAATTCAAAAATATATTAAACAACTTAATAAATATTTTGTAGACGGGAACAATTTTAGGAAATTTTAAAAAAGGGTTTTATACCCAAAGGGTAAAAAGGGGACCCTATTAGTGAGACTTGGCTAGCCGTTTGTCTGTCCACCCGTCTGTCGGTCTGTCTGTGCGTCCATCAGTCTGTCTGTCACCAGGCTGTATCTTACAAACCACGATAGATAGACAGTTGAAATTTTCAGAGATAATGTACTTTTGTTGCTATAACAACAAATACTAAAAACAAAATAAAGTAAATATTTAAGGGGGTTCCCATACAACACAGGTGTTTTTTGGCCTTTTTTGCTCCATATTAATAACTTGAACAGATAGACTCTTAAAATATTTACTGTTCTAATGATGTATGTATTTAGAATGGTACGGATTCCTTCGTGAAAAGTCCGACTCGCACTTTTCTGTTTTTTTTTTGCATTAGTCCAAAAATAATCTACAGAAAGAGGAATATAGCTACGTTTTACAATGTTATATTATCTGGAGAACTCACCATCCTTGTCTTTAACTTCGAAGTACCTGTAGTTGAAATGTATAGTGGGCACCATGGGGTTGCGAGGGTGGATGACCGCACTGACTCCGGCCGCGAAGAACGGTAGCTCGGCATTTTGTAGGTTCTTGCCTCTACAGACAAACACAAAAATATCGTGAGTACTGTAGTGTTACAGGGTTGGTTGAGATTCGATTTCTAATGAAAATGATTTTATAGAACTACAATAATATTTATTGTAATTTTAACAATATTCAAGTATTAACGTATGACCTATGTATGATGACGTTCATTAGTTTATGTATTTACTAATGCATTTAAAGATATAATAGTACGAATTTACTTGAAACACAATTTTCATCCATCGAACTCAGGCAGTTTGTTAGAATAGTCCTCTGATCAATCAGGCTTCACAGAAATTATCATTACATACGGAAACTTAGAATGTGACTTATCAGGGTTTCATTTTATTTATGAAATAGGGGCAAACGTGCAGACGTATCGCCTAATGGTAAGGGATTACCGCCGCCCATTTCTATAACCGGACACCCGCAACACCAGAGGCGTCACAAGTGCGTGGCCGGCATTTTAAGGAGTACGCTCTGTTCTTGAAGGTTTGAAGGTCGTATTGTTTCGGGAATACCGCCGGCGACAGTTTTGTTATGCGAGTCAGAAAGGTCCTGCAAAAGCACATAGTTGGGGACTGTCTACATCTAGATGATGGGGATGACACTTCTGCTGCGTAGGACGATGGTTACGCGACAGAAGTCCGAACAATTCCTCGGAGCACACCCCGTGGTACATGGGTGCTTGATCTATCTTACTACTTCAACTGGAACTCTACCATTATGTGATCACAATCACGAGAGTGATTAGGGTCATTCAAAATATATAATAAATAGCAAATTAGGTTCCCCCAAATTAGGTACTTCCCTAGTTCCTTCCAGAATGACAGAAAACCAGGATTAGGATTTTTTTTATTGTTTTCCGAGAGATTGAGAACTTGAGACCGACACCCGTCAGCTTGCGATGTTAGTGACTTACCTTTAGGTAATACTCTAGTTCTCTTACCATAAGTGACCCCAATAAAATGCTTTGTACCGAGATATGTATTGGAATACCTGTGTGACGGGTCACTGATTAAAGTTTATTGCATTCTGCATTTAATCAAATTGCAAAACAAAATTTCGGAATATTTAATCGAAATTGGAACGCACTGAACTCTTCGCCAACTCAACGCCGAAAGCGGTCAACTTGACATCGAATTGATGTGGAATAAACACACATAATCCGCAGGGCCTTTTTATTAGGGTTCAGTAGCTCACGTCTCAGAGCCCTTATAGTTTCGCCATGTCCGTCCGTCGGTCTTATAGTAAAATCTATTTAATTGTGGGCCTCGGTGGCGCAGTGAGAGCTTATGCGAGTGCTGAGATCTCGGGTTCGATTCCCGGGTCGATCCAATTATTTATATGATCTGCAATAACTTGGGACTAGATGGCGTTATGTGTAAGATGTCTGAAATATTTACTTATCTATACTAATATATAAAGCTGAAGTGTTTGTTTGTTTGAACACGCTAATCTCAGGAAACGCTGGTCCGATTTGAAAAATTCTTTCAGTGTTGGATAGTACATTTATCGAGGAAGGCTATAGGCTATATATCATCACGCTCGGACCAATAGGAGCGGAGCAACAATGAAAAACGTTTCGAAAACGGGAAAATTATCACGCTACGGGCAATGTGAGACGCAAACGAGGTTGCGTGGGTCGGCTAGTATTTAATAATTAAGTAGATTTTGTTTGAGGGATCATTAGACAGGTTTTTTAAAAACATGAGAGGTTGATAAGTTGACTTTTTGATTTAGGTATTCGTTTATGTTGCAAACGAATACCTAAATCAAAAAGTCGACTTCAACTTTATAGAGCACTAGCCGACTCACGCAACCCCGTTTGCGTCTTCTATTGCCCGTAGTGTGATAATTTTCTCCCGTTTTCGAAACATTTTTAATTGGTGCTCCGCTCCTAGTGGTCCTAGCGTGATGATATATAGCCTTTAGCCTGCCTCGATAAATGTACTATCCAACACTGAAAGAATTTTTCAAATCGGACCAGTAGTTCCTGAGATTAGCGTGTTCAGTACATAAATTGTAAAGGTACAGGGACAACCGCGGGTAACACCGCGGAGATCAGCTAGTAATGTACTTATGACGTGACACTTTCCAAACGATGACATCACTACATTTAAAAAAAAATTGTAGCATTTAGATTACGTTACTACATTTACAATCTAATCAGTTAAAATCTGACACACATTGGAAACATTTACTGATTACACTAATAAACTTTTCAATTGTGGTTTTATTGAATGATATATTACCTATGCAAACTGAAGGTACCATACCTAATAAGAAATGACATAAAAAAATGTTGCAACCTTCTGCGGTAGATAGATAGACCAATGGTGAAGGTGTGTTTAACTCTGCCAGTCCCATTTGGAACATTAAAAATGTTAAATACATTTCAATGGTAAATAGATTTGTGGTGACTCCCACATACAGTGCAACAGACACATACTACAATGTTATCTACCGAAGATACGTCGAACTATGGAGTAATGAAGGGAACGAAGAAACTACAAATCCTGAATCGCGCAACAGAAATTCTCGGGACGATCATCATATTTATATAACATCTCAACTTCAACCGTTGGGCCTCCAGGCATGAGCACCTCGCCTGGTCGGAGTGATAGTCCCTTTGTAATGGAGGTACATGGTACCATGATGATGATATGATGCGTATGCGACTGCGGGTCTTGAGGTCTCGGGTTCGATTCCTGGGTCGGATCAAATGTTTCTACGTTCTGCAAATATTTGTTTCGGAGTTTGGGTGTTTTCTATCTATAACATGTATGTATTTACAAAAAAAAAGTATATAAGTATTTATATCAGTTGTCTAGTACCCATAAAACAAGTTCTGCTTAGTTTGGGATTAGATGGCGTTGTGTGTAAGATGTCCGAAATATTTATTAATTATTATTAGTATTTATGTTGACCATGGATCTTATATCGGATTGGATATATGTTGGTTTTCTATGCGAGGGTAGTATGGTCGAGCCGGCCCGTTTGTGCTGAAATCAGCATGGCTCTACTAATGCTTTTGCTAACACGGCATAATAATATATAGCCACTTCGATCTGCGTGTGCTCCATAACCATAGCACTCCAAACCTTTTTCCTCAATTAGTTTGGGGTCAGCTTTCAATCTGACACGGTACCTGTAGGAATTGGATAAGATTGCTTAAATCTGTAATGTACTAACCTAATGTCTGTCTGGCTTCCCTTTCTTTTACGCATACGGCAGTCAGCGGTAAGCAGGCTCCTCCTCTCTCTTTTACCCAAAGCGCTAGACGCTTCCCGTGTGCGTCACGAGACGCACACGTTTTCTTTTGTTACGAGAAATAAATAAATAATAATAAATATTTCGGACATCTAACACACAACGCCATCTAGTCCCAAACTAAGCAGAGCTTGTATTATGGGTACTAGACAACTGATATAAATACTTATATAATTTTTTTTTTGTAAATACATACATATTATACATAGAAAACACCCAAACTCCGAAACAAATATTTGCAGATCATACAAACATTTGATCCGACCCGGGAATCGAACCCGAGACCTCAAGAACAGCAGTCGCGTACGCTACCACTGCGCTACCGAGGCAGTTCATGATCATTTGATTGACACAAACATACCTGCTTCTCATTTGTTGAACCGCAGCTGGTGGCAGTGTTCCAGACACTACGGAAATATTGACTCCTGCCTTCTCAAAAACCCGTCCATCTTGCAGAACGCAAGTGATTCCACCGCCTCCTGTTGGACGCGTCCAACGGTCTACCTTGAACTTCGCATCCTGGAAGAATGGAATCACTACAGTCGTGTCAGAAATACGTATTTAGTAAAGACCAATTGCCATGCCAACCTTAAAAAATATCGTAAGATATCATAAGGTTGCGGATGGGAGTGTGCAATGCAAAGAGACGGCTTAATTGTCTGAAGTCATGTAGTAATTTGATTTTTAAAATTATGAAGGCCACTTAGTTGTATTCAAGAGTAGTTCTGAGCTGGAGACCAAGGTTTGAAGTAAACAGCTGAATATAATACACAGCTGCCACATGATTTCACTTTTGTAAACATCTTTAAACTTTTGTTACTCATACATATCATCATTTTGGTATGGAAATGAAATAAAAAAAAACTAGTAGTGTATGTATCAATTCTGTCACTTCAATTAGTAACACATTCATTCATTCATTCAATGATTGTACTATTTGTGAATGAATGAGAAGGAAGCATTATGTCATCTCTATCAGTTCAGTCAACTATGAGCGACGGAGGTGAGCGGGCACTTGCATCTTAGAGCCGACAATGTATAAGGATATACTACACTTATAGCACTAGCCCTAGATGACAAGATGATGTTGATGATTGTGATTATGATGACTATGATGTGGCAAAGTTAAATGTCTATTTTAAGTTGCGTTATAGATTAATGTAACTTAAACAAGAAAATTGTATTAACAACTAGTATTATATTTGACCACAAATTTACAGTATTGTGAGACTTAAAAAAAAGAAAATGGTATATTATGAGTCATACCGGAGAAATAATGAATTCATCATTTTCAAAATCATATTCATGTGGTGTTTTGTCATCGTCCCAGGCCTACAAGAGAATATTTTATACATAAATTGCAAAATAAACATGAAAAAAAATATAAACACAAGGTCAGAAGTCGTCATTATTCTTGTGTTAGTAGTGGGACTATAAAATTATTTTTACATGTATGGTATAAAATGTGTTTCAGCACTAACAGAACTATCATTTTTTTAAGTTATCAAAATTAAAATCAATTTTGCAAAATCACATTAAAAGAATAATTATTTTCATAGGAATTAATCTCAGTCAGCCTGTAACCTCGTCCAATACAATCTGGTCGAAACATCAGGCAAAAAGTGATTGCGTTAATTCCGGTGAAAATTAATATTACGTCATGAAATGTGAAAGTTTAAATTAAAAGTTAGCACACTATAAGAATTTTCTAATACGATTCTAAAAAAAATCATAGATGCAAATAAGAATCTTATTAGAAAAAAATAACATGAAAATTCTGTCATGGTCACCAAGAAGTTACATGACAGCTTCTGTCAAACACATGTTTAGCAACTTTGTTGGAAAAACCCTCACTTACCTCATCCTCTTCTTTTTCCAGAGCTCTACAGAACTCTGCCTGTATCCTCATTATGAGCAGTTCCATTTGTGCTTTCATATCATTCTGGTTCTTCTCCAGTTCATCTAATGGTGTGATGGGCGCTGCCATATAATCTTTGGCCTGTATTACCTCCTTCATCTCTACTCTGTTGTTTTTAAAGTGGCTGTATGCCATATAGCCTGTAGCTATTGCTGTTGCACAATATACCCTGCAACATTGCGATGCGATCTTTAGAACAAGTTGTTTTTAAAGTCTGTTTACATACATACTATATTCATGTTTCCAAGGAAAGATAAGTGTATTTAATGTGTTCATTAAAACGGTACGTACATATCGAGTATACATAACAAATATCAGTGACTAATGAGAATAAATCTTGAGAACAATTTTTTCTTATTTACATTTTCGATTACTGAATGTTGTTGACATGTTAGCCGCTTTCCCTTCTACTACACTACATGTATGGTGAATTCCGGGTACTTACAGAGTATTTTCTCCAGTTATAAACTATTTTATCATTTATAGCAGACGTTGAACCTATTTAAGCCAACCTCTTTACACATATTGTGAAAATATTATCATTGTTTACAGTAAAACCACTTCAAAAGTAAGCTTACCTAAACGGTCGGTTTCTAATTTTCTTGTAGCTTCCAACATAACTCATTGTCTTTAAATTTCTCACTATTATTTTATAAGGCATTTTCTCTAACTTTAATCCCAATAAATTATAGATTTGATTTCACTTCTGTACGTATTTTGATGGGACAGGACAATGGCACCGGGTTTGACAATATTGACATTTGATGTGAAATGTCACGCGATGTTATCATCTTGCGCGCCACCCTGCGGTGGTATACGGAACTATTTGGTTATCAGCTGTGAAATTTTTCTTCCGCAAGACGCGCCTTCATGCGCAATATGTGTTCATCTCTTTTCCGAACGGGGCCGGGCGCATCGATCGGCCGCGTCGCACTCTTTCCGGCCAGTCCGAGGCGGCCTCGTTGACAGCGTGTCGCCAGTGCGCGTGTGTAACCGCTGTCCCAGCTATCGATCCGTCAGAGGAGCCGCATTGCTGTACATTCCGGAGGCGGTGCCTCGCCTAGTTTTCGTCGATCGTCAGCGTGACGGGCGCGTGGCGGCGTCGGCGGCGGCCCCGGGTGGCCTGCGCAGTAGCGGCGACGTGTAGCGCGGGAGCGACCGACCTTCCTTCCGCCAAAACCGGCTCGCTGTCCGCGGCGGACGGCTGTGATGTAGCCGCGGCCGGCGCGAGCGGCCTTCGGACAAAGGACCCGCTACTAGTTTATTCGCGATGAAGAAGTTCACGTTCAAGGGGGTGCTCGACGGGTTCCGCAGTTCGGTGCAGGCGGCGCCGCGCGGAACCGAGCAGGAGATTCAGGAGACTCTGCGCCCTGATCATTTCCAAATCAAAAAGGTGAGTGGTTTTATCGCGCGGTGCGGCCCAAGGTCCCGCAGATAATGGCGATGAGCGGCACGCGAGCAGCGGTGCTCTGCGGGGATCCGGGGAGAGGGGCGACCACGCTCTAGTGCCGGTGGCGTATTTATAAAGCAACTCTGCAACTTAGCCAAGTGAGCGACGGCCGACGAGTCTCGCATGCAGCCTCTGTTGTGTAAACTGTACACATGTCGCACGCTGACGACACCCATGGCCTGCGGTGTGCATAACAAAACAATCAAAACATATCGCCGCACGACGCTGCATCCACTTTGTTGATGTTTCTGTATCGCGGTGCGTTCCGATCGTAGTTTAGTGTAAAGCCTTTCATGCCTTCGAAAATGAATGTATGTAGTTCGTGATTGACGTTATTTCGCTTACGTCAGTGCAACCTTGACCATATAATCTGTTAGCATTACTTGTAACGTAATCTGCTTATTCAGCCTATGTGTCTTGAACCTTGAAACACCATTAGTGGTTTTTTTAATAATACGCATGTACTGTCTAGGCTGATATTATTTTAGTCAGATTACTGTACAGTGAAGCACCTGTAGGCGTCATAATAGCGATCATAATATTGAACTGATAACAGATAAGATAAAGGCTGCACACAATATCTTTGCCCCATGTATCCGTTGTTTTTTTTAATGAAATTCAGGTGAAAATTCTTGATAGTAATATGCAGTACGTGTTTAATGGTTGTAAAATGAATAAGTTGCTTGTTTTTACAGATGATATTGTGATTGTAGGATCACAAGTAGGTATTTCAATAAGCACTACTAACTGCACACTCTTAGAGACTGCAACAAAAAATAAATGTCTATTTTATCAATATCGCATTGTTTGATGGTAATGTTATGTTAATGGTATTTGTGGTTAGACCATAATGACAATTGAGATTTCCCCTAGGTAGGTACTGACGCATCATGATCCAATAAATCACATTTATTGAAAACATTGTAATGTACTTTTATATTTTTGTAACACCAGGTTATTGAAACCATTAGGTACCTACTGTTATAAAAGGTATGAAAATTTAAATATTTGACACAAAAATGTATGGTCTATTTCTAAATATGTTAAGAAGGTAACTTTTGTCATGTCCTAAGACAATATATTTCATAAATGCACTATAATGCATTTCCTGCAAGGTAATATTTACTTGGATATTTTTTCTATCTAAAACGAAAGGAAAAGGATTAAGAGATGACATTAGCTGCACACTAAACTTAATACTGTAATGGTCCTTTGAGATAATTTGTAGGTACATCGTACATCAAGATTATTATGCAGTATGAAAGCGAGTTACGTATTTTGTAACTGGTTGGAATTTCTGTGCAGATATGAAGAGGATATTACATATAATGTTATGGAAACCGTTATTAAATATAGTATCTAGAATGCAAAAATATGACTTCTCATTTAACATACTCCAAAAGATCAACAGCCTATAAAAGTAAACTGTTGGACATAAGCCTCTCTTCAGACAGGAGGTTTTAGTTCACTATACCACGGTGATTAGATGGGTTAGTGTAGGATTCGTGGCAAGTTTTTCCTTCCCTTTGTAGTGTCTTTAAGTGACCTTTGACCTCTAAGTCGACACCCATGGGATGAGTAGGGACGGTTACATTTCGTATTTTCAATCTACCACCACAAGTATCTACTTTTTTTTCTAAAATTTGGCTACAAGTGTCAAGGTCCGACCCTTATTTTACCAGTACATTTAAAACAAAACAGCTTTAAGTCGTTTTCTGTAGAGCAATTCTATTTTCTCCGAACTTTTTGTCATTGTAAAAAGTTTTTAACGTACCAACCATCTGGTTGCTCGCTCGTGCGACTTTAGCCTGCAAGTAAATACAAAACTCCTAAATAGTAAATTACGTTACCGTAAGAAATGGAATACTAACATTTATTATTATCGTTTTCGGTTGAAAATTTTGAGTGCCAACAGTGGAAAGCTCTTAAAACTTTCAACTAACTTTTATTTCTTTGAATTGGTGAGCGCTAATTTAAGATGGTTAAATCTAAAGTGGGCAAGCTCATTTCTCAGTCACTGTTTCCAAGACGCTTTGTCTCTTACTTGAATTAGTTCGCAAATTGCTCGGGGCGTGAACATATTTAGATTAGTAAAGTAAGTGGGTGTACTCTTGTTTTTAATTGAAATTTTCTCGGTTTTCCTTGTTTATGGTTAGAAAGGCTGTCTATGTATTATTATTCTAGGTAAGGTTGTTTATATTTTGTCTTTGTCCCTAGCGTTTGTAGTCACGCGACGGGCACTCACGGGCCTAAGCTTAGATTCCACATTTGTTAACTTGATTGTTCCTCTAGTGACGGATAAAGAACATGTGTGTCAACAACCCTATGGAACCTATGTAATAAATGAATGTGGGTGTCAGACCAGACTGAGAGCTGGCAAACAACTCGAGACAACAAGCCTGCAAAGAGAACGAAAGCAGGACACCAATACCAATTCGTAGCGCCAGCGTAGTATTTAGCTATAGTAGGCCAAAATATCCATGCTTATGAGAGGCTTACGTCCAGCCGTAGACAAGTAAACTCTTTTGCCCCAATCTGTTTATCTTACCTTTTCTTTTTTTTCTGTGCGGAAATCCTCTCGGATACCACCTAATAGTGAATGTCGGACTCGAATCGACTAAAATCGCACACCGCCTCGAGTATTAGAAGCCGGGGAACCCCGACGTACCTCAGGCCATCTACGGTTTGTAGATCTTCCCTCCTCCGTTTTCTTACCCTAATTTACTTTGTTCCATCTGGAACAAAAGGCACGAACTAAACGTAACCAAATACAATTGTCAAAACGAAAAGAACATACGATGATGACAATACATGTATCAGCTCTTTAAAATAATAGTCATTCCATTAAGATTTTAAGACAGACTTTAAGAACAACGTCACTTCAATATTTATCGTATCGGTTTATGAGAAGATAAAAAATTATCAATTTATTACGTAGTACCTATGACTTATAAAACTTTTATTTCGCAACTCTTCCTTGTTCCACATTGATGAGAGATGAAGAACAAAAGTAAAGCGTAAAAAATCTTTAAAACCTGCCAAAATTTGAGTTCAATGATTGTAGAACTTAAGTTTTTGAAGCATATACAGATCAACTTGACATTTTATATATTTAGATTAAAAAGAAAACAATATCACCAGCACTTACGAACCCGTTGATACTCGTTAGACGCTATGATGCAATCAAATATGACTTCACCGACGGACATCCACAAACCAACCGTGAATCACAACACAATTTATTGCTAAAAAATATGAGAACGGGTTTCAAACGATAAATATTATTAAAGTCTTTGACCTAGTAGATAAATATACCAATAGAACAAAACCATTCTATAACTAACCATAAACTATATGTTATTGGCCATTGGTTATAGGAATAACGAGGTTTTCTTTGACCGTTAAATTACTAATTTAGCTAATCACATTATTTCTTATTTATTTTGTCTAATCACATTATTTCCTATTTATTTTGTCGTGTTCCTTAATATTATTGACTATTTTATGTTATTTTATCTCAAATAGGTATGTTATACTTACAAAGTTATAGATATTTGTACAAATAAACTCCTCATAAATAGAAGCAAGCAATGGTCGCCATCTAACTGAGCCTAGTTTCTGTTGCATTGTGTAATAAGTGCATCGATACGAAGCAATATGTAGTAAATATAGTCAGATAACAGGTTTCCGTATATCGCGGTTTATCTATAGGCTGCGTGGCGTTGATATCATAGTTTGAATTTAACCCATAATAAATAGTTTGTAGGAACCAACAACAAAATTATAAAGTCAAATGAATTTTGACGAGAGTTATTGCTTGACAATGTTTTAGGCGTGTACAAGTCGTAAAAAGTTATATTTTAGAACCGAATTAAACAATGTAATGTTGTTAGTTACATATTTTATTGTTACATTCATGGCGTTACATAGTAATAGAATTCAAACATATAATTCACATTTGGGACAACTATGAAAGTTTTGTTTAGAAAGAGAACTCAGAATAGTGGATCACACAAAGTGCCCCACGGTGGGGATGGAATTGACAACACTCAACGCAATAAAGCAGTAGGAATCGGCGATGCGATTCTTAAAACGCCAAATTACTATTACTATGTATCACTTATGTTAAAAACAACAACTGTCAAAAAACTAATTTCCACAAAAATAATAAAACAAAAACAATCAGGTAGAATAGACACCTAGTTACCTAATATATTAAGTTATTATTGCATAATCGCTTCTTCTTGTAGAAAGATATATTCCTTGCAAGGCCGTAACTAGTGATGGTCTACCTAAATTTATAATACTAAGTATATATATTACAGCAATAATTACTCATTAATACGAGTATTTTCATGTGCAGAGTGACGTGGCATACATCTAATGTCTACCCGTTATCTTCGCGTGCGCGCCCAAGATAAGTAATTACTCAGGGAATTGGATTTGCCCATTGTGATCTCGGACTTGTGTTAGTGATTCATTTAATTAAAAGCAGACGAACAGACCGTGTTACTTTCGGGTCTGCGTCGTCATCATCTTATTCGCTTTGATTATAATTATATATTCTATTAGGTGAACCCGCCAGACTTACTAAGTCCCGTTAGTTTATTTTTATTCAAGTCTAATGTGCATACAGTTTTTTTAAAGTAACATAAACTAATATTATGAAGCTGAAGATTGTTGTATTCAATCCAAAATGAGTAGTTCCTCAGATTAGCGCGTTCAATCAACCAAACAAATTCTTTAGCTTTATAATATTAGAATAGATTTATTCTAATTTTTCTACCACGCCAGATCTTGCTACCTACTCTTGCTAATGAGCTGCTAAGTATGCTGTGCTGCAGCTGAACATTCGCGATAGGAAGCCAGCTAGTTAAGTTACGCAATGTAAATTTGTAGTTAGCAGTAATGTGCTAACTACATATTAAATTTAATAATTTGATTTTACTACGGAAATCAGGATAGTCTAACTTGTTTTGAGCTATTTTAAAATCAAGGCAGATATCTGCTACCTTTCTACGGAAGCTAATAGGAGGTAAGCTTAACATATCTTAATGAAACATACAAAATTGCATTCCAAATACTTTTAGGACTGTCTCTAATGCTTTTCTTCATAAAGAGCAACAAAAACTATGGAAAACCGATGACAGTACTAAGTAATAAACGTGTTAATAATTTATATTTAAATATACACGTACACAAAATATAAAATAGGAACTGAAAACGCTGTCGCTGTTCTTTAAACTGCATATTGGAATTCACTTTATATTTATTACCTAATTTAACGTTTAATACACAGTAATGACTACAAACAGTCTTTATAAAACAATTTGCGAGGCGCAACGAGGATTTTAAATTTCAAAAGCGCATTAAAATCTACTCAGCGCTCTCAACTTTTCATTAATATTCTGATCGCCTTCACCTTTGAAATTTAGTGATAAAAAAATTTGAATTAGAGTTCTGTCTACCAAAACTCGCAGATTTATTGTCATTGTCATTCATATGTCAGATGAAGAAAAAAGGGCGGCCATAATGCTAAATGCAATTTATTCCAGGCAACCCTAAAGTTTTGATTTGTAAAGATGCATCGATAACCAAAGGTTGGGCCTTTCTTTACTTTACCATTTTCAGTGAAAAATGTCCACAGTATTGTGTTTTTCGTCCCTAAAATATTATTTAACATTTGCCATGAATTATTGACCAACTCAGTTTCCCTAATAATATTTATCCTGCTTGTAAGCGAAGCCGCAGTAACTAAAATCTACTGGGTAATGTAATAACTAATTTCGTTTGGACCTCTGATTAATTGGGTAGTTTATAATGAAAGAGAAATGAAATTTCGGAGGAAGATCATTTTTTATTTGCTACTCGGACCAGGGCCGTAAGACAGCTATCTCCTGATTATGTCAGTTTTTGTCCTGATTAAATATCTTTTCGGTATCCTTCAGAACTTGTAGAGTTGAGGTTGTGCGTTACATTAGCAATGTCTAACAAACTTATTTATTTTTCCAAAAGTTTAAAAACTATACTAACTATACTGGAGTGCGTAAAATATTTAGATCATACAAATTATTGTTAAAAAAGCTCTTGCGTATTTTTAACCGACTTCAAAAAATGAGGAGGCACAGAACAGACAGTGGAGGAGGTTCTCAATTCGACCGTATATTTTTATTTGTTATGTAATGTATATAATAATAATATAATAATAATATTTTTTATATTTTAATGTTTCTTTTTTTAATAGAAAAGAGATATCCCAACAGTGGTATTATAATAAGGACACTAGAGTCTGTAGATGGCATCCAAAAGAAATCGATCGATTTGGTCGTTCTTGAAGTCGGTTTCATATTTTAATAAAATTTTGGTATTTCTAGAAATAAAACATAGTAGCTTTTTCAATTGTTCTTATGTTATTGTGTCTCTAATAAAGTTATGTTATTTAAGTTGGACAATAAGTCATAGCGAAGTTTGTGTGAAATACAAAATCTTTTACAGTTTCAACTGAACAGAACAACAGATATAATTTATTGTTTTCAAAGTTATTTGAATTTCAAAACTAAACATGGCATCTTTGTTCTTAAATATACGAAGAAAATCAAGAGTTCTAACAAGATTATATAGAGATACAAGAAAATGAAAACGGCAAAGTACAGAGTTCAATAATTTCTATTATTTCATCAACAATGATAAGAAATGCTCTACTTTCATGTCAATTTAAAACAACAAAACGTTATTAGAACATATTATTTTTTTCCCGCGTCGTAAATTACCGTTGATAGTGATTTACGATTGCATGATTGTAGTTGCGGGTGGAGTATGTTATATTTGTATTAAGCTGTGTGTGACAATATACTATTGTCTATGATTACTCGTTAAGAAAATATTATGATTTATGGTAGATGTTTCCTTTGTTTGTGAAAGTGAGTGTTTAAAAGTATTTGTGCCAAAATCTAATAAGAAGTGTTAAAAAATGTAATTACTTTTGATTTTATTTGTCTATTGAAAACTTACTTACCTTTCCACTGGTGACCTTTTTATAACTCAAAATTTGAGTTACGGAAAAATGAATCCATTTTTACGCTAAAATTAAATTTATACTTTACAAGCCCAGACAAATACGGCTCAAGTGAAATAATTAAATAAGTAAACGCAAGGTGTACTGTATTTTCATTATCAATGTTAATTAAGTGTATAAACATGAAAATTTATCTCCACTCTTTATAAAAATGCGAGTACGTGTACACGGCTTCAGAGCGGTTCAGCCAATTAACACTGCTAACGAGTTTCGGAAACGTTATTTTATTAAATCCTATGTATCGTTGCGTTGGTTGCGAATTAACGGTTTCATTGTGACCTCACTATGTTTTAGATATTTAAATTTAGAACGCTTGAGTGACGATTCAGATTTATGTTATCTAAAGCAGATGTTCTCGTTTCAGTTAAAAATATATCATTATTACATAAGATTTATGTAATTTTTTTTGAAATATTTGGCCCTGCCAAAATGACTCTACTCTGCCTGATGGAAAGCATAAGCAGAATCCAATAGTGGTGGTCACCATACTGCGAATGCAGACAATGCAACAATGCTGCATGGTGACCCACACCATGGTGGGCGGTCTCGCACTCACCATCGAAACACGACAGTATGATGGCTGTCATTTTACGTTGATTTTCTGTGCGAGGGTAGTACCGCCCCGGTCGAGCCGGCCCGTTCGTGCTGAAATCAGCATGGCTCTACTACCTTGAAGTTATTTTGTATGTATGTTATGTTGTAATACCTTGTTTTCTTAAGGCTAGAAAGACTAAGAAACGAACACAAAGAACACCCAAACTACGCATTTGTGGAACACATAAAGTATTGTCCCAAGTGGGTTTTGAATCCACAACATTCGCATAAGCGCTTAAACAACTACGTCATCCGTGCAGTCAATAGTTGTGCGTTATTATAAAATGGGTCGTTTAAGAATAAGCGAGGCGTGAAAAAGCATCTCACCATGCCGCCATAGTGTGGGTCACCATGCTGCATTGTTCTTATTCGCATTGACGATGGTGACCACCACTCTTGGATTCTGCTCATGCTTTCCATCAGGTAGGGCAGAATAATTTTGGCGACTAATACAAAAAAAAACACTGTTAGCTTTCAGCTTTAGACTTAAAAACAAATATTAGTTAAACTAAAGAAGCGTCCATTTAATTGTATAATAATTTGCCTTGACTGACTGCACAAAGCTGAATCTAAACTGTTTGGTTAAAGTTAAGCGTTTCTCAAACAAGAAAGTAAAATGGATCTCAAAAGGATTAAAGCTTTGTAGCTCGAAAAAACGTCAAATGATGTGGCAATATAGAAGATTACCTACTGAAATTAACAAGACAACGTTTAAGACTTATTCATCGCGTCTTAAAAAAATAATTAGGTTGTCTCAAAAACACAGAAATGCGCACTTCATAAATTCTTCAAAAAATAAAACTAAAGCCATTTGGCACATTATAAATAGTACGAAAACAAAGAAACCTTTAATGGAAATACCTGGTATTAACGTAAATAATAAATTTGTAGATGACCCACAAATGATATGTAACGAATTCAATAATTATTATATAGACATGATTGACAAACAATATTTAGATAAAAGTGCAAGCAAATTAAATTACAAAAAGAGCAACTCGATGTTTTTAGCACCAGTCACACCAAAGGATATATTGAATATCATCAAATCCCTTAAAACTACCAGCAGTGTTGGATATGACGGTATCACTACAGAGGTGATCAAGGATGTAGGTAGTGTTGTTTCTCCGATACTATGTCATTTAATTAACTCCTGCAACGAACAGGGTGTCTTTCCAGATGCATTAAAAATGACCATTGTAAAACCCGTTTTCAAGAAAGGCGACAAACTTAGTATTGGTAACTATAGGCCAATTGTTCTTTTGACAATATTTTCCAAAATATTTGAGAAAGTTATTCATAACAGTATATGTATGTATTTGGATAGGGAGGCCATTTTAGTACCAGAACAATATGGTTTCCGAAAGAATAAAAACATTAACATGGCAGTTTATAAATTCGTAAAATCGGTGATCACTAGCATGGACAAAGGACAGTCGACAATTGGCTTGTTTATGGATATGTCCAAAGCTTTTGATCGTGTAAGACATGACATACTTCTTGATAAACTTTATCAATATGGCATAAGAGGCAATATTCATGATTTATTAAACTCATATCTTTCCAATAGAAAACAAATTACAGAAATTTCAAACATATGTCCTAAATCAAAGTCTGAAATAGTTTTTAGGTCGAATGAGAGGACAGTGAGATTTGGAGTCCCACAGGGTAGCGTTTTGGGTCCTCTGCTTTTTATTGTATACATCAATGACCTTCCGCTGACAACTACATATAATATGACTTTATTTGCTGATGACAGCACTGTATTATTTGCTAATGAATCCTTGACATCTATTGAAACTAAAATAAATACGTCTATTAATATAATTATACAATGGCTACAAAACAACAATTTAAAAATTAACCTAGATAAATCTAAAATTATAAATTTTAAGCAAAGAACCAATACTGTACAAAATAACTTAAATGTAAATTACAATGGTCATAAATTCGAACAGAAAGAGAACCTTCGATTTTTAGGTTTAATGATTGATAGTAAATTGAATTGGAAAGCTCATATAGAATATGTATGTACTAAGGTGAGTCAATCGATATATGGACTCTATAAGTTAAAGAGTACAGCAAGTAGATCAGCACTGATAACAGCCTATCATGGACTTGTTTCGTCAACGTTGCGGTATGGTATCATATTTTGGGGTAACTCCACTGATTGGCATTTGGCATTCAAAATTCAGAAACGTTGTATAAGGACTATGTTTGATGTTAGAATTCCAAATAGTTGTAAATCTTACTTCATGGAAAATAATTTATTGACTTTCCCATGTATGTACATCATTGAGTGTGCCATGTTTGTGAGGAAAAATATGTCATTATTTGAGAAAAGAACAAGAGCCCGCCACGCAGACATGTTGTGTGTAGTAAAGAGCAAAACCACATTAATGCAAAAAAGCTTTTTCTGTATTGCTCCACATGTTTACAATAGGTTACCAAACTGTATAAAAAAAGCTGACAATACGATAATTTTCAAGAAGCATCTTCAAAAACTGCTCATTGCTAAGTGCTATTACTCTCTTCAAGAATATTTGGATGACGATGGCATACTATTATATGACTGGCACTAGGATTTGAGGAAAAAAAGAGACATGTTTGAATCTGACATTTTAATTTGCATTATTATGACATTTAATTAGCGAATTTTCTGACATTTTAATTAGCGAATTTTCCGACATTTTTTATTTAATTTTTTTCTTTAAGATATTTTGTTTGTTTCATAATTTATTTTTTTATTTTTATTGTTAACTTATGTAAAAAAAATAATAATAATACAATGCTATATATTTGCACACTATTTTAAAATGGTAGAATGTAAATGGGTCACTACTATTATGATATATTTAAGATCTCTGTTAACCTACATTTCTGCAAATAAATAAATAAATAAATAAATAAATAAAAATATTTTAAGTTTTGACAAATGATACTTTTTATGTTGTAAGCACTCGCTATGAAAGAATTTTTAGAAATATCACTTCACACACGTGAAATAATTGATAAACGGCTGAATGGAAGAATTACTAAATAAAGGATAATAACATAAAAAGTTTAGTCACATTACTGAACCAAATTCTCTATGAATACATAGCACAGAGTATTTATTAAAAACGCTATTCAGAGATTACATTTGCAATACAGATTAAATATAATTGTCCGAGTTGTGAGATCATTTGTATGCGGGGCACGTACTCTTAAGGTCGGATGCATTGTGCCGAGTACAGACAATGATGCTGCTGAATAATGATATAAAAGGGATTTGATTTATCACTGGACTGTGCCTACTAAACTTTTTAATAATGGAACGAAAATAATTGGTGTGGTGGACTCGGAATTCTAAGATATTTTGGCGTTTATTTAATGAACTGTGTTTTAATAAAGGTTGGTTAGTGATTTCTTGTTTGTATTTTTTTTTGTGAATCACACAAAATCCCTCGTGGGCCCATGTGAGTCTTGAACCCACAATACTTGACAAAGTAGAAAGCAGTGTGGCAACCGACTTTAAACGTTTAAACAACTAGACCAACCGTGCAGGCTTTGTTCTTTAGGATAGTCTTCACACAAAACACAGACGCTCTAAGCAATCAGTTAAGTTTAAATTTTAGTAAAATTACAAAAGATGCACAATAATAGAGTAATACAGTGAACAGAACGCGTGCACATAGGAAGGATAGGTATATCGTCGAATGTTGGAGCGATGCGGTGACGGTGGGACGGGTCCTATAGCCGGAGAGTAACCGGTTAAAACCTCCTTCCTGTATGTATACTATTGATATTGCCAAATTTTTCCGCTTCGATTGGTCTCAGGTTCATACCTCAACAAAGTATTTTTGACGGCCGTATAAAAAAGTGATTTTCAACAAGCAAAATAAAAACTGTACCCCGGGTAATTATTATGAATTAATTGACAACTCATTCTTTAATAAATAGCTTTAGTAGTTTGATGCATAGGAACATACATAGGGACATAAATTACCAAAACTATTAGTCTTCTTTTTATTTTCAACGTAGTCGGGTAACAATGTTTACACTGCATTTTACTGTTGGAGCAAATTCACTGAAGGTTTATATTCTATAGGTTTCGTTTCAAGTCTTTCCCTTTTTTTGCAGTGATTTTATAATGCTAGTTTGCTCTTTTAATCGCCTCTTACCACACCCATGTATATGGTGACAGTCTGTATTCTCAATCCGTCGCCAATGTATAATATACATATATATACAACGTCTCCATACGTCCGTTATAATCTACAGTATTTAATTACATCCTAGTCTCATGTGACGTCACACATTCTCTAGAGCGCGACGCCGAAACGAATATGAAGGAGTGAGTCACGGTCACATCCGATTTAGCAATCAAATGGGTTACGCCCACGTTATTAAACTTACATAGTCGAATTATTATATTTTTGTTGGATACTTAACCTATTTATAAGATAATCAAACTAGAACAACTTGAACCGTCACCATTGTGGTATTAAAAACAGACTAGCCAAAGCAGCTTGATGAGAAAAACCTCACCAAACTGGTGATCATAAAGGATTCAATTCTATTCAGTCAACACGTCTGTTCGTTTGCCCCCTATTCCACACAAAAGTTATTGGCAGTTGGTTGCAAATAGTTGTATATGAAAGTGAGCAATGCAAGTCCAGTATAATTATGATACTCCAAGATAAGAACATTACAGCTGTAAGACGATCTACCAACACCCGTCACTGTGCTGTTGTATTCAACAGCTTAACCGTCAATGTATATGGAGATAAAAAAACACTTATTTCCAACATTATTATTTAATCATCCAAACATCACCGAACTCAGTTCACCATAAAACTATAGCTATTCAATACCAACGATGGAATCACTACGTGGAAGCGATTCATTTTAATCATGCAATGAAATTCCAAGCCTCCATTACTATGTAAACAATGAATCTAGACGTCGTGTATTTTGTAGTCAAATGGACTCCGATCTATTTTGCTTTCTGCTAAAACATCGACTGCTAGCTTCAGAGAAGTTATTTAAACACAAAAAGCCACACAATATTATCGCTATTAAACACATTTTATTAAGATTCATATATCAAAAGTGTTTCCGAACTCCTTTAACGGAATGGCAGCATGAAAATGAATGCTGCAACGTGAAAATACATGAAGAAGCTTCTAAAAGTTTTAAAGGGTCGTATATGCTCAGCTCAGCTCAGGTAAAATTACGTGATCCATTCTTTTTAAAAAAATTCCCTACTCCTACGGTGACCAGGGCGTAGTATATGCCAAGATATAAGCCTCATGTCTCCTTTAGTTTTCACGTATTTTCAAGTAACCTCTCTCACAGTTTGTGAACGCTCTCTTAGTCTTCGTTGTATTTTATTTCATAATACACGTTTATTCAGGAAAACATCTGTTATCAAATTATGCTAATTCGTTTGCATAACACACTGAATTCAACACATTCGTAGCTCTAACTCAATTCTCATTCACAATACATTTAGCGTCAACTCTTTTGTTAAAATTCAACAATTCAGAGATAGCGCGTTATCGTTTGCACGAAGATTAGTGAATATCCGTGGCGCGCGGCTGCGGTCACGCTGCCATAACCGCTTCTAATTCACAACACAAGTTAATCAAAACTGAACAAATATTTGATATTAGTAGCAATGCCAAACTGTTCAAATAAACACTGTACATCCATTGTTTGTTTGCGTGTATCGGTTTGCGTTGCTGCATCGCCATTGTCTATTTATTGTTAAATGATTAATTAAATAACCCTCGATAAATAATAATTTCAATCTGTTTTAACATGTTACAATTTAAATCCTCAATGAAATACTTTGAAAATTGTGTTGCAATCCTAGGGTTGTTAGTTACTACAAACAAGTAAAATTATAAAAAAAAAACATCTTTATTAAATTCAGGATTTATATTTTTTTTACTTTGTTTTTTTTTAATTTTGATGTACCTGCCCAGTGTCACTCTCTCGACTGAGACGACACTACTATTGACTGACTGACTGACTATTGACACCATTGACATAAAATAAGACAAGCCGTTTAGACTTTAGGGCGTGCCAAAAAAATATACATTCACACATATACTCGAAAAACATAACCTTTATTCTTTCGCAATCAGGTAAAAAGAAAAACGTTGGGAAGGGATTTAATTAAACGAAACAGAAAACTTGGAGCAGATTTAAGTATGTACAGCAATGGACGTCTTTCAGCTAAGCAAATGAAGAAGAAATTCAGTATGTCACGTGTTACCATCGCGGCAGAACGCTTCAGTCGTTGAGAAAGGAACCCCGAAGGATCCGACATGTGCTTTCTGTCCGGTGCTTAGCATATCTTGGCACTAGTTCATAAAATGAATATCTTTAATAAATCGAAAAGGTAACTTTTTCTGAATAAAACCAATTAATTATCATCAGACTGTCAACACACATTGTGTACATTGAAAGGTTTTCAAAACGACAATCATTTGAATTAAATCTCAATAGAATTACAAGATTTGTTTACATAGCGCATTAAAAAATTAATTGTAAAATAAAAAACGTTCAACCGTTGTGGTAAAATTGCTGTTACGCTTTGGTGAAGTTGATAAAATTGGCGGCATAATTTTGTGACGTCAGAAAATGAATTAGTCTATGTGGCATGGTGGTTATAATATGCATATGCATTCCGTATAGTATTAAAATAAATTACAAATACAGTTATAGTTATGTAATTAAGTATAGTAAAATATATTTTAAGAGGGTGTGAAATGCCATGGTGTCACAGGCGCCTCGTTGCATATCATCGAATGTGTGAGATTACCTACTGGAGCCCTAATCTTTCCTACGTCTGATTCGAAGAGGCTCAAAAGAGCAGCAACATTAGGTGCCTCGATGCTCGTTTGGAAAACGTCCACAGCACCTGAGATGATGACGATGATTTGATGAGCTTCAACTTGTAACTGGCTGTCTCTTGTGACTGATCTTCTGTACTTTCTTTAAAACCTTAAAGTAAAGTAAGTATATAAGTCAACAAAATAGTTTGTAATTGACAGTAGTTATGTGTGTCAATCGGGTTTATGTAACTGCGGTATATATGTATGTGTCAACAGCGTAGGTTTACCGTTGCGTCATGTTCAAGGATGTAAGGTGTTGACCAGTCCACCTCCGTGTCATAATTTAACTCGGAATCTGTAATTGTTTTATTATGTCATTTCTCTTACAACCGTCCTCTTTTGTTTTTTCTTAAATAATAGTAAAACTTGAAACATCTAAATTGCCATCTGAATTCAAATCAGACAAAACCTGATTAACGCTTATCTATCTATATATATAAAAGAGTAAGGTGACTGACTGACATACTCAGAGATCAACGCACAGCCCAATCCGCTGAACCTAGAATTCTAAAATTTTGCATGTAGGTTCTTTGTGTAACGTAAGTGAGCACTAAGAAAGGAATTTTTGAAATTCCACCCCTAAAGGGGTAAATCAGGGGATGAAAGTCTGCGTGAGCGAAGCCGCGTGCAAAAGCTAGTTGATAATAATATCTTACTTACATTAAATTTTATTTACTTTAAATTAGAGCTTTGGTCATTAAGTTCAATTTATTCAATTCTATCACGTTATAATCTTAAATACAAATGAATAATTCATTACGTATACCAACATAAATATCACTTGGAATGTAATGGTTCTAACTGAATCACGCACGCTGATCCTCCTTTGATACTAGAGGTATACGTGAAAACAGCATCCGCAAACACGATTGAGTTGTCAAAATATTCTGGCGACCTATATTCCTATCAACCGATAAGAGGAAGAGAGATAGAATGTTTTATTGATATCGGTGTCCTTATCTACTGCAAAGGAAGTAAGGATTTGATGTCGCAGAATGGATTGCGGCGATTGTTGTTCGAGGTTTGCATTTTGCAAATTTGGTATCGTAGCATTATACAGGTTACTAGCTGACCCACGCAACCTCGTTTGCGTCTTATATTGCCCGTAGCGTGAAAATTTTCCCCGTTTTTGAAACATTCTTCATTGTTGCTCCGCTCCTATTAGTAGTAGCGTGATGATATATACCCTATAGCCTTCCTCGATAAATGGACTATCCAACACCGAAAGAATTTTTCAAATCGGACCAGCGGTTCCTGAGATTAGCGTGTTCAAACAAACAAACAAACTCTTCAGCTTTATATATTAGTATAGAAGATTTTGACCAAAAACTTTACTCACTTTGCGTTATCTTTCTGATGAATTACACTTAGTTCTATATTTTATGGATCATCATGAAATTATATGCAAGATTATCAATCAAAACCCCCGGATACCTGCAATTCCAGACTTTTTCATGAAGATTTGAAAATCGCAAAAATATTAAAATTTTTCATCAGAATTACCTATTTATAAAAAACGACGTGTGGTGTCGTGGGACACCAGATAGAAACTAAGTTCCTTGTCATCAAATATAATAATACATGCAACTTACAGATGACGCTAGACAACATTTTTCATTCATGGTCTTTAAAAACCACAAAATTATCTTAACACCTTTATTTTATTTAAAATAGTTTATAAAAATATATAATGAAAATAAATAAATATTTCGGACATCTAACACATAACGCCATTCAGTTCCAAGCTAAGCAGAGCTTGTGTTATAGGTTCTAGACAACAGATAAAAATATATATTTACTTTTCTTTTTGTAAATACCTACGTATTATACATAGAAAACACCCGAACTCCGAAACAAATATTTGTAGATCATACAAAAATTTGGTTCGACCCGGGAATCGAACCCGAGACCTCAAGTATAGCATTCGCTTACGCTACCATTGCGACACGGAGGCAGTAATCCTACGTTACGGACGCTTTTTGCCGGCTAGGTTACCCCTCCACAACGCCCCATAAGGAACTTCGTTCCAAAAACATTCAACTGATTTGACTTTCCTTCAATAGCCAATTCAAGAACAACATATGACACTAGCCTGTTCACATTATAGCTTATATTCCTCAATCCTTCCATGTAAAAACCACTTTCCTGGTATCTCAGGATGCCCAATGATGCAGAAGCATTACTAGCCTGCCATAGTGTAGGTCACCATACTGGATTGTTGCATTGTCTGCATTCGCAGTATGGTGACCACCACTCTTGGATTCTGCTTATGCTTTCCATCAGGCAGAGTAGTCATTTTGGCAGAGCCAAACATAAAAAAAATATCCAGATTTTCCAATCTACTCCCAATTTTTCCATTAAACCAACTTATTATGCACGGTTGCAATTGACTTGCTTTTTTTTACATAATTTGTATAAAAAAGATATTTATCTAAATGTGGAAGTTCATCATTCCTCTTCTTGCCCCTCTAGAGTTATAAGTTTGTATAAATCATTTACCTTGTATAAAAGCTTAATAACTAGAATGACCAAATAATAAAACTAAGTAGTACGACCTCATAAATGATACGATATATTTAGAGCCACGTTGTAACTATTAGGGAAATTAAACTATAAATCTAAGTATAATGGATGGAAGTGATTTTTCCTTGTTATGAATATTGTTACTCATATTATAAAATAAAGTTGACGTGTGTTTTTCATTAGAGGGAAGGTCAGGTACATCATCATCATCACATCCATCACCTTTAAAATCCACAGCTGGAATGGGCCTCCGCTTAGAAAGAAGATATTCGCCTACTTTACTGCCGGTTAGACGTTTTTTTCTATAGCTGTCTCTTACGACACGCATGGGGTGAGCAGTGTGGGTGACATTTCGCATTCTTAGTTTTTCACCACACGGACCAGGTCACTTACCCATACAAATATTTTCCATACATCCATCCTTATTTACTTAAGTAAGCAGGTAAGTGTGAAAATGTCATTTCTCTATAATCAAAAGATCTCCATTGTATATTTCATCCATATCAAATCAGCGGTTTAACTGTGAAAGCGTAACGTACAGACAGACAGAGTTACTGTTTTGAATTGATTACATTAGTATTTTTACTTGCCTACCTAAACTTTCCTTTGATATTGGCAGACAAGGTTTGCCAGGTCAACTTTGTTATACGAGTATATTTGTAACTTTTTTTAAATATACTTGAACAAACAAATATATAAGTAAACAATTTTACTGACATGTCTTTTTTTTTTTTTTTTTTTTATGTTTGACCCTGCCAAAATGACTCTACTCTGCCTGATGGAAAGCATGAGTAGAATCCAAGAGTGGTGATCACCATACTGCGAATGCAACAATGCAGCATGGCGACCCACACCATGGCGGGCTAGTGATGCTTCTGCATCATTGGGCGTCCGGTCTCGCACTCACCAACGAAACACGACAGCATGATCGCTGTCATTTTACGTTGATTTTCTGTGCGAGGGTAGTACCGCCCCGGTCGAGCCGGCCCGTTCGTGCTGAAATCAGCGTGGCTCTACTACCTTGAGGCTCGTGGCCGTGGTTCTATTTTGGGGATACCTACCTGCTATTTTCCTGAAATATGTGACTTGATAGGGATCACTTTTCCGAAGTGGCACACTACGCAGGTGTCAGATACAACAGTAAAGACTATCATCTTTAGTAAATACCATTCATGTGTTTATCCCAATCTAACCACTTGTAATAAGAGGAGTGTAATGTTGCGGTAGAATAGCTGACACACATTTAGTGCGGTATATAGCTCAAGGACTCCCAGAAACTAGTCTACAGAGAAAGTAGATCGGTTGGCAATTCTCCATAAAAAAACTAGATCAGTTGCACTATTTTTGCATTCCTTTTAAGTAAATTTAGTGCTTTATTCACAATTCCTTTGTATAGTATATAGAAATACCGTATTTATCTAAGACTTATATACTGCTGTATATATTAGACCAGTATTAGTAATTCGGAAAAGAATTTATAGGTATTTTACACTCAGAACACTTAACCGTTTACATAATACATATACCTTACCTACTACTAATATTATAAACCCGAAAATAACTTTGTCTGTCTGTCTACCGCGCTTTCACGCCAAACTTACTGAACCGATTTAAATGAAATTTGGTACACAGATAGTCTAGAGCCTAAGAAAGGACAAAGGCTACTTTTTAATAAGAAAAAAAGTCTGTAAGTGGTTGCAATACACATATATACACCACAATATTATAAAGCCACATTTCTCAGGTAAGAAATACTCGAATTTCACGATGAAGGACCTTGGATTTAAATGTAAGGGTCCTCCACAAGACCACCTGTCTCATTAATCCCTATTTGTAGATGTTGACTTCTCAAAGCAACTGTCCATCGCATCGTTTGAACTAAATGAGCCCAAGGGATATTAAAGTTCTCTTTTGCGTGTCTAAGGCATTCTAACTTGTAATTATTTATAAAAATATACACAGAAAACCGGTGTAAAATAGCGCTTGCGCTGTGTTTCACCGAGTGAGTGAGGATACCGGAGGCCCATAGCCCACACAATGTCACCTTTCAGTGAACTATAAATTTAAACAAATTATTAGTAAAACTTTAATGAATTATAGGCTAAATTCGAGTCTAAAATACAAAGTATTCTATAAATACTTTCCATATGCTGTTCTCTCATTAAACCCGTCAATACAACGACACTACGTGACGAAGATTAACCCCTGACACGACAATTGTCTCTACTAATTAAAGAGCTACTGTACTCTTGATTAATTTGGTTACGAGTGACAAAGCGGAGGGTTGATTACTTCGGTTTCGCAGAAGAAAATGTACAATAAGACCTACTTTGCCTGTCTGAATTAAAGTTACAAATATGTCTGGCTGAAAAAGATCTTTGTTAAAGAGATAAACCGTCACACCGCCGATGACAGGAAAACTAATGTAGTAATGTTTTTTCCCTGTATTTATGAGGAAAATTTTGCTCGTTATATACACGTCAACAATAATACTAACTTACCACTTTTACTGAGCCTGAATACAGAGCAACACGGAGTAGCCATCTGCAGGTGGCGTTCCCCTCTGTCACAGTACTACGTATTAGACTGTTATGATGCAGAATGAGTGTGTGTGTGTGTGTGTGTGTGTGTGTGAATTGTTATGTGTGAGTTTGCAGTGACAGGCTATCGTTTTTTCATGTGTATGTGTCAAGATTTTCCCTCGCAATAATGACAGGCTGTTTTTTATCGGGAAAAGACGCAATAGCTTCTTTCCCTGGTCCGCCGACCTGTGTTGTTCTTTGAGCCGGTACTATGGTAATGTTGATAAATAAACAAATTCACTTTTGCTTACAAATTATACTCAGAACAGATGACCATGCTCTTCAAACACGATTACAGTTCACGACCTACGACTTAGCATTATCTGAACGCTTAGATAGGCGAATCTTTGGACGCCACATAACATCACATAAATGGTAATAACAATACATCACATTAAAATTAATAAACCCCCTACGCAGCATAAGGTCGAAGTTATCGTGTAATTGTCATTTAACAATTATATTGGCACACGTGAAGCACTTAATCGAATAATCATAAGTCAAAAATGCCTTACATCATTTTGGAAAAGAGCTGATACTCTTACACTGCTGGACTGATATTAACCAAACATAGCTTAGACCCACCGCCAAGAAACTGGCTTTCAAATGAAAAAACCGCATCGAAATCGCTCCACCCATTTGAGATCTACGATGCCTCATACAGACACACTCACAGACAGACATCGACGTCAAGCTTATAACACCCCTCTTTTTGCGTTGGGGGTCAAAAACACACCCGTTAGTAGTAACATAGTTGAAGTAACAACACAAACATGACTAATGGGTGGTAAAACAAAGCTACGGCATCGCGTGTTGCAACGCATTGCCCCACTTCCCCACGTTATTAAGCTTTCAGATTGCGAAGCAGAATGTACAAGTTTATGAGTTTATGCAGTCCGTTGTTGCGCTTCTAGGCTGTGACTAAGAGCACTGGGCTTAATTGCGATAAGGAAGCATTTTCAGCTTTTCTATTTTAGTCAAGCGGATGCGGCGATGGAAAATGAGGCTTCTTTTATGCGGCCGTTGTACAGCGAGAGTATACATTAGCTACATCGTTATGCCTACGTAAGGCGGCGAAAATTTTGTCCTTTACTGTATACATCTATACAAATAAATAAAAATAGGAGTGTCTGTTTGTAATATTAAAATAACAGCTTTTTTATCAATACATATGTATATATACACGATACATATACCAAAAATGTAGTTAAAAAATTTTTTGTCTGTCTGTCTGTTTGTTCTGGGTAATCTCTGGAACGGCTGGACGTATTTTGTTGGGACTTTCACTGGCAGATAGTTGATAATCCAAGGAGTAACTTAGGCTACTTTTTTTTTGACTAATTTTGTTCCGCGGCGTTCCTCGCGGTACAACAATAACCGCGGGTAACACCGCGGGGTTCAGCTAGTTTTTAAATATAATACGCTGTTCATTCAGTCTACATGATACACCATAACAAAAGTTGAACTCAAGATCTTTTAATCGCGGAGCTTATAAATCTTTTTACGTAGCTATTTAAGATATGAATGTATGCAAATAAAGAGTTTGCTACCTTTATCTAATAGCTTCAAGAGAAATCGTGTAAGTTAAGCGCACAATTTATAACATTTTTAATTCCTGAATCTATAAGTCGATTGTTAATCCTAAGCGATTAATCGTATTAATCTGATACATAATCTCCGATAATCAATAGCTGCGTGTAATCTGGATTTCGTTACTGTATCAATATACTAGTGAGCCTTACACGAGCTTTACATCTAATAGTTAATGACAATATATGAATAAGTTATGTATTACTAACAATACATAACTTATTCATAAACTATTTTCATGACACCGCTAAATCCTAAAGGAGTAGATAAAGGCGTATTGAAGCCTAAATTTTACCGACTACAATATTTAAGTTTCACTTGTCTTAAAGACGGTTTATTACGCCATTCAGGCGCTCTGGGAATCAGATAAATATATCAGTGCACACACATCAGAGGTTTAAAATTAAAAAAAAGAACAACTGTCAAACTAACAAGGACTAGGATTATATTCTGTACCGCTGTACACTTTCAGAAATATTCATGAAATGAAATGATTTTTCTTGAAACAACTGAGCCCCACAGTGTTACCACCGGTACAACAACCTCTAGTCTCTAGTCTAAACAAAGTAGCCTAAATTACTTGTTATATCATCAGCTACCTGCCAGTGAAAATTCCGTCTAAATCGGTCCAGCTAATCCAGAGATTAGCTGTAACAAACAGACAGACAGATTAGACAGACAAAACTTGTAAAAAATGATATTTTGATATATGTACTGTGTAAACATACATTTGCATTTAGTAAAAAGCGGTTATTTTAATATTACAAAGAGAAACTCCAATTTTATTTATTTGTATAAATGTATAGATTAGGACAAAGGACAATTACAAAAACTTTTGCATGTTAAACTTTTTTGTACAGATGAGTTTGCCGAAAGGACGAAAAACTCAGGGATTATCGTCTCTTTATAGCTCAGACAATCTTTATAAAATGCAAACATTGTAATTGAGTCACAATTATTATAATTGGGTAAGATAAAGATTCGCCCAAGTGCGAGTCGGACTCGCGTACCAAGGGTTCCGTACAAACCTGTAGGGATAAATCTAATATGTAAATAAAAATTAGATAATTTGTAAGACGTTGCTTCGTACTAATTTCACGTCAAAAAAGAAAAGGAATGGTAGAATACTCAGAGTCGATCAAACAGAGATTGAACCCACAAAAACTTAGAGCAAAAGGAAACAGTAGGTGAATGTCTAACCAATTAAGTTATTAATGCAACCTTATGGTAAGCAGTTAAATTGTTAAAATGTTCTGCTTTTATCCTTAGCCTTAGCTCTTTCCCGCTAACGCGCAACTTATATTTTTCTCTCATTCGACCTGGTACTAAATTTCCCTCTGTATGTTTAATTTCCGTATAGCCTTTTTTTTTTTTTTTTTTTTTAACCTGTGGAAACCCCCTCGGGCCGTCACCCCGCCGGGGTTTGCGGCGGGGCGGTGTGTCGGAATCGAACCGACTAAAACCACACGGTGTGCCACTCTGCGCCTGAGAGAGGGAGAGATCCGGGAACTGCTGTAGTAGGACCTCCGGATCCCTCCCGGCGCCAGCCCGCACAGAAGCGGGCACCCTCCTCTTTAACCTCTCCGTTTAGGCGACGTACGGCACACGCGTAACGTCGCCCCCTCGCGGGTGAGGAATTTCCGTATAGCCACGACAAGGTTCCGGCTACAATCACTCCTCGACGTTGCTGAATTTTAAAATGCGAAGTCAAAAATGATGTTAAGGTGTGATTATGAATGGTACAGGTAACTAAAGTATACATTGTGTTTTTTCCTATTAATTTTAATTAAAATATTATTTTTTTTAAGGAGTTTTTTTCCTAAACCCTTTACACACATTCCGTTCCAATAAGTATTTCGGACATCTAATACACAACGCCATTTAGTCCCGAGCTAAGGAGAGCTTGTGTTATGGCTACTAGACAACTGATATAAATATATAGGTACTTTTTTGTAAATACATACATATTTTTCATAGAAAACACCTAAACTCCGTAACAAATATTTGCAGATCAAACATTTGGTTCGACTTGAACCCGGGACTTCAAGAACAGCAGTCGCTTACGTCACCATCACTAGTCAATTTCATAGACAATTATAATTAAATAGCCTTTTCTTATCCTATATTTTATGAGGCGTTTTTTAAGTATGCGTCAGTTCATCTGGAGTGATACTTGAGTTTCTCATTACTGAGAGTTGCATTAGATGACATTGAGCTGTTTGTTACACTGAGCCCTAGTCACTATCCCCATAGGTAGGACTAAGTGTATTTTTATTACACCAAGCCCTATCGGTAGGGATAAGTATAATCCCTTTCCCTCCCTTAGATACTTAAGGCCTGTAACGCACTTATGATTCCCAAGTTGTAAATGTCCATGTACGTTCCTTACTTATGTATTCAATTTAGATCAACTTGTTTTTATTTTTTCCTCCATCATTCTTTAAACTGCAACAAAAGTTTATTTATTTATTTATTTATTTATTTATTATTACAACATCACCTTTACTATCATTACAGGTTGCCCTAATGCGACAGAGAGGCTAACTTATATTTCTAATATTACATCCATTGTTTCATAAGTGAACAAAGAAAGATATACAGTAACGAAATATAAACTTAAAAAAAGTAACAATCTATCTTAAAATTAAAATTAAAAATGTAAAACAAAACAAAATATTGCAACTTTTATGTCTTGTAGCAAATTATATTTACAAGACATTTTGCGAGTACACTCAATTCACACGAAAAAATATCAAAATCTTTGTGAACTTCGTTAATTAGATGGATAATTCGCGTAAGGGGTGCTTCCTTAAGTAGGTTAGTCCTGGCTACTGGCACAGCCAACAGAGACGGGCGTCGGCGCCTCCACACGTACCGATCAGGCACGCAACTTCAGGTGGCCTAGTACCCCAGGATTATGTTCTAGACCCCGTAGAAGTTTTATTACATACACAGCAAGCGTGTATTCACGTCGCACTCTTAGTTTGTGATATCCAACCAAGTTAGTCCAACAAATCGATTTCGACTATATCTCATACAGTTAGACACATAGCTTCATTCGTTTAATTTGGCACAGCTGTCACACTGGATACTGGGCTACTGGCACGGTGTCAAGAGTGCAAGTGACCCGGCCTTCACCCCACAAACATTTATATAGGGCTTAGTAACGCTTGCAGACCGTGGGTTAATCAGCTGGAATACAGATTAGATACATTTTTAATTGAGAGGCACTGATATTATTAGACAAGGCTGAAAGTCAACTCGTAAGGAATTAAATATTCATAGATCGTTTCGCCAGCAAAGATCTCGTTACCTGACTGCCGCAGTCAAAAGGAACTGTAATAGTTTTGGCAGTCCATTTATGTTTCTGTGTTCGTCCGTAGCGTCTACCGATGAACACTTGAACTTGAAAAATTGAATCTCACAGTTGGCGTTCCTTCCCCAAAAGGTTGCTTCTCCGAATACCTTCTCAATTTGGTGAAAACTAATGAAAATTGTTGCTTAACGTTGAATTTCTCTGTCTTTTGCCATTGTCCTTGGGCCTCAGTTGTCACTTATCGTCATGTGACAAGTCTGCTCATTTGCCTGCTATACTTTTTTTTTGTATATCTACGTATGAACGGTACACGCTCAAAATTGGCTTCTCCTTGGAAATGAGGTTTTTACCTACTACATAACCCTGGCCAGGCGATTTGGTATAGAATTTGTTTCAAGTCCTCCTTCTCTTTTCAGTGATGTTGTGCTCAGTTTACTTCTGTAGTCGCCCATGGGATGAATAGGGGTGATGATACTACTTATTCTTATTCTGTCACCAAACGGACCAACAATTTGAAAAAGGTTATACTGAATCTTAACATTTTCTTTTTTAGACATTAACACACAACGCCATCTAGTCCCAAACTAACCAGAGCTTGTATTATGGGTACTAGACAACTGAGACATACATATTATACATAGAAAACACCCAAACTCCGAAACAAATATTTGCAGATCATACAAACATTTCCGACCCGGGAATCGAACCCGAGACCTCGAGAACGGCAGTCGCATTCGTTGCCAGTGCGCCACAGAGGCATATATATAATTGAATTTCTATCACACGTACAATGGCATAATAACAGCAATTACCCATAATAGGTTTCAATTTGCGTAAAGTATAAAATATAAAATGTACAGACAATTTTTATAAACGTTCTGTGGAAATCTTACACCGTAATGTATTGTCTGGCGAACCCATTTAGCTAATGTAAGCTACTCCCCAGGGTGCAAGTATAAGTAGGTATATTGATTGGAGCTTTATTTAGATTCCTTGTCATATTCCTCACAGACACAAAAGAACAAAAAAATCGTGAATGTTATTCTTAACGACAGCTTCTGCTGAAATAGATGTCACGTGCAATTGCGTGTCTGCGTTTTTCAAAGAGGAAAAATCCTCAATTTTCCCTTCCTAGATGAATGAGCTATCCAACAGTAAAATATTTCTTCAATAGGGATTTTGAAAAAAAAAATATTATTGATTTTTTTTATGTATTTCAAAACTTTATTACTAATAATAATGATATTTTATGCAAAAAACTTAAAAATACATTTATTTTCAATATATTATAAACAATGAAAAATTGATCAAATTGAAAAAAAAAATCACGTGACTATAAACGCGCCATAATTGGTCACCATAGTTGTGACGTCATAATGTTATCGCTATTTAATAACAGTACGGCGTTTACGGCTGATATGTGACTAGACAATAATATTCAAAATTTATTGCTAAAAACGAGTTGTTAGTTGGTTCCGATTAGCTATGTGTGATAAAGGATTTAATGCTATGACTTTAAAGGTTACGATTTCGAGTCCAGTTAAAAAATGTATTGATTGAACTCTACTTAAGTATATAATAATTAATTGATTTGTATACCTAGATAAATAACTGCCTCGTTGGTCTAGCGGTTGGCGTTTGCGACTGCTGATCATGAGGTCTCGGGTTCGATTCCCGGGTTCGATTCCCGGGTCGAACCGAATGTTTGTATGATCTATAAATATTTCTTTCGGAGTTTGGGTGTTTCTATGTATAATATGAATGTATTTACAAAAAAAAAGTATATGTATTTATATCAGTTGTCTAGTACCCATAACACAAGCTCTGCTTAGCTTGGGACTAGATGGCGTTGTGTGTTAGATGTCCGAAATATTTATTTATTTATTATTTATTAATAACCAAGGTTTTAAGACATACTTTCAACGAAATGATCTTCACAACAAAACAAAATCGATTTTGTTTTGGGATTATCACCGTGTTCTGCTTGAAACCATTTATTTCGATGTTTGTCATCTTGGGGAACATTTAAAACATTTTGTCAGGAGTTGTTTTTGTAGTATTCGTACATAATGGTACAAAACAAGAACGATAATTTTTGAGATTCGTCATTTTCAATGTAAATTTAAATATTTAACAATGACAACAAAATTAAATAGATCAAAACACTGTACTTATTATTTCTATATCAACTGCAATGAGTGAAAACTAACATTATGACGTCACACATTATGACTTCAAGGTAGTAGAGCCACGCTGATGTCAGTACGAATGGGCCGGCTCGACCGGGGTGGTACTACCCTCGCACAGAAAATCAACGTAAAATGACAGCTATCATGCTGTCGTGTTTCGTTGGTGAGTGCGAGACCGGAGGCCCAACGATGCAGAAGCATCACTAGCCCGCCATGGTGATGGTCGCCATGCTGCACTGTAGCATTGTCTGCATTCGCAGTATGGTGACCACCACTTGGACTTTGCTTATGCTTTCCATCAGGCAGAGTAGAGTCATTTCGGCAGGGCAAAACATAAAAAAAAAAAAAAAAAAAAAAAAAACACGCGCTCGGGTATGTTTTGTTATAAAACTTATATATGATCTTTCCATTGATCACACAAAAAAAATTGTTTCAAAAACCCAATTCGAACGATTACTTTCTGGATCACCACGTTCCACCATCGTCTGTGTTCCAGAACTTCTGGTTGTAGATAACGCTATGATATTGTCGCTATGCTCTGATCCAATTTTATAAAAGCAAAGGAAACATTGCATGCTTTGATAATTGCTATCGAAGTATGGTTCCGGCTTACAATATTATTTATAGATAATGTAGATATATGAAGGTCGTCTCTATGTTCCTGATTATACTCATAGGGCCTTAGTTCTGTCTCTTAGTCTAGGGCAGGTACACATAGTACTTTATTCTGGGATGGGAAGTACACTGAGTACGTAGGGTAGCTTTTATTCCAAAAAAGAGGTGTGCTGAAAACTGTATACCGAATTTCGTGCCCAGGTAGGGAATGAATTAAATGGTTAAGACGTGCGTGCAATGCGGAATCTGTTTCTTACCACATTAATAAATAATAATAATAATAAATATTTTCGGACATCTAACACACAACGCCATCTAGTCCCCAAACTAAGCAGAGCTTGTATTATGGGTAGTAGACAACTGATGTAAATACTTATATACTTTGTTTTGTATATATATATAACAAAGTATATATATATACTTTGTTTTACATTGTTTTGTACATCTCTTTGATAAAGAGGTAAGTGAATTAATACTATACTCAACTCACGTTAATAGTGTTGGGTATTTTTTTCGATAGTGTACACGGGTCTGAAATTGTCAACATAATAGCCTTAATTTTACATAAATAGATAAAGGAAGCAGTTTATTAAAGGAATAATACAATTCAGAAGAAGAAATGAGGTTAAAATGTGGGGTCCACTGTTAACATATTAGGAGTATTATAAATAACCATACATATAATTACCATTATAGTTATGGAACTTATTACTCACACAGTTCAAGAAGCCTGCACTGAACTAATTACCAATCAACGCCGAACTCTGTCGAGAGTGAGTTGACGAGAAGTAAATTCACACTTGGTGGATTGGTCAAAACTACCAGACGCCTTCAAGAAATGCGATTTTCTTACAACCCTCATTAACTTTTCATAATTGTCTCGCTTACGTCACACCTTACATATCGAATGACGTAAGCAAGTAAAAATACATGTTTACCGCAAGTTCACAAGGGCAAGGTCATTGCTCGACCTTGCTGCAAAGGCAATAGAACCCATAAAAGCATAAGACTTATAATTTGTTACTTCTGATAAGGCGTACCCTTACTAACAATTCGAAATCTTGTGCTTCGTGAAATACAATATTTCTTCGTTTTTTATCATATACTTTGGGAGGAACGAGCAGATGAGCCAACTGATGCTTAGTGCCCGCTCATGACACGCATAAACAACTTCAAGAAGTCACAAGTTTGAGCAAGTAGTTCTCACGCAAGCTCTCTCCCATCTACAAAGCGAACCTGAGCCTGGAAAAATGCAACCAAAAATTGGTTATACTTTCGGGTGAGATGGCCCATTTGGCGCAGAAGGATGGCGGAATCCAAGGATTATAACATCCATATCTGTACTAATGTTTTTATCACTGAACCGGTTATCATTAAATTGTACAAAGGGTAGGGAACCGACCGACTATTTACTCTGGAAGTAGGTATAGCGCACAGGCTTATTAGGCCATTGACCAGAACGCTGAGAAAAATACTTGTTATAAATGAATAGGACGATAATTAGTACTGCCAAAATACAGAACAACTGATCATCACACGATTATTTTGTCTTGGGTGCCAATTGAAACGATGTTTTTTGATTATTAAGATCACTAAACAGCGGCAGTAACACAAGAGAATAAAATACATAGCTCTACAATAACTTCGTTCAGCCTGATGTAAAAAAAGAGTTTTTTTTTCTTCCTAGCATTATCCAAAGATTATTTGGAGTCGGCTAGCTCCACCCAGTTTTACCTGAGGAATAGTTTTTAAACGGAGCGACTGGCATCGGACCTCGGACCTGAGGGTAGAAACTGAATTCGTAGGTTGAAACTAGTGTCAGTATATTTGAGGTCACTGACTGTTCAATAACGATTACCATAGATGTTCATGGCAACCGGGACTGACGGCTTAACGTGCTCTCCGAGGCACGGGCGTGTATGATGTCACCGCCAAACTTCCATACTCCGGGCTGGCGGTAATAAGAGTTTCATATTCGAAAAACCCAATACATTACTTTGGTCTGACTCTGGAATCGAACCCAAGAACTCTTGATTAGCAGTCGCATACGCGCCAGACCAACGAGGCAGTCAGTATAAACTAGATAATAAACAAAATTCAGATTCCGCTTTATATACAAAGTGATCTTTGAATTGATGTAGAATCAGAATGCTGTAAGCTGTGATTGCTAATTTGATGAATGGAATCACTCAATCTCCTTCGCTGAGTTAATCTCTTCATTGATGATATTGCACACTTCGATTCCCAATATTAACTTGGTGAAGATATTAAGACGGACTATCGCAATTGGCCGGATTAAGATAGCGGTCCTCATTTCTTTACCTGTCAAGAACATCCTGTAAGTAATTACTATCATAAATTTCCTGCCTTTTTCCAATTTTGTTTGGCGTCAACGCAAGAATTTGTAAAAGCGTATGATACATTTAATTTATGAAGCTATCTCAGGAAATAAAAAGTGAATTCAACGAGCGACCACTTGCCATTGAAATGTAACATTTGAGTAGTAAACCTTCATTTTAAACTAAGTTTCCATTTATTTTCAAGATATTGTTACATAGAATGGCAAATCCTCTGACATTCCACTGACATATAGCCTGCGACCATACTAAATCTCTGTGTTGCCAACAATAAATAACAAAAAAATAGAATGAAAAGTTGGCAAGGTACACGAGTGATATGATACGGAGCTCATACCGAATGTTGTAAATATTATTGTCCTTGACACGACACAATTGGAATATCTCCAAGTGACATTTTGCGTAAACCATGGACCACTTTCAATGTTTTTTTTCTACAAGGTCTTGGTCGGTCAATGACCTTATAGTATAGACATAGACAAGGAAACAATGGTGTCTTTGCTGTGTATTGAGTACGAGATATAAAGAGATTTGAGATTAGTGTACTGTTTGTGTATAAAATCTATTTATTTGAGGGATGCACCTTACCCATGTTACTTTTTCTAGTAATTTAGAGAACCTAAATTCTTACGTATGGCCTTAACCCTCTCTTGAAAGGAGGCCTGTGCCCAGCAGTGGGACATTATGGGTTGTTGACGATTGATGAAATTCTTATGTTCAAAGAAAAATTATTTCGCCTGAGCCAGGTCGTGAAACGTCTTCAAATAGTACTGCTACGGTTTATGCTTCGCATGGGTGCAATTTAGAGTTGTAATTTGATCTTGAAACATAAGTCCACGGCTTATGTAGTTGAAGAATTTAGGCATTTATGTTGGTACTCTTAAAGCTTTATATAGATAAAGCTTTAAGAGTACCAACCTTAGTATAGACTAATATATAAAGCTGAAGAGTTTGTTTGTTTGAACACGCTAATCTCAGGAAAAATTCTTTCAGTATTAGATAGCCCATTTATCGAGGAAGGCTATAGGCTATATATCATCACGTTAAGACCAATAGGAGAGGAGCACCAATGAAAAATGTTTCAAAAACGGGGGAAAATAATCACGCGACGGGCAAAAGGAGACGCAAACGAGGTTGCGTGGGTCGGCTAGTCGTTACTAAAGTCGTTACAATTACTTTTCATGTAAAAATTGCTTTTTTCAGAGATTTTTCCTCAAATTTAAAATGCAATTCTGAAATGTGTCAAATTTTGCTTAAATTTATAATATTAATAACTGACCCACGTAAGTTCGTCTGCGCCTCTTTTCAATCCTGTTCAGTTCCTATTGTCCGAAGCTTGATGTTAATTAGGAACGCCGCATAAAATACATTTTAAAGTAAAATAATTTTATAAATTACTTCAGTAGATCCACAGATTATCCCCTTCGACCTCAAAAAGTCACAAACTTCGCCTCAATTAATAGTGTATAATGAAACACCATCTTTCCTTAGTAAATATATTCTATACTGTAGAGTAAAGAATCACACTCATTACTGTTAATACAACTATTTATATATATATATATATATATATATATATATATTATCTTGATTGCCAAACAGTGAAGAATTAACTTAACTAAGAACTGATATAAAATCAAATACTTCTTTCGCTTGTATCCGAAGACAATGGCCTGCGAAGTACAACCAACAAAGCGTCATTTCAGTGTGGCCGAGCAGAAAAATACAACTATCTCTAAACTAAATACTTTCTATTCTGATGGTGTTACCACAGTGAAAAATTAAACCTGTTTATTATTCTTGAATATCTTAACAATGAACCGTAATAATAATTAAATAATCTAAGTAAATCAAAGTGATCACAACAATTGGTATAGATAGAGTTTAGTCAAATCAAAATTGAAAGTAAATGTTTTGGTATTAATTGATGCGTGACATCTTACATTCTGATTTGACATGATTATATCCCAGATAAATAAATATGTGACGTTTGATAAAAAATACCAATTCAACTTGTCAGTTAAACCTTTTATTCGATTTAACATGAATCTCCAATGTGACCTTTGTCCCAAGCCCCCGGGGCGTACAAAACCAAATTGACAATATATTCGTTTCTTCCAAAAATGTTATTGTAACAAATCAAGCAGTGACCTTCAAGCACTGAACCCAATTGTTTGAAAAACCCTTTGCAATTGAACGAAATTGATTCTAGGAGTCGCCAAAGTATAAGTTTAATTCGTTTTTGTTTACAGACATTAATACTAGTATTTGCCTTTTTAACCTTTTTTTCTGGCCACATTAGCCGCGGAACTGACAATCCCTAGGGTAGAGGAGTTCCGAAGTTGAGGCTGTGTCTCGCAACCGTAGTGTAGGATGCCTATGTTCCTTATGGTGTGATGACTTGCACAGGATAGCTGGCAGGAACTGGACGGTAGCCTAAAATCGATTATTATGGCGTGCAATGGGAGAGGACTTTGCAGGCCAGCAATGGACTGCAAAAGGCTGATGATGACCTTTACTAATGGTCGCTCATTGGTTCAACATGTTTTTTTTCTCTTTTTATCTTTCTGCCCTCCTCCTCCATATAAACTTAACTGTGCCCTATCTCATATTCCTCCATTCGCTAATTTTCGTAAAAAAGGAGTACACATTTTTGTATTATTATTGTTTGTTAACATATAATATATAACAAATTTAACAAAAAAACCGACTTCAAGAACTTGACCAAATTGAAATGTGGGGTCTGGAAACACTAGCTTTCAAATAAAAAATAATCACCAAAATCGGTTCACCCAGTCAAAAGTTATGAGGTAACAAACATAAAAAAATACAGTCGAGTTGTTAACCTCCTCCTCTAGTAAAGCCGGTTAAAAAATACAACCTTTGTTAGTAAAGTAGAAAATATCCTGCTCAAAATCATTTTTATAAGATTTGTCTGTTTCTCTCTAGATTTTCTTTTAATTAGTGATGTATTTGTTATCTTAGACTCGCATCGAACCCTTGTCAGCGATGAACGGAATTTCTATAAATGTTTTGTTTTGTTTCAGGTAAGCATTAAGACCCGACGCTGCCGGTAATCTCGCCTCCCAATGATTTATAGTGAGTACTGTAATCTCAATTAATGTTTTGATACCTCAATGCGAAGGGTATACCCTAAAATAGGGGTTTGTTTTGTTGGTTGTGATTTGTTCTATTAATCATTTGGTGTGAAAATTGTGTGGGATGTTGGCGGGAATTAAGCTAAAAGGGGAAAGTGTTAATTGGTTTTTAAATTGAAATTGAAAAATATGTATATCTGCCATTAACAGACTAAAGTTCCATGATATTAACAAATAAATATTTTTACGGGAATTAACGCGATCACTTATTTAAACCAACCAGTTTCGACCAGTGCAACCTGGTCGAAACGTCAGGCAAATCAGAGGTATGTGATACCTTTTTTAAATAAGTGATCGCGTTAATTCCCGTAAAAATATTTATTTGTTAACAGACTAAAGTGTTTAAAATTAGATTATATAAACTTGAAGATTATAAATACTGTTGAAGAACGGACAGCAATGACTATTAATCGAAGTAATTTCTAATCGAATTGTAAATAAGTGTTAATCGAGGCATATTTTCGGTAAGCTTCCATGTGGTTTGTGATTAAATGTTTTAGAAGGGAAATAAGAACTAGTCCAAATTAAAGATATTTTTTTAAATAAAAATAAAATTGAATTTATCCTTCTAGTCAAACAGAATTTATGTTTTTCCCTAAAAACTTTATATTTAATAAGCTTTTACATGCGCTCCTTAAAGTTTATGCTTGTTAATTCAAATTTTGGACCCTCCGAGCTAAATAACAAGGCATGAAACCTCCTTCGGGGGTAAGTTTGCCAACTATTTTCTTGTTAGGGGTTTAATTAGAGGACACCCTGTCATTATTTTATACGTGTTGTAGAATTCGTATGGAACGACTTAATTTCGACCTTAATAACACTGTCTGTCAAGAAGAGGCGGTAAGGAAATGTTTTTGTAATGAACTAGTTCGTTTTAATTATGTAACTACGTCATTGTTTTCGTATCATACAGACGAGTCGCCTAGTGGTAAATCTCATATAAATAGTCCCTTGCTTATAGATATTCGTTTGTATGCTTCTAAGGGGATAAATAATAGGCTATTGTGCCTTTCTAAGTGATGATTGTATCCTAAGTCGTACTAGTACTTAGGATACTTCCTTAATAGAAGTATGTTTGTTCTTAAGTGTGCTATCTAGTGAATTAGTGATTACTAGCTGACCCACGCAACCTCGTTTGCGCCTTATATTGCCCGTAGCGTGAAAATTTCCCCCGTTTTTGAAACATTTTTCATTGGCACTCCTCTCCTATTAGTAGTAGCGTGATGATATATACCCTAGAGCCTTCCTCGATAAATGGGCTATCTAACATTGAAAGAATTTTTCAAATCGGACTAGTAGTTCCTGAGATTAGCGTGTTCAAACAAACAAACAAACAAACTCTTCAGCTTTATATATTAGTATAGATTATACTTAGAGAGATGCAATAAGTACCTATGTGTACTTATTTTAAACGAACAACCGAAGTAGATATTTTCAATCTCCAGTAAATCAGCTATTATATAACGTTGCCAGCCTCCCACCGTCGTGCACATAAACATTATGTAACTGAAGTTTAATGGTGCGAGCTTTAGAAGTGCTTCAAATATATTACCATAACAATTAGACATAAGACGACGGAATAAAGTGGTTGAATTATCAAAGCACGCCACGCTGAATTAATAGGATGGTTGACTGTTTGGCAGAACGATCCATTTTTAGTTAGCTAAATGTAATGATGCTCATAAAAATCACTGGTGTGTGATTTCTCAATCATATACGTCAATTCCGTCCTTAATACTATTATATTACCCTATTATACTTAATTTCACAGAGTTCGACATTTAGTTTTCTTTCTCACTTTAAAACTCATGTGGTTTATCACGTATCATGTTTGTGAGCAATGTAGCGAGTCCATTACTAATTCTTGGCCTGTCTTTAAAGCATTGGTGTCTTAAGATTACTATCTTATCATCATGAACGTCGTCAATTACTTGTCACTAAGAGACTTGTTCTCTCGTTTACACCCTATTGAACAAAAAAAGTAAACAGTTCAAAAATATGAACGTTCACATACCATCGCATGTCGAAGTAAACGACGAACAGTGACGATTAGTTAGTAGTTAATCGTCAATTATCGTTGATTGAGGCCATTACGGCATTTTGTGTGTACAGTTCATTATACTCACTGTTACAAAGGTCAAACGTACTTATCAATCTTTTCATATTGAGTTTTGAGTTAATTATTTACGTCTACGTACATAATTGTTAATTAAAAGTGCAAGGTTACAACCACGCTGATTAAATGATATATGCGTTTGTATAAACCTAAGTAGGTGAAGTGAATGGGAGAGTTTTCATATTTAGGTTAATAAAATTCTAAGAGGCTTTTTTTAAGTATGTGAGCAGGAAACAGATCTTAAACAATTTAGAGTAAGTAAGAGCCGAACTACGACTTCGGGGGGATAAAACGAGCAGTTGGCGTTAACCTTAAGTTCGATGGTGGTAGTCACTTAACAGTTCACTTAATCAGGTGGTCCGTTCAGGTTTGGCCACCCATAATATCTATGTACTATAAAAACATAACCTTAAAATGTTACTGGTAATATATAACTTTAAATAGCCCGATGTTTCTACCAGATTGTACGTATCTTGGTCACATTAGTAATGCCTAGAATACAGATATGTATACCTACATAATTACATATTATGTTGTATCAAAGCTTGAAAGTCAATACACAATCTATGAAGTATATATTTTAATTACAGAACCGTAATAAAGAATCAAATCTTGCATTCAACTATATTCACAACAGAAGTGTTTGCAAATTAAAATACAATTATTCCAATTATTATTACGTATAACTCAAACTTTTAAACTCGTCTAATAATCAGTTTATAACACTAGGTTTATCTCAATTACATACCGTCACAACATGAAACAGTAAATAACAACGTAATTCTATAAACCATCTCTCACAAGTATCTCTCATATATATAATATAGTATATACATATGTCATTCTTCATGTGATATAAGCTTTTAATAAATGAGAGCCGCAAGCTTCCCTCTGTGGCAGTAATTGTTTCTGCCAGAGCGAAACATCGATGGAATACTAATGATATGTGAATCGTTTGGAGAGAATTATTTACTTTTTGAAATCATTTCTATTGATTTTTTTTGGTATTAATATTCTGTTTTATCTACCCATTTTTTGATTACCTCATTAGGCTAGTGGTTAGCGTAAGAGACTGCAGATCAAGAGGTCTCGAGTTTGATGCCCGGGTTGAAAGGCTGTTGGGTTTTTCTTACAAAAAATTCTAAATAGCAGCCCGCAGTATGGAAAATGGCGGTGTTTCCCGCCCATGCCTTGGAGAGCACGTTAAGCCGTCAATCCGGGTTGTCGTTATTGGGAAGTTAGTGCCCTCAAATATACTGACCACTACTTCTACAATCTTCGAATTCAGTACACCCTCAGGGTTGCGGCAGCGATACCAGATGCTCCGTGAAAAAAACTGATATTCAGGTTAAACCGTTTGAACTAGTAGCCGACCCTGACTAATCTTGGGAATAACAAAGACTAGGAAGAAGAAGAAGAATATTGTTTTAAATTGTAAGCGCTCTTATCTGATAGTCATTTTGTTAGATTTTGCCTGTTCGTGTTAGTTTGAATGTGACATTAGTTTCTTTGTGGGATATAGTTTTTATGTTCTATTCCTGATTATAATCTATTTGTTTCAAATTTTATTCAGATGCCTTACATCATAAAAAAACATAACTGGAAACAATGTTGTTAGTGATGTAATTGCTTTATTTAAAGGACCCACTAGCTAAACTATCGGCTATTATATTTCAAATTGTGCTTGAGTTCTGCTAAGTAGTCACCACTCAACAAACTTCAGATGCAATTCGATTCAAGCACCCCTTTGATCCTTCAAGGGCCTTAGATGCCACAGGAACTTGCACTGACCACCTTTTGAGACTGTAACTATGCAGTAATCAATAGTTACACTGTAAATAAACAATGTGTTTTTATCATTCGAATAAGCTAATCTCTGAATTTGAAACAAACAGAAAAGTAAATAAATGTTATACTTGTTATCAGTTCAATCAGGTCAACAATAGCCACCTACGTTGTTCTGGATTTGTATGTAGTCACGACAAGTATCCTCATGAGTTGTAGAGAGTTAGAGAGCTTTTAAAACATTTAAAGGTGGGCCTCTTTGCTTTTGAATGGAGCTAGAGTGGTTTGAATAGGCTCTGTTGTCTGAATTCAGAAACAGCTATTAATAATTGACCGGCGCATTCGGTAACCAGTTTGGAAATGATTGCATTTTCAAACCCAAACTAAACTGAACCCAAAATTTGATGTAGTTATCTAGTAAACTAACAGTTAGATTCATAATCATCAGCTTATCTCAGTCCACTGCTGGACATAGGCCTCGAAATTGCACATTTAGATTAATATGGAATAATATTAGTAATAGAAGACCTATATTACTATATGTTGGTTAAAACAGAACAGAAAGAAAAACAGTTCTATAAAATTTAACCTGATTGTTTTCTTTCTGTAACACTAGATGGCGTGTCCACTTCGCTAGGTGTTGAACATTTTCAAGCAAGTCCAACTACCACGAAACTCTTTTAATGTTTCGGGTTAACATATAGCCTATGACACTAACAAATAATGTGGCTTTCCATTGATAAAAGAGTTATCAAAATCAGTTCTGTAGATCCAGAGATTATTCGCCACAACCCCATAGACTTTACCGTTTAAAAATATATTTAAAGCATGATTAGACATAAACACCCTTCACTTCCTATTTTCCTTATATACATCATTATATTTCCTACCATCATTAGAACTCCGATAAAAAGCCATATTTCATTCCTTTCTAAGCACCTATTTCAATATATTTCAATTGACTTCGAAAATTCGCAACGTAATATAAAATTTGCCGCGTTCGCCCTCCCTACCTCCCATATATCAGAGGTGGAGGTCAGTAAGACAACAATGAGGGCCAGTGATTTATACTGGTATCGGCAATATGGGCCAGGGTGAATGTAATGGGTAAGTGTAAGTACCCGTTTGGGTCCCGTTTGAAATATTGAGTCGGTACTAATTTCATCGTTTTTCAAAGAGGTTTTCAAATTTTTTTGACATTTAATGAGGGTTGTAACGCATTTAAAAGTAGAAAAAGGTTTATCGTATTCTACGAAATGTATGTAATAATATATATTGCATGGGTGGGTACGTTTGAAATAACTTAAAACTATTACTCTTTATGTTACTACGAATGAAGTATTATATGTTTTAAAGATAAAAATTATTTGCCTTCATAGAAGTAGTGCTCCGGTATATTTATTGACCTTCCATGATGCCAGAGTCTATTTAATGGTAGTGTATGTTGGTAAATAAAACTTCAACTTCGTACCGTAACCTTTTTCGTAATTAGTAGTAATTATTTAATTTCCGAAATGCGCTTGTTTTTATCATTTACCCGCCTTAACTTCCCACAGGTAGTAATTTTCTTTAATACAAACCTTGTCCTGACAATCGCAAACATAGAAAAAAATATTATCCAATTTGGTGCTGTCAATTGAAAGGTATACGCGTATATGCATTTCAGTGATTATTTTTTATATATATAGATAATATTAACTCTAAAATGTGTTATAACTCTTCATTTAAACACAATAATTGAGAGATAGCAGCGTATGACGTCACAACGTATTATTTAGCACAACGTTCCAAATAACATTTGACTTTAAACGTTTTATGAAGAAGATATTCTGATGAGATTTTCATCTATAATATTGTACAGAGACTTGTGTAATTCTATAACATTGTTCATTTATCGTTAGTTCGACGTGCTGTAATTTATCAGTCTTCTGGGAAATAAACAAGCTTAAACTTAATGGTTCTATACACTTGAAGCACCTGCCTACGTCCCCCGGGCGATCCTTTATAGTTTTTGGTCCTCGTAGACTCGAGATTGGGGTTCGATTAAAATTGTACATCCTCTGAACTACTTGAAATATTTACGATCGATTCTCATCCAGATATTGATAAAAGCTGCATAGATACAACACTCTTACAACTAATGCCTTGTCCTACTCCTACTTTTATATTAAATTCACATAAAAACCACTGAACGGATTTGTATGAAACTTTATAGTAGTATAGCTTATACATCAGAATAACACATAGGTTACTATTTGCCGCTATAACCGGCATATACGCGGTTATATATTAATTCTTTCAGCTAAATCGGCCCCGCCGTTCTCGAGTTTTAGAGAGACAAACGAACAGCAATTGATTTTTATATATAAGAAGAAGATTTATGTGGCAATGAGATTTTCAGTGGGCGGGATTTTGTAAAAGTTTGTAAAAGATCAACGCCCACTGCTGGTCATAAGCTTCTCCCAAGCTTCGCCACTCAATAAACTAGTCTTAATCTGGTCTGCCGGTCCACATCCAACGGCTTGCCGCGATTTTCTCTACTCCCATAATAGGACACCTAAGGCCTCTAAGGTGGTTTTTAGTGCAAGCATCATATACTACTAGCTCCTGTGTCGAGATCCAAAGGTATTTTACACCCTATCACCAAAAACAGTTAACTTTAGAATTAAAGGACAGAATAAATTTCATTATAAGAATTTGTGTACTAAATATATTCCCCATGGGATGTCTCTCTTGATTGTAATTTAGCTATAGATAAAATCTGTATTCATTTAGATTTTTCGTCCCCCTCGGGCCCCGGGGAGTTAAATCCAATTACCTTACTTTTTTGTATCTTATTGAATATCTTATTACCTGTTTTTTAAAGTGTATCAGATTATATAAAAAGCTTTGAAAAGTACAATGTAAATTAACAGTTTGATAAAAGAAAAAATGTGTAAGAGGTGTAACTTTAGATTGGTGGCAGTAATTTTGACCATAAAATCAGAAGATGACCATAAATTGTAAAGTAGTGGTCAAAAGCACCTATGGACTCTATAGCCTATAGTGTCTATAGAACCTGGCCCCGAAGCCAAGTTGCAAGCGGTCTTCTTTTTGCAATCTTTAACGCCTTAATTTTCGTGTGTCATTGGCTAATCTTAGACAAAGTAATCTTAGAAAAGGTATTAGCCAATGACACGCGAGAATTTAGGCTTTAACGATTGCCGAAAGAAGAACGCTAGCAATTTGGCTAGGGGGGGGGGGAGGCAGGTTCTATAGACACTATAGACTACATAAAAAAATAGAAGAGGTTGCAATGGAGTTGGCAGATAATTTTATTTACGAAACTGCCTCAACACATTCTTATCACTTGTCACGGCCAAAGTTATCTGAATAAGTATTTCTGATGTCACTGCCAAGTTCTTGAAAGAAATTAGATTACGCACACGAGAAAGAACTTTTCTCTTGAACTTGATGTTTGTGTTTCAAAAGTACATGTTATCTGAGTGTATGTAAAAACTTTCGCTTTTAAGGTTTTTGGAGTTATAATCGTTAAAAGTTTACACGTATGAACAAAACCTTTTTAACGCAAGCAACGGATTTTATTTGGCTTGAGGTTTTATAATTTACTGACTTGTCGGTGCACTCATTTTAGGTGAGGAAAACGGGCTATTTAGTAATAATCTAGGTGAGTCACACATAGCTGTCGCATATGTATGAAAATTAAAAAGGAAATACATAAAAGTATCGTGTCAAAATTTAAGCTCTGTTGCAAAAAGTAAATTTGTGAAGTATACAGAGACAATCTATGTATAAAGATAGATAAGTTTAATTATAAGATTTATTCCACTGATCATAAAAGTGTTCATTTTCAGAGAATGTACCCAAGTCTGGTTCCTATGATTACAATGTATTTTGAAGCCTATATATATGTAGGTATTTATGTGCCTCGGTATAGTATAAACTATTTAGTACTCGGTTTCACTTGCATGAATTTATATATATATATATATAGCTATTCCTTTATATTTAATTTAGTATTGATTCTCTCAATTTTAAAAATCCTTAACCCCTTTAGCACCTATTACGAGATTAGGCGCGTTTGGGGTCAGTAGGGCACCGTTGGCTCATAGTGATTTATCTCCAGCGCTCTGAAGGGTTATGGCATCGTGTGGTAATGAGGCATAGCTAAATGGAAATAAGGCTGATGAGCCGTTATCTGCCTAAAACATGATCGTGTTAAGTCTCTATGATTCGGGGGAAATTTATGGCAGTGAGAAATGTTTTACGATAATTCCAACTAACTGTGAAATATCATAAAACGTAGGTGGATCATTAAAATCTTTTTCTTTTTGACTCATTGATTTGTTAAACCTTTTTGATCTCGAATAATACCGATTGATATATTTGAATATGAGATTTTTTACACATTTGCAATAGTGTGAGGGTTTAATCAAGTTAAGAAATTCTCTTGGTTTATGTTTTTTCCGGTTTTCAGTTCTTTTATTCTTTTTTTGTCGGTTTAGATTTTTGCCTTTAAAATTTTTAATAATAAAATTAAGATTTTCAAATTTTAATATTGCTTATACTCATAGATTGGGTATTTTGAACCATATCGTGGAGAAATCCCCACTGAATATCACCAAATGGTTTTCAATCATCGGTGTATAAAAAAATATCAAATTGAGATGAACTTGATAGCTTCAGTTTAAATACAAAAATATGAAATGGGTTTGATTACAATAGAATATTTAACGTAGATAGATGGTTTGAGTACTGTAATTACACACTAAACAAATCATTTCCGGACGACTAAATCAGCTGTCAGCTACCGTTCGCCTATCTGGAGCAGCCAATTAATGTCCATTGTCGTAGGTTTGATTGTCTATGATTGGATGTTACGTAATATATTCAGTGTTACCAAGGAACCTAAATTTTAATGTCAAATTAACTTTTGCTACAATGAATATTTTAGAATTAGACATAAGTCTTTAATTTATTTCATAGAACATATAATTCGGATTAATTCTGCGGGAAATTTAATGTTTTACCGCTTTATAAGACGTATTTCAATTACGAAACTGCGAGACCAAGACTCCGTCTTCTATAGGTATCTTATTTTATTTAATTAATTGAAACTTAAGTAAAATAATAATTAAAAATTAAGCAGAGAGCTCGAAAGTCTGTAATTGAAATTTAGGTACTGCGACTTTTAGACTGCTTTTTTCAAATACTAGTTACTGGTTCGGGAATAATCTGCCATGTGTGAAACACGTAAAGTTATTGTTATATTAGCAGATTAATATTTTCATGTTGTGACAATTTCGAACCCACCACTCCATTCTCCCTAAACTATGTGATTTTAAAAATCATTTTCGAAAACATTGAAATAAGTATTCAATTCTGATTATTCTATGAGAGCCTTAGGATCTAAAACAGTTCTAATTAATAGATCAGTAAAATGAATCACAAACTTTGTTGTTAGGTTGTTAGAGGGTTTTATTCGACACATCAACATAAACTCGTATCTAAATCGTCGCTTGCGTCAATTAAGCGACAGATTAAAGAAAGTGCGTGATTGTCGTGCAGAAACGGCGCGGTGTCATCGATCGACCTCGTGCTATGACCTCGTTGCTACAATATTTACACTACAAGGCACGACCACGACTTTACATGTGTCGTGTCGTATCCGCAACGTCTCAAGGGACTGCAGAACTATAACGTATATTTTGATAAAGGATTTTATGGAGATCCGAACAAGGGTTTCCATTTGCGCCGTTTCTCCTCTTATGGGATTAGCGTTATATATTTTTTATTATTTAGTTATGTATAAATATTGAGTGATAGATCTGTCTGACCCTTATCATTATTCGTGACCCTTTTCAATGGCAGTGATTAGAACGTAATGATATTAATTAAATGACAGATGATTGATTGATATTTCAATTTTGATTTATTCAGAGGTTTATGAGGTTTTGTTTATATTTATTGCGAATGTTAAATTAATATATGTTTCACTAGTCATAGAGTCGTTAAAACCAAACAGTTTTAAACAAACTCTTTCCGAATAGTACTCGTAGTATAGAAAAAACATTTTTAGTTGACACAGATATTTATTTATTTTTAATTAATTTACATGTTGTACATAGGCGGACTAATGGCAATGGGGAGAACTGGACATTCTTGGATGCGTTAGGTGCAAAAATTAAATATTAGCAGAATTTGACTTAATAGATATATATTTTTTTTTATAAAAAAATTATTGGAGTGCCGTCATAAAGTATTCGTCGAGACGAATCAAAAGAGGCCAAACTTGATGATGAGCCGACGTTTCTTTACAGAGTTCCTATGCCTTTCCAAAATTTAGTTGCAAGATTCCACCCGAACATACATCTACATTGCAAGTTAATAAAAAGCTTGTAAAAGAAACATAGATGTTGTTCTTTACAAAAATGATGGTATAAGACACAAACACTGCTAAATATTATAGATACACAAACAGATAATAGAAGTCAAGATACATTTGAAATAATATACACAATACATAACTAAAGACACATATTATACATAAATTGAATATAATAATTACGTGTATAAAAGATAACAGTACTATGTATAATCCACGTCCAATATTACCCACTAACTTTACCCCTATTATTCGACTAGGCCTTGAACCCGGTTTATCGGACAGTTCTATCTACGTAAGATATATCTTCCTCCAAGGTCAATCGTCACATAAAACAAGTGGACGCACTGATTGGTGACCCTGTGGCCCCCACACCTCGCCTCGATACATTAAAGCATCCTAACTTATCTATACAAATAAATAAAATTGGAGTGTCTGTTTGTAATATTAAAATAACCGCTTTTTACTAAATGCATATGTATGTATACACGGTACATATACGAAAAATGTAGTTAAAAAATTTTTTGTCTGTCTGTCTGTCTGTCTGTCTGTTTGTTCCGGGTAATCTCTGGAACGGCTGGACGGATTTTGACGGGATTTTCACTGGCAGGTAGCTGATGATCCGGGGAGTAACTTAGGCTACTTTTTTCAGACTAACTTTGTCGCGCGGCGTTACTCGCGGTACAACAATAACCGCGGGTAACACCGCGGGGTTCAGCTAGTATGAGAAATAAGAGTGTAAGTTTGTTACGCTTTTAGAACTATCTTAGAACTAGTTTTAGTACGGATAAAAGTTACAGATATGCAAATCAGGCTCATCAAAAGTGAAAAACGAAATCAGAAAGTAGTAAAAGTGTCATTTACAGACCAAATTGGTAATGTTCAGAAAAAGGGCAATGTGAAGAGCAGCAGGAACTGACGAGCATGCATGCAGAGATTGATAAATGTTGACGAAGCAAAAGAGGTGTGTCAAGATCGTAGTAGGTGGAGATCAATTTAAGAAGCCTAGGTCTCAGGAAAAAAGGCGTGTCTTCAATGTAATGAAAGTGGTCCTTTGATACGACTTAACGTATTTAATAGTCATTACGATATGTATTTCAGATTACACTTGTCGTACACACAGCCAAGTGCAATAAGGAACTGATTTATAATATAGTGAAGAGGAAAGTGGTTTCTTTGGACATATTCAAAGGGGCCCTCAACATGAATTCCTGAGGCTTCTTTTAGAAGGAAAGATACCTTACAGAAAGATACCAGGTCCACCACGAAGAAAGTGGATAGATGACATCAGGGCCTCCAAACTGAATTTTGAAGCACCCCATGATGATGATGTAATGAGACGCTGATTGGGACACACCTCCGACACGGGTGCCAGTTTTCATTAACCATGATCATCAGTATAGAAACGTGACAGGCAATTTACATTAACTATCGTATTACGAGATTGATAAAGATTGATTTGTAGAATTACGGGTTTTTTATCACTCTCATATAAAGGGAGGATCCTCGTACAAGGCGGGATGATCATGATTGGCTATTTTTGATGCAACGATTGATATTGGAAAGTTTTTTTTTTAAATAAAAACCCGTACTCGGAATAAGTCTTGTGTCGCGGGGGATTTTACAAACATACATGTAACGGACACAAAATGTCCCATTTAGGTTTTGAACCCACAATACTTGGCAAAGTAGGAAGAGGCGTGGCGACCGTTTAAACCACTAGGCCATATGTTGTATACATCTTAATCAGATCGAGAACTTTCATTGCGCGATACAGAATTATAGAAGTTGGTCCGTAGTTCTGTGTAATTGATTGCTAAAATCGAGAGTAAAAATAAATGCCGACGGAGCTGGGATCAAGAGTTAGTATATATGTGAGTGACACACAATTTACGACTTGGCCCGGATGACGTCATCTCGTGAGATGATATCATCCCCTTATTCAAATGGTCCTCATCTCCTGTCTCGCAATATATTTCACTTTAACTTATGTTAATGCGTGTCTTGCAGATAGGGGTTAAATTATAGGTAATGTTGATATATTTCAACATAAATAGAGCAAGAATGTACATAATAATATGTACACTAATGGTATACTAATGGCTGAGTTTCTCAGTAGTTCAGTGCAGTCATTAGGTATTTCAAACATGTCAAAACTAAAGTCAACCAAATTAAAAATAATACAATCGAATTAAGAACCTGCTCCTTTTCTGAAGTCAGTTGTAGTTTAAGATCTTTATTTCCTCATAAGAATTCACAATTCACTTACTGAGAAACAAATAATAATTATAATATAAGCTTAAAGAGTGTACAGAGAAGTAAATTAATTACTACTTATTTAAAGCAAAAAACACAAATGACAAAAATAACACAACACGAAAGGTAACAATAAATCACTTAAGGTGGGTATACTGCAAACAAGTTGCAACCATATCGCTACTAGATGTGACAAACACGACAAGCACTGGATTTCACACAATAATGCAATAAAAATATATTACGTTTACATTCATTTTTGTACCTATATAATGGCTATATATACATATTCAAATTTCATTGTTAAATAATCAAATATTTTGAATGTGTACATTAGGTACTTTAACAAGGAATTTTATGTTCGGTCAAAGACAAATGATTTAAGCTTTTTTTTAAAAACAGCCATGCTAGCAGATTCTTTTATTTCCGTGGGCAGCGTATTATACATTTGAATCCCTTCGTATCCTAAGCTTTTTTTGCCGTAGTTAGTTCGGGGTGGACGTGTTACTAGGTAGTTGGAATTACGTAACTTAATTTTTTGGTAATCTTGTTTTTTTTTGTAAATGACATGGTTGTGTGGATGTCCTTATTTAATATTTTTCGTATAAGTATGCATGTATAGTATGTGTAAGTTTGTTAAATAACGTTAAATAAAAGTTAAAAATGTTATGTGTATAATTAAAGCCTCTGCCTGCTTCTATGATGATAAAATAGCACTCCCTTTTTGTGTTACCACAAACTAGTATTTGTTTACAATTATATCTAAGTATCTTTTGCAAATTTATCAACATGTATTTGAAGCTGTAATGTTAATGAAAAATGGGTTATTGTGTTACATAAAATTGTTTAACCTTTTATGATACTGTATCATGATTACGAAGGTCAGTTCCAAGGGACGGATGTTAATACCGGTCACAGATACATATAACATTAGCTATGCAGCGTCGAATGATGCAGCTTCCGTGATTGTATCTCGATGTGTTATATGCCCATCTTAATTAGTATCGTGACCTAGGCCACTTATATTAGTGCACATTGAGATGAAAATATTTCTATTACTAAATATTTGCGTCTCTTATTGCCCGTAGCGAGATATTTTTCCCCCGTTTTTGAAACGTTTTTCATTGCTGCTCCGCTCCTATTGGTGCGAGCGTGATGATATATAGCCTATAGCCTTCCGCGATAAATGTACTATCCAACACTGAAAAAATTTTTCAAATCGGACCAGCGATTCCTGAGATTAGCGTGTTCAAACAAACAAACTCTTCAGCTTTATATATTAGTATAGATTATCATCAGTTAATTGGGTTAACATTTGAAAATAAGAAATATATAAACTCATGTCCTCTTTATTGGGTTTTAAGCATCAAACACTTGACGCTTTTCTGGAAGATGTACTGCAATTAATGTATTTGTAAATCATTTGGGTCTCATTACCTATTGAAGGTATTTCCCAATGACAAAAAAGCGCTATTCGTTTTCTCATGTCTGCTTCCTCAGTGTCGTTCACCCGGAATATTAAACGTCTTTAAAATTTAATATCACAACGTGTATATTAAAGTAATTCCTCTAAAGAACACGCAAAGTTATTCCCAAGTATTTGCGAGCTCGATGACTCTCAAAGAAATTACGGAATATATAAGCGTACCGTATATAATTCATGAAGGGGTTATCATATGTGTTCAGCTTTTAAGGTGAATATAAGTAGAAATGTTTGGATCAAAACAATGGAATTAGAAGTTGTCTTGTCGTATCTATAGTCGGTCCTCAATCTTGTTCGCTGGTTTGCTCGTTTTTGTAACGTTATTGTGTGAACACAGTATTACAATTTAATGTAATTTTAACTTAAACAGCTGTGATTAGTATAAATAATGTTTACTTCAGGTTGAAGTTGTTGTAGATATATCTGTGTAAATTACTTAAACTATTACGACAATTTATAAGTCAGGTTTTAGCCTACTTTTAATGTATAAATAATATACCTTGCTTGTGTCGTACTGACAGACAGTTTTACTTTTTAGAGAGTTTAATTATTATTGTTACGCTGTTTCTTGCAGTTTGCACCTTTTTTTCCCGACTACGGCAAAGCCAAAGGAGGGTTATGACTTTGACAGGCTATGTATGTATGTATGTTCATTTGTTCCCTCATAGCTCCTTAACTATTCATTAGAACTGGACAAATGAGGTGTCGTTAGAAGCATCTTGATTGTTCATCTGGTTATAGGCTATATGACGTGTCACTGAATCTAATGTGGCGTCCTATAGCCGACATAAAGTAATGTATTAAAAAATGAATTTTAGATAAATACTACGCGGTGTTACCCGCGGTTATTGTTGTACCGCGAGTAACGCCGCGCGACAAAGTTAGTCTAAAAAAAGTAGCCTAAGTTACTCCCCGGATCATCAGCTACCTGCCAGTGAAAGTCCCGTCAAAATCCACCCAGCCGTTCCAGAGATTACCCGGAACAAACAGACAGACAGACAGACAGACAGACAAAAAAATTTTTAACTACAACTTTGGTATATGTACCGTGTATACATACATATGCATTGATTAAAAAGCTGTTATTTTAATATTACAAACAGACACTCCAATTTTATTTAGTTGTATAGATGTCGTGTTTGGTATCATTAGAAAGGGCGTTACTTGTACATTTCAAAAATATATATATTACTAGCTGAACCCCGCGGTGTTACCCGCGGTTATTGCTGTACCGTGAGTAACGCCGCGGGACAAAGTTAGTCTAACAAAAGTAGCCTAAGTTACTCCCTGGATCATCAGCTACCTGCCAGTGAAAGTCCCGTCAAAATCCGTCCAGCCGTTCCAGAGATTACCCGGAACAAACAGACAGACAGACAGACAGACAGACAGACAGACAGACAGACAGACAGACAGACCGACAGACAGACAGACAGACAAAAATTTTTTTAACTACATTTTTGGCATATGTACCGTGTATACATACATATGCATTTAGTGAAAAGCGGCTATTTGAATATTACAAACAGACACTCCAATTTTATTTACACCGCGGGGTTCAGCTAGTTTAAAATATACTTATAGAGGCACCAAAACATTTTAACAAAAAAAAACAAAAACTAAAACCCAACTACGAGTTACAAGTTACGAGTTAAAATACTAGTTTTTACTTTTTTTACCCCTTGAAAATGTGTAGTTTATGTCTTTGAAATTGGCACTCCAGTAATAATATTATGTTATGCATGTCTGTACTTAAATACTAAAATAAGTTTTCTTATTCCTATTCAAAAATGTATCAGTAAATAATCCAACATAATTTTTTATGAAAGTAATTTTAGGCTTAAAATTACAGTTTGTGTAACTGAAATTTTATTTGAAACTTACAAGGGAATATATTTAAAAAGAAAAGAGTTGTAAATTATTCCTTTACAAAGCGTATACGATACTCATGTTTTCTCATTACATTTTATGCTCCACAATTACCATTAAATTAAAATAAACCTTTAAAAACAATAAGTTGCTTCTTTTTATTCTATTTACTCCACAAACTCGTGTTTATTTTAATAAAACTTTAGTTGTAAACATTAAGATCGAGTGCCATAAAAAGCACATAAAATTCCTTTGTGTTCTTGAAAAAAAGGTTCCGTGGCATAAAGTTTTTAATAGGGTAACTTACTTGTTATAATTTACAATGTAATAATTATAGAGTAACTGTATCTACATGGTAGAATTTATTTTTCTTTGCGGTGATAAATCATTTGTACTAAGACTTGAGAAATTGCCGAGTGGACTATAATTTGACTATTATGAATAGAAGAAAAACGGTGTTGGAGTTTTGAAATTTATCAAATGAAAAAATTAAACAGACCACTATATCAAAGTGATGAAATTATGGTCTTCACTCGTAGGGCTACTTGGTATATTATGTTCTTTTTTAATGATAAGCGATTACCGCCACCCATGGACACCAGCAACATCAGAGGCGTCACAAGTGCTTCGCCGGCCTTTGGAGGATGGGGGGAAGAGTTAGGGTATGGGCCTCCAGTATCCTTACTCACTCGGTGAAACACAGCGCAAGCCACCGGTTCATACCGGTTTTCTGTGTGGTCGTGGTATCACTCCGGTCGAGCCGGCCCATTCATGCCGAAACATGGCTCTCCCACGGTTACCATCTTAGGTGATTATGCTAGCAGAAGAAGAAAATTTTAATTTTGATTATTTAGAACCTGAGCTTGTCCGCATTCACAGTGAGGATGGTAATCACCAATCCTGGATTGTACTCAGGCTTTAGATCAGGTTGAGTGGAGTCATTTTGACTGCTAATTTACATTGCATCCTTTATCCTTTTATTAGTACACTAGCTGTTGCACGCGGCTTCGCTCACGCAGACTTTCATCCCCTGATTTACCCCTTTTAGGGGTGGAATTTCCGAAATTCCCTTCTAAGTGCTCACTCACGTTATATAAAGAACCTACATGCAAAATTTCAGGATTCTAGGTTCAGCGGTTTGGGCTGTGCGTTGATCTCTGGGTATGTCAGTCAGTCACCTTCCTCTTTTATATATATAGATAACAGCATATTGCCATTGTACAGTTCTGTAGTAGAAACCAGCTTTTAGTATTTAATGATATCACAGCTGCCCACAAATCTACTTATGTGGCCTGAAACTAGAGCGGTCCAACGTGTGGGCAAAGCGGCATGCGGCCAATATGTAAATGTGATCTGTAATGACCCAACTTATCTGGACAGAGCCGACTGCACCCGAGCATAAGCCATGGATCAATGACAACGAACCTTCGGAACTTTAGTAGCAGAATATTTATAGACATTTTGGGACGAAAAGCCAATACGAGTAATGTTTTAGAGATTGTTGACATACTTTCCAACATTGATTAAGAATGAACAATTGCAATATTAATAACTGTGTGTTAAAGCCACTATGATTATTATTTTTAGTAACACAACAATATAAAAATATTTCAACCGATTTAGTTATTCAGTGTGGTTCTTTTAAACTTAGTTTTGAGTTCCGTATCGTAATAGAGTTTTCGTTTTGTTTTCGCGTCTGATTTTAATTTAAACTTAGATTATGAGTTAACCGGCACAATAAAATATTTCTTCACGTTTGGTTTATTCAGAAATAATCTGGTCAAGACAGAAAGAAAACCTTAAAAATATAGTTTTTTTAACCTATACCTATAAACCTTAATTCGCTGTAAGCCCTTAATCTATAATTGAGCTCATAACCTACCACATTATTGCGGCAAGAACACCAGTAAATATAACTACAATAGCATATTACTTGGAATTTCAGTTCGGCAACAATGTTATTATCAGATGTCCTTGGAGACTGAATTCCATTCGATCCACATAACTTCCAAATCCACAATATATCGGCAACTTTTCCTGTATTTACCAACATTATTACAGTTTTTGTTTCTCACAACTCCACGAGGAGAAACATTAATATTGATATGACCTAGAAACTTGGGTAATAGGTTACTACCTATAAAGACATTCATGAATGAATGAATCGTCTAAATATGTTGCTTTAGCTTTGAATGAAGTTATCTTTATGGGCTAAATGGAATTAGATTAGCCATTAACTAGCTAAACATTATTAATAATTATTATTTAATACACAAATTAAGTTATTTAGTTTATCATAATAGAAATATATGAACTAACAACTTCTACCGTTTTGTATATATTAATTCCTCTTTTACTTGATTTCAGCAAAGCCAAACGGAGAGATATAATTTTTGGCAGTATGTAATAATCGCCCGAGTGACAGAGTTTTTATGTAGTCGATTTAGATTTTATTCACTTGTTGTTTATCATTTCTCCGCTCCATACTTCTCTAGCTACAAACTCTTTCAAGTAATTCATGTCTCTCATTTATCCCTTCTCTGTTCTTGTATTTGAATTCTCTTTACCACACCTTCGCATTACTAGAGATCAACAACCGCGGGAATCAACAAATGTTTCTGATAAATCCCATAAATGTTTTAGGTAAACAGTAAACTATCAACAAGTGTTTATTTTATGTGTCTCTCGGGTCACTTGTCGTGTGTCACAGTATGATAACACATATTTAGCTTACGACTTTAGAAATCGATGAGTCAGCGTTGTTTGAAATATTCTTGCTCGCATTTCGCGTGGAATTTAAGTAGGACTGAAGTACATATAAATTCTTAGAGACTGAAATTAGGGATCTTTCTCAATTGTAGTAGCAGTTTAAATCCTAATTAGTAGCCTTATATTATTTGCTTCTTGAAAATGAATTTATCTTTATTTTAATTTTAGGGAAAACTGGTGTATTTAAGTGCGTGCATACGTGTGTGTGTGTATGTGTGTGTGAGAGATAATCAGAGGACGACAACGCAACTGTTTCTCTTGAGCCATCAGGTGAACCCTTCTTTCGTTTGCCAAAAGGTAACAAAAACGATGTTCAGGCAAAACCTATTAAATAGGTATGTATAAATAAGTTTCGACTTAAATCCCTACTTTGTAACAAGATGGAAAAGCACATGCACATATTGATTAGCTGTCTTTAACCACTAAGTACTTGCACAGCCTTTACAATTAACATAATTACATTAACTTAATATTCTACTCGTAGCAACGATATTTAATTTTAAACCTCTGCAATTTCTCTGAATAACATAGCAGGATTATAGTTAAAATAATCAAACATAGCTTAAACATGGATAAGACTTTCCTGAATTGAACTCATATTGTTTAGGAGTATAGGATACTTGGCAGTGCATCATACCCTTCCAGGTATCCTATATCCTACACAAAACCTGAAAAGGTTTAATTTTAAAGGAACTGACACCTTAGAGTAGATGCAGAGCTTCTAGTACACAGAACTCAACGGTTAGATAAAATTGTTTGCAATTCTTGAGTAATACAACTTTGACAAAATCTGTAAGGTGACGGATTCAAATACGGAGTGTTTTACCATTGCTTCTCATCCCGTGGGCGTTGTAAGAGCCGACTCGGAGAACAAAATACGTAAGTTAGGGCTCCCACACATAACTGCGAATTCGCAACGCATCGCAAATATCTTTGAGCTCGCACGAATGCACCGCAAGAACTTCACGGCTCATCGCATCGCGTTATGTGTGAGAGCCTCTATCGGCACTGCAAAAGAAAGAAGAAAAAGTTGTCAAAAACCCGTTGTCAACCCCTCTCGCCAGGGTTGTATTGTAGGCTAAAATCTCCTTTCTAAAGAGTAACGTTTGTTTAGAAGTAGACAAACGTAGCTGTTGATATAAAATAAGGTTATGTTTACACAAGAAAAAGTAAGTAATTGAGACGTAATATCATACCCTCAACGAAAAAGTTGTTGCAAATGACAGTATTTACAACACTCTAATCCGAACCCTTCTCAATCGTACAGAACCTTTCAGCGTCTGAAACGGTTTATCCAACATAAAAACGGATTTTCGTTTGAGACGTATGCTGCTACAAGACGCGGCAAAATAGACAAATACTCATTTGAAAGGAACCTTTTATACAAATGAATTTAAGCCGTAATGTCTGTACTTCGAAAGCGTCTTAAGAATTTGGTGTACGTAAAAGTAAATAGCGTTAATACGTGAAAGAATTCTTTGTATACGATTTATAACGCGCTTTGGCAGGAATGCGAAACGTGGAATATTTAAAACGTTGTACGAAAATTAGTTACTAAATAAACCTTTTGTGTATGATTATGTGTGTGCACATGTTAAAAGAAATACCTGAACAGTAGTGCGGCTAAACTGTGAATGTAAACTATTACTAGAGAAATTGAAAGTAATACAGGTCGCAGAATAGTATTGAAATTATAACAATTTTGCAAATGAATAAGTGAAAAAATTAGTTACCTATTCACATTTCACACATGTAAATGTAAAACAGGCCTCTCGTTTGCCTTATGTACCCGAGATTGCTACATATCTCTTCCATGTTGCACTGGCTGTACCGTTTTTGCGTATTCATCAGTGATAATAATCACAGAACGCGATAACAGTTCTGTTTCAAAATTCGCAGAAACTATAAAGTCCCTGTCTATCTATTGATCTTTTTTTTAGATAAAATAATACTTAGGAAGTAAATATGAGAAACTGGTAGAGAATCAAATACGAAAATTGTCAGGTATGGCGAAGCCATAGTATTATAATAGTTTAAATCTGTACGCCGCAACGTGCTACATTAATTGTTTTACTACGTGCCGTCAAATAACAATAAGGAAGCATAAATAATATTGTCAATTTAGCAATTTAAGTAAACACTAGTTCATAGTTACCCCCACCTAAACCTGTCCATATTATTGTATATAAACTTTAGTTTAAGTTAAACAAATGAGTCATTATTAAATATTACAATCAACGTGTCGTCTAATTGTCTCCCTGAGTAAACACGCAATATCAGGCCTAAAAGATTTACTACGTAAGTTTTTTCAGTAGACGCCTGCAACACCGAATTTAAAACAATATGAGCATGTGAATAAGATTGTGTAAAAGATTTACTTCTCCCCTCGTTGTTCCCTAAGCCTTAAGGGAATGTAAATATATATATTGAACCCTAATATGGCGGTTTTTCTATTAAGGGAAAAATGTAAGTGTACTATACCCGAGTTCCAATCTGCGTGTGGTTCTCTGATAAGAGACTTAATCCGACCAATATTAGTTCTGTGGTGTACATGATAATGATAGGCGTCTTGTTCGCTGCCCGACCCTTGTCGCCGGAATATATATTGAAGTTAACTCCTTATTACTTCGCATTTAATGTAACATACACAAAAAAGGGTCATTTTATCGATTTTTTTATGTAATAGGGGGCAAACCAGCTGACCTATCGCCTGATAGTAAGCGATTACCGCCGCCCATGGGCACCAATAGGGCAGGGCAAAATTAGAGGCGTCACAAGTGCGTTGCCGATCTTTGGGGGATGAGGAGGAGGTGAAGGTAGGATTTGGGGGTATGGGCCTCCGGTATCCTCACTCACTCGGTGAAACACAGCGCCAGCGATGTTTCACACCGGTTTCTTGTGAGGTCGAGGTGTCACTTCGGTCGAGCCGGCCCATTCAGGCCGAAGCTCTCCCACAGTCAAATTGTGATTCAGATTCTTTGGCCTTCTCAATGATACCATACAGAAGACCGCTATTTAGTAATTCTTTTGTCGCTTTTCACCAAGTGACTACAATGACATGAGCACAAAGCATACCTGCCTCCCTTATTACTTTGGGGCAGAAGGGTCTCAAATGACAGTTACGCATTTGTGACTTCCATTCCATCCATGGGTCAATGTAGTAGCTTACTATTAGTTGTCCTAGCTGCTCTTAACTAACAACTCTAAAAACCTTATTTCTTAAACTCTTAAAAGATTATCTATATTTCTTTGACATTTTGCAAATTTAAAGTAAAATAAAACAATACCTACCACCACGTAAGGACCGCATAAATTCATCCGATTATAATTCGTTCAATATAATTCATAAATAAGTAAACCAATACATATTTATGAAGCTTACCGTTGTAGCGAAATGTCGGGAGACTTATGAGAATTTCTATCACGTGGAGGTAATCCGATTAGGATTGCTTTGAGGAAAAAGCGCTGAGTGTACGCCGCACGCCGAAGTAGCGTCGGTGTTTACCAACATGTTATGTGTAGCCTGTAATCACTGCTTCAGTTCTTGTTACAGGTTATTCTTACCTGTATTTCAGGTACAGTTTTCTTTAGTATTTTTTTTTAAAATGGGTTTTGTTTTTTAACTTAAATAACAAAGGATTTGTCTTGTTGTGTTTATTTCTTTTTGTTTTGTTAAGAAAGGTTATGGGATAGTCAACATTACGTTATGACTTCTAGGGAAATGTACTATGAAACATATATATGCAGACAGCATAAAACTTCTTAGTCAGTCGATATAGTTCTTTTTTAATATTAAACACATTATTATCTATTATTAAATAGTCAACAGAATGTTTTGAAAACCTACCTTGAGTTATTGTATTTTATACATAAATACTATTATTACTCATTTAATATGTTATATTCACTTAAGTGAGTTGCTTAATGTTTTCTCACTAATTACAAGTTTTTATGAAAAAAAAATTGTGTCTTTTATTTAAATATAATGTTATCAAAACTCAGGATAATATCAGCATACACATGAATACAAACGAATTTAATATAATATACACACATATAAGTTTGTTTTCATGTTTTCTCACAGATTACAAGTTGTGAAAACAAACAAATACTGTGTATTTTATATAAACTTAATACATTTCCGTCATCGTTCTACGCAAAAGAGTTTCATCCCTATCACTTAGATGGTTGGCAGTCCACAACTGGGTGCTTTTCCAGGACATTTCTGCCTCGCACAAAAAAACTATGGAATAAACTGTCGCCTGCGGTATTCCCTGATAAATACGACCTTCAAACCTTCAAGAAAGGAGCGTACTTCTTCATAAAAGACCGGCAACGCACTTGCGATGCTTCTGGTGTCACGGGTGTCCATAGGCGGCGATAATCGCTTACCATCAGGCGACGCGTCTGCTTCTTTATACCCTATACCATAAAAAGAAATCGGTGCTTATTGAATATGCCCATGACGACTTCTACATTACTACATACATAGATCGCAACTGGTTATATAGAATAGAACGTCGAAGACGAGCGAACTTAACTGAGGAGAACTCACAACAAGACTTTTTTGCTAACTTCGCTTTTTTTAGTAACAATTATTTTTACGGGAATTAACGCGATCACTTAATAAAAGGTATTACATACCTCTGATTTCATCAGCCTGTGACCACGGCCAGTGCAACCTGGTCGTATCGTTAGGCAAATCAGAGGTATGTAATACCTTTTAATAAGTGATCGCGTTAATTCTCGTAAAAATAATTGTTAAAATATCATGGAACGCGAAAGTTTAAAAGTTCGCTTTTTTGCTTATAGCATAATTTGCGGCGAGAAACTATAGTTTAAGTAATAGATATTGTTATATGGAATTTTTATAGCATAGTAGTTTGTAGTTGAAAGTTTCCTTACATTTTATTGCATGTATTCAGAGCATGCAGTGAAATGCAAGAAACGTGGTCATAGTTCTTTCGTTGGGGTATTTTTACATATTTATACACAAAGGTTTAGTTACATACTAACATTACGGTGGGTACTGCATTCGTAACAGACTCATGACTCTGCATCTTATCAGTTCTGTTACTGCATACCTGAATGTAATTACCGAAAAAAATAACCGTCAATAAGTCTAACTCCACTGTAACAGTCGACAAAAGCAATTATAAACTTTGTAAGCCCATGTTCAATAAAGTTATTTGAAATTAAATTTTCATTCATTTTGGCGCTTGATAACAAACGTAAAATGTTGCCACCGATATAATACATTGTTGGTCAAACTGTATATGAAGAGTTGTAATAAGCTGAATTATTGTGAACATTAGGCAGGTTTTTCGGTCAGAAAACCCTAATAATTACCTCCAGTCGAGCTTTACGTCGGTTAGGTAAGCTGAACACAGTGTAGATCGCGATAAAGATAGGTGCCGAAACACATTGCGCGGCAGCTGGCGCAACGCCCACCCACGCCAAGCCTAAAATCAGGTCAGCCAATAACAAAATTACTAACTTTTTTAATACTTTTTGTTTTCCACCTATAAAATTTAGTACTTGGTTCCGAATTTTTCTTTGTTGGTGAATTGAGGTTTCTAATTACAAAACCCATTTTTTTATTGTCTTTTCATCATCACCATCATGAAGAAGTTTTAAATAAATAAATAAATTAACTTTCGAAGCTTTGTCCAGACTTAGTCAAAGTCACTAGACTTTTTGGGACTCGAGCCCCACCCACGTTCTTCTATTACCGTTAATTTTTTGTTACTGGCAAGCAAATTATGGTTCACTATGGTAAATGGTTAGTAGGTAAATGTTGTTAACTCTACTTTATGAATCTTGTCTTATTTAACTATTCCAAAGTAATTAAGTAACAAACATCTATCAAAACTTTAGTATGTATAATAACTATAAAATTGTGTTCATAAGGTTTGTCTAACATTCTCATAGTTTTATTAAACTGAATTCCAGCAGTAACTTTTGTGAAGCATTTACCCATTCTGCCACTTTTGCCCATTGAAAATGATTTGTTGGTACCCTTTTTGAATTTCGAAGAATATCTAAGAGATTTGTTTTAGCTTCGTAAAGCACGACAGCGATAGCTAAAGTCCTGGGGACAGCGCGGGACGAAATATAAAATGATGCTTGCCACCAATCTAGGGCTGCCACGCATTAGATGGTTACTAGTAAAATGGTTACTCGTTTAAAAATACTATTAAGAAAGTAATTTAACTATGTGTGAACCCATTTGCAAGTTTCATATTTGATTCAATTATCGCCATCACAAAAAAGAAACTGTAATCTTTTTGGTTATCTTACAATCCTGAAGTCTATTTAAACTAAATGAAATAGTTACTTATTCATTAGGTTTTTTTTTATGGAATAGGCGGGCAAACGAACAGACGTATCACCTGATTGTAAGCGATTACCGTCGCCCATGGACACCAGCAAACATCAGAGGCGTCACAAGTGCGTTGCTGGCCGTTGGGAGATAAGGGAGGGGGTTTGGGTTATGGGCCTCCGGTATCCTCACTCACTTGGTGAAACACAGCGCAAGCACTATTTCACACCGGTTTTCTGTGAGGCCGTGTTATCACTCCGGTTGAGCAGGCCCATTCATGCCGAAGCGTGGCTGTCCCACGGTAAAGTGTAAATGGAAAAAATATAGTTACAAGTTTAATTTGTGTAATTAATAAGTTAAAACACAATTATGAAAACAAAGTGACAATTAATGACAGCTTTGTTGTTGCAAATAAGGTTAATTTTATGTTTCAATTTACATTTGGTTTAATAATTACACTTTACTAAAGTGTTATTATAATTTACTATGTAAGCAATTAGCTAATTTAATCGTACATATTATGTTTATTTTTGTATTTAATGAACAAAATGTATTTTGTATACAATTATAATTTTTTCCTAGAAACATATTCTATTTTCTATTATATTAATGTGAATTTATGTTTTGTACATTAGTAAACTTAACGCCTTAAGTACTGAACCGAAATATAGGATATAGAGACAAAGATTACCTTTCATAGTTCAAAAAGTAAGTATTATTTGTTAGGCATAGATAAAGTACTGAATATGTACTTTGTATATCAATAATTTATTCTGATATTGCTGTTAAACGCAGTGCCCTTGTGCCATAGTTATCTTGGAACTAGTCACAGAAATAACAACGAAGAGGACACGCCTATTTTAGCCTCTAATTACTCTCTTGGGACCAACGATAATCTATTTCAAATAGTTACTCCTACCACACCTTCGAGACAGAAATGGCAATGCCAGCATCTAAGATTAGACTCGTGGTCCACATTAGGGTCCCTGTCTACTAGAAGTGTGATAAATGTATCCAAACCCCGGCGGTCACATTACCAAACGCTTGTTTATTTGAGAATGTCCTTTTATTCTTCTTTATTTTATATGTATGTATTTTTGTTTGTATGTATTCTTCTATATTCTTCTCACACCACATACCTCACAGACGAACTTTTCTGATCCCAAACTGAACGAAAGACTGTACTGTGTAAGCAGAATGCTGATAAAAATACATACATATTATAGAAAAATTACACCCAGACACAGAACTCGGTGGAAACTGAACCCAGGACATCTTGCTTAGCAATCACGATCACTAACCAACAGAGTCCGAGAGAGTAGAGTTAGAGAGAAATTATCATATTTAGGGATATAAGTTCGTCAAATTAATAAAACCAATCTTAAAATAAATAACTAGTTTGGTAAAATATAGAGTTTCTTGATAAATTACCCATGTATGTATACATTACCAATATACGAGAATTCTTTGTACTAACTTTCAAGTTTTCGCGAAAGAAGGAATGTGAAATTCGAAATACTCAAAGTTTGTGAAGTTACGAAGCGCATGTAGTTAATATGTTTATACAATAACTTAAATTATAAAGAGTTTAAGTTTGTGAAGCTTATAGGCTAAAGTAAACTCTGGATCTAATGAACCGATTTTGAAAATGATAGAATGTTACATTATTTGTCGCATAGGCTATACGAGTATATTAACCCGAAAATGAAAAGACTTGTTCGTGGTAGTTAAAATGTTTACCGTTCAACAAATCGGGCACGGGTCAGCAGTGTTTTGTAAAGTCCCTAAGCTATACATTTTTGTTAAATATGTATGTTTACCAGTCATAGTTATTACAGTCCAACTTTTGCTGGAAAATAATAGATTGATTTATGTTACAAATAAATCAATGAAATGAAACAAAAATTAAAAACTTTATGAATTATTATCGAAGTTAGAACACAAGGCGATGTCAGTTTATAAATACAAGGATTATGCCTTCTGCAATGAATCATTAATGCTGTCAAATATTGGCAGTGATGAAGTGGTACACAGGTCGAGTTTCACAAATGCCACACCTTCTCTTATAAGGTGAAGTAGATCAGTACTATCATCGTGGTAGGTAGTCCATGAACCAAGCCGAAATATAAGACTGGGACACACGTGCTCTTCAGGGGTGGGAAGTGGACACCGTGGTCTTCAAAGTTTCCAAGGGATTTGTGCCAACGCCGTTGTCTGATGTCGCAATTTTAATAGGCAAAACGATACTTTCTAAAACGTTTTGTGTTTATAAAGTACATATGATGATAAAAAATATATTTGTTTGATAATATTAAAACATCGCTATAGTTTCATCTATATATATATAAATGAATCCCTATTTGCCTTGGTCACGACATCACGCGTGAACGGCTGAACCGATTTTGCTAATTCTGTTCTTGTTAGATAGCCCATTTAGCGAGGAAGATTTTAGCTATGTAAAATTACTCTACGACCAATAGAAGCCGGGTATCGACCGAAAATGCTAGGAAATGGGAAAATTTTATTTCTTATGGAGAGACGTAAACGAAGTTGAGCGGGTCAGCTAGTGTAAAATAAAATTAAACAAGCGGTCTTATAGCTTGGCTGTTGACATATTTCGAGCGCTAGTGAGTTGTTCTCGAATTATGATCGTGTTTTGAGTTACGACCCCGAAAATACTATTTATAATTATTAGCTAATATGAATGCTATTTGCTTCTAGTAAAATATTAATAAATAAATAAACACTTCTCAACATTATTTGAATTTCATTTCATAGTAGTGTTTAGCTTTTTGGAACACTTAATCATTTACGCTACAGCAATTGAAGAAAAATGTGTGCAATTATAAAGTTTGTGTTTCAAATTAAATGATTATCACTAAAAATATAAACCGTTTTTAGAAATAGGTCCGCCCGTGTCTTGGAGTAAAAAGACATTTATGCACGGTCTAACTCCGAATTCTTATCACGTCAGCTTTGTGTAGTAAATTTGAAGATATTTCTTTATATTGTACCATGATTGTACCTCGTAATTTTGGCACCTTGAGTATTTTTGCTTAAACTTATGTTTTTGTTTTACTTTTTTGGGGTGACCATCTGTTACGTGTTAAGAAAGGTAGGTCTGAGTCTTTTATTAAACTCACAACAAAAGACATGATGTTATTTATGGACTAATGTAATAAATGGTTTTGTCCTGCGTAAGTTTATATATAAATTCATATATTATTATTTCATCACCACAAGTGTAAGGAGAGGCATTTTAAGCATTCATATTTGACTACTAAATTATGTAGAATCGAGTCATTACTCGATTACATAGTACACTTGTACATAGATGGAATTTGGTCAGGAATTAAACAGACTACTTTGAATCACGGAAATTGGAAAGTTTGATAAAAATGCCTGACTCTTAAGAAGACACCATAACCTGATATTAAACAACTAGTTTTTAATTCTTTATTAGCCGAAACAAAGAGACAAACAAACAAAATTTTTATAAATGCCTTTTTTATACAAGTTCTTTAAATATTTTCAAATGCAATTAGTGAATAACTGTTAATTTGGAATTACAAACAGGCAGTCAAATTTTATTTATTTGTATGGATCATAATATATCCGAAATCAAATCATCGATATCAATTAGTCTAGAATCATTTCGTCGCCCGGGAACCGCATTCATTAACGTGGTATACATCATCATCGGTATCATTTATTTCACTTTCCGTTTTGATGACTAGGCTAATTATACGTGGTGATATCATCATGAATGGGCAGCAAGAGACAATAAAGGTTTAGCTTTTAAGTATTCAATAAATATTATCAGATTTGAACGATGCCGTATATTCTCTGCTCTTTCTCCGAGTAGGTTTAATAAACTATTTGCAACAATGATTGGGTACTAGGCAACGGACCATCAAGAACCGTGATAAGAAACGAATCTAGGAATTTTGTTTAGAACGCTTTACTTCTCGCCAGTTTAATAAAACCATTAATAGTTTAATTACAAACGTACTGCGCCCGCGGGAATACTATATTTTTGGAATAAAAAATTATATATGATATTCCAAACTATATTCTATCTCTATGCTAAATTTCATTCATTCATAATGATCAAAATCATTCATTCATTCAAAATAACAAACCTCATACATCTAATCGTTTTTATTCTCTCCTCTCCCTCAATCACTAATTCGTCTTCTACATTTAAAAATTTAGAAATGTTAGAAATAGTTGCAAGAAAACGTTTGATTAAAATTTTTAAATTAAGCAATACTACACTGTACTGTATGTATATTTAGGTAGTTTAGATAATCACACACCTTAGCAAATATTACGCTACGTGAACAACCCCCAACGTTTGAAAGTAGCATTCCTCAACTTCCATGTTTGCAAAAGGCCTTGAATTCCTCTCGGCTGGCCCTTTGTGACGTCAGGGGAGGGTTGGCGGCACACGACTTTACATAATGAACCAAATTGTGTGAAAATGACGAAAAACGACCGCCCACGGGTGTTACACATACTCTCGTTAATGCCTGTTTATACGCCGCTGTTGACACACCTACGTGTTTTCACTATATCCTTGAATCGTTTTTCCATGCCTGTAATAATAAATAATAATTCATCATTAATCACACAGCCAAGTAATCTGATAGTTTCAATAATATTACCATTCTGTATAAAATGCCAAATGCCTATAGCGTTTTTAGGGTTTATTCATACTTAAGTTGCATTTTTTTGTGTTTTATAAAAATTTCAACCACGAATGTATAGTTATTTTAAATACTGAGAGTGACATTGAAGGCAGTTAAAAAAGTGCCCTTATCTTTCTCAACATTTTAATGTCTGCTAACAAAGGCCCAGCAGTGAAATAAGTAAGTGCTTCTTAGCATATTAACAACTAGACATTTATCTTCACTTAGCATTGACGTAGCATTTGTTGCTAATACAATTAGTTGTTTAGTAATACTAATGAAACATCCGACTGCTGAACTCTGTGCTAAATAAATTGAACGCAGAGGTCAATCGTCTGTTTTATTAAGAACTAGCTGAACCCCGCGGTGTTACCCGCGGTTATTGTTGTACCGCGAGCAACGCCGTGGGGCAAAGTTAGTTTAAAAAAAAGTAGCCTAAGTTACTCCCTGGATCATCAGCTACGTGCCAGTGAAAGTCCCGTCAAAATCAAATTTTTTTAACTAAATTTTTGGTATATGTGATGTGATGATGATATTTCTCCTAGCCGATTACGGCTACGACCGCCAGTCTCAACGGAGACCAGCCAACTACGCAGGAGATATTATAGTGCACAAGTGTGTGCGCGAACACAAGTGCACTCTCTGGTCCCTCACTCTCATAATCCGATGGGACGATTGACCGACACGACCGGGGATAGATCAGGCGCAGGACCGACAGCTTTACGTGCTCTCCGAGGCACGGGGGTTCAGACCCCCAACTCCAAACTCCGAGCTGTTATTAAGTATTTATAGAATCAGAAAAACTCAATAACACTTTTGGCCGAACCCGAGACCTCTTGATCAGCTTGGTATATGTACCGTGTATACATACATATGCATTTAGTGAAAAGCGGTTATTTTAATATTACAAACACACACTCCAATTGTATTTATTTGTATAGATTTCAGAAATGGAAATAGGATTATACTCGTAATTGATTTCTTAGCGCTAGAAGTAAAGTTAATACGAGTATACTATCTCTATTAAAACAAAAGGATTTAAAGGATGTTGAGAATGGTGAAAGTTAGTTGATTTCAAATGATTGATAACAAATTTGTTATCAATCATTTAAAAACAGTTGCAAATACGATTTGGTTAAATAGTTTTTTTTAACCGACTTCAAAAAAGGAGGAAGTTTCCCAAATCGACCGTATATTTTATTTTTTATTTATGAGTTTTCGCGGATAAGTTCGTCGTTTATGAACCGATTTTAATGATTATTTTTTTAATGGAAAGGAGATGTCCAACGGACATTAAATTTCTGACAATATGATGGATGGATGGATGGATGGATGATAAATTCAGTCACTTCACTTTGGTGCCGCTAGAGATTATATTGAAAACTCCCTAAACTCTTTAGAACAAATTAATCTATATTTCATCGAGCCTTTGCCCAAACTAGGGTTGAGTGACTCTACTTTGTCTGATAGAAAGCATGAGTAGAATCCTAGAGTAGTGGTCACCATACTTATTGTGTGAATATAGATAATGCAATAATTCATGGTAACCCACACCATGAAAGTTCTGTAGAAAGATTATTGTCGATTTTTTAGAGCTTCAACTAACCGTGACGTTTGCCAAAGATGTCCGTATGGAAAGTGAGGCCGCTGGCTTAATATGTTCTCCAAGGCATGGAGTTATTGCTTAACTTAGCAATGTATGTGTCCGAGCAAACCCGTACATAATTATAGTTTTAGTTTCATTCGGATATCGACGCGCAGCGTTGCGTTATTACACTTTAAATAACATGCGAACTTACCATGACTCAGTAGTTGCTGAGCCACGATTTCGCCGCATATCGAAATAAAGCAATATTAGTGTAAATTTGTGTACCTATTACATTACTTTCCTTTTATCAGTTTCTTTCATTTAAACATACAATAACGTACAGTATGTACGATATAAATACACAGTTACAACTGAGCCACAAGCCCCTCAAATTCTGTCTGTAAACTAAGTTTTTATTTAATAATACTTGGAAATTTTAGCTTCAACAAGTTTAATTTTTGACAAATTATCTGTGTTCAATACATAATAATTACTTATCAATCAATCATTCTCCAATGACATTCATTGTTAATCACTTTATAACATTTCGGGCATCAAAATTTAATTGAAAATATTCCTTTAATCTACGACTTAAAGTCTTAAACTAAATTAATATTAAACAAATTTACACGTTTAATACTTTTTAATATTTTCACGACAAACACCAAACTTTAGTACTTTATAGTAATTTATCAATATTACTTTATCTAAAAGATAAAGTCCTAAGTCTTTGTGTTTCACCAGAATGGTGGCAAATCTAATACGAACTCGTTTCGAATTTATGGTGTTTCGTGATGAAAGTTTCAAATGGGAACATTTATGGGGTAATGCGACACTTCTACCCGCATAGAATGTACAATATACGTATTAAACATGTTTATCTTGGATATGAGCTTATCTCTTTTTATCGCGCATCTTGTTTTATTATAGCAAAATCTTCAAATAAACTAGAAAATCTGCTTGAAAAATCAGAATGATATTTCACTAAACGTTGAATGACTTATTTTTATAAACAAAAGCTCCCCTAAAGGCGTTCGATCGAGGCAGGGAATTGTGTATAAATATGATCTATCGGAGTTTGTCATTTACAATCCGACCTAGATTCCGTGCTCTCTAGTATACTTTTATGTTATCTGTATTCCCAAGCAAACTAATATAAACCGAACATTGTAATCCAGATAAAACACCTAATTTCTAAGTGTAATTAACACGCCACGCTGTCAGTGAGACCTGTCTCTACCCAAGCAACATTCGATGGCGACTTTCAATTATATTCAGCTTAGACAGAAAAAATAGATACATCGAAAATCTGAATAATCTTTGAAAACTTAATAGTTATGTATTTCATAAATATACTGAGGACTAGAGCCTCTCTGATTCTCCGCAACTTTTAAGATCTACTTCCACACCAAACAAGTAATAAACACCGTGAACATGACAGTCTACCTTCAGGTCATTTAGCAGTGACATTGTGCACGCTTACACTTAATCCTGACCTAGGGAAGCCGTTCACGAGCAACTCTCTTTGTTGACTCATCATTGCACTTGGCATGCATTTTCGAACTGCATATGTACTAAAATACTTGAGAATATTATTAACTGTTTACGGGTCCCTATCCTACTTATATATAATATTATCACACTTATCACACTAATATATAAAGGCGAAAGTTTGTGAGTGTGTTATGTTTGTTACTTCTTCACGCAAAAACTACAGAATGGATTGGGATGAAACTTTACAGTAATATAGCTTATACATCATAATAACACATAGACTACTATTTTCCGCGATAACCGACATACACGCGGGCGGAGTTGCGGTATGTATCAAATATTTTTAGGGACAACTGAATGCCTAATATTACCTAACTGTACAACGGAAGATGATAAAGTAGGGTGAAAAAAGGGCTATAGAACTAAAGCTGCATTTGTCGAAGAGGTCGGGGTCACGTCCTTGTAAGTCCAAATTACTTAATTAAAAAGGTTACTAGGGGTTGGACAATAAAACACACAAACTGGTTGACACTCATCTAATCTAAAATGTATTTTAGGTACAGTGTTATAAAAATCATACTTATGAACCATTGATATGCTATTGCTTCGTTGTTTTTTGCAAGTGTTTGAGGTTACCGAAAACTCTAACCATCTGCTCTTTTAGTGATGCTTTCCTACTTGTTGACTATTGAGATTCAAGTGACTCACTTTAAACTGAACCAAAGTAACCGACAAGTTTCTGCCACCGTTTCTCTATTTGATTTCTACCTTAGATAACAATAGCATATAGATTCAGAAATGTCTTTTATTCTTTCTCTCTGCTCAACTTCAAAGTATAAAGGCAATTACGGATATTTTATACGTGTCTCCTTTCTTGTGACAATACTTATTCAGTTCGAATTCTGTGTGTAGAAGCTGTGAGTCAATATTACCAGATTCTTTTCTTCTATTTCCATCTTATGTAAATGTGGCAAAATAAATTACGGAAAACTGATATCTAACTTTTTGTCACATAACCACAGTGTTTTATTGACCAAGAAACGTTAAAGCTTTTGTTTGAAGGTATATCCAGAACTTTTATGAGTATTCCTTAGAAAATTCACTATCACGAAATGATTTCTAACATACATACATCTATACAAATAAATGAAATTGAAGTATCTGTGTGCAAATGCATATGTATGTTTACACGATACATATACCAAAAATGTAGTTAAAAAAATTTTGTCTGTCTGTCTGTCTGTCTGTCTGTTTGTTCCGGGTAATCTCTGGAACGGCTGGACGGATTTTGACGGGACTTTCACTGGCAGGCAGCTGATGATCCAGGGAGTAACTTAGGCTACTTTTATAGACTAACTTTTCCTCGCTGTGTTACTCGCGGTACAACAATAACCGCGGGTAACACCGCGGTGTTCACCTAGTATTATATAACTTTTATATTCTGTTGTTTCTTTTCTCTGTTTTTTTAAAAGATGATTCCCTCATTAGGAATATACATCCTGTGCTCCGGGGTACTTTACAAACAACAAACTTATGAAACGAACTCAAATAACACTCAGACTCATAACAACAATTAGTAAATCACACAAAGTTTTATCCCATGTGAGATTTGAACCCTCAACACTTGGTATAGTAGAAAGCGGCGTGGCGACCACTTAAACCTCTAAGCCATCTGTCTATATACAATACAACATATTATGTAAGTGAGAAATATATATGTATGATAATATTTCATAACATTGTTCAGAACAATCCTCTGCAAAGGCCTTTTGTTAAATCCCCTTAATGGTCCATCGAGCCTTCAATTACCTACTCAATCTTGAAAGTCGTCCTCTTGAAGTACTATCATTTAGTTTTTATAGTTTAAACATCGGTCAAGCAGTGTTAGTTGGACCAAAAAGTGTACAGTTCATTAATCTCCCAAAAGTAGAACTATCTGCCATAGTTAATACGTTTTATCCCTCCAAAGGCATTAATTACATTGAAAAACCTAGTCTCGTTTCGAAATTCTTCTGTGGCAAAACGTTGGACCTTTTTGTTACCTAATTAGTTCCTTAATAACTTTTTTGCACAGACCGTATATTGAAAAGAAGAATGAACAAAAACCTATATTTCTTTAGTACGTAGTCTTCTAAGCATTAAATACCTAGAAGCTTGAATGTAATGGATAAATAGAAAATATGTTTGTGTTTCATCTTACCCGACAGAGAAAGGGGATGAAATGTTATTGACTTTAGGTACTCTCAAAATGTCTAGGACTATCTATTCAAAACCTTTTTTATTGATAAAATTTAAATTAATCAAACACTAATTATATACAAAAAGGTATCTATAATACAGATATTTAAGAACAATGTATAATAGAAATATTCCTCCTATAGATATGTCTAAGACAGGAAATAATGAGGCACACAATGTACTCTGATACACCTGCGGAGCTGTAACTAATACTAATATAAAGAAACGGTTTCCTCATGTTCATTATGGAAGAATAAGTTCTGGAAATATAACTGTATATGTATACCTGTATATATATATATTCTTTTATAACTTTCACCCTCAGTACGTTAGGTAACCTAAGTACGGTTGATCGCTTCAAGTTACTAATTTCGTTTTTCTTTTGTTTCACAGGTAAACACCAGGGAACTTAATGAAACAATATCGTCAGATGTGAGCTGGTACGGTACGGTATACATACATACAAGATTTTATACAGTGTAATCACGTCGCACTAACATATACCGGCGAAAGTTTGTGAGTGTGCATGTTTGTTACTTCTTCACGCAAAAATTACTGGATGGATTTGAATGAAACTTTACAGTAATATAGCTTATACATCAGAATAACACATAGGCTACTATAACCGACATTAACGCGGACGAAGCAGTGGGCAACAGCTAGTATATTATATAAATGTTTTTGTTTATATGTGTGACATTACTTACAGAATTCACCAATATAAATATATATCTATCCATAATATCTGAATCTCGGAAACGACTCCAATCAATTTTCATGAAATTTTGTATGCAGGGGACTTAGTATTAGAGGGCGATAAGTAGATCTAGCTAGGCATATTTTTTCGGGGGCGATAAATGTACATTACGAGAAAAAGAAATAATATAATACACAACCTTTTTCTTACAGTTCCGCTGTGTGGAAGTAGCTCAAAAAGAAGTATATATCTCCATGCCAAATAAATAATTAATAAATAAATAAGTATTTCGGACATCTATCACACAACGCCATCTAGTCCCAAGCTAAGCAGAGCTTGTGTTATGGGGACAACTGATAAAAATTCATATGTACTTTTTTTATGTAAATACATACATATTATACATAAAAAACACCCAAACTCCAAAACAAATATATGTAGATCATACAAACATTTGGTCCAACCCGGGAATCGAACCCGAGACTTCACGATCAGCAGTCGCACACGCTAACCGCGAGACTAACGAGGCAGTCATGTTCAAAAGTCATTTAAATTCGTTCAGCGGTTGCGTAGTGATAGTCAAACAGACACACGCAGTTACTATCGCATTTAAATAGTATAATAGTATCTAGGTGTTAATATTTAACTCGCGGCTTAGCTCATGTTATGTCGATTTTTCGAATTATTTTTTTCCTTAACAACAAGATTATAACATCTAAATCTCTATACCTTTCATTAAGATAACAACAGAGGTTCAGATATTCGTCCCTAAATGGCGTTGTAAACCCAAAGTTTTAAGAATGAAAACATATATTTAAATCCTAATTTCAGTCAAAAAGACTTAGATTTTCGTTTCCCAATATCAATCAGTATTTTTATTAAAATTGTTTACAAAAGATGGATTGAAACTCACTCCAAAAAGAATTTAATAAACAACCAATAACTTTTATTAAAAGATTTATTCGTTAAAGCGACGAAATCTGTTTTGTAACGAATTGTGGTTTCGAAGAAAATGACAATAAGTTCTTTATGTAAAGTTGACCAAATGAAAAAAGTTGCAAAGTGTGAGTGGGCTGAGAGTTTTCTCTAACTGGCCAACTGGCTTGCTCTGAAAAATGAAACCGTTTAGCTTAAGATTATATTTAATATATTTTTTATTTAGTACAGTTCTTGTTTATTAGAAAAATAAATAGATACATACAAAGACAATCTTCTTTCAGTTTTCTTTGTTTTAATATGCTCTAAGTGCTTTTAGGATATCGAAGTGAGTGTACGTTTCTACATGACAAATTAGAAACATTATTATAAATTACAATGCGCAATTTCTTGAGCTACAAATTAAAACAGCATAGTTGTAACGTTAGGTGAAATTTGAATATTATTTGAAAGGCGAGAAAGGAAACAAGAAGCAATCAGAAATTCAACTCAACAATTGAAAGGAAATATTTTTTGAATTGTTCCCTTTGTCTTTTTCTTTGTTAGAGTTCAGTGCGCGGTTGTTTCCAGTTTGCAATCAATACGCTTTGATAGCAATTATAGAAATATTTTCTTGGTCACCGTAGTCACTGATTGGTATACAAACGTTTCTGTAATATTATATTTCATAATTCCTTTCAAGTTTGGCTAATAATTGTATCGTATTTTTTTGTTTCTTTAAACAAAAGAATATCAATTTGCTTTGTAACTGTTTACTATTCCTAAAAACCACCTCTGAGGATCACCACTGGTGTTTATGTCGACCTTTTGGTAAACAAATTCACCAAGAAATCAAAGTTATTACTGGTAGTAGAGCCACGCTGATTTCAGTACGAACGGGCCGGCTCGACCGGGACGGTACTACCTGAGCACAGAAAATCAGCGTAAAATGACAGCCTTCATGCTGTCGTGTTTCGTTGGTGAGTGTGAGCCCGGAGCATCACTAGGCCACCATAGTGTGGGTAATCATGCTGACTGTCTATACGAGCAATGAGTATAGTGACCACCACTCTTGGACTCTGCTTATGCTTTCCATCATGGAGAATATAGTCGTTTATGCAGGCAATACATAAAAAAACCTGAATGATAATGCCACTAAAACTTGCCAACTCACTTAAATTACAATCACTGATATATTACTATTTATAAAAACAACTTACTACACAAGTTTAATGTAGTTATGTCGTGAAAACATCAAATATTGCTCGCATTTCTAATTTGACCTTGAACGAAAATCGTTTCATGTTACAGTATATTTAAAAGCTTTCAATTCGGGAATAATTAAGGGTACATTAGCTTTGCTTACTCGCTAAATGTAAAGTTGTTTAATAATTTAGTATGTTGGCTTGGCTCCAGGCAAGTTGCTTTGAGATATAAACCCAATATTTGCGAAGACTTCTTTAGTTCTGTGTGATTGCTGGCAGATGCTATTGCTGTTGATATAGACGCACATCTATCATATATTTAATGGATTCATGGAAATTTTATCTCTTACTCCAGGGGTTAATATGTAGATATTACCGATGTATTACTTTTTTGTTTCTTCCTAGCACTATCCCAAGATTAATTGGGTTCGGCTACTAGTTCCACGCCATTTTGCCTGAGCGGTTTTTTACGGAGCGACTGGCATCGGACCTCCGCAACCCTGAGGGTAGAAACTGAATTCGAAGGTTGAAACGAGTGTCAATATATGTTCATGGCAACCGGGACCGACGGTTCAACGTGCTCTCCGAGGCATGGGCGAGTGTGATTCACCGCCAAACTTCCATATTCCGGGCTGGTGTTAATAACAATTTCATATACGAAAAACCCATTATATTACTTTGGCCCGACTCGGGAATCGAACCCGAGCCCTCTTGATTGGCAGTCGCATACGCTAACCGCTACACCAACAAGGCAGTATAATTACGATGGATATAGATTACATACCTTTGAATTGCCGAGGTTTCTCAAGTTACTAGTGTTACTAGAACCCATCAATTAATAACATATTTGAACTATTACCGTTAATGACAATGCTTCGTTCTCATCGCCGATAACGTTGACAAATGACCGCCATTGTTTTAAACACATTGTGTGTGCGCCTGGCTGTAATTGATGGTCCACACCTGATAAATCTGATATTGATACGTGAGCTGCGTTCGATTACTTATTGAAAACTGTATTGTGGAGATGTGGACTGTTTGCAAGAATTTGGTTACAGCTATGGTTCTGAAGTTCGTAAGGTGGTGTTTTAGAGCCTCAATGCGCAATATGTTTTCTATATATATTGTTTTAAACTTTCATGTGTTGCTTGCAACAGCGCCGAAATATCGGATACTCCAAAACAAAAAGGTAAATGGTAGCAATCCCGCAGATTCCTATTTTAATGTTTTCTATGTAATGTAAAAAATATTATTCTTATCACGTTCATTTGTTCTGTGTCTTGGTATCATTTATCTAGGATATCAGTTTTACTACCATACGACAGGCTTATCCTAACTTTCCCGGATCCATCCCGTCTCAGGCGCAGAGTGGCACACCGTGTGGTTTTAGTCAGTTCGATTCCGACACACCGCCCCGCCGCAAACCCCAGCGGGATGATGGCCCAAGAGGGTTTCCACACGTAAAAAATAAAGAAATTGGACATTTGACAGCCGTTTGTGAGATGTATGCGGATGTTATTATAATTCAAATTTGATATTAATGTGTTTAAGAAATCGAACAACAAAAGGACATTTTCCGTAATTGAAATAAAGAAACTTAATCTCCCAAACAAATATGTTTTATCTCTTCGTTATTCTATATATATGAAAGAATGTTTTACCTTCATGATAACTACGCTGTATCATTTTAAGGTAAAACAAAAAAAAAATCCTTTGTACAAAGACCTCAGCTTTTAAAAAATAATTGGCTTATCATAAAACATGGATGTAAAGGAAAATTTTACTTGTTTACTCATTGTAACGGCAAAATATTGAAAATGTCACATGTAAAGAAATAAGGGGAATAAATTCTTTGTAAGTTCAAATGGAGAAAAGAAAATATAGTGAACATAATAAGCTCACGACTGTTGTGTGCCTGTAGATAAATAGAAGTGTACCTATTATATATATTTTGTCACTCACTGAATAAATGAAATGAAATTATTTAGTCTGCAATTGGGTTGCATGATCACTTTTGCATGTTAAACTTTTTTGCGCAAATGAGTTCGGCCTTTCCTTATTGAACTAGTCCAGTAAAGAAAGGCCGAACTCATCAACGATGAGTAGAAATTACGAAACAAACTCAAGGATTATAGTGTCTTTTATTCATTTTAAAATGAAAAGAACATTATGAATAGGTGGTCCACTATGTAAAACAGGTGGAAAAAATTGAGAGTCACAAATATAAGGAAAAGTGTAATAAGATGTTCTCATCCTACCCAACTTTTCTTAGCTTCTCGTGGTGGGAATGGGACTTTGTATCAAAGAGTAAAAAGTTAATTTAAGTATGAGTTATGTACAAGAGTTTACAAATTAACAATAATCTATCAATGTATCTGTTCTATTTATCAAGTTTTATTCCTATTAAAAACATGTACCTTCGCCGTATTATACATTTATCTCTTACATATGATTATAACGGACCTTTTCACGTAACAATTTGGAAGAAAAATGGCAAACACCAGCGATTCATTTACATTTGCAAATACTTTTTTAAGGTAAAAGCAAGGTTGAATAGTCTCGTTATCCCTATTTCCTTATCCGTTCAACGTTGTGAGTAATATTCTTCCCTCCAAAACGGTTTCAGGAAGCATCTATTAGGTTTTTATTCGCATTGATGGCGGATAACTTTGTCGAGTTCCGTAGTATGCTATTTTTTATTCACATTTGATAGCGGGTAACTTTGTCCCACTGTTATTGTTCTGTTATGGTTCTGACAAGTTCCGACAAGATATTCACAATACACATTTAAATAGAGGATAGTTTTTGAATTATATTTTGGTTACGTAAATTCGTCTAGAGGTAGAATGCAAGAGGGTAGGAGACGATAGCACTGCAGTGTAAAGTTTTCAAAATAAAACTCTGTTTATAGCCAACTCGTAGTGGGTGGTTGTAAAACAGCAGATATTTTTCAAGTTTTAAAACTTATGTCTTTGTGTTAGACAATGTAATACCAATAAAAGTTTTGAAATTGCCTTCGAGAGCAATTTCAAAAGGCTTGGTTTTGCAAGTAAAACGTGTTTGTCAGTTTTACTCGTTGTTTATGTTTCATAGAATTTCCATTACAGGTTGTTTGACTTGAGTGAAATGTAAGTTTGTTGTGTACTAGAAGTTATCATACCTAGACTTCTGTTTAGATTGCCAGATAGTGTTTGGTTTAGAACTTTGCTTGCGAAATCGATATTGGTATATTTATTTAAAAGTTCACTTGATTTAGTTACTTGTTACCAGGCTTTAACTAAGAGTAGCGTAGAAATGAAATGTAGTGTTGAAAATTGAGATAACGGCGGGAAAAATGATGGTGATGATTAAATCGAAACTTTTAAAAACTTGGATTGTACTATCAAATAGTTGTTAACCGAATCTTAATATAAAAAAATCCAAAAACGATTTATCTTTCAGTTATCAAAATTTTTAAGATTAAGATTAAGATTTATTTAACTAATTGGTGGTTAGAGGAATAATATTAATATCCTCACACAAAATAGGCAAAGCCAAATAAGAAAAAGCGGCCAAGTGCGAGTTGGACTAGCTTATGAAGGGTTCCGTAGCAGCAAGTAGGTAACATAATATAAAAGTTCTCGTAGTTTGTTGTAACTTTGATCGATGTTTACACTAAATTGCGGTATACGATTTATGACGTATTAAAAAAAAACTACTTACTAGATCTCGTTACAAATTTTCGATGGAAGTTTGCATGGTTACATTTTACCACTTTAGAAGTGTCTCTCGCGCAAACTATTTAGTTTAGAAAAAAAAGATTGTAGAAACTTGTATTGCTTTTTTTTATTTTTGTGTGAAAATCTTATGCGGTTCACAGAACATGTGTTCTGTGAACCGCATAAGATTTCGATTACGAGAGGTAAGTACATGTGTACTTACCAAGTTTCAACAGTATAGTTCTTATACTTTCAGAAAAAAGTGGCTGTGACATACGGACGGACAGACAGATAGACATGACGAATCCATAAGAGTTCCGTTTTTTGCCATTTGGCTACGGAACCCTAAAAATTGATGTATTGAATCATCTATGCATCCATTTGCATAGTATTCATTGGGGAATCAATTCGACTGCACTAGCAATTGCAAACAAATTTACCGACAAGGTTCTGTTCGTTCTTGTTTAAGTTCAAACATTGATCGAGCAAAGTTAGTAATTAAAACAAAATATTGGCGATTCCACTATCGATTCCGTTTGATTTAGTAATTGAAACTGGCTTTATAGTTACAGCGGGGTTTGAGGAACCTTGTACAACCAATGAATGCAGAATTACTATCTTTAAGCAATAAGTTGTAAAATTGAAACTTAATGCATTGATGACGTTATGGTATAAACGATTACCTTGATGTTTCCTACTAAGCTGAGTTTTGTGGGTAACCACATAGGAAAATACATAATTGGATCCACAAATATTCCTATTGTCCTGTGTCTGGGTGTTCTTAGTGATTGTTTCATGAATCAAATCCGTTAAGTTCCCCGCGACACAGAATACATTTAAAGTGTAGAAAGTGTTTATGAAAGTAAATGAATTGTTTACTGAAAAATTCCACAAATAATAAAATTTTCAGGTGAAGTCTTAGCCGTCAATAAACCAGGAACTAGCAAATAATGTCTATATCAAGGACTTGTAGTATTATGAGTATAGAATCTCGTATAACATATTTATGTTTATAAAAGTTTATATTATAATAATGTAAAGCCCTGAACCAATTTTTAAGTTAATTTTTACCCTACTACGGCGAAGAAAGAAAGGGAAATGTTTTTGGCAGTCTATGTATGTTTGTATATTTCACCGCAGCGCCTTAACTACTGAGTCGGTTTAAATGAATGAGGTGTCAATAGACCCATGATAATAAACAATTACAACGATGACGACAGTAATCGCTTACCATCAGGTGAAACGTCTGCTCGTCGTCGAGCCGGACCATTCGTGCTAACTCTACTACCCTGAAAGTTTGGGTGTTTTCTATGTATAATATGTATGTTTTTACAAAAAAGTATAAATATGTATTTGTATCAGTTGTCTTAGTATCCATAACACAAGCTCAGCTTAGCTTGGGACTAGATGGCTATGTGTGTTAGATGTCCTAAATATTTATTTATTTTACTTTAACACAAAAAACCCTCATTAATCTTCCATTTACTCTTCTCTAAATCTGAACTTCGTTTGCGCGAGTTGTTTCATAGAAAAACTTGTGTTAATGTTTCAACTTATTTAGTGTTTAACAGCGCGCTTAATGGTCACGTTAGGAGTTTCTGCTAAGTTAGATCATAATGGCTTGGTTAGTCAGGTTTATTGCTTGCTCTGTTGCTATTTGTAAAGATTTTATTACCACGACGACGTGTTGACGGGATCATCGGACTGGTGTATTCTTTGTAAACGTTAAAAGCTGCAAAAGGCATGCATAGCTATGTTATTATGTCTACCTATGGACCTCTATCGGCATCCCTCGCAAGTAGGCTTCATTATGATAGGAGTAACGATTGACGACGGAAGTCTATTAGTGATTTGTGAGGACTTCAGTTCGAATAGAAATTGTATTTGAATTGGATTTAGGTTTTAAGTGTTTGTAGGAAACACGTTATCCGTAAAACTTTTTTGGAACACTGTGATCAATTTAAATATTGGTGGTCATTCTCTTTTTGTCTTATATCGTCTCTACTATCTTATGTTGGATTATATACTTTAATCTCATCTGCTTACAGTCCATTTTTCAATATCTCATATCTCAACTTTCACTATATCTAGTTCAATTGTTTTGTTTAGTGATGGCAACAAGAGACTCACATCCACTGAATGCTTTTAGTAGAAAATATTTAAAAACTCTCTGCGCGATAAACGTTTAAATTATTTGGAAAGACCTTCGTGTACCTGTTTCGATTGATCTTCTCAATAAAGGCATCTTCCAAAGTAAACATTCTATTGATTTCTTTAAAATCTATGATGAACTAACTGACAACCCTTCTCATATTGTCACTCGTTGAAAGACTGAATAGTGTCGATAAATAAAAAATTATAAGCCATGATTTTGAGACTGGTCGCGGAAAGTAACACTTCGACATAGTTACTTAAATACAACTATGACATTATTTGACACTTGATAGTAATTTAATCTCTAGCACCGTAATCTTTAAAACCTCTTAAGCTCTCAAATGTATACATATATTTTGAAAGCTTATAAAAATGAGCAAGAAAAGCTTTCATTTCATATCTCACAGTATTATTTATATACTAGCTAAACTCCGCGGTGTTCCCCGCGGTTATTGTTATACCGCGAGTAACGGCGCGGGAAAAAGTTAGTCTAAAAAAGTAGCCCCAGTTACTCCCTGGATCATCAGCTACCTGCCAGTGAAAGTCCCGTCAAAATCCGTCCAGCCGTTCCAGAGATTACCCGGAACAAACAGACAGACAGACAGACAGACCGACAGACAGACAGACAGACAGACAGACAACAAAAAATCAACTACATTTTTGATATATGTATCGTGTATACATACATATGCATTGATTAAAAAGCTGTTATTTTAATATTACAAACAGACACTCCAATTTTATTTGTTTGTATAGATTAATCCAAAGTCAATGCACTCCATAAGGTTAAATTAAGATCGAATTCATGCTAGAGGTTAACTATCCCAACAGCAGCTGTTTGTACCTTATGAAACAATTCAATGAAAAATAAATGAAACCGTATGAATTGGCAGCCGTGTGGGGGTAATTTAGCTGCAAGCTTGCGAATTTATGAAATGGTGTGCATTGCGCGATGATTTACGTTTTCGCAAACATGATTAAACGTGTCGAGCTTGTGATAACATGTTGAGGCAAATTGTGCACCGAGACTGCCATTGTTTTTGCAACTTTGTGAATAAATAACGTTTAATTATTTAGTAAAAATGTATTGTATCTTTAGCATTGAATAAATATGTTCTTTCTTTATTTGTAGCGTTATAAGTGATATCTATAAATTAAAGATTCAGCTTATAGCAATCCATTGCTGGACACAGGGTATTTGGCATAATTAGTGAGCTCATCTGACAAAGAATTAAAACTAAAATCATAACTCGCACAATAAATATGCTGAAGTTATTGTAGACTGATCGGAATGGATGTGTCAAATCGAAAAACGGTACATAGGACCCTCCATTAGATAGATTTACGATTTCAGAAAGTAGCTAGTATGGACTTGATACAGAGTGCCGTGGTGTGCGTAACATTGATTCACATTAATATTATAAAGGCGAAAGAAAATAAGTTTCTTTGTTACGCTTTCACGCGAAAACTACTTAACCGATCACCATGAAACTTTGCACACGTTTTCTTGGAGGTATTAGAAGAAACATAGGATACTTTTAATTAAATGGCGAAAGCTAGCAGATAATATAAATGTACATAATAAAGATTATTAAGGATTATATATAACATAAATAAACCCTAAATAGTTCATCATCACAAGCCTTCTTTAACCATTTTGGTGTTCATCGTCGTAGATGGTGAACACCAAAATGTTTGAAGAAGGCTTGAGATGATGAGTATCAAATTGGTTGAAGAAGTTAACAGTGGGAGAGCCACGCTTTGGCATTAATGGGCCAGCTCAACCGGAATGATACCACGGCCTCACAGAAAACCGGTGTGAAATAGCGCTTGCGCTGTGTTTCACCAAGTCAGCAAGGATACCGGAGGCCCATTCCCGTTCATCTCCCATAGGCCGGCAACGCACTTGTCACACCACTGGTGTTGCGTGTAATCGCTTACCATCAGGCGATACGTCTGCTCGTTTGCCAGCTATTCCATAAAAAGGCTTGAGATGGTAAACACCAAAATAGTTAAAGAAAGCTTGAAATGATGATACTAAATAGAGAATAATGATAGAAAATTCAAAAGATTACCCTATTTGCCCTTAGCACGTCAATTTTTTATTCTAACACATTACACACACGTCTGATCTCAAACTAAGCAAAGTCACCATGGACACCAGATAAAGTATATAACATTTACTTCTAAGATTTATTTACATGGTTCAAATAGAAGCATAAAAAAGTATGAAGAACTTCGCTACCCCATTATTTATATATAGATTGTATATTTACGTTAGCGTACAGTTCATTTTCACGTGTATTTACATTTATCTGTGGGGAAAACACGAAGCTCCCTTAGCTCCCTAGGTATTTATGGCAACTGTGTGGAATAATCATGTGAACGTGATTCTGTGGCGTAATATGTTTATCGACAAGTGGAGGGGGATTCAGGAGTTGTGGCCAGATTGAGTCTCTCTTGACTGTTTATATAGTGGCGGAAATACCTATGTGAGTGCTGTTGGGGCACAAATATGTTTGGTGTATTGTTTGTTTTATTGCTATAGTTTGGATTATTGTTAAATAATAACTATAATCTAACACATATTATACGTGGTCATCATATCCCAAACTAGAAAAATCACTAAACCAGCAGGATAGTTATTTCTATATTTTAGATTTTTGTGATTCATTTCAGATTCATTTACTTACTAAGACGTTTTAATCTATACAAATAAATAAAATTTTAGTGTCTGTTTGTAATATTAAAACAACCGCTTTTTACTAAATGCATATGTAGGTATACACGGTACATATGCCAAAAATGTATTTTAATTTATTTTGTCTGTCTTTCTGACTGTCTGTCAGTTTCTTTCGGGTAATCTCTGGAACGGCTGTACCCATTTTGATGGGACTTTCACTGGCAGGTAGCTGTTGATCCAGGGAGTAACTTAGGCTACGTTTTTTTTAGACTAACTTTGTCTCGCGGTGTATCTTGCGGTACAACAATAACCGCGGGTAACACCGCGGGGTTCAGCTAGTTTGAATTTAAAAATTGTTCTTCATTATACAAGCATAATACTTTGTATGCCACAATACCGTGTACATTTGAAACAACTCTTAATGTTGTCGTACTCAATAGTCAATAAAATGCTCTAGGTAAACCAGTCGATAGTCAAAAGGCGAGCGTAGGAATGTTGGTATTCTACGTTCAAAACTATGTAGCTTTGAAACAAAACTTAAAATTGGTGTAGTCAATAAAGTGCAATACGCAGACTAAACGATAGTCAAAAAGTGCGATCCCGTAACGAAGTTGCAGGTGTAACTGTAAAATATCCGCATAGTCCACCTCGGGAATTGTACTCTGGTCGAGGTTGCCAGTATTGAGTTTGTACGAGGGTAAACGAATTTGCAAGTTTAGCTTTCGTATCGAGACTTTTTATTGCATTTGGTTCTGTGTTGGTAGTGGACAAAGCAATATTACCTACGTATCAGGTTTTGATTTAGTTCTTAGACTATACTCGTATTTTATATTTTGTGGTACTCAAACTCTGTGCTAGTAATTTTTTCTTGTTTATAATGTTGCAATTTTAACAAGGATTTTTTCGTTTGTTTTTATATGTATGTTTTATAACATTATTATTAAAGGAGTACGTTAATTGTTCGTGTCGTGTTACACCACATTAGAAGTAAGCTCAATATTTATAGAGCTTATAGTGAGCAAAACTAATCTTTATCTTTTTTTTATCAAGAACTTTATATGGTTGTACGTATCTCCGGATTAGCAACATAGAATAGAAATGTCAGAATATGAAATGAAATCACAATGAATTTACTGTTATTGGATTTCTTATCCTCGCTTTTTTGAACAGGGTTTACCATATCCGCAAAAGCTATGTGATTGGGGAGAGATTTCCTTTTCTTTTAGGTTATGGTGATAGAATTCTCTCAATCTCTACATGTGTGTCAAAGAGAATTATTATAATGATGATATTCTGTTGTGGTAATGGTCTATCCTAACTTGGAGGATAGGGAAGGGAACTAGTGGAGCGATTGTTCCGTAAAGTTTTCTACGGTAAGATATATTGGATATTTTAAACGGAAGATCGGAAAAGTCGTATGTCTGAGATTGGAAAAGCCTGATAGAAGATAAATTTTATATATAATAATAATAATAATAATAATAAATGTTTATTTATCCATAAAATTACAACAACAATGCATCAAACTAGTTTTACAAGATATATGTAACGAAATGATTTTGCAACACTGATACCCTGATATATACACTAGCTGATACTACGAGCTTCTCACCGCTATGCTTAAGTTTCCGTAAAACTTGTTTTAGAATTTATGTACGCCTCAGGTTTCCACGAGTGGTGTTCAGTCGCGGACAAACAAAATTTAACCATTCCAGTTCCTGTATAATTTTCGTCTTTACAAACCTTACCCTCACAGTAACAAACACATACAGCATCATCCAATTTGGTGCAGGAGTGTTCGGAAGTTATGCACGTACATACTTTTCGGTAAATCATTTTTATTTATATAGATTTAGAGTTTCAAAAAGTAATGCAGCTTCTTGAAACTCTAAATCTTTAGACACATTAGAAACATTAGAAACAAATATTTGTATTCATTCATCATATACAAAGATTTAGTCCAACCCAGGAATCGAACCCGAGATCTCATGATCAGCAATCGAACACGCCAACCGTAAACATGAATCGAACCGTATCTCCTTTCTAAATCTCAACTCAATTCTGGTGTAGATGTGTTGACATTGACATAATTTTCATGGGTTAATGAGCCCCGAGACCCCCGAGGGTGTAGTGCCAACTCTACAAGTAACTGAACTGCTAAGATAACGCGGTAAATTAATGAACTCGTAAAGCAAATATACTATTATTAATTGAGTTTGTGCATAAACGTTCCGATTTCATGATTAATACACGAGAGAAGCGGGATGGAAACTAGTACCTGGAAATGAATACATTACATTATTCATTGGTTATAAGATTAAATTACGCGGAAAATAAATTGAACTTTTACAAAAATTCAACACTTTCGATGTTAAATCTTGCTAAAACATTGGTCAGCAGACTTTTAGTTCATGAAAACCCTACCATATGTGAGTTTTAAGTAAATAATGGAGGAGGATCATCGCTTAAATCATAGAAGGCGCATTCTTAGGAGGACCTTTAAAAGCATCAAGTGAAAGTGCTAGTTTCTGTTATAGAAATGAGAAGCTTTTAGCTAACAGTATGACTCTACAGGCCACCATTCTACGTACTATTAGTTATTCTGTGGTTCTACTGCATACGTTGGTGATATTCGCTTGTTTGCGCATTTACTTCTGAGTCGATTTTGCATAAGCTCTTCGTGAGAGGTCATGATTCAAATCCATAAAATGTCATATTTTACATTGAGTTCTATTTATTATATTCCACATTTTATGAACTCACTTAATTCTTTGTAAAATCAACGCTACTGACTGAGACCTGAAAGATAAGCCATGAAATTAATCACTTCACGTTAAAAGCAGCGAAAAATCCATCTAAAATTCTTGCTCTTTTCCTTCTAAATACTGCCGGACGGGATTAACTTTCAACATACGGTAGCTAAATGTGAAATATGTGTAATCCATCGCAAAGGCAGACAAGTAGCGGGGGCGTGAGCGGGCCCAGCCCCTGTTGGCCAATCAGAAAGCTTCGTTTGAAATTGAAGAGAAATTATGTTTTATTTAGTTTTACTTCGTTCGACATTTCAATCAAGGATTTAACTTTGAGACGTAGATGAATTAATATTGAATTGTTTGACTTTGATTTCGATGTAATTACACAGACCGTGAATATTAAAATATTGGACCGTAGTAATTGTTATCTCACTCTTTGTAAATATTCTGTACAATAACAAATAGTACAGTATTTTTTTTTTACTTATCTAATCAAATAAATAAACATGCATTACTGGTTTTCATTAGGCTTTCGTGCAGTGCTGTTGAGGAAGGCTTTGTTAATATTGTCAATTAAAACATTGAAACTATATGCAGTGGCCGAGTTTTAGTGAAAGGCTCCATAGCTCAGCATTTATCCAGCCATTTTCTAGCTATGTCGGATTTCCCCGGCCAGTAATTCGCGGTATAAAATCCCGGCCGTACCGAGGTACCTTATTTTACTCTCGTAGAATGTCCGTAAGAAGTTTATCTTGTCGGTCCCTGGTTACATGGGTCTTGTTACAAAAAATAATATTGTGATTTCAGCAAAAATGATTTATTCCTGAATCTAATACTATAGAATATGCTTACTTATATTAAGACATGTCCCCTCATCTAACTACAGCATTTAGAATTGGATCGGATCAATGAACTTGTAAATCGTCCTTTTTCATGATGACGAGAAAGCGTCAATTCATTCAAGTATGTATTTATTACTTTAGAAGTGTTCAAATACTCTTTGATAGTTGATCTTTGATGTAAAACTTGTATTATTTTGAACATAACTGTTATAAGGAGAGTTTGTGAAGATAATATTGAGCTGTTATTAAGTTGTTGCAGATGAAGTTAATTAACTGTTTTGAAGTAGTTACTGTAGGAATTTGAGTTTGATAGCGATTTCAAAATAATTACAAAAGTATGTTATTAGTTTTATTTAACTTTTGAGTAAATTAGTTTGTCTAATGGTGAGTGATCATGGCTGCTACTTAGAGGTTGCAGATTCCATTAAACCGAGGAAAAGTCTTCCCCACCCTTCTCCCCCTGTTCAAATTGACTTCAGAACCGCGTACTTGCATTTCGAACGTTGTAACGTGTTTCAGTTAATTGCACAATCAAATAAGAATAAAAAAAAAAATATATTAATTTTATTTCTTATTAACTTTTTCAGCTAACGTTGACTTAGTTGATTAAATATTGTCAAAGAAAAGACAGCTTTGAACATTCCCGTAATAGGTACTTCGCATAAAACTCCAAAGTAAACGATTTTAGACAACTTTTATCGGCGCTCGGACGGCTCCAATACAAAGTTTTAACAAACTTGGGGTTTATATGTCATACTTATGTCTCAAACGAGTTTTGGGTCCCTCGTGAGTAACGTATATAGGCTCTATTGAATATAACTTTCCGAGCAGTTTTAGCTGTATTCATTATTAATTAAAATTAAACCGTGACATAACATTTTTTAAATTTTGAAGTTTTCTTACATTTTTGACATTAAGTAATAAATATTTTTCGGACATCTAACACACAACGCCATCTAGTCCCAAGCTAAGCAGAGCTTGTGTTATAGGTACTAGACAACTGATACAAATACATATATACATTTTTTTTTGTAAATACATACATAGAAAACACTCAAACTCCGAAACCACTATTTGTAGATCTTACAAACATTTGGTCCGACCCGGGAATCGAACCCGACACCTCATGAACAGCAGTTGCACACACCAACTGCGAGACCAACGAGGCAGTCAATTCAAACGCAGTTTCCGTCTAATCCTGGAACACCCAGATGCAAAACAACGTGGGATTTGAACGCACTTGTCGCTGTAAGGTCACCCACATGTAACTGCAAATTCGCAACGCATTGCAAATACGCAGCAAGATGCGAGAACTTTCGATCTGATTCGTATCGTGCGACGCCGTATCGCATCGCATTGCAGTTATGTGTGGAATCCCTAAGAAACATCACACATGTAATCATACAGTTGTAAATGTGAAACGAATTTCTTCACTCGACAGTGCCACGCTTCACCTATTACACGCAGTTATTACAGCATTATTTCACGCAGGCTGCAGAAGTACATCTAGACAATGCCGACATTGCCTTTTAGAATCATCCAGTAATCGAATAGTTAGTTGTAATTTGCAACAAACGTAAAATAAGGTATATATCATTTACAACTTGTAAATGATATATTACCTTTATTCGATGCACTTATCCGTATTTGCGAACGCTGTTCGTCTAAGAGTCTCTCAGACGAAGAGCACTCCACGTTTAGCAGAGAGGCTGTGGTACGTCTTTGAGGCTACAGACACGACGTAAATCCTACTTCCTACTAATATTATAAACGCGAAAGTTTGGAAGTATGGATGGATGGATGTTTGTTACTCTTTCACACAAAAACTAATGAACGGGTTTGGATGAAACTTTACAGTTATATGGCTTATACATCAGAATAAAACATTTGCTGCGATAACCGACAAATCCGCGGGCGGATCCGCGGGCAACCACTTGTATGAATATAGTTTGGTAAAAAATATTCGGTATAAAATTGTTGGGTGTAGCGTAAACTAAGATGATTGGATGGTAGCACGGCCCCAACGATTTCATACCAATATTTTTTACCGAATTATTTTATAGCTTTTAGTACATTATTTTCAATAAAACCGTTTAAATTAAAAAAAATTGTTACATATTTTTTTTTATTTTCAAGTTCTTAGTTTTTAATTTCATTACATAGTACTTCTCATCTGTGTTCTACTATTCAAGCCCTTTCATTTGTTACCCATATAGTGGTAGTCTTTGACAAAATGTGTAAACCACCATTTTGTAGAGGCGGCCATCTTAGATTTACAATGAAACAGAATTCATTTAATCGTATTGTCACCAGAGCTGAGGTTGTGTACCAAATCTCCGATCAATTTGTCAAAAGATCAATCTGTCAGGAAGGGGGTTCAAATTTCAATCACAAGATTTGACCTAAACAAGAACCAGGTCAAGCTAAATAAAACCATTTACTTAATAAAATACATTATTCGTGACCAAACTATTGTTCAGAGGTATAAAGATTTTTTCTTGACTTAATTTAGTGACAGCAAGATACTTCTCTACACATCCGATGGCCGCTTAAAACGAGTTTAAATAGTTGAACAAGTCTAACACGCCTATTGTAAAAGGACCTAAGTCACCCAGACTATCTTTAGACAGCCTGTTAAACTAAGTAGTTCATTAAGTGAGAAAAAGTCATTAAGCTTAATATCTTAAGACCTTAGCATCCAACTAGCAGCAGAGGGTTAATTATCCGACTCTCTCCCGCCGCGGACGGGTTAATTTTAGAACTTGTTAATGATTAACACCTAAGGTATAGTAACAATTCTGCCAGTGTCGATTAATGTTGAATACTTAGGTACCTTAGTTTATCACAGATTTCATTATCATATGTAATGATGATGATATAGACATAAGTTAGATTTTGTTGCATGGGATTTGGTGATATAATTGTTTAATGACGCTATACTATTTTTAAAATATTACTCTTGTTCTATTTAACGTTACGGACGTTTTTTGCTGTATAGGGCACTCGGTAACGCCCGTAACGCGCCATAAGGAACTTCGTTCCAATAAAAATAATATTAACTCCTGAGTTCTTCTTGAGGCTAATCTCACAAGCTGCGTTAAGCTTGTACATTTCTATTTAAAGAAAACTAAATAAATGTTCTCTATAACATCGGAATACTTATTTTATTGATACGTGAAGTGTACCCCTTTTTACGAAAATAACAATGGAGGAGTATCAAATTTGGCACAGTTAAAGTTCTTATTGAGGAAGGGAGCAGACAGCTAAATAGAGAAAGAAAAAAGAAATCAAGTAAAAAAATATGGTCGACTTACGACCACTGAGTGGCCACTAGTTACATGTATTTTACAATTATAGAAAAACTTACGGTTTAATTTAATATTAAGAATAGAATGTCGGTTACTCTAGTTCTCTGTTGCATAAACTCGTTCTGAATTCTATCAGACAGAGAAGCACCCAACATAGCACGCTCCATCGCACCCTGAGCCACTTTCAATTTGTGGACCAGTCCAATGGTGAGTGTCCACGTCTCGGCTCCGTATGTCATCACGGGTAGGACGCACCGGTTAAATACCTTGGTCCATATCCAATGCGTATAATTCTAGAATGTATCTGAGTTCTGAGTTCCACAAAAATACATTTAACGGAACATAAAAAGTGATATTCCTGCGTGAACATAAATTTCACACTGATGTTTATTATTCGTGTGCAAGTACATATTTCAGATGGCGGAGAGCTCCGGATGGTGGATTTCTCCGGGGGATTGAGTTCACGTAATAAGAGAGACTCGAGTTTACTTTGGTTTTTTATTGTTACTCATTTTTATCCTTGAGTGAAGGTAAAGAAAGAATACGGAGGGAGTTTCAGAGAGTGCTTTAAAACTATAACTTTATTTTGTTTGTCACATCACATAGATTAACGTAAAATTATATTTTTTTAGGTAGAGGAAGTACAATTAAGATATTTTTATTCAAACAATTTGATGATCAAAATTAAGTAGTATACATAGTAACATTATGTAAATAACAAATTGATTGACTGGATATGAGTTAACAACAAAGTAGTTACTACTTACTAAAATTTCTGACTTAAAGTCTATTTCGTCGAGTCGTCATTATTTGATCCTTGATAGGTGTACGCCGTCTAGTCCCAAACTAAGCAGACCTTGTATTATATGTATTAGACAACTGATATAAAATAAATAAAACATACTTTTAGAAAACACCCAAACTCCGAAACAAAAATTTGCAGATCCTACAAACATTTAGTCCGGCCTGGGATTCGAACCCGAGATCTCGAGCACAACAGTCGCAATCGCTACCACTGCACCACCGAGGCAGTCAGTTGAAGCTAATTAGATGTCTTGAAGGTCATGAAAGCTGTACATTTCATTGATATTCATAAATCAAGTTAAATATAAAAAGTATTCGAAAGTTCGCAACAAACTATGAGTATATAAAAATATCAGTCAATATTTACCAAAAACACACAATAATTAATCGATAAGAGTAAAGTAAGTAAACCTATTATTATATATAGATTTTATACCATGTAAGGGCTTTAATAACTCATAATGACGTCACTTCCTTTAATGTATAATGTAACAGATTAAAAAGGGATTACCCTACATATTCAATCCCAAACTCCACTAAGCCTAAATGGTTTTACGAAATGAGGTACCATTAAAGTTTAATACTTTTATTTATAACAGGTATAAGCTTCTGTAAGTCTGAATATTATTTTTATCGAACAAGACATAAAGAGCACTAGAGATAGTATAACTTTTGTTCAAGCATGTTTCTTTTAAAGATAACTCTCGCACTAGAAATATTTCTGTTTCCTTGCAAACATTTATGAAAGACGGACACTAAGAACACCTAAGCTCAGAACTTGTTATCCCATGCGAGGTTTGAACCAACAACACTCAGAACGCGAGTGATCGCTTAAACCATTATGCCATGTGTTATTTATATTCATGAATTAAAATTAAAAAGATAGCTTTTAAAAACAATACTGTGATAAATTACATTTGCAGGCAAATATATTGTTTTATTTTTTTACTAGCTGAACCCCGCGGTTTTACCCGCGGTTATTGTTGTACCGCGAGTAACGCCGCGGGACAAAGTTAGTCTAAAAAAAGTATCCTAAGTTACTCCCTGGATCATCAGCTACCTGCCAGGGAAAGTCCCGTCGAAATCCGTCCAGCCGTTCCAGAGATTACCCGGAACAAACAGACAGACAGACAGACAAAAAAATTTTTACCTACATTTTTGGTGTATGTATCGTGTATACATACATATGCATTGATTAAAAAGCTGTTATTTTAATATTACAAACAGACACTCCAATTTTATTTATTTGTATAGATATGTCAACTGCCAAAATGACTCTGCCCTGCTTGATGGAAAGCAAGAGCAGAAGCCAATAATGGTGGTCAGCATCCTCATTGCGAATAACGACGATGCAGCATGGTGACCCACAATAAGGGGGCCTGGTGATGCTTTTTCACGCCCCGCTTAAAGAACCCGGGGTCATAGTGGAAAGGAAACACGTGTGCTGGTAGTGCGTTCCAGATTGTGACCGCTCGGTACAGGAAGGAAGAACCGAAGCGATGAGTGTCTACCACTCTGAATCGGTGACTTCCAAGGCCGGCACGTGTTGTCCTGTAGAGGAAAGAGGGAGTGACCAGTTGGAAGAGCTCTTCAGAACACTCTCCATGATAAAAGCGAGTTCTTTCTCTTATAAGAGACACATATTGAATTTTCTTACAGCATTCAAGCTGCATTCAGTAGTTTGGGGGGGGGTATGTAGACGAAAAATTATTTCATTTATTTAAGTCGCACTTTTGTAGTAATTCAATTTCCTGTTTACATGTTTCATATTTACTTAAATGCGATCTCGTAATACGGATATCCGGACATCCGGTAGCCGGACCGTACTATGTTCCGGATATCATCCGACTTAAGATATATTATACCGATATTATTTATTAATATTATTTTGTCCAATTTAAGAGTGTATGTTTTAGTTTCATTTTAGTTACTTAATAATTTTGTTTGTGAGGAAGCAGAGTTTAGATTGTTCAAGAAATCAAACTTCTCTATGTATAGATATTGAATCTGTTCATTCAGTCTAATGAAGCATGTTTAATACAACTGTTATGTGTTAAAGTGCTCTTCATTGGAGCGTAGTTTAACAAGTTGTCTACTGATTTTGTACAGAAACAAATTTACAGATTTTTTACCAGTCTTCCTGTCTTTGAGTTTATCATAATTAACTAGGCTACAGCCTCTAGGATCAAATCCCACCATGTGTTCATTTTGCACTTGCCTGTCTATACTGTATTTGAACAATGATGGAACTTACTAATTGGAAAGTAAAACATCCATAACATTAAAAATGTATCTGAAAATACACGTGTTTATTCTAATGATTTATTAATAATTTCGTTCAATACCGCTACGAACAAAAACAAAAGTAGTATAAAATAAAGTTCTGAGACTTTGGTTACGTATCTCAAGGTTGTTTATAAAATATTGCTTTTAATAAAAAAGTTTTTGAACTCGTGAACGGCAAAGGATGCTGATTGCGCGGTTGGCCCAGTGGTTTAAGCGGTCGAGAAGCCGCTTTCTACTACGTTCACTGTTATGGGTTCAAATCCCACTCGGGACAACACTTCGTGTGATTCACAAATTGTTGTTCTGAGTCGTTCTGTGTGTCCGTTTCATGTATATCTGTAAAGACCCCCGCGCCATAGGATGTATATTCCTAGACGGGGGATTATTTAAAAGGTTGCGATACTTTCTATATCGCAATGTTTCGAACGGGTTATACGGCAACCACGTCTACCCGGGACTACGAGCGGTATAACCTGTTCGAAACGTAAGCGGTATAACCCGTTCGAAACGTTAGCGGTATAACCCGTTCGAAACGTTAGCGGTGTAACCCAGTCGAAACGTAATATAACCCGTTTCGTAAAAGTTTTGAAAGTCAAAAAACAGGTAGCTTTTCATTGTTGAAAGAAGTTTTAAAATCTTTAAAAATAACAATTTTTAGGCGTATAAGCGTAGCAGATTAACTCACATTCGTATTTTTAATATCAGGATATTAATCTTTAAAAAAATACTCTTGGATGGATGTGTCTTCTTCGAAAGGTCAGTAGAGTAAGTTGATTTGAAAGTACATTTCGAAATTAGTTATTACTCTTACCTTATTCCCCTAATACTGACATAGACAGACAGCGCGCCTACACCGATATCGTAAACGAGATACTGCCAACATTAATACTGATAATAAGATTTTCAAAGCATTGAACTTGAGACTCGTTGCTCAAGACATGTTGTAAGGTCAAACGTCTAACATTTCAAACAAGATCTTCAGTTTAACAAATTGGTTTTAATTAGACCTGTTCTCTTAGACCATGATTAGACCTAAGTCTGTCTATCAATCTGTCATGAGCTTCGGTCATAATAGTAGTAGTAAATAAAAGTAGTAAGTTCTTCTAGCATGAAAGAAAGAAATACATTAATACTGACATTCAAAGGACAAAACAAAGAAGAAAAGTAATTAAAAAATAAAATAAATTGATGTAAAAATATACTCACATTCATAATCTTTATATCTCTTTTAACATCAATATGAATGGTAACTTAAATAAAGTATTAAAAAAAAAATGTTTAAATAACTAAGCCACGTAAACACTTTAGATAAAAGGTTAAAATCGTTTCAGTAGTTAAGGCGCTATGGTGAAACATACAAGCGTACGTAGGTTGCCAAATCCTTCCTTTTGGCTATTATATAAACGGGTATAAAAGGGCATAAAATTATCACACATAATATGAATAAATGAAAAAGGAAATATTAACTATAATATTTTTCAATTGTGTTCATTTTTGGGATAACTAAGACGGGCTCTATTCGACCTCAATTTTCAACAACAAATAATTAAAGACGTTAATATTGCGTATATTGAGTATCATTATATCGAACGGTAAGTTCCGTGTCCATGAGGAAGCTAACGCAATTATCGGACGGCCAGTGGTCAGCGGGGCCGTCAACTGTGACCTCCGGCCTGTCTACTTGGCTTAACATCAATTAACTGATATTTATATCGAAAATCCTTTAGAAATACATTATTATTCCTTTATCGTTAAGGAACCATACTATGGTAAATGAGGCAGGTCTTATTTTCTTTCCCTGTTGTAAGTTAGACTGCATGGTTCGTCTTCGTGTTGTGGGTTCAAATCGTACATGGGACAACACTTTACCTGATCTTCAAATTGTTATACGCGTTTTTAATGCGGAGTTATCTTTTATAAAAAGAAAAATTCTGACTAGTGGCCATGTTCTTGGATGCCCAATAACAGGATGGTCATACGACCACAGCCTATCCGAATGAATTTTATAGTACAAGGGACAAATACGTGCAGATGGGTAACCTCATGGTAACTTCTGCTGCAGCCTATGGATTAAATTAAAACACTTGTATCTCTGAACTTGCTGGTGGCAAATCTAGAGTTTTAATCGATCCAACTGTTTTAATCGTGTGTTGTAAGAAGTGGTTAGACATTTAGTGATCAATTTCAGTGAGGTGGTGTACATGCATACGTATATGGTTCAGATACGGTGGATATTACATCAGTGTCAGAGTTCATTCTTCTAGTTTTTTAAATTGAACCATTTGTTGTAATAATAATCACGTATGAATACCACCAACCACTTGAAAAATCTATCAAATAGATTCTGCAAAGAAATATCTCTAACAGATAAATAGTCTAGTATCGCAAGAAGGACTATTTCTCTTTGTCAGACTTGAGTTGCAAGATCTATGATTTATCGTCGCCAAGATCAGCTGAGAAATGATGGATCGTTCCACTTTCAGCTTCACATAATTTGCTGACTTTCTCATACAAAATATGCATAAGTCACTGTCATTTCATGAAATTTCTACGTGAAGTTCAGGAAATTGAAGCTTACATTTTCGTTGAAGGTAATGTTGGCTAGCGGTCTAAAATAGTTTGTATTTCTTTGTTACCAAGTATGGAATGTTTGTCGGCGTGTGTACGTCAGATATAAATATGTTTCACGTACGTTAAAATGCCTAGTGGAATTTACGTGTTATTTGACAGTCTTTGAAACATCTGGTATATTGTGGGTGTAGTTTGGCTTTTTTTTATGTACTAGGGAGGCAAACGAACAGATGTATCGCCTGATGGTAAGCGATTACCGCCGCCCATGGACACTCGCAACACCAAAGGCGTCACAAATGCGTTGCCGGCCTGGGACAATGGGTTGGCAAATGGGGTGTGGGCCTCCGATATCCTCAGTCACTCGGTGAAACAAAGCGCTATCGCTATTTCACACTATATATTTCTTTGTAAAAACGTATATATAATATAATGTCTATAAGTATTTGTCAGATTAAAACAACTTTTTATATGAATTGGAAAATTTGTGTCTATAGGATCGTCATTGCGACCCTTGGAGCGGAGTTATGATTACAACGGGTAATGAGGCGTGAAGTGAATAGTGCCTAATACATTATATATAAATGGATATCGTTTGAATTACAGAGTTTTATACAGTAACGAGGACATAGCTTCTAGACTAAAACCAAGCTTCAAGAATACACAAATATACATTTTTAGGAAATACAAATGGCCTAAAAAGAATGCAAAATATAGGTTTATACGGACTGAGAGGGTGAGCATTCCTCCTCGTAATCACGGGGGCACAAGTGTCTGAATTTCTACCAAAGCGTGATAATTCTTACAGATTTCCATTTGGACTTAAACAATCCTGTCGATTGTTGACATATGTTTGTACTAGCTGACCCACGCAACCTCGTTTGCGCCTTATATTGCCCGTAGCGTGAAAATTTCCCCCGTTTTTGAAACATTCTTCGTTATTGCTCCGCTCCTATTAGTAGTAGCGTGATGATATATACCCTATAGCCTTCCTCGATAAATGAACTATCCAACACCGAATCCGATCCGAACTTTTCAAATCGGACCAGCGGTTCCTGAGATTAGCGTGTACAAACAAACAAAAAAACAAAGAAACAAACAAACAAACAAACAAACTCTTCAGCTTTATATATTAGTATAGATAAAAATTCTGTAATAAGAGGTTGCATTCTACATTCTCGGTATTGTCTCATATACAACGAAGGTATTCGTAGATGTATAGGCACACATAGAACGCACTGCGGTTTGTCGATGTGAAATATTATTGGCGCACAGTCTCCGCATAGAAAACTAATATCAGATGCGGTACAATATTCAGAATGAGGCATGAATAGCCAAGGCAAACCATTCTTCTAGGCGGAAAGAATTCTGAATAACCACTGGACGTATGAAGCATGTAAAAAGATCCGTGTCTTTAGAAGAAGATTATTACGAAAAGATTTTAGTACTTCTTTATCTGTTTACTATATTTATGAATAAAGTATTTTAACCGACTTCAAAAAAAGGGGGAAGTTTCTCAATTCGACCGTATACATATATTTTCTTTTTTTATGTTTGTTCGCGGATAACTATGTCGTTTATGAACCGATTTTGATTGTTTTTTTTTTTAATGGAAAGGAGATGTTATTTTTGTTAAAATTGTATTAGTTTGATATTTTCAAATTTAACTTGAACTTTTTTCTGCCAAAAAACAAAAAGAAATATTCTCCGACAGATGTATTTGCTGGCTGTACTTATTGTAGTTATTCTTTTTCAATGTATAAATTCATATTAAACGGTTTATCTTATCGTTTAGCTGTAAGAGAAGTAGGCCACAAATAGTCAGACTTGACCGAAGTGATACCGAGGCTTCATAGAAAACCGATCTTAATTTAACTCCTGTGAATACAATTCCCATCTACTTCAAATAATTGTGTTATGAGTACGAACACCTGTTTTACGTGTAGTTTATATACTTTTAGTCGTAGTTTATCTTTGATATCCATACAGATATTATAAACTAGCTGAACCCCGCGGTATTACCCGCGGTTATTGTTCTACCGCGAGTAACGCCGCGGGACAAAGTTAGTTTAAATAAACTAGCCTAAGTTTCTCCCTGCATCATCTGCTACCTGCCAGTGAAAGTCCAACTTAACCTTAAGTACCCCTCACAGAAGACCAACTTAAAATGAAAGCATTCGTGCTGTCCTGTTTCGTTGGTGAGTGGGAGGCCGGGTACCAATGATGTAGAAGCATCTCAATAGACCGACAAGGTGTGGGTCACCATGCTGCATTGTTGCATTGTCTGCATTCGCAAAGAGTGTGGTGATCACTACTCTAGAATTCTACTCATGATTTCCATCAGGCAGAGTACAGTTACATATTCAGGCTCATATAAAGTCTGGTTACAGTAGTAAGTACAGTATCTACCTAGTATGGGATCAGGTGACCAACGATGTGAGCTTATTACCATTTAGCTTTTATCAATATCATTAAATCAATATATTTAGTACAATTGTTACCATAGTTGCTCATTAAAACTGCAGCAAGTTATCATTTAATATTTATGTTAACAAGCATTTCGGTGCACGGCGTTATGCTAATTAGTGGTAATTATTCAGCGAGATATGTTCCCCGTCCGCTTGTTATTGTGATATGAAATGAACAAATAAATCATAAATCATGTTGTCGGATGAAAGATTTTCAGAATGAATAGTTTTTAGAAATTCAACTTAAATTATTCCTACATTTTAGATTGATAGTTCACCAAAATTTTGGCTCTGTGCCTAATCAAAACGAAATATTATTCATGGTTAAAATAGATAACTGTTTTATGCGTTATTTACTACAGAATGTTGAATTAACATTAAAAATATATAGACTTGCCATAATTTGTTCTGTTTGGACTCCGCTTGTTTCAGAAATCATTAGAAATTTTAATCAGTATCAGTTAGAATTTTGAAGAGGTTTAAATTCAATAATTTCGGTACCAGTTGTGGGTGCCTTTGATGATAACTTTAGAAAACTGCTAAACATTAAAGATGATAGAGGCAAACGTTTCATAACCAATTTTCTTACTGCCTGTTGAAAATGTCTCTGATTAGTGGCAAAAAATAAAAGTGAAAGATGTAGACCTTGTTTGCAAAGTCGCAAGTAAGCCTCTTGAAAAAATACTAAAGTCTGCTTACCTTCAGGTAGAAACTGCATCATTAATATGGCTTATGATAACCTAAGGGAATTGCCACAAGTTTTAATAGGCACTTTATAATACTAATATGGATTATATTAATATTATAAATTCGAAAGTAACTCACTGTCTGTTAAACGATGACGACGCTGAACCGATTTTGATGAATGAATGTTAGAATGGAGTTAGTGAATTTACCGCAATAATAATAATAATAATATAGTTATATCATAGATCCTCCGATAACAAATGAACAAAAAATAAATAGCTGGAAACAGAAGACCTTACATGGAAAACACCCTAACCACCTGCAACAAGAACATATAGACTTAGAGGCATCAAACGCATGGCTATCCAAGGGTAATATTTATAAAGAAACTGAAGGATTTATGTTGGCTATCCAAGATCAAATTATCAAAACCAGAAACTATCAGAAATATATAATTAAAGATTCGTCAATAGTGTCAGATAAATGCCGACTATGCAACTCCACTCAGGAAACAATAGAACATATAACAGGAGGCTGTCCGTTTTTAGCCAATAAACAGTATACAGAAAGACATAATAACGTAGCGAAACAGATCCACTCACAGTTAGCAATAAAATATAACTTATTAGATAAAACAGAACCATATTACAAATATAAACCTAAAAGCGTACTCAACAATGAAATAGTAAAGATGTACTGGGACCGGGACATAATTACCGACAAAACCACCACAAACAATAGACCGGATATTACACTAACACTAAAGGACAGAAAAGTTACATATTTAATAGACATTGCGATACCTAATTCTGAAAATGTAAGAAGAAAATACACAGAGAAAATACAAAAATATATACCACTAGCAGATGAAATACGACAAATGTGGCACCAACACACCGTCAAAATCATACCCATAATAATCTCATCAACCGGACTCATTCCAAAATCATTGCACACATCACTCACAGAACTAGACCTAAATAAATATTCATACATTGATTTACAAAAGTCAGTAATAATTGACACCTGCTCCATAGTGCGACGATTCCTCACGTCCACAACTCAAACCCCTACAACACTACACAATGAACCAACCCACTTGGCGTAAGCCCGTGCTAGGTTCACAGTTCACATTTACCAGCATCAGCTGAGATAAAATTTTCCATAACCCATAATAATAATAAACCTTTATTTCAGACCAATGTCCATATATATGTTAGTAAATTGGTGTTAGTAACAATAGTGCTTAAGTTGAGAAGTTAGTGTTATTAGTATTTACATTTTATTATTTATTTATTTATACAGACCTGTGACTGTCTCCACCCAGTGTTTCTGGAATGGGCAGTCTGGTCTGGCAGCAATCATTTTCAGAATGCTGTTGTCACTGCCATGCAGGCGCTGCAGTAATGAGGCCACTTTCTTTCGCATAATTGCGTAGAAATCATCTATGCGAGCCTCCGCGAACATACCAGACGCGCTACAGCGCCATGGCAGTCCCAACAGCATCCTGAAAGCGTTATTATATTGAACACGCAGGACATTGTAGGCTCGTCGCGTGTATGACACCCACAGGCCGCTCGTGTAGAAAGACTGACAGAACGCCTTAAAAAGGGTTACTTTGACATCCTCGCTACAACGAGCGAACCTGCGGGCAAGCATATTGCTCCTTACAGACAATGCCCTGCGTTCCCTCTCTATATCGGCATCATCCCTTAGGTCGTTCGTCACAATGTGGCCCAGGTACTTAAAACTATTTACAATATTTAGTTCTAAGCCATTGAGACTTACGGGCGGAACACTGCGTGATTGCTGATTAGGCGCTCTAAACATGAGTATAACACTCTTTTTCGTGTTATATATCAGGCCATGCTCCGCTGCATAGGCCTCACAGATCGATATCAACCTCTTCAACCCACCTATCGATGGACTGAGCAGCACCATGTCGTCTGCGTAGCTTATATTATTAACACAAGTTTCGTCAATGTGGCATCCGACATGTGTGCCGCTCAGTCGCTCGACAAGCTGGTTGATATAAATATTAAAAAGTAAAGGCGAGCTTAATCCCCCCTGCCTAACTCCGCATTTCAATCTGTACTCGTCCGACAGAGTCCCCGCCCATCTCACCCGGTTTCTTTGGTTAGAGTACCAGTATTTGAGGAGAGAGGTGTACTGAGCCGGCACACCCGCATCCCTCAACTTGTCCCACAATATATTATAGCTAACCAAATCAAAAGCTTTTGACAAGTCAAGGAAACACGCATATACCGGCGTCCTTCTCGCTATATAATACCTGACAGTTCGCTTCAGACTCAGAATAGCGCTCTCTGTTGAGACTCCTGCTCTAAAACCAAACTGTGCATCGTGCAACTCAACCTGTGCAGTAAGGTTACTATTCAACAAACTGTCAAGCACCTTAGCTGCTGTGGTAGCGAGGGAGATGGGCCGGTAATTACCTATGTCAGACGTATCACCCGTCTTGTTTTTTACTATGGGTATGACAATTGTCCGCATAAACGGCTCCGGTAAATACGAGTGACCTATGCACAGGCCAAAAAACATGGACAGTACTTGTGGCAAATGAACCCCCGCATACTTAACGCAATAATAATCCGCAATAACCGGCATATAGTCGGAGAAAGCAAGTGTTTTTTTATAAATGTCAAATATCCGAGATACATAATCTATATCGTCTAATCTATACTTAAATATATAAAGCTGAAGAGTTTGATTGTTTGAACGCGCTAATATCAGGAACCGGTGATCCGATTTGAAAATTATTTCAGTGTTGGATAGTACATTTATCGAGGAAGGATATAGGCTATATATCATCATGTTAAGACAAATACGAGCAGAGCATTAATGAAGAATGTTTCAAAAGTGGGGTAAAATTATCACGCTACGGACAATAGAAGACGCAAACGAGGTTGCGTGAGTCTGCTAGTTGAACATATTCTTGACATTATTTAATAAATTCAAAGTAATGCGAGCGATGTATAGAGCGAAACAAGAATAAAATGAAGGTATTGATATTCTTCATGAATCGTAAAGTATTCTCAACTAAATAACTTCTTCCGATGACTATACTTAACTATTTATTTATTCTTTATCGTGCCAAGAACTGCTGCCAATTGTTTTCGAGTTATTTTTTTAGCTTTTAGTTAGTAGCCAGACTTTTTCAGAGTGCTGCGGTACAGACGTAAACAGTTTAACGTAACTGAGGATCGACGAAGTTGAGTCACAAAAAAGCGTTATTGCTTCCTTTCGTCTTTTTTTTTTCAAAGTTTCCTTTCAGAATTAAAAGTGTTTCGCTCGCCTCTTATTTGTTAGTTTTTTGTGAACTAAACTTTCTAGAAATATCGAATTTTTTTAGCTTCGAAATACGAAGCACTTTGGTTGAAATACTCTTTTTTCATTTTATTTGTGATTGTTTTGGAAAAGTATTGAAATTTTCGTCTAGTCTTTTTTGTAACCTATAGTTTTTTATTTTTATTATATTTTACTTTGATACGAGACACTTTTCGTCTCCCTCGTGTTTTTATTACATTTGACTGAAATTTTTGTTGTAAATGTTAATCTCAACGTAATTCAAAGAAAATTACTGTAATTTAAAGTGCATGTAAATTCATTATACATTTCCTTAATTGTTTTAAAGCTTTCTAATTGTAACAGCCGTAAACATCCGTCAGCACCCCTTCCACTCTTGTGTTATAGCGCTTTTCTCGGAACCGAAATATTAATCACTTGCGCCTTTTGAGTCCTTCGAGGAATAGCGTAATTACTTCAAAACCTGATGCTTGATTTAATAGTATTAAAAAGTAATCATAATTTTTTTCGGAGAAGTTTTAATAAAACCAAAATAGGGACTGACCGATTTCTGAATTATATAATTATATTTTATGAGAAATGATCTAGTGATGTTAAATTGAGCTAAGTTTTTATTCTGAAACTCGGTATGAATTATTTGAACACATTTTTTTAAAATTTTGTCTGCTTTTCCCAGGTTATCTATAAAGCGATTTTGAAGGGACATTCAGTAGTAGTAACATGCTTTCCATCAGGCAGAGTAGAGTCATTTTGGGAGGCTCTTAAATAATAAATACGATAAGTAAATTGAATAAGCTATCTTACTTATTTACATTACTTCTAAAATCTCCATTCCCTCAAGAGACTCTTTAATGTTTAATTTCAGTAATATCCAAATACAAAATTAAAAATAAACACAGCCCTACTGAGAATTTAGAGTGGGTAATAAGATGAAACTAAATAAATGTTATTTGATATAATTATATCGATACTTGTTAAAAGGCTTCTTTGAAGATAATATGAAATGTCTATGATACAATTTTATTTGATTTATAAAGCAGAACTCCCATATGATAATAAAATAATTATGTGGATCGATAGATATTTCATTCGATAGAATAGATGGTATATCTATCTAGAACAATATGACCGTAGAGGCCGTTTTATCATTAATTTATAATTATAGCACATATTGTTTGGAAGCTTTGACAACCTCGTTGGTCTAGTCTTTAGCGTAAACATTTGCAGATCAAGAAGTTTCGGGTTATATGTCCGGGTCGAACTGCTTTTGGGTTTTTGTTACGAGAAATTCTAAATAGCAGCCCGGAGTATGAAAGATGGCGGTGTTTCCCGCCCGTGCCTTGGGGAGCACGTCAAGCCGTCGGTCCCGGTTATCATGAACATCTATGGCTATCGTAACTAAATACTGACAACTAGTTCAACCTTCAAATTCAGTTCACCCTTAGGGTTGCGGTGGTCAGATGCCAGTCGTTCTATGTAAAAATGATATTCAGGTAAAACAGGTTGAACTAGTAGCCGACCCCAAATCTTGGGAATGATAAAGGCTAGAAGATGATGATGATTGTTTAGAAGCTTTAGTTTTGTGTCCCTATTCTTCCATGCGCTATATTGGCTTAAAAGGAATACAAAGAATTTGTTTAAATGTGAACTAATAAGAACAGTGGACCCAGAATACTACCCTTAGAGATTCCATGAAATGTTTGGATTGCAATAAATTGCTAACAATATATGTTATTTTGTTTCAGGTAATCATCATAGAGTTAAATCGAGTACTGTGCTACTGTACTGGTAAATATTTCTGTAATATATGAACTGTTATGTTAACCGAATTCGCGAGTTCGAAACTAATTAACATGATATCAAAACCGATGCCCACAAGTTACCACCCCACTGTGAGTTTACACAATCTACCCCCTTTGGGGTGGCTTTATGTAGGAGCATATACATACCGATAATGTTTGCTATTGAATGGTATTAAAATTGGTTGGTTTACACAACAAGCAATGGTGATTTCGATCTGTTTAATTTATGTTTACATTAAATGAAATATTTAGTTTCGATTGTATATTAAAGATAGGAACTTATACATTTTATACACTACGTTAAATACACAAAATATTTTTCCACTTTTCTTTGCTGGTCCCCTACCAAGTTGGTATTCTACAAAGGTTAACAGAAAACCAAACAAGTACAATTTTAATAAAAATAAACCCGACTCCAAGGTTCGACTCGATTTCCCCTAGATGCCATCATCAGATATTAGTGTCCTTATCATGGTACCACCGTTGGAACATCTCCTTTCCATTAAAAAAAGAATCATCAATATCGGTTCATAAGCGACAAAGTTATCCGCAAACACACATATAAAAAAAAGAAAAATATGTATACGGTCGAATTGAGAAACCTCCTCCTTTTTTGAAGTCGGTTAAAAATGAACGTAAAGATCATCATCTCAACGCTTATTTACCTGGTAAATAAACATTACACGCCATTTACAACACTTGTGGAAAGAATAGGGATCGTGACGCTCTCTATCTTTATTCCGTCACAAATCAAATAGAGCTCAATATTATAATAAGTTATATTATTTTTTAGTCCACACATACCTACCCTTAAACTCAACTATATTGTAACATGTATTCATAATTCTGTGCGTCTTGCTACAGTTTCTATGAAAACATACGGGGTTGAATTTGAAGCAGGACTTTTCATCAAATCGTCCTGTCCGACTGCTACATTAATAATGTGTTTTGACAATAAGTACAAGTTTTATTTCAGCATATTTGTTTCTGAAATATTGACATGACAGAGACATGAAAACTTCGTGTAAGTTAAGTAAATTGCATAGGCATCGTTATAATCAACATTCTATTTTATAAATAAAACTATATATGTAAGTATAAACGAGATATATTATTACATAATACCATTTAACATGTTAACTATAACTTTAATGCGAGTTTTGAATATGAACAAACAAAGGTACTTCAGTTTTTTAAAACTTTTGTCCTCATTCCATTATGAGTCTTTAAGAAATATTTTTCGTTCTATTATCTACAGCTCTTTGATTTCAACGCTACTGGCCCGTCCATGTTCTATTTTTATACAGTATGTTTTCACTCTTAGGTAGACTTTTTAACGAGCTGATGAAATATTAAAGTTGTCTGAGCTCATGGCCACGTGACCTTCTACGTATCAAGTTGAATATTCTCCTTGCGTGCAACGGCATGTTTCACACGAACTTTGTACGGGAATATACTAACGTACTATATTATAATATCTCCGAGTTCAGACACCGAAATCATGAATAAGTCACATTCATTTGGTTTTGGACTAACTAAGGTCAAAGTTGGCTTGTAACTCACTTTATTCACCTTCGTTTTGAAATTTAATCTGGATAAGTTTTAAGTATATTTAGTTCTAATAAGTATATCTCAATTTTGAAGAATTTTCTTTTATGTATTGTAGTTGGAATAAACCTCTTTTCAATCCTTTTGTCAGAAGCAGGAAACCAATTTGGCACCTGATTTATAGAGTAACCTGTATACTCATTTGTCATTAAAATCATTTTTATTATCACTTAGATTTTCGGACTTGCAGGTAATTTCACCTAAACGAAATATATGTGCCGTGTTAAATGTGGTACCGTACGTATTTAGAAATAAGTATTTTAATATGATTCTAAACCATATTTATCAACCATAATCTACTCTTATACCAAAACTTTACACAAATCGGGATAAAAGCTTTTCAAATGCATTCCAATTGTAAGTTTTAAAAATTCTCCGTTCATTTATCGTCGAAAATGTTAGACTACCATATTGTCTTGCTATTCATCATGATGTCATATGGACTGTGCAAGTGTAAATTATAACTATTTTGACAAATTTTAAGTGTCTAATGTCCCTTATGGTTTGTAATACGGATAAAACAATACATACTTTATCGCCGTATTTAAGCAGTACAAATATCAGAAATAAAGAATGATTTATAAAATAGCTTCTAATGGATGATATTGATATTTCCAACATTTAAAACAACCATGATCCATAATAATTTAATTAAAGTGAAACATATAGGTCCACCTATACGGTCGAATTGAGAAACCACCTCCTTTTTTTGAATTCGGTTAAAGATGAACGGAAAGATTATCAACTCAACGCTTAATTACCTATTAAATAAACCTTACACGCCTTTTACAACACTTATGGAATGAATAGGGATCGTGACGCTCTCTATCTTTATTCCGACACAAATCAAATAGATCTCAATATTATAATAAGTTTATTATCACATTAATCCGAATATTTACCACTTTGTACTACAGAAATAACAGATTTTCACTGGCATCATGCAATTTCAGCATCAACTAATGACTGCAACGTGCATAAAATTGTTTTACTATTAGTAATATATTTTAAGCCTCTACAGTTATAGCTAAGCATTATGTCTGTGTTAAGTTTTATAAGCATAGCATAATTACATTACCTACGTTCCAAAATCCGCAAGTATTTAACGCAAATACGGCGATTTATCCATTTCACTACCGTCCTTTCAATTTATGGCCGAGACTTAACCGTATTCAGAACTATTCATCAAGCTTGCTATTCTTAATCTTAGAAAACTTTTGTACGTAGACATTTATCCATTTATCGCTTTCAATCTGCAAATACGGCAGTCTCACTCTTTGGTTGTCGTTCCTGCACCGACATTTGGAATAAACTTTGTGAATACTTCGCCGAAAGTTTCTGTAGAGTTACAGGTAGCCCGGGTGCCGAGAACTGCCATTCAATGCTAGTTTGCGCTTCCAATCTTCGCTTCTAGGTATTGCGCTATTTGTCCTATTGCCAACCCTCTTGGCATCACATTAGGAATAAATCTTCGCAACGAATTGCTTTTCTGAAAACATGGTTCACAGACTGACGTTATTTTAAATTGAATGAAAATATCTCAATTAAGAGATGCATTTCTCAAAGGCTTTGTCCCCTGTTAAATAAATTTGTTTACACGTTGTGTCTATTTAGTATCTCGTCTTATACAGAATGAGTTCTCAAATGATTTGATTTTTCTCGCCTAAATTATGGGTTGACTGACAATTCTGGCAGTTTAAAAACCTTTGGCGGCCCCCATGACTTAGTTTATGAATAAATGAGTTTGGGATAATGTATTCAATGTGAATTATTATGGGGAACCATTGGACCTTCGAGCTTATAAATATAAATAATAACTTACTTTGAGGAATAAGACATTGCGAAGTATATTTTGTGGGTTTAATGTAATGTGATTGTAGGAAGTATATACTGTGGGAGAACCACGCTTCGGCATGAATGGGCCGGTTCGACCGGAGTGATACCACGGCCTCACAGAAAACCGATGTGAAATAGCGCTTTCGCTGTGTTTCACCGAGTGAGTGAGGATACCGGAGTCTCATATCATATTATACACGTTAATGACCTACTGAATTTCATTTAGTGCGAGTAATGGGAGTAACATGACTGATTTAGCAAGTGTTTGTTACATGACTTAGTTGTGTATGTACAGATATATAAACAACGGTCAACTCTCCGCAGTTTTACCTGCGTAGTTCTCGTTACCATGGAAATGTGGATAAAATATGCCTATGTTAGTCGGGGATAATTTAGGTTTTAGGTTAGGATAATGGTGAAAGAATTTTTGAAATCAGTCAAATGTTATTGAGTTTATTCATAAAAATAAAAACCTTTCCTCTTTATAATATTAAGTAGTGTAGACAAGGAAAACAAATGCATACGTCAATCAAAATGCTAGCCACATTAAAAGTTTTACATATTCTCGATGACCCTGATTAATAGAGTGCCAAATATTGCATTTAAAATTCAAAACACATTTAAAATCTATAATTTTGAAACTCATATTTGCTCCACAGCAAAACTTTATATGCATCTAAAGTAAATATTCTTTTAGTATTCAGTCTTCGCGTGGGACATTAATCTGGCAAATCGCATAGATTCAATAAGAGCAAGCCAACTGTTGCCAAACGAGGCTGTCTCGTGTACCTCTAGATTATGCCAGATGGGTGGTTTACTGAGAGTATATTTACTTTTGAAATATTTACAGTAGATTTGTACGATGTATGTAAATATTACAATGACGTCACTGCAAAGATAATGGATACTCGAAAGGAATTCTATACCAGACATCTGATCAGCGTTGTGAAGTATGTTAAAACTCCTTTCTAATGTGAGGTCTATGTCCAGCCGTGGACTAATAAGTCTGTGATGATGTGAATATTGTCATGAATACTGAATAGTAGAAATTTACTCTCAAGCATATTAGATGCAGAGGCCTCTCTAGCCCGTGAAGCGCTCGTGCAATCGTTACATTTAGTAAGTGTAGCACCGTTTAGTAAGCATAGCGCCCTTTAGTAAGCGTAGCGCCCTTTAGTAAGCGTAGCGCCCTTTAGTAAGCGTAGCGCCCTTTAGTAAGCGTAGCGCCCTTCAGTAAGAGCACAGATTCATTAAAAAATGCCACAGCCGGCGCCACTAATACTGCTGCGCTCGTGTGCACCACACACCCTGCACTGGATAAAGATGCCCTTGATTAGACGCTTGATACTCTTCGGGTATATAGATGTGAGAATATGTATAATGTACAATAGTTAGCCAGTGTTTTGATCACCGTCATCAATTACCACATAGTTAGTAATCTAAAGATTACTTTTCAACGGTTAACTGGTCAATTTATACTATGATTTCACCCCTCTGCGATATATATAGAAATTAATCACTTTTCTAACGACCCGTAAGCCTTTACAATAAGTAGGGCAGTGAATTCGAGCCTCGACGGCGTTCTGAATATTTGATGCACGTTTCAACAGGTTGATATCAGGGAACGATGATATGATTGAACAATTTGTGATTTTCTTATTGTAGGTATAGCCTTTCGGATCATATTGCTTTAATCTAAATACATATACAAATAAGCGTTATTTGTAAGGATATCTTAGCTATATATACACTTATTTATACAAGCAAATAAATATAAGCGTTTGTTTGTAATTTCGAATCATCGGCTTTGCACTAAATGCATATGAAGTTAGGTTTTCTCCCAGCTAATATCTTGAACGGACCGATTTTGGCTAGACTTTCACTCGCAGATAGCTAATGATATAAGGAGTAAATTAGGTTAGTTTTTATAGACAAGCTTCGTCCCACGGCGTTACCTGAGTTGGCTCTTGTTGTATGACAACAACTGCGAGCAAAACTTCGAGCTCTGGCAATAGGTAATCAATAAAACCATGATCTAACTCATTTCATGTCATCAAATTCATGTACTTATAGAAATACTGTACATAGGTATGGTGAAATATGGATGTTTCTGTTTAAAATCTTAGTTTGGGTGTATATCATCTAATTCTTCTTCAGCCTACTGTCGTCCACTGCTGAACGAAGGCCTCCCCCAACAACCACTACCATCCCGGTCTTGGACAATCTGCATCCATTCTCTGCCAGCCGTATGTAACTACATCATAATTAAAATATGACACCCAATGTCCTAAAGTTATACCAGCGATACCATTAACTAATATAATTGTATACAAGTTAAAAATAATGTTAATGAATATATCAGCTGACCTATATTTAAAATAATACTACTTACCTTATAATTTGGTGATTATTACTGATATAAGTGATATTTCTAAACAAAATGTAATTATAGGGAGTTTGTTACTCAAACGAGGTCTCCATTTATTACTAATGAAGAGAGCCAACAACACCCACTACAGAAAATCCCCTTAAATAATTAATAATGGCAGGGTTTCGTTTCACGCCGCACATGATATTCGAACTCTTCATTTTAAATAATATCAGTCTCACATGAATCTCGTTAAATTTACTGAGGTTTTGACGTGTAACATATTGTCCTCTCGATTTTCTGCAATCTGTGGGATTGGTCGTAAGAGAGTCATGCTATGTCGTGTTAAACATTTACTTTTGTTGATTTTCACCGAGTGAAATCATTTTAGCCGAAAAGGAACCAGGGACAATACTTTTACTACTCATAGAATACCCTAACCAAATAACCTTAACATTTTTTCTATTGTTCAACGAAGTCTTGTTTCGTAAATTTTTATTTGCCTGGTTTTGAGCCCAATTGCGGTTCCTTTGGTTTATTACACCAAGATATTAAAAAAAAATTAAGCTGTCATCTAAGCTGTTTAGGAAAGTAGTTAAAAATAGGTAAATATTAGTAAAAGCGGTTATTTGATTCACAATAGAACCACGCGGTCGATCGTTTATGAAACAAAAAAGTTTTGCATTAAGTAAAATAAAAAGAAAAGAACTTTTGTACGGGCCTGTCATAGTGACTACTCTGCTTGGTGGAAAGCATAAGCAGAATCCACGAGTGTTGGTCACCGTACTCATGGCAGACAATGCAGACAATGCAGCATGGTGAGCCACACCATGGCGGTCATTGGGCCTCCGGTCTCGCACTCACCAACGAAACACAACAGTCAGCGGAGCTGAATTTTGGTTACAGAAAGACGAGTTGTGACTATACTACTCACTAACACGAAGCTACATTCTTGGTTGCGGAAGAATCACAAACACTTATTAAATCTGTTCAAAATATTTGATAAAAAATTAATTTTAAATTATTTGTACTAGGACAGTGTAAAGAATTGTTATGTAAATTTTGTCCGCACGGCGATATTTTTAGGCAGGTAAACAGAAAAAGTAAATTTAATTAAAACGCTGTTTATAAATATTACCAGATTCCGGACTCATGAAATATTCCAACAAATAAATTGAGGAAACTTTATCTGTATTAAATAATTAATTATTTTGTGGTTTTTACGCGCTTTAGTTACTATTATTTTAAGGAAGGATAATAGTTTTAACAACATATTAGTATGTATGTTCTACCGTAGCGCCTAAACTACTGGTGTCCTGGCGCCTAACTAAGTGACTGTATATAAACAATAAAAAACTGTGAATAAGCAAAGAATGGAACAAAAATAGTAAATATCTAAAAAGCTCCCACAAAATAATATTCACACTACTAATTTATATTTATAATAGTACTTGAAACTAACCGAAAACACGTTTCGCTTATTTAATTAAGATGTATTTTCCAGTATCCAGCTTCAAAGAGAGATTTCGTAGTGACGTGGTTGATTGTAATGTAACAAAGAGATGTAATATATTGGGGCCTTAACAAGTTCGGGAGGACAATGAAGCCCTGAATATCAATTTAGTTCGTTCATTACAGGATATTAACTACACAAAGGCTTTAGTTTAACATACGTTATATTATGTATAGGGTTTGTTTACATATATTTAGGTTTTAGTACAAGCTAGTAATATTATTGTGACATTAAGTAGAAGTTTTTATTAAACATTTATCATGAAACTTGTAGTTTTCAAATTTTCGTGGCATACTGACACAACATATTAAAGTACAAAATGCCTTTGAAGACTTTATTGCCTCCCGTCCAGGTGATTTTTACAAGAAGGGCATCAATAAACTGCCAATGCGTTGGTAAAGATGCGTCGATTGCATGGACGATTACTTCGAATAAGAGAAATAAAAAAGTTTGAAAAAATAAGTACTTTCACTTATTGCATACAAAACGGCAATTTCATAGGTAAACACCTATTATATTCTCCATTTCATTAAAAACCACAGCAACAAATAGTTCTAATGTAGTCAATCATTCAGGTTGTTTGTAATGAATGCATCAATAATCACGGTTCTATCAGAGCAGATGCACATCAAAGGGAGTCGACTAACAATGTTACATGATATCTATGTCGTCTGTATCGCTGCAGAATCATATATACATATTAGAATAGAGATTCTCTGATTAGCTACAAATTGCTTACAATTGGATGAGTACAAGACAGGTATATTGTTACTACTTATATATAATGTGGTGTTCATGGTCCAAAATAATTAAAAAATATATATAGAAGATGTGGAGAGGGTCATATAATGCGAAAATATCTATCACAGAATTATATATATCTGTATCTGTAAAAGGTTCGTACTACACGCATTTATTCCTTGTAAATATGCTTTCTTCTTGAAATAACAAGCTGTGTGAAGATACCTTTTCCATTAAATCGAACGCTTACAGTATGGAATTCAGCGACTAACGAACTACCTCGTTACTTGTAAGAACTTGATACTTGATACAAATCTATCTATACTAATATAAAAAGCTGAAGAGTTTGTTTGTTTGTTTGAACGCACTAATCTCACGAACAACTGGTCCGATTTGAAAAGTTCTCTTAGTGTTAGATAGCCCATTTATCGAGGAAGGCGATAGGCTATATATCATTACGGTAATATCTACAGGAGCCGTACACGAATGAAGAATGTTACAAAAACGGGGGTAAATTTTCACGCTACGGGCAATAGGAGACGCAAACGAGGTTGCATGGGTCGGCTAGTATAACATACTTTAGTTGAGTTTTAGATGATCTTGACTGCAAACTGAACTGAAGAACAGTAAATACAAGTTCTGGTATGTCCAAGTTTTTTGTTGTTTTCCTGAAAAAGTTTGAAGTTGAGATATCGTTCACTTACAATAAGTTTTACCTTTGTATTTAATCCATGTAAACTTTCAATGAGATTGCTGTTAGCGCATCGGATAGGTATTATCTTTAGGTGTTTTTAACATGTATTGCAGTTAAGATGAACATTTTCTGTACATAATTATGTACAACTTTTTACCTCCTGCTTCTATCGCGTTAATATCAATTAATTTATGTCTGTGCCAAAATATATCTAGACTTCTTATTTTAACCGTTAACTTGCTTATCCTGACTGTTAAATCGGAGCTCTTCATTGTGATTACTACCCAGGATATATAATCTATGAATGTACACTGTAACTAAAAACCTGCATATTTATAATAGTAGAAGGATTCAAGTTTAGCAGTTATTGACTTTAAGGTAAATGGTCCGTCGGGTATTAGACGTTCGGAGAATTAGATGTTTGGGGAATTAGACATTCGCAGAATTAGACGTTCGGGGAATTAGACATTCGGGGAATAGACGTTCGGGGAATCAGACCAACTGAAACTACTAGATATTACGGGAATTAGACGTAAGCGACCGCTCCGATTAAAACACGTAATCTGTGGTTTTCTAACAAAATAGTTGAAAATTATACGTTGCTACATTATTTCGTGCGTTGCAAAATTCTTTTTCTCCATATATAGTTATAGAGCCTTTACGTAGCAACGAAAACACATTCCATTATGTATTGTAACTTGAAGTTTTATTAAAATAAGTAGTTACGCAAAAGTTACTATGGTTTGGTTTGATATAGAACGTTGTTAACATGCGAAACACTTAAAAGCATTGCCTTGTATATAAATGTTGTGTAAAATTATTTTCTGGTTCGTTTAACAAAGCCTTATTACCCGACTACGGCAAAGCCAAAGGAGGGTTATGATTTTGACAGGCTATGTATGTATGTATGTATGTATGTATGTATGTATGTATGTATGTATGTATGTATGTATGTATGTATGTATGTATGTTCATTTGTTCCCTCCTAGCTCCTTAACTACTGATTAGATTTGAACGAATGAGGTGTCTCTAGAAGCGTCATGATCGTCTTCTGGTTATAGGCTATATGACGTGTCACTGAATCTAATGTGGCGCCCTCTAGCCGACATAAAGTACCGTGTTAAAAAATAAATTTGAGATAAACATGCCGTGCTTGGTATCATTGAAAAGGGCGTTACTTGTACATTTCAAAAATACATATATTATTAGCATTTGTTCGTGACTTTGTCCGTATTTATTCGATAAGTGTGATATTTCAATGGTATGCTTTTTTGTTATCTCATTCTTTCTAAACTTGTCAGAATTAGACAAATGAGGTACCGTTAGAAGTGTCTTGATTGTCCGCTGACTAGAGGTTATATGACGTGTCACTGAATTGAATGTGGCGCCCTCTAGCCGACATAAAGTACCGTATTAAAAAATAAATTTGAGATAAACATGCCGTGTTTGATATCATTGGAAAGGGCGTTACTTGTAGATTTCAAAAATATATATATTATTAGCATTTTCTCGTGACTTTGTCCGTATTTATTCGATAATTGTGATATTTCTGTAGTATCTATTTAAAATATACTTTGCAAAGAAATTAGTATTATAGACGCACCAAAACATTTTAAATAAAAAAAAGTAAAAACTAAAACCCAACTACGGCAAAAAACGACGCTGAAAAAGTATGAAACAAGTTTCAAAAGCCGTAGTCACGCGTTGTTAAAGTGTTATGGACTATGGAACATTCCTAAGTTTCAAAAGCCAAAGTAGTCCATGTAGTGTAATGTACCATAGTATATAACACTTTAACAACGCGTGACTACGGCTTTTGAAACTTGTTTCATACTTTTTCAGCGTCGTTTTTTGCCGTAGTTGGGTTTTAGTTTTTATTTTAGTTTAAACACTTTACCGACTATCGTAGAGATCAGTTTTCTGTAAATGCTGGCCATTCGCCAACATAGGCTTCCGCAAGAGATATTAAATGATATTTGCCGTTTATCATATATTTGCCTACCCTTTTATGAGTGTAGATATTTTCGTTATTTATGTAAGTATGCATGTATAATTGTATATGGTTTAAAATCTTGACGTTACAAACTATCAGCAGATCAGTTATATCAGATCTTTGTGTTGCATTCAAATAAATTTATTCAATAAAAACTTCAAATAAGTTTTATATTAGAGTTGATACTAGTAGAAAAATAGCACTAATATTTTAGTATCAAAGTATCAATATTTGCAGATTGATACTTGATACCCCTTGTTATTTATATATAAGCATAGGTTCTATGTTATTTTTAACTTTTAACTAACAATGTCAAAGTTAAGAATAAATAAATAAAGAAATATTCCGGACACTAACACACAACGCCATCTAGCTAATAATAATCTAAGCAATGCTAGTATTATGGGTACTAAGACAGCTGATACAAATACATACGTATACATAAATACTTTTTTTTTAAAACATACATATTATGCATAGAAAACACCCAAACTCCGAAACAAATATTTGCAAATCATACAAACATTAGGTCCGACCTAGGAATCGAACCCGAGACCTCAAGCACAGCAGTCGCATAAGCTACTACTGCTCCACCGAGGCAGTCAATAATAAAACAGCATTAAATTTAATACAATAAAACAACATTATATTTTAATAACTGGTTATTGATTATATTATAGTTCAGTCAATATTATACAGTCTGTTCATACATAGAAGTAAAAAAATATAAAATAATTAAATTTCTAGTTAAAATATTCTCGTGAGCTTTTCAACGTTTATTCTTGCTTTCAAATGACTATCTTTGAGCTTGTTAAATATTTTCATTGACATAATGAACGTGAAGGTAGAATGTAAAGGTAATTTGAAGATTGGTACGTATAATTCTGTGTAACGAACTGTAAACGAATTCCGTGAAACGAGTACCTATGTGCGTGTGCGTCGAATACATACACCGACTTACAACTACAAAGTATAAATACATCATTCAGCTTTATTATTTATAAACATAAATCAATCATTCATTCGTGAACTTTCTTTGCGACCGCAATAAGAGAAACTCACAACTTTTCCTCAATAAAAATGTCCGCTTTCGATTCTGCAAAAGTATTCCAATAATGTATGGAAATCTAATCGAAATAAAGTTCTCCGAAGTGTTTAATGGAATATAGAATTTGAATATAGACATACATTGCTTAGGTGAAAGAAAATTTGACAGTAGGTGACAATAATAATATGTGAGAGTGAAGAACGATCAAATATAATATAAAAATTGGAGTGTCTGTTTGGAATATTAAAATAACCGCTTTTTACTAAATGCATATGTATTGTTGTCTGTCTGTTTGTTCCGGGAAATCTCTGGAACGGCTGGACTGATTTCGACGGGACTTTCACTAATAGGTAGCTGATGATATAGGGAATAACTTAGGCTACTTTTTTTAGACTAGCTTCACCCCGCGGCTTCACCTGTGGTACGACAATAAGCACAGGTAACACCGCGGGGTGAAGCTAGTTTATTATATGAGTATATTATCAAATATAACTATAGGTATACGTACTTATGCATATTCTCACGTTTATGTCGTCGTATTTTTTAAGTGCCATTTACTTTAAAGTGGAAAGCTTTCTGCTGTCAGTCAGACACTGTGAAAATAGCTACAATTAATTAAATGCATTGTAGATGGACCACTCAGAAAATTATTGTATCTAAACAATAAAATTAAATTAATGATAAGTAGCTCGCATGCGAACTTCGCATAGCTTCCGATCGACTGCACCACATTATATTATTCATTTTGTGTGTGTTTTTATTGTCAGGGCAAAGTGTGTACAAAAGAAAATAAAAGAAAACCGGAAGTGTTAAATTTTCTTAGTCCGCGACTGTAAACTACCCGTGGAAGCTGAAATTCGGTAAATACTCAGGAAAAAAATATGGTGATACGAATTTCGCCGAGTCAACTAATAAAACTAATCACATGTCCAACTTGCGTAACAAGAGATTTTGCGTTTGAAAGGCAATACATCAACTTGACTGACTAGACGTCTGCGTGCGACCAATCTAGTAAAAAAGCTTGTAATTCTGTTTTATCTATACTAATATATAAAGCTGAAGAGTTTGTTTGTTTGTTTGTTTGAACACGCTAATCTCAGGAACCGCTGGTCCGATTTGGAAAATTCTTTCGGTGTTGGATAGTCCATTTATCGAGGAAGGCTATAGGGTATATATCATCACGCTACTACTAATAGGAGCGGAGAAACAATGAAGAATGTTTCAAAAACGGGGGAAATTTTCACGCTACGGGCAATATAAGGCGCAAACGAAGTTGCGTGGGTCAGCTAGTTTTATTATATATGAAGGCTCTTTGTTTGCTAGTAACAACTATTGACGATATAAAATGTGTATCAAAGATAACTTATAACCGTTTGGTCACTCTCTATCAAAGTCATAACTCGATTAAAGCACTCGGGATTGACGGACATATGCGGCCTTATCTCTCTTGAGCTACTGATTCCTAACACTATACGCTAGCAATTCATCGGTATCCGTGTAGAGATGGATCAAGTGTTATCACCCCTATTAGTTCCAAGGGTGTTGTAAGACGCGCCTAAGGGAGCAAATTACGCAAGACAACAACATTGCAAAAAGAGAAAACCTTAAAATACGCCTTAAACCACTCCGTCCGGTCAGTGTAGTATACAAGCAGTAGACCAAAACGACCTTTCTAAGGAGAGGCCTATGTCCCGCAGTAGACTGTTAAAGGTTCATCATCTTCTTAGCCTTTGTTATTCCCAAGATTTGAGGTCGGCTACTAGTTTAAGCAGTTTTACATGAGTTTTTACAAGAAGTGACTGGCATCGGCCATCCGCAACCCTGAGGGTGAACTGAATTCGAAGATTGAACTAGTTGTCAGTATATTTGAGTAGTTCTCAATGACGATTATCGTAATGTTCATGACAACCGGGACCGACGGCTTAACATGCTCTCCGAGGCACGGGCGGAAAACACCGCCATCTTCCATACTCCGGGCTGCTGTTAAGAATTTCTCGTAAGAAAAACCCAACAGCAGTCCGACCCGAGAATCGAACCCGAGACGTCTTGATCAGCAGTCGCCCACGCCAACCACTAGTCCAACGTGGCAGACTGTTAAAGGTTATTGATATAAATTCTAGTAATAGTATAGTATGTATATATAATTAGTAATACTAATTTACAAGCAATACAAGTGATGATGTACGCAAGACGGCTGGCAGAAGCTGGATGCGAGTAGCCGAGGATCGAATTAAGTGGCGGGAAATTAGAGAGGCCTATGTCCAGCAGTGGACTGCGATAGACTGATGATGATGACGCATAATACGTATACGTCATATGTCACGTTATTTACTATTTCCCACACACGATTCTATAGTAAAATTACTTAGGTAGTTACTGTGTACAACTTCATGGTAATATTAAAGCAGGCAGATTGTAACACCTTAATGGCGCTCAGCAGGAAACAGCCCAGATTACATCACATCAGGTTTCGTTTTATTGCCTAACGACTTGAGCCCACACTAATATATTTCTTTGTGACATTTCGCAATGCGGACTTTCACGATTACGGAATTTTAGGAAACAAACAATTTGTTTGCGAGATTATACATAACAAAATGCAGGTCAAATAATATAATTTTTTGAATTTCTTTACGAAATTTTGAACGGTCGGTGATCTTTTTTTCTTTTTTTTTATGTTTTGCCGCCGCAATGATGCGAAAGCATCACTAGCCCGCCATGGTGTGGGTCACCATGCTGCATTGTTGCATTGTCTGCGTTCGCAGTATGGTGACCATCACTCTTGGATTCTGCTTATGCTTTCCATCAGGCAGAGTAGAGTCATTATGGCAGGGTCAAACATAAAAAAAAAAAAAAAAAAACCATGGTGGGCTAGTGATGCTTCCGCATCATTGGGCCTCCGGTCTCGCACTCACCAACGAAACACGACAGCATGATCGCTGTCATTTTACGTTGATTTTCTGTGCGAGGGTAGTACCGCCCCGGACGACCCGACCCGTTCGTGCTGAAATCAGCGTGGCACCTTTAAACCGTAGGTCTTTTTTTTTTAAATGACAACTATAACTGCCTTAGAAATTTATTTTGCGTAAATAAATCGCCTGCGATTTTGCAATCACGTCATTCGTGCAATCGAAATACTTGTATGTTGTTACTATCATAGAAGCGTGTGTTTATTATACAATCATGAATCATCGTCTTCTAGTTGCAACAAAAATATACTTTGAAACTATTAATATTTTCCGTTTTTTTTCTGAGTCATTTTGATCGATCCGGCCTATTTCGAAGTATGGCTCTCTCAAGGGAATACTTCTTTAGGAGAGGCATGCTTCAAAACAAATAGCCATGCTAACCCAGTAGAATCACTCTGAAATTCTTGTTAAATTTGTTCAAAACGTGATTTTATGAACAAATGTCGACTGCTTAAAATATTTTAAGTTAAAATTTCTCTTTAAATGTTTGTTTGCGGTTATAAAACCTTTCTCGGAGCGTTAACAGTGGAGTATTTTAAATTCATTTTACGACGCAAGTCCGTATTTATTACCGTCCGTTCTGTTTTCATGCATTGTGTCATACTTGGAACAAATGTATCATTCTTAGAGTTATCTATGGTTGCACAATTTTGAACTAAACGTTGCGTTATTATTGAAATCCTACCTAGTACTTAGATTTTGTTGTTAAGTATTGTTGCCAACGACGAGATGAGCACCGCTGGACGGACAACCGTTATAACATTGCTCTTGAATATATATAAACTTTAAATAAGCTTAAAATGCAGTGGTAAGGCTCTTGACATTCGATTCCTACGATACATTTTTCATGCCAAGTATTTTTAAGTATTTCACACTGTATTTTAGTAGCAGTTGGCATTTTGCCTGAGGACATGAAGTATTCAACACTGCAGCCAACCTGGTAATTCCCACCTTATGGTACACGTGACCCTTGACTTACAAGTGTCAACAGTCAACGGCACTTACTATCAAGCGACCTGCTTACTTATTTATCCCTTTGTCATAAAACAACAGTTCATCTAAAATAGGGACAGTATTAAAACCATTTTGAACAATAAACACATGGCATACACCATCAATTCCTGTAACAAACGACCAGTTAACCTTCCCCTGGGTAAATGCAAATACTGAGTACCTCCATTAATTGTCTTAATGAAAACATACGAGCGTAAATTTTCAACCGGACCGCTTTGTTCGCGACTTTATAATAAGGTGTGATGTAGTTTATAGTTGATACTCATTACCCTTTGTTTCGACAAGAAACCGTCTTGTTAAGATAATTAAACTCTGATATAATCACGACTGATTGACTATGAAAGGAATAATGAAAGGGTGGCTTTGTAGATCATCAGTGTAGTTAGTTGGCGTGTAATTGAGTCCTTTAATCAATGATAATATAATTGGGTATGCTATCACTAAATTAAATCAATTAAAATGGTGTACGATTTAACATTTTGTGTGATTAGATCTTATTGAAAGCTAATAATTATTACTACTGTGGACATTAATTTTGACAGTAACAATTTATTTAATTGTCACTTTCGATGTTTGGGGTTTTGATACATTTTTTGTCTTTGCTATGTATGGTGTTATTACTGTAGGTATATGATTGAAAAGTAATAAAACCCTCAATGGTAGGCCAGTGGGTATAGCAATGTTTTACAATAAATATAGATGATAAACAGTTTAATTAACCTAAAATCCTGACCTAGAGTAATTAAATCTCTTCTCTCAAAAAATAAATTACTCGTCAACTTGCATATTATAACCAATGCTTAACTTTGCTGTTATACTATTTGTCCTATTTATTACGCAATAATATTACGTCGGTAAAGTTAGAGAATCAGAACCATCAGAATTTAATTGTCACTATTAAGTTCTGCAATAAAGTGAAAATTTTTTAATTATTTTCTGGTGTTGTTATATCGTTTGTCCCTTCATAAAAAAAAAAGTTGCGTGCCCGCCGCACATTTAATTCAAACGAGTGTTTCTAGATGCACTCGAGATGCAATTTATTACATCTCAAGTGGTGCTCGTTAGAGACTATCCAGCTGACCCTGTCTTCTATTATTTTAGCCTCAGTCCACCAGCTATTATTCTAGGCTGGCGCCGTCGCTCCTCCTGAGCCACTTGGCTGATTGTTTGCGCTGGCCCTGGGGTAGATTAAGTGCTCCAAGCTGTTTTGTTAACTTGATGTTGTTTGTTAAGGTGCCTTTAGGTGTTGTGTTGTTCTATTTGTTTTTGGTTTTTAGATTAGGTAAGTTCGGCTAAAGCTTTTGTTAGTTACTTTTCTATTTGATACAATTTATTTGTAGAGTGGATTAGTGTTTCTTTTAGTTTAGGTCGTCACTGTGTAAAGTTTTACTGATGTCCCACATATTAAATACCGAAATCGTTATTTGCTGACGCCAGGCAGTTAGTTGTTACCTATCACCCTTAATTTTTTTATGTTACTTAAAAGAACAGACGATTAACTTGGTGTTAAGCGACTAACGTCACCTGGAAATAAAGAGTAACCAGTGAGTTGCTGGCATTTCAGTATCCTCATCAATATGAGAAAAAGGAGAATATCAGAAATTTCGACTTCGGTCTCCAGACCAGTCTATTCGCCAGAGCAAAGCTTTTCTACCTTTTAATTTCCCTCCACAGTATTATCAAACTTCAAACGTAATTTAGCTAACCATTTGTTCTGTATCATGTTATTATTATTAGTGGCTGGTAGCGGATGAATGTGGACTGCCCAAGATAGGAATGGTTTACGCTTCTTGGTCGACACCTTCCTTCAGCAGTGGACGGCGATTTTTTTTTTAAACTTTATGCACAAAGTACAAAAAAAAGATTTAATGCCGCAGGCTCATTGCGTCATATTTCGTTACACAATTCCTGTATATGTAATCTGAATTTCGGAAAAGGCTCGAGCGATTTTCATAAAATTTAGTACAAATTTATTTGGGAGGGGGTAGTAAATCTGGCCAGCAAAGACCTTCAAACCTTCAAGAAAAGAGCGTATTCCTTCTTAAAAGGCTGGCAATGCACTTGTGACGCCTCTGGTGTTTCGAGTGTCCATGGGCGGCGGTAATCGCTTACCATCAGGCGATACGTCTGCTCGTTTGCCTCCTATTACATAAAAGAAGCTCAGTCATCCGCATCAAACTCATAATTTAAAAAGCGATATTTGAAGTTTTATCTGCATCGTTTTGTTGTACGCTCAAAGCCTCCACGGGAACAATTTGTGCACACAATAGGCCCGCACAACGTCCCCGCCCGCTTACCGCACCGCGCAGGTAACACACTAAACAATGCGATTGTTTACAACTCGAGGGGGCTGTGAGGTGTGACTGGAGTAATGAGAGGGAGCGACGCGTTTATTAATTAGTACTCATTATTTAACTCGGGTTTCAGTAACGAACCGCTTGAAAACCTTTTGTTGCTAATTTTATAAATTCAATTCGGCTGCCAAAACCATAGTATTTTTCTTTTTGAAAAACTTTTATGCGAATTCATGGTATCTTTTACAGCAAACTAGTATTCAAATTACATTTTCATCTCAAACTAACTGTACACTGCCACAATGGCAAAATTTTGTTGCAAAAAAAAATATTTTCAACGTGTTTTAGAAGCGTACACAAACTATTGACGGATCTACAGTTTTGAGATTGTTAATTCGATGTAGATAACTCCGTCAATAGTCCTAGATTGCATTATTTCATAGGTCAAATGTTAGATAGAGAGTACATATATAGGCTAACAGAAACACTCATTAACTTAAAATACTAATGATTAAAACAGTAATAAAATATCGTTTTTAATAATCGCTTTACTCTTGTGACTTGATTCAGTTGTTTTGTGTGAGATTTAAGTTTATTGTTGTTTGTTCCTGAATAATCGGTGACCTAATTCTGAAAAAATATGCTTTCAACCGAGAACTTTTACAATGCAAGCTTCGTTTCTATTATGTTTTGCGTACAAAGTAAAACTAAGAGGTGAAAAATATAACAAACGGAATAATAATTATTAGAAAACAATACTTTTTTTTTTTTTATATTTGGCCCTGGCATAATGACTCTACTCTGCCTGATGGAAAGCACAAGCAGAATCCAAGAGTGATGGTCACCATACTGCGAACGCATTGTCTAATGCAACAATGCAGCATGGTGACCCACACCATGGCGGGCTAGTGATGCTTTCGCATCACTTTAAGCTTCTCTATTTTTCGATCGGGATTTAATTACTTTAAAGTAAGAAATATACCAACTATATAAACTTTGTCTATTGGCTGGCATGAACCGACTCCATAAATAATATATTTACTTCACCACTGTTGTCATGCAGATTTTTCCTTGTCTTTACACAAAGCCGAATTACTTTAAATTAGGTAGAGTCTGTTCTATTTTAAGCAGATCGCTTATAAACAGGTTGTCTGGATGAAATCGCCGTGAGCGATAATACTACCGATTGTTATTTTAACACTTTATTTTGTAACTCATTCTTTTCATTAGCCACTATTAAAAATGGTAATTCTTCCTCAACACTGATAAAACAGCAGTTTTTTGAGCTACATAAATAACTTATTCTCTACGTAGAATAGTTATTTGGTATAACTATTCCATTTCGAAGGCAGTTAAATGTTGCCAAATACAGGGCTATCTTGGCTTTTATGTCGCACGGATGCTACAAACATTTTATCTTTATTTCACACATAAAGCGTTCAAGTTATTTTCTCTATAAAATTTGAGATGGGTGGGTGCTGCGTTAACTTTTTTTCTTAATAAAAGTGTAGCGTTGGAAAAAATGGGACGAGGGAACCAGTAAAGTGTTAAATCTGAAGTTAATTGGAGTTGCAAAGTTTGATTAAAAGGCGCTTTATGAAGCACTTTTATAAATTAAATTTGTTAAAGTTAAAGACATTGTTTCATGGAAGAGCTGATATCTAATAATATTAATGGAGACTTATTCGAGAGCTTTTATTGTAGACGGTCGGACGGTCGATTATATACGTTACTGAACAGAGCCTGGAGTGAATGTATCACACTGTTGAAAACATTCGAATATAGGGTAAATTTAAAAAGTAAATTTTTAAGCAGAATGTTATTTGATGTCGGCTACCAGTTCAGCCGGTTTTACTTTAATATCAATTTTTCCACGGAGGAACAGCCAAACGTCTATATTCCGGGTTGCAATGTTTGAATGTGAAGAGTGCCAGGAACCGACGAGCATGCATGCCGCGATTGATGAATGTTGACGAAGCAAAAGAGGTGTTTCAGAACCGTAGTGGGTGGAGATCAATTGTCTCTGCCTACGCCTCTTGGAAAAAGGCGTGACTGTATGTTATGTTAAAAACCCAACAGCAATTTCGGCCCGACCTAAAGCGAACCAAGACCTCTTTATCGGCAGTCGCATATGCATACACCAACGAGATTATTACTTTATTATAAGATTATTAAAATGCACAAAGTACTTAACTAGTTTATTACAAATCGACAAAATAAAACATAACAAACAGGCTACTGCTTTTGTGAAGCGCTCTTCTTACCCCAAAATCCTACTAATATTACAAACGCGAAAGTTTGTAAGTATGGATGTATGTTTGTTACTCTTTCACGTAAAAACTACTAGACAGATTTGGATGAAACTTTACAGTTATATAGCTTATGCGTCAGAATAACACATAGGTTACTATTTGTCGCGATAACCGACATATACGCGGTCGGAGCCGCGAACAACGGTGGTAATTAATATAATTAGACTGAACTCCATTCAGTGCCTCTCAAACTTTCTTAATACTATCCTCCGCTGTCTTCTGTTCTATAGATGGTCCAACACCATAATTGCATTAAAACTGAAACATGAATGTGTACGAGGCAAGAGCAAAGTTATCAAAATTTAGATAAGGAGGTAAATAAACTTAGGGAATATGTAACTTAGCATCCTTTGTGTGTTCTGGTAGATACTTCCCAAAATTGGTGTGTAGAATCAATTTTCTAAAAAACATAAAGTTTATAAACCAAGCAATGTTTTGCGATTGCTTTTGGAAAGTAACGAAGTACATTCATACTGTACATTAATATATTGCCAAAAAATATAAATCAACTTGAAAGAAGTGACCATAACAATATTTTCCTTGTCAAAAGTCAAGTACCTAAAACTATATGCATACGTATTTGTCTGTATCGATTTAGAATGTCATGAAAGTGCATATTTGATGCATGCATGCAACTACAAAATTCCAAATTAAAATTAAATTAAAACATAAAAATAAAATTAACAATAAAAACCTTGAGTCAAAATCCAATCCAATCAAAGTTATTATCAAACAAAAATAAAAATTACAATTCAAGTAAAATCACAATCAATAGCAAAATTAAAAACCCAATCAAAATCCAAAATTATAATCAAAACTGAAATCACAGTCAATCAGTCAGAGCGGCGCAACGGCAGGAACTTCAAAATATGAGCACACTTGCGTTGTCCAACGCTCCATTATTCAGTTGTATCATAAGTTCACACAAAATCACATACAATTGGTTAGAATAAAGTTAGGTTAATAGCCAACAAATTAGTACATCTGCACCTCGTGCGGCAGCTCTCTTTAATACCGGCCAGTCGCCATTACTAGTGGTGACACCTACCACTGTATTCGGTGTTATCCGCTCTCATTTTGTCACATTCAATACTACTTACAGAATCGACTAAAACTAAACCACAATTATTAAATCAAGCTGTGATTAAACTAAGACTTTATAATCACGTCGTTAACAAATAATCAGTGCACCGTCATTTACATGCATCGTCTACAGATCCCACCCAAACTGCCATGTTTCTCGATGCACAGTTTCACGTTTTGAATAATCGAATGAACTAAAAACTAGTGAAAATTAAACTTGTAAACTACTCGTTCTCCGACATATATATTACTAGCCGACCCACGCAACCTCGTTTGCATCCCTATTGCCCGTAGCTTGATAATTTTCCCCCGTTTTTGTAACATTCTTCATTGGTGTTCTCTTGTAGATCTTATCTTATATAGCCTATAGCCTTCTTCGGTAAATGGGCTATCTAATACTGAAAGATTTTTCCAAATCGGACCGGTAACCAATAAATTTGGTACAATTAAAGTTTATATGAAAGAGTGAAATTAAAAAATGCATTTTTTTTTAATTATTAGTAAAAGTACTTTAAATCAATAAAAACATTGCCTACACTATCACACTCATATATAAGAGGTATAAGCATTGACAAAAGAAACCTAATAAAGTTCAAACTAAGAAATCAAAAGAGTTATGGTGAAATTCGACCTTTGGATGACCATTAGTACTAATAAATCTGTACGAAAATCTTTTTATTACTGACGAATTTTTGATACATTTTAAATAAGTTTCATGATAGTTCCAATTCCTTATCAAATTTAAAGAAAAATGTTCTCAAAAGATTGACAACAGCTGAAACGTTAAAATACCGTTTCTATTTGGGAATAAATATGGAAGATGTCTCTAAATTGTCTTTATCTTTTTGCAGGTAAGATAATGTCTGCAAGACGAAGGTATGTTCACCTTGTCACGCGTGGAACGCCCGCTGTCGAAGTAATTGGAACTTTTATACGTCGTAAAACCTCGGATTAGGTTTGAAACAGGATCCACGATATCTCTAATGTTGGCTTTTGATGGCCCAAATAAGTTGGCGAACTTGGAGCACTTTGAAACTACTATAAATGGGTGTTGAAAAGGTATTTGTTGAGAAAGTAATCTAAAGGGATTTAGTGGAGATAGAACTTTCCATGATATCTCTTTCTTTCTCATTGGATATTGGCATTACAAAATAAACTGTATTGTCCTGTATTTTAATACCCATTTCGTTTTTGTGTTCTATTAAGCAATTTCGCACTGAGTTTTAACTTGATTCATTTCACTTTTAGGGAACACTTATTGATAAAAGCTTATTGAAACAAAGCATTTTAGGGCTTAAAGTTTACGAGTTCTAGTTTAGTATTGAGTGTGCAGTTTACTGCTGTAATGAAATACAAGATTTTAGTACTATGTGGTGTAAAACCTTCGAAATTTATTGAAAGAAATTTTAACTGCTTGAAACTTGCAAAATTGTATAAAATGGGCTAAGAGACCTGCCAAATTAATCTTAACACCTTCCCTGTACAAGTCAATTAGTTCTGTGGAAGCTGATGGAAGTTTAAAATGACAGTTATTTTTATATAATCAGCTACTTAGACAACCACCATCTCTACGTTAGGAAAATAAACATTGTGTATCGTTATAAATCTGCTATAATAGTGTTACTGTTAACTTAACTAAAAATGTTTCCTATTACTAGCTCTTTGGTATTACAAGTACAATTTTATCAAAAATAAAACCGACTTTAAGATTCGACTAGATTTCTCTTAGATACCATTATCAGATATTAATGTCCTTAACATGGTACCAACGTTGGGACATCTCCTTTCCATTAAAAAAAGAATCATCAAAATCGGTCCATAAACGACGAAGTTATCCCTGAAGACATATATATATATATATACGGTCGAATTGAGAAACCTCCTCTTTTTTTTGAAGTTGGTTAAAAAGAGGCTGACACAGCTAAAACCGCTTTCTGCCATCCCACTTTCGATAAGTTTTGTACGGACGTGTCCGAAGTTCTGACTTCGCATTTTCGTTTATCTGCAAATGTCTGGTTGCCGGATGGAGTTTGTGCATTTCGTATAGCTGGAATAAATCTTGCAGTGAAAGTTTACGGTACACACCATTGAGCAGAATCCTTACATCTCTCTTGCGACGAAAGTAACTTGTATAGCACCGTATATTTCTTAAATTGTCTTATCCTTATTCAAATCGAGGATACTTAAAAAGTGACATATTTCGTTTATTATACATGTATCATAGATTTCCAGTCATTGTAGATAATTCAGTTATTGAACATCGATTGAAGAGTTTACACATTTAATGTATGCTCGATTGCAATAAATGAATCGATCCAAAACATGTGCTCTTTTATGTGTTAATAAGGCTTAAAATGAAACTCATATACATAATCCAAACGTCCGTCTAATTTATGTAAGCAATATAATTATAAACAAACGATTCCGTCTCTAAGAAATATCTTTAATTAATTTCCGAAGATAAACTTGTGATAAAGTTCCACGACTTCTATTTCTTATCGCGGAACATTTCCGGAACAAGTTGCTGCCATCGCACTACTCCTCTTAATTTCCCCTCTTTTGTGTTCTATCACACTTAGGATCTGTGGCGGTGTTCCGTATGTTATATTTTAGCCGTGTTTCGCATACGGTACGTGTTTTGGTCTGTTGAGTTCATTAGAAAATGCAGGATTCAGAAAGTTAGACTTTGTAGGGAGATTTAACATTATTCTGAAAAAAAAATTTTTAGGCTTATTTTCGATAAGTGACTCTCAATAATCGTAAAGCCAAAAAAAAAGATAAATCATACCTACTTTTACAACGCCTACCTCAACAATAGACCAGCAACTTCATCTATCTGATTTGTGCATTCAAAATGATATACACAATTTAATAAGCCAACACTCAAAATCATAATACTCATAAAATACTTATTAAAATCGAACTGCGATTAATGCCACCGTATATCTAAACGAGAGATTATTAAATTACCCGCCAGATTTTCTCCTGAATATTCATGAAATTGTCGAGTTCCTGGCAGCGTTGCCAGCTTAAATATTGGTCTTGCTTACCTCATGGTAATAATTCTAGTTGTTTTCGTTACTTTTCTGCCGCTTTAACACCGCTTTTTAATTTTAAATGTTTGCAATGTGCGTTTTTGTGTTGGTAAAGATTTTCCGCTTCTGTGGGGCAATTCGCCAGAGGCATCAAGAATAGTTGATTTGATATTTAAAATTGTGCTTAGTTACGAGAGTATTGAATTTGGATCTATTACTAGTTGGAGCACAGTAGAAGAGGAAAGTCCGTAAGAACATTCTTAGACTAGTTATCTTGTGGTTTAATTTGGTTCAGGTGTTGTTTGATCTAATTTTTTATAAAAATATTGTTTCATTCACCAAACGGCATGAGATAAAAACTATAACCAGGCTGGGTAATTATGACTTAAAGATTCTAGTCGTGGCAAAAAATCTCATTAGGTAGAGAACTAGGCAGTTAAACTCATTTTTTCGTGTTATCCATCTTATGTTGCCACCAAAATAATGGATTCTACTAGCTACATTGTAATGGAATATTTTTTTTTACCTTACCATTAAATAAGTGTGATAAACCCAATTACATTGATTAAGGACGAATAAAAAAACCGTTGTTCTAACTTGTATAAAAAAAACCATTATTTAATTAAAAGTTATCAACGTGAGTCGAGTAATAGATTGATGAAAAATATTCCGCCTCCCTTCACTCCCTCAAATTGCCAATTATTTTGCTGAGCAATTGTAATTCATCAAAATTGTGAAGTTACCTCAAGTTTATATTCGATGGAGACAAGCAAGGACAGTCTTTGGAGGCTTTGTAATCTTTTAAATCTATATTATATATTAATTCATAAGCCTTTCATAAGCAATTCCAATAATTCATAATAATTAACGCATTTTTGATTAACAGAAAGAAATAATAAGGCCGTTTTTGTAATTCTCAAGTTTGACAAAAAATAGTGTAATGAATTTAAAGTTTTAGACAATATACGAGTATATATTTAACTAGTAACTCGCTATATGCTAATTAACGACGTAACAAATCACACAACAATTTATCTTGGGGGGATATCGACCCCTGACCCTCGGCTTGGGCATTTGTTTGTCGTGGATTTTGTGTAGTCCTTGATCATCATTACATCATCGTCATTTTTTTATTCTAGTATTAATTATGTATTCTACAATGTCTAAATGACAGTTCACAGATATAGTAAAATTTAATACTTTAATACCGAAGGGTATCATGATTCATACTTGGTAGGAATGCTACGCTTGTAGTATGGCTACGCTTAGACCTACGCCGTAGATTTTGAAGACATCTGTAGCTCACCTGCTACGAATGCCTACATTGTTTGAAGATGACGCAGGTAGTCTGAAGCTACGGTAACATCAAAGATCAACGACCTCAGTTGTCATTCTGCTTTTTTATTTCCACTGAGTTGGCAAGGTGTTTAGGGTTATGTGATGACTAGTGTCTGTGTGTTCTTTATTGAAGTATTTTCTTTTCCTCGACTTAAGTAAGTTCTTCGTTGAGTTGAGTTTTAAACCAAATACGGTAACATTTTATTTTAATAAAGATGATTAGCTAAATTATTGTTGTGCTAAGTTGATCGATAAAAGTATGTAAACCTATTTAATCAACGTATTTGTTATCAAAATAACAAAAAATTGATTAGATAAATATATTTTAATTATGAATACCAAAATTAATGAGTACATTAATTATTTTTTTAAAAAGGACGTCGATATCAAACCCGTTATCAGCGGCCATGTTGTACGATATGTGCCTGAGCTCACCAGGTTGTGCGTGGTAGTTAGTTGGTGGTGAGCCACCAAGAGCGATGGCCGTCTGATATCAGGTAATATTTTTTTTTTATATTTTTCAATTTGTGTTTGTTGAATTCATAGTGTAAAAAATTAATAATAACATTTAATATCAAAAAAGGGAACAAAATAGTACTTGTATATAAGTCACCTTCATTCCATTCTGCATTTATACTATAAATATAAAGCTGTTATATTAATATTATGCTCCTACTATAATGTATATTATTATTTTGAAATTATATATATTGTATTATAAATAACAAAAGTACCTGAATCGATTTTAGTAACGTTTACGTTATACCGTATTTATATATTTTTTTATTAACGACTGAGATAATATTAAATTAAGAATAATACTACGGATTGGCATCTTTATCTCCTAATAATCTTTATATAAAAATTCAAAATAAACACGTCGTTTTCACCTCCAACTTCGATATAAAGTACACCACATCTCGAGATAATTATATTCAAGTCAAACTATTTTTATACTATGTGGAAGTGGAAAGCGCAACATTCGGCATGACGAAGTTTAATAATTGCGTGAACTGCGTAATCAAGTATTTTATTACATACAATTCTCGTGACGTGACACACATTTTGTTACTGCGTGTTTTGCTCGCGTATCTAAGATCGGAAAGTTAACATCACGCTTAGACCAATAGGAGACGCAGACGACCTTCAAACCTTCAAGAAAAGAGTGTACTCTTTAAAAGACCTCAAAAATCAGGTGATCCGTCTACTTGCTTCCTCCTTATCCCATGAAAAAAGACGATAGTGCGTGGTTTAGTTAATAATATTATAAAATATTGTATTTTGTAATGACATAACAATAACCTAGATATTTTATTTTCTAAGTACTAAGTCTTTACTTTGAGTACTCGGCGCTTAAATCTATTCAAGTTCCCTTTGTTATTTAATATCGGGATGGAATTGATAAGAATAAATTATACGGTCACGCTTTTGTTACGAAGTGACAATTTACAATTTGCTTGACTTGTTTTTTCTTTGTTATAAAAAAATGAAATGAAAGAGTCTTTGTAAATAAAATGTAACAAGTTATGAATAAATTTGTTTTTTGTTTTTAAGTCAACGCTCAAATTGAATGGACATGATTGACGTGATATTTAAGAAAATATGACGAAGATAAAAAATATTTTCCCTCTCTTGAACTGATGGAAAAAAGTACTGATTAATAAAGTGTCGAATTATCTGGGTGAAATCATAAATCGTGGCTTGTTTTTTTGAAGAGATAAGCCATAAAATGCTTCTTAAAGAACTTTGTCAAACGCCAGTTAAACCCAATACGTATTACGTTATACAATACTTACGTAACATACGTAAACGCGCGCGGACACTAGACTGCATTGTCCGCTTTCGCATTGAGAATGTATTCTAGTCATGCTTTCCATCAGGTGGGGTATAGTCATTTTAGATGACAAAACTTTTATATCACACACTAAATGTTGCCCGCGGCACCTCCCACGTGTATGTCGGTTATTGCGTCAAATAGTAGCCTATGCGTTATTCTGATGTATAAGCTATATTGCTGTAAAGTTTCATCCAAATCCGTTCAGTAGTTTTTGCGTGAAAGAGTAACAAACATCCATCCATCAATTTTCACATCACATTTATTAATCATACTTACAAACTTTCGTGTTTATAATATTAGTATAGATAATATATCTATACTAATTTATAAAGCTAATCTGAGGAAGTACTGCTCCGAATTAAAAAAGTCTCTTAGTGTTAGATAGCTCATTTATCGAGGAAGGCTATATATCTTCACGCTAAAACTAATAGAGCCGAGAAGAGAAAGAATGTTATGAAAATGGGGAAAAAATATTACGCTACGGGCAATAGCAGACGTAAACTAGTTACTAGTTGCTTAGGTCAGCTGGTATATAATTAAACGCAAAAGTTTAAAAATAGAGTATAAAATAAGAGATTATCGTTCGATTGTTATTTAAATTGTAAGGTTTCTGACGACTTTTGTATTTGACCGTTTATTTTCTCACAATTTGTTTAAACATCAATACAATCCTGACGCCAACCAACCACACTAAATAACAAAATTAACCGTGCAAAATATTTTAACAGTATAACGATTTCAACAAAATCTCGTTTTAAAAACGATCCAACCTTAATCAGATTACATGAACGCCGACGTTTCTACGTACTGTCAGTTTGCAGAAATGGTTTAATTTTAGCTTTCTTGCCACTCTGCCCGGGTAATGTGAAACCATCACTCGCTTTCACCTTATTCCACTGCAGTTTTTAGATATCCTGGGTTACGTCCTTTCTTTGAATTCCTTTTGCGCTGCTTTTTTATATACTTTCGTTGTAAGTACTTACGTAGAGTTAAACTAAAGCATTTAATAAGATAAATATTAAATCGCTTTGTGTTGCTTATCTATGGTTTACAGTGTATGCAGGTACTGTCCGGAATCTGTTAGCTACTCAATATGAGTGCCACTCAACTTGCGATTCGAGCATCAATACCCACTACAGATGTTCTCTCGATATCTCGATTGTAGAAACAATTTTAATGTTTTTTTATGTATGGCCCTGCCTAGAGACGTTTTACATAATTGTGAATTATTCGATTTACAGGCACAGAATTTTACGGTAGATACGTTATGATATTCTGTATTGCAAGGGAATAAATATTTATAAACGAAGTATGTTAAAAAAGAAATTTGATATAAAACATTTTCTTCTTGATTGAAAAGCGATTCAGCTCTCTAAAATAGGTGCAAAATAAAATATAGAGTAATAATAAAGGCTGCCAACATGGCGGACAAAGAGAATATTTCATGAATGTATTGCATTTTTGAAAATTGAATTATTCGTGGTATTCGTTGGTCAAATAGTATTTATTCACGCAAAATTTGGAGTGTTGGGTTTAATTAGAGTTCTGTTAGTATGTATGCTTGTTAAGCACTTGATTTTCTGTGTGAGTGCGGTACAGTATTCTTCTTAAGCAATATATACTATTATTATAAACTTTAAAGTAACTCTGTCTGTCTCGCTTTCAAGGAAATACTTGAGCAATGACATTAGCTACTCTTTACATATGTATGTCGGTCACACGCGAGCTCAATGGGTATGTCTGATCCTTGGAACTTAGTTTTTAGAGCTTTATACGTATTTGCATCGAGCCGAGAATGGACTGAACTCAATGAAAAGATTTTCTATGAACCCATGGTGTTACTTCGACTAAATCTTATGATATTATTTTTTTCTCTTTCCCACAGTATCTTATATGTAACTACAATGGTAATTTAATAAATGAAATAATAACCCACTTATTACATATATATGTATGACAGCTTTAAAGCCTTAAAATACAATTATTTTATTTATATGTATTAATAATATAAATTAATAATTATTTTATTAATTTTGGTCCCAAAATGTTGTATTAGGCTCTTATAAGCAAGATCACTTTTTCGTCATTACTTTAGGAGTGCCTTGCCCTTAGTACATTACTCAATTCTCTCAAAACACCCTAGGTGCTACGCTCCTGTAGGTCTTAGCATGATGATATATAGCCTATAGCTTTCCTCGATAAATGGGTTATGTAACGTTGAAAAAAAATAATTAAATCGGACCAGCGGCTCCTGAGATTAGCGCGTTCAAACAAACAAACAAACTCTTGAGCTTTATGATATTATTACTCAAACGGGGTTGCGTGGGTAGGCTAGTATATAATATAATTTATGCTACCTAAACTTAAAAAACTACCTTAATAAATTCACACAAAAATATACACAGTTAATGGTAAGTATTGTTTCGTTTCGGTTAAAAATGTACCTATCAGGCAGATACGCGTTTGTGAAACAAAAGTATATCAAGATCATTATCCCTTTTTGTGTCCATTTGTGCCCAAGATCAGCTTGTTTATATTTCTTTTACGAAATTGGAAACCATTCGGCCTGTTTAGATGGACGCGTTTTATCTGTCGGACCCTTGTTTGACACATGTCTTGAATGATAAATACATTCAGTGTATTTATGATATATCACCAAGGGACCCATAAAGTATCATTTCAAAACACCTTTTTTTGATGTCTACACAAATTTAGTCATTCATTTCATACATATCTTTCAAGGAACGTTATCTAGCGAGTGACTGTGTGTGCTATGTCAAAGAACCGTATTATATAATTGATTTTATTGAAGCTATATTTAATTGTGTTAAGTGAAAGTTTCAATTTTATATAATAAAAAGGACAAAATTTGATGAAAACGAGGATACCGGAGGCCCATAACCCAAATCCCCTTCCCCACTCTCCCCTCCCCATCCCCCAAAGGCCGGCAACGCACTTGTGACGCCTCTGGTGTTTGCAGGTGTCCATGGGCTGCGGTAATCGCTTACCATCAGGCGATACGTCTGCTCGTTTGCCCGCTTATTGCATAAAAAAAATTAGAAAAAAATCTAAATACTGATTTACTGACAACAAAATTTCTTTTTTTCTGTGGTTACTTAAGTTTAATAGTTCATTAAAGATTCAAGCCACACGTACATGTTACATCCGTATCTGAAATTTTGTGTATATGTAATAAACTGTGGCTTTTTCTCATTACGAAGGCTTTGTTCCAATAAGGCGTATACGAATCTCGTATCGGCAAAATTGTTGATACTGAGTAGTTTGGAACGGTTTCAAATGATGTCATCTTCTAGAATAGACGTGAACAGATTTCATTCTATGTAAACTCTCATTTCCATGTGTGTGTATCGTGTGTGGTGATCAAGCTATGAAAGTTTAGTTTTGTATAGGATATACGTGTTAGGATAAACACTGTTAAAAAAATGATCAAACCGGTTTATAAATGACGGAGTTATGATAATACAAACTTTAAAAATACTGCAAACGAATTGTGGTCCTTCTCCTTTTGAGACTTTGAGACTTATCAAGTCGATTGAAAATTTATCTTAGCTCATTTATCAGGTATTATCCGAAAAAATATTTTATTAATTTGTGTACAACATATTAACATACAACATCCTGTAGGTGTTTAGGAAAGGTACGTCATAAGGGACGTTACAATGTTACAAATAGAAACAGTTTACCTATACGGCGATGGATATATTTTTGTTCTTTTGCAATACTCAAATAAGAACGATATACAATACCACATGCATTCATCCATTATCTGTCGTCAGTAGTTCACTCCTACCTGGCTGGGTGCAGCTTAAAAGTTCTTCAGAACTACTTTAGTTTGTCTACGGCCAGTGTGTCTATTAATTCTTATTTCTGTATAAATATTAAACACGAGTGCAGTAGCGACCTGCAAACCGCAATGCGGCTGTTGCTGGCTTGGTTTTAGCGATAATCCACAAATTGCTCCTGCTTTTACGGATACTTTATTGGCGGATGAGCTGTCAATTATAAAACAGTTTTACTGTATGAAATAAATTAGTTCTTTTACCACTTTAAACAAGTTGAGCATAGACAGTATTAATGTGATTTGATAAACATTGTATTGACATCGTAATTCCATCAATGTATATAAAGCTAAAGAATGCTTTCCTTTTTTTTAATGCGGTTGACTCTGGGGTTTGTCTACGGCCAACTTCTTTCTGTTTCCAAAATAGTCCTTTTAAAGGAATAATATAGGCTCTAAACATAATAGTACAACTTTTAAGAGCTGAGTAGTGACCGAAACTCGAATGAAATTTTATGCGATGGCTAGTTATGATTTGATGAAATTTCAGTCAGCCTAAATAGTCTTTGATAAGTTGGCATATTCTTTTTATCCAAACAGTCACAAATATACTTATCTCAATTCGTTTTTCTTTTTCAGTTGTTATTTTTCAAAGTGTAACTTACAAAATAGAATTAACGAAAAACAATAGGAATTCTCTGAAAGTTACTTTATTATTAGTTTATCGTAAGATAAAAATATTTCTGACATTGAAACAGAAAAAACTAAGTGTACGTTTAAGTTTGAAGTCTCCCTAGGGAGTAATGTTGAACAGGGACATTTGTTTGAAGCCCTAAAGTAATAATAGCTCACTTGGTGGGAACGTGGCCAATGGACGCGGGACAAGTGCCAAGATCTTACTGTTATGGCACCACCTGCCTTCTGAATACTGAGATATTGTCGCACTGACGTATTTCTGCCGTATATAGGTCTTAGCGATAAGATAGTACTTGCACAAAATAGAAAATTACTTGACCTGACTTGATTGGTTATTATTTGTTCAGTCTATAGTTCGTCTATGAGGACTGCACGACTGATATCATATAACTGATAACAATGAAAAATTAATGGAATGAAATGAAATGTATTTGCTTAGAACATAGGTTAGTATCAAGTGTAACATTGATGGTTTTTGATCATACCATATTCTGTCTTGTTTTGGCATGCAAATATTTATGAATTAATATTATGACCTAAAAAATAAAACATAAAAAAGTGTAATCCAACTACAAAATAATAATAACTATTGGAAAAAACTATATAGCTTGTGTCAGCCGGACCGCTGTTAAGAATCTATTGACATCTCTTGCATTAAAATCGGTTCAGTAGTTCAGACGGTGGAACATACAAGCAATAAAAGACTACAAAAATATATTAGCCTTTCTCTTTAGCTTTGCCGTAGTCGACTCAAACTAATGATAAACGTCAATGCGTGTACTTGACGTATTTTTATAAACTATAGTCTTCATTCCTTAATTTTCACCTTTATTGCTAGGTACACTTTTTACAATCATATAAAATTGCACCGAAATTCAAACATTTCAAATCAATAATCCCTCTAACTCCGACAAATTCAAAAAATCAAAACTAAATCTCTCCAAATCTCTTAAACAATTTGAGTTAAAAAAATAGCCAAGTGTATAATACACCTCCTTCTAAAATAAGACGTGTTTTCGTATAACGTCGGTGCGGTTCAGTATTCAGTAACCGAGTTGGCTCGTCTCCAGTATCCAGCCATCTATCACAACTGAACATTTTTATTGCATTTATTGCTTAAAATACGTAATGGAAGTGAACTAAGCTGTAATATATAACTATTGTAGGCTGTATGTGAAAACTTTTAAATATACAATATACGAGTTTATTTGGACTTGAAATTTAAAAAGTTGGTTAACTGGAATATATACTAGCTGACGCACGTGACCTCGGTTGCGTCTCCTATTGCCCGTAGCGTAATAATTTACCACGTTTTTGTAACATTCTTTATTGGTGCTCCACTCCTATTAGTCTTAGGGTGATGATATATAGTCAATAGCCTTTCTCGATAAATGTACTATCCAACACTGAAAGAATATTTTCAAATCGGACCAGCGGTTCCTGAGATTAGCGCGTTCAAACGTAGTATGGATTATAAACGCAAAAGTTTGTAAGTATGGATGGATGGATGTTTGTAACTCTTTCTCGCAAAAACTACTGAACGGATTTGTATGAAACTTTACAGCAATATAGCTTACTAAACATATGCGCGGGCGGAGCTACGGGCAACAACTAGTTTCTACATATTTATAACAACAGACATACAATCACCGCTTCACGTAAATACGAGTATAAGACCAAGCCTGTAATGACTGGGACACTATTTACAAATATACTTATTTAGTACATAAATAAAAATCAAACATATCAGAGAAATGTAAATTACACTGCGATATAATTGGTCTTGTTTGCCCTATAACTTAATACTACTAACTATGTAACAAAAAAACTGAATTTTATGATTTTTCCACTGTTTTTAACAGTAACGTACATACCTAGATTCAATAATTGTTAAAATAAATATTGAAACTTCAATTTCAAATGTTTCCATTTTTAGACAGAATCATAATGAAGAAAGGAGAGGAGAAGAGAGGAGGAGGAAGAGGGAAAAATAACCATACTTGCGTTAATTGACTTTTCTAATGCATTCAATGCAGTGAACCATGACATTTTGCTAACAATACTTTCCCACTTTATGATTTCCGACGACGCAGTGGAATGGTTCTCATCCTATCTTCGGGGACGCCAGCAGTCGGTCCGCACTGATGAATCAGCATCGCTATGGGCCGAACTTGACTCTGGTGTTCCTCAAGGCGGCATTCTTTCTCCACTTCTCTTTTCGCTATTTATCGGCTTTGTAACTCACAAACTTCAGTGTTCGTATCACCTGTATGCAGACGACCTACAGATCTACTCACATGCGAGAGTAGAAAACATCGACGAAGCAATTAACAGCATCAACCACGATCTAGACACCATCAAAAACTGGTCCAGCAAGTTCGGCTTGGGCGTGAACCCGTCTAAATGTCAGGCGATCTTCATAGGGAGCCCAAGAATGATATGTAGAATTGACTATGACGCCATCTCAGATATTATTTTTGATGGTTCGGTATTGCCAGTTAGTCAATCGGTCAAGGACCTAGGTCTGCACATAGACACAACCTTGAATTGGCAAATTCAGGTAACCAGCGTCAGTCAAAAGGTCACGAATATCCTGCGTGGCCTCTATCGACTAAAACATTTTCTCCCGATAAAAACCAAGACCATGCTAGTGCAGGCTTTAATTTTCCCAGTGATCGACTATGGTGATGTGTGTTACCTCGACCTGAATGCAGATCTCCTCAATAAACTAGACCGGCTTCTCAACAATTGCATTCGATTCATATTCAATTTACGAAAATACGATCATGTATCCGCTTATCGGACGGAACTGTCATGGTTACCAATAAGACAGCGCCGTAATTTAAGGGCGTTGACCACACTGCACTCTCTTCTCCACTCTCCTAACTCACCAACTTACCTATCATCCCACTTACAATATCTTTGCTCCAACCATGACAGACATCTCCGCTCCTCCGATAATCTCCTCCTTCTTTGTCCTTCACATTCTTCCCGAATTATTCATTCTTCCTTCACCGTCCAAGCCGTAAGTCTCTGGAACAGCCTCCCCTTAGATATTAGGTCGTGTACCAGCCGATCAACTTTCAAGATTAGAGTGCGCAATCACTATCGAGAATTGTTGACGGAGTCATCGCGATAATTTATCTGTCCATTTATCATTGTTTATGTATGAAAATATGTATGTATATATTTTCCCATATTTTAAATAAGTAATAAATATGTATGTATATGAAAAATGTATTTATGATACTTATGTTATAATAAGAACAGCTTCACGTAAACTGAACAATAATTCATTCTCACATATTTCAATAAGACACCTGCTACACACAGCTCTGCACCACCCAAAGGTCGACTGGAAGATAATGCCTAGGGCATTAAGTCCGCCTTATGCAATGTAATTGCAGGAAGAATAAATAAATAAATAAATAATTGTCTTTTCTTTCGAACTACGTTTGGTATCCCACAAAACTTTCAAGTTTAATTAGGTACCATTTTAGTTTAGCTATAATTACAATGTACGAATGCCACTTGTAATTACATTTAAAAACTTTACCATAGCTGTAAAATTCAGAGATATATGTAAGTAATTAACAAAGTAATTTGCTTTAACGGCTAATAACATTCGTGGAAAATAAATTTACCTTGGTTTAAATATCGTAACTAAGCTTAGAAATTACATTGACGAATTGTGATTTAGAATTTATAGTCTCAATTATGTTTGTTTGTAGCTACCTTGGAGTCATATGGTAGAATGTGTGATCCAAGACAAATAGATATATGATAAGCTCGATTATCCATACTAACATTATACATTTGAAACTACTTCTGTCTACCTGTCTGTTGCGCTTGCACGGCTGAACAGCAGCACCGATTTTTTTGAAGTTTAGCATGGAGATACTTCGATTCTTGAAAGACTTGGATACTCTTTAGAGCGATATCCGACAAAAGCTTGTTTTTCTTATATTTCTTTACTAGTTGTTGCCCGCGACTCCGCCCGCGTATATGTCGGTAATCTCAGCAAATAGTAGCTTTTGTGTTATATACTGTAAAGTTTTATCCAAATCCGTTCAGTAGTTTTTGCGTGAAAGAGTAACAAACATCCATCCATACTTACAAACTTTCACGTTTACAATATTAGTAGGATAAACGATTATTAAGTAATATAATGTACATAAATATAAATATATTTATCAGTAGTCAGTTTACCCTACCATAGGTTGAGCCTAGTAGTTAAAAAGCGGCCAAGTGCGAGTCGGACTCGCCCATGAATAGTTCCGTAGTAGCAAGTAACATAATATAAAAGTTCTTGTAGTTTGTTGTAACTATTTGAGTTTAATGAAAGGTAAATTGCGGTTGCGGTAAATGATTTATGACGCATTGAAAACATGTACTTAATAGATCTAGTTCAAACTAATTTTCGGTGGAAGTTTGCATGGTAATGTACATCATATATTTATTTTGGTGTTATCATTCTCTTATTTTAGAAGTTACAGGGGGCAGGGACACATTATACCACTTTGGAAGTATCTCTCGTGCAAATTATTCAGTTTAGAAAAAACGAATACCCCACACGCTTGGGATTGATTAAAAAAGAAATTATGAGTTTCTGTTTTTGTATGGGGAACCCCCAAAATTTATTGTTTTTTTTTCTATTTTTGTGTGATAGTCTTAATGAGGTTCACAGAATATATCTACTTACTAAGTTTCAACAGTATAGTTCTTATAGTTTCGGAAAAAAGTGACTATGACATACGGACGGACAGACAGACAGACATGACGAATCTATAAGGCTTCCGTTTTTTGCCATTTGGCTACGGAACCCTAAAAATGACAGATAGGCTATGTGTTATACTGCATATAGATAGAATAGATTCTCACTATTGTACCGAATTAGTTCGAAAACCAATTTTGATGATTCTTTTTTAATGGAAAGAAGATGTCTCAACGGTGTTACCATGATAAGGACAATTATATCTGATGTTGGCATCCAAGAGAAATCGAGTTGAACCTTGAAGTCGGTTTTTATTTTTGTTAAAATTGTATTTGTATTTATCAATCGAATTCTTTAAACGACCCTTGTTTTTATACGTCACATCAAATTTTTAGTATTATTTATATACTCAAATAAAAAGCTACTATATTTATAAACTACCTACGTATATTTATATTTTTCGATGTACGTATATGTATATTCATAACTTTATAGTTGAAGCTTTACAGATTTTACCTCTCTACAGTAATGTTTCTTCTCGCAATACATACTTCAAGTTCATATGCATAATTCATACCCTGTTTTATAGAGTGTCTTCGCTAAATTTTCTTTGGCCAAAATTCGAAAATTGAGAAAGTATACTAACAATTTTAGGGTAAGTAAGACTAAGGTACAAGAGCTGTTAAAATGAGACTAGAGAATAATAAACAAGATGAGCAGAACGAGTCGGTACAACGAGTAGGTTATATATAAGTACACAAAAGCTTATAGCTAAGTTGAGGCAGGTCTTATAAGGAGATGCAATACTGTGTCGCAAATGTCAACGTGTATCATGACTGCCCTAGTGGCGAAGTGGTAGCGTACGGGACTAATGTGTTTGAGGTCTCGGATTTGATTCCCGGGTCGGAGTAACTGTTTGTATAAAATGCTAATATTTGTTACGGATTTTGGATGTAGTTTTTTCTTAAGTCCGAAATATTATTATTACCGTGAAATGGTATCTTATGTATTATGAAGGCCGAAACAGTAAGCCAACTGAGTTCGTTTCGATATAATCCAGACAAATCTAAAATCAAGTTGTCATGTTTGATTTCAAAGTTGGTCTTTGATTTATCTATCGCGTTCAACTAACTAATAGCAGTGCTGATTAATAACGGTTGATGTACAGACACATTAATTTGTTTGTTACCGAAGTTAACGGTTTAAACTAATTAATTGGTGTCACACTCGAATAATTTAAAAAAAATGTAATTAGTGGAGTTTCTGCATTTTACAGTTTACTTTTTACTAATATTTCATGTTTGTAAGATAACAATTACAATTCAATAGTGACTAACGATTTATCTTAACATATACCCATGATCTAGCATTCAGAATCATTAGTGAAACCAAAACAAAAAGAACATGTCAATAAATAATTCAATTACAATGTGAAAGTCTTCTTATATATAGCCTATTTTACATAGTAATAATTTTGTATTTTATTTTTAACATGCTCAGCATAATCGTTTTTATTCATTAAATTTTAATAAAGTATTCAAAAATTGATAACATAAAATGGTCCATTGTATTCAGAGACATAGATAGCACTCATAAAAACTCGTTTATCAAAAGGTCCTTTTCAGGTCTATTGTGAATGAAAAGACACTGAATAAACGTTCATATATAAGAATAATAAAACGCACATTTATCAAATAAACCTGTTATATCAACAGTGTAGTCAGTCAAACAAAAAACAAGTCTTAGTTGCGTCGTAGTGGTCGAAAGGACCCCGGTGATCGATGTGGCGGATTATCTACAGCTGATTGATCACCCACATTGTATGGGGCTACTGCTTGCTTTCAGGATATTGGCTATTGTGAGCTGCTTTCTTTTATACGTTGGATATAGTGTATAAAATAATTTTGCTCGGCTTATTAACTTAGTTATTACCTTAACTTAGCAATTAGTGCGGTGGAGTAACTGTTTAATTTAGAGAATTCATTTGGTGTTAAATACATAGCGTTAATACAAGTTTATCTATCATTTAATTCATTTAAGCTGTTTACGCGACGTGCACTCTCCGACGCTTACTTAAGTGCCTTAAAATTAGATAAATTAATCTGTTAAAAAATGACAGATTACAAGAGTAATGTCTCATCTAAAATGTTATAATTTAAATCACAAGACAAACGTTACCGAGTACATTAACTCGTATCTTCACTCTTTAGTTCACTTCAAAATTGTATTAATCAAATATTATCAAATTTAGGTCTTTTCATCATTAATTTTAGCGTTTACCTCTACGATTTTCACATATTTGACGTAAAAATCTATTTTTTAAACAAAAAGTTGTCTAATAGTTAATAGATTAAAATATTTACATCCCACCCCGAGCAAGTAGTTAAATACTGAAGTATATTTCGTTCTTCAACAGAAAGCGACCTCTCTTAATTTAACCGTGCAAATACCGACCGTAACCTGAGGAATTTACTTTATCTGTTCTCACATTTCTTTGTAGCCAACTTATTCACTGAACTTGGATTGTTTCTCAGCTTAAACATAGGTTTGAAGTGTGTTACAACATCTTTTTCTTTCAAGACTATTTAAGTCTTCTAATAAATATTTATTCATTCGATAGTTGGGTTCTATTTTTTTATTTTGCGAGTTATACTGTAGTACTACAAGATTAAGTTACTATAGTCAGTATAGTGAAGAGGGTTTCTACTCCTTAAACGGCCTTAAACTCATCTCATTAATGTAAATATATACTACCTATACATTTCATCTGATAAAATAATGGAATGACCATTTTGCTGCTTTCCTTTTCTGTTTTAGTTTCAAATTCATGACTTCTATGTGTTAATTTCCATCCTATGGCTTTTTGGGTTCTGTAATCTTTGTAACAAAAGTGACAATACTTTATAATAAGCTTAAGAGATTTGCTCAAATTAAATGGTTTATAATTTAAGTCCTTTCTGAACTCTTTTTCTCACCCCAGCCCCCATGTCTGTCGAATTAGCGCCGTCGACACAAATTTAAAGGCTTTAAAGAGTAAGATTTTTATTGTTTTTCCTTATTTATGAGGGCTCAGTCAGTCGGCGATAATAACCGAGTCGGGTACGTTGGTTTTATGAGGACATTCTCAGAAACAGCGAATTTACAAATGAGTATTACGTGGATTTTAAAATATATCTGGAGTGTTTCAGAATCATAAAACTCGCCCTTGAAATATTGTATTATCATACTTTAAAATGTTGAGTTTAATAAACTATTAAAGAATACAAAAACAAAGACGACATTTAGAAAAAACAAAGAACTACGAAATTTTATTTTCTGTACATTGAAATCGAAGTCTACCCTAAAAATTGTCATCAATTTGCTTTCTGGACCGAATCACGTAAGCCAGATAATAGGGTAGTAGTATAATTGCCTGCGTTAAATTCCTGTATGTCGGTCCTACAGACCGCTAGCGCCGCAAAACGGTTAACAGATAAGTGGGTCATTATGATTTACCTCAATATTTAATCATATTTTCAGCGTTTCATGTGAACAGTCAGCAAAATGTGTTTTTTGTATATTATTCCCGTATAACAGTGTTGTTAGTTTAAGCTGTAATAAGTAATTTGTTCTCGGACAAGTCTTAGCTAAATTAGGTTTGGGTATACCTGTCCAGTTTATGTGTATTTTTAAAGTTTGATCTTAAATACAGTATAACTCCTTTACTTACTAATTTAGCATACTATTAAGTCGGTGAGGCTTAAATGCCTACAAATGATTCTGGTATATGTATTGTGTTCTACATGCTGATAAAGAAACTTTAATTGCACGATTCAATATCAGCGAGCACATGGTTTATTTTTTTATAGATGACGCTACGAGTATAAATGACATATGTTGATTTTGATACAATACAATCGCTTAGGGGCTCTTACACTAATACTATAGCTACAAACAAACTCTTAGAAAATTCTGTGTATCTGTTTCATACTAAGTAACACACGACACCCTCCATTGAATGCACAGCCTACAAGCTAGAGGCTTTTACAAGTGAATAAATGTAGGGTGCGCGGGCGAGCGGTGGCTTCCGAACCGGAAGCGGACGACGAACGCTTCCGGGAGGCCTACTTGCCTTTGTTATAAAGTACATACGTACCGCAGTGATGAGCGAACTGTCTTGTCCGTCCACGATGTGCGTTCTACTGTATGGGGATTGTTAGAGAATAATATTGAAAAGAAAATGTAATGTTACATTAAGAATAATAACTTAACATCTCAGATACGGACGTTTAACCACAAATGAGACTGTGTCTGTTCTTATTTACGGCATGAGGTGTATTACTATTTTATACGTATGTAGTGTAAGGTTACCTAACAGGTAACTGTACGCTACGCATAATTTGCAGGATCTAAGCTTTAAATACTGATAAATTTAAACAAAATTATTTGCTAAACATTATTTGTTATTTTAAAAAATTTACAAAACTATTTTCTTATTTATTTGTATCCATAAATCATTTATATTATTTTTACTATATTTTTCATCATCCATTTCATACAAAAATCTTATTAGGATATCTCTTTGTGGTCGAAAGTATGGTCACATGAATCAACGCTTTGCTGCACGAATTCGTATCGTAGCAATTCGCATCGCAAGTTTCTACGATGCGGCGTCGCTTCTTATCGCGTCGTGGTTATGTGTGGGAGCCCTAAGTGGTACTTGCCACTCATCATCATTATTCTATTGCAGGCTACTATTGGACATCGGCTTCTTCATTGGACTTAATATGCGAGTTACTACCGTTTAATTTGATATTTTTTGTGACTATCTTTAGACAATATAAATGTTGAAACTAGCCATTGGCCATTTTTAATCGATAAGGTAATATCCCAGCTTTTGGGAATATAAATATGACGCTCGAGTATAGAGTATATTGCCAATGCTATTCCCTAAGGGTCACTCTTAAGTAACGCTTTTTAAACATTGTGATATTAAAACATTTTACTCCTAAATACTTTTAATGCCTGTAACATAAGTGCAATGAAATTTTACAAATATTAATTGAAGTCAATAAAAATTTTTTTTTGCGGCAAATCTTGACATCAGCATTTTAGATCTTGACAGTCTTCTTTCAGTAGTTCAAGTTAAATTTGTACTTATTAATCGAACATTCCTGATTAGCAAAATCACATTTTTTCCAATTAATCATTTTGTACATTATTTAAGGAGGCCTTAAAATGTAACTCCACTTTATGTTACACATACATAAGTCATGTCGTAAAAAACAGATACGCCTGCATACCTCCTGGGTGAACACACACATTACATATTTCTCTGTTCAGAGTCGAGTTTATCTCAATAATAAACCTCCTAGATCCTGAATGCTTGTCAAACAGCAGTTTGATGGTACAGTAAACATGTTTTGGCAAGTTCCAGACACTACTTGGCAGCTTCGAAAGCGTCTAATTACCATATGAAAGCAGGTGGTTAGGTTCTTGTATTTGCGTTGGCAGGAAACCAAATATGGTTTACCAACTTTATATTCTTTATTTCTTATTTAAGATAGATTGTTCTCACTTTGTTCGTTCATCGTACTTGCATTTGAACCTATATAATAATAAATAAATAAATCGGACATCTAAAAAACTTCTTTTTCAAATATGCCTTTTAAGATCAAATCAATACTAATATTATAAATGCGAAAGTTTGTAAGTATGGATGGATGGATGTTTGTTACTCTTTCACGCAAGAACTACTCAACGGATTTGGATGAAATTTTGCAGTAATATAGCTAATACATCAGGCTACTATTTGCTGTGATAATCGACATATACGCGGGTGAAGCCGCGGGCAACAACTAGTACAAAATATATATATATATATAGAGAGAACGTCCATAATTATTTTGTTTGTAAAGGTAATATTAACTGTTTACGATAAAAACGAAAATACAATTATTGTTATACAATAATTACAATATGAACCATACAGAAATTGAAGTTAGTAGTACTTATATTATTATTATATTACAGGCTGAAAGTACACGTGTATTTATAAAGCACTAGTGATTTACTAGAGCAAGATTACAAGGCTTTATTGACGCATTAACGAGCTCGAACCTGTTATGAACTGGTCGTCCCTAAAGGTCACTATAAATAATATTCAATGTATTATAATTATTCAACCACCATTATATTGCGTTTGATAAACTTCTACAACGTAGGGTATTTACTAGGTTTTAATATCATTTTTGACAAGTTGGTTTATTAAAACCGCTTCTAAACCCACAAAGAAGAACTCAACTCTTATTTTTTTGTAAGTTATTTTGAAACTCCGTAATTAATCGTATATGGCACGTTTTTATAGTTTCTCTTTAGTTCCATTTAAAGCAGAAAAATACTAACCTAAACCAAAAATTGACATTAACAATTATCGATTAAATCTAAAGAACTGGCATTCTTACAATTTGTAGCTTCACAAAGAACTATTCTACATACGTACAAAAGCATAGCATAATTTCATAACACACTCATGGTATTACTAGTTCCAACTGTTCTAAGCAACTGAACTAACTCCCTCTTTTCAGCCACTACTTACGGAACTATTTAGTTTTGTCTACGAGTACATCCCCTCTACCCCACCTGACCCAAAACTACCCTAATTAAATGTAACAATAATAACAGAGAATTTTAGAAGCGATTAACGTGACGAAGAGGTAGCTTGTCCCAAATTATTTAATTAAGTTTACAAAGTTGTGTGAATTAATAAACGTGGAATAAATTATAATTAAATCTGTTTTAGAGATGAAAGTTGTTTAGTTAATTGATTTTTAACCGACTTCAAAAAGTAGGAGGAACTGTTTTAGAGATTTAGATTATATTTGTATATATATACTATATATGTGTGTATACTAGAGTTGCTGGTTTAAAGGTATTGGGTGTGGATCCAAAATCGAATTGACAATCGCAAGCAAATTACAGTAATGTTATTTTAACATGTCTTCTTCTTCTAACTCGCTTCACTCTTGGCAGAGCGGTCGTGATCACGTAGAGTGCACACTGGTTGTAGAGGCGGACAAAGCCCCTCTCACAGTTTCCCGCCACCTCCCCCTGTCAGCAGACTGCCGGCTGCAGTCGGACCCGCAGCTTCCGATTGTGGACTTCACCTGGTCGGTCCAGCGCGCTGGTGCCCTGCCGCGGAGTCTGATCCCCTCCACCTTTCCCTGCACCACCAGTCGCTCTATTGAGTCGCTACTCCGTCTAGAGACATGGCCAAAGTACTGCAGTATGCGCGACCGTACTATGGTTGACAGACGCTGTGTAATGCCGAGTTCCTCTAGACAGACACGTTAGTACGGAACTCCGTCCACGATATCCCGATTTTAACATGTATAAAGCGTATTTTATATCACGCCATAGAATCTGCAGTATAACTGACTTATGTATTTATACTTTGTCATTAAATCAAATAGATATCTAACTCATTAAAAATGCCAAATTTATAGACTTTAAGTTTGAATTAATTTCGTTAATTAAACCAAAAAAGGGTCCGTTATCGTTATATCCGTTGAGCCTGAATTTGAATGCTGATAAAAAATAAAATAAGTATCGATTAATTTTCAACGCCGCGGGAATTCTTTCCCGTCTACCTTATTTAATTAACATCGGATTTGTAACTGAGCCGTAATTTTTAACTTCGTTGACAAAACCTTTTTCTCTCTTTTCTAATAAATATTCATGGTGTAACTTTAACTTAGTCAAATTTCAAACTCTTGGTTGACTTCTTAACTAAATCTGATTAGATCCCGAAGTTTAGATTACGAACAGAATCACTTCAGTTGGTGTTATTAGCGACGTCTTGGCCATGGGACGTCTACTGTAGTACTGCTGAATGTAGCGAACTTGGGAACACTTTCCTTAACCTTTCTTTGCATCAATACAGCACCTCCAAACATCTAAATGTTTGGAGGCAGATTTGATGCTAAGTTTATCCTTAAGTCCGCCTTTATGCCCGTTGTGTTTAAGGCGATAAAACAAAAGTAAATATCTTACTGTGACATTGGTTTTTAGTGGGTTTTTAAAATAAGTTTCTAGAACTATTCCTGGCTTTATTTGTGATTAATTTAAATGTATTAGAAGAAACTTCACATTATAAACGTAAAACGATGATAGATAAACGCTATGCTGGCTAATGCTGGCTAGTTTCATCGTTGCCCTACTGGTTTAGTAACTCTATCCTAAAAACTACTACTTACTTGTCCTTTTTGAGAAGCAGGGTCTTTAAAGTTCCACGTCGGTAAGATAAGGTTGCCCAAACTCTAATGACACCACTAGATAACCGCTCACTGTTAACTCATCCGCTTGCTGTTAAAAACTAGTTATTTGATCCCTTATTTTCTCCGTTGGGGTTGTAATTTCTGAAAATATTTTTTTAGTGAGTGATAAACTTAAGTTAACTGTCAAAATTGTCGCTGTGTTAATGAATCAGCTAGCCAGGGAAAGTAATGTGAAATGTATAGATGTACCAAACTTTATTTACTAAAATTACCTGAACATTAAATATTCACCTGAACAACATCGCCCGCCACAGGTACACCGGCACAACTCATACGCTGCGGTAAAGCAAGTAATTAAGGATTTCTCGCGACTGACCGCAAACAGGCCCTTGTTGGGCGCCAGTTTTATTTTTTGTTTGTTTGTACTTTTCGTTTACATTTTTAAGGAGGTAGCTAAATAAAGATAAGCTTTGTACACAATTTATGAACAGTTTAATGTTTTCACGCCGCACCTAAAATTTAGATTCGGTTTTAATGTGAACTGCCGGTTTGCGGGCAAATGTATTTTTTTATCAGGGCTGTTTTGTTTTAAGCATTTCAACATTTATAAAACTCCACAAATGCACGTAAACTTATCTTTACAAAAATTTGATGGAGATTCGTAACCAAAATACAAAAAAATACTAATTTTTAAGTATCCCTGAGTGGTTATCTAGGCGTTAAAGGATAACAAAAGTAAACAAACTCGTTTTTGGACTTCTTATATTTCATAACAGGTCATAATTAGATGTTTTTTTAATATATTTACACCAAAACCCTTGTTAATATTAAATATTAATTTTATATATCATTTTAATGTATTCCCCTAGGCTACGCTCAGTTTAAACACTGACAATTTACACATTAAATAGCTTATCGGTGACCTTGTTTCAGGGATCGAAAATTTCATTACATGTGGTACGGGTAGGTACGAGTTTATCGGTTCGCGTATTACGAACACCCCGGGGAACTTGACACGGCGACAGTTCAAAGGCTAAATGCTCTTATCGCAATTTAACTTATAATTCGATATATTCCCTCTCTGGGTTCAATCTTGCGAAATTCACAGAATCCGTACCAATTAATAAGCAATTTGATACATGTTAAATATGTATTTGGAACTAGTCTAGAAATTATGATTACTATTTAATCTGTTTTATTTGCACATCATTTTGTTCAACAAAAGCAATCATCAACTATCTATAGTTCAGTTAATTACTTTGGAAACTGACAATGGAAAATCTATTCGTACTTCGTAACTGAAAAGTTATTTCATCCTTCGGCTTTATTAACTTCTATCATGCGTTGTAACTAAAACAAAAAGGGTAATATGCGGAAAATAATCTAAACTACCAACTTGAAACTAGCGTTGTAGCAAACAAAGCCGTGCGTTCTCGCCAATTCCATTACAGGTTAGGTGTTTTGCTAACACAAGTTTTAGACTAAGTAACTACTTAGGTCTTATTGCTTTTTTAGTGCTAAAGCTAAGAGTATTGCTAACCTACCTTCAAAGAGAGCTTATCTTAAGATAGCTGAAATGGAAAAATATTACCTTTGAAAATTCTCATCTCCTCATTTCCACTGTTGAAAGAAATTAAATTGAAAAGCTTCTTGCTAAAAATCTATTTTTATCTTTATTTCTTAGAACCATAACAAGGTAGTAGAGCCACGCTGATTTTAGCACGAATGGGCCGGCTCGACCGGGGCGGTACTACCCTCGCACAGAAAATCAACGTAAAATGACAGCGATCATGCTGTCGTGTTTCGTTGGTGAGTGCGAGACCGGAGGCCCAATGACGCAGAAGCATCACTAGCCCGCCATAGTGTGGGTTACCATACTGCATTGTTGCATTGTCTGCATTTGTAGTATGGTGACCACCACTCTTGGATTCTGCTTATGCTTTCCATCAGGCAAAGTAGAGTCATTTTGGCAGGGCCAAACATAAAAAAAAAAAAAAAAAAAAAACAATTTTATAGATTAGTGAGATATTTCTATTGAAGAGTTAAGGAAATACATGCTTTTAAGAATCTATTAGCAGGTTCAATCAAAATGAAGGGTGATCTATATATAAATATCATAATATTTTTCTGATAAGAAAAAAAAAAGATTTTTCTTTGTAACCTTTTTTTTTTATATATATTTGGCCCTGCGAAAATGACTCTACTCTGCCTGATGGAAAGCATAAGTAGAATCCAAGAGTGGTGGTCACCATACTGCGAATGCAGACAATGCAACAATGCTGCATGGTGACCCACACCATGGCGGGCTAGTGATGCTTCCGCATCATTAGGCCTCCGGTCTCGCACTCACCAACGAAACACGACAGCATGATCGCTGTCATTTTACGTTGATTTTCTGTGCGAGGGTAGTACCGCCTCGGTCGAGCCGGCCCGTTCGTGCTGAAATCAGCGTGGCTCTACTACCTTGAAATCCTTGTGTCATAATTAGAATATATAGTGTATTTATTTTGATGAAAAGAACACCACATATCTATTTATTTATTTAAGGCATGCTTACAGAGTAAACAGAATCATTCACTTAAAACAATTACAAAACAAATTAGTACTTACTAATGTAAACTGTATTTCTTTAGATTATAATCTTAATTTATGTTGATGTTTTATTAGTCATTACTATAATTTCATTCCTTTAAACCAGTCGTGATAATTTGTGAACCAGAAAAATACGTAACAATACTTCTGTCTGTTTGCATTGTGAAAACGCCGGTAGATTTATATCATGGGAGGCCATCAAACGCCTCGTTATGGCCCATTAAATTAATATTCCAGTACAGCTGACGATAATTTACATGTTATTGCTGTAAGACGTGTCGATGTTGAATGATGTCATGGCCTGGAATGGCGTCCTATTAAATATATGTATGTCAAATTACATTTTATTATATCTAGTAAATTAACTTTGGTTCCGAGGTATGTTTAAAGCCGCTGGTTATGTCGGCTTGTTTTACAGTAAGTCACAATTCAGGTCTTCGTATTAAAATTTACTTTTTAATTTTAATACACTCTGACGTTTTAGTTTATGTTAGTACATCCCTACTGATATTATAAATGTGAACGTAAGTTTGCTTGTTACGTTTTCACCCGAAAACTATTTAACCGATCATCATAAAAACTTTATACACACATTCTTGGAGGTATTAAAAGTAACATAGGATGCTTTTTATTAAATGCTAGCGAAGCTGCGGGTAAAAGCTAGTAAACTATATATGAAAACATAGTTAGCACACACACAACTATTTTAAAACAAATAAAGACAGAAACAAAGTTTTTAGTTTATTTACGACATGATTTTGGAACAACTTGCACAGAATCACAATTTGTATTTTCCCGTCAATTTACGAGAGAATTTTTATTTCTTCAATTTTCTTTATTTCTGTCACATATTACCATCTTAAGGCATATATTCGGCAAATTGAATAATGTTTACTATTGATAAAAACTCCTAAATTAAAATTCGTTAAAAAAATGTAACACTTAAAAATACACATTATTTAGTCTTAAAAAATCTTAATTTCTATAGATATAACGTTTGTGAATATCTAGAAGATTAAGTAGATAAATTGCTAAGGACAATTAAATTATAAGCTATCTACCATTAGGAAAAGACAGAAATAGTCTAAATAATAATACCACCGCCTGGGGATTTAAGGATCGCCAATGTATTTGACTTCGATTCACATTTTTAGATAAACTCAATTCCCTTGTGGCATACCATTTTATATAAATAGAGACTTTAATAAACATCGAAGTTCTAATATCTAAAGTTGCAAAGTCTAATATATAAAAAATATTCAATTTCGTCAAGTTCAAGTTTTGTTGTAAAATTTTAAAAGTACATTTTTGGTACATGTACCGTGTATAAATACATATGCATTAAGTAAAACACGGTTATTTTAATATTACAAACAGACACTCCAATTATATTTATTTGTATAGATACCTACTAAAAAACTACACATTTTGGAAAATATATAGCAGCCATAAATACACTACACAAGAGTACATATGTACTTGACCTCTTTCTCCAAAAGGTCCCCATTTTTATGACAAAAGTTTGTTCTTATGATATGTTCGCTCGTCGGATAGCAAAGTGACTACTTTGTATCGCGATGTCTTTGGTGCCGGTATGAGAGCCGCTATATATCAAATATATTTTGGACTATAGCTGTAAAAGACAATATATAATGTTGTGAATTGCTATTGATCTTCCATGTATTTATTAAATAAATAAATATTTTCAATTTTGTAGTCTTTTGAAAGATTTTGCTATGAGAAACAAAAAAATATGTATAAAATGTGGCGCACCGGTGTGAAATAATGTTTGCGCTGTGTTTCACCGAGTGAGTGACGGATACCGGAGGCCCATACCCCCAACCCCGCTCCCCTATCCCCCCTCCCCCTATCTCTCCCCCATCCCCACAAAGGTCGGCAACGCACTTGTGACGCCTCTGGTGTTGCAGGTGTCCATGGGCGGCGGTAATCGCTTACCATCAGGTGACACGTCTACTCGTTTGCCCGCCTATTACATAAAAATAAAGTAAGTTTCTATGGAGTAGGAACGCATTCCTCTTTCACTTTAACTTTCTGCAGAAAGTCATGAAAATTTAAAAAAAGTGTTCTAATTTCGACCACTAGTCGTGAATAGTTCTTATTAAAAACGTTTTATCTTCTACCTGAGATTAAGACCCAAAAAACTAAGTAAACATGCAACCAGTGCGAAACCGAGGCCAATCTCTTTTGGATTTCTATAAAACCATGATCAAATAAAATAACTTTTCAGTATTACAAACTTATTTATTACAAAGGAAGGGTAACAGAATATTATTTCCACGCTAGTGACAGTCTCTGTTTAATAAATAGAAATTAGTTAATACGTATCGTTCTATATACGTCTATTATTCAAACAACAAAAGTTTAATGTACATTTTGAGGCACAAAGCAAGATAGGTAAAAAGGGTTCTGGTTCTGAAAGCGATTGTTTCCTTTAAGGGATGTCACCCTAAAGGTTCTGCCTTTACTTCCCGTCGGAAACGGAAATCAATATACTACCATTTCTGCACGGATTCGTATCAGTAATGTGAGATTTTTCGTTTCTTATTACTGTTATGTTATACGGGAGTGTTACATAATTACACGAGCTGCAAATGACGTTTGTTTCTTTCACTCGGCCTCGGTCTCACCAACGAAACACGACAGCACAAATTTTACGTTGATTTTGTTGATTGATGGTTCCGCCCCGGTCGGTACCTTGATATTGACTTAATATTACTGGAACCATCGGTTTTCAAACCTTAATAAGAACGAACGTTCATGACTCGGGATGCAGGTATCCATACGCTGAGTTAGTTACATATCGTTAAAAGGCCTTTTGTGATTTTCGGTCACTTAATATAGATATTACAAGCCCGCGGCTCGGTTCGTTATTACGGTAAAGAAAAGCCTTTATCTTTCCTTAAGTATCAAAATATCTTCATGCCAAATTTCACGGAAACCGGTGCAGCGATTTAGCCGTAAAAGCGTTAAGTAAGGACAGCTATGTTTTGTAGTTAGTATAGATGGAAAAACTAATTATTACACAATACTTATTTTATAAAAACATCGCACAAGCTCGTATTCCTGTACAAGAAACCACATACATACTGTATCATCCCCTTCACATAAAACTCCCCCGGCATCTGACGTCACATATCTATCATCGCTCCAAAGATTGAACCAACCATAAAATAAGTATAAAACTCTGATTTCGTATCTCTCGAAGCTCTCAACACACGTTTGAGAACGTTGCAAGGAGCTGGTAACACATTTGTTAAATCCTATTGGATATTATAACGCTATTTGATCTTAGCAGGATATCGTCTGACGGCGAGAGCTAGGCTTTAATGTAGTGATAAATGAAACACTCTTGTCTTTTATTAAACGTTCTATTTTTCACATATATTTTTGGGTCTAGATTTTAGGTTTTTTGGAGATGCTTTTTTTCACATTCTCTTTCTTAGTTGAGTTTTTTTACGTTTTTAGATATATTTACGCCGATATCACCGAAGGTGCGGGCAAAAGAATATTAAATAATCATATTTTCTCAATTATATTTTTCCATCCCACTTAGGTATAGAGGCAAATATTTGACGTCAACCGTCAATATTTATAGTAATAGGTGAAAGTAGAGTAAAGTTTAGAGTATATTTAATAGAAAGGTTATGTTTCTCAATAAGAAGTCATAAAAATGATAGAAAAGCAATATTACACACAATATTGTAGCGAGATACATATACAACTAGAGAAATCCGTCGATCGACTGCATGGTTACCCTATTATCGATAGCCGATATATATTGCGCCAAGTGTGATTCACAAATTGTTGTTCTGTGTCTGGACGTTCTTTATCTCCGTTGGATGTATGTTTGTAAAGTCCTCTGCGATATAAGATGTGCATTCCCATTGCGGGATTTGCCTTTAAAAAAAAAATGTAATAAGTTACTAAAGACTAATGTAGAAATGTCTGAGCCCTCTCCGAATGTGTTAAAAACAGGCTTTCATACTGAAGTAAAAATACCTGGAATTACTAAACCTAAGGGTTAAAAGGTATCTGCTTTTCCTAGAGTAGCTATATATCATAGAGAGTGTGGGAGGTACTTAAATATACGTAACATGACCCAGACGTGCTGCGTCACTATGACAAGCGTGTTTGGAAATCTTTTCGCAAGGTTGAACCAGTTGGAAACGGACGGTTACACATTGAGAGAGGTAGACACATCTGTTATCTTATACCTATTTTTGCGTTATATTTGTTTCTGAAAAACGGAAATGTCAAATTTTAATTTGACTGTGGGATATAGCGATTATGGGTCCAGATTTTAGTGTGAAGTAGATTTAATAGCATCAATTTTAATCATGGTTCTGAACTGGAGCATTACAACTCATGCATAGAATTGGCGAACTGGACGGGAATCGACCACATGTCTTCTGGCTTGGCAGTCATGATCGCTAACTGTTAAACCAATAGCTACTTACATGTCGTTAAGGCTAAAGAAAGTCGCAAACACAAGAGAACCCGTGTTTAAAAGCAAGTACCTTTATATTTTTACTGCTTGACAGGTTTGCGTCCTCTCAAAGAAGATGATAAATATGAATATTCGTGAACAGTAAATACGCACCGACTTTATTAAGTTCGTGTCACTTCTTTCAAGAGCGAAGAACCGAAGACTTGGAAAAGGCAATAAACTCTTTGAAGTTCGTTCGTAGAGCGTAATTCGTAGCTCGTAGAATCTTGACTGTAGCACGTAGCTGCTACGGAATTTTATTTTGTATTTGCCGAGTGTATATGTATATAAAAATAAAATTCTAGTATTCGTGACAGACAGGTAAAGTAAAAATTTGACGGGCTTTAATAAAAAGTTATGTTGGTAAATTATGTACCACTTCAGAGGTAAATAAGTGTATATCAGAACTATGTAGGTTTTTTGTGTTGTTGTAATATCGACAATCAGTCCTAGCACTATGAGGAGACGCAATGTTCAATCCTGGTGACGTGCTCTGCAGCGAGTATAACTACTAATGTATGGTAGCTTGAAGCTGCCGAGTGGTAACACATGTAAATACTATATTTTGTTAAAAGCCTTTTCTGCTGATTGGGGCTAAAATCCTCAAAATGAATGAGCTTGAAGATTGTCTAAATTCTTTCAAGATATTATCAGACATACCTTTTAATGTGTAAGAAAACCACAGCCTGTTCGAAGCCTTTTCAAATACCACCTCACGTGCGATGTCACGACTTATCCAGCACCTCGTTTGTGACGTCATTGCGAAGCCTTCAAATATCGTTGCTCTTATTGTCACCATTTAAATTCAATAAGGTAAAATTGGAAGGCTTTTACGGTCTAGACTGATCTGATCTAAATTCTTTTTCTTCATGACATAACATGTTTAAGGGTACAAAGTTCTCACGGCTTGTTGCCCTCTGGACAAATTCCGCTCAATATTTTTTTTATTGAAGACTAATTTTTGCCCACGTCTTCGCCCGCATATATGTCGGGGTTCGCGGTAAAAAACAGTTGTAAACAGTTCCAAATAAAATTTTTAATCTTTTAAATAGTATTTGCGTGAATTGGTAATATTTCAATCCTACACCAATTCTATATTGTTCAGTTTACTTCAATAAACCCTGAACTTGAATAAATAATCTTAACAGCATATCTAGTTCTATCTGTTTTCTTGAAATAAAGCCGTAGCTCAAAGCACGATAGTTTTAACATCAGACACGCGTGGCTTTACCACTATCGCATTGCCAATAAAATATTCGAGGCCCGACAGAACCCGTAAATCAGGCAGCCTATCACTTCCGTACGAAATGTACGCTATATTTCCAAGTTGAATAAGTCAGCTCCTCTGAATATCAATGAGAATGTCCTATTTTCAGGTATGATTATAAATAAAGGCTAGATATTCATCTGAGCCTAAAAATAAACAATCAAATATATTGGCTTTTGTGTTATTTAGCTTTTTGTGTTTGTTTGTAGATTTTGTGTTTTGTAGATAACGAGAATAGAACTACCCTACCGCGTACGTATATCTTTTAAAAGGTGTTTTACAAAAGAATGTTATAATTTTACTCTCTTTCATTAAAGGCAGGTAATTTTATGTAAATTTTAATCTCTTTTTAATGCAATGAGAGAATTTAAGAACATATCATACTTACTGATCTACTGATCTATATATAGTTTGAAAAAGCCTAAAATCATGATTATAAAAATCGGTTACAAACAAACAACAAACGTACGAGTATATATATATTAGTGGGTTAATGATTAGGCATTATTTGTCCTGGGTACGAACCGAATCTTTCGCTTGCAGTCAGTCTCTAACCACTAGACCTGTAAAGTTGATAATTTAGTTTGAGTCTAGAAAAGGCTGTGTTATATATTAATGAATGAAATAATATTTGTTTATACTTTGACCTGTTTATATAAAGGCTAACTTCTTGTAAAGAAAATATTCTTTTCTGCCTTTATCATATTAATTAAAACTTCTCCGTGCGGAGTTTTTGTTAAAGTTTGTAATAATTCGGAAGACGGTGGCCTGAATGGGTTTCTTACTTTTGTGTGGCATATTAATATACAAAATTTGTTGTTGAAAAAAATTTAGAGAAACGTTTAAAATAGAAGAAGTAAATTATATGCAAAGATTGGTGCTCAATTTATCGATTTTACCACTTTTTTCTTCAAAACTTGATATAAATATCTGTACTAATATACAAAGCTGAAGAATTTGTTTGTTTGTTTGTTTGAACACGCTAATCTCAGGAACCGCTAGTCCGATTTGAAAAATTCTTTCAGTGTTAGATAGCCCATTTATCGAGAAAGGCTATAGGCTATATATCATCACGCTAGGACCAATAGGAGCGGAGCACCAATGAAAAATGTTTCGAAAACGGGGGAAAATTATCACGCTACGGACAATAGAAGACGCAAACGAAGGTTGCGTGGGTCGGCTAGTATTACATACATGGGCTTAGCGATATAGCGGTGCAAAAGGGTAGACGGGTCATTTAGAGGTAAGAGACCTATCTACTGCCGCCTCCGTCTCCTACATTATTAGAGTTTTGCTTCTGTATAAAGTATTTTTCGCCTTCAAATGAATAGTACTTTTTACCTGATAATATCTACCTCAAATCGAATAGTTAAAGCATAAAACCGTAAAATCCAGGCCTCCATTTCCCTTATATTAACTGAGACTGGTACTTAGAACTAAAACGATTGATGCCTTTACTATAAATGCAGGGGATATCCAAACATTATCCATTAACGCACATATAAATCAAGTTTGTGTTTCTATAAACCCCATTCCTTATGTCAAGAAAAGGGCCACTGCAACATGTGACTTCACTTAAGAGAACACAAATGTCATTAGTTTTTCCCGCAATGTATGAAAGCTTCTTGACTATAATAATATAACTTCTAAATAGTATGTAAGTGCAGTAATTAGAGGTCCTAAACGCTGTGCCCAAGGTTTGATTTTCATCCAGGAGAAATATATGTAAAATGAGGACAACCATTAGTTCTATGTCTGGGTGTAACAAATAAAAACGTTTATAAAAAATAAACTTTTTTTTCAACAGTTAATACAGTTTACATAAAAAAAAACTTATCAATTGAAGGACCATGTACAAATGGCGGTCTTACCTCTCAAAAGCAATTCCTACAGGCAACATTGGTATAGAGAAAATGGACTGTGGAAAAATGTTTATAAACAGGTAAAACCGACATCTATTTCTTATGTAACTAATAAATAACTTAGTGTTATATTACACGCTACAATTAAGATTGCGCAAAATTAAATATATCCGACCCAGATAAATCTAGTAGTGTCTGGCAAGAACCCGATTAATCCGGTATAATCTAGGTAGATGCGGGACGAGCCGGTATTTATATTAAAACTGTCTCAGATTGTTCTATTCGTGAGCAAAGTATTAAATGTTCTTCTTTGATATTCCTTGTATTTTAAATGAACTGTTATGAGTCTTGCATAGTTTTATAATAAGAGCTTATTTGCTAAAGTAGGTTACACTGTAAGTTGTAAAGGTAATTATGACATTCTTCATGCGCTTCCGCGAATTACGTTAAAGCAAGCTCCTCCGTAAAGTGTGTTTATAATGCGTGAAATCTTTGGTAGGCAATTATGAACTGATTTTAATAAATATGAAATTAAATTTAAGCTGAATCTTTTTGAATTTGGAAATAAATACAAAAAATCTTTTATGGATTTTGTCTTTCTGCCTGCGTGTTTATTTTTGATCGAAATTGATTTCCACGAGAATTCCCCTAATTAAAATATACTTTAATAAGCAATAGCAAAATATGAATACCTAAACGTAAATAAACCTACAACATCCACACCAATTATAATTATACAGTATCTGTGATAATACACAACACCTAAAATATATGTATAAAATTATTTGAATTCTTCGTTTTATTACACTTTTTAAGAGAAACAAATTCGCTATTTAGTTATAAGCTGAAGTGTTGTCATTATATACTTTTTAAAACATTAATCTTAAATTACCGAGACCTAACATTTTAAAGTTGCCATTAAAATAATCTTTGTAATAACTTCTGTAGCGGCAAAATTTTTTTCGTAACTTATCACGGCTGCCTGCCTGTAATCTGTCTGTCCGATAGGGTACCGCCTGGAAGACAGTTTGCAGACAGCAAACAAGCCACCCTGTGACCTTACCGCCCACGCTGACACCGCCCTTAATAAAATACCTGAAATCAACCCCCAGGTAATATTTTCAGTAGAATTTAAATAGGAAACTCAAATTGCTTTATTTAGTTAAAGTTTTTAACGGTTTACTTAGTGGATGTTTGTACAAGATTGCGACTTGTAAAAGCTTAAAAGGTAGATTACGTTCGCTTCGACACCGAAGAGTACTCAGTGCCTACTAATAAGGCTTTAATGTTAACGGCTGAAGCTTTAAAACATTTAAAGATACTTAATCTTTATTTATGCCCGTAACCTTTTAATGTAGGCCTTGGTTTTTCACGAACGGACTGAACGATATCGTTTCGACGTTTTTTGAGATAGGATTAAATTAATTTTAATTGCACTATTATTAGAGTTTAATAGATTAATAAATAATACGCAACTATATCTAGGGTACCAAAGTCAATGTAATAATAATGTATTTAAAAAATTGTTTAAGCTAAAGCTGAAAATATTTCGGTAAGTATGGGCACGGAATACGTGCTTATTGCAAATTTTAATATTCTTAGTGTTTCATTCAGAATGTGCTTAAAATTTTTTGATGCATTTACTATTTTTCGGACGGCAGAGAGTAGGTAACATGCTAATTAGCTCATTTGTCTGTAATGACAAGTTGACAATAATTGTAATTATAAATGAATATATATTATATATATAATAAGATAGCCAACCATTAACCTTACTTGTTTGTCTAGTTAGATTTCTTTTGTAATTTGATTGCATGGTGCGTAGTAAAAAGAAAACTATGTATATAAAATAGGTATAATTGAATCATAGTCATCAACTGGCTGTGCTTTTCCAAAGTACTTTGCAATGTGGCAAGAAAACTTGGCTGACAGTTTCTTTCAGCCAACTGCCTGTCTGATGCAAGTAGAGATGAGACATACTAGGGAATATGCTATACCTCGAAGAGACCATGGTCACTCTTAAGTCCAATCTCTGTTTGTTCACACTTTACATTTATCACAAATATTAAAACGGTCACGAACTCAAACGTCAACAAGTATTATATTCATCCCAAGCATAACATAAAACCTAAACAATCCAACTCGTCTCATTTCATTCATCGTAACTTAAACATCATAAAATCTGAGAGCCGCCTATCTCCTTAATAGTCGTTAATTAAACAAGCATGACGCAAATGTCATGCCGTCATACTCAAAATCGCCGAGAACATGAATAATCAACAGAATGAATAATTCAAGAGTTCTGAATATTCTTGGGTGGTGTTCTTGAGATGTCATTTTTTGTCGAGTTATTTCAGCTTGTTTAACTTTCGATGTTTCCACGTCAAGGCGCTTCCAGTCCACCGCTCCAATTTAAATGTTAATAAGAAACGATACTGTCCTTTAAGAGAGAATTTCAATGCGAAATGTTGTTCTAGTGTCATAATGGAGATCATATTTAATTGACTTGATTTTAATGAATTTGTAGATCCAGTTTTGTAGGTACATACGAAAATACATTGATTTTGTATGTCGAGTACTTTGTAATCATTACTGTTTGAAATCGAATCAATAGTAGCATAATGTAGCGTTTAAACTTTGAAGAAAAGTTATGATATGCGTAGGTACGCTTTACGAATGAATAAAACATGGAATTTAGATTAAAAACTAAAATATCATAATTTATAATTAAATTAATTTAAAAAGTACTCGATCGTATCAGTGCTATACTAAAATATAGAACTAGTTCAAACCAGAAATGTTAGCATTTGTAAAAGTCCTCTTCGAAACCACTTTTTTTGTCAAATTTGCTCACTATATAATATCTACATCTGACATTTTGTGTAAATACTCTCTTGAAACTCTGTAATACGGTCTATAAATAAAAGTTTTCTATCTACCTATTATGGTAGCATATAAAACTGCTATAAATTTGTTTCATATACACTATTTGCGGTATGATATGCTATATATATATATATTCAGGCTTAATTTTGAACCAACACCACGGGTGTTTCACTATCACAGTGGGTGGTACTGTTATGGTGGTACACTCAAGCTGTTGACTCGCACTACCCACATCAGCTCTAATAACAATCCTATTCTTCATAACTAACCTTTTCATACTTCAATGGCTTGCTAACATTTTGTAAACGATATTAACATTATATAAAAAAATATTTATTTGTCATTTATTTTTGATAAATTGTTGTTACACCCAAATCTTCTTGTTGCGTCATTTCGTCTTTTAAATAAAATGTAATGTAAGTGAAATGTATAGTACAAAAGTCATCGAATTCTTGTTCTTATTGTGTTCTTAATTACCTTGTCTTATGTCAATTGTCTTCAGAAAGAACATAAGAAAGAGATGAATTGGCTTAAAAGAAGACAGAAGGGACGGCTCTAAAGGATACTGCAAGACCCAGCTCTGTGTAGTCGGTTAGTTACTATTTGCCACTGGTTATTGGAGATCATCTGTTCGAATTTATAAAAGTGTTGGTTGATTTACATCACATTAAGAATCCAGTTCATTTTACTCTGAAATGTAAATATAACTTCAATGTTATTCTATAATTATTATAAAATAATTACGATAAATGTAACATTGTTTTCTGTTTCTCTAAACTAAGCTCATATTTTATTTTTTTGGTTTTATGTGGACGGGGGAGGGGAAGGGGAAGAAAGAAAGTGGGGGGTGTGCGGGAGCCTTGCGTGTGCTCTTATAGGTAGTGTGGCTGTTTATCTATCATAAGACACACGCGGCTCTTGCCGCCCCCATCGCTCATCATGTTCGAGGCGGAGAAGAGTCAAGAAGTGAACAACTTTGTGGTAATAAGTTATTTGTGTTGTACAAAAAGCTTTGCTCTATGAACAAAGATGTGTTTATGCAATAGCTTCTTTATGTAATTTTACCAATTATACATTCTAGAATTAAATCAAAGGTTTATGAAAGGAAACTCAAGTTCTACTTCTGAAAATGCCCAGGGTCAAACGGGTCAGGATTGGAGTTAATTAAGATAGCGGAATAAGTACAAGCGAATTTAATTCTAGAATGTTTTAAACAAGTTCTTTCAAATGCCGACAATCAAGAGTATAAATTTTACGAATGAAATTGGGCCAGTTTCACCTTCCCTGATAAAGCATCATTTAGTTATCTGTCATATTTGTCTTTGTCCGAGACTTGCGAAACCATAATTTGTAGTTACCTTGCAGATATGTTTAATAGTCTATCAAGAACTTTATCAGTAAGTGGTGAAACTGATCCCTAATTTAAATGTTAGATATGGGATTAGATAGATTTCACTTCGGTAATTCTAACAGTTATAAACGTAAATTTGTAACCTTCTTTTCTTTTAGAAAAGCTGCCGTTTTATATCAGGCTCTGTTTGTATTCTGTCGACTTAATTTAAATACTATAACGGAGAAGAATTTTATTTGTGAAACAAGACAGCTATTTGAAGTAAAACAAGAATTTTCTTGTGTAAATTGTTAAGAAATATATCACAGTAAAAATACCTGTAATACTGATCTTCTTTAAATATATTACAAAAAATAATCTTAACAAAAGTAGTCGTTTTATTTTTTCATCCGACGTTTATTTTGTGAGTAATTCCTGGATCGTATTAATTTGAAGCCGTCGTTTTGAGGCATGTTTATTTCATAAATGTGACAGAATATTTTGTAGCGTATTACAGTTTCATTTGAACAGCTTGTTCTGGTATAACGAACGCTAAGAGGATTACAGACTGTGAGTGTTCAAAGGGAAATGTTCCGAGAGTTACGGCTTTATACAATTTGATACACGTATGTTGTGTATTGGTGCTTCATATTGGGCGTGTAATGAATATTTTTACAAGGGGTTATTGGCGTTTCTGGTGACTTTAAGCCTTAAAATAAACTATAAATAATTTATGGTTTTATTTATGTTAAATTGTAAATAAATACTTTCATTGTGAACCGAATAACAAAGGAAAAAAGAGGTGAATGGTGAAATCTGTAACTGTACCGGCTCCTACATTAGTAATTAACAAATATTTTTGCTTAATACAATCTCTCCCAGGCATCCTTAGGATAGCCTAAAAGGATTCAAATAGACTACAGGGTTTTTTATGACATAGAATAGCGTAGCCTGGTGGTAAGCGAGTCAAAGGTGTTGCCGCTCTTTGAGTCTCCTACTTCGTAGTAATAATGGAACACCCTGTTCCATATAGTGTAGGCTTGATTAACCTTCGTCACCCAGTGAAAAGCAACCAAAGAATTACTTAACACCGATGAAGCCATATTCGTCAATAACAATTTAAAAATGTGATTGTTCCACCGAAGACACATAAGGCTAGATATAGTTTTTACAAAAGAGGAATACACAAAATATTATATATAGGCGGAATAATTTAATTAATGTGTTCTTAACTATATGTTCTTGTTTGACTGCTTTTAGAAGACATAATATCAAGACTTATACTGATTATGTGAAAAGCTAAATCCGATATCCTTTGTCAGAGGTAAACTAAATCCCCGAACATAATAATTACACCGCAATATAACGAGGTAAGCGTATAGCGTGCTCCTTTATGTAGGTATCTGTAGTGGAATATCTCACCTGTATTGTGCAGCTTCCCTCAATAAAGAGAGATATGAGTTTCAAAGCTTTGTTGAGCTTTGAGAGCAGGCTCTTTGATTGTATTGCCCCTGCTCTTTTGAGTAATATTTTACTAGAGATTTGGTACTACTTAATTTCCTGTTGGACAAGAATAAAAAAATATACAGAAATAACATAAAAAAAGTTTTCAAATACTAGCTCTTCTCCTCTTAGTTTAGTCTAAAGGTTCTTGTATACCTATTCTATTTAATACATAATTATATCTCTTTACATAACTTTATCTGTATCACATTTATACATAAAAAATTAAACCCCAATAACATAGTTGTACATTAATTTCTCGAAATGAAATCATTAATCATTGGTGGAGCGGCGATGCAGTCAGCGGTATCCACAGACCACTAATTACGATTCGTATTGAAAACTGATGCCTGCAATTCGGGCAAGTATCACTCGCAGGAAATTATAGTTAAAGGTGATTATGTATATATGATATAATAGTAAGCAATGACTATTTTACTTTATTACCTTTGACTGCCTCGTTGGTCTCGCGGTTGTCGTGTGCGACTGCTGGTCATGAGGTCTCGGGTTCGATTCCCGAGTCGGACCAAATGTTTGTATGGTCTACAAATATTTGTATCGGAGTTTGGGTGTTTTCTATGTCTAATATAGTATATATATATTTGTATCAGTTTTCTAGGACCCATAACACAAGCTCTGCTTAGCTTGGGACTAGATGGCGTTGTGTGTTAAATGTCCGAAATATTTATTATTATTATTATTTATTACTATGTACTCTACTCCCGCTAGTCAATGAGGTTGTTGACACAGTTTTGGAGCAGAATGCCAAATTATTGATTTCGATACGGCTGATTAATAAATAATCATTAAAGCTTACGACATTTCACCCTGGAATTAAGTTTTTTTAAGATGTTATTAGTTTTTTTTATGAGATAAGGGGCAAAAGAGCAGACGGATCGCCTGATTGTTAGCGCTTATAGCCGCCAATGTACACCCGCAACACCAGAGGAGTCTCAAGTGTGTTGCCGGCTGTTTAAAAAGTAGTGATCTCTAAAAATATTATATGAATCTACTTTTTAAATAGAGATATATGTCAGTATATTAGCTAGTAAGCTTTTTCTTTACTTAAGTTACGATTGTTGAGTTATGACTTTTTAATCTTTGTCTGAATGCTTCTTCTCTACTGCCTGGATAGATTTCAGGTAACTGTAACTACAGGACAAAAAGAAAGAAATTGATATAGAACATATAACCGCTGTATTTTAGATCAGTAATTACTGGTAGTCGTTAGTTACGAGGTAAATAAACTAGTAACTTATAAGAAAAATATGATGAGTGAAAAATATTTTATTTGTTGCATGGAACGTGAAATAAATTATATTACAGAGAAACATTCTAAATACACAAAGTATTTATTGAAAGTTTCTACGAACGAAATTTCCTCGTAACGGTAACAGTTAGTATCTAGAATTGATTCCAGCTAAACATTTGTTATTTACATAAACATACATTTTGTACAAGAATTTCTAACTAAAATAATTGAATCGTATCATTCACGGCAATGAATAATCTTCTTTGTAATGTTTTGTTAAAAAATTTACACGCTTAGCGTTATATTTCAGAAAATGTATGTAAATTTCCAATTGAAAAATATAAATGACAATAAATAATTAATGATGACATCAGTGTATTAACAAATTACAGTCTATCTTTATTAGGACAGAGTCCCTTTCGAGTTTATATTATTGTAGTAGGAATGTAATTGTGAGGTACATTCAATTATTTACAAACAGAACCCATTTTTTTTAAGAAAGGAAATGTTTCAGTAATGATATACTGAAAAAATAAATGATATACTTACATTAAATGATATACATCGTCATAAAACAGGATATTCAAACTGTCAAAATTCAACGGCAAGGCGGTTTCTAGTTTCATGAATACTCTTCATATGAAACATGTCACATAAATAAGTTTTGGAACTCACATAAACAGAAATATCATGAAAAGCATTAAAGTTCCTCATGTTTATACAAACAGACTTGGTAACAGTATTCATAAAGGCAGTGGTCGGTCGGAGGCGGTGGCGGTCGAATTAAAATGCACTTGGTGGAATATTCTCAGCGTTCATATTAATATATGCAAATATTTCATTTACGAATTGTACGAAAAGGCTAGTTTACAGACTGCTTTTAAATAGAGTTCATGTATTTGAAGCAGTTCTTTTGTATTTTGTTTTAAGCTTTAATTTTCTTTTAGGAATATTTCCATTTAATACAGTTAATTTCATTTAAATTGATTTTTTTTATTTGTTTACGTTCTAGTGCTAGGTGAATTAGAAAGTGATCTTGCTAAATGAAGTGTTTTTACTTATGTGTTTACTTTTTGGCCAAAATCTGTTTTCGTAAAATGTCTTAAATATGAATAACAATGCTATGAATATATGTATATCCATATTTTTTTAATTTACTTTAAAAGTAGTAGAAGTTACAGGCATGATCTTTTTAAGTGTGAAAAAAAAAATTAATGTAAAAAGTGTTAAAACACATTGTATAACTGATTGAAAACAACAAAAGAGATTTACGTCTCGCCTCAGTGCATCTTAAACAAGTGGAAAATGGCGTTAAAACACAAACAAACTAGCGGTTGTTCCCCTAGTTTCCCTCGTTTCTAGGTCGCTTCTCTATTTTTGTTTTGTTCACTTCTACGAATGCTTTGCGAAAGAATACTATAATAGTATTTCCACAGTTTCCTTAAACCCTATTAACTGTTTCTTCTAAAATCGACATCGATTCTAGTTTCCAGTACAATTTATTTTTTAAATATCCATGAAAATAAGAAAGGTGTCATAAGAAGGGCCTATGGGATCAAACTACACAGAAGAAATTCGCCGCAAAGAAGAAAACTTGAATCAAACCCTGTACCTATCAGGCCAGCGTGATTTAGTAGGTAGAGGTCTATGTGCAGCAATGGACTCGTGAGGGCTGGTGACCAAGTATTACATAACAATAATAGACTCCCATAAACTTGTACGTAGCAGAGGTCAAGCAGACAGAGGATAACAGTCTTAATTACTTTTGAACTCAGTTTATACTTGGTCCATAACCACACTGGAGTTTAACGTGTATAACTTTTAATAACTTTTGCTAACTTACTATTAACTGGCTTCAAATCTATATAAATATACATATATAGAGACTTTGTTGTTTGTTAAGTTTAAAGTTCGAAAACGACTCGACCAATTTGACTATAATGTTTTTCAAGAGGGAAGGAAGTTGCTTGTAGAGAAAAAAAAACTTAAAGTATTACTAAAAATAAAGCAAAAACTAAAACCCTATTACGACAGAAAACGACCCTGAAAAAAGTATGAAACAAGTTTGAAAAGCCATAGTCACTCGTTGTTAAAGTATTATAGTACGTTTCTATGTAACGTGCTGTCAATCATTTACTTCAATCAAAACTAAAATGCGTTAGGATAACTATCTTTGTTTTCACCGTCAAGTTGATTAAGTTGTTATGGATATTAAACAAACATTAATCTATTCATAATTCATAATTACATAATTTATAATTGCACAAGTAAAGTTTCATAAAAAGTGTTCACTCTTAAAAGTGTTTTATTTTTATTTTCGCAGTTCTTTCAGGAGAGCTAGACGAATTGAAAACTAAAATACAAATTGTCGGAAATAACTTTTAATTAAAAATGTACGTTTTTCTCTAATAATTTACATAAATAATATTCCCGACATTTAACACACAACGCCATTTTGTCCCAAGCTAGAGCTTCTGTTGTGTATAAATACATCATTTTTTTTTTGTAAACATATGCTTATTATACATAGAAAACAGCCAAACTCTAAAACAAATATTTGCAGATTTTCAAACATTTAGTCCGATCCGGGAATCAAACCCGAGACCTCAAGCACAGGCACCGCCGAGGCACTCATGGCACATGTGTTTTTATATAACACAATTTAACGATGGTTAAGCAATTTACATGTGCCGACATTTTGTGGTCGCAGCATCTTTACAGGCGTTTAATACTAGATATGTTTAAAGTATAACTGTTGTTATGATACCGTAATAAAAGCTTAAAGTTTGACCCAACTGTTTCTATAGTGGTGATATTAACTGTGAAGCCAATGCTCAGTGGCGGGTTAGATTCCCTTAGGATAAATAATTGTGTGATGTGTACGGTTTTGTGTTTAGGTATAATATAATGTGTTTGTATTCAGAAATATAAAGCTGCTGTTCTGCCAACAAGTCTGACAAGTTGTTAAAATGACTCCACTCTACGATGGAAAGTATGAGCAGAATCGAAAAGTAGTGGTTTCGTCCTCTTCACAACTTATTCAAGTTCGGATCTATTTGTTTCTTGATCCCGTTTATCTATCCTATGCAGTCATTATTCTGCGCTTTTAGATATCCAATTGATAGTGGTCGATCAAAAGGTTGATGGTTTCTCGCTGGGTCATCGGCTATCAAATAATTGCATAAACTTTGAAATAAATTGCATAAACGGGGTTACTATTACTACTATTAGTTATTCCGTGCTACTAGCTAGGTGTAGCTAATATTTTGAGGCTCTAATGTTTTATAATCAACAGTTTATCTTTGTGTATTTACTTGACTTTATTTTAATACTAGCTGAACCCCGCGGCGTTACCCGCGGTTATTGTTGTACCGCGAGTAACGCCGCTCGACAAAGTTAGTCTAAAAAAAGTAGCCTAAGTTACTCCCCGGATCATCAGCTACCTGCCAGTGAAAGTCCCGTCAAAATCCGTCCAGCCGTTCCAGAGATTACCCGGAACAAACAGACAGACAGACAGACAGACAGACAAAAACAGTTTTGGTGTATGTACCATGTATACATACATATGCACTTAGTAAAAAGCAGTTATTTTAATATTACAAACAGACACTCCAATTTTATTTAGTTGTATAGATAACTTTCATGCTTTACATAAACATTTCATTTATAAATTACTAGCTGACCCACGCAACCTCGTTTGCGCCTTATATTGCCCGTAGCGTGAAAATTTCCCCCGTTTTTGAAACATTCTTCATTGTTGCTCCGCTCCTATTAGTAGTAGCGTGATGATATATACCCTATAGCCTTCCTCGATAAATGGACTATCCAACACCGAAAGAATTTTTCAAATCGGACCAGCGGTTCCTCTCTTCACAAACTTCCACTCAAACAAACTCTTCAGCTTTATATATTAGTATAGATAACTCACGTCACTGTTATTTCAAATAACTTTAATTAAATTCTACTTCAAAAATGTTCTAAAACAAGATACACTGTATATTATTCAATGATCATAAATGCAAAACGTAAATTGATATTCATTCTGAGTTATTATATTTCTCCTAATATATAACGTACATTAAACAGCCTACACTCACACATAGACACCTTATAAAGATGGCCGCTACATGTACACGCGGATTTAATTCGCATGTGTGTGTGTTGGGCTATTGAATTTCGTTCAACAAATGATCAAACAATTTCGTAACCAAGCTTCGTTCCCAATTATACCAGCACTTAGTCTACCTATAGAGGGTTCCATTAGCAATAACTACTTACGTATATGTATATATAATGTGAAATTTATATGTCGAAATACACTGGGATAATTTAATCAATCTCAAAATGGGATGTATTATTTTGGGTTTAAACTAAAGTCTGTTTAATATAGAATATCGGAGGCTTTGGGTTAGTTATAAAAGTGTGGATATCAAAACGAAAATCTGATCATCAACTGATCGTCTGTTAAAGTGAAAACGAACTTATTCAACCAATCAAAAGGTTGAGAGTTGAAAGCAATCTAACACTGCACTAATCCATCGGTATATATAAAACAATATCTATATGTTGGGGAAATATATAAAGTAAACATATAAATCAACTATTGCCATGAAGTACTCACAATATCGAATGACGAGGTTTTTTCCTCTTAAATATAAATAATAATAATAAATAAACATTTCGGACATCTAACACACAAAGCCCCAAAAGCCCCATGCTAGGCAGAGCTTGTGTTATCGGTACTCGACAACTGATACAAATACATTTTTTTTTTTTTGTAAATACGTACATATTTAACATAGAAAACACCCTAGATCATACAAGTATTTGGTCCGACCCGGGAATCGAACCCAAGACCTCATGATCAGCAGTCGCACATGCCTACCGCGACCCCAACGCGGCAGTCATATCCGGAGCGTGACCACCCTTACAATGGTATAATACTCCGATGTGGACACAAACCGAATAGCGAGTATGTCAACGTGCTTCGGTATAAGCATTTCAAATGTAATTTAAATGAACTTATTTGCTGTCTAGTGTTTTGTCAAGCTTTTTAGTTGAGTGGTTAGTGACCCTTATTACTTACAAGCTGATACACGCAACCTCGTTTGCGTCTCCTATTGCGTAGCGTAATAATTTTACCCCATTTTTAGAACATTCTCAATTGGTACTCCGCTCCTATTGATCTTAGCGTGATGATATATAACCTATAACCTTTCTCGATAAATGTACTATACAACACTGAAATAATTTTCAAATCGGATCAGCGGTTCCTGAGGTTAGCGTGTTCAAACAAACAAACTCTTCAACTTTATATATCTATACTAATATATAAAGCTGAAGAGTTTGTTTGTTTGTTTGTTTGTTTGTTTGAACACGCTAATCTCAGGAACCGCTGGTCCGATTTGAAAAATTCTTTCGGTGTTGGATAGTCCATTTATCGAGGAAGGCTATAGGGTATATATCATCACGCTATTACTAATAGGAGCGGAGCAACAATGAAGAATGTTTCAAAAACGGGGGAAATTTTCACGCTACGGGCAATATAAGGCGCAAACGAGGTTGCGTGGGTCAGCTAGTTAGTATAGATAGGGCAAATAATCTCTGGGCTCTGTGCATAATATATATGTATTTGGAAATGTAAAGTTATATATCTTAGGTGCTTTATTAACTTCTCCTTTCTAAGGAGAGGCAAATATCCAATGGACTGTTAAAGGCTACCTTAGTACAGCCTCTGCCCAATTGAGGAGCAGATGGCTCTGCGCGGAATCATCGTCATGGACATCATCAAATTGACTGTGGACAAAAGTCTTTTCAATTTCGAATATGTTAACACTTTTTCTCTCACTCCTACACTACCACTAAGCTTCGGTTCCTCCTTTCTGTGCCGAGCGGTCAAAACCTGGAACTCACTTCCAGCGCACGTGTTTCCCTCCCCCTATGATCCCGGGTCATTTAAGCGGGGCGTAAAAAAAGGCATCTTACTAGGCACCATGCTGCAATGGTCCTTATTCACACAGAGGATGGTGACTACCACTCTTGGAATCTGCTCATACTTTCCATCAGGCAGAGCAGAATCATTTTGGTGGAGCTAAAAAAAAAAAAACAAAGCTGTGTTGTAAGTCATAACTTTTGTGAAAGGTAGTTAATAACATACCCAGCTAAAACCGTTGAAATCTATTAAACACCCTTTTAGATGTAGATCAAAATGAAAAATAAGAAACGTCTCTCAAATCTAGTTTGCGTTCAAGGGTGGGTCCAATTATGACAAATAAATGCGTTGTTTGTAAAGGGCTGAGCAATTACAGTGTTAGGGAACATGGGACATGTCACCAATTAGCCCGAATGGCGGCGCTTTTTCCTTCATTTACAAAGCGTTAATGTGCGCTAGGGATTTGAACCAAATCATTTATGTAAGTGATGCAGAGGGACTTAGAGACTATACGTACATCGTTACAAGGCCCTCCCTACTGGTTGTTCTTATTCCTGACGGTTAAAATAAACTTTTAAATATCAATTTGTACAAACGTAAAGAATAACACATTAGCTACCACACACTCACGCAATTATTAATATTAATTTCGTGTTTTTTTTCTTTGAATATATTTCTTTTATATTGACAGGTAAAAACCTAAGTTTCATAATAATATGTCTACAGCAGCTGTGTTACATCGTCGACTTAATGGCATTGTGTATTCATATTTAATTAAACACTTTTATTTAAAATATTTCATATTCAGAGATCTGACTCAAAACAAAAAATAACTTTCACATAACAAGTTGTGGAACATGTTCGATACAGACAGGTTGTGACGTCACAAACGAACGACACATGTATTGTCATGTCCACGCTGTGTTCGCAATATCGTATATGCAAAGCGGAATAAGCGCTGCAATATTTAAATTGAATTTCGATGTTAGTCTCCGCTTTGTTTTAATATTCTGTTAGCATCAATGGTTTTAATATTAAAAAGTAGTATTTTATTAATGTATTTTAATATTCGTTTACATCAATATACTTCAACAATTCACTACTGCTCATATACCTTTTAAAAGAGAGGCTTTTTGGTGTACTATACCACGCTGGTAAACCTGGTTGATATACGGCTTGTTTCAACTTGTCCTGCGCAGTTTGCTCTAAGTCGACTCTTACGAAACCCATGAGATGAATAGTGGTGTACACACTTTGTATTTTAGCACAATATACATTCGGTAATATTCATTCGCATACAGGTCAAATTTAAAGTGAGAACACCATTATTTTTTCTCATGAAACAAGAATTTGGGTTATATAGCCATACAAACTATATCTCTAACTTAATATATAAAACTGAGAGAACGTGTGTTGTTATGGCTTAACGTTCCCGTGTATAACTCAACATTTCGTGTATTTTATTTTCAGTAGCTCTCGGAAGTTTATCCGTTAAAAGTTTAGAAGAGCCGGTAATCAGCACGATGCATGCTCTGACGTCACAGCTCTCCACTTTCTGCACGAGATGTTAGAAATATGTTGCTCACTTTTCACTATTAATTACTTGCCTACAGAGTATCAACTGTTTTATTTTCTTTTATCACTGATGTACTCGTAATAAGAATATGTGAGTGTGTATTGTGTTATTTGATAAACAGTAAGTAATTTATTTCAATTTTTTGCTTTATTCAGATTTCATTAATTATTTTTTTATATGTATGGCCTGCCAAAGTGACTCTTCTCTGTCTGATGGAACATGGATGGACTTAACAATAAAAAATATATAAGATTGGCGGTCACCATACTCATTGCGAATGCAGACAATGCAACAATGTTATATGACATATTATAAAATACAACTCATAATATCTTACTAATATTATAAACACGAAAGTTTGTAAGTATGGATGGATGGATGGATTTTTGTTACTCTTTCACGCAAAAACTACTGAACGAATTTGGATGAAAGTTTACAGTAATATACCTTATACATCAGAATAACACATAGGCTACTATTTGCCGCGTTAACTGGCATATACGCGGGCGGAGCCGCGGGAAACAACTAATATTACATAAAATACTCAACCTATGTAAACAAACCTCCATTTTTAATGTTTGCTCTTGTAGTGTAATAAGCACTGAACTAATATGTATATTGTTAAACTGTAAGTTTAATAGCTTAGGTGTTTATACCATAAATGCTCCTAAAAGGTGTGCAAGAAGCATATCCCATTATTGCATGTGTTTTATTCGGTTATATCTTCAAAAACATTTTTTTTTGTAAAAAAAAAGCAATTACTGAAAGACCACGAAGATATATTATATTCTGCTAACCTAAATTTAAAATAGATGGACAACAGACACCAGGTTTTCCTACTTTTATCTAAACACTCTTATGTGGGCTCATCAACGCCATACATGAAACGTTAGCAGAGTGCCTTTAGGTACCCGCTGTTATTTTAAGTGTAGCACATTGGACGGAGGCTCCATCCAAGCACATTACCATTACAAAGCTCTCTCCAGGTGCTGAGACAAAAAGGTTTGGTTAACATTTAGGCAGTACATCGGAAAAGTGTTACTGGAGCTTTAGCCTAATTACATGTCATTATTTAAGAATAAAAGATTAGTGTTTTTGCGCTATAAGGGCAAACTGAGGCCATCTGATAGTAAATGATTATCGATACACCTCTATCTACTTACAACTCAAAGACCGATTGCTAACTAATAAAATAGTGAGATTGTGGCTCTAATAAAGAATTGTCAAATTGTCCATCCATTTTTGAGAAAATTATAATCTTGAAATTTTTATTAATCGAATGAATACCATTACGATATCTTTTTCTTTTTTAATGAACTAGACAGCAAACGCCTCTACCAATATTCAATGATAAATTGAGTGATAATTGTGCTACACTGTACTTAACTTCTGTTAGACAACTTCTATACTAGTTAATTAAACCCCCTTTTATTAAACATATGTGTTGGTTCATTTATTGGAAAAATACAATTACAACTTTATTCTGTTAGGGTAATTGAATATGTGTATTATATTATCACTAGACACAAATACGGTATATACAATTCGTATCAACTATATAAACATTTAGTACAAACGTACTAATGTATATAACTGTTTAATAAGGTCACATAATAGGTACATCCTAAGCACATATCTCTCTTTTTACATTTAAAAGCACAAAGGGCGTCGTAACATACTTGATATGGCCAGTTTTATGCCATACAATGGTGACGTTAATTAGGAAATAAAGCCGCCGCCACACTGTCGGCGAAAGTCCCTTTGTCCGATCCCATACAAAGGACGCGTTATCTATCTATGTTTACAACAAACTCTTTGTAATTTACAGTTTCAGGAATATGTTCAGCGGTACTTTGTGTGAATCTGAGTTTTTAATTACAGTGGAAATGTGTTCTGTTTACATGGAATTTGAGTTTCTAGTATGTGAATTAATTATATTTTTATATATTTAAAAAGGTTATAGAAATAAAAACGTTATACGATATACTTTAAGCATCAAATTCTAAGAAAGTGATTAGGATTATGTAAAGAGGCAGGAATCTTTTTTCACATAAAATTTCTGTTCTAAGTTATCCTCTAAATATTGAAATTATATTTGTCAAGATAATAATCTTCTTACGAAAATTATTTTAGCGAAGTGGATTTTGTAAGGTTGAAAATTAATCTTTTAATCGTTGATATTTGATCTTAAACTAACAAATGTCATTTATTTAATAAATGTAATAGTACGAAATGATTTATCCAAGTAAATACTAAATACATACGTGTACAGATTTTGTTTCTAAAAAATAACATTTTAAAGGTGTTAATATATTAATATATAAAGTTTTTATTTGATTTCAGAAATACACATTATTATTGTAAAAGTCAAACTCAAAAAGATTTTATTCAATTAGGCACTTATTTTACAAGCACTTATGAATAGTCAACATTTAAAAATCGAGTGATTCTAGTCGCCAGTTCCAAGTGCAGTATATGTTCTGTAACATACCTATTAGCACTATTTACACATATTATGCACACCTGTATATTCCTTGCCAAAATTTGAACAAGTTTGCCTAGTATAATTAGAAAATAAAAAGTAACATAGTAAATTCTGATAGGTTACAAATGGACTTGAACTTTTAAATAGACATATACATTTTAGATCTAATCTATTATTTTCGATAAAAAGTTATTGGCATATAATTTAACGGAGTAATTAGTAGTGTAAGCAATCACAGCGTAGTTTTTTAAAAACACAATGTAATTAATTTATACAAACTTTATGATTGATTGGTTGCCTAAACTTAACATTATTTAAATTCGGTATTTGTATCAAAAGGTCATTGAGCAAAATAATTAAAGCTCACACGTCGTATTATTATTACAAGTGTTAATTAATGCGTAGGTCTAAATAATAATATTATAAGGTCTAATAAATAGAGCAGTCTAAAGTCGACCCTAATTAAATATGACAACTCCGTTTCCAGTAATTGGCATGAAGTTTAAACAACACCGTACACCGGTTCATGTATCTCTTGATGTGGTAGACATTGTAGACACATTTAGAATCCGCAATGTATCGGTCCAGTGGAGCGCAGCGGTCGTCACGGCAACGAGTGCCAATTACGCGCGTCGACGTCGCATGATTATCATATTCGGCAATGTTACCGCGCGACGAGGCGACGCGTAGCGCAAGAGTGTAGCCGCAGCTTTATGCTAATTAAGGAATATTAAGGTGTAACTTATTTAATAATTTGTTATTAACAAGTGAGAGTCAACATCTTAATTACTTCTATTAATGTACAATCTCTTATTACTGTATTTGATTTTGACTGAGTTGGATAAGCAGATATCAGCTGTTAAAGTGTAAGCACGGCTGGCAACGCACTTGTGACTTCTGAGTTGCTGAGTTCTGAGAGTCATAGATGTCACTTTCCATTAACCTGTCTACTTATTTACCCTTTTAACCAACTTCAAAAAGGAGGAGGTTCTATTGTACACTGTTCTTTAATATCATAAACAAGCTCAACGATGGTTCTTTTAAAGAACATAAGTAGGTCGCTATTTATAAACTATAATATTATATAGTAGACCAATTCTTAGGTAGGGGTCCAAAAGTGCTTTAAGATGATGTTAGTACATACAATTCTCTCGCTGTTAGGGGATAATACACTATTTATCGTATATTTAGTAGTATATCTGTCAACACTAAGCATTCATTTCGCTGTTATGTGATGCGAATCAATTAATCAGCTTAATTAATTATTACTATCGACATAAAACCGATCATGTCCAACATAATAGATAGATACAAACACCAGCAATCTCGTTAAGCGTGATTTATGTAATGTATGAGATTATTGCATCTGAGTAATGATTCCTATAAAACCGCCCTTTAATACAGATTTATGATAAATCTTATATTATAATAAAATAAAAATAGCGGTCAAGTGTGAGTCGGACTCGCCCATTAAGGGTTTCGTAGCAGCAAGTAACATAATTTTTCTTTTTTTTGAGTTCATTGAATGAAAGGTATATTGCAGCTTAAAATTTATGACGTATTAAAAAAAAGTACTGACTCTAGTAAGTAGTTTTTTTAATACGTCATATATTGAATTGAACCTTGGGAAGCTTCTTTGCTTGCTTGCTTCGTAATGGACATCATTTATTTCTTTTTTTTTATCATTCTCTTATTTTAGAAGTTACGGGGGGAGGGGGGGGGACACATTTCACCACTTCAAAAGTGTCTCTCGCGCAAACTATTCAGTTTAGAAAGAAATTATATTACAAACCCTAATATAATTTTTGAAGACCTATCCACAGATACTCTACACGTATGGATTTGAAGAAAAACAAATTTGAGTTTCAATTCTAAGTATAGGGAACCCCAATTTCTTTTCTATTTTTGTGTGAAAATCTTAATGCGGCTTACACAATACATCTATTTATCAAGTTACACCATTATAGTTTCGGAAAAAAGTGGCTGTGACATGCGGATGGTCAGACAGACAGACAGACATGACGAATATATAAGAATTCCGTTTTATGCCATTTGGCTACGGAACCCTAGAAATGTTATCAATAGTTTGTTTTTAATATAAGAGTGTATTGTTTTAGGTAGAAATACATCTTCATCATCATCGTCAGATAGTTGCCTGGCGGACATAGGTATTTCCTAAGAAAGGAAATTTTGGGCTACTTTACCACCCTAACGGTTTGTTATAGGTTTGCTTCAAATTTTCCTTCTCTTTTCAACATTCTTGTACTGCGTAGTTGGCTCCCTCACCCTGTCCTTACGACAGCCACGAGATAACCAGGTTTGGTGACCACCACCACCGTCTCCACACGAACTTCTGGACATAGGTCTCTCCAATTACATCTTCCAGCTCCTACCAGCCGTCTTGCGCAAATACAACCGTGGGAGAGCCACGCTTCGGTATGAATGGGTCGGCTCGACCGGAGTGATACCACGGTTTCATAGAAAACCGGTGTGAAATAATGCTTACGCTGTGTTTCATCGAGTGAGTGAGGATACCGGACCCCACCCCTCTACCCTATCTCCCCCCCATCCCCCCAAAGGTCGGCAACGCACTTGTGACACCTCTGGTGTTGCAGATGTCCATGGACGGCGGTAATCGCTTACCATCAGGCGATACGTTTGTTCGTTTGCCCGACTATTACATAAAAAAAATAAAAAAATACAGAACAACAGTCAAAATTTTACAAATACATTTTCCTAAAATATACTTTTCACGTCTTTCTTTCCATCCTATGGTTGCCTGTAAGAGGTTACCTTCGGGCGATAAGGCCGCCAATTGTACATCCTAGCTTTAAGTTACCTTTGTAATTAATCAAGAGTATTATTAAATCAATTTATTTTTTTGTTACAGGTACGTTTGACAAAATGTATCGGACGATAGCAACTGTGATTGATTTCACAAATCGAGGGTGAGTTTGAGGATAGATTTGGGTTGGTGGATTTAGTTGGACACAAACCACTGATTTATAAACTGGCCATTTATTAAATTTAGATAAAACACACGCTGTCCCAGGTGATTGTTACAGGCATTATTCAAACTCAGATAACATCACCACATACATAGACACCCGCCTAATTTCAGAATCCCAAAAGGGGTAGGCAGAGGCATATGCAACACTCATATTTAGAATTTTATTTTTGTTCACATTTACGTAATGAGAACATCAACCGAATACTTAAGAAGGAGAATGAGGATTTATTAGAAAGAGAAGTAGATAAGAAGAAAAAACAATAATCAGGAATGAGATGTTCTGAAAAATTGTGTTTAAAATTTTGAGCCTTATAACCGACTTTATTGGTATTTTGAGAAACGCAAATTTCTTAAAAAATCTTTCTCTTTCTCGATCATAACAATTATAAGTCATTGTATCGCTGTAGTGATTGATAAGTTGTGGCAATACCACATTTTTGTTAATGTTTATATAAAGGGACTTATAAGTTCAAGGTCTTGCAGAAGGCGGTGGAGCACGACAAGCGGCGAAAGGTCGCCGATCACATAAACAATAATAGGTGTTACTCCTACGCTCCTAACTGAAATGTGGTTCGATATAGGAGAGTTGGACTTAAAAAAAATATCCAATATTATTGAAACGAAATTGACTAAATATTTGTTGAACATTCGCTCACATTAGTTTTATTAAGATGTAGATATAATAATAATAATATTTTGAACATCCAACACACAACGCCATCTAGTCCCAAACTATGCAGAACAATACATAATGTACTCTTTTTTTTGTAAATATATACTTAATATTATAAACGGGAAAGTTTGTAAGTATGGATGGATGGATGGATGTTTGTTACTCTTTCACGCAAAAACTACTGAACGGAACTTTACATTAATGTAGCTTATACATCAGAATAACACATAGGCTACTATTGCCACGACAACCAACATATACGCGGGAGGAGCCGCGGGCAATAACTAGTGCATACATATCATGTATATACAACATCCAATCTCCAAAAAAAATTCGCAGATCACGCAAACATTTGTACATGTTACATATATAAATAAAATATAAGAAATAATGTGTTTTAGCAAAAGTCCTCAGGACTTATTCTAAAACAAATACTAAGAGTATTATTTGTTTTGGACTTTAAGACAGAAAAAAACTGTTTCTAGTGTTCTCATAACTTTAATATTAGTTTAAAAAAATAATAAAGTCAATCGTTAATCGAATTAGCACCGCACATGGAAAATTAATATCCTGATCATATCGAATGAACTAACCAAACACACAATGAAGTTGATGCGGACGTTCTAATCTAACGGAGCGTCGCTTGTCCAGCCGCGTTATCCATTTCACGCTCGGCCCGCAACATTGTGTGAAGGCAATTGCATCTGTCCATCCACTTGGAATAACTCCGGCTTATTATTAAACGCAGTAATATTAATAGATGATGATAACTTATATAATATACTACTGAAGGTGTAATCTTTTAAATGAAGGTAGAAGAATTATTACTTTATTAACCTGCCTAGGTACACTAACTGCCGTTTTATTAAGTTATCTTCAGTTTAAACTAGAAATAGGTTCTTTTAAATTTGATTAAATTTACCTTAAAAAGAGTATTTATTATTTTTTGACAAACTTCATTTGTTCAAATATATTCATAAAAATGATCCTGCATATCAATGAAAGTATATTGATTTTAGTTATATCGATCAAATTGAAAAAATCATACATTGTTTCCAGTTTTAACTCGAGGCATGTTATTGAAAATGGCCATTTATGATACATTTGAGAGCGATGCATTCAGTACCAATGGCTCGACAGGAGTGATACCAAAGCCTCACAGAAAGCAGGTATTATATAGTGTTTACGTAGCTTTTTACCGGCTAAATGAGTTCACCGCAGTCATTATCCTTCTCTTCCTGATTCTAGGAGAGATCCAACAAAGTTGTTTACCCAAATAACATATTAGATCACTTTAGCATAAGCTAGTATTCGTATCTTTTATGCAACTGCTTAGGTGGTTGATTTCACAGTAGGTTTCTTGAATGACAGACGCTTGACTGACGCCTACTCTCCTCTTAATGTATCTAATCATATGCAATCAAACTCTTAAATATAATTAAACTAGTTGTTGTGCGCGGCTCCACCCGCATATATGTCGGTTATCGAGGCAAATAGTAGCCTGTGTCATTTTGACGTATAAGTTATATTACTGTAAAGTTTCGTCCAAATCCGTTCAGTAGTTTTTACGTGAAAGAGTAACAAACATCCATTCATTCATCCATCCATACTTACAAACTTTCACGTTTATAATATTAAGTATTACGTCGATAGAAGAAACACACTACTGTTTCTGGATTCCTTAATAGAGTAGATGATACGTTAGTCAAATTAGTTACTTTTTATCATGATTAAAACGATAACTTTCTATGCAAAATGTACTAAATACAAACTTGTAACGTCACTCTTTTAGACTACTCAATTGAGCAATATATTTCAATATTTGTAAAAGAAACTGAAAGCTGTAACGTTTAAATTTTCCGAGATGTTTTGTAAAATCCCTTTAAATGAAGGAGACATCGGTATTTATGTATGACACAGTCATCTACCATATCATACAATATCAAGTTTTCTAAACTTATCAATAACGAAACTTCAGTCAATGTAATCCCCTCTCTAAAGTGTGATATTGTGCGAACAAATATCGAGAATAACAAAGTTTGTCCGCCGCCGTTCTCTCGCACTTCCATGGTTCCGCTTGATTGCTCTTTATACGGAGTGGGTCGGCAGTCGACGCTCCCGGACTTAAGTGGAGTGGTTTACCACTGAATAATTTGTAATTAATCTTTATTTACTTTATCTAGTGAAGAAAGTTCAGCGGATAATCAATTTAAAAACAAAAGTAATTTAATACGAGGTTGCAATTTGGGATTTATATAGTCAAGGGTCAGAATTGACGACTTCTTGGTGTGTCCGTCCATTTTATGAATGGTCGTATTTACGATATACCCAGATAAAGTATAATGAATCGTTTAAAAGTTAACGTTTGCTGACTGACATGTCTATCATTAATGTGAAATTTTAATGACAAGGGAGTAAATAAAAATCTCAACAAACATTAATTTATTAATTCTTAAAGATGTTGTAATGAAATGTTACTGTACTATTACTTAAATTTTCACATTCCTTGTTATCTTTTAAACAAAAGAATTATCGATATTGAATCTTGAAAAGAGGATTATAAATAACAATTTTTATAAAAAATTTATAGCACTGTTCAATCTGTTGATACAAAAAATTGTATCTTAATTATGACGGACAGACTTCAAGCAAAACACCTTCAAAGCATTTTAAACTCTTGATAAAATTCACATCAATGGAGTAAAATATTTACGAATGTATGTTCCGTAAATGTTAAATTAAATCATTTAAATGTATATTGTACTGTACATAGATTATAGTATTAACAAAACCATATTGCCACCGCAATTTAATGATAGAGTATGTTTCATATTCATTACAGTATAAATAAGCTGGGGTTTTAGAGTTATTCGGAGCTACCGCAAAATAACATATTATGTAATTTATAAAACAATATTTCTTTTTTATTTTAGACCTCTCTTTCACTTGAAATAATTCTTATTTCACGAATTAACTGACTTTTAAGATTTGGAGTGACTTGGAGAACTTAACCTGTTCGAAGAATCCTCAATTTGTGTTGAGGGATGTGATATTCATTTCTCAACGGTAGTAGAAAATATTTTAATATTTAAAATTGAAATTGATGTAGAGCTTTTTCTGTGGCCAGCTACTTACCTGATTTTTACCCAACTTTGACATATGTATAATAATTTTCAGTCGAAAAATAGAAAGTAATTTGATAAGATGAGGGCGAAAAAGGTAATAGCAAGTTTTGAGTGGAGGAAAAGTAACAGTGATTGCAAAAAAGGGCAACAGGTTTCAAAAGCCGTAGTCACGCGTTGTTAATGTGTTATAGTACATTTCTATGTAACGTGTTATTACGGCTTTTGAAACTTGTTTCATACTTTTTCAGCGTCAATTTTTATCGTAGTTGGGTTTTAGTTTTTACTTTTTTTAAACTATTTTATTTAAGTGATTTTATTAAAGCAAATTGCTCATGTACAATTTAAAAAAAAAATCCTTTCATTGTGGACAATGCTTTATTTATAATATCAATAATGTTACTGTTTATAAATGTCATCACTTCAGAGAACAACCACGTGCACTAAACCACACTGTATAAATAAATTATATTTTATTTTAAATGATATCAACGTTCGTAGACAATTGCTACAGTTTCTGCGCAATGTATGTTACGTGAAGGTTGTTGCTACGAGTCATTCAAAACGAACTGTATACTGACGAGATGGATAACAAAATGGCTGGTAATGTATAAAAGTGAATGTGTTTAATGTAAACAAAATAAAAGCAGTCTTTATGTTTTATAAGATATATAAACGCTTGTCGAAGCTAATGATTAATTGAAAGGCAATACAAATAACACAGTTAAGGGAGGAAAGAAAGTTACACAAAAAGTGTTTAGTTTACTAAAGCTGTTTACAAAACAAACTAAATAAAACCTTCGCTGGAACTTTGTACTGAATTGTCTTTGAGTTATAAAACGATTAGAAAAGTAATGGATGAGAAAAAGTTAAGTAACCGTGGGCGAGCCATGCTTCGGCATGAATGAGCCTGCCCGACCGGAGTGATACCACGGCTTTACAGAAAACCGGTGTGATGCAGAGCTTGCGCTGTGTTTCACCGAGTGAGTCAGGATACCGGAGGCCCATACCCCAACCTCTCCCTCCATCCCCCTCCCCATCCCCCAAAGGCCGGCAAAGCACTCGTAACGCCTATGTGTTGCTAGTGTCCATGGGCGGCGGTAATTACTTACCATAAACATTAATAAAGTAGTGGTATATTGATGGAAAACTTCCATTGAATTTATATTCTTTCGGAAAGGCTGAGTATTCCCAATAAGAGAATGGCTTATAATACCCACAGGTTATGGGTCAAAATCTATTATATTATGATCTATTATACGAAATCCTATTCTTCATCTCGTATAGATCGAATATTTCCTTCGAATATTCTAACCCTGAGTACAACCAATTCAATAAAGATATTGATATCAGCCGTCAAACCGGTGAATACATCTGGAGATCAACACGATGAAAAAAATATGCAGTCGAATGGAGAACGAAGGGAGGAGTCCCTTTTGAAGTGGTTTAAATAAAACGTTTAAGACATTGTTTTTAATGGAGTAGAATACAAAATATATGAAGATAGATAGAATAAGTAGGTTGGCGTGTGCGACTGCTGATCATAAGGTCTCGGGTTCGATTCCCGGGTCGGGCCAAATGTTTGTATGATCTAAAAATATTTTTTTTGCAGTTATAATATGTATTTATATTAGTTGTCAAGTACCCATAACAAGCTCTGCTTAGCTTGGGACTAGATGGCGTAGTGTGTTAGATGTCCGAAATGTTTATTTAAAATGTTTATATTGATCAAACTCATAACAATGACCTTCTTGTAAATGCTTTTGTATGGTATGATAACTTCACAAAAGTTCATAAAAATCAATTAATAGTTAAGTATGTTTTATTGTGGAATTAAATACATGAAAGTGATAAATGATCAAAAGTGACAAAATAAAGAACTTATCTTAATTTAAAGAATTTTATTATACCTAAGAATAACACCTAAGGCACCGCCCTAAATTTCGAGCAACATATATCAAGAAAATTGTCTCTACAAATGACACTAAATGTAAGCCATTTGTATCATTTGAAAAGAAAATAATGTTCGCTATGTAAATCTAAATCCCACATAAAACTAATAACACTCCATATCACTTACCGTAAATTCACAGTAAAAGCAATAATAACGTTTCAACACACCACCTACAATATAATATCTCAAAACGACTTGTAGTGACGTAATAATTGTGACGTCAGCCTGTCCCGACAATTTGTCGGCTGCCGAGACATGTGCGTGTCATATATTTACTTCTCATGACTTATAAAGGTTTTGATTGTAATGAAATGTGAAAATATGTTATGAATTTGAATACATATGATAAGATATAATAAATATTAAAAGTTTGTAGTCATACTTACTTTCTTCTACTAGTTGTCACTTTTGTTTAAGTTTTATAATTATGTAAATGAAGTTCTGTGTGATCTACTGACTTTAAAACATAGTCCATAAAATTAAACTTCTGAGAAAATTAATTAATAGTTGTTTTGAGAAAAATTAATTAATAGTTGACACAGACAATCAATGACCAATGGTTTATCTTTTATTTACTTAATATTACTTACTTTTATATTGCTACATTTTGTAAACAAATAAATTATATTGACCCGAACCGTCAAAAATAATCACCGAATCTCAGCAAGGTTTAACTTTTCAATAGAAACAAATTACCGAATTTGCAAATGTAATATTTCATTCATTAATAGTTAACAATTTCGGCCGAGGGAATACACTTGTTGTTTTTTTAAACTAACTATGTTATATTTAAAACAAGATTATAAGAAAATATAAGATTTAAAAAATAGTATTTTGTCTAAGGATTAGGGGACAACAGGCTGGGAGTTTATTGGTATTAATTTTATAAATGAATAAGTTTATTAAGTTTAGATAGGATATGTCTGAAAAGTAAGATATATAATCGTGAAAATAAATCAATGTTGTATTTATGTGAGATATTTCCAGTGCACTCAAAGTTTTGGCCATTGTGAAAATTCTTAGTTATAGTATAAGAATTGAGATGCACTCCGAAATAAGAGACAAATTTCGATTTCAAAGCAATTTAGACTTGTCTCGATTGAGACTTGAAAATTGTACCTACTATGTTTTAACCATTAGTGTGCCAGATTACTTAGCAAGTCATTTTTCTATTTTTCGTTAATATAAAATGGCCACCATGTCCTATGTCTCTGGCAATTTGTATAAAACTTAATGAAGAAACCCAACGGAGCAGCAAATTAAAGTGACGGTGGACAAGTTATATAGCTTGCTAAACGGATGATCGGTCGGTTAATAAGATTCTCATTTCGAACTGTTGAGCCGCTAACAAAAAAATATACTCAGGTACGATTGTATAGAATTAGTCTATTATATAACCTACATATTAGAAAATCTTTGGCATTATAATGGTAAGTGAGGCAGGCCTAGCAAAAAAACCAAAGCAAGGCTATGAAAAAATCGTGCTTTTATGTGTAGCATTATACAGATTTTTACCTTTTTTTACTCCTTCAATCCACTTCCATTCATCTTTATGTAGTTGTGAATATTTAGTAAATAAATATAGTCTAGACATCCTAATGAGTAAATGAATGACTGTAATACATCAAGAAGATAGAAACCTGTCGATATCTAATGGACCAGACAGATAGACAATTTCTTATACCAATTTGTTACGTACTCTCTTAACAATCAAATGAAGATATAAATAACTGTTAAATAAAATATTATATTTATATTTTGAAGAAGATAGAACTGAAAAGACTTTGGTGGAATTGAAACTGGCCGCGTAAGGAAGAAGCATGTACCTGTACGTTCTAGAAAAGTTCATCAGTATTAGACTCGTAAATTTTTTAACGTAGTAACATAATTGAAACTCTTGGCAGTTCTCATCCTTGATGGCCCAAGACTGGAATGGTTGACGCTCTTTGCGGGAGACCCTTGTTCAACGGAGTGCGATAGGTTGAAAGCAGTAACATAATTTATTCATTTAACACTAAAACCCTATTTTAGCTTTGCATGTTGTGATATTCGTTAAAAACCTTTTGAGATCCGGTGACCGTAGTAATGAACTTAACTTGTAAGACAGCAGGCGGACAAAAGCCATAAAGTAAATGCTATAAATCCGCATGAATTTTATATACGGGCGCTGTCTGTACATACTGTATCTTTCTTTTTATAATTTTTGAAGGAATCTTTACACGAAGGAAAATGTTTTGCCAATATTGAAAGCTTCGCCTAATTTAACACCAGGGGGTTTAAAGCTCAAAATTAAACTGTTTCTTTGCTAAGGAATTAGTGCCTCTTTTCGATTAACGTTTCGGGTGACGCAGCTCACACCAATCACAAACAGGTTAAATCACTTGTAAAGAAATAACTTTATTATAACAAAAGCTTTCATCGTTTCAATACAAAATCCTCAACAGCGTACAACAATACACGACCACAATTAAGTTCTCTAAAACAAAAAGCCTTCACAAATAAATTAACGGACTAACATTGACGACAATACACAATAGAGCGTTGGTTTCATGTTTAAAGCTTGTCACGCTCTCAGGTATAGAGAAATGGATGCTGACAGAAACCGCCGGAACACGTCAACACGGTTGCTTATTCATACTTTGAATGCAAAGTTGTCACGCCTTCGTGATAGCGTCCAGCTCAGCGAGACACTTCGCTCGCTTTAACAGAACAGCTCAGATGGAAGTTGAAATGCCGATAAAGTGTTATAATACAGATGTTTTCGCTTTGAAAACTGGGCTTAGAAGTGGACGTCCTTTTTAAATGTGGATCGTTTTTGTCACTTGCTCATGAAGTGGTACATTCTATTAGCTTTTGTGGCAGTTTTGTGGAAGCATTTACGTAATCCAATTAGGTGGACTGACCAGATTCGGACAGCCTTGGACGCCAATATACACGTTGCTCTTCATTCGGCCAAGGAGAAGAACAAGTGGCGAGCAACTGTCCGACAGAAGATCATACCATACTAAAATATTCGTATTGGTTATTCTTATATTTGCTTTAGGTCTCAAATGAACTTGATTGTTTCATTTTTCATCTCAAGATTAAAACAGCTACAACTTTGTTTTTCCATAACAGTAATCCCTAAATAAATGAATCAATTTATATTACAAAGTTGCAGATGACAAGTTATTAGGAACAATTTCCTTGATGTCACACAAACGTATCGTTACTGGGTATGACGCGCCGCTGCGTCCCCTTTGAGGGTAAGAACCAAACATGAACATTAAATCGTTGCTTTGTCGGCGTCTTGCAAAGCGTTCGGTTATACAAGGTCTTTGTGAGCGAAATTGGTAAAAAAGTGATTGGAAAATGTTGAGAAAGAAACTCATTTATTTAATATAATTGAAAAGGTAACTGAAAAGCTTACAGTAAATACTGAATGAGAAAATACAATATTTTTGCCAGATTAGTGTATTATATAATGTTTAGGTAACTGTTTTCTTGTTATGTGTTTTCGATATTAAACTAAAAACTGATATCGAACAAAAGGGTTTTAGTTCGTCAACTATTTTACAAGTAGCTTATTAACTTGCAATATATGTATGTATATTTGGGTGGAGTCTTGCAACTCAACTTTGAAGCAGATATCTTGAACAAATTTTGCTAAAATTTTGCAAACATGCGTATACAGTGTGAATACAATATTACAATGTACACATACAATTACAATAACCGGCTTTTATCTCCTCACTCCTCCTAGTACGGCTACACTCTCAGCGCCGTTCTTCCCCCCCCCCCCCAATCTTTTAACTCTATGATCGAATCTGTACGAAGCTTGTACCAACGTAAATGACAACAAATACATAGATACTTTGATTTTTAGATGCAAATTAATAAACAATATTAGTGATTCGATATTTACTGTTTAATTTCGCATAATGGATTGGTCTTGCTCATTGTACGAAATAAGCAAAATTTGTCAATATTTATTTCAATCTAAATTAATTGATTACTTACGGCCTTTTTAAAAAACCTACCTCTAGTCAATACTAGAGATTCAAAATGATAGATTCAATAGTTTCATAAAAAAGCAGAATTCTTTTTCTTGTTTTAACGCCAAGTTTCAGTTAACAAATACTCTTTTAAGGTAAACCGAGCGTTTTCAACATCTTATTTTTAGTTAAAACTGGGGATAGTTATTGAAAACGTCCGTTGTTTGATTTGAGTCGTAATAGAAATGATTAATATTAGAAGAAAAAATAAATTTCGATTTAACAAACATCTTAAATAAAGATACTTCATAAGCTTTAAATTCTACAACCACTAAATGAAATTCTGAAGACTGCATAAACTTCGTCCGACTGGTTGTATCAAAGGTATCGCAAAGTTTTCATTAGTTTGCAAAGCTATTGACAAGTGTATGGAATATTGGCGGGTCTCTTTGCCGATAACGTCGCTGTTTATAAGAAACGAAGACTTTGCTAGCAGTTTGTCAGTTATTTATTAATTAAAATTTAAGGATCATCGGATTGTTTTTATATAATTTGGTTATTTTGGTTAACATTTAGAACTATTTGATCTCACTGTAATTATTTTAAACAACATGAGACTATTGCCTGTGTGTAAATGAATTACATTTTAAATTTCGAGTAGTGTACAAAAAAATATGTTCTTATCAACATCCTGAACGTCAACGAATTAGCGTCAGAATATTCTATATATATAAAAATAAATCTCCGAAATGTATATAACTTCGGATCGGCTGCACCTAATTAATTTTTTTTTATATGTGTTCGTTACTTTTGGGGCCAGGTTTGTGTACAAGAAAATTTAAAAGATAACTGGAAAAGTGTTTTTTTTTGTCTGCAACTGTTGTACACTGCGTGTGGAAAGCTGATACAGATATTAAATATGGCGGTTAAGAGTTCGCCGGGTCAGCTAGCATATATATAATTAACTTTAAGTGAGGCGTGAATAAGCATCTCACTAGGTCGCCATAGTGCTGGTCGCCATGCTGCACTGTCCTTATTCGCATTGAGGATGGTGACCACAACTCTTGAATTCTGCTTCTGCTTTCCATCAGGCGGGGCAGAGTCATTTTGGCAGCTCAAATATAAAAAACAAATAGCTTTTCTGCTCAATATGAGGCATTGTATGAGATGCAAAGATCTTCCATAACCAGATCGACACTCCCTCTGAATTTAAGCGTCTCTCTGCAAATGTCATATTCATAATTATGTTTTTACATTCATTAATATTCTATTCGTGACCCATTCTTCTGGTAGATTGGTTACCACATTGCCATACTTTGTGCCTTTCTTCAGATGTCTCTATTATTTTAGAGACTTTATTCAATAAATAAATAATAAATATTTCGGACATCTAATACACAACACCTTCTAATCCCAATCTAAGCAGAGCTTGTGTTATGGGTACTAAACAACTGATACAAATACCCATATACTTCTTTTTTGTGAATACATACATATTATACATAGAAAACACCCAAACTCCGATACAAATATTTGTAGACCTCATGATCAGCAGTCGCACACGCCAACCGCGACACCAACGAGGCAGTCAGTCAGTATTTCGGAGAAAGACTCTATTACTGAGTTTATTTTTCGTGATTACCATTTTGCAGCTGTATAATAATATGAAAGTCAACATAAATATGATAATATATGTGACACACCTACTGATGTGTTTAGATGATAAGTTAGCTTCTATGATTGATGGTGGAAGACACGCAAGACATATTAGGGTGGTGAAGCCTTCACGTTAGAGGGCGCTATCACACGGTACGCCTGTAACGTATGATATCGTATACCATCATTATATGTATACGGATACACACGACTATAATTATGTGTTGGGTTGAAAATGTTGTGGGTTGGATGTAAGGTTTATTGCGCTGTTTCTATATGCAAACGAATAATATATATATTTGATCACTCTGGAGTCCTTTATATCTCATACCTCCAGCCCTAATCATCTCACGCAGTTAAAGTTACACCAATTCGGTTAAAACACAACTAAAACCATTGGAATACTTTTCGATACTACCTATCAATATATTTGACAGCCTCGGTAGCGCACTGGTAGAGTATGCGACTGACGTGCTTGAGGTCTCGGGTTCGATTCCCGGGTTGGACCAAATGTTTGTACGATCTGCAAATCTTTGATTCGGAGTTTGAGTGTTTTCTAAGTATAGTATGTATATAGTTACAAAAAAAGTATATAGGTATGTATTTATATCAGTTAACTAGTACCCATAATAAAAGCTCTGCTTAGCTTCGGACTAGATGGCTTTGTGTGTCCGAAATATTTGATTTTATATAAGTAAACGTATTTTTTGTTTACGAATAGTAAAGAACGAATTAGTTATTTGGGGATGGTATAATTATACCTATATATTTCTACAAGAAAAAAAACTATCGAAGACATAATTTTTAACATACTATAAACATACTAAAGTTTCAATTTTAAGTGCAAGACATAAACCTTACACAGACACATATAAACTTTAACATCTGTCTTCAAATTTCACAAAATCGCAAGTCATCCGACATAAGCTGCGACATCAACGTTCAATAGCCATAACCCACTAGAACTATAAAATATGGAGACCTGTTGACTGCGGCACTCACTTCACTGGTTTTGACATTGATTAGTGGCTCCTTCACAGAGGGGGGACCCAACAAGTAGGGGGGCAACGTTCAGTTCCGAGGCGATAAGTTGCAGCTTAGTTGAATAAAAGTGATCACGTAATATGTGTCTATGAATAATGTAACAAATGAGGAAGCTTTTATCTTCGTTGTAGATGATCGTGGTTCCACTCGAACCCGGGATATATAATAGTGAAAATATTTCTTCGATGTTTGTTTGTAATTTGTTTATAATATGCATGTATATATGTTTATCATTAGCCTAATTACCGTGCAAGCTTACCCTAGTTACCCTAGCTCTCTCTTGAATAACCCTATCTATCACTGAAACCTGCATTGGAATCCGTTGAGTAAAAGACCTTACCGAACAGAGCGAAAGAGATTTCATTTTATGCTATGTAAAGAATAAGTGCAGTCTAGGGAGCGGGTCTGTGATGTTTTATGACGGATAATCTCTGTTACAAATGTCGACTCATCGTTAATACGCCATCAACATCTCAATAAAACCTAAACTTTTTTTGTTGCAGGTAACTCGCTGAAGTCTTATAAAAGTCGCTAAGTAAAGCTGTGAGTCAACGAACGATACACTATTTAAAATTAAATTTTCATACATATAATCGTCCTATGTCTAATTTCACACTTCGTTTTCATAATATTCAGAAAACTGCGTTCAAAATGTATCTCGTATGCAAATGGGGTATAATTGCCGTGTGGGAACTCATGTAAATGTGTGCCATTAGTCTTTAAGATAAAGTACGTTTTAACTTGCACACTCTGTTACACTTGTGTCGTTGTGGCAATTTGTAGCGCTTTTGTTTCCTCTTGAGTTTCGTGGGATAAGGGTTGTACACATTAGGCAAATGACGTGGCATTTGTTTAACTTGACTTTTCACAAGTAAGTACATAAATAAATCATATATGAAATTAAATAACGTGTGTTTATTGAAAGTTCCGTGAAATCTACAGCTACATTAATATCTAAAGAATAAGTATTCAATTTTTGTCAAAAAGTAACGTAAACAAAGCGTAATCAATCTATTTAATCTTAACGTTATATATATATTATATTGAAATTAAATGTTTTGATTTATTATTATCATCATCAGCCTACTGCAGTCCAGTGCTGGTCATAGGCTTATCCCACTGCACACCACTCTAACCGATTTCGAGAATAATTAGATTAATTTTAAAATGCCAACCTTATTTTTACATCCAAAGATACTTGTTGCAATATTGATATACCAAAATGTGAGAAAAGATGGCGTTGTACAATATATAACATTACTGACTTACAATGTTAAAGGGTCCTAGTGTTTTTGCCCATTTAAAGAGGTGAAGGGCGTTCCTACACAAGTGAGGATGATGTTTATTTTTCATTAGTTATCCTCCTTAACTCATTATTTTCCTTAAGAGTTAACAATGACCTGATCATTAAAAGTAAATATTATATGGAACTTCTCAGTTTTGTTTTTTTTCGTGTTTCTACAGAACACCATTTTGCCATTCAATTATTTGAAGCTGCCAGACTTCAACCAACTCTATCACTATAAGTTCTCCCAAAATGCATTTATATCTATAATAATAATTATTCACACATCTCATACGCTGAAGTATGATCCAAAACTAGGTAAATCTAATACTATTATAAACAGTTTACTACACATATTATATATATTATAGTAGTTATTATCATAGAAATAACGCATTTAGTAATTATCGTTAGTGACCTTGATTATCAGTCTTACTACTGTTACTACATTCATTTTGTGTGTGTAAATGTGAGTACAGTCTAGGCTTGTAGTATAAGTTCATATTTAGCATCTTTCTGGTGGTTTTGAGTGTTTCCGCGGCCTATCCAATTGTCCTGCTAGCGGTTGTATCGCACTTTGGGTCGTTAATCTTGACTTATACCGGTAACACAATGGCCGGCTCGTATGCCGTCTATACTGACAGGCCGACTCAAAACTATGGTCTTTTCTTCAAAATGCTAAGCCAAATCCTATACTGTACTCGCATAGATTTTTATTTTATTGTTTTTTATTCAATGTTCACTTACTTAAAAAAAAGACAACTTTGTGGTTTGTATCACCATTGCTTCCCAGAGTGAGTCTTAGGAAATGCCGGCCTATAGCTGTAAAGTTCGATGTGTAAAAAATCTGGGAATATTTACTTACAAAATAAATATAATTTATCAGTCAAGAGGTCACTAAAAAGTAGACCATCTGGCTAGCCAAATATAAATTAAATTATTAATTAATTTTTATTAATTAACTGCCTCGTTGGTCTCGTGGTTGACGTGTGCGACTGCTGATCATGAGGTCTCGGGTTCAATTCCCGGGTCGGACCAAATGTTTCTATGATCTACAAATATTTGTTTCGGAGTTTGGGTGTTTTCTATGTATAATATGTATGTATTTACAAAAAAAGTATATATGTATTTGTATCAGTTATCTAGTACCCATAACACAAGCTCAGCTTAGCTTGGGACTAGATGGCGCTGTGTGTTAGATGTCCGAAATAATTTGCTACTACGTAAGTCGGTTAACAAAGAACAATTTATTAATATTAATAATGTAATAAGAAACTCCGTGTGTTGTGTTGGCGCTGTTCATGAATTGTTGATCAAATCTGTTGAGAGAGCTTTCCCACCGGCTCACCATCACTCTCTGTGATTAATATGAGATTGCAATCACTTACAAATATCTCGGTTGTTTTATGTAGTGGAGAATAAAGCTCTGTTATATTCTGTATTACAAATGAAAGGGGAAAAAAGTATGTTTCTTTTGACGGTCTGAAGAAGATCGCCAATCCTTTACTCTTAATGTAATTGTGGTTTTAATATAATACTTTTACTACAGTATAAGTAATAATATCTCTTTTGGGGATCTTATGTATATTGCTTTATCGTTAACAACGTGTAATTAGGTTAATGTTATCCCAGGATCGGAGTGGCATGAAGGGGTCCGAATGTATTAATAACAGCAGTTCCCGGATCACTCCCGTCTCAGGCGCAGAGTGGCACACCGTGTGGGTTTAGCTGGTTCGATTCCGACACACCGCCTCGCCGCAAACCCCGGTGAGGTGACGGTCCGAGAGGGTATAAAAACGTTAAAAAAAAAAAGAAATAAAGGATCGGATGGACACACAAACATAAAACATATTTAATCAATCTTGTAATAATAAAAAAGCAATCTTGTAATTTTGATAAATAAAAGTTATGCCTATCGATACTTGTGAATACTATGCCTTTATTTATCTTCTAAATCTCTTCTTATTCTCTCACCAACCTTGCTGTAATTCATCCTAGACACAAAGAGAAAAGTAATAAAACAAAAGTAATTCAAAGGTACTGAATCCCCAAGGTTCGGCTTTCGCTTTGCCTTCGAGATCACAAGGTCAAGTTCATATAAAATTTACGCAAGAAACTCTTACATAAAATATAACTACATTAGTATTCGTCTAGACATGAACTTGAGAGCGAAAGATACACAGGTAGGCTGCGTATTTCTTTAATCGTATATTTTAAACATAAAGGTTTAATTTCAGTATTCTTATGGTAGTACAGACCTTAGGGATCAGAAAGCAAATAAGTTCAGATATCTTCTTGATAAATAAAAAAGGCGAGTTAGTTATGCCTCAAAAACGGCTGGGATAAAACTATGCGTTGAAACTTAATTACTGCTAATACACCTCAAATAACCCGTCTATTTAATTGAGCCTAAAACAACTCCTTCACAAAGATAAACTAAGATTCAGAGACCACGTACATATTAAGTAAAAGAAATAAGAACAACGTATATAACAATACTTTATAAACTGCATAAAGTTTCCAAACAAAATCTTAATAGATTTTGTTTGATAGGTAAAAAAGTTTGATAATATTTGAAGTGCTGCATATAAAATAATTTCATTTACGTGACACAGTATACAAGGTAGTAGAATCACGGTGATTTCAGCAGGAACGGGCCCGCTCGACAGGTACTACCCTCGCACATAAAATCAACGTAAAATGACAGCAATCGTGCTGTCGTGTTTCGTTGGTGAGTGCGAGACCGAAGTGAGGAAGCATCACCAGCCCACCATGGTGTGGGTCACCATGCTGCATTGTTGCATCGTCTGAATTCGCTGTGTATTACCACCACTCTTAGATTCTGCTTATGCTTTCTATCAGGCAGAGTAGTGTCATTTTGGCAGGGCTAAATATAAAAAAAAAAACAAAAGCAAATATAAATACACACGGTACGTTTCACTGACAAACCTATACATGTTTAATATACAACACGCCTCGTTTTTGCGCCGGGGATTAAAAGCCACACCAACCGAGTCTTATTTCGTCCCGGTATATCGTGTAAGAAATTGAGGCGGTTCAGAATAATGTTTTGCATATAATACTTGAAGGAAATGAGCCCGTAATACCAACTGACCTTTCTAGCTAACGTCTAAATTTCTCCCAGAAACATGTCTAAATGTACCATGAAGTTAAACCGTACGTGCGAGATGCTTAAACGATCCTATATTTAATATTAATGTAAACGAGAGGTAAAGGAAATTGAATTTTAAAATGTAGAGGAGCAATTTAGAGTTTTTGGAGATTAGTTGTGGTGGAAAATTCTATGAAAATTTTCTACGTGGAATATTCAGCTTTTGTGGTTGTAGTTACTCAAAAAGTTTTGACGCTAAGTTTTTTTAATACTTTATAATCTGATCGAAATCTATTTTCATGGTTCATGTTTAATCCTGAGAAGCCTCCATCTCTCATTTTTAAGAGAATAAACGTGGCTTAGTTATAGTCAACTATTAAAATTGATGAAAACCGCGGTAACTTACTCAATAATGTTAAAAAGGAAAAGTCCCCAAGCGATAGAGATTAAAAAATACGCTTAATTTATACACCAGCACTGAAAGGCGCCAAAAAACCCAATTCTTTTGAAAATATGTTAAGTGTCTTAGTTTGGACTAAAGTTAAGTCTCGCTTCTGAATTCTTATTCATATTTCCATACATACATCTAACCTACGGTATCTTGAATATCATCGTTAGTCTCAACTGTGCTCTCTGGCTATATCAGCTTTTCTCACTTCAATTTTACTGACTTCATTGTCATAAAACGTTTTTTTACATCCTCGGTGACAGTTAGTCCAAAGAAACCAATTAAACCTTATGCAATTTCACTCCAAATCGAATTAATTTAAAGGTATGACAGAGATAACGATCTTTGCCAAAAGTTCGACGTTTAGTTTAATATGATAATTTAAAAACTTAAACTTTTGACATCTCATCAATATTGTTTCGCCTGAAAGCCAATAAAGACTCCAGTGATTGAGAAAATTGAGGCACTTAAAGTAATCTGCTGTGTAATAAAGTAAATCTGCTCTGCTTCTAGCAGTAAACAAGGTTACCGTCGCCACGCTTGTCTCGGTTAATATTTTAGAGAGGCTACTTATTTTCCACCATCTGCTGCTTCAGAAGCGACTGAGGCCCTGATAACTTTTTATAAACTCACAATCATATAAAACGTCGTAGAACGCTAACACAAAAGAAATTGATTTATTGATTTTGAAAGATAAATCGCGCTGATTTGCTAATGCTATGTTATAAATATATGATGAAAAATCTACTCTTACTTAAAAATTAATTTAAAACGGAAAGTATACGGATCTATATATGATATTGATTTTTTCGTAATAATCAACATCGCTTTTATACTACGGTGTTTCTTGCTCACATTCTGTTCCTATCGTTATAATATAGTTTCTATAAATATATTCTGTGCTGAATCTTCTGAATTCTAGTCAATTGAACTTCACATTTGCGGAGAACAGGAAAACAGTTATGTCTCGTAATTTCACGGAAGCGATGCTTGAACGGGTCGTTAACCACGAATCGAGCTCAGTCATGTAGCCACACATCTATGAACGATTTATGATCAATGAACTTGTAAACATCACATATTTTTTAAAGGAAAAACTATATACGGTTATCGCTTTTTTGTAGCATTTATTTAGTCTCTTTGCGTAGTCTCTTTGTGTTCATAGTCAGCTAGTAACATTAAAAAATTGTGTATTTGCTTAGACAAACAAATTAGGCATATGTTTATTTAGGAACCTTGTGCAACTCAGTAGCTTAGTAATTGGACATTAATTTGAATCTATTTCTACATTGATTTACCCATAAGTTAGCCAAAAATTTATTCTGGTTTGGTAAGGCAACATAATAAATAAATCTTCAGAAGACAATCAGCGTTTCTCTACGTTACAAGGTTCTGTATGTTTTCACACAACTAGTGTCTCGATGGCGTCTCTCGGGCAAAAGTTTTCTCGTTACGTACTTGATGAATTTTAATGTAAAAAGGATCTTGAATGAATTACACCAATTAGACTTAGCTTTAAGACTTAAGTGAACGCTCTACAAGTACTTCATTAAGCATTCTACATACGGCTCAGTTTTGCTATGAAAATAATTATTCTATTTAGTATTAATTACTTTCTGTCTGGTCTATTAAGCTAGACGTGAATTTACTAGCAAAGTAAAATTATGAGATAATTTTCTTGGATCATAGAATAATTTGACTTAGAGTAAATAATAAAACCTAGTACATGATTTAAGATCATTTGAGACGGCCTGATATTTTCATGATGAACACAATCAAATGATTTGTCTTGTGTCTATATTTTTTATCAATAATATGTGGGTTTAGTTACATATATGTGTATTTATCAGGATTCTCGCTTCTATTACAGACTCCGCTTAGTTTGGGGTCAGGCAGCCACGTATCAAGTGTAAAAACCCCTTTAACAGTAGTCAGATGTTAATCTACTCTGTTACGTTTTACTTTAAATTAACTCGAACTTAAATTGCCGGTTTTATACTCCGGAGTATTATAACACCTTATATTTTTAACATAACACCTTATATTTTTATGCACCAGCACTACCCTATACTTTCCACGTGTTTCTCTCCATCCCATGGTTGCCTGGAAGAGATTGCCTTCGGGCGATAAGGCCGCCAATTGTATCTCTTAGCTTTAAGTTACCTTTATAAGTAATTTGGTGTACAATAAAGCGATTATTATTCTTATAACAATAGCTAACAAGATCTTAAATGTGCTGTGCCCTATTTCATTTATTTTAGACAACATCTTTGCAAACAGTTTAGTTACAAAATTTTATCATGATTGCAAGAACAACAGTTTACATTTATTATGAACAAAGAGATTTTACGTGTTACCTGCGGTTATTGTCGTAACGCTGCGAGGCGAAGCTAGTTTAAAAAAGTAGGCTTAGGTACTTCTTATATCATCAGTCACCTATCAGTTAAAGTACCATCAAAATCGGTCCAGCCTAAAATTGTAAAAAAAATATTTTGGTATATGTACAGCGTATTATATATATACATTGCATTTGGTAAAAAGCGGTTACTTTAATATTACAATCAGACAATACATCTCAATCTTACATTGTTTTTATTTGTGTAGATATTATTATCAATTACCAATTATTAGGAGATAACGAGGCACAACAAAGAGTCGTCAAATTAAGAAATAATCTATTGTGTAGCCTCAGTTGGCCAACTATCTATTCTGCTACACTGAATCCTGATAATTTTCATTGTAAGTGAGCAGCGACAAATACAAAACTGTCTCAATTCCTTAAGGGTCCGGTTTTGAATCATTTTGCTAAGAAATAAAACTCCCTGAAAAATGACCAGTAGTCCCTCGTTTAACAACCAGACGCCGAAACAAAAGAAGGTTTTGTCTTGATAAATATCAGCGAGCGTTCCTTTTATGTCGCCTCGCTAACCAAGTGAAAAATTGTTCGCGCCTACATGTACCTATAAATCGTCTTTGTAACGGTCCTCTTCTGAGGAGGGATCACGAAGCTTTTCAAGTTCTGTATTCACCAGTTTTTGATGTTCGTACATCAATTTGAAAACGTCCTTTACCGTGCAGAAAGAAAAACAAATACTGCCTGTTTTATTTTGATGATTTGACAGTTGATTGGAGGATGATCTCACGGGACTAATATTAATAAAATATTTATTTCTGTAACTTCTCGCATTAGAATTAAATTCACAATACGTAAATATGACAAATACTCTATAGAAATTAAATGTTTGTCTATTATGTATTGAGGTAATAAAAGCAAGTTTTTTTTTATGTTTGGTCCTGCCAAAATGACTCTACTCTGCCTGATGAAAACCATAAGCAGAGTCCAAGAGTGTTGGTCACCATACTGCTAATGCTGCAACAATGCATGCTGTCACGCTGCAACATCGTCCTCCCCGCCACTACGCGTCTCTCGGCTGCCCCACCTGTCGACCGCTGTTCCACCACCGCTGGGAACACGTATAAGGACGAGCGCACCGACGACTCGACCCCTTTCTGCTGGCGTCTACCACGCCCGACGGCTGGGCCGCCCGGCCTCTAAAGCCGGAGCCCAGCACCACTCTTCCTGCTGGCGTTTACGTTGATGTATAATAATTTAAATATTTCTCGAGTTTTAGCGAGATATACGAACGGCAGTTGATTTTTATGTATAAGATAATACAAATAGGTGAAGATTTAAGTATTCATATTTCATTTTAGCAAATATCTTTAAAAAGTTTATGTGCAATTAATTTAGTTCTAATCTAAACCTTGGAATAAATTTGTGATAAACTACATTCTGCACGTTAAACAGCTTGTCCAGTTGAAAACGAATTGAATTCATAATACAACCTTAAAAATGAATGTAGAACATTTTCTACATATTCGCATTGCCATCATTCATAGTAGTATTTTTTTTCTTAAAGGTTATCAGAATTGTGGTTGGTTATATATTTATGAAGTTCTTGAAGCTTGAAAACAAATAGATCTTCAAACAAAACCATACTTACTTTTACCAACAAACTTGGTCAACAAAAACCGAATTAACGATGATTTGGGATTCTCAACAGCCTTCTCGTTGATGTCACTTGTACCTTAATGCATTGTGATTTGGGTCACTTTAATTGAATCTTGGTAGACTAATAATTTCTGATTTAATTTACTAAGGACTTTACTGCATGGAAGTAAGGTACTAAATCAAGTTACAGAATCGAATCCCATTGTACCAAGGATTCGAGTCGACGATCAGAGGTCACAGAAACGTTTGATGGTATTAAAACTTTATTGTCAAGTGTTTCAGTTCTGAAATATCGCACTTTGTTGTTTCCAGGTGTTTTGTTGTGTACCCAACTTTGAAAGAGGATTATTGCGAAGTTTCTAAGGAAAATAATGTTGGTCTGTAATTTATGTTTGAAGTTCTGAAATTATTTGAAGCTTTTGAATGAAAATGAGAATTATACTGAGTATACTTTATGTAAATTTAATCATTTAATTTAATTATGTATATTTGGTATATATGAGTTAATGTTTAAGCAATTATTTACCAGTCAACCTTTCATTGGTGTGCATAAAATAAGGAATGAGTACATAACTATGTTAGAAGATGATCAAATATGTTATTATTGTACTCGTGAAAGATAATAGCAAACCACGTACAATGATGATAAAGTAACTATAAGTTCTTTCAAAGAAATAATTACTTGGCCCAGAAACCGAATGTCGAACCACAGATTACCCAGTAGAGCCGACCCATGGCCGAAACATGCTTCTTTCACAAGATCTCAATGTTCAAATCCCAATTGTCAAACGACAGAGCTATGAAGCTAAGTAGCAAAATACTATTTTCACATTTTAAACATGTATATTTAATTAAAATTACTACAAAAGCATACGATCAATTCTATGAAAACAAATATTCATTAAATAACTAATCCAAACCATAGTTCTCGGTGGTAGATAGAAAAATGTACCGGTTCAGTTGTTGATTAGCGCTCAGTCCGTGTGCGGTGAATAGAATGCGCTTTAAACAAAGCCCGACCTAGTATTGTCGCCTCAAATGAAGCGAGAGAATTGAAAACTGATGAAATTCGATTGAAAAGTGAATGGAGTGTGCAAACAGAACAAATAAAAGGCTGTTAGCGGGCTCCATTGCTCCTCTAGTATAGGCCACCAGGCAGGGTATTATTTTCATTGACTGTTGCTTTTTAAATGTCAAGAATTTTGCGCTTCGTGCGAAACGTTTCTTCCACTTTACAGACATTTGTTTTAAAGTGATTTCCATTTTAGTAATACAAAGTTGCTGATATTTTTTACTGTCAGTTTCAGCGTGCCACCTAGTTTATTAAGTTTTGGCTGACATTGTTTTGTACGTGTTCCGTTGACTAAAGGGCTTGTGCTCGAGGCGGGCGGGATGAACGACGTCACAGACTTATTGTTTTAACGTAGTTTACAATTTAAATCTGGTAAAACAAGTTGTTCGCCGAGCATAATGTTATCTCATTATAATAAGCTATTGTCAGCTAATTTGTCTGTCGTCGTACTCGGGTTTTGTTGTGTAAGCTTAAAGAAGTTGGACAGGGCATAGGTACGTCTCGTAATCTGTGTATGTTTGTTGATTACACGGAAATGTTTTATTTTGTCGTTCTTAATTACCTGACGTGATATGTGTGTTTTAAAAACCAAAGTTTCAGTAAGTTATCCTTCATAGCTTATGAATAACTGCTATACCACACATTTTTGAAGCAAATTGTGGTTGCACTAATGAGAAATGAAGAAGTGTTGTGTATTGCCTTGCCTTTAAAATTTGTTCACAACTTTTGAATATTAGAACATACTCAACCCTATTTAACACTATTATATATTTACATTAATTTTTTATCACAATTGCAGCTCTTCGTTAATGTAAATATCATCAATAAAAAATTCAATATGTAAAAAAATGTGTTCATTTAAGTAGTTAAGAGTCGTAAAGAACTTATACCGTACAGTATTAGCAAAATTTGGTTTAATATATAAATTAACTATTCACAAGCTACACTTTAACAATAATAGAAAACACTCAAGAGTGTTTAACTCTCCCGTGGTCTACACCAAACTTTACCACCCTTGCACTTCCCTTCGGAGATTAATAGCACTCGTGTTGAACACCACGAATATACTTCGTTTCATAGCGGAGCATCAGAAAACACGGAAAAGACGCGGTGGTGCGTGCTGGAAGACAGAATGTTGATTGAAAGCATTTGTTTAAATCAGTTCTTAAGTGCAGTCGCGTGTTGTGATTTATTCACGACAGTTTAAGTGGAGACACACATTCGGTTATTGTATAGAGAGTGCGAATAGAAAGACAAAAATGAAACTCGTAAACAAAAAAAGACTCTGTGTCATAGAATGTTACGTTGTCAATATAGTATAATAATCAGGACAGCACAATAGCAGTTGTTACGACAAACGCATGACTATGACATCACCAGTCTATCGCAATCCACTGCTGGACATCGATTCGAGAAAATAGCTGTTGCTATGTATACTTAGATTAGTAATGTTGGCCATGGTTTTTGCTCACGTAATCCAGTCTAAGCGATGATGCGGATTTGAATCGATTAAACTGCTTTTTACATTCCTGGCTGCATCCCTTCTTGCATCCTCTCACGGCTCGGGAGTATTCTGTTTATCCAATCTGTTCTCTTAATTTTGTATCAAAAACAATATATATGTACGTAAATACATGTATTATTGCATGGAATTTAGTAAATTTTCATTTATTGTATATTATAATATTTTTTCGAATGGCAATACTAAAAGGTAGTAGAGCCGCGCTGATTTCAGACGAACGAAGCGGCGATACTATCCTTTCACAGAAGATCAACCTAAAATGTCAGCGTTCGTGCTATCGTGTTTCATTTGTGAGTACAAGACCAGAGGCCTAATGATGCAGAACTATCTCAATATCCACCTAGGTCTAGGTCACCATCGTGCATTGTCTGCATTCGCAATTAGTATGGTGATCACTATAATTGAATTCTTCTCGTGCTTTCCATGAGATCAGCTTGGCACTAGATCTGATGATGCAAGAAGCCACATAGTGAATCACTTCAAGTTTCTAGGACTGCTTAGAAACCTTTCCTCGTATGATTTTTAAAATGAAAGTATCTGATTAACGATGGTATTTATGATGAATTCAGGAGATAGATCTCTTTTTCAATATTAGTTCTTTTCTACCAATACGAAACAAAACTATAATCATCTATACAAATAAATAAGTTGTGAAGTAAGAAGAATAGGAGAAGAAATAAGAGAATATGAGAAATACATTTTTTATTCTTATGGTAAACAAAAAGGTATACATGGGATGGGATTCCTAGTAAAAAAATATTTAAAAGATAAAATAATTAGTTTCAAAGGAATATCAGATAGAATCGCCGTACTCAAAATTCAATTCACAGAATCTAAGCAACCATGGTCGATTATTCAAGTACATGCACCCACAGAACAAGATACAAAATTAGCAAAAGATAAATTCTACAAAGACATGACAGAGTTGATGCAAAAAAAGAACATAATTCTCATGGGAGACTTTAACGCCAAGGTTGGTAAGAAATCAAACAAAGATGAATTTGTCTTAGGAGAGTACAGTAGTGGTGACAGAAATGACAACGGACAAAGACTAATAGATTTTTCTTTCGCTTACAATTTTAGAATAATGAATAGTTTCTTCAAAAAACGAAAGTCGAGAAAGTGGACATGGTTAGCACCGAATGGTATAGATAAAAATGAAATCGATTTTATACTTACAAGAGAAAAACATATATTTAATGACATTGAAGTACTAAATAATTTAAATTTTAATACAGATCATAGAATGGTAAGGGGAGTTATACAAGATAGAAACAACAAATCAAGAAAACATATTATACACTCAACCATGAATAAGACAATAACATCACCGATATCACAAAATGTATTAAATAATCTAGGGACAACACTAAATGAAATGAAAGATACTAAAACATTGCAAGAGAAGTACATTTTTTTAGTAAAAGAACTAATAAATATAAACAAATCTAGTACGGAAAAAATTAAGAAAAATAAGTTAGGAGAAGAAGCCTTAAAATTGATGAAAGAGAGAAATGAAATGTTAGACAAACGAAAAGATAACAAACAAGAAATTGCTAGTATTGGTAAGAAAATTCAAGAAACAATAAGAAAACACAAAAAATCAGAAAGACTGGATGTTTTGAAAGAACAAATAGAAAAAACAGGCGGCATTAAAAGAGGTCTAAAACAGCTAAAAGAATATACACAATGGATACCCAACATGAAAACTAAAAATAAGAAAAAAAACGAGAAAATTACGACAAAAAGACTATCAATAGCCAAAGTAGCGACTGAGTTTTATAAAAACTTATACACAGAGACAGACAGAATAATGCCAGAAGAAAAAGAAAAGAATGCTTACGAAGAAGAAGAAATACCTTGTATATTAGAATCTGAGGTCACAAAGGCCATAAAGTCACAAAAAAGTGGAAAAGCTCCTGGAAATGATAAAATATCTAACGAACTATTAAAACAGTCTCTACCCGCGATATCGAAATATGTGACCAGTCTTTTTAATGAAATAGTGGCAACTGAAGAAATACCCATTCATTGGACTAAATCAACCATCATCCTACTTCACAAAAAAGGTGACAAAAATGAGATCAATAATTATAGACCCATAAGTCTTATGTCCAATCTGTACAAAGTGTTTTCTAAAATAATACTCGGTCGAATATCGAAACATCTGGAAGAAAACCAACCGAGGGAGCAAGCTGGATTTCGCGCCGATTATTCTACCATCGATCATATTCATGTTGTGAGGCAAGTAATTGAAAAGATTAGTGAATACGGAAAACTATATTATATGGCATTTGTCGATTACAATAAGGCTTTTGATTCGCTAAGTCATACCTATATCTGGAAAACACTAGAAAACCAAGGAGTAGAAGGAAAATATATAAAAATCATAAAGGAAATTTATAAAAACACCACAGCAACAGTCCAACTTGAACAACAAGGTGAAGAATTTAGAGTTCAAAAAGGCGTTAGGCAAGGCGATCCACTTTCCCCAAAACTCTTCACAGCAGTGTTAGAAAACATATTCAGGAACTTAGACTGGGAACATTTTGGAATTAATATTAACGGGTTTAATCTAAATCATTTAATATTTGCCGACGACATAGTAGTTTTCGCTGAGAAACCAAACATACTACAAACTATGTTACAACAATTAGATGTCGAAAGCAGGAAAGCGGGTTTATCAATGAACCCAGCTAAGACAAAGGTGATGACGAATGCCGTACAAGAAAATATAGTAATAGGACAAGAAACAATAGAGTATGTAGAGGAATATATATATTTAGGACAGTTATTTCAGTTAAAGACCAGTATTCTAAAGAAATAGATAGAAGGATATGCAACACTTGGAAACGGTACTGGTCTCTAAAAGATATAGTTAAAAACGAAACAATTCCCATGGCAATGAAAAGCAAATTGTATAACACATGTATTCTACCCTGTCTTACTTATGGATGTCAAACTTGGCCTGAGACGAGCAAAAACGACCAAAAATTAGTAGTTTGTCAACGCAGCATGGAAAGAAGCATGCTTAACATAAGACTACGGGATCGATGGACAACTTCAAAAATAAGGAAAAAAACAAAGATCAGCGACGTGCTACAAAAAATAAGAAAACTTAAATGGAACTGGACTGGACATATAATGAGGACTAACAAAGAAAAATGGACTAGGGATGTAATAGAGTGGTATCCGAGGAACGGGAAAAGACAACGAGGAGGTCAAATCAGAAGATGGGAGGACGATTTACCAAAAGGGTGGAGAAGGTCTGCCAAGGATAGAGAGAAGTGGAAACAATTGGGGGAGGCCTATGTCGACAGACAACCTGACCAAAGTGGTTGCTAATACATTATTTATTCTTGTTTTTGCTAGGTTAATTAGATTTAAGAATACTATTGTTTTATGAGAATAGCATGTAAGTTAAAAAAAGGTCAGCGAATAAAGGCTTTTATTATTATTATTATTATTATACAAATAAATAAAATTGGAGTGTCTGTTTGTAATATTAAAATAACCGCTTTTTACTTAATGCATATGTATGTATACACGATACATATACCAAAAATGTAGTTAAAATTTTTTTTGTCTGTCTGTCTGTCTGTTTGTTCCGGGTAATCTCTGGAACGGCTGGACGGATTTTGACGGGACTTTCACTGACAGGTAGCTGATGACCCGGGGAGTAACTTAGGCTACTTTTTTTAGACTAACTTTGTCCCGCGGCGTTACTCGCGGTACAACAATAACCGCGGGTAACACCGCGGGGTTCAGCTAGTTTACCTATATAATTCTGTGCTTTTAATTAAAAAAATAATTTCAAAACACATTAAATTTAAAGGACCGTAGATGTGTCATCATGACCCGTGCGGGTTCGAGGTGGCGAGGCGTCAAGTGACGGGTTCACGGGAAACAATGCCGCCCTTTTGCCGACTACGACAAAGGACCGACAAGCCACGCTCAACTGTTGCTCACTTACTCGAAACAGTCTGAAATTTTGAAAATGTTTTTAAAGATCAGCACAATGTTAATTTCGGTTATGATTTACGTTTTACATTTAATAAGTGTAGGGTTAAATATTTTTTATACGTGTATATTTCGTATCCGGATAGACTTAAAAGATTTGCCGCCCTCACCAGCAAGCTAAACTATTGAGTGACGGAATGAAAGGTATGCTTTTTTGAACCTTGAACTTTTGAATATTTAACTTTCCCAAATTGTTCATTCTGTTACTGTTAAAATTGTACAAAATAAATTTATAAAAACCTTCTAACTGTCGTGTGATCAATCTCTCATATTTATTTATTTTTATTTACACAAAAAATATCATTCCTATACTAAATGTGAATTCTCTGGCCAATGAACTAGTGCAAACTGTATTTCAGGGACCAGTGGCTTCGCTCCAAACATTAAAGGGTCTTGTATGTCAAATACAAAAAAAAAAAAAGACAATCAACATTAATTATCATATGAAATTATTATTGAACTAACTGAGTCCCGCAGTGGTACCGCGGGTGACGCCGTGGGGCGAAGTTAGTCTATAAAATTAGCCTAAGTTACTCCTTATATCATCAGTTACCTACCAGTGAAAGTTCGGTCAAAATTGGTCTAGCTGTTCCAGAAATTATCCGGAACAAACAGACAGGCCGACAGACAAAAAATGAGATTTTGGTATATGTGCCGTGTATACATACATATGCATCAGTAAAAAGCGGTTATTTTAATATTACAAACAGACACACAAATTTTATTTATTTGTATAGAGTAGAGTAGGTACTTTATAAAATTCGTCTCAGTAACGTGCCTTCTGGGCAAAGCTTATTCTAACCCTTTTAATTGCTCGGTAAAATACTAATCGAATCCCATCAATCAATTACCTCTCTCGTGTTCCTTATTGTTCCGAGGGTATACTGCTGTTGGACGAGCTGGACTTTTCATTTAACAGTTACTAGTATATTTGCAGTGTATCAGTCTTTTTCATCGATTTTCATTAGGTAATCAGTTAATCACAAAACTAGCATAAGAAAACTATAAAAAAATTAGGAATAGTAACAAAATGATCAGTTTGTAAAAAAACAGGGCTGGTATAAAGTACCATCTTTTCAATGAGAATGAAATTATTTAATTGAGTAGAATACGGGTAAGTGCCATATGTCACACACAATACGAGTATATAGCGGATGTCACTTTCTATTTAGCGTTTTACCCCACTACCGGGAAGACAAAAGGATCTTTGGCAGTCTATGCATGTTTGTATGTTTCACTATAGCGCCTAAACTACTGAACCCATTTTCATGAATGAGGTATCAATAGATAATAGCTTAGGTGGCATAGCTTATTTAAAAAATATCAAAGTCTTTAGGTAGTCGGGTTATAATTTTTTAACTTTTTTGTCCCACCATTTAACCATTTTAAACAGTTTAACCATTCGTTCTGTCGTGATTCGGTGGTGAGTGCATGACCAGAAGCCCAATGATGCGGAAGCATCTCAATGGGCCATCATGGTGTGGGTCACCATGCTGCATTGTTGCATTGTCTTCGACTCATGCTAGTCACTTTAGCGGGCCTATAACTAAAAATAAATCGTGTAATCACTTCGATCTTTATATGTACCGTATGATCAATCATCGATTTCCCAACAGACAACTTAAAATCGCTTCGCCTTCGATACAACTATCAATTTCCGATCGTTTGATAACTTTGTAAGAAATGACGAGAAATTAATAGATACGGCTTGCCCTAATTGGCTGTCTGAGATCTGTGATGCGAGGTAGTAGAGCCACGCTGATTTCAGCACGAATGGGCCGGCTCGACCGGGGCGGTACTACCCTCGCACAGAAGACCAACCTAAAATGACAGTTTTGGTGCTGTCGTGTTTCGTTGGTGAGTGCGAGACCGGAGGCCCAGTGATGCAGGGGTGACAGTTATCGGGGTAAGTGTGTGAGCAGTGGAATGCTCGTAGAGTCATGTTGAGGGTGACGTGGATCGAGTCGTCGGCCAGGGAGACCCGTAGAAACGGTGGTGCCGCTGGCCGCCCGCGGCATAGAGAGGGACCCAACCGCGGCTAACCACCCTGGGAGGCTGCCCCGTCAGGTCGCGCATAATCCTCGGAGTGGCTCGTCGTGCCGGTTGGTGACCGGACGGTGGGACCAGGCGACCACTTCCGGGAGGGTACGGGGGCCCTTCCGTCCGACGGCTCGGTCACCGTCATGCCTCACCGTTATATGACGACACAGCATTCCGAATCTCAGTATTACACTGCCACGATGACTGTCACGCCTTTTACGCTTCCATTCCCCTCCCTCCCCCTTTTTTTTATCATGGCAGCAAGGAAAAAGCAAAAACGTTTAACAGCGGCACTCCACTCTCCCACCAACACACTTTTTGAGGTGGAGTTCACTAACATCCGTGGCCTCCATGCAAACCTCAACGCCGTCCACCAGCATCTTGAGACGGCACGACCGGCCATGCTATTCCTAACGGAGACACAAATTCGCCGCCCTGCCGACATGACATATCTGCACTACCCCGGCTATGTGCTTGAGGAGTGCTTTCTGGCGAAGGCTGGGGTATGTCTTTTCGTCAGGGCGGATGTTTGTTGTCGTCGATTACGCTGCCTTGAGGACCCATCCTTCTCCATCCTTTGGCTCTACGCGGATATTGGCTCTATGAGCCGAATCTACGTATGCCTATACCGATCCCACTCTGGAGACTCTGAAACAACACGACTGTTTGAACATCTCAGCCAGGCAGCGGACAAAGCGCAGGAGCAGTTTCCGACAGCCGAACTGGTGTTTCTGGGAGACTTTAACGCCCACCATGAGTCCTGGTTGGGATCTTCCAGAACTGACCACGCAGGTCGGACTGTCCACGCATTCGCCCTCACGCATGACCTCACCCAGCTGGTACTCCAGCCCACCAGGGTACCAGACATACCGAGTCAAGCGCCTTCCTTGCTGGACCTACTGCTGACGAGTCACCCAGCGCAGTACAGTGTGTCGGTGCTCGCCCCTCTGGGATCCTCCGATCACTGCCTGGTTTCCACCACGGTGCCTCTTGCTGCCCCTCCACGACGAGTGGCAGCAAAAAGACGTTTATGGCACTACTCGTCGGCAGACTGGGATGGAATGCGGGATTATTTTGCATCCATCCCGTGGGCTCAGCGCTGCTTCAAAGATAAAGATCTGTCGCAAAGTGCGGCCGCTGTGGCTGGCGAAATCACTGTCGGAATGGAATACTACATTCCCTACAGTGAGGTCGCCAGCGCAACGACCCGTCCCTGGTTCAATCGCGAGTGCGCCCATGCTGTTTCACAAAAGCAGTCGGCCTACCGCGCATGGACCAGGGCTCGCGCTCACGGCTCCCCTGACATTGATCGACTGAAAGCAGCGTTTAACAAAGCCACTAGGGAATGCAAGAAGGCTTACATCAGAGCGGATGCCCAGCGCATCACGCGGCTTGGTCAAGAACTCGTTGCATACCCTACGGGTAGCCGAAAGTTCTGGCGATTGGCCAAAGCCGTGCAGTCCAACTTCTGCCAGCCCTCGCTACCACCGCTGAAATATCCAGACGGATCGCTGGCCCATCAGCCGCAAGAGAAAGCACAACTGCTTGTTGATCTTTTTGCGGCTAACTCCCGAATCGATGACCGCGGCAAGCACCCGCCTACCATTCCGAGCTGCGACACTACAATGCGGGATATTCGTATCCGGCTGAGTGATGTCCGTGCGGAGCTTCGGTCACTCGACGTCCGGAAAGCCAGTGGGCCCGACGGTATCCCAGCGGTGGTTCTTAAGAACTGTGCACCAGAGTTGTCTCCGGTATTGACGCGCCTGTATCGCCTGTCCTATTCCTCAGGAGCTGTTCCGGAGGCTTGGAGAGAGGCGAATGTTCAACCCATCCCCAAAAAAGGCGACCGCTCCGACCCGGCCAACTACCGACCGATAGCCGTCACCTCCATTATCTGCAAAGTGTTTGAGCGGATAATAAACAAACAACTGGTCCACTACCTGGAAGATCACTCCCTACTAAATGATCGTCAGTATGGTTTTAGACCGAACCGATCCACGGGTGATCTTTTAGCGTACGTCACACACATTTGGGGTGAGGCTATTGACAGGCATGGGGAATCCTTGGCCATCAGCCTTGACATGGCCAAGGCCTTTGATAGGGTTTGGCACCGCTCGCTTCTCTCCAAGCTACCGGCTTTCGGTTTGCCCCCCAAACTCTGCTACTGGACTGCCGCATTTCTGCACCAGCGCCGCATCAGAGTTCTTTGCGACGGTGCGGCCTCCGATTTTCAATCGATTAACGCCGGAGTACCGCAGGGCTCCGTTCTATCGCCCACACTGTTTCTTCTGCATATCAATGACATGTTAGCCCTTGGCAACATCCATTGCTATGCAGACGACAGCACAGTTCATGGGCGATATTTTGGACACCCTACAGCCAAGTTAGCAGATATTGAGGAAAAACGACAGGAGCTTGTCGTTCAGCTCGACCATGTTCTGGGCCGCATTTCTCAATGGGGCTGTGAGAATCTGGTCGAGTTTAACGCCAGAAAAACACAGGTGTGCGCGTTCTCTACCAAAAAGTCTCCATTCCTTCCCCTTCCCACTTTTCAGAACACTCAAATGCCGTTACAAGGTAGGCTCGATATCCTGGGCATGGATATCTGCCGAGATCTCAACCCACGCGAATACGTTGAGAGTGTCACTAAAGCGGCCTCGCGTAAACTGGGTGTCTTAAACAAGGTGAGACGGTTCTTCTCGCCCGGGCATCTGTGTCTTCTTTACAAGACCCAGGTTCGCTCGTGCGTGGAGTACTGTTCTCATCTTTGCGATGGTGCCGCACAGTACCTGTTTGACGCTCTCGACCGGTTGCAGCGGCGAGCAATCCGCATTGTCAACAGTCCCGAAGCCACCGAGTCCCTTGAGCCTCTGCAGTTGCGTAGAGATATCGCCTCAATGGCAGTCCTCTATCGCTTTTATCATGGAGAGTGTTCTGAAGAGCTCTTCCAACTAGTCCCTCCCTCTCCCTTCCTCCACAGGACAACACGTGCCGGCCTTGGAAGTCACCACTGTAGAGTAGTAGACATACGGTCTCGAACTCATCGCTTCGGTTCTTCCTTCCTGTGCCGAGCGGTCACAACCTGGAACTCATTACCGGCATACGTGTTTCCTTCCCACTATGATCCCGGGTCCTTTAAGCGGGGCGTGAAAAAGCATCTCACCAAGCCGCCATAGTGCGGGTCACCATGCTGCTTTGTGCTTATTCGCAATGAGGATGGTGACCACCACTCTTGGATTCTACCCATGCTTTCCATCAGGCAGGGCAGAGTCATTTTGGCAGCTAACTATAAAAAAAAAAAAAAAAAAAAAAAAAAGATATCTCATGTTCAAGATTTTGATGGAAGTTATCAGTGCTAGGAATCGTTGGAATTCAGACGTGGTTGTGAAGCTTTTCTATTGAGTGCATTTCGTTTCAAAAATAGATTGAATGTTTTTTATTTGCTATATATAATATTAAGACACAAACACTTTATAGGTATGTATGTCAATACGAGCTTAAATTAAAAAACACCCTACTTAATCAAATAATCATACGCCAAAAATGCCTTACATCATTTTGGAACAGAGCCAATACTCCTACACTGCTGAACCGATATTAAACAAACATAGTTTAGAACCACCGCAAGAAAACTGGCTTTCAAATGAAAACCACATTGAAATCGGTCCATTCGTTTGAGAGCTACGATACCACAGACAGACACACACACATAGATAGGCATCGACGTCAAACTTATAACACCCCTCTTTATTCTTCATTGGTTAAAGACAGAGTAATCTAATTTTCATTAATCTATAAGCTATTGTTCTGCTTATAACTCGTTTATACTTATTGCGAACTATCCAAGACTAAAAGTATTTACATTAAAAAAAGAACTAATTTACGCAATTATTTTAAGAAGCCTAATGAAAGGGGCTCACTTTATTGTGCTAATTTAATGTTTTCATTGACAGTGACATACGCAATGACTGTGAAAACGTGGTTAGTGACCAACAGCCGTACATTAATTTCACAGCGTTCAAAATTACCATAATAATATTTAAAGTTACAGTAATATATCAACCACAAATTTGATTCAGTCAAGGTTTAATTTTACGTTGGACGCATAGACGTTTTAAGTGCACGGAGTTTTATGTTAAATTATGCATTAATGGCGAATATTTTATACGGCAAAGTCACGGTCTTTATTAAGATTAGTTACCGAGACAAGATGTATTACCAACCAAGGAAATTGCACCAGATGTAAGAGAGTAAAATGGAAATTTTCATACTTTTTATACTCTCTTTTTCATTTTAAAAGGAATATGTTATTTTTATTTCCGTACGATAATAAAAGTAATAACTTGCCTCGGTAGTATAAAGTTTTGTATATTTTATATTTTCCAATGTAATAACTCGTAAGCAGATCTAGGTTTTAATTTGTTTTCTTGAAAATACATTTCGTAAAAGAACTTTATTATTATCTAGTAAAGTATGAAACAGTTGTTTTTAATTAACAGCAGGTAATGAACTATTTTTATATTGCGAGTTTTTTAAATAGATTTCGATATTAAAACTTATCAAACAATACATTTTCCTTAAGGACCGTTCAGTTAAACTGTTTGAATGTGGTAATTTGTATAAGTTGTGTATGTACTTTTATTTATTTGAATGGTTTTTTGAAAATATATTTTTGATCTATTACTGACCTATCACTAAAATTCATTTCTCCTTCATGTGGTGGTAGAATATCTTTAAATGTAGAAATATTAAATATTTTACCTCGTTTAGACCTAACCTTAGAATTTTTTTGACCGATAAGTTCTTATTTATAAATCTAATATGTATAAAAGTCTCGAAAGACAAAAAACCACGAAATCGTAAGAAGAAACCACCTTTTGCTAAAAATCTTTGAAATACGTTTTTTCTAAATAAATCTAAGAAATTCTTCCAGCTCACGTCTTTTCAATTCTCAAATGATAGACGTAACGCTTCGAAATACAATTGAGCCAATTGCATTTCAGAATCTTCTGTTAGATGAAGATATGTGTAGATCAGAAAGTCTTGCATATTTCATGACTTGGTACTACTGGGCAAATGCCTGACGAAATTGGAACAAAGTTATTTTAGACCACATTTTTGAAACAAAAATACGAATAACAGATAAAGTTGACGAAGATGAAACTATGTTAGTTTATAACTCTTACCACCGCTAAATTGCGGCTCCATTTTGAGGTGGATCTTATGAGATCCACTCCAAACGCAATAAATTTTGGGTTACTCATATATTCTATCATATATGTTACCGTGGGAGAGCCACACTTCGGCATTCATGGGCCGGCTCGACCGGAATGATACCATGGCCTCACAGAAAACCGGTGTGAAATAGTGCTTGCACTGTGTTTCACCGGGTGAGTGAGGATACCGGAGGCCCATAACCCAAACCCCCTCCCCCTATCTCCCCTCCCTATCCCCCAAAGGCCCTCAACGCACTTGTGACGCCTCTGGTGTTTGCAGATGTCCATGGACGGCGGTAATCGCTTACCATCAGGCGATACATCTGCTCCTTTGCCCGCCTATTCTATAAAAAAAAATCACTAGGACCCTATTCTTAGGCAGACTTATCTTTGATTTTCCTGTGCTCACTTCACAAACTTGCTGTACTGTTATTACTATACCTATTGTAGTGTATGCGTGTATTGAGTCGCATCACTCGGTTATTCGTTAATGTGTTCACTCACTCATTCACCTATATATAAAGACGTACAGTCTCTAGCAACACAGTATTATTGCGAGAACCACCGGCGAGGATAGACTTGAGTGCAAGTCTACATACATCTCCAATGGGAGGATGCTACACCTATTATACTATAATTCAATACTTTCTAGTTGTTTAAAAAAATATTTATGGAATTAAACTCTTAATTTACTTACTCGTTTTTTTTTTCTTTCACCATTAAGTTTGCAAAAAAAAAGGTTTGTGGGAAATCATTATCGAAATGAATGCTTTGGTAACGTGTATGCAAATATACGTCAAAATTAATTTAATTTTGAAATCACCATTATGTATAATTGAACACTTACATTTTATTATTAAATCGTAATTGAAATTCTGCGTATCAATTCTGTTTAAAGAATCATGGTGCCTGTTTCGTTAAGAGAATCCTTCATGTTGAAAATTGTAAGCTTATTGGGTTGTAAATGGACAACACGAAAAAGCAGAATCAGGTCAGGTGATACAAATAGATTCAATATAATCATGTTTTCCATAAACTTTATTAATAAACTCTCCTGGAGTGTGAAATTTTCCAATAGCAAAGATATTATCAAATACCTTGTGTACGCTTGAGTGTAAACATTTATTATAACGCTTCATGGCGTCCTTGTTGTGTTAGGATCCAGCAAAAAACTCTTTGAATCTCCTTTTTATAAACTTACTCAAGTGTATTAAACATCAGAGCTCCATTGAGAGCGGTGCTGGTATTAAGTGAAGCACAAATCGGCATTCCAATTATTCCAATCGCCAAAAAATATAAGCAATACTCACATAGAAGTATTGGACTACGAAAGAAAGTATTCGAAAATGAGAATAAATTCAAGCATATGGGCGAGATTGTTGTCGTGCGATTTTATTACGGAACATTTTGTGTTGGCTCGTCGACAATGCTCTCTATGCTTTAACAGTGTTATTTTTGAATCAGTAAAAGGTCACATATATTTTGAAAAGTTTCAGCAGGCTATACCACCTACATACATGCCAGTAAACCGGTCTTTTCCCTCATTAAAGAGGACTAAAGAATGTGAGTGCAAATAGATTTATTTATCCCCACGCCATCGTCTACATGAATGTGAGATAAGAAAAGGGCGTCGCAAAGGGTCCAGATCAAAGGGACTTTAAATGTTTGGCCAAACTTTGTTTGTTTGCTTAGGCCACACTTTTCCAACTTTGGGTCGTCTCTTGTCGATTTGTTTTTAATACTATTACCGAGTTTCTGTATATTTACGTCGCTCGGACCAATTAAATGGAAACTTTTGTTAAAAGACTTCTTACTGAATTCTAAATTATGAAAGTTTTCTATTTGGTTACGATATAATTGAATATTACCTCCACTGTTTATAAAAACTATAAATACTGTCTTTTATCTGTCTTTGACTGCCTCAGTGGCGCAGTGGTAGCGTATGCGACTGCTATGTCTCTGTTTATACTGACGTCTCGGGTTCGATTCCCGGGTCGAATCAAATGTTTGTACGATCTGCAAATATTTGTTTCAGAGCCAATATATTTTCTATGTATAATAATATGTATATATTTACAAAAAAAGTATATATGTACATACGTATATCAGTTGTCTAGTACCCATAAAAGAAACTGCTTAGCTTGGGACTAGATGGCGTTGTTTGTTAGATGTCCGAAATAATAATTATTATTTACATTTATTAAATTCTTCTGTGAAAGTTTAAAACAGTTTTAACTAAGATCTCTCATTCGTAAGTAAGGTAATAAAAAGGTCTGAGTAAAAACAAGAGTTTCATTTTTGTAGCTGCTATTTATTAATTAATTGTCAGATAATCTTACTACATTTAAAGTTACATCCTCATCATGTTGTCTGCGCTCGTCATCATCACGTCTCTGTACGACCACCTCACCAGCTTATCCTGGTGCAGGTACGTAAGATCGTCCTGCTTCATCACCATGTCCGAAATGTCGATATCCTTGCTGATGTTAGCCGTGTCCATATCTTTCCTGTAAATCTCAATGTCATAGAATTTCATGTTCTTAGTGAAGAATTCCAAAGTGTCTATCCTTCTGTCGAAGGGAAAGCCGAGCGGCATTGTGTCGAAGCAAACGCTGTAGCGACACATTTTGCGTTCTTTCATAATGCTCATATCGATGTTCGGTAGGACCGCGCCGGTCTTTACTGGGGTGACGATGGTGAATATCTGCATAGGCATACCACCCTTGCGACCGAGGGGCAGGAGAAGCCTGTGTGGGAATCCGATGCGGGTCTTGTACCACCAGCTTTCGACATCTACGTTCTTAAATGTGGTTCCACTCATTTCTACGGTGTTGTCAAGAATGCGACGTGTCCAAGGCCTCTGTTCAATGGTACCATGCATTTCCTGAGAGTTACGCACAATAGTGTTCTTGCCCGTCTCCAGTTTATACTTGAAGGAATCAATTTCTACCATGTCGAGGCGTTTGTCGTTGACTGATACAAGACGGCCCATGCAGTCGTACTTAGGGCCGATAAAGATACGGACAACAGCGTCAACTGACTTGTCAGATGTAACATCGATAGCCACCTTGAAGGGATGGTGATTAAGACGACGAGTGCGGGCCACGAATGTCAGGTCGGAGCGCTTCTTCTTGATCTCAGTCTCATCGAGGTATACAGCATTGGTGATGTCCATGTCGTATTCATCCATAAAAGTGACGAGTTTGTCGGTAGAGATCTTGTCGATCTTGACTCCAGGGAAGTCAAGTTCATCACGAGTGTACTTAGGAAGCATTTTCTTGAACGTTTGAACGGTGTCTGTGATGCGTTTAATCAGCTGCCAGAAAACAGGATCACGCAGGCAAGTGGTATACATGTCCAGAGCAGTAGGCAGGTAGGTATACCTATAAAATACAAATGGTATGTTTACAAGAAAGTTTAAAGAAAAAAATAAGACAATAATTAGAGAAAAAATAAAACATGGATGTTCTTACTTATCAGTGTTATATGTATTGTAAGTTAGCATCTTCCTCATCAAGTGCATTATGTGGATAGTCTTGGCATCATCATTAACTAACTGCATACCACCAAGTAGCAGTCTCGCCAGGTTTTCAACATCTTCAGGCTTTCTTAGACTGATTACAGTGCCATCACGCTGTGAAAAAATATTCTCTATTCAAGTTATGAGACTCAAAGGAAATTAATTTAATAACTAATAACAAATACTTACACGTTCTATCTTGCCGGTCATGATGCCGTCACGGATCAATCTCTCAACGTCATCCAACTTACGCTTTAGCTTAACATTCAAGTCGGTAAGCACCACCATGTTGTTGCTACGCACAGGCATTTGTTCTCCGTTGTGAAGAACGATTTTAGGCCAATAACCGGTTTTCAAGGGCTCATGCCACATAATGGTCTTGATATCGCACATTTCATGAGTAAGGCGTTCCAGTCTGTACCTGGCTAACAGCTGCATATTGGCATAAGATAAGATTTCACCACGTCGCTCCTTGTTCAAGTTGTAAATATCGTCAGTCATCCAGAATGGATAGCTCATGTGCAGATAATACATATATGTATTGAGATCGATGTCCTCAGTGAAGTAACCGATGCGGTCGTTTTCAGTCATGGTGTGACGGACTCCCTTGCGCCAGTCAATTACAACCAGATTCTTGTCGGTCACTTTGATACCATAGTAGTCCATGATGGCTGGATCAGTTGCTGCTCTGGTCATTTTCATCATGAGAGCCTTTTGGATTACGTTGCTGTCGACGAAGAAGTAGGGGTAGATTTCATAGGGGGCAGGTAGAACAATTCCTCTGCAGTCGCTCCTGTGGAACACAGCCGCAGTAAGGGCATACACGAACATGCCGCCATTGATGCGCTCTCTTAGCCAACAGCAAGTCCTAATGAATACATCAAAGTCCTTAGCAAAGTAAAGTATCCTGAAGACCTTAACAGCCTGGTCAATGTGCAATTGATTGCTGTGGACGAACACCTCACCCCGCGGAAGCATACCCATCTTGAAGGTACCGATAAACTGCTTTATGACATCAGTTTTCTGAAAACGGTAAATAAAAATGAGATAAAATATAATAACAATAAATTTTTTTTTTTGGAAATATATCAAGAAGGTGGCTTTACCAGATATTTGTCCTTGTTCTCTTCGATGGCCCACTCCCTTGCGATCTCTCGAATATCATCGTACACGGTTGGCTGCAAAATGTGGTTCAGTAGCTTCAGGATGCAGAGCTCCTTCGTCTTGATGTCCAGGTTAACTATCCAACAAATTAATTTAAAATGTAAAATTAATTCGTCTTAAGAGTCTCTTACTTCCATCGATGCAGTATTAGGAAAATACTTAATTCTCTCCCATAGCATGCATGGTCATAATATATCATGGATACACATTGGAAAACTTAGGATACAATATAGCAAAAATATTACATATGGGATTATATTTAAAATTGCAACTTGATTCCCATCCCATCAGAATGAGCGTTAGTATATAATTGAGGTTTGAGTTTACGTGTAAGAAATACAAAAACATAAAAGCTATATTCTGCAATATTTTTCTTAACAATAACTTACCCATGGATTCCTTGCCGATGACGGTGCTAGCGTAGGTGTCATCTTTGACGACGTTGGCCGAAGCCAGGGCAAGAGCAGCCAGTACCACTAGGACCCTCATGATGCTGGCCACCACACGACTGTGCCGCTGTCTCCACACGATCCACCTTTTATACGTCTACTAATACATTTGTCCCAACGCTATCGCCCTGCACTATCATTATTGTTTTTTAAAGTTGGATAACCTACAGAGTTCCTATTTAATCTTACGGTCAAAGGGTTACTAGCTCTTCAACTCATTAATTTTATTAAACGCATTTTTATGAACAAGGTATAATTCTACCTCGGTTGAGGAGACTCAGAGATGTCTGAATAGAACTTTGTCATATGTAGAGCCTTTGTTATTTTAAACTCCTAACAAATTAACGGGGTCACACGGATAGGCGTAGTGGTTCAAGCGATCAGTACACCGTTTTTGATCCCGCCGAGTGTTGATGCGATACCCACAAGGAGTACTGTTTTTGATATCCGCAAACTATTGTTCCAAGAGTTAAGTATTTGCGAACGTTTGAATAAACGTTATACAGCCCTATAGTTAGATAGTTTTGTAAGATAGTAGTTGCCTTTAATAAAAAATACTAATTATATCGGGTGGTAAAAGTCGTTGAGTATATATACACTGTGAGTGAAAATCTATTCATTCACTGTATTTCGATTCTGCAACAAAAACTAGTTAGGCTTTTCTGACCAATGTTGATGTGACACAACAATACAACCTTAACAATTTGAAATACGTATCCAGTATTCTTATTATCTGATTTAAAAGGAAGCCATAATGAGTATTTGTTCTTATTTTATCAGTTTTTATGCTGTATATCGGATTTTCATTCATGCATTTTGTATATACTTTCCCAGGTAGACAGTAAAAGAATTTCCAAACCCTTCATACAAAAACGGCTCCGAGGGGAACAAGAATATACCCAGTGTATCGTTAAAAGAAAAGTCTAAAACTACGACGTTTTTATCTGTACCTGAATAATAAGTATTGTATTCTAAAGAATACCTGTTTTGCATTATTCGTTCATTTATTTCTTCAATCTCGCAAACTACTTATTGCATTAGTGATTATTCAGAGACAAAAAAATGTTTGTGTATTAAAACTAAGCCTTTCACACTAAATATGTACATATTTATAAGACTTTAAAGCTATTCTGAGTTTTACAATAATACCAACAATAAAAGGAATAAAGTATTTTGAAAATAACATCATATTAAAGTTATTTAGTGTGTTTATATTTTTTTCTCAGAACGAATTGGCGGCAATCCGTCTAATTTCTCAAACAAAGGAATATTGTCATTTAAAAATGGGTTGATTGCTAAAATTTCCTTTTGAATAATAGCTTTTTACCTCGTTTGAGTTTTTTTTTGCAGCAGATATTGCCTTTATTTCACCAGGATGAATGTTTATTACTTTTTATTGTTACGTTTTTGGTGTAACAAATTAATCTTTCTATTTATCTGACAATGTATAATAAGGTACATGAATCTTTTGTTACCAAAGGTTCATGTGCCTTGTTATACATTGTCACATTTACTATATATTTACTGTAAAATATTTTATTTCCAATTATTTGAACTACTAGAAAATCATTATAGATTATTACCTACAACAAGAACTCCTTTTTGTGTCACTATCTTGCATCAACACCTTGTTATCAACGTTAGTTATAAGTATTTCAATGCTAGAACAAACCCTGAATTACAAAGCCCTGCTAGTTGCCAAATAAGTTCTCGTAGCCTTCGTTTTCTATTACTATTTAGGTATATAAGAAACAATACATATACAATGTACATGTTTGACCTCGTCTAATGTCATTGCGAGATAAATCTCTTCCAACTGACTGATCTACGGCTGCTGATCTGTGATTGATTTGTTAGCTGTGGTGCTCGCACTGTTTAACTATTTTTTATTGTATTCATTATTTTTGAAAAACTATATATGCATGTTATACTACAATCTTTTTTAAACGCTTTTTAGTTTCTCATATAAAGTAATTCCTGACAACAATGGTCTGAGGACAAAGTAGAAGATGAATAGTCCACTATCCATTATAAACATTTTAATATTCCATTCGCCATACCTACTGTTTCCTCTAGCCTATAAGAGGTATACAACACGTTTTTTATGGTATAGAGAATACCAGACACCCGGAATACCAGAGGCGTCACAAGTGCATTGCCGACCTTTGGGGGATGGGGAAAGGGATGTGGGGAGGGGTTGGGGTATGGGCCTCCGATATCCTCACTCACTCGGTGAAACACAGCGCAAGTGCTATTTCACACCGGTTTTCTGTGAGGCCGTGGTATCACTTCGGTCGAGCCGGCCCATTCATGCCGATACGTGACTCTCCCACGGTAACACTTTAATGCAAACCATACAAATGCACATACAAAAACAGCAGACGCAGGTACAATTGTTACATTGTCACAGATACATGTATTTGTTTACTGAACTTATCAAAACAATAAGTGATTACGTTACAATGTTATGCAGTTACCAAGTGCACTGGCATTTGTTTGATAAACTACTCACAGATGTATGTGTTTATATAATACACGGTATTACTTATGTAAATTACTAGCAGACCCACGCAACCCCGTTTGCTTCTCCTATTGCCCGTAGCGTGATAATTTTCCCTCGTTTTTGAAAAATTTTTCATAAGAAATTTTCAAATCGGATCAGCGGTTCCTGAGATTAGCGTGTTCAAACAAACAAACAAAGTCTTCAGCTTAATATATTAGTATAGATTTACTAGCTGACCCGCTCAACTCTGTTTGCGTCTCTCCATAAGAAATATCTTTTTCCCCATTTTCCCACCATTTTCGGTCTATACCCGGCTCCTTTTTGTCGTAGAGTGATGCTACATAGCCTAAAACCTTCCTCGGTAAATGAGTATGTACGAAATTCATTGGCATTCGCTTCCAGATTTTCACTTTTAAGTGTTGTAGTAATCTTGTAAAGCTACAGATGCATTGCCACCTATAAATTTCTTTCCTAGGATCAGGAGGTGTGTGGTTTTTAGATTTCAGTAACCTTATTCACTCTGTGATAGGCTATGAAACGTTTGCTTAACCCTGGTTTTCTAAGAGCCCGTACTATTACACCGGTCGAGCTGATACATTCGAACTAAAGAATGGGTTTATCAGGACATGAATATCGACTGACCAAGAGCATATATGTATTAACAGTTGCTATTCATATATCTCTTAAGGCTTATATAATATATAACACTAGCTTTCGGCCGCGACTTCGCTCACATGTATGTCGGTTATCGCGTTAAAGAGAAGCCTGGGTCCTTCCTCAAGAATCAAAGTATTTCCATGTCAAATTTCATTAAAACCGGTGCAGCGGTTTAGCCGTGAAAGCGTAACACACAAACAGAGTAACTTTCAAATTTATAATAGTACTAGCTGAACCCCGCGGTGTTGCCAGCGTTATTGATGTACCGCGAGTAACGCCGCGGGACAAAGTTAGTCTAAAAAAAGTAGTCTAAAAAAGTAGTCTAAGTTACTCCCTGGATCATCAGGTAAGTCCCGTCAAAATTCAGCAGTTTCAGAGATTACCCGGAACAAACAGACAGACAGACAGACAATTTTTTTTAACTACATTTTTAGTATATGTACCGTTATTATTACAAACAAACACTCCAATTTTATTTATTTGAATAGATATGAATGTATCTGTTCATTGCTACTTTCATTTTGTGGCTTTTGAACTTGCGTGCTGTCGACAAACACTATAAAAATATATTGCTTAGATTGTGAGACATGTTTACTTGCATTCACCGTGATAATAGAGTAAATCATGAAGTAATTATAGTCATTATACATTATACTCATTAATATCTAACTACTATGCTTAGATCCAATAAAAAAGGTAGATGACGCACCGCCTTGTTCTTTTAAACTAAACTACTAAGCTACTTTTCGTCAGTATCGTACAAGTTGTCGTAACTCATATGATCTGTACTATTATGGTTGTCTTACTACCTTTGTTTGTTAGTAAAATGCCTTGGTGGCGCAGTGTCGGACCAAATGTTTGCATGATCTGCAAATATTTATTTCGGAGTTTGGGTGTTTTCTACGTATAATATGTATGTATTTATTTAGATTTATTTAGATTTAGATTTAGATTTATCATTTGCCTAGTAACCATAACACAAGCTCTCCTTAGCTTGGGAACAGATGGCGTTGTGTGTTAGATGCCCGAAATATTTATTGTTATTATTATTTATCCATAAAGCATAAACCAACTAAGAAGTCACTGTTTGAAGAGCATTCATTGGTGGCTTAATTATAAGTTGTTAAATGTACGGTTTAACTTGTGCATGTAACGTAACCTGTAAAGTTACATGTGTATTTAGGTTACGTCCTACCATTCGGTTACTCGTCTCCTCGTGATGTTTATGTACCAATTAATAAAACTCACGAAAACCAATTCTTACGCAAAAGTACATTGTTGGTCAAAACAATATATTTACAAAAGTAAAATCGTTCCAAGTTTTAATCAAAGAAACTAGTGTTGATTAATGAGAAAAAATATTTTCTCAATTATACAATAGCGTCTCTATGACCTGAAAAATATTTTTACTTTTATCTTCAATGCTTTTAAAAATACACGAATCATTTTCCAAACACTTTTAACTGTCCTCCTTATCCTTATATAATTCTTTTTTTATTCGTTTGTAGTCTAGAGGACTTGAATTAGATTTGTAGCTGTAATATTACGATGTTATTTAAAGAAATAAAGGTACTGAGATAAGGTTCGAAATATATTTTATATCAAAGCTTATTGTAGCGTAACATTTAAAATTACCCATCCTTATATTTTTCGCCTTCCACAATTATCGCGGCCCCGCGGGCAGGTGCTTATCTCACCTGAAAAAGTTCACCCTTCGTTTATTTAAGGCTATCTACCTCTAAAATTTTAACAACATATTTTAATCCTTAGGGTCTCGAAGCGTTTATACCGAAAATAAGTAAATATGCAAACTGTAATGGTCGATATTTCATTTTAAGGGCCCTGCTCTCTAAGAATTAAGTTTGTTATAATTTAAGACGTTTATGATTTTCGTAGTTTTAAATTTAATAAATATATTTGTATTGCTTTTTCTGGAGAAAAACAAATCTGTTGAGAGATCACACAAAGGATGAACGACAGAAGTCAGATATCATCAGGAGCCTCGTGCATTATTACAGAAAAAAACTACAGGATTTCTGTAACAGAGTTATCAGAGAACTGACTTCAAGAGATTCAAATTCAAATTCAAAATCATTTATTCAATTAAGACACTAAGTGACATTTATGAACGTTAAATTGAAGCTGTAGTTAAGAATCATAGATCGACACAAACAGACGCCACAGCATGTGCTGTATTGTCGAGGTAAAAAAAAAGATTGCCAAAAGTTATATTTTGATATCCTAAATATATTATTATCACTTTCTAAACTTATACATAAACGTTTTTTAACTGAAAGCTACAGTTCTTTATTATTTTCAACTTTAAACTTACAGTTTTAAAGTCCAAATTAATACAGAAACATTATTGAATAAGGGGGGTGTTTATATAATGTAAACAGAACAGTTTTAACGTTGACTGTAACAGTTAACTTTGAAATAGATAAGCATTCGTATTAAAAACTACAACGCTGTGTTAAAGTTGGGTTTTTGGGATTATTTTATAATATTCATTAGGGGATCATCGCTAAAATCTTTTTTGCAATATACAGAGAAAGAACGAGTTAATGGCATCATCTTTTTGTCCTTTTCGTGTATGGTGTGCCATTTGGGAGCGATTGCGGTCACCTAATGCTTTCAACCCTTTTGTTTTACCTTTTAAAAAGTGCCGTATCAGCAACTTGAACACACTACATTTAATGGCTGTCCAGCCCTACCTCTACTGTTTTAATATCCTGATAACATTGTATTTTTGGATGTGTTACAATTTTGCTCTACTTTCCTGTAATATGTAGTAATGACTTCGTGAAATGGGACGGAAGGGTGTAACAGGAAGATGGAAAATCGCGAGCTATTGAACTAGTAAGTGCATGATATGTAAATTGACTAATGTGCGTGCACCATTTAATTTGACCAATGTGCGCACGCAATCCTGTATTTCTTAAAATATATCTCGATCTCTGGGACAGTTGTCATTAGTGTAATTTAAGAACTTACGAGGTACATTTTAAGCGTGAATTTTTACATTTTAATGTATTGCACATCTATCTATGTAAATAAAAAATGAATCGCTGAAATGTATGTACTCGCATAACTTCCTATTAACTGCACAGAATTGGATGTTTTTTTTTATTGTCTTGACAAGGTTTGTATTAAATAAAATCATAAGAAACCCGCTACCTGTGGGAAGCTGAGGCGAGTATAAATAATTATAACAAGCTTTTCGGCAATTTAGAAATTAATTACGAAATAAAAAAAAAAAACTTAAACCCTACTACGACAAAAAACGACGCTGAAAAAGAATGAAATAAGTTCGAAAAGCCGTCGTCACGCGTTGTTAAAGTGTTATGGTACGATTCTATGTAACGTGTGACTATTCCATAGTTTCATACTTTGTCAGCGTCGTTTTTCATCGTAGTTGGGTTTTAGTTTTTACTTTTTTTATTTAAAATATTTTGGTGCCGTTATAATATAAATTTCTTTGCAAAGTATATTTAAATACGATAGAAATATGTCAATTTTTGAATAAATACGGACAAAGTCACGAGCAAATGCTAATAATAAATATATTTTTGAACTGTACAAGTAACACCCTTTCCAATGATATCAAACACGGCATATTTATCTCAAACTTATTTTTAACACAGTACTTTATGCCAGCTAGAGGGCGCCACATTAGATCAGTGACACGTCATATAGCCTATAACCAGCAGACAATCAAGACGCTTCTAACGATACGTAATTTCTCCAGTTCTAATAAGTAGTTGAGCAGCTATGAGGGAACAGATTAACAAACATACATAGCCTGTCAAAACTATAACCCTCCTTTCGCTTTGCCGTAGTCGGGTAAAAAATGGCGCTACGAAGTTCGCCGGGTCAGCTAGTTTATAATAAAACTGACATATATAGAATGCAAATATATGTATGAGATACAAAATAATATTGTAAACATGACGTTGAAAACTTACCTCATCGACTTCGTAGCCATGTTTCATAAAGATCAAGCTACATTATAAGGGCTCTAGACTTGTAGAGTTAGCCAGTTAGTTAGTATTAGGTAAAATGTCAGATATAACAAACCATATTTGTGTAAGGCTCATTCGTTTTTTAACCGACTTCCAAATGAAGGAGGTTCTCAATTTGATTGTTTTTTTTTTAAGTTAATAAGTTTATTTAATGTTCTTTTTTGTTGTTCGCAGACATTCCGACACGGGTTCCCGTTTTCACCAACAGCGTTGGCATGGGACCCCATACAGAAGTTACTAGCCATCGGCGACAAGGGCGGCAACCTCAGAATGTATCCTTTTTACTCATCAACAAATTAGCATAAGATGAAGAGAGATAAAAGTATGGTGAGTTCAATAATATATATGATCACGTTCTTGACAGGAATGGTTAGGTCAGTTTTCTGTACTGATAATTTTAAATATACACAGATATATATATTACATATAATGTAGTTCATTTATTTAATTACAAGTTATTGCCTGCCCGTGTATATATCGGTTATCGCGGCAAATAGTAGCCTATATGTTATTCAGGTGTTTATGCTATATTACTGTAAAGTTTATCCAAATCCGTTTAGTAGTTATTGCGTGAAAGAGTAAGAAATATCCATCCATACTTACAAACTTTCGCGTTCTAAATATACAACTACAAAGCATCAATTGTTCTACCATACATCTATATCTATACTTATAATAAAACTGTAGAGAGGTCAATTCTGTACATTGAATATAAATTAAAAATTAATATTGGGGGATGAATGGTTATCGATACTGATGCCAAAAATGCAATCAATAGGTTTTTTGTCTGTCTGTCTGTCTGTCTGTCTGTCTGTCTGTCTGTCTGTCTGTCTGTCTGTCTGTCTGTATGTGCACGCATGGGTCAAAAACTACTAAAGGGATTTTAACCAAACTTGGTACGATTGTAGTCCATACTCCTGGGCAGGTTATAGGCTATATAACATAACGCTAAGATACATAGGAGCTGAGCAGTGACGATAAATTTGAAGCAAGTCGGATGATGAAATGCGCTTTCGAGCTCTTATCTTCGCATACGTTGATCATACACCAAAAATATGTACTACAAAAATGATGGTCTTCAAAAGATCTACAAAAAAGTCCTGAATAGTATATTTCTATCTTTTATAAATTAGCCACAATAACGTGTTTAATCGAAAGAAATGCCTTAACGTTCAAAGTGTATTAAATACATCAATATATTGTATTTCACATGGATATATCCTTATCACTATACACTTTAATATCTATTTAAAAAATATATAGTAATCGGTTAGTAAACACATAAGATATAGATGTATTAAAACTTCCAAATCTCGCCGCACCAGTATTTGTATGGCTATATGGTAGATTTTTGTTTAACACGCGAGACGGCCAACCGCTACATCTATAAGAAGGCGGGAGCGCTCACGCGCTGACTTCACTCACATTGTCACTCTTAATGCGAACGAACGTGGTTCTTATTGATTCTTCTCGAAATAAGCGCGCTTTAGATTTTAAAAATACATAGATACGTAGTTTTTAGATATAAGTTTAAAGTAAGTATTAGATAATAATATAATTAGTTTGCAGCATTGCACTTAAAGTAATATAGGACTAAGGTTAGGTATTGACAGGTTTTTTTTGTTAGGAGTTACACGTACAAACTTCATTTTTATTTTAATTATTATAGATAGATTACTTAGCTGTAATTATACCGAATTACTTCGTTTTTATTTAAATTACATTACATAGGTTGTAGGTAGGTAAGTAATTAGTGCTTCTTTGGTTGTTTTGATTGAATTACACGTACAATAAGACACTTCATTTTTATTATTATAGACTAGCTGAATCCCGCGGTGTTACCCGCGGCTATTGTTGTACCGCGAGTAACGCCGCGGGACAAAGTTAGTCTAAAAAAGTAGCCTAAGTTACTCCCCGGATCATCAGCTACCTGCCAGTGAAAGTCCCGTCAAAATCCGTCCAGCCGTTCCAGAGATTACCCGGAACAAACAGACAGACAGACAGACAAAAAATTTTTTAACTACAGTTTTGGTATATGTACCGTGTATACATACATATGCATTTAGTAAAAAGCGGTTATTTTAATATTACAAACAGACACTCCAATTTTATTTATTTGTATAGATAGGTTACTTAGCTGTTATTACACCGAATTACTTCGTTTTTATTTAAATTACGTTATATATTGGACCAAAGCTGGTTGCAGATGTGCAAGCTTCTCCATCATTCTCTCACCAGACCTTGCACCTACCGACTATTACTTTTTCCAAAATTTAGACAACTTTTTAGTGGGTAAAAAAATCAATTCCCGAGAGGCAGTACAAAATGCCTTTGAAGAGTTTGTTGCCTCCCGTCCAGCTGATTTTTACAAGACGGGCATCAATAAACTGCCAATGCCTTGGCAAAGATGCGTCGATTGCATGGGTGATTACTTCGAATAACAGAAATAAAAAAGTTTGAAAAAATAAGTCCTTTCACTTATTGCATACAAAACGGCAATTTCATAGATAGGTAAAGACCCATTATTTTGCAGAATTTCTACTGGATTATGAATTTAATTTTAAGATAAATTTCAAGTTTGACAACCATGTCAAAAACGATATTTCTGTAATGGCGCTGGTCACACGAGACGCGTGACGTCACACGCTAGCCACAACAAAACAAAACAGCGCAGTTTAAGTAAATTTTATCAGTTTTCTCCAATTTTATTAATTAAAATGTCGAATAAATGGTGTGTAGTGCCACAGTGAACAATTCTGTACATCTATAGGTACAAATAAATAAAATTGGAGTGTCTGTTTGTAATATCAAAATAACTGCTTTTTACTAAATGCATATGTATGTATACACGGTACATATACCAAAAATCTATCAAAAGTCTGTCTGTTTGTCTGTTTGTTCCGGGTAATCTCTGGAACGGCTGGACCGATTTTGACGGTACTTTCGCTGGCAGGTAGCTGATGATCCAGGGAGTAACTTAGGCCACTTTTTTAGACTAACTTTGTCCCGCGGCGTTACGCCGAAATGTATGTACGCGCGTAACTTACGATCGGCTACACCTTTCACGGCTTTTATGTGTTAGTTATTCTTAGGACAAGGTTTGTGTACTAGAAAAATTAAAAAGTAAAGGAAAAAGTTTTTTTACGAAACGATAACGGTAACGAAAGAAAAATATGGTGGTACGAAGTTCGTCGGGTCAAATAACATCTTTAAATACCGCGCTTTGTACCATTTCAAAATGTAACCTAAAAGCATTGAGATATACCTACCTACATAAAGTAAATTAGATTTTACAAAAATAATAAATAAATTATTCCAGAGGTTATTACAGAAACAATTTTTATGTTGTACTTATGCAAGTGCAACATAGCTGCTTTAACATTTTTCAGTTCAGCAGCATAGTAATCAGCGTTATTATTATGTACTAGCTGAACCCTGCGGTGTTACCCGCAGTTATTGTTGTACCGCGAGTAACGCCGCGGGACAAAATTAGTCTAAAAAAAAGTAGCCTAAGTTACTCCATGGATCATCAGTTACCTGCCAGTGAAAGTACCGTCAAAATCTGTCCAGCCGTTCCAGAGATAACCCGGAAGAAACAAACAGACAGACAAAAACATTTCTAACTACATTTTTGGTATATGTACCGTGTATATATACATATGCATTGAGTAAAAAGCGGTTATTTTAATATTGCAAACACACTCCAATTTCGTTTATTTGTATAGATAGAAAAGTGCAACCATAAAAACGTCTATCTTATGTAGGTTGCTGTTATCGGCACGCACAAAATTTGGTTCCTTTTTGTTTCGAACCACTTATTAAATAGTTTATTAAAAAAGTACTGCAGAAATAGCTCACAGATCGATTATTACCACTCCGAAAACATAAAACGCAATCAATATTCAATAAAGGAATCTTTTGTTTATTTTTATCTAGGAATCTTATGTCACCAGAGTTCACAACCAATCACAAGGCGTTCATGTCTCAGGTAAAATTAATACTAAATACTAAACAAACGAAAGTTTACACCTTAGCCACTGACTGAATTTTAGTTTCGCAGTTTATGCGGCTTGGCTGAAGTAGTTTTTCCAGATAACATTTCAATTGGACAAGGGCACACTTTCATCGATTTTAACACTGTTATTTCAGTATTTCTTTCACTTTTTACTATTTTGCGAGATTTTAATACACGGGACTGCTGTTTACGTAATGACTAGCGCCAACTATATTATATGTTAAATTATACATTATGTTTTTGTTTGTTTAACCGTTTTTATCATCAACTAGCTGAACCCCGCGGTTACCCGCGGTTATTGTTGTACCGCGAATAACGCCGCAGGACAAAGTTAGTCTAAAAAAAGTAGCGTAAGTTACTCCCCGGATCATCAGCTACCTGCCAGTGAAAGTCCCGTCAAGATTACCCGGAACAAACAGACAGACAGACAGACAGGCAGACAAAAATTTTTTTAACTACATTTTTGTTATATGTATCGTGTATACATACATATGCATTGATTAAAAAGCTGTTATTTTAATGTTACAAACAGACACTCCAATTTTATTTATTTGTATAGATGTATAGATGACACTAACATAATAAAGGGGTAAGTGTGTATGTTAGTTACTCTTTCACGCAAAAACTACTAAACGGATTTGGATGAAACTTTACAGTGAAATAGCTTATACATCTGAATAACACATAGACTACTATTTGTCACGATAACCGACATACACGCGGGCGGAGCCGCGGGCAGCAGCTAGTTTTAAATATGTTAATACAACTTTTAAAAATATAATGTGCAAAATACTTCACAGACTTTGGAAAGAAAATGTACAAACCAAGTAAAATTAGAAATAAAATATACCTTTCATACTAATACTATAAATAAAAAGATTTGTTTATTTGTTAGTACGCGCTAATCTTAAGTATAACTGGTTCGAAAAAATATTTTAATAAACAAACTCAGATTCTGACTGCAATCGACAGAGGTATGTGAACTGTGAGTATTTATCTCTGCTATTTACAAAACATAGTCACCTTTATAAATACAAACATTGTACTTTGCAACAAACTTGCAGTTAATCGTTTACATTTTAATAGCCTAATTCGTAGGTTATCTATACAAATAAATAAATTGGAGTGTCTCATTGTAATATTAAAATAACTGCTTTTTACTCAATGCATATTACATACAATACATGTACAAAAAATGTATTTAAAAAAATGTGTTTTGTCTGACTGTCTGTCTGTTTGTTCTGAATGGTAATCTCTGGAACGGTTGGACCGATTTTGACGGGACTTTTAACTGGCAGGTAGCTGATGATCCAGGGAATAACTTAGGCTACTTTTAATATAATTATTTTGTATAACTATGCTTTTGTATAATTCTCGTGTCAGGTTGTTGCTCACGATATTCAGGTTTTTATGTAATTTATGGCGTGCCTAAGATAGGGTATTAAAATACTCTTACTAGAGAATTTAGTGCATTCAATTTTCAGAATATATGCAGGACACGTTTAGTTTTACAAGCCGCCTCACGCATTTTCGTCTGCATCTCTTTTCTATCATTCTCGACTCGTATTGCCAATATACAATGTAATTATGTCAAGTACATCTCTCTGAAGTACATACATATATACGTATGTATGTATAGTCATCTAGAACTGCCTATTGTAAAAGTATAGAAACGAACAAACAGACATGCAAACCTGCCGTATCTGACGCAAAGTCTGCACTCCGGGGTTATCTTTTATTTGCATTCACCTCAGCATATGACCGATTAATTGGTTATTGAGTTTAATGTCCATAGGTGAGGAGATAAGAACCCTTACACAAAACAGCAAATTTCTATCTTAAGCAACATTGAAATGGAGTAGCTTGAACTTGGAAGATTGTACTCCGTAAGAACGTAAGTCTGAGGTCGTATTAGTGGGGTATCAGTAACATCGCTGAGCCATGTTACTTAGCTGCTTAAAGTCTTCGGAATCATTGGCATTTCTTGATTATAGGACGGATATACAGGTACTCGATCGCTTCCTTTCTCCAGTCTCCGAGACTTGCAGCATCTCTTACCAAGACTTCTTCACTATATCCGTTTTCTTTCCTGTAAAATACCGTCTTTGTCTTATCTAAAATGAAGAAAAGTGATTCATTTTAGAATTAAACTCACTTGTACTTATTCCACTATTTTAATTTACTTTAACCTGACCTGTTTTGCCCTATGGCATTTTTTGAAGGTACTCAGGTAAACAGTACAAGTGAATTTAAGTCTCGAATGTGTTTTGACAAATTCCATCAAGTGCTAACAATGAGAGTATAAATCTATATATATACAAGAGGAAAGTGACTGACTGACATACCCAGAGATCAACGCACAGCTGAACCTAGAATCTTGAAATTTTTCAGGTAGGTAATTTATAGTTACATAAAGAACCTACATGAAAAATTTCTTTACTAACGTAAGCGAGCACTAAGAAAGGAATTTTCGAAATTCCATTTCATATTATTCAATTTTCGTAAATCAGGGTATGAAAGTCTGCGTGAGCGAAACCACGTGCAAAAGCTAGTTACACATAAAGAAGAGTGAGAATATGCAGATCACCAGCAATAAGAGAGACCAGCCAAAACTTGTAGAAAATACATTAAAATAAATATTTCAGACATCTAACACACAACGCCATCTAGTCCCAAACTAAGCAGAGCTTGTATTATGGGGTACTAGACAACTGATATCAATACTTATATACTTTTATTTTGTAAATACATACATATTATACATAGAAAACACCCAAACTCCGAAACAAATATTTGCAGATAAATAAATAAATAAATATTTCGGACATCTAACACACAACGCCATCTAGTCCCAAGCTAAGCAGAGCTTGTGTTATGGGTACTAGATAACTGATACAAATAAATATATACTTTTTTTTTGTAAATACGTACATATTATACATAGAAAACACCCAAACTCCGAAACAAATATTTGTAGATCATACAAACACTTGTTCCGACCCGGGAATCGAACCCGAGACCTCAAGAACAGCAGTCGCGTACGCTACCACTGCGACACCGAGGCACATTGCTTTGACCCTAAATAAAATTGAGCAGAAAAATTAGCATGATTTGAGTGAAGTAAGTTTCTCAAAAGTCAAATATTAAAACAATACATTCAGACTGAAATTATTAATCCTTACATACAAAACTATAGATATCTCTAGGTGATTTATAAACATATGTACATTCTATAAAGTTTATTTTTGAAGTTTAAATCGAATGTGTGTTCCCTGTTTTGTGTTCTGTATGATTCCTACCGTCATAACGAGTATTACTCGTATGCCTTGCAAATTAACAACCTTTCCTCGTGTTTGTAGTGTAAAAATTAAAAGTTTACATTACACCAACAAGACCAAAGGTCAAATCTTGAACAACTCTGGATTTATCAATGAATCAGTATGTATGAAACACAACTAACCCAGTGTTTTTGATACCTATCTCTAGGTTTTTCTATTTTAAAATAATGTTATCGAATTCCTTATTACATTTCATCTCTAGCACGTTGGAGCGTCCAATGCCTAGATCAGCTAAATAGATATCAGTGATCGAATTCCCTTGGTAAGGTCAGCAAAACAGCTTTATGACGATCCGCCCTCAGTACGGTCAGGCTCATAAATACGTAAACAGGCGTGTTATCGACAAGGCATTAAAATATGTTTGACTTATTTATAGGGTAACGTTGGCAAAAAAGGGGCCAGTCTTCGGGATTGATATTATTAGAATATTTTAGAAAAATGCGAGGTTGGGGATAGTTCTGACTCGATAGACATGTTTCTCCCAAATGTATTTCTATATTAAGCTACGTCAAAAGCTCTTTATGAATAAATCACAGGGTCATTAAACAAAATTTATAAACAACCTCTAAAATTTTAACTAAAAAAACGTATACATATATGTATTCATACTAGTTGTCTAGTACACATCCGCGGGCAGCACCGCGGTGCTCAGCTAGTACCAAATATGATTTTTACAATCCTTATCTGTTGGTCTGTACGTTTGTCTGTCTGTTTGCTTATTCCGGCTAATCTCTGGCACGGCTGGACCAATTTTGACGGGACTTTCACTGAGAGGTAGCCGATGATATAAATAGTAACTTAGGCTACTTTTTTTAGACTAGCTTCGCCTCTTGGCTTTGTCCGCGGTTATTGTTGTACCGTGGGTAATATCGCGGGGTTCACCTAGTTTGATATATTTATCATCATCATCAGCCTATGCCCACTGCTGGACATAGGCCTCTCCAATTTCGCGCCACTTGGTTGGATCCTGGGCTTCTCGCACACACAAGCAAGGTTGAAAATTACGCAGAGCTACTTAATCCAATAGATTATACTGCTTGCATACATTTTTTTACTAAATAATACGATTCGGTAATACTAATATTACTAATTGTACAAAACAAATATGTACATGGTCTTTTGAAGGGAAACATTTTAAATGCTTAATGTGCCTGTCAACGCTGTCAGACAACCCATGGAGCCCTTCCGACCCCACTCACACTTCAGAAATGTAATACTACACTTGTTTAGGTACGGTCTTCGGTGGGACAGCTAAAATATGATAGTTTCTCTCTCATAGTTAAAATAAATTAATTTTGTGCCCTCTGAAATTAAGTTAACACTTTCCAGTTCACTGAATTATGTTACGGGGATTAATTAGGTGGCGATCCATTATAACTTATTAATTAATTCAGCCAATGATTGCGGCCACTGCAACCTGACTAAATTAGCAGTTAATTAATATGCTTATTTATTTATTTATTAAAAACTTCATGCACTTATGTACATCGGCGGACTTAATGCCCTGGGCATTCTCTACCAGCCAACCTTTGGGGGGTGTAGAGATCTGGTAAGGTAGGTGCATCGAGATTAAAGTTGATATCAGCAACACTGGGGAGATGCAATTCACATAAAATTATAAAAATGCATGTAAATATATAAATACATCTGTAAAAAAGATATAAATACATATACTTTATAATCGTACACTGAAGAAAGTAGACTATGAGTAGGAGTACTGGTGAATAAGTTATTCCGCCATCTGAAGAAGGTGACTGTGCACGCTCTTTTTAAACGTGTAACGAGTAGTGGACATCCTGATTTCGAGTGGGAGCGCGTTCCAAAGCAGCACTGCTTGCACAAAGAATGAGGCGTTTACGAAATCGGAGTTGTGGGAAGGACACAGGAGAAGCAGATTATTTGTAGAGCGGAGGTTTCTGTCGTGATTAGAGGAAAGGTAACTTAACAAATTGGGTTCAAAATAAGTGGGTGAGAATGGGGAATTAAGAAATGAAAAGAGAGAGGTCAGCGCTCGCTGATTACGACGTAGACGAATGGGTAACCATTTTAATTGGGAACGCAAAGCAGATACGTGATCATACTTCCGAAGATTAAATATGAATCGAATGCAGTTATTGAGAAGACCTGTCCTTTAAAAATGATATGTCCTTTAAAAATGAGAACGGCAAAATTAAATTTTACTAATATTTTATATTTTAATACTTTAGAAACTTCTAACAAAATTTTAATTGGTCCAAACTTCGATTCTGAATAAAGTATATTCATTTATCCGGAAAAATTACCGTTCTCAAATAGCGCCTTTCACTTTTTCCTAAAATAGCGGCTTCCTTTAAAAATCATTTTAAAAGTTGAGTAGCTAAATGTTTGTCGGTCCGCTCTGCCAAGAACCGGTTATATCCGGTTTGTTGCCTTTAACACTTAAGTGGTTTGAAGTGATCCACTTTTGCCTCCGCGCCTGTCGTTTCAAGGGACAATTAAACTTGGCTTATAATAATTAAGTTATTAGAACAAGATCATCTGTATCAAGTTACGAACTAAACTAGTAACTTACCGCGGGTGACGAAAGAAAGTTTAGAAATCAAGTTAACTTAAGGTTAATTTAATGCGAGAACAGAGTTATTTTATAAATAATTTTAATTCTGGACTAGCAGTCGTGTACAACTTATGAAATACATACATATATCTATTCCTGAGGATGCAGGGGAAAATTATAGTAAATTACTTTATTTTAAAGACTATGATTTGAGGTTAAATTACAAAATATGGTACATCATTTCTCCTTAATCATAGTTGATGGCAATCGGCCGATAGAGCCTGCTAGCTAGACCAACTACACACCTAATAGTAAATATATAATATTGGAAAGAAACATAAAAATATCCCGATTTCACCTTCCTAGCTTTGTGTTGATTTTAAAATCAAATCTACATCATCCTACTAATATTATAGAAGCGTATGTTTATAAGTATAGATGGATGGATGGATGTTTGTTACTTCTTTATACAAAAAGTACTGAACGGATTTGCATGACACTTTACAGTAATATAGCTTATACATCTGATTAACACATAGGCTACTATTTGCCACGATAACCAACATACACGCGGGCGGAGCCGCGGGCAACAACTAGTTTCTTATAATGTAAAACATCTTCAAAAATCTCATAACATTTCATTAGCTTCTTCAGGGTTAATGAAAAAAGTTATTCCAACCTGTAGATAAAGCCAGGTAGTAAAAACAAAAGGAGAAAATCCCGGAACGAGCCACTCAGCTAAATCTTCGCATTATGGTAATAGTAATTGAAGAGGAAAATATACGGATCTGTTCCGGCTTAATGCGCCACGATTACATCCCGGCTTCGAACCCCGGCTCTTCCGCTATCGCCCACTCTAATGGCTGGATGATAGTTTTATTTTAGTTACTCGATTTTTACGATTGACAATCCAAATTGATTTCGCATCAGTTTTGTTCTCAGATAAATGAGTAGTGATTTGATTGAAAATGAGACTCCTCGATAAAGCTGATAATACTCCACTGCCTGCTTTAATACGTACCTTTGAATTAGCGAACATTAGCTGCTTTGAGCCAAAAAAAGATATTCAATTCTGAGCTGCTTTATTCGTATCGTCGTCTCTCAGCCTGCAAATCATGCCGTGGTTAAGATACGGGCTGTGCTGTTCATCTCCTTGTCTCCAATCTGACCCGAACACATCGCTGTCCACTGTACCTACTATTTTGTACACTGTTGCTAAATAATGTTTGACAAGTTGTTATATTCCAGTGTTCTACCTTTAGATCCAATAATATCTGTATCTTGTGTTGAGGGACAATCAAATTTCAACTCTCGATACACTTAATAGTATTGATTATGTATATTGGTAAACGGTTGAATGGCTTTTGCGAGAATCGAATTTACATAAGTTTATAGAGATCTCGTATTATGTATTTATGATGGGCTATACCTGTATTTATTATTCGGAGGGACAGATCCTATGGTAATAATTCTAATATATACCTTCATACATATTTAAAACGATATCTGGGGTGTAGCTTAATTTAACCTATATATTTACCCAATTTAATGTGACAACCGCCACCCAAGTAACCGCCTTATGAACCCTCATAGGCGGTTACCAAGCCGTCCAGGCCAGTTCAGGCCATACCCACCAAACAGTAGTAAGGTGTCTTCGGAAAGCTCAGTCATTTTGTGAAATGCAACTCAGTGTAAGCCTTGTTTAGAAGAGGTTTTTTTGTGAGACCGCAGTGCGACCACCTCTCTGGTCGAGCTGTCGGATGGAATAAATTGTTCTCCCGGTTCAGACTATTATTAAATAGAAATTAGCAACACTACTACTAACTAGCTCTCTGTGTTTAAAGAGTTTAATCTAGCTGTGTAACAGGATATTTAAACATATTTTTCACAAACATCAAGTAGTTGAATTACCTAAAAATGTTGCGCACGAAACAAGACAAACATGACAATTGATTGATATTAATTTCGATTACTACAGTTAAAACTTCATTAATTGTAATCATTTGCTTGGCCATTCAATTAACAAGATTTTTTATCAATTATTGTATTGATTGAATTTTTATTTTGTTAATATCGGCGAACGAAAATAGTAAGTGGTTTTTGCAATCTATAGAGGCTTGCAACATCAGAGGGTTTAGACGTACATTTATGATTTTTTTATTAATCTGTCCGTGGCTTTTTTTTTTTGAAAAACCCATCCTATCAAATCCTTCGGAAAGGGAGGCAACGGGTTTAGAAGAAATATTCCGATTTCTAATGATCGATTGAGACATCTCTGATGAAATTAAGTTAGAATAATTAAATTGAGTTAGGGTGCGCCTTCCAACGCTGGTCGGAATGACGATGAGACGTATCATCCCAACTTCGTTTACTCTCAGACCGCTGCGTATATATACGTACTTCCATTGATATTTATGTATTACACATGTATTAAATACGCACACAAAGAAATTGGAAATGCACCTTGACTACATAGACACCACACTAAGACAGAAACCGTCCAACGTTCAGTGCTCTCAATCTTGGCATATTCGTGCAACACCTAAATTGTCTGCGGACACTTGGATACTTGGTGCTAATCCTCCGCTGACCGCAATTTAACCCTCCCCGCCTCATACCCGTTCCTCTCTATTAGAGGGCCATTTGTGAGGGCCGGGCTTTCGTGTTTCAGCGAAGCTTTTTAGCTCTTGCGTTTTAATTAAATGTTTACAAGGCTTGTATGTGTGAGTTAATCTGTAAATGTATTAATTGTGTTGTTTGTGTATGTTTGAGCGAGATAGGCTGTTCGTGCCTGAGGTGCCGCCTATGAATATGAATGGGTTTATGGTAACATTTCTTGTTTAAGGATTTTGACAGAGATTCAATGTAATGTTTGTTCAGGAGTTCTAAATGCTTTTTACAGAGCCGGCATGAGTTTTTTATGATAAAGTTATGAGATAATTGTTCGTTGTAATTTTTGTTCATTCCGTTTAAAGAATTAAGGGATATTTTAAAGAATAAACGTTAATTTTGTGTTTTATTTAAATATTTATTTAATCGAAAGCATTTCTAGATTAAATTTAAAATAACCTATATGATCATCGTATCTTTTCTAATCATAAAAGCAAATTCAAGTCGGGTGTATTTTAAACATTTTAATTTATTTATTGTTAATAAGATCATGGTGGACTCCTTAGCCAGACTCATATAGGAGTCCACAGTACAAACCTTATATTAAATTCTTGAATTATTTGCACCTCATTATTTAAACTAGTTATTTATCTCTAAGTAAATAGTTCGTCCGTTTATCTCGTGTTTATAGTAGGCTAAACATTAGTTAATTTACTTGTTTACGCCGTGGGCCTCCCGAGAACTACTGAGTCAATATAACCTCGTTACAGTATTTACTGAGTCCACACCAACTACTGGATTAAACACATCTGTGCAAATCAGCGGATTTGAAATTGAGATTATCTTATTAGCAAGGCAGTAAAGTTCAAAATATCTGTCGATGAGGGTAATTTGAGCTTTTGGAAAAAGTAACTGTCCAATTTCTACATATATGTATTAAACATTTTGTACCTCTATGCGAATTGTGTTCAAAACTTTGCCTTTACACTTATCTCACTGCAGCCTCAGAATTCATAATATACTCGTACTAGTTCTAGTACAGAAGGGCCGATGTGTGTAGCCATTGTAATAAAAAGCAACTCTTGACATTTCGCAATAAGAGAAAACCTCTCTTTGGATAGCTGTTATTACCCGACTGCGCCAAAGGAAAGATTACATTTTACAAATTTATATAGCTTAAATGGCTCTATGGATTTTCACTTGGGAGTTGTCGTTCATTTCATAATTGTCATGAGAATGACAGACAATGACTGGGTTGACAATGTATTAACATTATTTTACAATCAAGTTTAATCAATCAATGTTTTGACCACACTACGGATTTTGCAGAAAAAGGTTAACATAAAGCTCACCGGTAAGAACTCGTGGCAGTAGTAATTACTCACTACTACTTTTTTTTTTTTTTTTTAACGTGTGGAAACCCCCTCGGGCCGTCACCCCGCCGGGGTTTGCGGCGGGGCGGTGTGTCGGAATCGAACCGACTAAAACCACACGGTGTGCCACTCTGCGCCTGAGACGGGAGGGATCCGGGAACTGCTGTTATTAACACATCCGGACCCCTCCCAGCGCCTGCCCGCACTGAAGCGGGCACCGTCTGCTGATAAACTCTCTAATTAGGCGACGTACGGCACACGCGTAACGTCGCCCCCTCGCGGGCGGCCACTAAAGCGGATGGTAGGGAAAACCCATCCCGACCATCCGCGGCCACACTCAGGGCGGCATGAGGCGCTGATAGGCGCGCCTCCGCCGCCCGGTTCGCCGGCGACGGATCGGGTCTGAGTGGAGGTCATCCTCCCGGGCCCTCTCCGCCGCCTCCTTCTGCGAAATTACGTCTTCGCAGAAGGCTGCGACCGCGGTAAAACTGCTGTCGCTACCGGCCATGGAGCGTATGACGGCCGGTAGCGACAGATCCCCTCCGATGACTGCAGTGAGGGTCCGACGCTGCGACGCCCATGCGGGGCAAACCGCCAGCGTGTGCTGGGCCGAGTCCTCACTGCAGTCGCAGTGGTGGCAGGCGGGACTCAATTCCCTCCTGGTGTAATTACTCACTACTACTGCGGTAACCCTCTCAAAAGTGATCAGTTCATTAAACTTTTGAATTTGGCCACGCATGAAGAGATTATTTGTTTCTTCTTTAGTTGAACGCTCTAATCTCAGGAAAAAATTACGAAATACAAAAATTTCAATCGTGAGGATGGGTTTAAATTGTCAAATGTCTGGAATCCAGTAATTCGAATGTGCAAAAACCGGCGTAATCAACAAAACATAGTTTCGCGATCTGATACTGTTAGTGTTGTGTGTCGAGAACAGTTACGAGTAAATAGTGAGTTAGTGAACAGTGGTACCGGGGACAATCGTAATAAAAGACTACGAAAGAGGGTAGACCGATATGTCTGCCAATAACAGCCCACCCGCAAGATCTTCAGTTACTCCGTGATCATGGCGCTTGCAACAGCGCCGAAATATCGGATACTCACAAACAAAAAGGTACATGGTAGCAATCCCGCAGATTCCCATTTTAAAGTTCTAAAAAAAGTGCGCAACAGCATATGTCTCTCTTTTAAGGTTAACTCAGTTTAACCTTTTTTGTGGTAAACATATTTGTTCACACCGTTATAACATCACGCTATAGGCAATAGGAGACACAGACGAGGTTGCATGGGTCAGCTAGTAACTTATATACATATGTCATACATCATCTACCATGCTCCAGTACAAACAAAACAGACCCGTAATATAACTTTATGAGTTGGTAATAAAAGAGGTTACCTATTGTTATTTTCAAAACTAAGTTCGACCTCGTGTTGTTTGAAACAACATTAGTATGGAAAAATGAAGTCAAAGTTATTTAAGGAGTAGGTAAATTATTGTCTTTGGTGTCATAATAATGTTCATATTCCATCCACTTATTTCAGTATCTTTCATCTCATAGTTTAAAACTCTGCGGTATAATATTGCAACCCCCTCTGGGAAGTAATCGAGCTTGGCGCCCGTCCATATGCCATAAGGTTGCCCCAAGCACCAATCAGTGAGGATACGAATGTAACCTGAATATATAAACGCCTCCTGCTGTACTGGATATGGCAGACACTATGCTGCATACTACACGAAACATTTGTAAGCAACTTTTGATACTAAATAAACTGTCGAAGCTATGCTATAAAGCAAGGCATGGCAAAACACACACATGAGCTGATAAATCTGTTTAAATTGAATTTCTTAATTTCATAAAACTGTTAAATAATTTTTCAAAATCATCAATCGTGAAACTAGCACGACTAGAGTGTATAAAATTGGCAATCCTTACGATTATATATTAACAAAATGTTTAAGAAATACAAAAAATATCTATTGGCACATGATACAACGCCAGTTAACAAAATCACGTACAACACGTTTATCCCACTCGTCTTTGAAGTCTTAACCCTCGGATACTGGCCATTAAACACTATCCGAGTATCCGGCTATCCGGCTTATCGACTATGTACGTGCTAGATAATAAACCCGGGTAATGTAGGCTCAGGACATCCCGTATTCACGGTACTGGAGTATCTTTATTAGTGGACTGATAACAGTTTTTCTTTTTTAGTGAAAGATATATTAATTTTTATAACATTTAGTGAGTTAGAAGAAAAATCTGAACGCTCAAATATTTTATACCACAATTTCTTTTCACTTGGCTTAAGGATTCGTTTTTCGTATTTGTATTACAAACGCATACGGCACACACATAAAATAACGTCTGAAATAAGACATAAACTGTTTTTGAACCTAAAAATAGGTAAATTCGATAATTTAAAATTATCAGTACTAATAAAAAACAACAGTAACATGAAACGCACTTTGAGCTTGTTAAATAAATATATACCATACAATTGGATACCGAAAATGTCCCCATGCATTTTGATAATCTGTGTCGGAACTAAAACCATTGGATATATTTAATCAGTTGTTCATAAATAAAAACGACGCAGTAACTGTTAGAAAGTTTATGAGCTGAATAAGCTTTAGTATTTTGAGACTATTGTCTAACTAAGAGCTCGTCTCTGGCGGGGGACCAACGATGCCAGGCCACCGGAGCTTTGATCGTAACGGCTATGTATCTCCTATCCTCATATAAAGTTTTCAATACTACAAAATCCATTTCTTATTTATTTATCTATGAAGTAGGAGTAGGTAGTAACAATTAAGCTTGTGGTGACAAAAACAAGTCAAGTAAAAGACACCCAGTAAAATATCGACAAACTATTTTTACAGAAACAGATATCGTGAAGCACGAAAGGTGTTTTCCAATCGATGCCAACCAAGCCTGGTTCCGTACACGAAAAGTGACATAACCACTTGTAGAGGGTCTCAACAAGTCTAACTTGACTTATAGCCTACAGTATTTCGCCGTCTGGTGAACATCTGTTGATTCTGTGTTGAGTTGCTTATTGTTTCAACATTATTCAATTTGCTAGAATAGTTCCGCTGCTCATTTATTGATTTACTTTGAATAATAAAATTGTGTTGTCTCCTGACTTCTGTGTATTTTTTGATCAGCGAAATGTTTTACAGTGAGATTGGATACTTTTACTGCAAAATTTCGACTGATATATTTTAAGGAATACACGTATTTGTCAAAGTTGATAAAAACCCTTAAATCTATTTACATCAAACGGGAGTTTTTTGCACTTCCATTGCCTATCTGACAATGATCAAACTCGCAACCCGGTTTTGCATAATTTATCATGTCACCTTTCTATTCTCTGTAATTTATCACAGTAATTACGTATTGACCAGCTGTTTATCATACTACCAAGCTCTTGCAGGTTTCACAATTTGGGTTGCAAATTTGTATTAGGCCGTCACCCATATAATGCTAATAAGACTCTCTTCCCAACTCTCTTTCTGAGTTTCGTATGCTAACTTTTAAACTTTCGCCTTCCATGATATAATAATAATTATTTTAATGGAAATTAACGCGATCACTTATTTAAAGGATCTCTGATGACTCTGTATACCTGTATAGTCAGCCTCTGACCGTGGCCAGTGCAACCTGATCGAAACGTCAGGCAAACCAGAGGTATGTAATACCTTTAAATAAGTGATCGCGTTAATTCCCGTATATTCCTATAAAAACTTAACTTTTGCTATTATATCACATTTGTATCATCAGTTCAATTGGTTCTCATCCCAGCCTCGGTTGAAATTGAAGGTGTTATATCCTTCTATTTCTTTCTTCATCATCATCCAATGGTAGTCTACTGCTTGACATGAGCCTCTCCCAGTATCACTCTGATCGTATTTGGACTTCTCTTTTTATACTCCATTTCTATTTTGTCCAAAATTATAAATTAAATATGAAAGCTATTTTTAAAAAACATTTCATCGAGATAATATATATAGGTATAATAGTCGATGTCTAAAGTCGAGAACAAATAATAAATTGCGTTTATTATCATGAAACAACAATTAATTATCCCCGCCTCTAATAAAAAGAGCCCTTAACAGAAATAAAACAGTTCTCATCCCCAACCTCACTCATAAATTGTATTTATTACACGAAAATAATTTTAAAAATATCGTATTTTTTCGTTTCAGATTACGAAAAACGGCTATAACATTTTTTTGTTGGGATTTAGAACTTTGTGAGACTTGTAAAAAATATTTCTTGAGTACCTCTTTAACTAAACTAAGAAGTGAATAAGTAACAACAAAAGAATAAAAATGTGGAATAAAAGCCGTATAAGCTTATGCTTCTACGAGTATACCAAAAACTTCAGACAAAACTATGTCGTACTGATTTAGGTAGATGGGTGATGTGGTCGGGTTTAAAAAGTGCTTATACTTTTTATAATGTTGTTTGTTTATATTCATATATAATCACATATGTATGTTTAGGTAACTTGTACATAATAGAAACCAACTTTGATACATTATGTTTCAAAACATAAAGTCACTCGACAAAGTACACGTTTTTAGAATTCCGTACGTTATGAGTTGTTTCTTCAAGAACGATATAAAAGTCTTTAAAACCACTGAACCCTTACTCGGCGGGTTGTAAGAATATTGTTTACTTTGCCATAACCCCGTATTTGTTTTACGATGTATAAAGGGTATCCTTCTGTAAAATTTCATTAAACCCTCAGAGATCTCGAAAGTTATAGTATTAACGTCATCTTAGGTTACAATGAAGAGATTCCTCAATATCTCTTGGTGATGAATTAAATGAATAAGTAAATAAATTTTTTATTTCTCGATAAATTCTCACATGCTCTAAAAGTTTATTACACTACACACTATTTATTCTTATGACAGATATTTCTTTCACGAAAGCTCTTATTAATATATAAGAATGTCAATCTGCACAATAAAATTATAATTAACATGGTTTATTTGACTGTTAAAGACTGCTGATGTGTTGTTACTGATAGACGATAAGTTGTAACACTCAAATTCTATTAAGATTAATTAAGTAAGCCTTAAAGACCATATTAAGAAGTAAAGTATCCAATATGACGAACAAAAATAACGCCGAATATTCCAGACATATTTACAACACAAACTTTAATGAATGTCTTCCATATTTAAATAGCAAAAGACTGATAGCATTGCCACGTTTATTGCCTAAAAGATAAATAAAAGCCGTTTCTTATGAGAAGTAGGTGTTTATTAATGACTTAAAAACTAATTAGAAACTAACAAAGGATTCGCAAAATAACAGAAGACTGACGGCATTGCCACGTTTGTTGCTGAAAAGATAAATAAAAGCCGTACTTTAATATTCATTTTTTTTTCAGTATAAAATAGACTTGTTTTGAGCGGCCTTTTTAAAAACTTCTAATAAAATTCTATTTTACCTGTATATACTTAATGTTTTTTAAATGTTATTTTAAAATAAATAAATCTTTTTCCTATCACAATTCTACATCACAATGTTTTTCCTAATATTAAATACTAAATCATGTCTTGATTTAATAGAAAAAAAGTATTAAAAGTGACATTATGGCCAATCCCCCGCCCATTAGAGGATCAACTGTTTTTAAACTTCGTCACAGCTATTTACAAAATGGCCGCTTTTAAACGTGATTCATAAAGTTTAATTTGCATCAGGATGCCCCTAATTTATATTACATTATTATATTACATTATTAGCTATAAAATAAAGTATGTTATTAATACCTTATTATAGACAAAGCGAGCTAGGAAAGCGGCCAACATACGACATCGTATTTTAAACTACATATTTTATTTCTTTATTGTTTTAAATAGTTTACACGACCATGAAACATTTACAACGATATTGAATAGGACAGCTGTCGCACGATTTGTCCTCAGCTCTTACAAGCCTGTCCACCTATATCATCTGTTGTTCTGACTGACACAAAGGACTACTAATATGACGAAGGTAGGACGGGTTTGCTGCTGTGACGCGTAGTAAGTTATCATCTTTGCTAGTAAGAGGTAAGCTTCTTTGGACTTGAAGTGTCCACAAAACTATTAATTATTTAATATCTAAATAATTTGTTGTATATAAAACTAGCTGAACGCGCAGCTTCATCTTTGTTTTCAAATTGAATTAATTTAGCAAATGTTTCCAACATTTTTTATAGGTGCTCTGCTCTTGTTATTTGTGGCGGAATGTGTGGCCTATAACTATAGCCTAGACGTTGACAAATACGTTATCCAACATAAAAAAAATCATTTCGAATCAGCAGTTCTTGAGATTAACGCGTTCAACCAAAAGTACTTTATAATATTAGTATAGATTTAGTCCAAAGTACAGTGCTTTACTTTGAAAATGTGTTTAAAGATTGTTTTTTAAGAAGAGAAAAATTTCGATGCGATGAAAGTTGAAAGAAATATTGAATGAAAATGAAAAATCTATCACTTAGAACGGAAATATGTATTACTGGATGAGCAACATCTGGCTTTCTCTGCCAATGGAACTGATTGAGTGAAGGAAATTGCATGCAGCTGATACGGGTGACACTAGTCATCATTTCTTGCAATTTACGAATAATAACAGTTCCTGAACCCATCTTCGAACAAAAATTACTGCTATGGGAAATCTCCTAAATATATGAAGCGAAAGTCGAATAAATACATATAATAAACTAGCTGACCCGACGAACTTCGTACCGCCATATTTACATATTTGTCTCAGCTGTCCCATAGGTAGTGTACAGTTGCGGACAAAAAAAAAAAAATTTACTGCAGCCGATCGGAAGTTATGCGTAAGACATACATTTTGGCGATTCATTTATATATGTATATAGACTAGCTTTTGCACGCGGCTTCGCTCACGCAGACTTTCATCCCCTGATTTACCCCCTTAGGATTGGAATTTCAGAAATTCCTTTTTTAGTGCTCACTTACGTTATATTAAGAACCTAGATGCAAACTTTCAGTATTCTGGGTTCAGCGGTTTGGGCTGTGCGTTGATCTCTGGGTATGCCAGTCACCTTCCTCTTATATACATATTTAGATAGATTACAACAAATGCCTTTAATCTCAAAAGAAATCAGTAGGTGGTGCTCGTCCTTTTCCTATGATATCACAATTCACTCGACCGTTTAATCTACATAATACATTCAGAATAGTATCCTATTTCCCTTTATGGAATAACTTTTTGACCTTTTCCATTGTATCGAACTATTGAAGGGGTCAGTTGAACTAATCCTTAGTATATTCTACCTATTGTATCTGGCTTGTGGCCACAGAGGCCACAAAATGCGAACCTTAACTTATATCAATATTCTCTTATTATTTGACGATAGTTACATCTATACTAATATTATAAACGCTAATGTTTGTAAGTATGGATGGATGGATTAATGGATGTTACTCTTTCACGCAAAAACTACTGAACGGATTTGGATGAAACTTTACAGTAATGTAGCTTATACATCAGAATAACACAAAGGCCACTATTTGCCGCGATAACTGACATATACGCGGGCGGAGCCGCGAAGAACAACAAGTAAACGATATTTCCATTGTGGATTATGTTTACTATTAATACTATGAGTTGGGATGTTAGTTTCAAAATCTTTATCTACAGATATTTTAATTCATCTAGTAAAAACGAAATTTTTCTTAGTTTTACATTCACTAGTCCTATGAACAGATAGAGATAAAAATTATGGGCAGGTCAGTCAATTCTCTTTCTACAATCGCTAACGCTTCTATTCCCTTGTATTATTGGCTAATATTTAGTTTTGTCCACGTGACTTATCGCTGACAAATGTCATTGAAATACATCTGTTAGTTTTCTATTATCAGTTACGTTTGTAGAATGCAACTTTAAAGCTATTGGATCTACTATATTTTTTTTACTTCGGACGATTTTTCTCTCAAACTTTGAGTTTCAAAAAGTACAGAGACTACAAAATTTTCGTAACATTAAAATCTAAAAAAATACGTACATTCTCTAGAGTTCTAGTAGTAAAATTGTTCTACCATTAATTTTCTTACAATCGTCACGATGGCAGTCGCCATGTATTCATTATTTAAAATATAATGTCCCTAAATTATTCTTACAAATCACTTTGTCTAGTGGTGGTCTTTATTGTTAAGCATCGTATAGATTCGATTATTATCCAATTGTGTATTGGAAATCAATACACAATTGGATGATAGATGAGTACAAATCATCGGATCTGCCTTTTTTATGAACTAGGAGGCAAAGGAGCAGACGTATAGCCCGATTGTAAGTGATTACTGATGCCCATGGACACACGCAACACCAGAGACGTCAAAAGTGCATTGCCGGCCTTTGGGGGATAGGTTGGGGATATGGGCCTCGGGTATTCTCACTCACTCGATGATACACAGCGCAAGCGCTATTTTACACCGGTTTTCTGTGAGTCCGCGATATCACTCCGGTCGGACCGGCCCATTCATGGACTGCCTCTTTGGTCTCGCGGTTGGCGTGTGCGACTGCTGATCATGAGGTCTCGGGTTCGATTCCCGGGTCGGACCAAATGTTTGTATGATCTACAAATATTTGTTTCGGAGTTTGGGTGTGTTCTATCTATAATATGTATGTATTTACAAAAATAAAAAAAAAAAGTATATATGTATTTGTATCAGTTGTCTAGTACCCCATAACACACGCTCTGCTTATCTTGGGACTAGATGGCGTTGTGTGTTTAGATGTCCGAAATATTTATTTATTTATTTATTTATTATGCATGCCGCAGCGTAGCTCTCCCAGGATTAATATTCTATTCTTTCTATAGCATAGTTGAAATTAGTAATTTGTAAAATTAAGTATGTAAAGGAATAAGATGAACTTGTGTGTACAATGTTAAGATTAATATTATTTTACGTATTCGAGGTAACCTTAACGACAACTATATTTAATGTTTTTTTGATGAGCAAATTTAAATTTTATGTAGAATTTTATCTTCACTTAATGTCCCGTGGAAAATTGTTAAGTAAACCCTCATAAGAGAATAGAATAATATTCCCGAGTGACTCTTACTTATCCTAAATGTTCTTCTATCTTAAATAATAACAGCGGGGAGGACATTAGTGCTAATTAAAACCCATTAAAACAACTGCTACTTATATATTGTCGTATAATGGCGGTAGGAAACAACAGCTCAGTAAATACCTTACACAACAGAAACTTGTTTAAAATGAGAACACAGTGTAGTGATGTGCTGGTTCGTTATAAAATATACATCGGGGAATTCCAATACCAATGCAACAACAACAAGCATTGGTATCCGAATCCCCTTTAGTTAGTCTTGATCCGTAAAAGAGAAAATAGGCACAGGTGTCAAATTTTATTCGGAAAATGACAATATCTGTAATGACCGACATTTTCTAACTGAAACCAAGATTATTTGCTAAAGTCATTACATTACTCATATCCCTAAAAAAATCACATCGATGTAAGCCATCGGTCAGTCAGTACTTCAGTATTTAAAATCAGCAAAGTTAATAAACTTGTGGTTGTCTGGAAGAAATCATGGAAATAATTAGCGGATACAGATTATTTACTCCTTCCGATATCCGCGATTACAGGTAGGAATATCCGGCACATCACTAGTAGTGAGTTAATCTAATAAACCAACTACGACGCCAAACTGCCAGCACCTGTGAAACTGGGCAACTGTTGATTATAATGAAGCAACTTTAAACAATACAAGTTAGTGAGTTGGTGAACATTCAACACCTGTCGAAGGCTGTCATATATGTTTATACTTGTTTAGACACCTCGCTTCTTGTCGACTCACTACAAATAATATTGTTAACTGTTGAATTCAGTCTAGAAGTCGCTATTGATGTTTGCCCTTTTGTGTACGTTATACAAAGTATTGGTTTGGAATAATTGAATAAACAGTTTATGTAGATATATTGGTTATTTTTTTACAATAAAATTAAAGGTGATATGATTAATTTTTATCTACTTTTTGCGATGCTGTGTACGTTTGGTGATCTCATCACTATTTACGATCTCTTCTAGCTAGTCACTGAATAAATATAAAACTCCGCCTGTTATTTTAATTATACTAACTTTTAAACTTTCGCGTACCATGATATAATAGTTATTATTTAGACGCGATCACTTATTTAAAGGTATAACATACCTCTGATTTACGAGGCGTTTCCACTAATAATTATGTTATTTAAATTTTACTCATAAAAATAGCTAACATTATAGAAGTTGAAACATTAAAACTAATAAAGGTTAAATTTTGTTGTGTATGTTATGTTGGTTGTCTGTGTGGTGACTGCTTGAGCATACGTTTAATTTTACCACTCCTATTCATCTAATGGGTGCCATGAAGTTGGGCGACTAAGGGAGACAATGACGTGAGACAACAACACTTCAAAGAGAAGGGAAATTTGAAACAAACGCAATACCAACCATCTGACTGACGCGGTATAAAACTGTTGATGATAAAAGGCTTCTAAGAAATATTCTACTTCTCTTCAATTTAACCTTTAACTTTTATTACATACATATTTTTAACGTTATATTGTTTTTAACCGACTTCGAAAAAAAAGGAGGAGGTTTCTCAATTCGACCGTGCGATCGATATTTTTTTTTAATTATGTTTTTTCGCGGATATCTTCGTCGTTTATGAACCGATTTTGATGATTCTTTTTTTAATAGAAAAGAGATATCCCAACGGTAGTACCATGATGTCAAAGACACTAAGATCTGATGATGGCATCCAAGAGAAATCGAGTCAAACCTTGAAGTCGGTTTTATTTTTGTTAAAATTTTACTTGTTGTTAGGTCAGCTATATAGAATTCATGTTTAATACCTTAATTGTAAAAAAATTAATCTCTCGCTTTGTTGAACACTAGTAGTATAGTAAAATTATTTCTCTAACTATATAAATGTTTTCACCATAATTTAGTACGAAACGAACGTTTGCGTGTAGGAGGAACAAACGGACCATCCTACTGTTTGCTCAGCTTTAATTAAATCTCTACTAGCCGTGTAATGCGGTGGCTTTGTGTCTACGTTACTGCGCACTGTACACATTTAGACTATACAGGACTTGCTCCGACAGTACATAATTATTTACTACGTTTAAATAAGGCTTAAAGAAGGTCCAAAGTAGTTTAGTTTTGTGATTTTCTGACTTAAATTGTACATAGTCTATCACATTAAAGGTAACCGTTTAAAACTTGTATTATTATTATCCGACCCGGCTTCACAAGGAGGGTTATGAATTTCTCGAATATTTTCTACTGTAATAGGTATGTATCTGTAATATACAAACCCTTCCCTTAAATCACTCTATCTACGTATAATGATAAAATACATTCTGTTGAATGGAATGCATACACATATCATGAGTATATGAAGTAGTTAATCATAGCTCTTGCAAGTACTATAGTTACTTCAACTGAGAAGTGTCACGAGCGACTGTCGAGAAACTAATTCTGCGACACCTACTCTAAGAACTTAGAGCTCTGACGTCAAAGTTGGCGCGTGTCCTAAACACTTGCAGCTTTGTAATCAATTTGTTGAACATTAACATTGATATGTTAAATTCTGAATGTTGCCTGAGAGTTGTAATTACTTAATGTGTATTTAGTACACATGTGTATGTATAGAGATAACCTTTTTCATAATTTACTAACTGTACTTTATCACATTGTGGTTGCAGCTATAAAAACTATAATTAAAAAAAAAAAAATAATAGATTATGATAGATACTTGGAACAGTCGAAAGAACATGGAACAGCAACTGATTTATATTTAAAAGACTATATTTCACCGGTTACAGATAATTATAGGATAGCTTGTGTGACAGCTGGTTTGACATAATTTATATCGAAGATACGTCTAATTAACTTTTAAACTTTCGCGTTCCATGATATATTAACAATTATTTTTGGCTGACTCAGCCTGTGACCACGGCCAATACAACCTGGTCGAAACGTCAGGCAAATCAGAGGTATGTAATTTTTTAATAAGTGATCGCGTTAATTCCCGTAAAAATAATTGTTAATACGTCTAATTGTCTGTAGCATAAGCTATTCCAAACTTTTCTGAAACAGGTAGAACAGATCCTAAATATAAACTGTGTTGATTTTACCTACACGTTTTTTTATGAAATAAGGGGCAAACGAGCAGATGTATCACCTGATGGTAAGCGATTACCGCTGCCCATGGACATTTGTAACACCAGAGGCGTCACAAGTGCGTGGCCGGCCTTTTAAACGGTAAAAGCCTTTCGCTAATTTTCGGCAGTTATTGAAACCTAAAATTTGTGAGTCTGTAGATGCGCTCTTTATAGCATAAGTTATGTAGATATAGCTATTCAGTATGCGATTTTTTATTAGATATACAAGAAACCTTATCATAAAAGTTGTTACAACCTACAAGAGATTGCAACTATGTTAACTTGGTGCATAGTGTTTAAAGTGAGGCTTTAAAAGCAGTTAAGGCGACACTGTTTTTTGCTCTCAGTGCCACAGTGTTCATGTATGGTAATATGGGTAGTTTAAAAGCAACACTCTTACTGTGAGTGTAGCATCGACCACATCACACTAGTTTCAGTAGTTTGTATATTTTTTTTTTATGTTTGGCCCAGCCAAAATGACTCGACTCTACCTGATGGAAAGCATAAGCAGAATCCAAGAGTGGTGGTCACCATACTGCGAATGCACACAATGCAACAATGCAGCATGGTGACCCACACCATGGCGGGCTAGTGATGCTTCTGCATCATTGGGCCTCCGGTCTCGCACTCACCAACGAAACACGACAGCATGATCGCTGTCATTTTACGTTGATTTTCTGTGTGATTTTCTATCTTGACTGTTAGGACCGTAAGAATGGTGCATAATTATTTTACACATTTTAAAGAGTGTTTTCGGACTCGACGGGAACCAGGGGCTGTGTGAGAAGCCAAGCCGTGAATTCGAATGGTCCTTTATATCTCTATACATACAACTTTATCAGACTCAAAATAACTTTTAGATATAAACTAGCTGACCCACGCGTCTCCTCTCTCTTTGCGTCTCCTATTGGCCGTAGCGTAATAATTTACCTCCGTTTTTATAACATTCTTCATTGGTGCTCAGCTCCTGTAGGTCTTAGTGTGATGATATATAGCTTATAGCCTTCCTTGATAAATGGGCTATCTAACACTGAAATAATTTTTCAAACCAGACTAGTAATTCCTGAGATTAGCGCATTCAAACAAACAAACAAACTCTTCAGCTTTGTATAAGAATATTAACATTCAGCTTCATATATGAATTTTAGTATAGACTAGCTAAACCCCGCGGTGTTACCCGCGGTTATTGTTGTACCGCGAGTAACGCCGCGGGACAAAGTTAGTCTAAAAAAAGTAGCCTAAGTTACTCCCCGGATCATCAGCTACCTGCCAGTGAAAGTCCCGTCAAAATCCGTCCAGCCGTTCCAGAGATTACCCGGAACAAACAGACAGACAGACAGACAGACAGACAGACACACAAAATTTTTTTTAAGTACATTTTTATTATATGTATCGTGTATACATACATATGCATTGATTAAAAAACTGTTATTTTAATGTTACAAACAGACACTCCAATTTTATTTATTTGTATAGATAAACACTTATACGAGAAATTCTTAGTCGTCCTGTCAAGATGTGGTCACGGAGTTTCATGTTAATGTGTTTATGTTCTCTGAAAGTCAGCTAGAGCAGTCTCAATATCAGTAACAATAGAGCGGAAACATGATTAACTGCTACAAATTTAAGTAGTTGTTATTAAAATTATAAAACATATAATCTAAGTACATATGTGCTGTATATTTGGCACGGCAGTACGTTAATCGCTACGTTCGGCTTAATCGCGTGTCATGTCCAAATCATGTTTACCTACGCTATAACTTCCATAAACTTGCATCGTATATTATGTACGTGAATATTAGTATCGGTAATACATACAGGAAGATGTTCAAGCTTTTAGCGCGGGGTCATGATTTACCTGAAAATAATTTCCTAAGCACACCTCAGTCTTGGGCGACCAGGCGTGGACGCGCACGTTCGCCACGAGTGCGGCGAGGCAGTCCTACACGCCTGCTTCCTCATCAACGAAGGAGCCCTCGTCACCGCCACAGCAGATGACCAGATCCACCTGTGGACCTTCCGACAGAAGTGGCCCCAGAGGCTGCACTCACTCAAGTTCCAAAGAGAAAGGTATTTACTTATACGTTGTATTTAATTATGCTTTTACTAGATCGTTTTGTATATCTAGAATTTAGATGTTGAAGACTTTTTTATAGTTACAAAATTAGTTAATTTATCAACAATTCTGTGGGACGTGAGTTGATATATACAGCGTAAAAGGGTAAACAAAAGTCATCAACATCCGAACATAGATTTAAAATTTTATGAAACTTGCACTAGTCTTACTAGGAGTGTAGATTCAATTCCACAGGTGACTGACACACACATAGAATACACAGCATCAACAAAACTTTTCGCAACTACTAACTACAAATTGCAATCAAACAGATCAGTTACATTTTGCTTGTTTAATTGACCATCCTTTAAATCTAAAAAGTCTGTTACTTCTTAATCGATAGAAATTAAAAAAAAATCCTTTTTCCATGAGGTGATCGTCTGCTTTGCCCCCTATTCAATAAAAAAAAGGGAATTTAATATTTTCTTTTCTTACACACACATTGACAGCTCCCCCTATTACCTCACAAACATTGACCAACAGTAATTTGATATACTTATATAATACCTAATAATACATATATACAACGTGTGTTACACGAAAATGTGCTGTATAGTGTATTATTACTTGCTCGTTAAAAAGCACAAACAATTATTTTCAATTTTCATTTCAACTTCTAGAACAGTAAACCATACCGTTAAAATACAATTGAGTGTATCAAGAAGTTGAGAGTTTAATAACCAGTTGTCTGAACAATTACAGGCGCTTAGGTACCGGAAACGAGTAAAGCGCTTACTTCAATTATAACTTATTAACAGACAAGGCGAACAGTTTACTGCTAATTGTATGCTGTTTGTAGTTTGTAACGAGCTTTTGTTGTTATTAAAAGCTGTTTGAACTTAGCAATGTAATAACTATAATTCAGGGCTTTCTCACTTGAATTTAATGAGCCTTGGAATATAAGGCACGTTTACGAGAAAACTATTAGTTTAGAAATGTCGAAACGGCAAAGGTAGTGTTTACTTCTGAAGTTAAATATGCGACGTTCCGCATTACAAAAGGTTTTAGCTAGTGTTTTTAAATAACTAGGCAACTGTCTTACCATTTTATCAAAATTAATTATTCCTTCCTAAACAGATGGATCAAAAAAGCTGAAAGTAATATAGGGTAAGGAAAACAATTTGGAGGTAGTGTCAGTTTTTGCTGCTATGCTATTTCTTCTTGAATAAAGTTCAATCTAAATAAAGTCAAATACTTTTAACATAAAACTAAATTTTTACCTAGACAGTCAATTATCACAATTCAATTAGTACACAGAAATATAATGTCAAAAATTATGAGTTGTTGATAGGCGAACCGGGTTCATGCGCAAACAGTTTGCTTAGTGCAGTAGGTATCTTACAACCGGAGGTAGTCGACGTTAGTCGTATATTCGATTCCGCTCTAGTTGTTTTATGGGCATTACTTAGTCCGGGGGGTTTTATGGGCAGCGCCATCTGCGCAATGTTGTGGTAACTGCCACGAGTTTTTTGTTTTATTGTTGCTGCGAAACACTGTTGGGTGCGACATTAAACTTATTTACGCAGCGGCTATTCAAAACTTCACTGTATACTTAATGACTTGTCTATTTGTTATAAAATTACATATAAAACAACTTTTTAATTGCTTCCTCTTTTACTTTAAATATGTTTTGTGGGTGTTATTTTAAAGATTTGTTATCGGGATAGAGCTATGTTTTGGTACAGATAGGCTGGCTGTAATATCAGGGTCTCACACAAAACTGGTATTAAGTAATTCTTTCGTTGCTTAGCAAACTCCCTCCCCCTGAGTCTGGGGGAAAACCTACGGGCGGCAATACGTTGTGACTTTAGGAGTTGCAGTATCAGTGCTGCCGCCTGATCGTTTGAATCTTATCTCTCTGCTGTATTAACATTTTGTTTCACTTAATTTCGCAGCATAACTTACCTTCTGACGACACTTATTGTTTTCACTTGTATCATTTTGGGTACAATATACTTCCATCTGTGACTTTTTGGTTACATTAATGAAATTTAAAAACGGCCCACGGCAATAATATCAATTCTTTAAATTCAGGGCGAGCATAACCAAAAAGCTGATCGTTATGGCAGGCGGAGGTTAAACATCTGTATATTTGCATCTGTGATTACACAAAGAGGGTTAATTAGGCGAGTTAGCAATGAAGACCCTCTCACTGCCCGCGATTTTCCTCCTTACTTAATTGGATGCATTCGTGACCTGATTCATGAAGTGTTGATGGGCAATTTCGATAAATACCTGCGGATTTCTTAGAAAAGAAAATCTGAACCCTGAGAGCATTTTTTCTCGATGTTTTGCTTCGTTTAAATGTGTGGATGTTTTGCCGTATTTAATTCCTGAAGAATCATTTCTTTATAAACAAATTATTCTGTTCAAAACAAAAAGTTTTACGCAAATCATGTCAATTTAAACGAACATTAACTTACCAAATCTATATATCCATTTAGTTTAGTTCTCATGAATATGGAGTTTGTTCTGAGTATGGGTGTTGGTTACATGTATGTGTGTAAAGTTCCCAGCGACGCATAATATATTCCTGGTGCAAGAGCTTTCTGTACAAAAGAAAACTAAGAATTTATCTTTATCGAAGAATATCACTCGGCCAGTTCTATTTGTACAAGTTGTCACAATTTTCATCACCTTCCTTTTAAGGCTGCGGCGTTCATTTCCGCCCTTTTATCTTCGGTTTACTCCGGAGCTCGTATCGGCACATTTCCGCTTCAACTCTTTATTTGCTTTCCTCTGTTTGAGGCAAACTCCGTGTGTATATACCTACATTTATGTATTTATAGCATTAAGACACAACTGCTGTTTGACCGGTAGTACTAAACAAGTACTGTGGACAAATAGTTATTGACTTAGTACATAAATTCATACCTAAATTAACATTTTCTTATTTTTTTTAACTACTTCTCAGCACACGTCTAGTGCTAGATATAAACTTCCAGCAAGTTTCCTAGAATCAGTCCACTGCCATTTAACATTCCACTGCTTTATATAGGTATATGTATATATAATAGCCAGTCTTAAATATAAACCGTGCCCGGTCTTGGTACTTTTAAGTGAGTTCTTCTACAGTTACATCTGCAAATCATATACAAGTATTACGGTAAACAAATATGATTTGAAAGTTTTCATTATCGTGAATTTCTAATGTGAGAATAAAACCATTATTTAAAAAAAGTAAGAACTAAAACCCAACTACGACAAAAACTGTTTCTATGTAACGTGTGACTACGGCTTTCCAAACTTGTTTCATACTTTTTCAGCGTCGTTTTTTGTCGTAGTTGGGCTTTGTTCTTACTTTTCTATTTAAAATGTTTAGGTGCCGTTATAATATTAATTTTTTGCAAAGTATATTTTAAATACCATAGAAATAACAAAATTATCTAAAATGTACGGACTATGTCACGTGCAAATGCTAATAATATAGATTTTAGTAACACCCTTTCCAATGATACCAAACATGGCACATTTATCTCAAATTTAATTTTTAAACACAATACTTTATGACCGCTAGAGGGTGCTACATTAGATTTAGTGACACGTCATATAGCTTTTACCTAGCGGACGATCAAGACGCTTCAAACGATACCTATCTGGATCTATCCAGTTCTAATAAGTAGTTGAGGAGCTATGAAGGAACATATGCACATACATACATAGCCTGTCAAAATCATAACCCTCTTTTGGCTTTGCCGTAATAGGGTAATAATAGAAGTGCGGTTATAAGTTCCACAATATCATAAGCTCTCATTACGGAACCATATTCTGTCACTGAAACATTTCCTCATCTTATTGTCTGCTCCTTTTAAAGGCTTTCCCAGTCACTGGCTCAACTATTATTAATTATACGGGGACGCGGGAAGTTTGTCACTTTGAAACCGAAGGCTTACGTCATTAAATGAGTGTAAAGAGAACCTTTGAGCAACTCGAGATTTTCGATTCCTATTATTTCGACAAAGACTTGGTAATTTCCATGGAAATATACGAGGGAACTTTAATTATTAAAACTAGTTGAGAATTAATATGCAACATTTTGAAATGAATAGTGTTCTTATTACGTATTTAGGTTGTCTGTATGTTTACTTGAGGTAGATAATTTTAGATTATGAAATTGTTACAACATATTCCTGTTTTTCTTGATTACTGCAAAGCCAATAGAAAGGGTATCATTTTGCAAGTCTGTATGTTCCTCTACAAGTGATTCGAATGAATGAGCTGTCGATAGATTCATAATAATGACCCGGGTGACATACGCTATATAATTTTTATAAAAAGTTTTTACTTAGTCGAGTTATAGTGTTTTAAAACTTTTCCTGTTATCGTTCAGTAGATAGTCAAACTTGATCGCCTAGCAGACATAATTCATTTTAAAACGTTGTCTTATTGATCTGTGTAAATTAAACTGACGCTACATATAGTTTTGTACAATGACAGATCAACATTTAAACTGGACTATGAATAAGACTCTGTACAGTCTTTTGTAGTAAGAATCTTCATCTATACCAATATATAAAGCTGAAGAGTTTGTTTGTTGGTTTATTTGTTTGTTTGACCACGCTAATCTCAGGAACTATTGGTCCGATTTGAAAAATTCTTTCAGTGTTAGATAGCCCATTTATCGAGTTTATAAGCTATATATTATCTATGACTAAGACCAATAGGAGAGGAGTACCAATGAAAAATGTTTCAAAAACGGGGGAAAATTATCACGCGACGGGCAATAGGAGATGCAAACGAAGTTACGTGGGTCTGCTAGTGATATATAAAATTAACGTATTCCGAACAGAATAAAAATTAACTTATAATATTTGAGTCACAAATAATATATCGCTAAAAGAAATTTCTCACACTCATTTGTTTGGAAGTAAACGAATAATAAATCATAGGTAGATTGACATAATTTATCTCTGCCCAACCTTTCAAAAGTTTGTAGGCGTTAACATACTATAACCCCCTTAAGGCGGTTATAAACATCTTATACATACATCTTTACCTATTGTTTCTCCTTATAATCTCGCTCGCCATCGCCCACATCCACACGGCCCGGTACACAAAGACAAACGATGTACGTTACACGTGATAACAATCAGATGTAGACTACGTTGACGCTTCGGTTCGGACACACTGTAGTAAACCTACAAAGCCGACGGTGTCTAGCCTTAGGGCTGTCACCTGACGCCAATTCGGCCTCATTGTTTTCAGAACGTGTGACGATGGCTGATATGATATTTATAAACGTTTGATTGATAACTGTGAGAGATTTTAATTAGAAGCAGGTAAGCGGCCTACTTGCTAAACTCTACTTATACTCGCAATACTACTAATTAATTTAAAACTTACACCCAACCTTCGCTCAACCTAGTTTCACCTATAACCTAAATAACTATTGGCAGAATATTTTTTATCGCATTAAATAAAGTGTCGCTATCGTCTGGTATTTCCCTCCGAGCGTTCACTGTGTTACGTTACGATACTTGTTTTAGGATCTTGTCAGTAGTGCGGGAACGATTTGTAACTTCAACAACTTTCTTGTATTCGTACTCTTGTCTCAAATCTTACAAAGTTGAGAACCCCAACACAAACCAATTCCAATTAACTGCTTTGGGCGTGATATTGTATCGCTGGTGTTGCGAGAGAAGGGTTGCCTGTATTGTACGTATGTACGTCTCGAGACGTGTTACAGACATGTGATCGTCAATAGACGTCTATACGCTGTCAAAGGCGATGTAACTAATACCTAAGTGCGTTATTAAACTTAAGATAACAGCAAAATGTCAAATTGCTTACATGTGTAATTTAATTGTCGTAAAGGGAAATTTAATCAACTGAAGTGTACGCAATGCCTGTGGTTATCCACAGCGGTTTGTGTTTCGATGTTGAGTTCTGTTCATTCGATTACAAGTGTATTATGTGTGGGTTGCGTAATAAGTTTTCATTTTATTACAGATACTTTCTGTGTTAATGTTCAATGTCGTGAATACAGTTTTAGGTTCTAGTCTTTTGAAAGATAACACGTCCGAAGAAAGTTGTATGCATTTTATTTCACTACTACCTTTTGCCCGCAGCTCCTCCCGCTATAAGTACGCGATTTAAGTTAACAAATACCCATTATTTCCTCAATACTGAGTTAAGCTAATCTATATATAAAAGAGGAATATGACTGACATACCCAGCGATCAACGCACAGCCCAAACCGCAGATCAATACTGAAAATTTACATGTAGATTCTTTATATAACGTAAATGAGCACTAAGAAAGGATTTTTTGAAATTTCACCCCTAAAGGTAGTGAAAGTCTGCGTGAATGAAGCCGCGGGCAAAAGCTAGTGGTATATAAAAAGATGCAAAGATTTAAAGGCCCTTAAAGCAATACTACAGGTTTTTCTGTACTCTGATAGATGCTTAAGTAAATAAATCTACATATTTATATAATGTAATACATGCTATTTTTGCCAATATTCTACCAATGACACAATATACTAATAGACCGACCCTCCCTTGGCCAATACTGTACACCAGAAACAGCTAGAAAAGATCCGTTAAATCTAGATGGCGCTACAAAATAAGATATAAAAAACCGTTTAACAAAGTTTAACACTATTTTATTTATATGCTTCAATTCTAGGAACTATATAATTATTTTACGTATATAAATCTTGCTTTCTAAGGCTTGCTTTAAAAAAAAATTTTTCAATAGCGTAAGTACAAGTTATCACCTATTTTTAGGAGATGTCGTTACAATCGATTTAAATAAACTTGAAAATAATGACTTATTTATTACGCTAGATGTCACATTTATAAGTTATTGTTATGACACACAAAATACTAAATTCGCTGGATGCGCGATGATAGCGCCACCTAGTGGCTACAATTACGTCAGATTTTGAAATGCCAAATGGTTGGTTGTCTTACGAAGAATAAGTAAACAAGTAACAAATGATTTCAAAGAAACATCTTAAAGAGGCGTCCATTAATTACGTGAGGCATTTTTGAGAATTTTTCGATCCCCCGTCCCGCCTTGGTGAGATATCGTAAGATTTTCGTCAACTCCCTGCCCCGTCCGCTCACGTGAGATTCTTCAAATTTATGTTTAGGCTGTAAACGTGTTGGATTATTGAAGTTGTTCTATTACTTTTATTGAAGACTAGCAAAGCAAAATCGAGTGCTACTTCGCTACTCTGCAGAGTTCGAACTAATACGACAAGCACTATTCTGTCAAATTGGTCCATATTTTATTCTAGAAATATTTTTTTTCAAATTCACACAATTACGTCATATTTGCCAAGTAACCCCCCCCCCCCCCCTTCCCACCTAAGTGAGATTTGTAAAGAGTTAATATATTTTTATAGAATACCTTACGTAATTAATGGAAGCCCCCTAATTTAAATATATTCTATTCGATCACGTATATGGTGTAGATAATAACGTTGAGCGATTTTATTGCCTGCCTGATAAGGCATACTTCATAAATTTTAGGTCATTAAATTTAATTTTAATAAAATGATCAAACTGAAAAGTATAATCTCTACTTCTAATATATATTTAAATTTGTACAACAGGTAATATTAAAATCACATTAAATCAGTCAGGAGATCGAGAAACAAATATAATTTGTTATACACTTTAAAGATTTTTTTTTTATGTTTGGGCCTGCCAAAATGACTCTACACTGCCTGATGGAAAGCAAAAGCAGAATCCAAGAGTGGTGGTCACCATACTCATTGCAAATGCAGACAATGCAGAATGGTGACTCACACCATGGCGGCCTTGATATGCTTTTGCATCGTTGGGCCTCCAGTCTCGCACTCACCAACGACAGCTCGAACGCTGTCATTTTACGTTGATCTTCTGTGCGAGAGTAGTACCGCCTCTGTCGATCCGGCCCAAACGTGCTGAAATCAGAGTGGCTCTATGACTTACATTTTTTTTCCAACAAATTTTTATTCCTATTATAACATATTGTAACATATCTTTAAAAGTTAGAGATAATTATGGTATCGGGGACTTTTTTGTGTACATTATTGTCCTCTATAAAATTGAAGGACATCATTTTGCTCTATTGTCAATAACAGACCATTTTTGATGTTTTTTGTTTTTTTTTTTTTATTTTAGTTTGCAAATTTGTATGATCAAAAGTTACGAGACTTACAACTTTTTTATTATTTCATAGATTTTTATTTCCTTTTTGAATCCATTGGAGAAATAAAAAGTTGCATGGAAACTCCAAACCCCTATTTTACCCCCTAAATAGAAATTCTAAATTTATTTTCTCAGTCCTTACATAAGTCAATTTTAAACCCTACATAGAAAGTTTTACGTGAAAATTTAAAAAGTTTCATACAAAAATTAATTTAAAAAAAATTATTCATGTACCGTATGTACTAAGAAGCAGTTATTACGAAGCTGTTTATTTGAAATTATAAATAGGCATTTCTATTTTATTTGTTTGTGTGTATAGATGGCTCTTTGACGATTTAATAAAATATCACATAAATTACTAATTTAATTATTTAGAAAACGACATCTAGTGGCACATTTTGCATGACAATAAACTTGTCAGTTGACTTTTGGGTTCGTACTTTGGTGTAGGTCGGAAAATATCCTTCAAATTCACGATTTGATGCACTTAGTGACATCTAGAGAACATTAAGCTTACTATCAATCCGCGTACAGGTCTCTCGTAGTAAAGGAAAAGTCTATACTATATATTTCGTCAGTGATTCTACGAATCATGTAATCTATCTTCATAATAGTACGTGAACTTTCTCATCCCTGCTGACTCATTTCGTTCGCTTAAGCGTTACATCATCGGTTAATATTCAAGCGTCGGCCATCAATTACTGAGGAACGAGTTAAGCGATGGCAATGGAGGAAGGGAGGGGGGGACAACGGCTGCTGATTAATTGTAAGCGCTTACTGAATGCTAATTGACTGAGATGAAGACAATGACGCCGCTGTCGTACACTGAGTGGCGCGATAAACTCCAGATTTAGTGATTGTCTGCGAGAAATCTTACAAATGATTCAGTTATTGCTTCGACTATTTTCGAATAGTGAGGTTTGCTTTATGATTGTAAGGTCTACATAATTTTAACGAATTTCATGTCTTAAATGCGATAATTTGAATTGGCTTATTCTCTACATTTTGATATATATGCGTATGATAAATAAGTAGGGAATAGTTGGGTCTGGTTTGAATAACAACAGGTTCTCATTATCAATTTAGCTGATGGAATTGGGGTTTATTCCAGAAATTTCTAAAATATAATGGCAAAACAATGTTCATGTTAGGATAGTGCCTAGTTAGAGCCGGCGTCGATCTGGGACCCCTTTTTTGTGCGGGAGTATCAACTTTTGTGACTCTTAGTGGAAACACCACAAAGTGCTGTGTCCCCTAGGAGTCGGAAATCCTAAAGTATTTGTATTAAGTAAAATGATTCAATAATATATTTCACAAGATCAAATGATATTCGACTTCAAACGGCACAAACAAACAACCCTTCTATGATAATATTTGGATCTGGTCACTGGAAATTCACACGGGAAACAGACAAGTTATATGACACATAGTCTTACGTATCTGATCGAGTGACCCGTCTATAAATTACCATAACACCCCCTCTCCACCCGCCCCTAACTCCGGCACCGACAAACTTTACATGTATTATGTTATCTCTGACACCGAACCTCAGAGCCTTCACATCTTAAGTGGTTATGCTACACTCTGTCCAAAGTGGCCCTTGGAATAATATTGAATGTGATGTTCTGAGTGAAGGGTGTGTACATACGGCAAACGAAATACCTGATCAGGTTTACACTCAGGTCCAGTAACGATACTATTGTATATTTACAGGTGTTTGTTTTATTCATTTACTAGCTGTTACCCTCGGCTCCACCTGCGTGTATGTCGGTTATCGCTGCAAGTTGTAGCATACGTGTTATTGTGTTGTATAAGCTATATTACTGTAAGGTTTCAACCAAATCCGTCCAGTAGTTTATGCGTGAAGGAGTAACAAACAAACACACTCACAAAGTTTCGCATTTATATATTAGTGTGAAGTGTGATGATAGGATGCCAACGGCTCGTTTTACAATGTAATTACAAAAACATAGTACTTTAAACTAAACATCTTACCACCCACACGTAGGCACAGCTAGTCATCTAATAATTGTTTACTCAATACTACCGAGCATTAAAATGCATACACTAAAATATACATAGTTAAATATAAATATACACATACCCTAATCAGGCATTAACACTAGCAAATATTAAAATACGTGCCCGTACATAGATACATACATTAACACTTGTTCCCATTCGTTTGTTTAACTTATTAAAATATCCATAGATAATTAGTGTAGGTATTCCAGGTCTTTTTACTTGATACAGAAAGGTTAATTAAAATGTGGAAGTGTTATGTGATGTCAATACATAACGGATAAAACTTGAAAAAGGGAATTTGGGAAATGATACCATTTTCTCCCTTTGCACAAATTTATATCCGTTACTGATTGGCAGCTTTTTTCATTATTTTAAATTACAAAAATCTTAGTTATATTTTACATATATTACGGAATTAACTATAAAACCGACATATGTATACATATTCTTGTCTAAATATATTTATGTTAAGACACTTCTGTAACACGTAGGTATACAATGGTACACATTTTTTTGAACGTAGATTAGCATTTCATTTGACATTCCAATTTAAATGTCAAATTGTTCAAATTACAAATTATTAGAATAATTTTCGCACATTCATTTTCTTTTCATTCGAATTTCGAATGAGTTTAAATAGGATTCCTTCTCTGTACTGGGTTCTAAATATGGTTCCGTCTACTGTTTTTTTGTAAGTGTCATTTGTAGCATTGACACTGATGATCATTATGTACTGACCACCATCACAGCACATAGTTGAGGCATTATCGCTATGTTACAGATCACGCATCAAACTATCACAATCGACAAACGAAATAAAGGGGTGAGTGTGTGTTAGTTTGATGTCGTCGTACCCACACTTGCATGATCACTTGCAGCTCGTTGGAACTTGCGTCTGTTCAACTGTCTTGTGAAACTAATTTAATTGAATCGTTTAATTCTTTTACATTTTGATGTTCCGCCATTTACTACACTCTACAATCCTACAATTTATCTAAACTGAGTAATATGGCTGCGTCTACTTTTTCAATTATTATTGTATGCTTCCCTCTATTTTCAAATCTCCTATTACATAGTTTTATTTCAAAAATACATCATTCACATTAAAAACACTTCATTTCATTTTTGAATACAGCTTAAAATGATTAAAAAATAACGTTAATTTGTGTAGGTGCATTAAAAATTTTATTTTTTTAAACTTTTTTAAGTTACGTTTTTATTTCCTTCGGTTTTTCATACAACATCAAAACACGGTGTCGTATCAATAGCATTCGAAATGAGTTTCAGAACCTGGCAACACTACGCAGTGTACACAAGACAGTGCAACAGACTTTGTTCCAAGACCCTGCGCTCTAGAAGTATCTATAGATAATTAATTTGTAGATCGGCATGTTTTTATACCTAATTTATTTTAAAACTTGAGAACAGATTTATTTATTTGTGCATTTTCACTATATTTTGGTACTTAAAGGGCGACATTACACATGTGCCTCATGAAGTTATGAGTTACACATGTCCGTAGACGGTGGTAAGCACTTACTATCAGGTGATTCTTCAGCTTGTTTCCTCCTATCGTCAACAACTATTACCAGTCCACTGCTGGGCATAGATGCCTCCATAGAAAAGGTTTTAAAAATGTATATACTTTAAAAATACAAATGTTTTTTATTCGAAAATGTAGCTTTGCCTCACAATAATGTGTTTAAAAGGAGGCAGCGGGTTTCATTAATAATTTTTTACAATAAGTAATTGCCTTCAAATAAATTACGCGATGAATAATAAATTCAGAAGAAGCAATCATAAACGCTACTAATGAAGGCACGTCAACGGTTTGCCTCAAATAAATAAATTGAAAAAATATATTAAATACGGTGTTAAACATTTCATCTTAATTCATAAATCGATGTTTTTTAATTTAAAGCTGAATTGCAGATTTTATGCGAGTTTTTATGAAAAATAGGAAAAAAATACATTAAAAATTATGTTAGGTATAATATCGAGATACAAAATGTGTGTAATAAACTAAATTATGTAAATTATGTTTGACGTAACATGTAAGCAGAAAACATTATAAACTAAAACTAATTCGAGAGGTCCCGTAATAAACGTTTATTACACTAGTTTAAAATAAACTTATTTGTAGTTTGAACTATACTGTGTGGCCATTGCGTAAGTAATTTAAGTGGATCTGTGCTTATTTTTAATGAGTCAAGCATATCCTTTAATTGTCTTAATATTTAAACGGCAATTTACTTTATCTAAAACTTTGAAATTCAAAACGTTTTATAGTACCTATATTTTTTACTTTTCTAAAGACGAAAGTTATCGATGCGCATGAAATAGAATAGATATTTTGTCTTTCATTTTCTATCACTTTTGTTAGTGTTTTACTTTACATTATTGTATTTTATTATAATAGCATGTCATTTATACATTTTCTATAAAATTATCTATCTGTCGTGGTTAAGTTTGCTCAATAATTGTGATATAAGATTAGAATAAGTATGAAATAAGATATTCTAAAGAATACGTATTCTTTCCGGCTCGAAGGACCATATGGTTACGTAATCAAGTTGTGTTTATCTAATTATAAATAAAAGTCGTGTGCTTTGTATGTATTTGGGTTACCTCGTGTTAAAGTAATTAAAAGACATAAACCGTTTTTCTAAAAGGGGCAAAAGGTACTAAAGGGGGAGGTCACACGATGCGTAGAGGTAAACTGTTATTAGACAGATAAAAATTAATATCAGTCTATTACACAACGTTTATGGTTTCAGCTACGTATGCAAATATTTTTAGGTACCTTTATTCATGTAAAACAAGTGAAATAATTTATTTAAATACCTACCTATATTTTGACAATTGTATTTTTGTCCCACTATAGTACATACTAAGAAGACTACTAACCTTTCTAGAATTCACCGTCATCAAGGACAAAATATACCGAAATATATCTGTAAAATGTTGTATATTTCGATTTGGGGCTAAACCAATGTAAAATTTGAATTCAGCTCTACATTCATAAAACCGTAACAACAGTACTCGAATGTCTACGAGCCGTAGCTCTCTACGAATCTATGAGAACGCTGTAGCTATACTAAAAGATTTTACTCGTTATGATACTTATTACAACGATTCGATTTCGATTCGATCCGAAGTTTTTCCCAGAACCATTTAGATAGTAAACAATCGACCCTTGTGATCAGTATTCTTGGTTATTTCCCAGGATCACCTGCCTCCACCTGCCCCTGGCGTCCAAGTGGATCCACGTGGGTACGGAGCGCGGCAACGTGCACGTGGTCAACATCGAGACCTTCACGCTCTCCGGCTACGTCATCAACTGGAACAAAGCAATCGAATTGTGAGTACTACTAGTATTTACTAGCCGACTTTGAAAAAGGAGGTACACAGTAGCATCACTGAAGTTTTTGTGTTAACCGATTTTTATAATTGACACAAATATGACATATTAATTATTTATTCACACAAATATGACATACATAGGTTTCTTTATTATATGTGTAATGTCTTAAATAGATATTTTTACGAATTTTCAACAAAAAAATATAGTAAGTATATAATGATACTGAAACCCAAACTAGGCTTCAAACGCAATTTGAACATAAGACATCTTACTAATGTATATTAGTTTACAACTGAGCTTCCCAAACACCACTAATTCTCACTAACTCTTACTAATCCTGTACAGCAATTAAGGACTCTAAGGGCAGCTAGCAAAGCCGCTAAGTGAGTCAAATACAGGCTTCGACTAGTTGCTCTTCAACGTGATCAATTTAAACGAGTATTGTCCTAACCCTTGTAACTTCTGAAGTACGAAAGTATTTATTTGTACCTACTTATTTTAGGCACCATCAGTTATTTGGGTTAAGATCGTGTCTTTCTGCTAACAACAGCATACAATTGTTCTTCATATAGCTTATCAAGTCTTAGCAACAGACTTAGAACTGAGAAAATTCTATGGTGTAGTAATGTTAATTAAAACAACCTGCAAACCAATATGTTACGCATGTCCTTGTAGTGCCATTTGTGCAAGGTATATAAATTAAAGATGTAAAGTCCGTTTACTCTTATTTATTGACTCACGGTAATAATTACATAAAGATCAAGACACGACCAATTTTCAAGAGTGGTCCGAGAGCGACTGGCTTGCGCCCATCGCGCTATGGCTCGGCTCACACAAATATGCTTACTCCAAATATTGTGTAATCATGTTGTCCCTACACTTAGTCCTTAAAACAAAGCTTGATCTCTGTGACAGATATCTATATTTTAGGGACTGTAGTAATCGCATATGTATGTATAACAAACCTAACACCTCACCTATCTGATATACTATACACTGTAGATACTCATTGGTTAAATGAAACAGCGCTTAATTCTTTTGTTTCCTGCTACATAATTCCTTCTCTTTGGACGAAACCATTTATTAATTTTTTATTTATTAATTATTCATGCAATCTCACAAGCTAACAGATGTGATCCAAAATGCTTACAAGATAAATTTTTGGACAATTGCCGGGTAATTATCATTCACATCCCATTCATATTGTAGTAATACTGTCAAAGTATATCGATAAAAAAAAAACAATACCCAACTAATCGGTAGGTCATTGATAAATATTACGAATAGCAAAGATCCCAATGTACTACCCTGACTTACTCCTAACCTCGTAAAATAGTCTCCAGAGTCATACCAGCCCAACCTCACATATAGTTAGGATTTACTTATATTTAAATTCTTTACCCTCTGTTTTAAATCGTTTGTGATAGGAGTGTTTATTTTGTATACGTTTTATTATTTCTGCGTTGTACCATTTCGGATAAACGTATCAACGATTATACGTAATTTGTTTTTGTAAGGGAATAAACAGACTTATGCTGTCGTAGAACATCTGAACAGCACTGTTGATATGGTAAACTATGGTCAAGTCGGTCCAAGCTAATTTTCCAAGCAATGCATTATACTGAGCCTGATAATCCGCCTTCCGTCAGTTCCAATCACGACAGTTTTCCAATCGAAATGCCACCAGTTCAGCCACCAAAATCCAGTTGACGCCACCGGTGACATGTCATAATTACATCGAGCATAGGGTAATATTGTTCAATATTTACCAGAGGGTCTTCACCTAGGGATACCGCTATTAGATTCAGTTCAAAACTGTCCAGCCCGAGATCCAGCATACTACCGCGATTATTTAAAACGTTGTTGTATTGCTTTAATGAGGAAACTGCACAAAAAAACGAAGTTAGCTTTTGCATTGCGGCTGCAAGAGTTCAAATTAAAGTCACCTAGGATTGGAACATTCATGTCAGGGTACGAACAAATCACATGTTCTATACATGTCAAGACGTTTAAATATTGCTCATCCTTGGAGGCAAATATACAAGATATAAAATATTTTTATGTGTAACAATAGCGAATATTAATTCTTTGTAATTGGTCGTATTATCAATGTCCTTAACTATTTTACTTTATAACGTTACCGTGGGAGAGACACGCTTCGGCATGAAGGGGTCGGCTTGACCGGAGTGATACCACGGCCTCACAGAAAACCGGTGTGATACAGCGCTTGCACTATGTTTCACCGAATGAATGAGCCTCCGGCCACACCAACCCTTCCCCCCATCTCTCTTCCCCTCCCCCAAAGGCCGGCAACGCACTTGTGACGCCTCTGGTGTTGCGGGTGTCTATGGGTGGCTTACCATCAGGCGATATATCTGCTCGTTTACCCCTGTTTATTCCATAAAAAAAGAAGTAACTTCTAGAAATTGTTAAAAATCTAAATGATCGATTGAAGATATAAAATCCAATACCATAACATAACTTAATAAGACACCAAAAATGATCTTAAGAATTAGTCTAAAGACTCCAATTGATCTAAAGTCAGATGTCGTAAAAGTAAGGTGCTATGTTGATCGGCGTCACTACAAGTACAAAGTGAGTGCCAAATTCTGAGTGGAACGCCACGAGAGTGCCAACTGCCGCCGCAGCATGATAATAGTTGTGATTACGTTTATGTGGGGTGGTGTCGCCCCTGAAGCACTTGGCTTACCAACCATGTTATTTACCTAATGCATATGTCTGTGTGAATGTGATATTACATGAGAATAACTTTTTATTATGGTAATTTTTAGTTGATAGAGACTTTAACCTACAGAAAAGTGTGATTTTCAAAAATATGAAATAACATTACACAATGTGAGATATATCACCTGATTTTGACTCTTACATCTTTCTCTCCGCACACCCCTCCCCCGCTCTCTTTTTCGTTGTATGTATGTGTGTGTTATTGTTATTAAATTATAACGCTACTTGTTGCAAGTGGCGTTGACCATTTTATTTTTTTTGATTTAAAATTATAGTTCCTCATGTCGTGTACTCCATTACCAGATTACGGCTCGCCAGTTCAAATATAAGTATTTTGACTGAAAACAACTCTATGCTTTTTTTCATAGCGTTTTATATAGATTCATTTGTTTGTCTATGGATCTTGTATTTTACAATACAAGTTGAAACCCCTAAAATACGCTAATGTATAGGAAACATAGTTATAATCTGTATATAAGTGTACTTAAACTTGCATTTGCGCAACATAAAGTAAGACTCTAGCGACCAATAAATTGAATGATTTATGATATAGTTTCGCAGCTCGTATCTGGCCACTCCATTTTATAGTAAGTGCCTTGACAATAGACGCTTTACGGGCTAAAACCGTAGAAAGTGGCGCCATCGCATTTTAAAATGAGTTTTTATGACACATTCAATAAGATTTGTTGGGGACTACGTATCTGCTAACTTGTATCTACGAAAATTGTGTGAATATATTTATTTGATGTTTGTGCCCCACTTGGAAATAGTCCAATGAAAGTAAGTAGTCGACAGGCGACAATTTCCACCTGCGAACACCTTCGTTTTTACAGCTCACTTACATTAACTGTATTGTTACGCGTATGTCAGCTCATACGCACACTTGAGCTTATATTTCTATTGTTTAGTATTGTGTTAAATTATATAACTTTGTTGACTTTTGTGTATTATAAATTATAACAATACAAAGTAAAACCAAAAATATTGGTCTCTCTATCGTAATTAAGGGCCTCGCCTTTATTTATTTTTTATTGGAAACATTACAAATCCCTAACTGTGCAGAGCCTGTGCTATAGTGTCTAAACTACTGACAAACTTGCTAATATTTGTATAATTTTTTTTTGTATGTATGACCTGCCAAAATAACTCTACTCTGTCTGATGGAAAGCATAAGCAAAATTCAAATATGGTGGTCACCATACTTATTACGAATGCAGATAATGCAATAATGCGGCATAGTGACCCACAGCAGGGTGGCCTAGTGATGCTTCTGCATCTTTGGGCCTCCAGTCTCGCGCTCACCAACGAAACATGACAGCAACGAACACTGTTATTTTACGTTGATTTTCTATGCGAGGGTAGAACCGCTCCGGTCGAGCCGGACCCATTCGTGCTTAAAGATCAGCGTGGCTCTACTACCTTTGTATATAAAAGTATGTATAAAAGTATGTTTATAAGGGGATTGGGCACTGTATTTAATTATCTAAGTACATACATACATATTATCATACCTCTAAATGTTCATGCTCATTACATAATCGTTTATCTAGACCAGGAATTAAATCTATTACTACCATGTCAGTTAGAATCAAACACTAAGACGTGATCGTTTTAACAAACTTTCATTCGGAACACTAGGAGAACTAATGCATAAACTGTTTGGATTAAAAACTAGATTCAATTTACCGAACGATTGAACAAAACAAACTTGTGAACACGAGTTAACAGTTTGAATACAAGCTCGCTAACAATGGCGGGCTTCGATCACAATTCAAATGATTGCTTCAAATAAAACGAGCGACGTAGGTTTTTAAAATGCAAATGGCGAGAATTTGTTGAACGCGGTAGAAATTTTATAATAGTTTTGGTTATTTTAAGTGTAAAATAAGACTAATAAGCAAAAGGAAATGATCATAGGTTATCACAAACGCCCATGGACTTGTGCACCTCAAGAGGAACGTGTAGGTAGAGCTAGAGAGAACGGCTAGATAGGAAAACTCCCCTTGAGTTTGTGTGGCGTTTACCTCAGCCATTTAAGATTCGCAGACGACATCGTCTTACTTTCTGAAACATTTAGAGAACTTGAAAAAATGATACACATGCTGGAACAAGAAAGTGCTAGAGTTGGACCAGAGATGAATGCTGCCAAAACAAAATTAATCACGAATAGCCGCAAACATCCTATAAGTACCAAAAATTCAAACAACATAAAATACGTGCATAATTACATATATCTAGGCAAACAGGTATCTTTCAGTACAATAAGTAATGAAAAAGAAGTTGAAAGGAGATGCAAAATAACTTGGAACAAATTCTGATCTCTTAAGATAATTTTAAAAGGAGACTATTCACTAGACATGAAAAAAAACCGTAATCGATACATGTCTTCTGCCTAGCCCTTTGTATGGCTGTCAGACATGGGTATGCACAAATAAAGTAAAAGAAAAAAATAGAACAACACAAAGGTCAATGGTAAGTAGACCACAAAAAATTAGAAAAATACATACAATAACACATAAAAGAAGGTCAGAAATCATCAGACAGAAAACAAAAATACGGATGCTTTAACACAGGCCTTAAAACTAAAATTGCAATGGGCCTGTCATATTTCGAGGTACAAGGTCAACAGAAGGATCATAAAAACAACATCTTGGAAAGCACCACAAGGAAAGAGAAACGTCGGTAGAACAGCAAAAAGGTAGGCTGATGACATTAGTAAAACAGCAGGGCAAGATTGGATGTCCCTCGCCAAGGATAGAAAATTTTGGAAGGGGAAAGAGGAGGCCTTCACCCAAACGGTATCCACGTCAAATGCCTCTCCAATTTTGATATTATTTTCTAAATTCCCTAACTTTGAATTTATTGTAGCACGTTTCTTATTATGTCTAGTATTCAAGTTATGGATATTACTAATTTTTAAATGAATATAAATTATGTTCCTACGCACATTCGTTAATTTTCCAAATATGAATAATAAAATCATTATTATTAATTTGAAGTTGCCTAGTCTCCCATTTGTTACTGAGTTGTATGGGTATGTATGAAATCCACTAGTCATTTGTCTGTGCTGTGCTATAAGCCCTATATAAATGAGCACACCGACCGCGGCCCTACTTACATGACAACGGTAATCCCATTTAATAAGCCCTTACAGCTACTCGCCAAACTAATCACTGTGACTAATAACTTCACCTGTCTGAATACTGAATGATTGATAGGTCCACATTAAGTCCCTGATCTGACAAAGCATCTAATTTCTTATGGTCATCAACTTAAATCCGCATGTATATGTTTTTTTTTGTAAATATTTTTGAAACCTTTATTCACGTTTCGAAAGAGAAATAATGGATGTAATAAACATATAGTAGCTTTATTAAATCAAATACTCGTTTATTGCTACCAAATTATTTAGAGTAGTTACGACATTCTTCACACCATCGAGTTACGACTCTATCTATATCTACCACCAATTAAAAGAAGTTCCAATCTGAAAAGTCAGATCCGAGCTAAATTCTCCTGTTCCCTGCGTTTAAAAATTCTAAGAGAATCAATAATTTTTGAAGTGAATACTTCTAGCGACGTTGTGCACTTTTTGGAATGGGTAAAAAATGTTAAACCTGCGTCAGGACACGTGACCTGATAGAATACTCGTAAGACGAAGGCGTGACGTAGGAGAGGAAGTAATTTCCCCCTCTTTCTACCGCGCGGCGAAAATGGATGCTAGCTCCTGCTGTTTCGTTTATGCGGCGCAGGATGCTTGCGTGAGTGTGCGTGTGTGTTTATACTACAGCCTTCTACGCGCATGCACGGATCGTGAAAGTTGCTGGCTCGACTATCTGTATACTTGTAAAAGGTATTTATGATTGTTTCGATCTAACTTACTGATGATGTATTTTTAACTTTAAAAATGGCTCTTAAAATTCAAATTGTGTTGAAGTCCACTGAGACGAATTGAACGCCATTTCACTTGTAGTATCGATACAATAAATAAGCAAAGATTTAAATCATTTTTATGAAACCCCTTGGTTTGATTTCTACCCTTCGTTTATTGTGTTGAGTGAACAAGAGTGCTCAACAAAAGGCCCACTCGGTTGGAATGTTCTGCTACAGTCGTCATAGCGAACAATTTGTGAATACAACGTTTTAAGGCTTTACGGGGCACAAGCAGGGGCACAGTCTTCACTCCGCTGAGCTACAAGGGCTACTCGAACGTTAGGCTACGACTTATAACTCAACAAGTTCATCTCTAGCGAATCAAATAAAATAAATCTTGTAAATAAATTCATTTTCAAATCATACTCTGTCGTTGTATTGGTTTATTATTCTTGATTACTTACCATCGACTAAAAATACATACAACCAAATTCTTACCAAGTCTTTAGAAAGGATAATCTCCGACATATCATCAGTTCACCTTTAAAGAACGGTACGGTTAACAAACCTGCTTATACATTGAATCCTTCGATGTTACCAAATATTAATTCCAATACGCTGATGTCACTACATACTAAATATTAAGCACCGTGAGCTTGTTAACCAAATCGCAGCTATCAAAGGTTGATAGCGTATTATTATGGTCGAGGCGTTGGAAATGGGGGGGAGGGACCAGTACAGGGTGGAAGGAAGGGGGGGCTTATATAACAAGGCTCGTATTGATATCGGTATTGGATTCAATGTTGGTTGTGTGGTGTGTTGCCAATTAATTTAGACTCACGTTTAGACGTTATTATTATTTTACGGACTATGAAATTTATTGATGGAGTCAGCTACGTGTGCTGGGTGCTGAGAAATAAATGATCGAATATAATAATGTTGTGTGTGATATATACTTGTAATTCGACTAAAGCATCGACAGTGTTCACAAAAACAGATTCGTTATACTGTTCATATTCTGTGAATTTACTCCTTGTTTTTTCAATTAGTCTGTGTCTCTTTACTATCATGCTCAGCTGATATTGGTCTAAACGTGATGTTAACTATTCTATCTTAGGCCTGCCAGAAAAATACACGAGAAAAAACATGTAGGTAGTAGAGTCACGCTGTAAGTAGTAGAGTCACGCTGATTTCAGCTCGAACGGGCCGGCTCGACCGGGGCGGTACTACCTTCGCACAGAAAATCAACGTAAAATAACAGTGATCGTGCTGTCGTGTTTCGTTGGTGAGTGCGAGACCAGAGGCCCAATGATGCAGAAGCATCACTAGCCCGCCATGGTGTGGGTCACCATGCTGATTTGTTGCATTGTCTGCATTCGCAGTATGATGACCACCACTCTTGGATTCTGCTTATGCTTTCCATCAGACAGAGTAGAGTCATTGTACCAGAGCCACACATAAAAAAACACATATTTAAAACAAAAACGTGAAAATTGGTTGTATAGTTTCGGCGTTCATGGTGAGTAACAGCGTGACACAAGGCTTAAGACTTATTCAAAAATCATTACATCTGCAGGTGATATTAAAGTTTTATAAAATAATATAAAACTTTTATATCATCGACTTCATCATCTTTCTGCCATATCCCTAATTTGAAATGCAAACTCTTTTGGCGAGCCGCTTATCTGGCGAACCCATCTTGAGAATATAATCGTTTCGATATAAAAAACGAACGGAGCTAGTAAGCTGGGTATATCGCAAATACCGGTCGTGTGTCCGGTGACTAAGATAAGTTCATCAACTAGCCATCATATTCATGTCTGTTCAAAATATCAAATGATAGGTTGTTTACAAAACATATTCAAGTAAGTTTTCTTACTTTTAAACTATCTTACTTTTGATTTAAAGCAAAATTCTCCGGCGATTAAGTCTATATGAATTGATTGCCATTGGATTTTCTAAGTTGTAGGTGTTATTGAACAAAGCAGGCTATATCGCCTCGGATACACTTTCTCATTCATCTTTTTATAGTTATAGTTAGTTACGCAACCCAACATTTTAACAATAACCAGCTTTATAGATGTGTCATGAACAGTGGAAGGCTGCTCAAACTAGATAGTGTGTGTCGGTGCGTCGCGTCTCCGCTCGTAAATGTTTAGTGGCGCGGAGGTGCCTTTGATCCGATATTACTTCAGACGACAGCCTTCGCGTAACCTTTTTAAACCTGCCATTTTCATATTGCTTTATTTTGAAAGATTTTTTTATGACTTTCGTAGTCATATTATATATCGTATTAAATAATCCAAATACTTTTACTACTAAGAGCTTTACATTGGCAGTGTACTCCACTAAGATTGGCCTCTCAAATACTGTCAATAGTGTCAAATTTTAAGCAATAATGTAGCACAATTTATGCACATTGACTTGCTACGGTAACCGTAACTCCGTAATACATGAACGTAGTACATGGCTACGATTGCGTAGCAGAAAGCTACGAAATCGTAAAACAATGCAATAATGAGATGAAGTTCAAACAAAAACACACGATCACCCTTACAATTGGGCTGTATATTGTGTAGAAGAGAGAAACTATCCAAAATTAAGGCATTGGTGCCATAAAACAAACATTATCTGTATTTATAATACTTTTAGAAAAACAAGTGCCTATTGTGTGCAATTATTGCAAAAGTTTTTCATTACAATACTAACAAAGCCGGCAACTGACATGAGCGTTTGGCCGTAACGTAACATTCAAGGCGACCGTGTTACGTTACGGTATTACCTGACTAACCGTACTCTTGCTCATGGCGAGCACTGTGCTCGATAGCGCTCCACCTTCAAGTGTGCACATGAGATTTCATTTCGTCATAACGTAACGCAACGTTACGTTACGACAAAATGTTACAGGTTACGATTACATACATAAGAAAAAGTTCTGAAAGTTTAGTTGTCATTATTCCAATAATATAATTGTTTCTTATTACTAAAGTTTAATTCAACATTTATACATTATTAATTAAAAAAAAGGTATGACCCAAGCCAATTTAAACGCAAAATATAATCTAAGTTGCACAATCGTTATATTACATTACGAGTTATGAGTTTCTGTGTGCGGTGGCCACCTTATCTAGCGCGTGACTCGGTGCTGGTGCCAAGTTCCAACTCGCGCTGAACGTACGTCCAACTTGGCAATAGGAACGTTCACATAAATCTTGTGAGTGCATAGTTGGGGGAATCGCTTCTGTACCTTCAGAAAGTTGTCAAGTTCATCCCTAATTTATAGCTGTTTACACTATAACTTTGGTATTAAGAACCGTTTCGACAATGTATACATTATAAGTTATTATTTATTTAGGAATTAATTCCAGTATAAAGCGAATACATGTAGCATAACATCGTGTAACTGACATTTAACGCCAAGACGGTCATAAAGCGAGTAAAAAAACAAACAGTAATTTAATTATTCTAACCTTCAATGTTAAACCTAGGGATTAGATCAATAAATGTTACATATACTTAATTTCCTACGCATATTACTTTGCTCATAAATAGAGACCCCAGTCCTCCTTGGGATGTTATACATAGTTTCGAAAACAAGGATTCACATTATCATCGGGAACACAATGTATTCTGTCGATGAGTTTTGAAGTGCAATATTCGCACCGAATAAGTCATTTGTTCCATTACAAACAACTAGTATTCGGGTATGTTATTTCTATTATGAACTCCATTATAATTTATTATAACCTATAATATATACATAAATATTGCATTTACCTTTCAGTCTTGAGACTTCCACTTGTTAACAGACGTACTTAATATTTTAGGGTAAATGTATTGCATGTGATAAAACAAAACCAATCGTAGATACTGTTATGAATTTTTCATCTAAATTTGAGAATATAAATGGAAAAATATATTTACTCAGAAATAATTAGAATGGCCCAATTTATTTAATTTGTCCGAGAATTAATTAAACTTTAGTGAAAAGCGAGATGTTTTGTATTGAGTCCTTTGTCTGCGTGTGGACCGCGTGCCGAACAAATTACAGATCTGTCACTAGCACGTCCCCTAGTTAATATTTGCGTAACAAAGTTGGCAATATTTGCTCTCCACCTGTTTCATAACTTGTTATAAGTTATGTAGTGTACAAAAGCAGGATAAAGTTAAACACCAAGGTGGCTTTCACGCGAAGTTTCTTTGTAAGTAAACTTGTATTTAAGCTCGGTCATGGTCAACGTTCAAGTAAAATTTACAACTTCGAATCTAAATAGTGTAAGTCTGAAACGATAGTAGATTTCTTTACTGGCAACCCTTGAGGTATTTTTAGTTTCGACGAGACCAACAGATTGAAAATGGTAACAGTGGTTTGATGATAAATCTACAGTAGTTTAACTATTTGTGTTAAGTGTCTTAAAAGTGATCCTTAAGATATACTGAAGTGAAATCTTCTTTGGCGCTTTGAGCACTTTTTGGTAGGGGACAATCTTACGGGTTCGCGTCACCGCGTCACCGACATGATTATAAATAATCATTTAAATCGAATGAAATTTCTAATTTTACACATTACCTTACAAATAATATTCTAAGTTATAAGTTTTCACTTCTATCGTTAGTCCTTATGCATACCAATTTTTTTTTTAGTTTTATTTAACTACACTGAAACAAAAAGTAACTGAGAAGTTTGCAGGATTTTTCGTTACAACGGTACCACCCACCCGTATCAGCAGTGTAGTCACCCGTAAAATGGAGCAATAGCACACAAATACTTCCTACAAATATATTATTTTACAGATGGTTATCCTTTAGATAGTTTCTAGTTGGAGTGACAGACACCAACTCTAAACTCTCATCAAAAAGTTTCGTTTGTATTACCAGGGGTAAAGACGTTGAGTCGTCGCGGTACGTCTGGTACATAGAAATTATCCTGTACAAATAATGAATTTGAAAGGAAACATCAGGAAACAAAATAATAATAATAGCCACAATAAAATTATGAAAAGCCATGCCTCTGCATTACTACTATTTACTAGACAGGCTATAAATTTAGTACGATAAAGAATGTTATTTAAGGTTCGCAATGACGCGTCGAAGACTTGATAATTGTGTGGTGAGCGAAATCAATTGTTCCAGTACTAAGTGTCATTTATGTAGAGTACCTACATAAGTATTTGCATGTTTTAAATAACATGTAAGTATGTTTATCAGTGAAGTTACTGGAACACTCTGCATAGTTTGGAATCGCAGCGTGCGCCTGTTACATAACAAAAGTTGCCTCCTGCATAGACGCAACTAATTTGCCATTTTGTTTATTAGATCCATATGCCAGTATGACAGAAATATATGTACAGGAAAGGTAGTGGGTACACAAGTATTACTTGGTTTAGTTATATTTTGATAGATTTTTTTTTCGTCGTCGAAAACTGTTCTATATAAGACAAAAAGATCGTTAACAGCTTACCTTAGTTAAGACCCAACCTTAAATAATGATCCTAGCAAGATTAAAGCGTGAAATCTCCCCACCCACAGCATCCAGCGCCGACTTCGTTACTAAATCGTATATAATTATATATTCATATTAATACTATCATCACCGCGGTGTCAGGTGTGCCGGGGAGCGTCTAGGCAATAACTGCCACGCCTCACTGAGCTACAATTTATGATCTTTAATAACTGAGAGTCAGACATCTTTGTCAGTCCTTAATGTACTTGTATTTATCACTTTCAGTCATTTCTGAACACTTTGTAATATAGCTGTACTTCTCTGACATTGTTTTCATCATTTTGTTTGTGCTTCTGATCATAAAGTTGCCATTGCACTTTATCGTGTAGGTACTTAGTTGAAAAATAACTTGGTTAAAATAGTTTTGAGACATGGGTTTTTAACCGACTTCAAAAAAGGAGGAGGTTGTAAATTTGACTGTATTTGAAAGAAAAACTTCTTTAGCCGCGTTGAGCATCTTTTTATAGAAGAAAATCTTATGAGTTCGCGTCACCGACATGCTGACGTAACATTTTCGAAGTGACAACTTCTTTAGCCACGTTAAGCACTTTTTAGTAGGGGAAAATTTTATGGGTTCGCGTCACCGATATGCTAATGTTTGATGTTGATGATTTTAATTGAAACATTATGAAATTTCTAATTGTACACATTAATTTACAAATAACATTCTAAGTTATAATTTTTCACTTCTATCGGCAGTTCTTATGACTGTCAATTTTTTTTATGTTTGTTACCTCATAACTTACGACTGGGCACACAGATTTTGATGATTCTTTGTTATTTTATAGCTGATGCTTCCCGTGTGACCCCTTTTCAATTAAGTCTAATTTTTGAGGTCTGTGATTATTTATTTTATTTTTTTAGTCTTAATGCACAAAACAGTTTATACATTTATTGTAAGCTTACCAGTTCGGTTTACATTATGATAAAAGTTTATAAATGTGAGCAACTTTCAAGAATGACATGTTTCACATTTTGAGTCAAAAAAAACACAAGTGTGCAATATCACACTTCATAACGCTACTTCAACTTGCTGTGTCAATCTATGGATACTCTTAAAAGTATTTCATTTATTTTACTATCCCAAGAAAAAATACAGCAATCAAGCATAATGTCTAGAAATTAAATCGATCATAAGTTTTCACATACAACAATACAACAGCACCTATGCATGTAAAGCTTCAAGCACTTGTAAATACGACGCATGTTTCAGTGATTTTAAGAATGAATAGAACTCGTAACCACAAAACTATACGTATTCATATAAATCATTGAAACTGACGCATCGTACACAACATTTCTCACCCCACTCACGCCTGTCTTACTACATTCAAATGTTTTTATTTAGTTCGTAGAGCCGCAATATTAAGTAACACATATCCTACCCTCTCCCTTCACTCCCACCTCCCTCCTCCCGTACACGAGGCGTATTCTATTCTTTGTAAACACGGGCCGAACGCTTCGATTGAAAACTATTAAAAAACGTTTATTTGTAAATTTAAACGGGGGCTAACGTTGCAATGAATATTTTTTCTTTGCTTTTAGTGTTTATAAGCTTTACCTGAATTGCCAATGTTGAACGATATTACTATAGGATTTGAGATCAGTATTTAATCGCTCAGTACAAGAATATAAGCAATGATAATAAATTAATACTTTACTTTCTATGTGCGTTGAAATACATAAAAACGACAAGTATTAAACTATTGCCCTAATACTTTGAGTACAATTTACATTACTATAGACTGTTGCAAATAGCGAGCTGGTCGGGACAAAGACGACAATTTACTACTTCCCGCCGTAGTCACTTTCCGTCTCAACAGGAGCGTATAGCTTTACCTATAGTGCATCGTGTGCACCGCACACGGCTACGGCATTCGGAGCACTTCTAATGTATTTGCGCGCTTAATAAAGGGCGCTACGCTTACTAAAAGGCTCTAAGCTTACTAAAGGGCGCTAAAGGAATGATGGCACACAGGCGCTTCACGGACTAGAGTCGCCTGTGCGTCTCAACCTTTATTCTTATTTAGTCCATTCACAGTAATAGTTACATAATTAGGGTAGCAGCTATAGTTTTAATACACTCCTCTTTTTTGTGAAAGTGAAAAAATCATACATATGTGTGTATATAAGCTGCACGCCTGTTGAACAATATGTAAGTAAGCAAGTAAAATCTATATACAATAAAATTTCAGAACACTTATTTACGCATTTTTATTACGCTTAAATTGCCGTCAAACTCTCTAATTCTAATCCTGGGTGTAGTGTATTTCTTAAAAAATATATAATCATAATATTTTAAGTATGAGAGAATATACTTTAATAAGGCTACAAATGAGACACCAAGTGATTCATAAAATTACAATTAAGTAACAATAAAAATGACTAAGTCTAATAAAAATGTTTTGCTGGAAAAAATAAAACCTTCCTTCGTCTAAAATATTCTACAACTTTCCATGCAAATGAAACATTTTTACCTTAAATGATATTGTAAAACATAAAGGCAACTTTTTACGTTTTCCACCAAATATAAAAGTGTGTCGGTAGACAGCCCGCGTTTATCATCCCGCTCTCGGGGGGAAATAATTTGTGACAGTTCTTGGCTCGAACGCACTTTCTCTTTATTTCGCGTAGCCAAGTGCGTTGTTCAAGTTGATTTGAGTGTATCTACTATTTGAGGATTACATATAATATTCATCTGAACAAACCTCAGTGTTCAAATCAGTAGGGATTTCATCCCGTATTGCGACGATCGTGTATATCATAAAAGTACATATAACCTGAAATTTAAACTTCATACAAATGTACTTATATCTGCAATTGTTACACTTATATGTTGTAAGACATTTAGAGGGACGAGCTACCCATTCCCAAGATACGAGTTTTTCTCAGTTTGGGGTCGGCATGTCACTTTCCTGAATGCTTAGGTACATATTTTTAATAATACATTGTGTAACTTTTTTTGCGTTTTTGGTACTTTTTAATAATAAAGTTAGTTATTATTATTATTCCTGCCAATAGTTTTCGATGATTGTCATCTAAGTTACAGCCCTTAGACGATTGAAGTGAGCGATGGGTCAAATCGCGGTTTAGCATGACTTTCACAAAACGAGCGTAATTCAATCATAGTTAATGACACTTTAATTGTATTCAAAGCAAGCATTGGTATTCCATTTTGGCAGCGGCAGTACGCGTAATCCAGAAACGATAATACGTAACCCCATTAGTATTCACTCGTGGCGGCTGGACGCCAACAAAACTAAACGAAAACGTGATTCAAATACCTAAATAAAGTACACCAACAAAACTCCGGTAAAATGTCCCGCACGATACACAATATTCTGCGCAATCTACCTGCCCTCAGCAACCAGAAATATTATTTATATTTAACAACAGTCTTTTACATCGAAGCGATATAATTAAAGTCTAAGACAGTCTTATTGTTATTTATCTAACTAAGTAAGACTGTGCCGCAGCTTCCGAACAATCATTTTTAATTATAACTAACCGTATTCTGCCGCGCTTCGCTGTGGCACATTATAGTGGCATCGAAGAGAAGAAAAAAAAAAAAAATAATTGCTCTAAAAATATATAAAACAAGCAAGCAAGTAGCAAGAAGACTAACAATAACAAGTTAACACAACACATTGCACATTTTTTTCTCCCTCATACCTGCATAAATTGTAAGTAGTCTCGATCGCATGCACCGCATTAACCTTAAAGAACAATTGGCTGGGACTTGTAGAATTAAGTTTTTTTTTTATAAAACCCTAGATTGTTATACTCCTTGGATAGCTGATAAAACATATATATATTTCTAAGCACATTTGCAAAACAGGCGCCATAGTATTTTTTAAGATATCAATTAACGAAAAATAAGCTCCCTAATTTTTTATTATTTTTTTAGTTTAAATCGTCCACAACAACTTATTTATTTACATTACGTATAATATTGGTTATTAAGGTCGTAAAACATCATATTTTACATGTGAAAATCTATACTAATATATAAAGCTGAAGAGTTTGTTTGTTTGTTTGAACACGCTAATCTCAGGAACCGCTGGTCCGATTTGAAAAATTCTTTTGGTGTTGGATAGTCCATTTATTGAGGAAGGCTATAGGGTATATATCATCACGCTACTACTAATAGGAGCGGAGCAACAATGTTTGAAAAACGGGGGAAATTTTCACGCTACGGGCAATATAAGGCGCAAACGAGGTTGCGTGGGTCGGCTAGTCAAATAATAATCATAATAACACCAGCACATTTCAAAATATCTAAGCTGACAACCGAAAATCGGGCATTTTTTGTAAAAGTTTCTATAAAACGGTTAGATTTAGGATAGGGTGCTTTTAGTGAAATCAGTCAGAAACGATATCAACTACACGCCCTTAGCGGAAATAGGTGGACTTAACCTGTAACCCTGTATATTTTATCTATATTTCAAATACGTATAAGAGACACTATAAATACTAACGAACATCAAAGCACAAGTATCACTTGACGGAAGTGGTTGATATTATTGGAAAATTTTGTCCTAAACGTCATCCAGATCTCGTCGTGGCGCTTTGTTCGACGTTCCGAACTTGTTCCATCTTCACTTAAATATGTACAACTGGTTCGTGTTTCAATTTCATTCTAATTTGCATGTTATTTTTTTTATTTATAACATTGACCTTTTTCTAATTGTAAGAAAATGTAACCAGAGGCCAGCCACATATTTGCTAGTCCTGTGGCAGGTGCCAGGTTATGATCATCACCAAATGCTAAATACAACTCTTTTTTACTGTACATTCAGTGTCAGAAAGTGTTAACACGTCACCGAAACTAATAGTTTTGTAATAATTGCTAGCAATACCTATCTACAATTACTTAGTATATTATATATTGTAGTAGTATATAAAAACATCTTTTTTTTTATTTATGGCCTGCCAAAATGACTCTATTCTGCCTGATGGAAAGCATAAGCAGAATCCAAAAGTGGTGGTCACCATACTCATTGTGAACAATGCAGCATGGCGACCCCCACCAGGGCGGCCTAGTGATGCTTCTGCAACTTTGGGCCTCCGGTCTCGCACTTACCAACAAAACACGACAGCACGATCACTGTCATTTTCCGTTGATTTTCTATGCGAGGGTAATACCGCCCCGGTCGAGCAGGTCCGTTCGTGCTGAAATCAGCATGATTCTACAACCTTTGTATATATGTACTCCTTAAAATAATTAAATACCAAAATAAAACCAAGGTTCCTTCCCGAAGTTCTTTGTTACTTTTGCAAGCCTGTAAAGTTAATAACTTTTCTTCCTCCTTCTACAACATACTTAGTATATTCTTATTATGCGCAGCAATCACGACTAATTCTATACACAGTAACTGTCGGTAGAAAATTGGTGAAGTTGTCAACTGGGGCCTCTCGTCACTGTCATTATTGTAAACGCGCAGACAATAAAGATCGTTATAACACGCCCTCGGGTCGCTCCTCGTCAACCCTGTTATCTCGCATCAAATTCTCGATTCAAATAACGCGTACTCATTGGCGCGTGCCAACCAACTTCCGCCAATAGCGTTATAGTAACAATTAAAACGCCTAGGGTTGTCGCGAACTCATTCTCGTATAACGCCGTATATTTAAAATTACTATTGGATTTAACGACATCCGTCCGTTCCAGACGCGACAGGACAATGATACTGCGAATTTTCATATAAAAAAGTGGAAAAAATGCTAGAAACGTAAATGAATAGGATCGTTTGTTGATGTCTCTTACAATGATATAAATTATGGAGAGGGGAAGTGCGAAGGGACGTAATTAAAGAATCGCGATGCCTGTTGGAGCATAAAATTGCGTAGGTTTTAAGTATTTCGAATGCGTTATCGCATACTGAGGTTGTAACCTTGCATTTAATGTTTCTTATTACACACTTTCATTCAACTATATATATTGACGAAATATTCTTTTCTTAATAAATAATTCATCTTTTAAATTAAGAGCACCAGTTAGAAAATGGACACAACAAGGACCTACTTTCATTAGCATGTTGACCTGATTTTGTAAATGAGATGCAATCTGTGTGGGGACAATGGGCACGAGGGTGCGAGGTTGTTGGGCAGAGGGGTTGGACGCTCGACGTGACACGTGACCGGACACGCATTGTATCATGCTCTTATTGCAATTATCTAAGCAATAGTTGCGGGTGGGACGTCGGCTATTCTGCTTTATAAACTGCAGGCAATGTTTCTAAGTTAGAGGAAAATAATATTGTCATTGCTACGTTTTTAATTCATTTACATACCTGTATACAACCTTAAAATAGCGAAGATGGTGTCGAACTATACAGCTAGTTGGTAAATAGCATGTATTGTCAAGATACAATTTATTTGTGAACATAGTTGTTCATCATCCATTTTACATGAGTACACTTATGTTATTCTGTAAACAATCAAGTTGTACATATATTGTATAGATACGTACGTAACAGAGCTGGACTTTTCAAATAAGAGGCTAGTCTACGATTCACTGCACGCACTTTTAAACTATCAAACACACCTTTCATCTCTAAATAAAAATAAAGAGCTTTTATTCTCTGCCTCTCTTTCTCTATCTTAAACCAAAGAAATTAGTCAATGAATTTCACTCAAAAACACAAAATATCATTAAAAATATTGTTACCTTGTTTTTGAAAGCCAGTATATATTTAAACATCGCTTAAGAGATGTGTCCCAATGTCTACCTTGAAACTGGTTAATTAGTTGGTCATCAGAACAACTGAGCATCACGGAGTCTCCTGTTCATCTTCCCTAAACTGTTCCCCCGCCCGGCAGACGGCGTGATGGCAGTAAGCTACAGAGCTCAGTGCCTATTAGATCAATTTTAGCGGTCTGCATACAGATGCTGACCGCTAAAACTGATCTAATAGGAAAAAGTTTATTTAGCATGGCACTTACATTTTTTTATTGAAATACCAACACAGTATAAAGACCTCAAAAAAACAAATTCAAACATAAGCTCAGGGAAGTATTGATATAGAAAGCCTACTATAGTATTGTTTTTGGTAGAAATTATAAATTAAACCTTATAATATTTTGTGTATGTGTTCAAATTTTGTGACTGTTTGTTTACTTTTATTTTCAAATATTGTTTTTTATTTAATACTAGCTGAACCCCGCGGTGTTACCCGCGGCTATTGTTGTACCGCGAGTAACGCCGCGGGACAAAGTTAGTCTAAAAAAGTAGCCTAAGTTACTCCCTGGATCATCAGCTACCTGCCAGTGAAAGTCTCGTCAAAATCCGTCCAGTGGTTCCAGAGATTACCCGGAACAGACAGACAGACAGACAGACAGACAGACAAAAAATTTTTTAACTATATTTTTGGCATATGTATCGTGTATACATACATATGCATTTAGTAAAAAGCGGTTATTTTAATATTACAAACAGACACTCCAATTTTATTTATTTGTATAGATTTGATAGCGATGTATTACGATGACATGACATTTTCATTATTATAAAAAAAATATACGCCAGCTATGGCAGCACGTGTTTTTAAGTATTGTACTTCTTGTTAACACATGTTTTATGCAAAATAAACTTATCTTGTAATAAGTGACTAAAAGGATATACTGAGTTGGAGTACCGTATCGTTCGTTCGTTTAGCCTACTGTCGTCGACTTCTGCACGAAGGCCTCCCCAAAAAGCCTCGCTAACAATACAATACAATGTAATTACAATTTACATATAATAATATCTTTTGCTATAACTTCTATTTAGGGGAGCTAATAGAGACCTGAACTAAACGGAAAAAATAATATTTGGGTCCAGTGACAAATTGCATCGAGGTGGTTATGACTATAAATAGTTGTCCTCGCAAGACCAGAGTCGCGGCAAATGTAGATGAGATCCAGCAATGGGTCTTAAATATTATTTCTTATATTAATTCACTTCTGTTTTAAAAGTTATCCACTACTTTCCAATGCATTGGCAGATTTGGGAAACCGATTTTAAGGAAAAAGTGTTTTCCCAAATCTGCCAATGTTGTATTCCGCTCAAACGAATCTACTTCTCGCAAATTAGAGTGCGATGTGAAAGCCGACCTCATCCAACGTTGTTCCAATCTCGCCTCGCAGACGAGTCAGTGGAGGGAGAGGGTAGGAGGGGTGGCGGGGTCGCAACAGGTGGCGCCGTGGTGCCGCCGCGTACGAATGCATAGATGTATAGCTTGGTATAATGGACCCAGATACGTTCTGACATTGAGTTGTACACGACACTGGGATTTCTTGTTTATTTCCACCATTTCAACTATTTTTCTTGCGAATAGATATGGATGTAAAGTTCATTACTCAATACTGTTTTTTTATAGCGACATAGTCATAATTGTGGCTAAGCTTCTTAAATAAAGATAAAAAATCTGATTTATTACTTAATGCTGTTTTATTTAAAGCGTTTATAGAAAAATGTATTGAATTTGTGTTAAATTAATCGGGTAGACGTTAAAATAAAGAAGTTTATATAGATATATGGCTTGTAGTAAATAATTACGTAATACTAAATCGTTTTTTTTATTGTTACAGAACGAGACAAAACCACCCTGGCGCGGTCGTAGAAATTAGTGATAATCCCTTGGATGCCAGCAAGGTAATTATTATTAACACAGTCATGTCATATAGTAAAATTAACTTGGCCATGAATTTCAGATCAACGTTTTACACTGATTTGATCATAAATATTTATATCACATAGTGAAAGTGAAAATACTGCTGGAGATTTTCATGATAGGAGCGAGAAATATAGATACGTCTTATGTTATCGGAGTGACATGTGTACATATACTCATGTCATACCCGTCCGGAGGAGGCAAATACGATAGAAGCCAATTCTCCACGTTCCTAACATAGCGCTCGTGTCTCGTCTACATTTATCAGAGCCATACTGGTGAAGCGTACGAATATTTAACTGTTATTATTTAAAATTTCAGTTGCTAATAGCCTTCGAGTCGGGTCTGGTGGTGGTGTGGGACCTGCGCGCGCGCGCGGCCGAGTGGCGCGGCTCGCTGGGCTCGGGCGCGCCGGGCGAGGGCGTGCGCGCGGCTGCCTGGCAGCACGACGGCAAGCTCATGACCGCGCACATGGACGGCGCGCTCGCCACCTGGAGCACCAGGGCGCCCAGACCCACCTCACTCTCATACCCACATGGTAAATTGTTTTTTTTAATTCTGCCTTTTTAGTCTCTCTGTGGTGCATGACTTGAAAAGTGCCAACATCAAATGATAGTAACTAAATACATACCTTATTTTTTAACCGACTTTGAAAAAAGGAGGAGGTTTCTCAATTCGACCGTATATATTTTTTTTATGTGTGTTCGCGGATAACTTCGTTGTTTATGAACCGATTTTGATGCTTCTTTTTTTAATGGAAAGGAGATGTCCCAACGGTGGTACCATGATAAGGACATTAATATCTGATCATGGCATCCATGAGCAATCGAGTCGAACCTTGAAGTCGGTTTTATTTTTGTTAAAATTGTACTTGTATTTTAAATAAGTACATCAAGAACTTTAATAAAATGACCATATTTTATGTCGATTTCATTCAAGTTCGAACTGATATCTGAAATGCATATGGAATCCTACTTCCGTCACTCGTAAACTGAGTTTTCCAAATTACTCTCACAAAGCACTAAGTTTATAGCTTTTAAATAGGTACTAGTTACCACATACCTCTACCTCTTTGCCACATCCTGCTTATCAACAATTTCCACAACTTCAATATCATGCATACTCAACACCCTGACGTATTATTTGTTAGGAAACATAATCTTACAAAATATACTTTTAGACATGTTTAGCTACCAAATATAAGATCTGCTACCGTTCTGATTTCAGCAAAAGCCAACAAAGAAGGCAAGCCGGAACCATGTAAACCAATACTTAGACTAGAATGGAAAACATCAAGAACTGGGTGAGTAACTCCAAATACATAATTACATACATAATATAGGTCTCCTTTTATCTATACTGTAATATTATAAAGCTGAAGAGCTTGTTTGTTTGAACGCGCTAATCTCAGCAACCACGGGTCCGATTTGAATAATTCTTTCAATGTTAGATAGCCCATTTATCAAGAAAGCCTATAGGCTATAAATCATGACGCTAAGGCTAATAGGAGCGGAGCACCAATGAACAATGTTTTAATAATGGGGGGAAATTTTCACGCTACGGGCAATAGAAGACGCAAACGAGGTTGCGAGGACCAGCTAGTTCAATATAGCTTTTTGTATTTTATGTTTGAATTTTTCAAGCCAATGAATTTTTACAACGATACTATTTCGAGTTATAAACAAGTTAGTCGTTGTAATTACTTTTAGAATTAAATTAGTATAACTGTGGACTGTTCGCTTGTGCTAATCGACTCGTAACCACTATCTATCTACCCTCTAAAGTGCCGAACGCCATCTCACGACCGCGGTGAAAATCTAGCAGCGGCGCGGCGCGGCGCGACATTTCAGCGAATATGATCCAATGGTTGTTTAAACTGTTTAAATTTAAACTTCATTTCTAGCATTGTATTAACTGCTACCTAACTTTTTCCCGTGGCTTCAAATTGGTATCGATTTAATTAATTAATATATAGGTAGTCTTTCTAAATATCAAAGTCATCCAGATCGGTTCGGCAGGTCAGGTTTGAATGAGTGACAAACATTTCTCCAAAATTTCACAGTATTTACATGGAATAATTTAATTACAATAGGTAGGTATTTTTCATGTTGGACGTAGGTATATCAAATTGCTCAAAGTGTGTTTTTAATAAAGGCAATACAATGGACTCGCCTCCTCGCACTCTCCACCTTCCCCACTTTACATCTCTTTGATATAGTACACGACACTCTTTTGACAGCTGATATATAATTAAAAGAGATAATAAACAATATCGTTTTTTGTTTTTTCCGAAGACGGTCCCCATTTCATCTCATCCACATTTTTTATATTTTATATCATTAATTTCATCACGACGAAGACTTAACGACTTGAAGACTTATGATTAGAAGACTATAAACACTTGACATTGGCAGAAATAGCTGATCCGAGAGATCCGGCTGGTTGCCATTTCATCAAAGAAAGAAAGAAAATACAGGTGCAAATTAAAGATCACGTTTTAAATAAATAAATAAATATATATATATATATATATATGTATATATATATATATATTATTTTAATATTTTATTTAATACATACCTGACGAAATATTCGTCGAACAGTAATTTATTCGTCATAAAACTATTGTAGAAGTATGGTACGTAAGAGTTTGTCATCGTCTGCCTATCGCCATGCACTGCTGATCACGCGCCTCCCCTAACTAACGCCAATCATCCCGGTCAACTCTAAGAGTTTATATACTACCAATCAATAAACCCCCATACAGCTTATTACTTTCTTGTAAGCAACACCAGAGGCGTCACAAGTGCGTCACCGGCCTTTGGGGGCTGAGGAGACGGATGTGGAGAGGGATTGGGGTATGGGCCTTCGGTATCCTCACTCACTTGGTGAAAGACAGCGCAAGCGCTATATCACACCGGTTTTCTGTGAGGCCGTGGTATCATTCCGATCGAGCCGGCCCATTCATGCCGAAGCGTGGCTCTCCCACGGACCTGTAGTTACAAATTCCTACCAAATCAGAGTGGTTGTTAGTTAAATGAACAGTGTTATGTACAAACGATGCAATCCAGAAACTGATTAAGATTAATTTTGCAAGTGTCTCTGAAGGTTGGTGTATTTTTATTTATTTATTTATATCTTTATTGTATACATACAAAATTATAAAGAGAAAACAAAGGATATGTTACAAAATATGCAAATGTTACAATAGGCGGTCTTATCGCTCACGGCGATCTGTTCCAGACAACCAAGACACGGATTTTCAGTATCCAAAAATGTTTGGATAGTTTACATTCAAGTAACACATCTAATTCTCTACTTGAGTGGTTAAAAATATCATTTAAACAATCATGAACAAAAATAACACCCACTCACTTTCACATTACACACATACATATATATAAATTCATATACCTACATATACATATATACAATTCATATACATACAATACGTACATAGATCCATTTAATATATCATAATGACAAATAATGGTCCTTCAACAGCTTTTTAAAAATAGGCAAATTTTTTGCTTGTCGAGTTGGATATTATAAGTATGTCATATTTCTGTTTTATATCGTCAGATACGACATCTTGAAAGCCATCAGTCAGGGCCTCGTAGACACAGAGGATGAAATCGACTGGTCAGCATATAATTAACTTTAACGAATCCTTATTACTGCTAGTACATACAAATCGCTGAAACCTAAATTAATGAGATTGTAAAACTTTTTGAACAACACCTATAAAAGCCAATCCTTAGCTAATGTACACAAATAGAGACCTATACATATTCAATGTAATAAAAATGTTAAAGGTAGATTTATTACTTACTAAAGACAAAGTCTTGCTGGAGCTATGTAACTTACTTTACATACATTTAAGGACATACGTAGTGTGTAAGCTATTGATCGCTAAGTAGCCCAAATTTAATTATAATTCCTCAGCGAATCACACTCAACTTATTAGACGTTTACCTTATTTATTGGTTCTACAGATTGTATTTGAAGAAATGTAACTTAGATGTAAACTTACGTACCTTCATTTACGCTATTCAGTCATACCATGATGAGTTAAAAAATGTGTTACATACCTAATTAATACCATTCCTTTCATGGCTTTGCAGCGAAAGTCTGGTGATATTCAGTGGAGGTCTGCCATCAGACAAGGCGGGCCGGACACACAGCATCACAGTGCTCAACGGCAAGAGCACCACAGTGCTAGAGATGGAGCACAGTGTGGTGGACTTCGTCACGCTCTGCGAGACACCACACACTGCTGGTGAGATAACATATTCCTCCTCTTTTCTTTCTATTTAAAAAGAAATATGTGCTGTGTTACGGAAGTATTTACAAACACACTAGAAACAGACTTACAAAACACCCAGACTCACAAGAATTTGAGGATCGCAGAAAATGTTCTTCCATGTATACTATTGTACTGTAGCATTTTACTTGTCAATAGCTATCACTACTAAGGGCTTATAAATTCACTTCTTGCTTACAGACTACCAGGAGCCATACGCCATCGTAGTGCTGCTACAGAACGACCTGGTGGTAATAGACCTGCAGTCGCCAGGATACCCCTGCTTCGAGAACCCTTATCCCATGGACATACACGAATCACCCGTCACGTGCTGCTCTTACTTCGCGGACTGTCCTTCAGACCTGGTCGGTATTCTCGTTGTAATCACAACGTAGTTTTACAGAAAAGAATTTCCTTAGGTAGTGTGGTTACTACAGATGATTATATTTAATATTCCAGATTCCAGCGTTTTACTCAGTGGGTCGTCAAGGTAACAAAAAGATAGCAGGCTTCAGCGAGAAGTTGTGGCCGATCAACGGCGGTGAGTGGGAACCCGCATCCTGCTCCTACAACGAAATTATTTTAACTGGGTATGACGACGATCATTTTTAAAAGGCAAACTTATGAAATGTTTTACTATACTCATTTCTGATTACGCCATATCTTTTCAGACACGCAGACGGTAGTGTAAAATTTTGGGATGCAAGTGCAGGGACTTTACAAATTTTGTACAAATTAAAATGTTCTAAAGGTAAGTCGCTATTATTTTCTTAGTGGAAACTTCACCAGAACAAAATTTTGGACTAGAATGAATAAGGTGTTTCGTGTCAGTGTTCGAACGTCGAGCGGGAGGTTCCTGTTACGACGAAGACAGTCCACTGGCGATCCAGCAAGTGGCGCTGTGTGCAGAGTCCCGGCGCCTGGCCGTGGCGCTGCCGCACGGACACGTCGTTCTGTTTAAGTTTCGGAAAAGTGAGACTCACGGCGAGACACAGGTCAGTCCAACTCCAACAAAATACTTTGTTATCTTATTTGGCACAAGAATCGACTCCAAAGTAGTGTTCAATACTAAGTCTATTCAAATTTAGCCCAACAAAAGCAGACGGTTAAAGCTCATTGAGCATTTTCCCTCTACTTTCCTGCATTGTGGTTATATCTTAGCTTACATATTGCATCTGCCCAGTTAAAAGCAAAAAAGTGTCGATACTAGTTAAATACAATACTAGCCGAACCGTTACTCACTTTGTTGGGCATTAACCGCGCGCTTTTTTTTTATGTATGGCCTGCCAAAATGACTCTATTCTGCCTGCTGGAAAGCATAAGCAGAGTCCAAGAGTGGTGGTCACCATACTCATTGCTCGTGCAGACAATGCAACAATGCAGCATGGTGACCCACACCATGGCGGCCTAGCGATGCTTCAGCATTCATTAGTATATATACTACAGCAATGCCAAGCATCTAGTAATGTTTCTCAGGGCTTAATATGGGGCCCTCATTTATAAGGATCTTCATATTAAATTAAAGATACACTTATATTAAGAAGCGGTTCTTGCAGGTTATAGAAATCCCGATGATAACAGACTCGTTAGAAGAAGAGGGATCTCCTGAAGCAGAAAGTGGGCGGTCCATGTCGTTCAGTCGTGCCGGCGATTCCGCAGACACCGAGAGCAGAAGGGTAACACCGGTTTTTTACGATGCACTGAATAGTAGCCAATAGCAAAACTTCAATAGCCCCTTTTATAGAGATTTTGATGTAGTTTTTTATTTAGAATTTACGTCTACTTCAATTATTATAACACAAATAAAATTTATATTTTTTAAGTAATCAATGTTATATTTAGTAATTGTTTTCTGTTTCATAACTCTGGCACAAAGACTCATGTCGGCTACTACTTTGAAAGAAAAAGTATGTACCTATATTCCATTTACATTTGTTCATATTTTGTTACATAGTCTGGAGTGTGGTCCGGTTGTGGGACTGGCGGCGGGGGTTCAATACGAGTTCGTGGAGCAGACGGGACGGGGGGTGTTCGGAGAGCGGCAGGGTTCCAGCCTGCGCTCGTCGCGTTGCAGCAAGGGGCACCGCATCCAATTACCACGCTCACTATTAACTCCTCATACGGCCTGTTAGTATTACTATAAGAGTATTTTTTTAATGAAATTATTAGTTTAAATTACATGGTTTGATTTCTTCTAGTTCCTATTGTAATCCTAGTTTCACTAAAACTCTGAACGTTTTCACCTATTTTTGTTGATATATCATAGCATGGCGTGGGGAGGAGAACGAGGCGTGGTCGTAGTAGACATCTCTCGAAGAGTCCTGGTGGCGGCCCTGGCGGCGAGCTCGCTGTACCACCCGCCGGACTCGTGGCCCCACGCCAGGCACCAGCGCCACGGCGACCGCCAGCGCTCGCCCAGCCTCGACCAGGTACACCGCTACCCTCCGCTATACGCAGGACCACACACACCTCGAGTTAACATAACTATTATATTTACACGGACACACTGTTACTTTTAGACTATTCATTCAGTACTTCTAATTGTTTTAAAAACATTCAAGCACTTATTGTCAACGAGAAATACTGTTTTAAGAAGCCAAATATTTTGAGATACTTCAAAGTAATGTCTACGATTTGAATTGAGAAAGAATTTTAGGCAAAACCGCAAATACAATAGCAAAGAAACATAGAAGATTATGTACACAGCAGTCGTATGAAGTCACCGTAATGTAGCCAACACAGATTACGAACACGATGTTCGGATGTCGCCTACCGGAGGAGACGCCGCAAGCGAAGTACGGTTTACTTCACATTATATATGATTTGCACTTTTATTTATTTAGTTTGAGTTGCTGGCGGCGATACCCGCCGTACCCCTGATACTTATTTTATTTTGTCATTATTTTACTATTATTTTAATGAATTAGCAGTAGCGCCGATCCTGGCTTGTCCCGTAGCGACATCTTGGCATGGCATCGTTAGACATTCTTTACACTCGGCCTGTCTTTCTCTTACTCCTATCGCCTACATCCTTACTTACTTAGATTCCCATATATGGAATTTGCGAGAATGACACACATCAGTAGGCAAGCTCGATCGCTCCCACGTCGAGCCAGTGTTCGGTTCACGTCACTTTCCTTTTTACGTCACATCCGTACTAGTAGCGATTATCACCGCTCACGGCACCTACCGACCCGCACGGTACGCTCCCGAGCCGGTCCCGGCGGCCGCTATACTTCATCATTATATTTTTTCTCATCGCGGTGAAAGCTGGAGGAGACAGCCCACACCCGAGGTCCTTCGCCGACCAGCCCCGCCGAGCCCGCCGCGCCCGACGAGCCCGCGCCGCCGGACGATCGGGCCAAGCCTGACGCCAGACGGAAGTCTACTTCCTGGAAGACATTCAATCTCAAGCGGCAACTCTCCAAGGTCGATCTCAAATTCAAGGCGGCCTTTGCGGCCCCCTCTGAAAACAATCTCGAGGAGGTGGTGCCCGAAAGAGGGAATTCTCAATTTTACTGCGAGGCACCCGAGCGGAGCGAACCGACCGCAGAGCCCAGCACCGATTCGCCGGACAGCGACGAAACAAAGGTCGAAGGCGAAGAGGAGTCCGACACGGGAGGCGAGCGCAGTCAAGGGGCGTCGCCGCTCAGGGTTTGCTCTGACGTGTTCGAGAGAATGCACCGCGAGCTACAGGAGAAGCGCGGCAGCGACGTGTACGACCGCATGCACCGCGAACTGCAGGAGCGCTGGCACGCGCAGGAGGCGGGCGAGGGTGCTGGCGCGGACGAGGGCGGCGGGGCTCCGGCGCGGCCCGACTCGCTGCCGTTGGAGGCGCCGACGCGGCCGCCCAGGACGCGGGGCGGGGTCGCGAGCGGGAGCGGGAGCGGGAGCGCGGTAGGGCCCACGTGCAAGCGCGAGGAGCGGCTGCTGTCGGTGCCCAACATCAAGTACCGGGCCGAGGCCCGGCGGCGAGGCGGCGCGGCGCCGGCGGGCTCGCTGGCGGGCTCTCTGATGCGGCGCTTCAGTAAGTATTGGTCACGCGCGCCACTCATTTCACGCTCACGATGCCGGGTCTCACGGGTTCGTAGCCTAGCTCGTTACTCGCTGTTGACTAGAGTAGTGCGTCGCTCCTACGACTGGAATGGTAATGGTTTGCGATTTTTTATCATCACTGGTACAGTAGCCCCTTTTCGATTCGGGACATAGATTTTTGACTAGTTAGAGGTGATGGTAGTTAGATTTTACAATTGTGTACTAAAACTGTATTTGTAAGGTACCGTCGACGCCCAGCGTCGGAGCTCGGCGCGAAGTGGCGAGTTGCGACCTAACATGCTTTGTGCTTCTTGTGATATTTGGCTTTTTATTTGATTTAGTTTATTAACTTTGTATATTATAAGAGTATGTAACATATGTAAGTACGTATATGGGCCTCTGCCACGGCGGCCGCACGGTGTGTCGTGCTGTTCCCCGCACCACTATGTTACACCGCACCGGTGATTGATGTGTACATTTTTTTATTCCAAGGAAAAGGACTCCTCCGACGAAGACTCTAACTGCCTTAAATATCTGTTCGCCGACTTCCTCGGTAATTAATTGAACGAGTGATTAATACCTAGTTAAATGCATCAGTACCTAGGTGATCTCTGTGTTGTGTCGTTTTGATGATGTTCCGCTAATGTTCTGAGTAGTCGGACGATAGCCTGCACTGCTTGTAGTTTTACTGAGAGTCAGTGTAGCGCTAGGCTCCGACGGTATATCCCGCAATGTTCCCAGGAGACTTAGTAGAGCGAATGTGCTGTAGGCGCGAACCCGCGCGCGACGACCCGGCGCCGCAGCGACTCGCCGCGCCTCGAGGTACGTCACGACACCGACACCGACACCGACACCGACCCCGACACGACACGTGACTAACACGAGCCACGACCACTAACCTACCTGTATGTGGCACAGAGATCACGCTCTAACTAATACTCGCGTCGATAACAGAGACGGCTTTTGGGGTCTTCCGTGTGTGTAATCGTAATAAAACGGTGAAGGTTTCCGGGATCGTAGTAACCGTAGGCCCACTCCTCCTTGAGGACACTAAGTACTCGTCGTCCGGAGTTCGATTCCCTTTCCCTCTTTAACCGTGTAAATGTTGAACCGTGGAAACGTGAGGAACGCTTCCGAATGAGCGGCGGGCCGGGCGCGGCGCGGCTCGGTGTGGTGGGGCTGGGCGCATGTGTTGTGTTGTAGATGAACGGGCCGGGCGCGGCGGGCGTGGCGGGGGCGGCGGGCCTGGCGGCGGGCTGCGCAGCGGGCGGCGCGGGCGGGCCGGCGGGCGGCGGGCCCGGCGCGGCGGGGGGCGCCGCGGGGGCGGCGGCGGCGGGCAGCGCGCGCGCGGTGCGGCGCTCGCGCTCGCAAGGTACCCGCAAACTGCACAAGTGCCTGTCCACCGCGTCCGACGTGTACGCCGCGCCCCCCGCCCCGCAACACTCGCTACTGACGACGCGCCAGTATTGCAGTTTTGGTAGTACAGTCACCTTGTAACTCACGGCCTCGTCTCCTTCCGTTCTGAGGCAGTCGCAGTTTCTTCTTCGATTGTGTTGGTTTTCGTTCGTTACGTTTCCGTTCTGTGGCCCGGCGCGCCTTGACGCGGCGCGTGCGCATGCCGAGCTCGACTCGCCGCCGCTGCCTGCGTTTGTCGCTCGCCGCAGTCGCCGCGCTTTCTCAATGTTAACGTTGTATGATTATATTGGACGCGCGCTGACGTCAAGCTCGCTCAGATCCGGTGCCGTTTTCTTTTGTTTCTTTTTGTTGAATTTTATTTATTTAACAAAGTTACATTTTGGTTCGTTCACACTCACTTATTTACTTCTTTCCATTACTGAATACTCAAACATGTGAATTTGTGAATTTGAAGATATAATTACTACCGGGGAACTAAAGTACTCTTTTTTATTGACACTTAAATTTTAATATATTATCACATTTTGCAGAACTCTTTACGAAATCTGTAATTAGAATAATTTTAATAGAATATAAATATATCTTCAGATCCACATCGATATGTTAAGCTCTCGTTACGTGCGTCGATTTCAATTGTTCGAATGAATGAGTTTGATATGCATCGTAATGTGCGCAATTGGCTAAGAGAGGACATGATTGGCTGAGCACTGACCACAGCACGCGCGCGTGCGCTCGGTAGACGCTCACTTGAGCCTTCATCATTCATTGGCCCTTTTAGTTGTCGGTCTGAGCATGTATTGTGTTACTTTCATATTATTTATTTAAAATATTTCCACTTTCAGATCGGAATCATTTAATAGGTAATCATTGGAATATTCCTCATATTATATTTTTAGTTATACCTCTGTTTTTCTAATCGTTACATCCGAGTAGTTTTCCTCGTTGTCATTGTCAAACTCTGACTTGGAATGATTCGTGATGTTCTATATGGTGTACGATGTATGTTCTTGTCAGCTTGAGAGATTCTCTTGCTGTACACCCTCACTGTGACTCTGTACTTGTCCGAATGATCCGCGGCGTCGCGCGTCGCTCGCAGCCCTCGCCGCCTCTGTGTCTGTGCACATACTGCACACGTACCGTACCGTCCCGTACCGTAAAGTATCGTACCGTACCGTACGTCACGCTCGGGCGGCGCGGGGGCGAGCACCGCGCGGCCTCACACGCGTGCTTGTAACACATTGTGGTTTTATTTGTCGGTGCAGAACCCACGGTTCCGCAGGCATCTATGGACTACTTACACATAATGCAACCCAATGGTATATAAATAACATTTGCATCGTTATATTTTATTTCTCTTATCTTATTTCGTATGTGTATCTATAATTTCTGCTTGGGCAGCACTCGTAGCTGTTCCGTTAGAGAACGTGGCTGTGACTGTCTTGTTGTCTCACTCGCACTCTCTGGACTGCGCACACTCTCGGTTCTCGACTCGCATGACATAGTACGAACTACTAAAAGGTGACTTACTACTCAAAACTATTTACCTCTCACTGCGTTGTACGACTGTTATACCTACGTACTATATATATGTTTATGTGCCTACATTATGTATACGTAAGCGACGCTTTCCTTATCGTCACTATTGTATTGTACCGACTCGATCTGTTTACCATTATATTTTATCTCTATTTTCTTATATCGATATTTTATATTAATCACGAGCGTTCACGTTATCTGTTTATTTGCCTTCGCGTGCAACTTGTGTTCGCCCAGTTGTGTCGGTTCACTCGCCCGACTCGGGCCCGGCGTCTCGCGGCGCGGGGCCTCGGTCCGCCTAGACCTTACCTCTACTTGTACCTACAACTTGACGCTGTCGACTTCATGAATGTTATTTCTTTTCTAGCTCGACCACAAAGCAAAAAGTTTATATGGCTCGTTTTTGGCTGCCTCTATATACGGCTGTCATTGTGTCTATGTATGCTTACGGTATTCTCCTCAATAACAGTGCGTAGTTGCATGCGGCATCTGCGACTCACAGCACTCGCGTCGCGTAGCGGCCATGTTCGCCCCGACCCCACCCCGCCTCCACCTCGCCTTTAAACGTACCCTCCCCGCCTGCCGACCTGACTATCCCCGCATCTCATCTCATCGGTTCTGTTCGCTGTTTAAATTAGATTCACTAACTAACTAGTTGCTTGTCATTGTGTGTGTTTCATTTAGAGCTGTTTATCAATGTGCTCGTTAAGCTAATATAACAATAAAGTGGTGAGCTGATGGGTGTTTTGCCTGTCCCAGTGTCGTCATACAACGCTTCATGTGTCGGATCGAAACACAAACTATCCCGCAACTAACAAAGTCCGGACATGATATACAGCGAGTTGTGCAAATAAGCTGAGATCGAACGGGCATGCAGTACCTTTCTCTCCGCATGGTTACTCTTATTTTTTACACGTTTGTACTTAGACTTGGAGCACCTCGCTGTGGCACCTACTATTTCAGCTAATTTCACAAGAGCACTAACACAGCCCGTGAGCTACAGAGCGCTAGCTTTAGTCTGCAACTGCATCAGCTACGTAGACTAGTTCACGATGCGCTGGTGGTGCGGGCAACTCTCACTCCTCTTTCATGAATTTTAGTAATCTTGTGTGTAACCAAAATGTGTGGTCGTATGTCGCCTTGATTGTTTGTGTCATCTGTCCGCGATAAATACTTCTCTATATGTGGGGTACACTCGACAAAATTACAAACACACTTGCCTTGTTATTTAAAGTTAAGTTTTTGACAGATTTGTCAGATTTAGATACATATAACCATACATCCTAAATAAAACATATTTATTATGTTCATTATCTATATCTTATTCGATTAGCGAAATGAGTCTTTCATAATGGAAATGGTACCCGAACCACTTAACAATAAATTGTTCCTCTCGGGTTGCAATCATTCCATAAACATAACATGACATTTTACTACAACTATTAGGCAAGAAACAAAAGTAACACATCGTTATAAATTGGCTCATCCCCAAAACTAGTGAGTGTGCCCTATATTATATTACATTATAACTTGTTACTGTAAACTTGATTTGTTTAAAAAAAAAGATTCCAATTTAGATTCGTAAACGAACAAGCGGCCTTTATTCACACTATGATTTGTAGACATGGTCACACGTTTCTGTTACCGTTGTATATTATACGTAACTCGTTAGTATAATATCTGTAGAATAGCCATACAAAGTAAGTAGCGCAGGGCCCCCGGGCCGCGGGCAGCGCACGTAGCTGTGGCGCTGTCCGCGGCCCGGGCGTCACCGCGCGGAGGGTGTAATCCGAGTGTGTGTATGTTGCCAACCGGCCGGGTAGACAAGCTGGACAGCTCGTTCTCGCGCTCCCGATCCAGCTCCATGTCCAGTCTGGAGAACATCTCGCAGGAGGGCATCCAGTGCCTTGCGTTTGCGGACAGCTACACTAAGAAATCTGGTGAGTCGCTGACACTTCAATGTTAATTTGTTCAATTTACAAATAATGTTAAACGTTAAATTTATTTGTTTGATTACAAAAGTATGATTTAACCGTCAAGGAACTTATACTATTGGTTTTAACATGTCTGTAGTTGTTATTACTTAGTAATAGTTAACGTAACTTCACGAAATAAGTAAAATATATGTCTAATAATGTATAATGATGTATTCAGATCCTACGACGTTGCTGCCGACGCTATGGATTGGCACGACACTGGGTTCAGTGCTCACGATGATGATCAACCTGCCGGAGACGGACCTCAGGCACACGCAGCCAGTAGTCGTCTCCACAAGCGGCAAGTATAGATTATTTAATTCCTTTCCCCAGGTCTTGGTACTTGCAGTAACTATTTTAACCTGCCTTTGGGGCCCATAGACAAAACCAGTAAATCGAAGAACTATCCTCTTGGGAAAAGCAGTTAAACTTAGAGGCGATTCGCCCCGCTTTCTATATTGCAATATAAAACTTACCATGGAGATGCGTAGGCTTTATTGACGCCGCCGCGTCTTTGTATACCGTCACGGAGCTCCTGGTTACATGCAACACTCCTACGGGATCTTACATTCATTGCGGCAGACCGCACGACAATGACAAATTAACTTTTATAAGGCCGTTCTGGCGGAATTCAAAACTCGTGTATACATTAATCAGTTTACCAAATACTAGGCGACACTAACAAACACCGAAACTAAATTCAATCAAATCACGGACCGCAAAAATATATATTACTGTCTTTTACCGAATTTTATTTAACCTCTCCGGTGTTGAACGCCACGTAATGGTCGCTGTCAATTTCTTCCAGTCTGTTGAATGCCACGTCGTGGTGTTTTTTTCCCGGTCTATTTTAACCATGAATTTAGCTGCTTCATATTGTTTGCAGCTTTGTCGCACTTAATTATATTAAAGAGAATAAAACAGAGATGCCCAGAGGCGCCATTTCATTACCCCACTACGTCAGTTGACAATGTAAATCGTTCTCATTCGGCGGGAATTTTTGTGACGTACGGTTGCTGGTCGAGTGAACTTTGAAATTGAATTTATATATTAATTCGGGTGTGAATTCAAAGAAAAATCATCATCAATTATACATCATCTGATAGTATATTTAATGACCATTCTAAACATACCAATATCTTATATAGCCCCAATACATTTTTTATTGGAAATCGATGTTTTAATCAGAGGCGAAAATGTAACGGGAGTGCCAAAACAGTCACATGACATTGTTAACAAAGGTGTCACTTTGACATTTGCCAAAAGACAATCACACAGTGTTGTCATCGCAACATTATAGTTAATACTACATTTACAAAACAGTTGATCTGGGATCGAACATCGATCATTTAATGAAACTTCTTAGGTGTCCACGTGAAGAACTGGCTGCAATTGATTACTTTCGCGTCTTGACACACGTACACGTTAGATCTCTAGTAGACGATGTCTAAAATTATATCCGTTTCCAATAGTGCATTGTATTGTTTCAGGTGGTCCTATATTTAGGTTAAAGGGTTCAATCCTAACGATGTCGTTTCTCGACTGCAATGGTGCTTTAATTCCTTACTCGTACGAGAGTTGGAAAGATGATAGTAAAGATGTAAGTAAATGTGTTTTTATATCCTCTTGACATTGTTTATTATCTACCCAGTACTGTGCTTAACGATAACCCGTGTATTTTAGGTGAGAGAACGTCGAGAGCGTACTCCCACTAAACAGAGCTCTTCCAGCTCGGGCAGCCGAATGTCCCCGACGCCCGGGGCCGATGCGGCTGGCGACCGCCAGTTCGTGGTCGTCGCTTCAGAGAAGCAGGCGCGTGTGGTCGCTTTGCCAAGTCAGAACTGTGTCTACAGGCAACAGATTGTCGACACGGACTTTGTAGTTAAAGCGGAAACTGTAAGCTTGAAAGGTAAACTTATCCCTTTTGTCTGGGTGCCCGTAAAATACTCGGTTGCTATCCAAAGCTCGTGTTGATTACAAAAGTCTCATCGTAAATTTTCAGATAGCGTATGTCTGGTAAACTATTTATCGACGGGCCACCTGGTAGCGTACAGCCTGCCCTCACTGCGGCCGCTGGTCGATGTAGACTTCCTGCCGCTCTCCGAGCTCAGGTGAGGCCGACACACGACGCTGGTCGCTACACACGACACACGTGACTCGCCGCCCCGAGTCACGCGGCCCGCGTCTCTCGGGGCGGCGAGGGCCCGCGGCCCGTGTCCCCCGGAGCGGCGAGGGCCCGCGCCGCGAGCCCCCGCACTAATGATTGACCGGTGACACACATATCACTCTTAGACGTTTTCTCTGCACCGACCGAAGGCACTAAATGATAAACGGCTTGTTTTACATATATAGTACTTTTTGTCATTAGCTTCGCAGTTTTATATCATGTTGAGAATGCTATTTCCGGCAAAGATTTGTCATTTTTACGAATCGCATTCATTACAATCATCAGAGGTTTTAGTTGTTGATCATTCGCTATTTTATCATTTGGGAGCCTCGTGACAGACTTCCTGTAAAGTATCGATCGATGTTAGAAACGTAGACTCGTTTGATGCAAGACGAGCCCCCTGCCCCCACGGCCCATAGGCGTGGCCTGTTGTTGCACCAAACGAGGACGGTGTCATCTTCTAAGTATTGAGACGTGTACGGCACACCGCTACTAGACAAAGTCGCGCTCTTTCTCATCACGAAGTAGACAAAATTTTTGCAAAACTGTCGAGCACCACCTGTGCTTCCGATATTTGGCACTCTTTCTATTTTTCAGTTTAAATTATACGATCGGACACCGCCCCAAACACGACACACGCTAGTTCCGTACGATCCGAAAACTCTTGCGAGAGAACACCGTTTCACTTACTGCCAACTAAACTTTTTGTTTGGGTTCAACACACGAGAATGTGATGTAAATACACACTGCCCCGACACTGACCGGACTGACACGGAATGCGCCCCGCGCCCCCCGCAGTGCAGCCCCACATGTTATGATAGTGTGTCCTGCATCACTCTCTCACATCTGTCTAACTTTTCACCCTTAGAACGATGATGGATTAACATCGGCGCGAGCCTTGTCTTTGTCACTCATGAGGCGCTCCCGGTTTGTCGACTATCTTGACTTAAACTCAGCCTTCTCTGAACAGGTTGAATGCATTACATTGTTCATCTAACACTCGCGGAATTCGCTGCGAATGTACCTTCTTCTTCGCTTAGAGTACAATACGGGAGCGCCTCACAAAGGCTCGGACCGCGCCGGAGCGAGTCACGCGCTGACTGGTGTCTGTATTCCTGGTAGCTTCCAGACACAGTCCAAACAGAGGGGTATCGTAGACCCAATGCTGTCTATATGGGGCCAGCAGCTCATTGTTAACGAGGACACCGACCAGTAAGTCGCCGTCCAGATGACTTGCGTTAGCCACGTACCGTCACTTGTCATGTGGAGTCGCTCACTCCAGCCTCTGTTGCGTACCTATAGAGATGTTCATGTAACGTTGCCCAATCGCTTCGTATCCAATCATTCCCTAGCCTGCCAGACCTACACCCGACCCTGGTATGTTCATTGACGTTTCCACTCGCCCAGGGGCAAATCATTAAGCGCTCCCGAGCATCATTAAAAAGGGGTTGTCAGTAATTGACAAATGCGATAGTTATAATTGGGCTTAAATTTATTTTGTTAATAATTTCTGTCGGATGCTTCAAAATTTATTTGCATTTAATTTGCATTAGCCACTTTTATTACCCGGCTGTTAGGTGACACAAATTCCAAATAATACGGAGCTGCGAATGGTGTTAAATGATTTGCCCACGGTCTGTGCCTATGCCCTCGCTTCGTTAGTCCGTGCGATGTGACACTTTTACGTGTACCGTGACACACACCCACACACGTACAGTGACGAGCACCCACACACCTACATCGTTATCAAATCTCTACGACTTGTCCTACTTCCTCGCTGGGCTGTTAATTTGCGCTGTTCAATATTTCTCGTTTCTTCTCGCTTGAAGCATGCCGCTTCTGAATGTTTTTTTTCTCTCATATGAATGTATCCTATTTAGTCGCAATTAGTAACTGTTAGTTAGCTTACATATATTTTAGATTAAAATTTGTCCAATAGAATCCAACGCTGGACACCAGGACAACAGGTGAGACGTTTCAATTGAATAGAACAAACCTATCCCCCGTTTTCTGATCTTCGATCTTGGAACCTTCGACAGTCTCTTTTCTACTTTCTTCTTGGCCTGTGACATATAACAGAACACTACACTTATGTGCCTTATGTAGTATTGTGTGTAAAGCGAGGCATGTGTGACGGTATTGCAGGATATCCAAGACGTTCTGCTTCAGCAACAGAGGCCATGGGCTGTACCTGGCCTCGCCCACAGAGATACAGAAGTTCACCGTCGACACCGAGTTCTGGTGAGTACTCATTACACTGTAAATATACTCACATGTATGTACATAGAATAAGAGATAGCCTGGTCCTGATAATTCTTTAAATTCAGATGAGACGTTTTCCGTAAGTAACAACTACATCTATTGTAATATTTTTTTTTTCCTTTTCTATTTTGTATCTATCGGGTTTTCAGTCAGCAACTGAACGAGATGATAGGTGAGCTTTTCCTACCGCGAGACATGCCGGAGCCGCCCAAGGAGAGCTTCTTCAGAGGACTCTTTGGAGGTGGTTCCAGACCGCTCGACAGAGAGGAATTATGTGAGTATAAACAGGTTATAATAGAACCCTTCGATACGATAGTTCAGTTCAATATGTTTTTTTATATTTTGATCCCTAAAATACGGCCCAATAGACACTGTGTTCGTTCATACGCCCTCAACGAAAAGGAGAGCCTGGCCTCAGCCTCGGAAAAGTGATCGAAATAGCTATAAACCGTTAATAAGATGTAAGATAAATGTATCGAGGTGTGGGTGTGTCATGCGTACATGTTGTTCCAGTCGGCGAGAGCAGCGGCAAGCCGAGCCGCGCCGTGGCCAAGCACATCCCGGGCGGCAGCGCGGCGCAGCTAGAGCAGCTGAACGCGCGCGCCGGCACCGCGGCCGGGGACGTGGCGCGCGCGCACCAGCTCGTGGTGGAGCGCGGCGACAAGCTGTCGCACCTCGAGGACCGCACCGAGCGCATGCACATGCAGGCGGCCGAGTTCTCCTCCTCCGCGCATCAGATCATGCTCAAGTACAAGGACAAGAAGTGGTACCAGCTGTGAACCCGCGACTCGACCGCCCCTCGCGTTCAGAGGACCCGCTCCCCCGGCTGACGAATAGAAAGTTCGAGTTGCAGAGAAAACAGAAAACGGAGTAGTCGATAGGTCGACTTCGAGGACGTTTCGGGTTTCCCGGTCGGAGGCCGACTGGTTTTTCCCCCGTACGACGGGTCCCGCGAATGTTCGGCAGCGCCCGCTAGAGCTTAGCTACGTAGTTTTAAGAACCTCGACTTCCTTCCTAGGCGTGGCTCGATATGAATAAACGCACAAATCGATACTCTCTCGAGATAATCGTTTTCGATCAGTAGTGTCCCGCTTTTCGACTACACGCTGAATCGTTCAATTATTTGTGTGCCTATCGTGATGGGTGGTTGTCGACGAAGGTCGCGTTTCCATGCTTCACTGTGGCCAGGCGACTGTCGTTTGCATCCCCCTTCCCCTCCCTCTGTATATATGCCGCTCGCTCCGCAGTCGTTCTCGCGATGTGATAATGTAAATACGAGATAGTACCATACTTTACTTAACTCTTTTGATACATCGTTACTTTAGTTACGGACAGAGGTACGTTACCGATGGCCTCCCGTATCCTTGATTGCGTACATTTTGTTGCAAAGACGCACAACTGACAGCACCGTCTCCATGATGCGAGAGTTTAAATGTGCTCTAAGATTAGGTTGACATAAGTGTAAGTAAGTCAACGTCATATGTGGCGATGGTGGGTCAGTCCCGTGCATCGATCTGTTAGATAAGTTGCGTCTATACTAAATATTGTTGAGCGTGTTGGGCTGTATTTGAGTTACAAAAAAATCAATATGGCCATTTTAGTACAATCGGAACGCGTGAAATTATTTCAATGTTGCTATTTCAATACATGTAGCTGTACATTTTATAGATACAAATGAACTTTAATATAATATTTAAGGTTAATGGACGATGTCGATCTGTAAAAAGTGTTAAGTAAATAAATATAAAGAAAAATAATATACTATAAAGATTGGAAATTTAAGCATTGGATGACAATAATTTTTGTTACTTCTCACGAGAGATTAGTTTAGTTTCTCTTCAAGTGTTCCTCTTTGTGTTACTGCAGTGCGTTTAGTTGCATTCTCTTTGCTGACGTCACAGACGTGTTTGCCACTTGAAATGAACACTTGCCTAGAATTTGTTATCGACTGCTTTTAATATTTCTTTGTCCGCGACTCTCGGTCGTCAGACGTTACGTTTAGTTGTTACAATTGCTATTCTAACTCTTGGTATAAGTTTGACACAATGTAAGCAATACTACGTGTGGGTTGCAAGCCTAAATAAACCAGACCAATCGGTGTCGTGTCGGTGTTGCTAGCTAAATTAAACAAAGTAAATAAAGCGATAACTATTTTAAATATAAACTAATGGACAAAGCTCCTTGTATATCGCTATAATCAATAAGAGGTGGTGAGAAACTCGCTCTGGTTTTCCATTGTATAAATTTAATACAACATTATGTGTTATACTTTAATGAAATTGGACAGATAATAAGCTTTTATCTGTCTAAATATAATGTGTAAGGGTCGTTTGAAATGTAAAGCACTGCGGTACTGCGCCATGGTATCGGAGGCCGGGGCGAGTTTCATCCCCACGTATACTTAAGTAGTGTAGGGTATCGGTGTATCGCATGGCAATAAAAGTTTTATATATCGTCACAGCGCCCGACTGTGTTTGTCTCTGTCACACGGTCATAAAGCCGTGTTTGAAACCCCGCCGGCGGTTATTGTAACCCTGCTTATATCCACTGTGGTTCCATCGCCTCACTTAGCTTCAAAGCGTTATATTATATATACCTACTGTTAGACAAGCTAGTTCGTTCATTTGTATTCCTCGTTAGCGAGTACTCGAGCCGGTGTCGGATGCCAAAGTTTGTACGTTCTCACGCTGTGTTATATTAATATTATAACTGTTACGCAATCTGAAATTATATGAGTTTACGTACTTCTGTTAAAAGCTCTATGACAATTAGTATTAATATTTAAAATGTGTGCTGTTCCAATAAAATATCACGTTTTAATCAGATTATTTTGTTAACTAGTCACTGACCGTTTTATTGAATAAATATTTTCATAGCGTTTACCGAGTTTATAGTTCGATCAGTGCGAAGATGATTTAAGGGAATTTTAACACTAAGATTACGTTATATTTGTGGAGATCAGCTTGCACACAAGTGCTATATCCGAGTCGCATATCAGTGAAATATATCAACCCGTGTACCAATATCGGATCTGCCGTATTGTAAGATCATATAGTTTTTGAGAGGCCGCTTACATACGTTTTCTACCTATGCCCTTAATATAAAGTAGATTTTTCTTTTTAGTGTCGTTAAAAGTATTTATTGTAAGGACTGGAAGTATTATTTCACCGCATCGCATAATCCTTGTATAGACTCGCCACTTTACCTATATTGATGTCGTTAGCCACTTTTTATGTGTATGTATGTATAATTTGCGTAGAAATTACTTTGTCGAGATTAAATTGATTATGTTATTTATACGATAGTAATTGTAGTGCAGTCCCTTCGTGTCCGGCGTCACGCCGCCGTGAGCCGTCGCCATGCGTCTAGTCTATTGCCGACGTCACTGAACGTTACTCCCGTAGACCTGTACCTCGTGCCGCGTGCAATATTCGATAGCTAACTCGTACTCTATATAATATAAATGATGGTTAAGTTTTGTCGATTCTATTAATTGTTACTTATAGTTGAAGTATGCCACGTTGCGAGTGAAGTAGTTCGAAGTTCGCCAGCGCCGCCTTGCGGCAGCGGCGCGAAGCTGTTCCATTACAAACGCTATTCATTTGGAAATTATGGGACTAAATTATAAATATAAGTATTTGTAAATAAATAAACAATCTTGTGGCAAATTATTACTTGTTATGTGTAACGATGACGTAGGGTTTATTTCTATATTGTTTTGTATGATTAGACGAACGTCTCTTTTCTAATCGTTCAGGAACGAGGGTTCTAAAGAACTATAATAACTATAAATATTGTATATAAAGGATGCTGTTGAATTATATTGATTATTTAGTTTCGTAGATGATTATTATAGTCATTATATATAAATAAACTATAAAAATATGAAAATAAAATTATATCAAAGCACCTGTTGTTTTATTCTCCGTGTACATCACAACAACATTAGAATCAACATTGGATTAGATATTGATGATTATGATGATAATAGTAACAAGTTAAGTGAAAACAACTAATACTGATATGATTATCTACTTGTGACAGAACAATTTGAAGGCGGGCAACGCCGCGAGCTATAAGCTAGCTATAGCTATATTTTTATAGTGTCCATTTGAACTAAAATACCTGTACGTACTTTGAATATTTTACTTATTAGGTATGCTGATTTTGTAAGAAATGCCTTAGACAGGAAAATTCATAAAAAAACTTAAAAACCGTTTATTTCAAATTTTCTACAATAAATAATATGTTTTTTTTTGGGATATGGTATCTAACTGTTATTCGTTTTACAATAAAAAATGCATAAACAAAGGAAAAACAAATCTGGAAATATAAAAGAAACTCGGTGATATTACAGGTTGAATTTAATAAAAGTTACTTATTTCGTTGTATCTATTCAGACAATAAGCTCAGTAAGTTAACATTTACAATATTTCAGCAGTGATCATTATTGATTCATTGATTCAAAAGGTTATTGACCTTTCAAGAAAAAAATATGTACTTTTTTCCTGAATAAAACCTAAGGAATTTCGTTCGAGCTGCACTTATTGCGACTAACCCATCTATCAAAAGCATAAAAATCTCACACATGCGTTGGTCTCATCATAATCTGCCAGTTTCCACAGATTTTTTTCGTATTAGATATATAATAATATAGTAAATTATTAATTGAGGTAAAAATCAACATTATTTTTATTTAACGTGTATAATTATTTATCGCCAGCTCGAAAAAAATATTTATTATTATTTATTTAGTACCTAGGCCAAAATCTCCTTTTTAATTAGAGGGCTATGTCCATTAGCAGCAGACAGTGGACCCGAGGCACCTCAACTTGCTTTCAGAGAACCGCAAGCCGAAATGCGAATTTTATAGTACAATCATATAGCCGATAGTTTAGTTGGTTTCTTAATCGGTTTGAAGATGTGTAGGAGTGAGACATAGACATTATATCGATTCGGTATCAACCGACAAAAAAGTCATAATAATTTGAGGTCTGCGGGGGCTCTTATAATTTGGACCTCAGATCAAATAAAAATGGTTAGATAAGATAAGAAACAAAAGTAGCGTAGTTACAAGTAAACACGCGTTAACGCACTAACTATGCTATAAACTAAGCTACTTTTCGTCGTCGTACAAGTATCAACAACTTGTACGATACTGACTAAAATACACACACAACATATTTGATCTGCGGTTTGGACAAGCACTCCACTAAGGAATGTGTCAGTAGAAAGTTAATAAGGAAACCTTCATGTAAGTACAATAAATAAATAAATTATATTAACTTACTATTATTTAATAAACTAACTATAACCCAACAACGTAAAAATTTTAGTTTGAGTAAAATAAATTTAACATAAATCACCCCGGCCATTAAAATTGACATCTCACCTTTTTTTCGCTGTAGTGAAGTAAAAAGAGCAAATTAAAGTACAATCCAGTATTAACTAATTTCGAAATTTCTTTTTAAACTTACCTAAACACAAGACCGCTGTGCTGGTTCGTATATCTCAATTCCTTCATAGTTTCAGATTAGTTTTTGTGTACAGGGATCCTTAGATTTGCTCATTAGTTATGTTGGTCCACCTTAGATCAACGGTGAAATTCCACTGTCCATCTGTCCAACCATATCCACTTAATTCACTACACTACTCACTCAAGTAGCGCGTTGATAAGTTTGATAACACATAAACAATCGAATATTCAATTTTTACAAAATGCTTTTTAGAAGAAATGAAACGCGGGAAATTTTTGCATCCTTTTAATGACATGTTTAAATTTCGAATTCCTAGTGAACTTTTTATTTAAACAACATTTGAAACCATTTTGAGAAAAAAATATTTAGATGAGGTGCAACTCTATGGATGCAATCCTTCTATGATTATATTGGGTGTCTGGTGGCAAATTTATATTTTTAAATATGATTATTTCAAAAAGTAATAAAAGTTGCGGGGGAAGGGTGGCGCTGTTGGAATTATCAATCGTGCGGATTTGTCAGTCACGATGTCGCAGTGGTCGAGTGAGCATCGCGCTTTCGCTGTGGAGGCATTTTTTAAGAGCAACGATTGTTACGTAATTGCTCGTCGACAATTTTGTTCAAAGTTCGGTATTCGGCGAATATTCATGGACCGAGTGTCAATTTCACGCGGAACTCCGCGTAACTGTTTTGCTTATGAATGTCCCACGGCCAGGGCCCAGTCGATCTTCAAGGACTCCCGAAAACATTGAACTGGTTGAAAGCAGCTTACATGAAAATCCGCGACTTTCGATCAGGGTAACTGTTTGGTGTGCTTTATCCACGCATGAGATAATTAGACTATTTTTTTTCGAAAATTCTCGAGGTCAGGCGACGAATGTCAATGGTGAAAATTATTGACGCATAATTACGGATATTGTTTTGCCAAACCTGCGAGCTCATCTATCGTACTTGTCACACAGGTGGTTTCAACAGGATGGTGCGACTGCACACACAGCCAGAGCATCGATGAACTTGCTTCATACCTCAGAGGGATACCTCAAAGAGAGGTTTTATAATTTCAGTCCCCAATCTCTTGTGGCTTTAAAGGAAAATATTCGTCAAGAAATCAGCTCAATTGAACCAAGTTTACTGCAGCGTGTGGCGCAGAACACAAGGCTCCGTTTTGAACAGTGTGTTCAACTTGACGGAAAACATCTGGATGACATACTCTTTAAAAAATAAAGTCCGCATTTCTATTCTATCGTTCAATGCTCTTAATAAAACTTTGTGTCAATTATAACGTTTTTTATTTAAGTTTGAAAATATAAATCTGCCACCAGACACCCTTTATTATCGTTGGCCAGTAAAAAAAGGATTAATTTGAAAAGAAACAAACACTTGTATAGTTATGATGCTACTATTGCGTGATAATTTTTCCCAGTTTTTTTAACAATCTTCATTGGTGCTCAGCTCCTGTAGGTCTTAGCGTGATGATAAATAGCCATCCTCAATAAATGGGCTATCTAACAGTGAATTTTCAAATAGGACCAGCGGTTCCTGAGATTAGCGCGTTCAAACAAACAATCAAGCTCTTCAGCTTTATATATTAGTTAGATATGCTATTGAATCCCGTCAAAATCGGTCCAGGGTCCAGCCATCAGAGATTAGCTAAGCTTAAGTATATTTGTGTATGTGTATATGTTATTAATAATTGGTGTGTGTATAATAGCAGTAATATTTTTGAATAAGTAGGTAATAAACCTTGTACATTTTAACTGACTTCATAAGAAGGTAACCTCTATGCACCCACCTTATAAGATTTCTACACCATCCGAAGGTTGACTGGAAGAGAATGCCTTGGGCATTAAGTCCGCCGATGTACATATTTAGTGCATAAAGTTAATAAATAAATAAATAAAATAAATTAGCCGTAACAAACAGACAGCCAAATACCGTGTAAAGAATACTGTGTTACTTTTATAAACATTTAGTGAAAAGCGTTAATTTGAAATTACAAACAGACACTGAAATTTTTCATATAAATGGACAAGGCTTTTATTTATAACGTATAAATTACTATTTATTTTATTTTTAGGACGACAAAGTCGTCAAATATAGTTGTATTCCGCAGAAGTTTAGATTGAATTTCAATTGTTACTGAGTTAGTCTCTTCGCCGTCCAGTGCCGGATTAAGCCAGCGCGGGGCCTGTAGCAAATTTGGCCAAGGGGCCCTTGATTTGCTTTAGGTTCTCAAGTTTATGGTATTTCGGACATTTTTTAGAACATTTAACATATGATTGTCATTTAGTCCTAAACTAAGCAGAGCTAGTATTATGGGTAGGTACCAGACTAATGACATAAATACATACACACTTTTTTGTAAAAATATATTACACTTAGAAGACACCCAAACTTCGAAACAAATATTTGCAGATAATAGAAAGATTTGGTCCGACCCAGGACTCGAACCAGCGAAACATGCACAGCTGTCGTTTAATACAGAAAATGTTTTTTAAATAAGAACTATATTAAGTTTATTTATAAAAATTAAACTATTCTGGAATTAATACGAGCAAAGTTAAATATCACATACTTTCAATGACAAGCAAAACATGCTCTACACTCATCAGTATTACTTTTGATTGATTGATTGATTATATATTGATTTCCAAACTTATATTGTTTAAAGTTGTGTAAAGTTGAAAAAGAACGTTCGCCACTGCAGTAGTCATCATGAGCGACAAGTGAATTCTCAAGGTATATATATATATATATATATATACATATCTTTTTTGTTTGGAAAACATGACTCTAAAGAATTATTTAATAAAAGTTTATCAAATTTCAATTCCAGAGACCTTCGTTTGTTGATGTCAATAACAGTACTACTATTGTTACTGTTACTACTGTTAGGAGAAAATTGGTTTTCTATTTTTTGTATGAGAATATTTTGTAGGGTGGCCATAATTTTTTATATTTTCAGGACAGATGACTTTGTATTTTGTATTGTTAGTGCAGTCAATCAAAAAGCATTTGTTTTTTTTATTTTAAGTATGAGGTTACATGCAAAGTAATCTGCATAAAGTCCGTATATAGGTTCTTCCATTTCTATATGGTAACATTTTTTCTGTCTATGTTTGTACGATAAACCTAAATCAATAAAATAAAAAATAAGAAACAAATGCTTTTTAACTGACTGCACTAACAATACAAAATACAAAGTCATCTGTCCTGAAAATATAATAAATTATGGCCACCCTACAAAATATTCTCATATAAATAATAGAAAACCAATTTTCTCCTAAAATAGAGCATTAAGGACAACGGATTAAATGTAAGGTTTTAGTTAAAAATAGTAAAAAACTTAGTATAGTTTGCATTAATCTGTGAGGTTGACTTTAGTCAGTAAAGGTGAAAAACATTGGGCCCTCAGTTCCACCGTTTTAGAAAAAATCAATCTTTGTTTACTTCTTAACGATTGCCTTCTGTCTCAATTTTTCTTTTTAACTAATTCACAGAGGTATTTAACTAAAATATTCTAAAGTCTTAGTTACGTTTTTGTTTAGATAATTGCATTTTTTGCAGATTCCTCCGTTCAGACGTTACCGAACTGAGGGCCCTATATTATGCCGCTGTAAATCCGTAATATTGTTTGTACAGTTTTGGGATTTTCTTCAAAGTTTTAAGAAATACTTAACTAATTTCTTAAATAAAAAGCATTGACCTAGAGGCAGTACTTCCTGAGATCTAGACTATGACTTTTTTGCAAGCATCTGAACTGAGGGCCCAAGTAATTTGATCATAACTGCTTTATTTCACGTTTAAGAAATTTATGACCCATTGCTTTAGATTTTTACTATTTTAACTAATTCCTATTTGAATTTTATATCGTTTCGCCAAAATAAAAAAAATTGGCCCTCCGTCCCGATACACACCCGTCGTCGTCCCGGATGCCATACGAATATCTCGCAATTGTAAAGGTTCATTGAAACATCCGACATTTTTTCTATAGAACTTCAATTTAATCTAGACTTGGGTTATAGAGATCTGATGGCTGTAGACTTAAAGCCGACTCCAGCTTATTTGGGAAAAGGTAGTAGAGCCATGCTTCAGCACGGTTGGGCCAGCTCGACCGTAGCTGTACTACCCTCAAACTGAATACCAACCTAAAATGACATTTGCGCTGTCGTGTTTGTGGGCGAGGGCGAGACCGGAGGCTCAATGATGCAGAAGCATCTCAATAGGCCGCCATAGTGTGAGTCACCATGCTGCATTGTTGCAATCAATGAATATGGTGAACTCCACTCTTAGATTCTGCTCATGTTTTCTATCGGGCATAGGCACTTTGGCAAGCACATATTATATACACGAAAAAAAAGACGAAGGATATCACTTGAAATCGTCTTGAGATATTACTCTTCTATAAATAAAACAACAAGTGTATTGAGCAACTTTTTTAATAAAACTTTAACTATGATATAAATACAATAGAATACATTACGAGCATTTATTATGTCTCGGGCGTCCGGGCGCGGGGTGGGGCAGTGGTTGTGGGGGTGGAGGAAGGAGGAGAGGGGGAGGTGGTACGCGCCCGGAAGGCACAGTTCTCGTTAAGCGACAGGCGCGATGTCAGTAAGGGTGCGGGAGGAGAGGCAGGGGGCACCTGCGGCTCCATGCTGTCCGCATCAGCGTCGGGCTGTGCTCACGCGAATGAACAAACGAAGCCGCGACTGCACCACCGGTGGGTTGCTGTATCCGTCTCAGCGTATAATAAATATCCTTTTCTCCAATATCCTTTCTTATCTGGTCCGTTCTTCAAAACATATGAACGAATTTGAAAAGGACCATTATGCGCCGAGACGGCCGCATCAATAGTGTAAGCTCTCAAATACTATGGAAGAGAGATATATCTAGATACTTGTATCGTAACAGCGAGGACGGTCGCGTAACCGGAGGTCGGAGGACACGTTATCACAAATCTGTACATTGTATAAATCGTTGGGAGCCGTGGAGCGAACTGACACGTGATCACATGCAGCTATCACACTCGCCTTACAAAACACTAATAAGTAATAGTATATTTCGCTACAGAACTTCATTAATTATACAAAAATTTTGTTATAGTACATTTAGCTCAGCTAGTGTGTCACGGCGTTTCGTTAGGCACAGCTTTACACAGTTAGAGTGACCTGATTAAATAAAATATCACCGAGTAGCATCACAAAACAGCCGATCGCAGCGCCATCACACACCAGACGACAGAAACACAATAGGTAGGAGAGTGGTGCACGATCAATCGTTCGCAATGAACATTATTTACAAACAGTTACGAAGTGTAACCGAGATTGGAGCTCGCTGTCCTCACCTACTGCTTACACTAGTTTAAATATAAAATTTGACAACAACACCCAAAGGCGACTAATTGCACTAATACAATGTCTCTCACAGCTTTAAATGCTAATCACTATAATACTAATGAGTTAGGAAGACGATTGCACGATACATATACTGTATGTACAACGCTAGTAAATTCATTGTAATGAATCACTATTGTTTGTAAGTTTTCTTTGATTTTTTGGCAAAATTTAATCAACATTTTGGTTTTTTTCTTTGCCACTGTCTTTTTTAAAAATGACTTCGTTAGCGGGGGCTAGAGGTATGGAAAATTAATCTACATGAGCATATTGCAGATACATTACATAATTCAATATATTATTTAACTCCAAGTGGCATATTGTATAGAGAAATCTGAGTCTATCGAAAAGGCTAAAATGTTCTAAATGACCAAAGGACAGTTTCCTATCCAAAGTAATACTATTGAGGTATGGCACTTCTGTTTTGAAATTGTACGTACATGTGTATGGCGAAGGTCGATGAGTTCATCTGCAATCGTCTTCCTAAATCAATTGAGTGGGTAGGCTCCCCAGGGCCAGGGCCGGAGACACGCTATACCGACACGCCAGAGGTGCCCGTTCGTCGCCTCAGACATCACTGAGACATTTATAGTAAAATTTAAATCGAAGACAACAAGAATAATGAATCTACTCGCTAAAAATCACAATATTTATATAAACCTGTGTCGTTGTGGCGCGACTGTCGTCTCGCGGACACCGAGTACACTGGGCCGCACACGAGATTAGTCTGCATATAACATGTACCATCGGTACACAGTTTACAAAACAAGTACATTGACGTGTACACTTACACTCTGTCCATTCGTTTATTTTTTGACAGTTCAAGAAAGTTCGAAATTAGTCACACCTTCACACGTTACCGATTCGATTTGAAATGATAAGCGATTTTATTTATGAAGAACTTTCAATCGATTTCATGAAATATGTTTAGTTTAAAAATGAAAAATAATAATGTCAGAATGGGATCAGGACGTTACGATTGACAATATAAATGAACAAGAATAATTTTTTTCATGTAACCGAGGACTTAACTGACTATAGTGTAAGTTATGAAGAAGAGTCTGATGGATCATTATATTATATAATACTAGTTGTTGCCCGCGGCTCCGCCCGCGTATATGTCGGTTATCGCGGCAAATAGTAGCCTATGTGTTATTCTTAACTTGCAAAAGTGTTTATATAACCGAATTGCAGAATAAATGATTTCATTTCATTTCATTTCTGATGTATAAGCTATATTACTGTAAAGTTTCATCCAAATCCGTTCAGTAGTTTTTGCGTGAAAGAGTAACAAACATCCATCCAAACATCCATCCATCCTTACAAACTTTCGCATTTATAATATTAGTAGGATTTAATAATTTTACTTGTTTCATTTCTATACCCAATTACGTAGCTAGTTTATACTAATATTATATAGCTGGAGAGTTTGTTTATTTAAACGCGCTAATCTCAGGAGCCGCTGGTCCGATTTGAAAAAATCCTTTAATGTTGGATAGTACATTTTTCGAGCAAGGCTATGTATTACCACGTTTAGACCAATAGGAGCGGAGCACCAATGGAGAACGTTTCAAAAACGGGGGAAAACTATCAAGCTACGGGCAACGGAAGCAAGGAGACGTAAACGAGGTTGCGTGAGTCGGCTAGTTTGTAAAGTAAATAAGTAGTAAGGTATGTGATTTTCTAAGTATATTTGCTCATAACTTTTGATTTAGACTTTATTAACCACGCGTTTTAAACTCACTAACTAAACTAAAAAAAAAATGAATAGAGTTATTGTTCTTTACTCTTGGTTTAAACTTAAATTTCAAGATTACGACTTAATTCCTTGCAGGTAGTCAATGTTAGAGTCATAGATGCTATTTTATTTCCTTTTTTTATTAAATTTACAGAAACAATACTTACATAAAGCCAAATTATTTTTATTATATTATACATTATTTTTATCGTATAATCGATTTATCATATTTCAAGAACTGTTTTATATTCTGTGTTTATTTGGTATGCACAGGGCACTTCACTAAAGTACCGTCACAGTCAATAAAGTACGACATTACTGTAGTACCATAATTCGAAAAAAATACGGTAATTTATAGGCGTGAGCTGTCAAAAAGAAAATAATCGAATGGACAGAGTAGTGTGGAGATAGTCGCGCGCACAAGAAGCTTCTGAAAATCAATCTTCGTAATAAAAATTAGTTCAAGATTCAGTTCCGATCTACTTAACTGTAATCTGATTAAATCATATTGTGACCCAAAATTTGTTATTCTGCTAGTCTTTGTATGCTTTACTACGAAATGGGAACTGAATTTTAAACTATTTTTATTAGGAAAATTAATTTTGTAAGCTGACACGTAGCGGCTACGTACAAAATCTTAGAGATAGCACCTTAGGGGGCGCGGCAGTTCCGCCGGCCCCGCTCCAATCACAATCCTCTATACACTGGGACGTACACAACTTACATAATCACCACAAACATAAATATCGTGTAGCCTAACGACGACGGCGACAACTCTACTAGTGCGTACCGACTAATTACACCTAGGTTTGTTCTCTGCCCGAATCATTTGTACGTCATCTCACACCGACTAAACGTTACGATTACGATATGGACTCGCAATATGTTTGGGATTACGTTGAAATGTGAATCGCACAACGCCCCGTCCACTGCAGCCGGCTCGTGCCGACCAAAACTCTACCTCGATAAAAAAATATATACATAATTTTTAGTATTAAAAACATCGATATAATTCAATTTTCAATAACCTTGATAGTGGAAATATAAATTGCTTTTGTCCTAAAGAAGAAAACAAGGAAATGAAAACACATAAAATTTGGCACCGATCATGTTCAACGAGGAAAATAACATTGACAAATAGCGCGTAAACCACGTACACAACAACAAAAGAGCTAAGGGAACTGAAAGGCGAATCGTACTCGACTGTATTAAATGGAGACAAGAAAACAACAGACCGACTACTCGCATTACTGATATTAGTGGATATGTCAACAACACTAGAGCTAGGCCTGCGACGAAGGTGTCACGAACGAGTATGTTGTTATCCCGGAACGGGTGACAATCCCAGCAAGTTACAGATGATACACCTCTTTTGTTATTCTACAATATACATGTAGGTAATTTAATAAATAACTATTTGTGAGTTTGTTTATAGGAGATAGGGAATATCTGACAATATACAAAATATAAACATAATATGTATATACATTATATAGTTCCTGACATAGCCTGATCGCTAAAGATATTATCTCCCTCCAATTTCTCAATTTTATTTTCGTCGTACGCAAAACTCATTATTGCAAAAGGATTGGCGTGTTTTTTTTTAAATCTATTTGTTTATAATAACAATATTAAAGAACGCATCCCAAATCAAATTTACAATATTTTATTTGATATATTTTAACGATAAAATAAAAACATAAATTTTGTACACAACTGTACCCGACTCCAGAAACTACAATCTGTCATTTGTCTCCGTTCTATTCATATCATTCGATCGCTGTCCGACTGCGTTTGACAATAAACCATGGCTCAATTTAGTACAAGTTTCTCGACGTACTAGGTATGTGATGTAAAATCCTTCGATATGTGAACTGATATCAATAACAAGATATGGACAGTATGGCCGTGGGCGGATAACATACAAATTCACGAAAGAACGAAACAGACTACATACTAGCATATATAAAGACCATGTAATTCAGAGCTATGGGTAAATGTTAGACATAATTAAAATATTATTACAATATTTTATTAACGTCCTATATGTACCTTTTATTTGTTCCGTATGTCGACACTCTCTGCTATTTATTAAGGTACGGCAGAGATTTGTTTTACAGGATCAAAGTGACTGAACACAATTAAAACAACTTCTGAATTAGAATATCTAGAATTTTGTTGATGATATACTCATATTTTTCTTAAACTTCGAACAATATACAAGACTAATTTAGTATTACAAATACACTTAAAATACAGTGTTATACATTGAAATAGGATTGGTGTTATAAGACAACGACAAACGACGAAGCACCGGAAAGCTTAAGACACTCATATACATACATATATGTAGATAATAATAGTCGTGAAACTAATGACAATAAAGATATCTTATTGATACGAACACCGTTTGAAATTCACTGAGATCAACACTTTACACTTTGACATTAATTAGCCATCTCGACAAATGCTACAATGCACACACGCTCAATATACACAACAGCTCACAATGGTGATGAACAACTGAGGGGCCGATCACTACCGCATCTGGTAGCAACGGCTTTTTGTAAGTAAATTACTTACAATATGTGAAGTCAGAGAGTTGACTGACGATGCGGCAGATTCAAAATTTAGATATTCTTTAAAAATACTATCAATTAGAGATGGGTTAAGGCGCGTCTCCGCCAAAATTTGTCGACAGTTCCAGTGTTTCCACGCCAACTTTTGTTACCATCGTGTCTACAGCGAGTCGCCAACAATTTGAAAAGCATTCCAACTAAGAGTCTGCACAAAGCCAACAAATAACTGCAACAAGCGTATTCTTTTGATGTTTACCGCCAAAAACAGACACAGGGTTTTCAACATTTGTCACCAACACATGTTGACAACACAAAAGTTGGCAACTTCTGTTCGATGGAGACTCGGCATAACATTTGCATCTAACTCAATATCGTTGGTGGAGTGATGTGCAACAATGGCGTCTCGTCCCACACAATATACACCGCTGTACATAACACAATTTAGCTAATGACGCAATCCCACACGAAGCGCGTTCTGATAATAAAATTCACTACGACATTCAAGAATTACGATATAAGGGTAAAGCTCGATAATTGCCCAAATGATTAATTAATATATACAATATATATATATATACATATATATAGTCGCCCGTCATGTCCGACGCGGCGCATCACACAGAGCTCAATATAAACCAACGTTATATAATACACTGTTGCCTTTACAAGAGCAATAACACAACGTCAAATACATAAAAACAAAACCGCATCCAAACTTGTTCGTCATAAGAGACAGGACAGAAGGAATTATCACATTGGACCCCAAGTTGTCAGGCTATTGGTATTTGGAATTATTTCACTGAGTTCTAGCGCCCGAGCCACGTCACCTGCCGCCAGGTACGAGGGGAGACGGTCCAGCCACGCTGTATGGAGATCAAATGATGAACGTTTCCTCAATCAAATATAACTAGGTATTAAAGGCGGGGCTGCAGGTGGGTGACACCGCTCGGGCCGCTCGCCCGCAAGAGGCAGCACCGGTACGACCACAGCTCCTACACCGTGAGGCAGCACCGGTACGACCACAGCTCCTACACCGTGACGTAACGTTAACTGTACACGACACCCTCCACTGTAATGAATGCGTATCTTATCCTACTCTCGACTATATATCGTATCTTACACAATGTATCTAGTACGACTATACATACATATATTATTAACATTCCGCTTATCTTAGAGTATCAAAAGCAACACTATTAGTTAATGTACAAGTAGCGCTCGCGGGGGCTCCGGGCGGCGAGTGCGAGGCGGCGCTCGTGTACTTTGGTATAAAATAGGCATTCATTACGACAATAACGAAATAATTGCATGAAACTAAACATACAGTGATGCATGATCGACGTGGTCCGGGGCCGGGCGGCGCGACAATCACCTGTGCTCCGAGCTGGGCGCCTCCGCCCCGCCGGGGGGCTGGGGGGGCTGGGAGGTCGAGGGGGGCGCGGGGGTCGGGGGGGGCGCGCTCACCGCGCACGGCGCCGAGGGCGGGGAGGGAAGGTTGGCGTTCACGATGTTAGCGATGGCGTCGGCCGACATGGCGGACATGGCCGTCAGAAGGTTGTTCGCGAGTTCCACGCTGCTCGCCTCGTCCATCCGCTTGTCCGTCAGCTCGTCGTTAAGCCGCATATTGCGGAGATTCGATTCCAAGTCCGTCGTCGAATTCGAATCTGCAACGGAGACAGTGGTGTTAGAATCTCGCCGACGCGTGTGCCGTGTACCGACAGCTAAGCGAGCAGTACAGACCGTGATGCTGCGTGTCATAGGACCAGAAGGGCGTAAAGTCAGCAAACTGATCGTCGGCGGTGGGCTGCGCGGAGTGGTGGGTGGCGGCGGGGTCTGCGGGCGCGGCGGGGTCCTGCGCCTGGGGCGGGGGCGGGGGCGGGGGCGGGGGCTTGGCGGCGGGGGCCGAGGGCGCGAAGGGGTCTGCGGGGGTGAGCGGCACCGCGCCGAAGTGCGCCCAGCCCTCGCCGCCGCAGCCGCCGCTCTCCTCGGGCTCCCACGCTGCAACACCACATTCCGCCTGTTACCGTGCTGTACCGACACCGACTATACGCCAAGCACTGACTCATAACTTATTCCACACCTCGGTTAATGTTAAGTCTATCATATGCCTAGTATCTTCATATCGACATTAGATACAAACGATTTGACAATTATTATGTACGAGGCGAAACACGCGCATGAGAACCTAGTGCGGGTTCATTGCTCTTCTACTCGATGTGACGGCGTGCGTTGCGTGCGAGCAGCGCTGAACTTTTGAGAGCGAGTTGATGAGCCACACGTAACATCTTAAATTACGACTAACAACTACAATCTGTTGACAAAAAAGACGTTTCATTCTTAACTAAATAATAGGGAATATGCAGAAAATTTTAATTTGTCTCAAATATTTTTTTCTACATTTTTTATTGTCTTTACAATATATACTCCGGCCAACGAGAAGCGATACAAAAGTTCCCTTACCTTTTAAGATTGTTAACTCTTGGAGTTGACAATCTATTATCTATCTCTTTCAATTTTTGTATTTTTTGTCGTATTGTCTCGTTCTCCCGGCAAAAAACTGTTAGGATCAAGACGGGATCGCCAACATTGGGGGCGCCAGGTTAGTTATAATGCTTCGGACATCTTACACACAACGCCATCTAGTCCCAAGCTAAGCAGAGCTTGTGTTATGGGTACTAGACAAGTGATACAAATACACGAATACTTTTTTTTGTTAATACATACATATTATACATAGAAAACACCCAAACTCCGAAACAAATATTTGTAGATCATACAAACATTTGGTCCGACCCGGGAATCGAACCCGAGACCTCATGTTCAGCAGTCGCACACGCCAACCGCGAGACCGACGAGGCAGTCATATAGTAAGTGATATTCAGAAAAAATATTATTATTCTCGTTACATAATTAAATCTACATTATACAATAATTCAAATTGTAACAAAATAAACCTAGAAAATATTAAATAAAAAGTGAAAATTAAGGGAGGGAAACTAAAACTAACAAAACGCGTCACTATTGGTCGCGTAGTTATAGAATACCAAAGATGTGCTATGCGGAAAAGAGACAATACGAGTTTACGTGTGTTAGAGCGCGACAGATAGACGAGATAAAACACCGATACGCTATGAGCCTGTATCGGCCTAGCGCCCGTCGAGGTCGACACATTATTGTTTTTATTTTTTCAGAATCTTGAGTATTTTGTAGTGGTTTATTATTTATTAAGCGTGTTTTATCATGGTGACTTGTGCAGTACCTGGATGTAACGCTTCCCCAAGAATGAAAATCCACAAAATCTTTTATTTCACATGTAAGTAAACAATGTCATATTTGCCTCTAAATAAGCTTTGTTGCAATGCGATATCAAGCGGTAGAGAATATTATCTTGTTTAGATTCATTATGAATTAAGATGCTTTGGCATCGTATAAAACGAATTATTAAATACGTGAATTTATGTTGTTTCAAACCTCACATACCCTTTGTTGTGTACCAAGTTTGTGAACCCTTTTACAACATACCCTTTGTTGTGAAGTGACAATGTCGATAAAAATATCGATAATAGTCACAGTGATCAAATAATATTATCAATTAGTTTTTTTATACTGACTATTTAGCATTCTAATTATGTTAATTAATATGGTTACAGATTTGCTCAAAATGCAGACATGCGAGGAAAATGGTTCAAAATGGTAAACAGACCGGATTGGGTCCCAAAAAAACATTCAACCATTTGTACTCATTTTGAAGAAAACTGTTTTGTAAACAGAAGTGCACAAAGAATAAAGCTCCGTTCTGCATCAGTACCCACACTATTATCCATCTCAAGATATAATAGAAATAGGTTTAAAATGTGAACGAGTTTTCCGAACATCAGCAACATTCAAAGAACAAAGTATTTTTCCAAAAAAAATTTGCTAAATGCCTTATTCTATGTCGAAAGTATTTCAGGAATATTTCAAAAATTTAAGGATAGGATTTAGGATGATTCGTCAAACCTCTTAAATCTTAAATAAATACGAATTAAACTGATTATAGAAATACATGTGTCCATTACAATTAAATATGAGGCAAAGTTGTGTAATGCAATAAAGGAAAATTTGAGACATTTCTATCATAAATTAATATTGTTCGGAGAAAAATATATTGTTTGTGGTTAAATATTTATGTTTTTAAAACAACGAGCAATGTTACGTAATATTATTATCACTTAATTAACACATTAAACAGTTATCCCTTATTTTTGTGCATCCACTAAAAATTCTATCAATAAAGATTTGTCTTTTTAATTTTGTCGTTTTTTGTACTTATTCGCACTGAATACGTAACTCTGAATGCCTGTGGATTTAGTTGGTACAGGTTATCTATATAGTAGTAGTACAGGTTATCTATGTAGTAGGTAGTTATATAGGGTAATAATTTTGCATGGCACATCACTAGCACGTCACACGCACATGCAAATTTGACGCACACCATTGCATTTCTTTTTTGGTCTCGCTTATTGAAATGCACAACCAATCTATGGTGTTCTTTATCTATGATTGGTCGAAACTAAATGTGAGGTCGATGGTCACTTCATCGAAATTATCGGAATCGGAATTCTTACTATGTTAGTAGTATTTGTGAGAAAACTGATATGATTACTGCATATTTTATATAAAATCTCGATGTTATGACTACAGAGATCATAATAGTTAAACCTGCAAGGTATTTATTATGTAACATGGTATATTTTGTTTTATTTATGTACATAACCATTTGTCATTAAAATTGTTCCTGAGTGTTTTTACACTCCGGTACCATAGTACTAAATTTTGTAAGAAGGTTTTTTAACTTCTTCTATGATTTGTATGTCAATTAAAATTGTAGATATATAGAATAGTAAATAAACATCATTGGCCACATCAAAAGCGCGCTCAAAATGGCGGTGTTTAATCAGCTCAAATTTAGTCAGTGTTTGACAGTGTGACTATTTTGAAGCCTATTTTTTTTTCTATGTCATAGAGACGTAGTTGATCAAATTAAAGAAAAAACATTCATTCTATATGTTGAATTTTAGTACCCAATCCGGTGTGTTCACCATTTTTAACCATTTTCCTCGCATGTCTGCATTTAACACAGCATATTTATATCAACAAGTCCATACAACTTTCCTCAATTATTCGCATCATCATCTGAACAGTACATAACACAACCACTAACGGTTAGCCAATACTCGTAGCTTCGATTCATTCTCTAAAAAATACCAATGAAATTGAAAATCTCCTCCTTTTTGGTAGTCGGTCAATGAAACAAGCTTTAATCGAAGCGCATGCCGTTGCCTCGTGGCAGGCAGGTGTATGAGGTGTGCGAGGTGTGCGAGGTGTGCGAGGTGTGCGAGGTGTGCGAGGTGTGCGAGGTGTGCGAGGTGTGCGAGGTGTGCGAGGTGTGCGAGGTGTGCGAGGTGTGCGAGGTGTGCGAGGTGTGCGAGGTGTGCGAGGTGTGCGAGGTGTGCGAGGTGTGCGAGGTGTGCGAGGTGTGCGAGGTGTGCGAGGTGTGCGAGGTGTGCGAGGTGTGCGAGGTGTGCGAGGTGTGCGAGGTGTGCGAGGTGTGCGAGGTGTGCGAGGTGTGCGAGGTGTGCGAGGTGTGCGAGGTGTGCGAGGTGTGCGAGGTGTGCGAGGTGTGCGAGGTGTGCGAGGTGTGCGAGGTGTGCGAGGTGTGCGAGGTGTGCGAGGTGTGCGAGGTGTGCGAGGTGTGCGAGGTGTGCGAGGTGTGCGAGGTGTGCGAGGTGCGCAGGCGCAGTGGCGCTACTCACGCGAGATCTGGTCGAACACGTTGCGCACGTCCTCGCCCGGCACGTAGAACTCGTACTCGTCGTCGTCGCCAGACTCGTCCCACATGCTGGAACAAAACAAATCACTCACATCATTTAACGTTCCGTTTTACAGGTCCACTCATTTTTTTTTAGGCAACTCCGGTGACAAACTAATTGCTGCGGTCAGCGGTAGATAGAACATGATTACGCTTGACGTCAATCCTCGGAGCACCTGAAATAACAATGTCCGGGTCGTCACAGCAGCACGCCTGAGACTGGCCGCGAGGGTGGTTGGCGGCCAGGGAGCGTCGGTGGCGAGCTTCAACCACCACAACATGCGGCCACTCAATATTACTAATATACTACATTTACGCATCAAGTCTTTTGTAATCCCAATATTGATCAATCAAACAATCGATTGAATAACTGTATGTCTTGTTTTAAATATTTAACTTGAAGCGTTAATATCATGATTATGTTCACATGTTTTATAGATGACAAAGGGCACCAGTTAGTCCTGCCATCACTTCGGTAGCAAATTTAAAATAAAGGATACTCACTCGGCGTCGAATCTCTGACTGGCTAACTCTAAGAAATTGCTCTTGGCTTTGCTCATCTGAAAATTAAACATACAACTTTGTTGTTTATGTTTTGTCTATATGTTAAAGAGTCATATAGCGAACTAAAAGGTACAAAAAACAACAACGGCGATGAGCAACGATGTAAGCAGTATTCATTACGAGGGAGCTCAGGCTCCTTACTACTTTAATGTTAATGGTAACGTATGGTTAGTTATACCAACTTACAGCTACATTATGTATCCTAAAATCTCTCTGTACGTTGCATATAATCACGTCTTATTCTCGACGAGATAAAGCATGTCTAAATACTACGTGATCGTAATATACACACAGGTATCTGAAATATGGTGATATAGCTGGTCAGGCTTAACTATGTATCATCATCAACAAACCATAACGTCCCACTGTTGGGTTCGGGTCTTCTCTCAGGAGAGGGTATGTATAAATTCTATTAACTTAACAATATATGACGTAGGAATAAGTCAGTACGCGATAGAACAGAATTGTTAATGAACGAACTTATTTAATACTAGCTGAACCCCGCGGTGTTACCCGCGGCTATTGTTGTACCGCGAGTAACGCCGCGGGACAAAGTTAGTCTAAAAAAAAGAAGCCTAAGTTACTCCCCGGATCATCAGCTACCTGCCAGTGAAAGTCCCGTCAAAATCCGTCCAGCCGTTCCAGAGATTACCCGGAACAAACAGACAGACAGACAGACAATTTTTTTTTAACTACGTTTTGTTATATTTATCGTGTATATGCATTGATTAAAAAACTGTTATTTTAATGTTACAAACAGACGCTCCAATTTTATTTATTTGTATAGATTGCAATGTGTAGGTACTCACTTTATCGTCGTCCTCGATGCCCAGTCCGTCCGCTATGAAGTCGGCCGAGTCCGCCACTGAGCTCACGGCACCGCCCATCTAAAAACATAATACAATATAGTTTCAAGTTATTTACTATCGTAAATAAAAAAACTCCTAATAAAAAAGTCGATTTCAATCCAAATTTTATCATAAATTCCTGGGAAAAACAATGGCAACATCCTTTTTTAAGCATGAATACATCATCAACAACCCATTAGGTCCCACTGTTGGGCTCGAGTATTCTCTCGGTATGAATGCATCATCTACCCCATTGGTAAATTTTTACACCTTGTTTGTACTTCCTTGTTTTAAATATCTGTCTGGCCCGCTGGCACTTTTTTAAGTAAATTATAGGAATTTAAAAATACCATCATTATGTTGTAAAGCCTCTCTCTCACTTCACAACTGCTAGTATGAATAAAGGCGAACAGTATGTATTGATTCCAAAAATTGAGTTGTATTGAATGTAGTGTCGGATGAACGCGGCCATACCTCAGGCACGTCGTCAGCGCCGGGGTCGTCGGCCGCCTCCCCCGCCTCCCTCGCCTCCCCCGGCGCTCCCGGCGCTCCCGTGTCGTTGATCTAACAGACAAACAAACAAATACATACCATACTTATGGTGGTTTATATATTACATCTTTTCAATTATTTGTAGTAATCCAGAGAAGGTTTAACGGTTAAAATTTAGAAGTTACTTGAAAAATCAAATGCCACGTGTATGAAGTAGCGGGAACAGCTAATCTATACAAATAAATAAAATTGGAGTGTCTGTTTGTAATATTAAAATAACCGCTTTTTACTTAATGCATATGTATGTATACACGATACATATACCAAAAATGTAGTTAAAAAAAATTTTGTCTATCTGTCTGTCTGTCTGTTTGTTCCGGGTAATCTCTGGAACGGCTGGACGGATTTTGACGAGACTTTCACGGGCAGGTAGCTGATGATCCGGGGAATAACTTAGGCTACTTTTTTAGACTAACTTTGTCCCGCGGCGTTACTCACGGTACAACATTAACCGCGGGTAACACCGCGGAGTTCAGCTAGTTTTTAATATATACATTAACAGTGTTATACGCGAAGGGGTAGACGGAGGTGTATAGTATAATAAAACGTGCATATTTTATCCACTGCATTTTTGTGACCGACCGAATATTCGGTTTCTGTTTCGGCCAAAAAATCTAGTTTCGGCCGTGGTTTTGGATTTTTTCGGAGGGCCGTTTTTGGTCGAAACCAACACCGAATCTACAGTCAGTGAACTTCTAGGCTTACACGAAATTTATAAATAACTAGCTGAACCCCGCGGTGTTACCCGCGGTTATTGTTGTACCGCGAGAAACACCGCGGGGCAGAGTTAGTCTAAAAAAAGTAGCCTAAGTTACTCCCTGGATCATCAGCTACCTGCCAGTGAGAGTCCCGTCAAAATCCGTCTAGCCGTTCCAGAGATTACCCGGAACAAACAAACAGACAGACAGACAGACAAAATTTTTTTTAACTACAGTTTTGGTATATGTACCGTGTATACATACATATGCATTTAGTAAAAAGCAGTGATTTTAATATTACAAACAGACACTCCAATTTTATTTAGTTGTATAGATTGTTAAATATTGTAATATTGATAGTTACACCCCCCATATTGATGTCAATGTGGCGGATGTTATGTGTTTTTGTACTTGGAGCACCTCTAAATTTCCGACGTGTCGAAGTTGGCCGAAACCAAACTTTCGGTCGTCATTATTATTTTTTTAGTATTGGTTGTTAAAATGACTCTTGAATGTGAACAAATGCAGCATGGTGACTCACACTATGGAAGTCTTGTCTTTTGAAATTGAATAATATTCTAAGAGTTAACTGTGTATTAACAATTTGAATAGACATTTCTCTAAGGTTTACATGTGAGAGAATATCGAGTGAGGGAGGAAATACTCACGTCATAGTTAGCTGCCATCGGGTCGGGCATGATCTCCACCTCGTAGAAGTTGCCCGATGGGTAGTAGCCGCCCTGTAACGTATAACGTAACTTATGTTTCAACCTGACCTCGTTGCTCTCGCGGTTGGCGTGTGCGACTGCTGATCATGAGGTCTCGGGTTCGATTCCCGGTCGGACCAAATGTTTGTATGTATAATTATTATATATTATTTTCTACGTATAATATGTAGGTATTTACAAAAAAAAAAGTATATATGTATTTGTATCAATCGTCTAGTACCCATAACACAAGTTCTACTTAGCTTGGGACTAGATGGCGTTGCGTGTTGAACGTCCGAAATATTTATTTATTTTTAATATTATTGTGGATAAGTAATGAAAATAATACCAGCGGCGTGTCGTGCTGGTGCAGCAGCGGCCACAGCTGCGCGTCCAGGAAGGCGGCCCAGCGCTGCGCCACGTGGGCGGGAGGCGCATGCGCGTGCGCGTGCGCGTGCGCGCTGAGCGAGGCGGGCGACAGCGCGCGCGCGCACTCGCGCAACGCCAGCACCACGTGGCCCAGGCACGCGCCCCGCACCCAGCCGCACGAAGCCCTGCGACCACCACCATACACTCGTCACACAAACCTTTCAACGTCTCGCGAACATGAACACTGTTTTCAGTACTCATAATGATTAAAGAATCTGGCTTGAAAGCGAAAGGTAGTGGATTCGAATCCTACTGTCATAAATACACTCCTGACTCAGATTTACCTAACTCCAAAACGAATGATAATACCTAATCTTTTATGAAAAAAAACATGTCACGATCACGATAAATTTTAACGAGGTGTTATAGCCTCTGATTTGACCTGTTCACCGATGATCAGTCTGTGAGTGTTTAAATTGTTTCTATAGGCCAGATAAGGCTAATCCCAATGTTCCTTCCACTCCAAGGGTCCAGCACTTATTGACATGATTAAACATCGGTTAAAACAACATAAAATAAATTCGAAAATACGATTGTTCAACACATCCGTAAAACACTTTCACGATCAAAATATTTATTTCTTCTCTACCAAAAATACTTCTAAATAAAACTAATCCTAACAAATAACCTCTTAAACAGAAACATGTTACACTAACTGACCCACGCAACCTTGTTTGTCTTCTATTGCCCGCTACGGGTAATAATTTTACCCCGTTTTTCTAACATTCTTCATTGTTGCTCCGCTCCTATTGGTCTTAGCGAAATGATGTAGCCTATAGCCTTCCTCGACAAATAGGCTATCTAACACTGAAACAATTTTTCAAATCGAACCAGTACTTCCTGATATAAGCGTGTTCAAGCAAACAAACAAGCTCCTCAGCTTTATATATTAGTATAGATTATTATCAACAATTTACAAAGTTTCCAATCCATACATAATACATACTTATTTGTTAATAAAATATTTATGATACATGTGTCAACCTCAGTACACAAAGTGAAAGTTAAAAGTAATAAATATAAACTTACTTATTATTTTTGTTCTCTTCAAATACATCCATGAGCCGCGTCAGCAGATCGCACTCAATCACCAACTGAAAATTAAAATATTACATTACATACTATTTTACTTGACATAACCATTCATAAACACACACAACACTAAACTAATAAACAAATAGGCTATTTGACAGTATTGAAAATAAACTATGGATTGTGGTCATCCTATCAGATAATAGCCTAGAGACATATTTCACTATAAATCAAACAAAATAATGTAACTGTCCCGCAGATTGCACGAAACATTTTTTTTTTGTCTGCGTCATGAACGCCTTGTGATTGGTTGCAACTCTGGTGACATCACATGCTAGTAAACGAAAGATTCCTCAATTGAGTGTTGTTTGCGTTTTATGTTTTCGGAGTGGTAATATCGATCTGTCAGCTATTTCTGAAGTATTTTTTTGATAAACTATTTAATAAATGGTTTTAATTCGTTTCGAAACAAAATGGAACCAAATTTTGTGCGTGCCCATAACAGCAATCTACATAAGATAGACGCTTTTATGGTTGCACTTTTCTATACATAATAATAACACTGATTACTATGCTGCGGAACTGAAAAATGTTAAATCAGCTATGGTGTACTTACACAAGTACAACATAAAACCTGATTCTGTAAAAACCTCTGAAAAAAATCATTCATTATTTTTGTAATATCTAATTTTACTTTTAGGTAGGTATATCTCAATTTACATTCTCAAGCTTACATTTTGTACAAAGCGTGGTACTTAAAAATGTTATCTGGCCCGACGAATATCGTACCGCCATATTTTTCTTTCGTAAATATTTTGAAAATTTCTGAAAAACTTAGTTTTAGCAGTTATGGCTCAGCTTCCTATGGGTAGGCTGCAGTCACGGACAAAAAAAATCCCGTTAGTTTTAAATTTTTCTTATACTGAATATGAATATCTATTACTGATACCTTGTCCTAAAAATAACGAACATTTAAAAAAAGAATTGTTAATTTAGTGTAGCCGATCGGAAACTATGCGCGTACATACATTTCGGCGATTCATTTTTATATGTTAGATTTGTTCACTGTGACACTACACACCCTTTATTCGCTATTTTATTTAATAAAATTGGAGAAAATTGATAAAATTCACGTAAACTGCGCTGTTTTGTTTTGTTCTGGCTAGCGAGTGAATTAATTTACTTGCGTGTGTCGTCACGCGTCTTATGTGATCAACGCCATTACAGCAATATCGTTTTTAGACGCGGTTGTCAAACTTGAACTTTATCATATATTTTAAATCATAATACAGTAAAAATTCCGCAAAATATTAACGCAGTGTGCTAATTATGTAATAAAAAAATATTTAAAACGATTTCCAAAAATCAGTCAAATAGCCTATTGAAAAACTTGAAAATAAATCTGCAATGAATTATTTACAAAGTGGTTTAATATTCATGATTACTTATATTATTTAATTTTCTTAAACCAAAATTTATTTTATTCTACATTTAAGTTGAGATGTGCAAAAGAAAACTAAATAAATAAATAAATTACTCAAAAAAATAAACATTCTAACTGGTGAAAAATAAAATATACGAAACCAGTTATCGGTCTCCTGACAATTTTACTGGGCTTGTCGTTATTTGTTGGTATATAGTCTTACTAATCCTACTAATATTATAAATGCGAAAGTTTGTAAGGATGGATGGATGTTTGGATGGATGTTTGTTACTCTTTCACGCAAAAACTATTGAACGGATTTGGATGAAACTTTACAGTAATATAGCTTATACATCAGAATAACACATAGGCTATTATTTGCCGCGATAACCGACATATACGCGGGCGGAGCCGCGGGCAACAACTAGTATTATATAACTTAGAGATGGTCTAATTAATTATCAGATGTGAATACACTTACATGTCTCGCGTACTGCGTCCAGTACACCCTGTTGGTGAGCGCGTTCTTGATCAGCGTGTACACCTGCGCGTGCAGCAAGTTGTTGAGCGGGTACTTGAAGAACATGTCCAGCAGCACGCCGGGGGTGCCTGGAAGAGCGGCAGTAGTCACTAAGTACAAGGTTCAGTGCCAGAATTAGCTTTTAAAGTTTTCTCTCTAAACGATGATCGTAGGCCGCTTTCGTTTCGTCATTCGGAAGTGAATGACGTCCGTTCTCAATCGAAGCGTAATTCACGGTCAATGATTCGTGCACGAAAGCATGTCGAATATACCTCAAGTGAAGATTTGATTCGATCGTACGGGGGTAATATATTAAGCAGGACCGAGGGGAGGGCCGAGGTCGGGGACTGGACATCTCGTATTTTATATATACTAAATTATTCGCCTCGACTGATCGACCCGATCGATCGAGCGTTATTAATTATAGAGGCTATAAATTAGAAATGTATGTCGGTGACGTTTTTTTTGTTTACGTATGGTATAATTATCGTTCGTGAGAGTGAGGCGACAAGAGAGGACGTATAGAGTGAGTAGAGAGTGTGGGTGTGTGTACCGAGCGTGAGCATGGTGGTGGCCACCTCCTCGACCTCGGAGGCGGCGAGGTGCGCCAGCAGCGTGGCCACCTGCAGGCGCGCCAGCCCCACGGCCCGCGGCAGCTGCTCGCCCAGCAGCGCCTGGTGCAGCAGCGGCAGGTGCGGCGCCACGCCCAGCTCCACGGCGCAGCGCTCCGCCCCCCCCACCCCCACCCCCCCCCCCACCGCCGTACGTGCGCAGCGCCTCCTCCTCCACGGAGCCCTTCTCCGCCCTGCGTCACACATACCGTGCTCTTATATATCTAACGACCACACGTTTGTGCACCACTAATTATGAGTCAACTTATGAATAAATGTAATTTATTGGATATATACTGGATAACATTATTATCCTTGGATAGCTGATGTCGGTCTCTTATACCGCATAGGCCGGCAAGATTAGTATAGTTTCAAGTTTTCTATTTAGTTTAGTTAATCCTGCTTCGCTCCCTTAGTCGCGCCTTCCGACACCCATGGAGTAAATAGTAGAGATGACATTTAATATTCTCAAACCGTCACCACACAGTTACACACACTCACATATTATTACAAACGTTTACCGTAAGTGGCACTCAACATTAGTAAGTTAACTATAAGACAGCAGAAGGTCGCGTTTAAACGATGAGTGCGTGTGATGAGAGTACGTACTGCGGCGGATCGTAGTTGAGCAGCGCCAGCAGCACCTCGGTGCCGTTGACGAGCGCGTGGCGACGCGCGTGCGGTGGCGACGTGAACATGCCCGCCAGCAGCGCGCTCACGCCGCGCTCCGACTGCAGCGCCGACACCACGCTCCGCACCGACTGCATGCGCGACACCACCATCAGCCCCGCCCCCGCCCCCGCCCCCGCCCGACCTCTGCTGCGCACACAAAACGACAACATCTGACTAACACAATCCACTTCTAACGTTTTGGAATTAAACATCTCAATCCACAAATCGTCCCGTCATCTCAACACGACACGAAGACGAGACAAAAAGTTTATAACTATTCGCAAGAGAATTTAAACCGTTTAAATTATAAAATACAAGGAGAGAACATTTAGTGGCCTGGAATGAGTAAATACCTGCACCCGTTCTCGATAAGATCGACCAATAACGCGGCGGCGTTGTCAGAGGCTGCGGCCGCCCTCCGCGCCGCCGCTCGCGTCGCTTCCGCTTCCGCCGCCTTCACGTGCGCTCCGCCTTCCGCCGCGCTCGTGTCTGTGGCGTCCTCTGACGGCTCGTGCGGTGGAGCTGCTGTATTTGTCTGCGTTACATCATCTGCTTTGCCACCACCATCACCACTGTCTGTGTTACAGTGTTCTGTGAAAATTATATAATCAAACATTTTATTTAAAAAGTTCATGAACATGGTACAAAATAATCGCAACCATTCTCTCAGCTGTCCCTTAAAGAAATCTCTACCACTCAAACTTTGAGTGATGAAGAGGAAATAGGAAGTAGGTGCATTTAATTTGAAGTTAGTTTTGTACGTTGAACATATCACATCCACAAATTATTATATTTACATCTATACTAATATCAAAACTGAAGAGTTTGTTTGATTATAATAATACTAAATTGTATTTATTGTTCAAAAGTTGGTTGGTTGGTTATCGCAGTTCTCACAGAAAGAACTGATCCGATTAAAATTATTCTTTCACTGTTAGATAGCCCAGTTATTGTGGAAGGCTATAGGAAATATATATAAAAAAATAAAAAGAAAGTTATATATCATCTCGCTGCAACCAAAAGGAGCAAAATATTGAAAAAATATTACAAAAACGGGAGAAAATTATTCCATTTAGATTTCTTCTATTCCGTGTGTACTACATAAACGGTAAAGTTATACAGAAATAATGAGTTCCCCTTAAAGAATTCTAAAAAAAGTCTATGATAGCATATGTCTACTTTTCAAGGTAAGGTGTTTCTGTTGTTATAACATCACGCCACGGGCAATTGGAGACGCAGACTCCCATTTCTACAGTAATCTGACATTCATGTGTTAGTTGATTCTGCTAGCTGTTTTAATGGCTACTGCTTTACTTTTGGTAAACGACTACCTTAGCGAGTCTTACCTTTATCACCATCAGCATTCACTCCGCCACTATCCCCCTCCTCGGTGTGGTTGACCTCGGGCTTCTCGGGCGTCTCGCGCTCCGCCTTCTCCACACCCTCGGGAATGGCGTCCTGCGGCGACGGGAACACCTCGGGCACGTACGTGCCGCAAATAATTTGAATCAGACATTCTAGGAACTGATGCTCATCTAACCACTGAGGACAACCAAGAAATAATATTTATATAAATACTTCATCTTTAGTGGGAAGTTGGTGGTTATTGTACTGACAAATAGTTGAACCTTCAAATTCAATTCGACCACAGGGTTGCGGAGGTCCAAGGCTAGTCGCTCCGTGGAAAAACTGATATTCAGGTAAAAGCGGTTTAACTAGTCGCCGACTTTAAATAATCTCCTGAAGGCTACGTAGATGAAGACTTCTAGATATACACAATATATGAGAGTAATATACGTCAAAGAGGAAAATAAAATACGGGTAACGTAGTGGGTGCCTGGATGGTGGAAGACTCAGTGCGGCGGAAGCGGCTAGGTGAGTATTTAAATCACTTGACCATCCATATATCTCAGAACAGTATATTATCTTTTCTATACAAAGTCTTGGCCGCTAGTAGACCACACCCGCTAGGATTAATTTCATGCACATGCCATGGCCATGTGGAGATGACCTCATACCGTCCTGCATACAACTGCGCTGTTCAAAGATATCTGCCTCGTGGCACAGATTCTCTCCGCGATAAGCTAACAATATCAAAATGACTCACTTACATACACACATGCGCATATAACACAACATTTCGCTAAAATAATTAAACATCACATGAACAACCTTTAACAGTCTACTGCTGTTATTAATGTAATATGGTTAAAGATAAAATACTTAGATTAATCTAATCTCAGCATGAATGGGCCGGCTCGACCGGAGTGATACCACGGCCTCACAGAAAACCGGTGTGAAATAGTGCTTGCGTTGTGATTCACCGAGTGAGTGAGGATACTGGAGGTCCATAACCCAAACCCCCTCCCACTATCTCCCCTCCCTATCCCCCAAAGGCCGGCAACGCACTTGTGACACCTCTGGTGTTTGCAGGTGTCCATGGGCGGCGATAATCGTTTACCATCAGGTGATACGTCTGCTCGTTTGCCCGCCAATTACATAAAAAAAAACTCATCATCGTCTTCCTAGCCTTTATTATTCCCAAGATTTGGGGTCTAGTTCAACCAGTTTTACCTGAATATCAGTTTTTACACGGAGCTACTGGCATAGGACATCCTCAACCCTGAGGGTGAACTGAATTCGAAGGTTGAACAAGTTGTCAGTATATTTGAGGGCACTGACTTCCCAATAACGATTGCGATAGATGTTCTTGACAACCGGGACCGACGGCTTAACGTGCTGTCCGAGGCACGGGCGGGACACACCGCCAACTTCCATACTCCGCTGCTCCGGCTGCTATTAAGAATTTCTTGTAAGAAAAACCCAACAACAGTCCGACCCGGGAATCGAACCCAACTGCGAGACCAACGAAGCAGTAGTTGTGTATTATGTCTGAAAGATATTCATTATCTATAATTAGCTCGGCCTCACATCGACCAGTATTTAGCAATTGTTTCGTTGCTATTCACCCGCCGAGTGAGGGAGATAAGAGCCGTCTAAACCACTACCAGTGTCCACGATAATTTTTGAGTGAAATACACATAAGTACTTGTAGGATATAGGTTTTCGGGTCTGTCGTTATTGACCAATACTTTTCGTTAATTTATAGAACTTTAAGCGTGGCGAGTGCACAGCGAGTGATTAGCGAGGGAAGGGTAAGTGAGTAGCGGCAGACATAATAGGAACTTGATATGTATCCTACTAATCACACTAATATATAAAAGCGAAAGTTTGTGAGTGTGTATGTCTGTTACTTCTTCAGGCGCAAACGGCTTGACCAATTTGGGTAAAATTTCGTATGCAGGAAGCTGACACCCTGGATTAACACATAGGCTGCTTTACTACTTTAAAAAGAATTCGGAGCGAAAACCGATAAACAGGCGGGTGGAGCCGCGGGGAACAGCTAGTATTATAAACGCAAAAGTTTGTAAGTATGGATAAATGGATGTTTATTACTCTTTCACACAAAAACTATTGAACGGATTTGGATGAAACTTTACAGTAATATATCTTATACATCAGAATAACACATAGGCTACTATTTGCCGCTATAACCGACATACACGAGGGCGGTGCCGTAGGTAACAACTAGTGCTGCAATAAACCCTACATACTTTTCAACACATATATGTATTTCGAGAAAAAATCTATCGACGCATTTATTTTTTGAAGTAACCATCAAATTATAAAATTGTAATGTTATCAATGACATACCTCCATGACAGTTTTAATGAGGTCGTCGATCTTCAAGAGGAATTTGAAGATATCCGCAATAGCAGACGTGGACATGTGTCGCAGGAGGTTGGGTAGGAAGTCGCGCCGTGACTTGAAGAAGTCCAGCACGCGCAGGCACACTATATGATGAAGGCACCAGTCCTGAACAACATATAATACAAATACATGGCAATGATTATGATTACAATCTATACTAATATTATAAAGCTGAAGAGTTTATTTGTTTGAACGCGCTAATCTTAGGAACCACTCCGACCCCGGTCCGTATTGAAATATTTCTTTCAGTGTTGCATAGTACACTTATCGAGGAAGGCTATATATCATCACGCTAGGACCAATAGGAGCGGAGCACCAAGAAGAATGTTACAAAAACTGGGGAACATTTTAACTCAACGGGCAATAGAATACGTAAACGAGGTTGATACATAATAAATTATTTGCCCTTGCTGGGTCATTCATCTACGCACAGCCTAAATCGCTGGAACAGCAATTTGGGAATTTGAAATTATGGCAGCAGACACTTTTTCTTAATAAAATAAACATACAGGGAGCGAAGCCGCATGCAATACTTTGTATTCCTCTCAGATCAAATAAGAAAGGTAGATAATGCACGGCCTTTGTATTGTAAATGAAAAAAACTCTTTATAATTAAAAGTATACTGTCACTTTCGGGATATCTTCTGTGCAAATTCATTATGCCAATTAAATCCATCTATATATTATTAAAATGTTTTATCAGGGTATCTAGATATACTGTAAGCGACAGTTTAAGAAGTATATATGTAAGTAAGTGCAAAACATTCGGCGGCAGAAAAGGTGGTCCAAGATGAAAAGGTGATCTAACTTTTTTCATGTTGCAATGTGGTTTTTATTTTTACTATGCGTAATGAGTTAAAGGTTAATAACTTAAGTCTAGTTGATAACCACGTCGACACTGTTTCCTTTTTTAATATTCTCCAATTACGAATTTACATCCTCTACAGGGCGCCATGTTGGATTCACGACATGATTATGTTATGATAAGTAGTTTAGAAGTTCTCATAACTGTTAAACGAACAGACAAACATGCATACACTTACGGATCAAAATCATAAAATCACAACAAATCTTCAAATAACCTTCCAGGTTCTTTTTCTGCTTACACATAATTATGCCTCCTTCATTTACATAAATATGTAGAATGTAATTTATAAGATACAAACAGATTTATTTTCGCATGTTACCTATTCTAATGCAATACATACAGAGATTTTTTTGAAGTGGCAACTCTTAACTCACTCACACATATTTAAAAAAATGGCTTCACTTTCTTATTCTACATGTGTTATCTAACTTTTATTTGTTCTGAGGTATTTTCTAAATAAATTGTTCTTTTAAAGTAATGGGCTTCAAACATTATATTAGGTCCAAGCCCTTATTATTATGTCTTAGTATAAACATTTATCACAGAGCAACAATACTTTCACTTTTTGAGTATAAATGTGAAATGAATGGAAAAGATGAACTATGGACCAGTGTTTATGTCTAGTTAAGTTACAAACTTGTGTATGCATTCCTCACCTGTCTAGGGCTCTTTTCCAGCAACATTTCCACAGTTTTACTGAAGTATGAGGCAAGAAGTGGATTCAGAGGTGGATCTCTATTGATGAAATCACAGAGACGATTCATCTGAGTCGCGTCTTGCGACAGCCGATCACTCAGCATGGAGAGGTGGCTGGTGAGGACCTCGCACGCTATGTTTGCGTAACGATACTGTGTCGCCAGCTCCACATTCTTTGGAGGCTCTTCAGTTATCAGGGTTATAAGGTCTGCCAGGATCTCTGGCTTTGTGAGGCTGCAACAACAATTGAAATAAAGTTAGTTCACAAAGCTTGTATGTAAAACTAGTGATTCAAAATATTTTATTTGTTGATGCAGAATCAAACTATTAAGACAGCTGCGTGTATATGGCACCATTTATATATATTACAATAGCCATGTGAATGAATGCTCTACTATGCAAGTGTGTACAATATGAACTGCCTCAGTACCACAGAACAGAGAATATAGGCGGAGCAGGCGCGCCGCAATTAAGGGCAAATACCTCTAATATCTTCGCTGGCATCAACTAAACGCTTTATACACACTTTTAATACACGTATTACTTTCGTCGCGAACGTAGCTGCGTAAAAAAATATTACTATGCCCAACTGCACGATAATTATATGCCGAAAACGAAGCAAGGGCTTCAATTTACTCAAAGTAAACATATTGTATCATCAATGAGTAAAAAAACTTTTGTTAATAGGCAATATTAAAAAAATACTAAATGTACTGAAATAAAAAATAACGGTTTTTATGTGAAAAACCGTTATATTCTAAACTATTAACATAATCAAACATTCATTATTATATATTAAAATATCATACTTGCGTATTAAATTTAAGTATAACTTGCATAGTTGCCACGAGAGCATGCAATGCACTGTGGGAATATTTCAAAACATTTGGCATGAAAATATTCAGTCAAAGTACTGATTACAATTATTTGCCATAGGAATGTAGGCAAATTCACACTATTGGTTAAATATTGGTTAAATGCACAGTAGTTTTTTATTTATTAAAAGTTTCTGAAATATACCTAAACACAACAAATTCACTATTTGTTTTAGGCAAATAAAATATTCATAAATGTATTATATAATGATATCAGAGTATCAGTCAAAAAATAATTAATTTAAAATATTATTGGAATATAATCATGTTCGATAAATGCCAAATTCACGTCGAAGACCTAAAGATGCCTTAGGTCTTCGAGGAAACTGTCCACGAACACAAATATGCAAGTGAAACCCTACCTTAATTGAAGGGTATTTAGTAACATTGTAACTGGTTTTAGAACTTATATTCATTACATCCTTTGGACGAATTAGGATAGAGTTTGTGTGCTTAATATTATTGATAGTTATAGAGAACTTCATAGCGCAAGAATTAACAACGACGATAGTAACTTTGGGAGCAGTATTTATTTTGCCGGAGCCACGGCTCCATAATACTCTTTACATGGTGGCATCTGTCTTCTTACATACTTACAGTTCCTTATTTATACAAAAATCTATCTATACCTTGCATTTAATCATGTCTTATTCTCGACGAGATATTGAATGTCTAACTACGTGATAAATAATCTGGTGATATCTTAATACTATTTCCTATGTATAAATTCCATTTACTTAATAATATATGATGTAGGAATAATAGTTAATGTGTGCGTCTAGGTGACACAGTATTTCTTGCACTTGCTACTCAACACCACTTCTAAGGATATTCCTTTGTTCTGTGCTCAGTACCCAAATACCTGTGCATTTCAGTAATATTTGTATGACATAACCACTACAATTATACTGAGAGCTGACAAGATAACTCCAAAAACACCACAGACAGATAATTGGGGCAGCCAGTGAACATACTACAAAACAAAATCATTATCAATATCATTGACTGCCTTATTGGCACAGTGATAGCATAAGTGTCTGCTGTGCTTGATGTCTGGGGTTCGATTTCTGGGTCAGATTAAATGTTTGCATCTCTGCAAATATTTGTTTCGGAGTTTAGGTGTTTTCTATATTTAATAAGTATGTATTTCCTAAATACCTTTTGTACCTTTTTTTACACATATTATATGTAAAAATAAAAGGATTTATATATTTTCATCAGTTGTCTAGTGCCCACAGTAGTAGTAGATAGGAGAGACTGTCTTTAGTGAGAAAAAAATAATTAACAAATTAACAAAGCTCAAATCAAAAAATTAACTAACCTTGTTTTTGCACATAATTAGTAAGTCATGTTTCTCTCCGTGTGTTGGGGAATGTTCACTTCCGACTATGTTTATATTTGCAGTGTGTTCCATGCGAATATACAAATTCTCATCTACAGTATGACTTATTTTGCTACAAATAGCTTGTTATATTTTTATATTATGAGTGTTAACACATTCTTTGTCAACATTCTGCCCGTGGTACAGCTGGATTTCAACTTAATTAGTATGAACAACACCAAGCAACAATAACTTGATTATGACTAAGCAAATATAATTGTTTATCTTGAACTTTAGTTATAATACTACGCCAGTGAACAATTACAGGTGCAGAGCGCATTATTGACGATCAGGCATTCACAAATAGAGCACAATACAAGCAATCTGTTATGTATTGTTTGTACAAGAATCCAATAAGTTGAATACATAAGAAATGTGTAAGTAGTGAATGGTGCACGCTACTCACAACTGTATGAGCTCCTTGTTATCCGCCTTGCATTCCTGAAGTATATCATCCGCCTCCAACACTTGTGACAAAGTTACATTCTGAAACAAAAAACCAACTCGCGACATTCATATTTACGACCACAGAAGGTTCACTTGCACTTCTCCACACTGTCCAATGACATCATTACAGGTACATAACATGACCCTATCACAAAAGAGACGTCCTCCAACTCACTACCTCTAAATATTATCCAAATTCGTCCAACCTACCACTCATAACCATCAATTTTTCATCTAAATACGCACCTCCTCTTTTAGAAGAGAATTCAACTCTCTAACTGCGATATAGTTGCCGCTCCAGAACATAGTTAAAATTAAGAAGTATACTATCTTATATTATTCTAAATCCATATAAAACTTTGTTATTTTCTATAGTCTAGCGTTCCTGAGAATGCAACGATCCGTTTTCTTTTTGACGTTGTTCCCGGTGTTGCCATGGCCATGAATCATGGAATCTAGATATTCAGACAAGCAAAGACGCCAAAGACCCAACTAAACGTAATATCTAAAACATACGGTAACAAATAAAGTCACACGACGAGATCGTTTTTTGTTTTTTCGGGAGGCGGTTCCCATTTCATTTTATCCACATTTTTATATTTTAATCATTAATTTCATCACGACGAAGATTTGAAGACTTTAAACACTTGACATTGGCAGAAATAGCTGATCCGAGAGATCCGGCTGGTTGCCATTTTATCAAAAGAAGAAGAAAATCACACTATAATCCACGAAGCAAATACCTATAATCCACTGCAATCCTTATCTATATTAATATTAAATATATAAAGCTGAACAGTTTGTTTGTTTGTTTGTTTGAACACGCTAATCTCAGGAACCACTGGTCCGATTTGAAAAATTCTTACGGTGTTGGATAGTCCATTTATCGAGGAAAGCTATAGGGTATATATCATCACGCTACTACTAATAGGAGCGGAGCAACAATGAAGAATGTTTCAAAAACGGGGGAAAATTTCACGCTACGGGCAATATAAGGCGCAAACGAAGTTGCGTGGGTCAGCTAGTCTATACTAATATATAAAGCTGAAGAGCTTGTTTGTTTGTTTGAACATGATAATCTCAGGAACCGCTGGTCCGATTTGAAAAATACTTTCAGTGTTAGATAGCCTATTTATCGAGGAAGGCTATAGGCTATATATCATCACGCTAAGACCTACAGGAGCGGAGCAACAATGAAGAATGTTACGAAAACGGGGGAAAATTATCACGCTACGGGCAATAAGAGACGCAAACAAGGTTGCGTGGGTCGGCTAGTATGGTCTAAAATGAATGCGCTTCCGTTGTCTATTTTCTTATAGATTTAACTACTCAATGGATTTTAATACACTTTTCAGCAGATAGTACTATTTCAGAAGGCAACTTTATATGTGGGATGATTAAAGTGGAGGAAATCCGAGAATTTCGAAGAGTACCTTGCGAAGTCAAGCCGTGTCTTTAGTACAAAATAAATGCCTCAACTCAACTCCCAAGAGTAGACCATAGTCATAGTATAGAACAAGGGCGAATCCAAGGGGGGAGTCATGGGGGTCATGATATCTGCAATGAATGCCAGGGTAGCCGACTGTTGTACACGCCATTATTGCAGCGGTGAGACCCGTTATGGAGGATTGACTCGACAGGCATCACGGTAGCCTCTCATACCGGCTGATACAGGTGCTCCCTGGGAAAGGATGCTTCGAAGAGCACCTGTGTCTGATCCGCAAGGAGCCAACGCCTGAGTGCCACCATTGCGATAGCCAGACCGTGGACACGGCTTTCCACACGCTGACGGAATGTCTGGCGTGGGAGGAGCCGAGACATGATCTCGCGATGACCATAGGATTCGGATTCTCTCATTCAGTAACATGATTACGGCCATGTTACGGGGCGAAAGCGCGATGAACTCTGCCGTCTCTTTCTGCGAGCAAGTTATGCTTGCGAAGGAGATGGCAGAGCGGGACCGGGAGAGGTTTAGAACCTTCCCTATCCGAAAAGGCCCAGGATCGAGCCAGGTACCGCAGACGACTCGGGCGTCGGAAATCGCTAAACGATCTCCGTCCTCCATAAGCGCAAGCCTGGGGTGACAGGTGAGGCCACCAGTCACCCTAGCAGAAGCAGGCCGGGGTGGCGGCGCAAGCCCTATAAAGTGCTTGTGCCTCTTTTCTAAATAGAAAAGAAGCAATAGGGTTCCCACACAAGCAGTCACAGACAAACCGTAGGTGGCCGTCAGGTCGTCAGTGACATAACGTCGGGTTCCAGGTATTTCCTTTCGAGACCTGGTTCCCCGGCTTTCAGTACCCGAGACGGTGTGCGGTTTTAGTCGGTTCAAGTCTGACATAGCCACCGTCTAGTCTAGTGGCAACCGAGGGGATATCCGCACAATAAAAAAAAAAGAAGGGCAGCCGGCTTTTTCGCAAAGCGTCTGAATCCGTAGAACCAGCGCGCAGTGCTAGGTAGTGGTTGAGGTTGCCCTGGGCCCTGGCCTTGTGCGTAAACAAACTTCCTCGCCTTAGGTCTCCAACGCCTGTCCCGTTGAGTTACAGTACTCGTCACAAGCTGCCGAGACTGAATGAAGGCGGGTTGAGGCTGAATCTCTTCCCTCTTCTTTTTTGTTGGACAGCAGCTTCTGCTGCCAAGCCGATGATTACCTGGCCGGCCGTGGTCTCGAAACATCGGAAAGTTTGGTGCATTCGCTGCACAAGCTCAAACCTAGTGACCCAATTCCCTGCAGCGAAAGCAGCCGCCCTTGGTATAATAGAACCGTTTTCGAGAATCTCTTGAATCTATACTAATATATAAAGCTGAAGAGTTTGTTTGTTGGTTTGAACACGCTAATCTCAGGAACCGATGGTTCGATTTCAAAAATTATTTCACTGTTAGATAGCCCATTTATTGAGGAAGGCTATAGGCTATCATCATGCTAAGACATACAGGAGCGGAGCAACAATGAAGAATGTTACAAAAACGGGGGAAAATTATCACTACGTGCAAATAATAGACGCAAACGAGGTTGCGTGGGTCGGCTAGTCAGTCTATAATGAGACGATATTGCATGGATGTTTTCTTGTTGACTGGGTCCTAATGGATAGAAGCGCTTCAAGAAGTGTACAGTATCACCTCCGTGTGTTTACTTGGAACTACGCTACTTTTTTTGCTTCAACAAGAACAAGGCCGTGCGTTACCTACCTTTTTTTATTTGATCTGAGAGTATCACAGATTACATTGTTAATAAAGAAAGGCTGTTTTCTGTCTAAATAGTGCAGTCTGCATTAGTCTAGTTCCAGATCATATCGCCAAAACAAATATTTACGTGCAAGTAGTACAGGAAAAAGAGGGGGACAGAACGTGAATAGTTATAATAGAACATCATATTGTTTTTATTGTTGTCTTAGTGTTTAACAAAATTATGAGCATTTGATCATATATCAACAACGATTTGCCTATTCTTTCAAATCCATACCCCATGTTCATAATAAAAAGATTTGTGGAATCGATAAAGCCAAGCAAGGTATTAACAAGGATAAATAAAATAGAAGTTTGAACTTTAAAAAAATTAGTGAAAATCGTTGCATTCATATTCAATCGAAATATTCAACATGATTGCTTTTCACTTTCTTTTTCATTTTGATTCGAGGGCGCTAGTTATTGTCACTCCACGGAAATGATAAACAATCTGCCGACAATGCTTTTAACACCCACCTGTAGGTACTTTTGTCATAACTGTTACAATAAAATAACACTGTTTAATTCAATATATCTTTATTTTTTCAGTAGCATTCTATACATATCAATACTCAATCCTTTAGTAAACCAAACTCTTACAATTTGATCTAACTTTAAAGTCAATATTGTATTGCTTAATGGTTTCTAACCGATAGTAATGCTACCAGTTTTATAGCTAAAAAAGCCTATGAGCAAAAGGCTACTATTATATAATATTACGGACATCTGACACACAACGCCATCTTGTCATAGCCTGAGCAGAGTTTGTACTATTGGTATAAAAAAAATTAATATAAATACTTACGATCCGTCGGAAATATCTGCGCACCTGCTTCACCTCTCGCTCCCCCTCGCATCGCCCCTCCTTCGCCAACTAGATAGGCGAAGGCGGGGCGGGGCGTGGTGAAGGGGGAGTTGAAGCGCATTCCAGCCAGATGCGCAGATATTTCTGACGGGTAGTACATACAGAGTTTGGACATTACAGATACAAACTCCGAAACAAATATTTGCAGATAATACAAACATTTGGTTCGACCCGGGAATCGAACTCGAGACCTCAAGCATTCGCTACCACTACGTCATTGATGCAGTCTCAGTATTATTCTCTTTTTTCCTCAATTAGAATACTAAACTTTACTTAATGTAATAAACAAATCCGAGTAAAAAATATGTAACAATAGTAAATGATACAAATACCATTTACGATACAAATACAAATAATACGACCAGAGGATATAATATTAATCTTTATAAAATAAAGTTAACTAAGGATTCAATGAAGCGAGTGACGTGAGGCCGCTCGATGACACGGAGGTCGACCCGGGTGGAGGCTCCACGTGCTGTCTTTGCCGCCGTGGAGGCTCTCCAGCGGGTCATCGTGAAATGGTCAGCACGGCAGCACGCGACCCGCTGACGCTGGATCTTTCCAGGCACGGATGTTTTGGGGAAGTATCTGCACCGGCCGCGTGAGCCCGTTTTCCAGCGTCCCGTGCCCCTCTATCCTCTACGCTACTAGCGGCCAGCCGCGAGAAGCCCACTTATGCAGTACCGCCTAAAACGAGTGTTCACCCGAAGGTGGTGCCCACACTAACGGACAGTTGCTAGAGGGACGGATGTCGTCATAACAGCTGTTCCCGGATTCCTCCTATCTCAGGTGCAGAGTAGTGAGAGTAGCACAAGTGCGGTTTTAATCGCTGACTCACCTCCCCGCTGTAAACCCTGGTCCGAGGATACCATATCCAGGAGGAATTCCACACGTAAAAAAGAGACTCGATGAAAATTATTAAATTGAATATGAAGAGAGTATTGTCCCTGTTTAATAGCAATCTTGTTACGATATTATAATCTTGTTGTATATAAAAATCAATTGCTATTCGTTTGTCTCGCTAAAACTCGTGAACGGCTGAGCCGATTTAGCTGATTTTGGTTTTGTAATGTATGTATTAACGGTGAAAATTTAAAAATAGCTTGAATATCCAAATGTCACGTATATGAAGTAGCGGGCATAGCTAGCATCATTATAATTATTCGTAACTATATAACGTATAGATACATATAATATGACAGACAGCGAATTGGGGGATCATATAGCTAGCTAGCCTAGCTATTGCAGACGCCTCCGGCCGCGTGTCTTTCGGTTATCGCGGTAAAGAATAACAAACAAGCTCTGTTTAGTTTGAAGCGACATTGTGTGTTAGATATTCGAAATATATGTTTATCTATAACAGTTATCGTTTAGCTTGCAACAACTGCATCGCAAGCGCCTCTGCCTCCGAGACAGAGAGAGATGCCGATAAATCATCAACTTTACGCCTTTTACGAGCACCAACGCTTTCCTGAGGGATTCTCTCGCTTTCTTCTAATTTCCTCTTGTCATTTCTGCAAAAAAAAATTATTATTGTTTTTAATATACTCCGTAATTTTTACGATAACAAAACCAACATACGTAGATACATACAAACAAAATTTTAGACATACATGTGTGTATGTGTGATATACACACTTCTTTGTCCACCAAAAGATATTTGTCAATACATTTTATTTTTAACATTTACATATTATTATATATATATTATACATATATATTATATATATTATATATATTATACATATATATTATCATATATATTATACATTACACCCTGATGGGGTGTGATTTTATTTGTTCTATTATCGCTCAGAAATATTTGTTGTGGGTGGAAACCACTAATAGAACTTAGAACCAGTGTCTGGGCTACCTTACAATATACCCTAGCAGTATCAGTTCACATTCACATAATGTCTAGATGTTACACATTTGAAGGGTTGGACCTTTGAGACTCACTCAGCACTAAAAGATATCAGGCTAAGCTACTGATTTACTACAAACCTCTGTATTTTGAACGGTAGATAATAAATAGCTCAAGGGTACATTGTAAAATTTTATTTTCTGCCTGTTATTTTTTCTTTTAAATTAGTTTGCACTTACCTGTGGAAGTTGTGGTCTAATTCATCGCCAGAACTTTCACCGCTAGATGCAGCAGATCCACTACCATTATCGGAATTGCTATTTTCATCGCTCGCCGCGTGAGTTTCACTCTCAGAATTGCTGCCATCTTTACTTTTACCATAAACTTTATCAGGATCTGGCAGCCATGACAGATCTGGTCCATCGGACTCTGATTCTGATCCAAAATCATCCTTCTCTTCTTGATCCTCTTTCCTTTTTTTTTTCAATTTGAATTTTTCTGCCTTGTGTTTGGCTCTTACTTTTTCTCGGAATTTCTGCATATCACATTTGTCTTCCTCACGCAGAACCTGTAGTACGTTCTCAAACTTATAACATGGAATATCCACATTAAAGACCTGTTTTGAGAAATCTGCTTCCACACCTCTTTTTTTATCTTCAACAGCTTCTGCATCTGTAAACTTAACTTTTTTGTTTAGTTTAAAGGTTTTCCTTAATGCTTCAACACTGCTCGTATTGTCAAGAAGCTGGCCAATATTTTGTGACATGGTTGGTACTGATTCCTGATTCTGATCCTGATTGGTTCTGCTTCTTGGATTAACAGCTTTGTTTTCAGGATCTACATCGTTACCGTTTGGTTGAAAACGCCTCTCCTGACACTTACTTGAGATAGATCGCCTAATAAAATCATCCTTGTCAAATACATCAGACTCAGTTGTCGATTTCTGTTTACCAATTGCATCATCTTTGTCTTGTTCTATGCTTTGAGCACGTTGCTGTTTTGGTTTGCCCATTGCATCATCTTTGTCTTGTTCTACGCTCTGAGCATGTTGCTGTTTGTGCAAAAATTTTATATGTGGTGGACTTCTAAGTCCTAAAGACTTAGCATAGGCATCTATGTCTAATAGTTGAATATTAAATATCTGTTTATTTTTCATTAAGAATATTGATCTAACATAACTCATGAAAGCTCTCTTTGCACTCTGTTTCAATTCACCATCATTTAGTAAAACTTCAATTTTCGTCTGCGGAGCTTGAACTTTGGATGGATCTACAGCAATTTTGTTTATTGGTATTTTACTGTTTTGAAGGTCTTCAACAAACTTTTCTTCTTGCGGTAATAACATTAGCAAACCTTCTCCCTTCCCAAAAAACCCTCTGGCGGTTCGGCCAGCCCGATGGATGTAAGTGTCCACATCCTCAGGACAGTCCATTTGTATTACCCAATTAACTTTAGGAAAGTCTAGACCCCTAGAAGCCAAATCGGTAGCAAAAAGTACAACATTTGACTTTCTACAAAATTCATTGTATATTTTTTCTCTCTTCTCTTGGTGAAGTGTGCCATATAATGCAAGCAGGCTGACACCCGGTCTTAATTTACAAAATAGCTCATACACATATTTGACTTGTTTACATGTTGCCATGAATACTAACACTTTCTGCTTCAAATGATTTCTTATAAAAGACCAGAGAATGCCAATCTTTTCATAGACATCACACACAATGTAACTCTGCTGCAGTGATTCAGGTGTTACTGTAGCAGCCTGTTCATGCGGAGCAACATATGTAGGAAACTTTAAACTGAGTCTAACAAGGTCTTTTACAGATTTTGTTTGTGTAGCAGAGAATAAAAGGGTTTGCCTTTCTGGTGGTAAATGTTCTATAATAGCATTCATTGTTTCCTCAAAACCCATATCTAAACATCTATCAGCTTCATCTAAGACCAGGATTTGAAGCTGACTACAGTTGAATAAAGGGTTTTGATCCATATGTTGAAGAAGACGTCCTGGTGTACAAATTAATATGTTTATTTGGTCCATTCTCTTTCTTTCAAACTTTAAGTTCTGACCACCAATAATGAGACCAGCTGAGAAGTCATGGTAGAGACCTACCTTCCTGAGAGTCTCATATATTTGATATGCCAACTCTCTAGTTGGTGATATAACCAAAGCGCCTACTGCATCCAATCTTGTCCATTTTTTACAAAACAAAGATTCCAGCATTGGAATTAGAAATGCCAGTGTTTTTCCTGAACCTGTTTTAGCAGCTCCTAAGATATCTTTGCCCTGTAACGCATACCCAATGGCCTGCTTCTGTATCTCAGTTGGGGTAACATAGTTATTTTGCTTTAGGCCTCTTAGTGTCTTCTGTGATAGAGGCAAGTCTTTAAAGGATTTTAGTTCACTTGGATTTATCTGAAAACAAAAAAAATAATAATATAACATAAAAAAACTATATTTGTTGCAATACACAGGAATATAAATAGTTTTTTTTTTTAAGTTGAATCTTTATTGAAATACCACTGTATTCAACTTCAACTTTAGATTAAAGTATATGTGGTGTAACATGACTGCAATTATTTAAATTATTTGAAACATGATATGTCAAAGGATCTCATGTAGAGCTGCGGTAGAGTCAGAAAATACTGTTTTAGAAAAAAAACATTTAAAGGCGTATTAAAACATGATTAAACTAGTAACATGTGTAAATGTTAAAGTCATTGTGATTAAATAGCTATTGACTGGAATCACTTCGTAAATATGCGACTTTTTCTGGTTTTTCCAGGTAATCTCTGGAACAGATGGAATCTTGGGAACTTGGAATGAACTTTGGTTTTCGACGGGACTTTCACTTGCAAATAGCTGATGATCTAAGGAGTAACTTAGGCTACTTTTTTTGGACTAGCTTTGTCCAGCAGCGTTATATGGCTAACACTGTGGGTAACACTGCGATGCTCAGCTAGTTAGAAACTATAACTCTATCAATTATAATTCTATGTACATAGATTATATTAGTAGTAATGTTTCATAGGCCTCCTCCAGATTCTTCCACTTTAGTTTGTTAAGTGCTATTCTTCTCCATAGTGGTCCTGCTGTATTTCTAAGATCATCTTCCCATCTAATTACTTGTCTACCCCTATTTCTCTTTCCGTCTCTTGGATACCATTCTACTATGTCTTTTGTCCACTTATCCTTGTTACTTCTTATTGTTTGTCCTGTCCAGCGCCATTTTAGTTGTTTGATTTTACGTTCAATGCTTTCTAATTTTGTTCTTTTCCTTATATTAGTTATTTTCACTTCACCTCTTATTTTTAACATACTTCTCTCGATACTTTGCTGGCAAACTCTTAATTTTTGTAAGTTTTTCTTTGTCAAGGACCATGTTTGACACCCATATGACAAGCATGGCATAATACACATTTTAAACACTTTACTTTTGAGTGTCTGAGGAATATCATTATTTTTCATAACACTTTTTAGGGACCAGTATCTTCTCCATGTATTCGCGACTCTTTGCTCTATTTCTTTGTTCATCATGTTCTCTGGTGATATTATTTGTCCAAGATAATCTGGAGGAGGCCTATGTCAAGGGACAAGCAAACATAGAAGAAAACACTTAAACAATAGTTTTAGATTAAATTGATTAATATAATTTGTAACTCTTGTTTGCAATAAAGGCTCTAAAATCTAAATCTAAATCTAAATGTTTCATACCTTCTGAACTAGTTTATCCTGTATCTCAAACACCAACATTCATCTGCTTTGACAAGTCTATATTACTACTTTCTATTTATTTTTTATGAAATAGGAGGCAAATGAGCAGACGTATCGCCTGATGGTAAGGGATTACTGCCCATGGAGGCAACACCAGAGGCATCACAAGTGTGTTCCCGGCCTTTTAAGGAGTACACTCTTTTCTTGAAGATTGTTTCACAAAAACAGTGTGTTAAAGGATATCTTCTCCTTTAAAAGATCTAAAAAAAGTTCCTGACGGCACATGTCTATCTTTGAGTGTTTGCGGATAACAATAACCTTTTTTTACTGGTAAACAAATTTATTCACGCTGTAATAATATCACCCTACGGACAATAGGGGACGCAGACGAGGTTGCGTTAGCTAGCTAGTCGTTTGGTAGTTCAAAACAATCGAATTGAGAACCTCCTCCTTTTCTGAAGTCGGTTAATAAATATACCACATGAATACAGTATAACTATTTGTTTAGTATAAATAGATAAATATTGTGACTGTTGCATGTTGAAATAATTTTCAATTAAATGTTAACTTTCATAGAACATGCAGTTTATTAATTATGTTACGCACCTTCTCGTACTGGGCCTGCAAATACTGAATAGCAGCATCCTCTTCGACGCTCTTTTTCTTCCTTGGTTTGTACAACTGAATCTTTTTTCGGCCGCCTTGCTTTTTGTCATCTTTTTTATCACTTTTCATTATGTTAAATTTAATAAAATTATTAAACACGCGAAACGTACGAATGAGAGCATGGAGTTGACTTTGACTGACGTTTCCATCTGTGATTTACATCTGGCAGCTGGCAGGACACTAGTGTTGCCAACAGTTGAACTGGCTCTCCACTAGATTCCACTTTTAAAACCAACAGAAAACCACTAACAATTAGGGTACTGCATTAAAATTACACTATCTATGGATAAATCAACATAAAATTTATTCATTAACAACCATTTTAAATAATTTCGTCTTCTTCAGACGAATCAATTTTTTTTGTCTGTACCATAATCGTCCATTTCAGATTGACATGACTCTTTGAAACCGAATTTATTTTACAAAGGCTTCTGAAATTTATAATCATTGCAGCATTTTCCTTCCAACCTTACAGCATTCTTTAAATATAGCTGATAAAAGATTTAACCTCATTATATTGTTCTGCTTGTTTTTTATTATATTAATACTTACTGCTAAATAGTCTCTCAACATCGGCATTAGAATGAGGTAATAAGGAGAGTAATCACAAAAGTTGATAATTCCTTAAACCTCGATTTCCTTGAGCATCTTTGAAATACAATACTTCCATCGATAATTTTTCATTCGTCATCGTAAGATGACTTCGGATGTAAATCCGAAGAAGTAAATATAGATAATTATAAACCGCTAGGAAAATCCACCAGCCACTAAAACCATTATTTCGCCACTAAATAAAGGATTCAAACCACCAGCTATAGTGGATAATCCACTAAGTTAGCAGCACTGAGTACTACTGCCCCATAATGTTGCCATTTAATTATATGAGAATATTTGCGTGCCGATGCCCGGCTTGACTTAACATATTGAGCCGCTCCCATTCTGAAAGTTTAATCCCTCAGCTCCAAACTGCTTTAGTTATGTGACAACATTATGTGGCAGTAGTGCTTAATTCCAAGCTTTATGTATACATTACAAAATCCATTTTTCGTTTTTCGAGACACCGCACTGCATCAGTCGGACGTTTTCGATATACTCATTCACCACAATCACAATTAAATATTTACAAGGTAAAACGTGGTCTTTCAAGTGAATATTTTTCTTGAGTATCTTTCCTTCGCTAATCGCTTTGGTCTAGAGCTAAGAAAAGCTTATTGATGTGTTTTTGATTGGTCCAGATAGTTCTAAAAGTGGTATAAAATTATGTGAAATTAGGCGCGTTTGAAGGCGTTTACTCTTTTGTGGATATTACAGTAAAAGTGTAATAAACTTGAAAAGTATCTTGAAAAAGTGAATAGTCAACGAACTATTACGTCTGCAGTGTATTGTTTCGTTTGGTAGTCGTCATAAAACTTATGTCAATGTAAGTGTTCTTCTTCTTCTTCTTTGATGAAATGGCAATCAGCAGGATCTCTTGGATCAGCTATTTCTGCCAATGTCAAGTGTTTATAGTCTTCAAATCATAAGTCTTCAAGTCGTTAAGTCTTCGTCGTGATGAAATTAATGATATAAAATATAAAAAAATGTGGATAAGATGAAATGGGGACCGTCTTCCGAAAAAACAAAAAACGATCTCCCAATGTAAGTGTTATTACTTTGACTGAAAATGTATGTATGCTTTGACAGTAGTGTAGTTTTGCGCGAGTGTCTGTTCGAAACATAACCTAAGTGGGTTCTCTTGATTTGTGTACAATTGTTACCTCTACTTAAGAGAAAACGATGGGAAAAGTACGTTCTACATCGGAAGCTCCCCGGAGACAAGGATTCAACAAACGAGCCCATTCCACGAACCCATATCGACCAATAGAAGGATTAAAAGGTGTGGCAAAGCCTAGAACCAAGGTTACTATCAAAAGGCTTCAGATCTACAGAAACTTTAAGGCTAAGCGAGACAAAACTGGTAAAATCCTAACCCCAGAACCATTTCAACGGTGGTTGCCTTCAGGCACCCAAACTCAAATAGAACCTAACCAAAAGTGGTTTCTCAACTCACGTGTTATTTCGCAAAAAGCTTTTCAGAAATTTCAAGATGTGTTTGGAACTGCTGTTAAAAATCCATACCAGGTTATCATGAGACCCACTAATTTACCTATTACATTGTTCAAAGAAAAAGCTAACAATGCAAGAGTGCATCTACTGGAGACAGAAGATTTTGACAAAGGATTTGGACCGATAAAACAAAGAAAACGGGTCACTTTCACGTTTGGTGATTTAAAACCCCTTTCTAAAGCTGTTGAAGAGAATATTGAAAATTATGAAGAAAATAAAGATATAGACAGAGTGCGTGAAGATATTGGTGTGAAGAAAGTACAGAAGGACTGGGTCTTTCGTGCCGGAATGAGTAAAAGGATATGGAATGAGTTATAGAGTGTAATAGATTCATCTGATGTCCTCTTACAAGTCTTAGATGCAGGGGACTTAATGAGCCCTAGGAGTCCGCATGTAGAAAAATTTCTTCGAGAAGAAAAGAGGTACAAACATCTAATATTTGTTTTAAACAAATTAGATCTAGTTACAATTTGGGTGACTCAGCGTTGGGTAGCTGTTTTGAGTGCTGAATACCCAATAGTAGCATTCCATGCTTCCATGACTCATCCTTTTGGTAAAGGGTCTTTAATTAATCTTCTACGTCAATTTGCTAAACTACACATTGATAAGAAACAAATCAGTGTTGGATTGATTGGCTATTCAAATGATAGTAAATTATATATTATTAACTTACTAAGATCCAAAAAGGTTTGTGGCACCGATTGCTAGCGAGACAAAAGTTGAGCAATACGTTACATTGATGAGAAGGATATTTCTAATTGTTTTTCCGGGTTTTGTTTATCCATCTGCAGAGACAGACATAGAAAACGTTCTTCAAGGAGTTGTTAGAGTTAAATTAGTTCAAAATCCTAAAGAATTCATTGAAGAAGTAATCAAAAGAGTTCGGAAAGAGTATTTAGTTAAGACCAACAAAGTTGATGCTTGGGACACTGCAACGGCAACAGAATTTTTAGGAAAACTTGCATTTCGCTCTGGAATATTACTCGAAAAAAGAGAACCAGATGTTAGTCAATTTGCTAGAATAGTACTTAATGATTGGCGGAGAGGAAAACTTCCATTATATGTGGCACTAAAAGGCTTTGAAGTCCTACCAACAAAACAAAATGAGGATGTATCAACAAGAACTGAAGTTGACAAAGAACAAGAAAAAAAGGATGACACAGTTCTAGAGACTGTGTCAGACGTTGACAAAGACAAACAAAATAATCCTGACAAACCTATTTATATCAATAAGTTGATTGTTGCTCAAGATTTTGCCAAAATGCGAGTAGGTTTGCAGTTTAAAAACCATGATGATGTTAAACTTCTTGAGAAAATGAATATTCCTAAAGACTATAAAGGAATTGACTATTACAAGAATACAAAAAGAAATAAAAATAAAGAAAATGATGGTTCAAAGAGTGAAAACAGTAAGAAAAATAATGATTCAAAAAGTGTCAATGAGAAAAATGTTAAAGATCCTGACTCATCAGGTATTAGTGACTTTTATAGTGCAAATGATAATAAATATAGTAATGTAGAAGATCATGTATATGTTCAAGATGTAGAAACAGCAAAAAAAATTAAAAGCATTAACTTGAAGTAGCCAATGGGGAATTTACTGTTGAAGATACTCCACAAAATAGTAAGCAGTCGAAAGTTGGTTCTGAGAAGAAATTGACATCTAAGCAGAGGAGAGCTATTGAACGAGCTCAAAAACGAACAAAGACAGGAAGCAACTTTTATGAAGTATCCAATGTTAAAAATAGTAATAGAAATAAAAAGAAACCTTTGGCATTTAATGAAAATATATTATATGCGCCAATTACGTTTGCCGCATCCGGAGGATCCAAAATAAAGCAATTTATAATGCTTAAATCTATTTAATTAATTACTAGTATTATAAAATTGTAAGGCGATTCCTGTTTTCACACTTCGAAACGGAATCACCATCACTATTTTGTAATACTAGTAATTAATTAAATAGATTTAAGCATTATAAATTGCTTTATTTTGGATCCTCCGGATGCGGCATATTATTACGCCTATTTACAAGCTTGTTTTATCTTTATTATTACCCTAATTTCAATACTTCCAACAAAAATATTTCATTCGTCATCCTCTCTTACATCCGAAGAAGTAAATGTTGATATTAAATAAGTGAGTTAGTGGCTGAGTGCTCGCAGTTATAATAATTAAAACGATTTTTTAAAAACCGCTAGAAAAATCCACCAGCCACTAAAACCATTGTCGCCACTATACGAAGGGTCCAAACCACCAGTTTTAGTGAAAAATCCACTAAGTTGGCAGCACTGCAGGGCACTTGTGTCAGTTAACCATGGTCTTTGTGGTCTGTGCCGTCCGAACATCGTCTGAATCCATAGAGGTAGGAATAATAGGATGATAGGATAGGATTCCTTATTCCTAACCAAACTTTATTACGTCTCAGAACATCGTGCGAGTTGCTGCGCAGTAAACAGCAGGACATTTAAAGTGCTTTTAACTTCACTCGGTATTTGGTTTAACCTCAGAGCATGTATAAATAGAAGGGCAACCGAACGGGCGGAAAACGTGATCGGAGTAGAGAGAGAGAGAGAGACTCAGTTTGGTTAGTGTCTGTATCTCTCACGTATGCTCCTAATTGGTGAACGTACACACTAATTTGCATGACTGATTTTGCGGGAAATACACTAACCAATAAGAAGCTTGCGTGAGAGAGACAGACTTTACCCAAACTCAGTCTCTCTCTTTACTTCGATCACGCTTTCCGCCCGTTCAGCTGCCTCTCCATATATAGATGCTCTAAGGTTAAAAAGTATGGTTAAGGCTTAGTGTACCGTATAGGCGAAACTGAAATAAAAACTCCTGGTGACGCCCTATCCAGTTACAACTTTAGAGCAACAATTAACGCGAAAAGGTTTTGCAATAAATTAAATAAAACTCGATATTGGCTAAATGCACAAAACGTGCGAAGACAAAGAGAAAAAAAAACATCAAATGATGGAAACATTTTCAATCACCATTCTGTTAAAGGATTTAAAATACATTTAAATAGTTGTTTTGTATATAGAATCAAACAAAATATTTGAATTATAATATATGATAACGTAAAACTTTATTGTTCTATCGAATTCACAAAGGTATTAATGGTGGTTGAGGAGTTTGAGAACCAGAGACAGCGGAAATGACATAATTCTCGTGTTACCCACGTGATCACTGTGTCTAGGAATGCATACCTGGCGAAGTATATTGTTACACCATGATTACAACATTTTTATTCTGTGGTTAGCTTGTACGGAATGAATAGTAGGAACGCGTTGAATCAATGCGCATAAACAATTTTGTCGCGATCGTTGAAAGTCGCCTGGCCTGTGACTTCTCACTAATTTTGATAACGTATTTTTAATATTTTATTTTAAGGAGAGCAGTGGATATCTAAGAGGTGAGTTACGAGTTTATCTATTTATTTCTTGTTATTTTCGATTCTTGTCAATAGTTAAAAGTTTTTTGTAAGAGTAAAGAATCTGCTCGGTTCCTTTGTTGTGTTTATGTACAGAACTACAGATTCCATAATCCTGACTGACTGATATTTTTTTTTACTGTTAATGTTACTGTTTTTTAGAGTTAATGTCCAATACGATTCTAAGAGAAATTTATGCAACCCGTTGATCAACTAATGTTTTTTAATTTCTTAAATTAGGGTAGAAAGTTTACATATTTAAAATTATTTACGTTCATTTTTCGAAACAAGATCCAGAATAAAATGTTTTTAATTCATCATTTCTTATATTAATTGAAGCTCATACTACCCATTACGGTAGAACCTATTATGTCATGATTTGATCAAAGAAGTAGTTGTTTAAAAAGCGAAGATAAGATTCACCTTTAGACCTCAAGATTATGACGAACTTTTTAGTAGGTAAATAAACTAAGTCCGTTGTTCGAATTCAAACTATTACGTTGCAATATTAATTACACTTACTTCCGTTTGTTGTTCCATCACGTGATACAAGGTAAATGTATACAAATTGACCCGGATCTCTAGTATAAGAGTATCCATTCCGTATAGACATAATAACATTGTTCTTTTCCTTGTGGTTGGAGCATTTAAAAAAATCGCATTTTCTTTGGTTGCATATTTGTTGAGTTTAAATTTGAGCACAACAATACCCTGACGACGCGAAGAGTAACGTAAAAGTAAAAGCAAAAGCAAAAGTCATACGCACATAGGGACTACTACGAAGTGTAATCCTACTAATATTATAAACGCGAAAGTTTGTGAGTATCGATGGATGTTTGTTACTCTTTCACGCAAAAACTACTGAACGGATTTGAATGAAACTTTACAGTAATATAGCTTATACATCAGAATAATACATCATAGGCTACTATTTGCCGCGATAACCGACATACACACGGGCGGAGCCGCGAGCAACAACTAGTCTATACATCTAAACAAATAAATAAAATTGGAGTGTCTGTTTGTAATATTAAAATAGCAGCTTTTTAATCAATGCATACGGATGTATACACGATACGTGTACCAAAAATGTAGTAAAAAAAATTTTTGCCTGTCTGTCTGTTTGTTCCGGGTAATCTCTGGAACGGCACGACGGATTTTGACGAGACTTTCACTGGCAGATAGCTGATGATCCCGGGAGTAACTGGGCTACTTTTTTAGACTAACTTTGTCCCGCGGCGTTACTCGCGGTACGACGATAACCGCGGGGTTCAGCTAGTTTTTATTAAATCGAGTAAAATAGGAATTCTAGAATTACTTGCGAGGCGGGCTATTTTTTATTGTGTACTACCTTAGCTGAACTACCCATTGTTACCCGCTGTACGACATCAACCGCGCGCAACGCCGCGGGGCGAAAGTAGTAGTCGTAAAAAAAGTAGTAGTAGCCTAGTGCAAAATTGATAATTTGAAAACAAACGACACTTCAATTTTATTTATTTGTCTATATTTATATGAAAGTATCTGTTAATATAAATTTATTATTATACATGATACTCCACCCGCGCGCATGTTATGTTGGATCGCTGTACACAGTAGCCTATGCTATCCTCAAGAATTAAAGGATCTCTACGACAACATAAAATTCGGTGCCGCAACTAAGTCGTGAAAAATGTATTTTCAAATCTATAACATTGATGTTATTCAATAAAAAAATTACCGTTCCAGGTAAACGCACATACATGCTAGGAAACTACGCTACTTTTCGTCAGTATCGTAAAAGTTACAACATGTATGATACTGACGAAAAGTAGCGTAGTTCCAAGTAAACACAGCTCTAACGCGTAGGTTTACTTCGAAGTAGCTCAGTTTTTTTTTGCTTCAACAGAAACAAGGCCGTGCGTAATCTAGCTTTTTATTGGATCTAAGAAAAGGACGTATAAAAAAAACGTTATTTACAAATATTATTTTATAACTATAAAATACCTACCTATTTTTATTATTTTATCGGTTCTGATAACAATACACGTAAAAAGCATTCTTTATGACTGTAGAATTTATAGTTACTCGAAGTGTCACAAATCATGGCTATTTGTATACATTAAATGATATCATCTTCGACACGCTGTACAATAGAAAAATGACCTTTGTATGAGAATAACATAACAGCAGCAGTACGCCTTTGTCCACAGGCACAATGAGAAGTATAGCTGTGGTGCTGTGCCTGGTGGCGGCGGCCAGCGCTGTCTCCTTCTTTGACCTTATTAGAGAAGAATTCCAAGCATTCAAGGTACGTACTGAATATAAAAATATCATAAGTTTTACTAACTTAAACTTTCGCGTTCCATCATATATTAACAATTATTTTTACGGACCAGCCTCTGACTACGGCCCGTGCAACCTGGTCGTAACGTCAGGCAAATCAGAGGTATGTAATACCTTTTAATAAGTGATCGCGTTAATTCCCGTAAAGATAATTGTTAATATTATAAGTTTTGTATACATATGTTAAATCCTGCACTTATATCATTGTTACTCAAAACCCATAGGTCGGGTCCCCACTATGCCGGTGACTTTGCGGTAAACCGTGTCCCGAACAAAGTTGTTCACATTACATCAGGTCCGACAAAAAAACCGGACAGTCAAGTACTCACCTCGGTTAAATTCAGACTTGTTCACAATGGACGACTAAATTGTTATGTTGTGGTGGTATCTTCATTGAAGGCTTAATAGAGTAAAAAGAAAACATTTGGTAGGTACGGGAAAGAATTTCACTTAAAACATTTGAAACACTAATGGGTGAAAACAAAACGCTCGATTAAAATGCCGTGCTCGGTATTTTTGCCGGATCCTTCGTAATGTGAACAGCTTTATATAAATTACTAGCTGAACCCCGCGGTGTTACCCGCGGTTATCGTCGTACCGCGAGGAACGCCGCGGGATAAAGTTGGTCTAAAAAAAGTAGCCTAAGTTATTCCCTGGATCATCAGTTACCTACCAATGAAAGTCCCGTCAAAATCTGTCCCGCCGTTCCAGAGTGCTGATATATCTGCCGGTCCGGCATAGTGGGAAGGGGGAACCCGGCCATAGAGCAACAACCGAACTGAGGGGAGTACCCATAGCGTCCTTTTCCATACAAAATATATACAAATAGATACAAAAAACAGTATGCTTGTCATTTTTCGCGGGAGAATCTTCACAGATACACATTTTAAACTCGCATACAACAACATACGCCTGTCACTACGAACTCGTACACATAACAATTAAAACAAAACGTTCAGAATTTCTCGCACACAGCGTGAAAACATTCTGTCATTTATAACAGAGTGTAACGAGTAGGCCCGTTTGGGCTTTACGTTAACAGAGTGGAACTGTGTGGAGATTATTCCCCATGTATCAATTGTATACAAAAACCTATATGTAATAGATCATAATTACATAAACTTGATGCTCGGCTCTTGTGAGGAAAATCGTGATGGTATATAGCCTATAACCTTCCTCGAATATTGAATCTAACACTTAAGTAATTATTGATATTAGTCCAGTCGCTCATCCCTGATGCCTGACCTATGCCTATAAAAGTATAAAGGAATATGAATAAATTCAATGTACCATTCCCGTGCAGTTGGAACACAACAAGTCCTATGACAGCGAAGTGGAAGACAAGTTTCGTATGAAGATCTTCGCCGAGAACAAGATGCGGATCGCCAAGCACAACCAGCGCTTCCAGCAAGGGCTCGTCTCCTACGAGCTGAAGCCGAACAAGTACGCCGACATGCTGCACCATGAGTTTGTACACACCATGAACGGATTCAACAAGACCGTCAAGTGAGTGACAACAATGACTATTTAACACCCTTATATATATATTACTAAAAACCACAATCTTACAATTTAAAAAAAATGGATCAACGTGTTTTTTTTTTATGCATGAATATTGTTTTACATAAAAAAACTTTTCAAGTTGAAGATTATTAAGTCAATTGAATTGACAGCCTTTCCAAATAAACAATAATATAGGTTTAAAATAATATTCTAAACTTGTATGTTATTAACTTAAATCGGACACAAAAAAAAAACAATTTAGGCGGGTTTAACATGAATATCTGACAGCGCGGCGTCTAGTCAACATTAGGAAATTATTTGTTTAAAAAGTCTTGTTCAAAATCACCTTGAGATTTTTTATTCAAGGTAATTATATTCTTAACTTAACGTAGGTAACTAACGTAGGCTAGTTCTCATTTATTGTTGTTGTGTTGATTATATTAAATGTATTTTAAATTAGTAACGAATTTAGCGATAACATTATTATTGTTTATCACGCCTCAAGTTTATAACAAACTTGTTTTGCATCAAAGCAGTTTCGTGTTATTGTCATTTAATATTTCCGTCATAGGTCGTTCGTATCTGCTGCTCTAAAGATAAATATATTTTGCAGCCGTAGCCATGTGATTATGTTTAGGGTCATTCAGTCAATGTCAATTTTTTTATGTTTTTGCCTTGTAAATAAGATTGGTTATATGTATGAATGATAACAATCTTCTATTAAATGTAACTAAATATTTGTGAAACGGATATGTAAATAAAAATGCGACACTTTTACTATAATATTGTGTTTTTGGTTTCCATTCGAATTTTTGTAAAGTCCACACAGTGCGACACAGGATATATTAGTTTCGTAATGCGAAAAAAAATTAACTATTTATTGCATCCTACTTAATATTATAAATGCGAAAGTTTGTAGGGATGGATGGATGTTTGTTACTCTTTCACGCAAAAACTACTGAACTGATTTGGATGAAACTTGACAGTAATATATATTAACCGATAACCGACATATACGCGGACGGAGCCGCGGGCAACAACTGGTACCAAATATATTGATAACGAAGTCACAACGTGTGTGTGCATTAGAAACCTTCCTTGTAAAAATGTTTCATTTTTGTTTTTAAAGCAAGGTCTTAACCTAAGTTCCGGGTGTTTGATGTGTTTGTAAGTTGTTGATTTGCGTGTAGACACAAGGGGCTGCTCCGCGCCAAGGGGCTGAACAGCAAGTCGGCGACGTTCATCCCCCCCGCGCACGTGACGTACCCCGACCAGGTGGACTGGCGCAAGAAGGGCGCCGTCACCGACGTCAAGGACCAGGGCAAGTGTGGCTCATGCTGGTCGTTCAGTACCGTGAGTATACCTTATACCCCTTATGAGAACTATCAATAATTTGTTGATTGAAGAGGGCATGCTTCGATGTCTTTGCCATGCCGAGGGGATGGATGCTCGAAGACTCGTGAAAGGAATTTATAGAGCGATTTTGATAGGGTTTGTGTCAATTTTCCTTTTCTATGTACATGAATTCAATCAATAGTATTTAATTTAATTACACGTTAATTAAATTAATTTAAAAAACGGGCCCAAATTCCACAAACCATCAAATGAACGTAATGAGCCGTGAGTAGTTGTACAGCCTCTTAAGTCCCGTCAAGGCCGGGCCAACACCGCCACACTTAATCTCACGCGCGACGGTGCGTCTGACATCACATGAGGATGACGTAATTCCACTTATGTATATTACCCGCGGCTTCACTCGCATTTATGTAGTACTGTACTCTAAACGTACACACACTCAAGTGCAGACAAAGATGTCTGATACGCCCACATTTAGTCGTTTACAGTTTAAGTCCCAGCTATTTATCCTTCCTATTATCCACGGAAAATTGGGAGTGTAAAAAAGTGGGTGAGGAATACCAGTTTACGGTGTAATTAATAGGTAAAGCCGATTAAAGTACTTATCTGTGTCTCGAAGGGGCTCATAACGAGCTTATCTAACTGCCTCGTTGGTCTCGCGGTTGGCGTGTGCGACTGCTGATCATGAGGCCTCGGGTTCGATTTCCGGGTCGGACCAAATGTTTGCATGATCTACAAACATTTGTTTCGGAGTTTGGGTGTTTTCTATGTATAATATGTATGTATTTACAAAAAAAAGTATATATATGTATTTGTATCCGTTGTCTAGTACCCATAACACAAGCTCTGCTTAGCTTGGGACTAGATGGCGTCGTGTGTTAAATGTCCGAAACATTTATTTATTAATCAAACTCTGTGTACAAACCTCATATCTGTAGTGTGTCCAATATGTTTCGTCTTATCATAAAAGATGACAGTTGAAAGAAAAATAACAATGCGCTTGAATGTATTACACGTTATTTAATCGTGTAAACATTACTTAATTGCCATTAAGTACCAGTAGGTATGTATAGATAAAGATAATTTGAATGCATAATTAATGAGTAAGTGTTTAGTCTTTATAAATTGAACAAAGGACGGCGCGTCGAACTGATTGTGATTACTGATTCAACATTCGATCAAACGCCTCTTTGTTCGTCGCGTCGCGTCTGCGAGAATGTAGGCCAACAATTGTCGCACAATAGAGTAGTTTAATCGCTACGAGATACTGCGAGAACTCATTGTGCCGATATTTCGTGAAAACTAAACATGTCCAGACATAAGGTATCTACCCATTCAAGCGTTTGAGCAGAAAAATAATTTTCAAAATCCGTCTAGTAATCGGAGTAATTCGGAGTAATCGTTAATCATACATATAGTGAAACATGAATCTCCTCCTTTTTTTGAAGTCGGCTAAAAATAGATATAGGATTAATATTTTAGCTTTTTAAACGTTTTGAGCTTGGCTTTGAAGTATAACAACTTGGTAAAAACTAAGTGAAAAAAAACTGTAACCTTGGTTTGATTAGTTATTAGATTTCTAATTAAAATTAATATCAATATGTTAGTATTGTACATTTGTATTGTTTCTACGCGGCTAAAGTAATAGCTTAGCCGAGATTTAGACTAATTGTGAACACGAGATAGGTAGTAGTACAATTATTATATGACTAGCTGAAACCCGCGGTGTTACTCGCGGTTATTGTTGAACCGCAAGTAACGCCGCGGGACAAAGTCTAAAAAAAGTAGCCTGTGTTACTCCCTGGATCATCAGCTACCTGCCAGTAAAAGTCCCGTCAAAATCCAGCCGTTCCAGAGATTACCCGGAACAAACAGACAGACAAAAAAATTTATTACTACATTTTTTGGTGTATGTGCCGTGTATACATATATATAATAATAATAATAAATATTTCGGACATCTAACACACAGCGCCATCTAGTCCCAAACTAAGCAGAGCTTGTATTATGGGTACTAGACAACTGATATGAATACTTAAATACTTGTTTTTTTTTTTGTAAATACATACATATTATACATAGAAAACACCCAAACTCCGAAACAAATATTTGCAGATCATACAAACATTTGGTCCGACCCGGGAATCGAACCCGAGACCTCAAGAACAGCAGTCGCGTACGCTACCACTGCGCCACCGAGGCAGTTTTATTATATTACTAGCTGAAACCCGCGGTGTTACCCGCGGTTATTGTTGTACCGCGAGTAACGCCGCAGGACAAAGTTAGTCTACAAAAAGTAGCCTAAGTTACTCCCTGGATCATCAGCTACCTACCAGTGAAAATCCCGTCAAAATCGGTCCAGCCATTCCAGAGATTACTCGGAACAAACAGACAGACAGACAGACAGACAGACAGACAGACCGACAGACAGACAGACAGACAGACAAATTTTTTTTTAACTACATTTTTGTTGTAAGTACCGTGTATACATACATATGCGTTTAGTAGAAAGCGGTTATTTTAATATTACAAACAGACACTCCAATTTTATTTATTTGTATAGATTATATATGCATTTAGTAAAAAGCGGCTATTCTAATATTACAAACAGATAATCCAATTTTATTTATTTGCATGTGTAGATGCAGTGCTGGCAACAGTGCACTGGCACGATAACCCTATCTCTCGTACTGAGCATGTGAATATAACATCTGCGCGTGTAACACGAATACTGAAAAAACTGCAAGTATTTGGTTTCAGCCATTTGTTTGTGATCATTGATTATTCACGAGGGGTTGCGTCGACGTCGGAGCTGAATCACGCCTAAACTTTGTGATTGTAATAATTAAAGAAACCATGTTTATATTTTACATAGACGATGTTCGTGTTCACACTGAAATGATTCACTCATAATAGAAGACAAACAATAGTTTGTTAGTTTTTTCATAAATATTGCTTCTTAAACCGCTACTTTACACATTCTACTAATATTATAAAGCTGAAGAGTTTGTTTGTTTGTTTGAACGCGCTAATCTCAGATACCGTTGGTTCAAATTGAAATATTCTTTCAGTTTTGGATAGTGCATTTATCGAGGAAGGCTATAGGTTATATATCACCACGCTAAGACCAATAGAAGCGGAGCACCAATGGAGAATGTTTTAAAACCGAGAGAAACATATCACGCTACGGGCAATAGGAGACGCAAACGAGGTTGCGTGGATCGACTAGTGTTATTATAAATTTAAAAATCCAAACACATAATTGATTATTGATGTGTTTTAGAAGGTTTAGCAAAAGTGTCCGTTAACTTGAAATTAGGTAAAATGAATGAATGAGAAGAGGTATCTGATCAGCGTGGGTAGCGTTTTGGCCTATGTCCAGCAGTTGTCCGTTAAAGGCTGTTGATCTAATGAGAAGTAATGTTGCCGACTCATTACATTTTTTTTTTTTTTTTTTAATGTTCAAAATATTATCTACATACAGATGTAAATACAGATTCTCTCGCATAAACCACACGGGTTTTTAGGCATATTTCACTAACTTGTAGGTATTTGACATTTTTACATGTAAATAAGTACACAAAATATATAACGCTTAGTTATGGTAGGTAGGTACTTACAAAGATATTACGAAGTAATTTTCCTCGTTTTGTATAATCATTTATCATTTACCGGTGACGGTGACCGCAACGCAGCGGCTTGCCTGCCAATATTTAGGTTTGTTGAGATCATGTGACTCCCGGTCAAGTTTAATGACGCAACCAACCCGTTAGTGAACTCACACTCGCACAACGGCAAACTAACAGTAACTAGTTTTGCCCACGGATTGGAATTTTTTTTTTGCTTTGCCCACGCTTTTACTGACATTAAGTGAACCTAGCCACGGGAAGGCAAGGGTCAAAAGTAGTTTTATCCAGTTATAATCCAACATGTAAATAAACCTTTAAACTGTTGTATAGTATAAACCTCATCTTATAATTTTATAGTTAGTAGAAATAGCTACCAATCAATGTTCAGAAAACATGAGGTAGGTAAGAGCAACACAGTTTCAGTAAACAATAATTGTTTCTCCCGTATCGAACCAATCGGTTATGTAGCACAAACATCGGATCGTAAATAAAGCACTTATTTTGTTATCACTTTTGGGAAAAACACTTATTTTGTAAATATTTTACAGAAAAACATAATGACCTTTAATAAAGAGTTATAAACTCGCGATATTTCAATAGTTACGCTACAATTACAAACAATGATCGAACTTTAATCGCTGCCTGTCGGAAATAATGTGATTAGTTATCAATATCGGTACAGTCAATTTATTGGCTGTTGATCTCGTTTATTGCTTGTACTTGATTACGTGATAAAAGTAATGAACAGTAGGTAATTCATTGAACTAAAAATACATAATATGTTTATTTTTTACATTTACTTCTATAAAAGTAATTTGCAATCATTTACTGTATAATTTGATTTTTTATCTTTGGATGATGTACAAACAGTAAAGACTACAAGCACGTTAAGTCGTCGGTCCCGGTTGTCAAGAACATCTATCGCAATCGTTATTGGGAAGTCAGTGCCCTCAAATATACTGACAACTATTCAACCTTCGAATTCAGTTCACCCTCAGGGCTGCGGAGGTCCGATGCACGTCACCCCATGTAAAAACTGATATTCTGGTAAAACCGGTTGAACTAGTAGCCGATTCCAAAATCTTGAGGATAATAGGTTAGGAATTGTATTGAATATATTGTTTAGATATTTGAGCATCCCATGTTTGTCGACAGACCGGTGCCCTGGAAGGCCAACACTTCCGCAAGACCGGATTCCTGGTGTCGCTCTCTGAACAGAACCTGATCGACTGCTCGACGCAGTACGGCAACAACGGGTGCAACGGCGGCCTCATGGACTACGCCTTCAACTACATCAAGGACAACGGCGGCATCGACACCGAGAGGAGCTACCCCTACGAGGCCATCGACGACAAGTGCAGGTCAGAGCTTACCCTACCTCCACTTCTCACAACTACCATTAGTAATATTAAGTACATCATTAGCATCTTCTAGCTCTTATCTAGGTGTGATTTTTTTTTATGGAATAGGCGGGCAAACGAGCAGACTTATCGCCTGATGGTAACCGATTACCGCTGCCCATGAACACCTGCAAACACCAGAGGCGTCACAAGTGCGTTGCTGGCCTTGGGGGATAGGAAGGGGAGATAGCGGGAGGAGGTTTGGGTTATGGGCCTCCGGTATCCTCACTCACTCGGTGAAACACAGCGCAAGCACTATTTCACACCGGTTTTCTGTGAGGCCGAGGTATCACTCCAATTTTTAGATTATATTCTCCGATTTATATAGACTACATTATGTATAGTATAGGTATACCATACACGAGTATGGAGGTATAACATGTGTATACGAATACATGATATCTACAGCAACAGCAGCGTGCCCTTGTATTGTATGGATGTCGTGTCATTTATTAAACTATTGACATTAGTTTCGATGCTCACTTATATACGATGCACTCATTTATATACTTCACTTATTGTTAATTTTGTTTTTTCTGCCTTTCGTTGGGCTTTGTCGTCTGCGTATCTCCGCATTCCTGATTTGACTCTTCGAGAGACCACAATACATAACCACCTAAACTAGTGTGCTTAGTATTCACAAAATGTTTGTCCGATCAGGTACAACCCCAAGGACAGCGGCGCCGACGACGTGGGCCTGGTGGACGTGCCTAACGGAGACGAGCAGAAGCTGATGCAGGCCGTAGCCACCGTGGGACCCGTGTCCGTGGCCATCGACGCCTCGCAGGACAGCTTCCAGTTCTACTCCAAGGGAGTCTACTACGACGAGAACTGCTCCTCGGAAAACTTGGACCATGGAGTGAGTACACCTCTACATATAAAACATTGCAGTTTAACATTCGGGGTTCCATTTTCTATATTTATTGTGTTATTTAGCTAGAATTGTGGAAATAAGAATGTATGTTTTCAGATATTAAATAAGAAGTTTAAATGAATATTTATCGCGTCTGTTACGACTTGACTCAATCTCAATAAGCGTAACGAATCATAACTCGAACTAAACATAAACAATTTACTTTATATTACTACTCTAACGCTGTGTTGACTACACCTATTTAAGTTTTGTAAAAATCTATAATACTTGCGTCTTTTCTGGCATACATACATATTTAGTACCTGCCTATTGCCACTTATTGTTTCTTTTTCGTTAAACCAACGAATCGAAGACAGTCTTGTGTCCTGTAATGTATGTTAGTGGAATAAACATCAGTGGCATGTTGATACAAACCGCTATACGCAGTAATATCTCTTCTTAATCACGTCTGCCGACTTGTGATAGTCGATAACCTTTCCATATCGCGCGACGCTGATCGCTAATTATTAGTAATTATACAGAAATTGGGTCACTTTATTATTAATAGAGATTAATAGCTGAACACTATGCATTTAATGGTGCTTACATATTAATGTTCATAAAAAGTAGAGGTTAGCGATCCTAAAGTAAATTGTCATTAATACATAGTGCAGTATTGGCATTAAAAAAAATGATAATAACTAAATATTGATGCGAAATGTTTTTTTTTTCATTTAAACTAATTGCAATCGGAAACTGAATATTAAAACTATTTGTACAAATTTTATTTAAAACTTGCGAGGTTAGTCAATAACTTTATCACAGTAGGGAATAATTGTTTTGTTTTACCTTAACATTATTTTGAATGTGTGTGTGTGTGTGTGTGTGTGTCAGGTGCTGGTGGTGGGGTACGGCACGGACGAGGCGGGCGGCGACTACTGGCTCGTGAAGAACTCGTGGGGCCGCTCGTGGGGCGACCTCGGCTACATCAAGATGGCGCGCAACAAGAACAACCACTGCGGCATCGCCACCTCCGCCTCCTACCCGCTCGTCTGACGCGCCCCCCTCCCCCCCCCCCCCCCCCCGCACCGCGCGCGACAGACGAACCGACTGATCCATTACTCTCTACAAACGTTAGTTTTCAATTATTCCAAATAAAGTGCGGAAAAGCGTAGATCACTCAATCGACGCTACCCTTTAGCCGCACTGTATAAATATTATGAATATAATACAATAATTAGCAAATGTAATGCATTAATGTTAACTTAGTAGCACGCCGAGGCCATGACCTGCAGTTTAGCGTGGATTTAATGTGGTAGTGTCTCACCGACACGTTTCTAGTTTAATGTCTCTCGCTCATTATGTGTATTTGCTAAGATAAGTTTAGTGTTAAGGGTAAAGTTATAATGTCGTGTTGAACGACGTTTTGTGATAAATATTGTAGCTGTCACGCTTGTAATGGTTAATATAAATATTAAATATAATTTTATAAACATATTTGTTTTTGTTTTCTATTCCCACGATTGACTTTTATGTCCAACTAAACTCTTTTTATGTATCTATTTCAAATAAACAGATTATATCCACTTATGTGCAAACATCAGTCCGCACAGATAGTTTGGCCAGCCTACAGGCAAGCCAGCAGGCGTTGAGGAAAAACGATACAAATTTGTCGCTGTACTGGACCTGGTACTAAACCGAATCTCTCAATAGAGTAGTGAGAGTCTGGTCGAGTTCAATCAACAAAACAGATGTGCACGTTCTCCACCAAAGTCTCTCTTCCCTCCCTCTCCACTTTTGAGAACACTCGACTGCCACTACAGGATAAGCTCGGTATCTATAGGTAAGTATATGTGAAGTTTTGTTTGACGTGAAAACTTTAGCCGCGTTGAGCACTTTTTGGTAGGAGATAATCTTATGAATTCGCTCGCATCACCGACATGCTAATATTTGATGTTGATCATTTTAATTTAAACATGAAATTTCTAATTTTACAAATAACATTTATAAGTTTCACTTCTATCGGTAGTCCTTATGATTACCAATTTTTTTTTATTAGGTTTATTCGGTATACCTACTGCATACTGGGCCTACTGAAAAATAAGTATTAGGGTAGGTTAGGTGCATGTATTTCGGAAAATACTCCAGTAAATTTTTATAATATTTAGGTAGAATTCAGAATCAATAAAAAAGTTTTACTAAAATAATAAATAAATTTGAAAGTGAACTTGTTTGTCACACTTTCACGCGTTACCTACTCGAGCCTGTGACCGTGAGTTACCTGTGATCGTCGGCGAGAAAAATCAATTATAACACATAAGATAGGTAAGCACCCTGTGCTTCCGTGACAATCTGGATTGGTTAACAGAGAAGTGGCGAGGCGATATGTACAATAAACTTTATTGTTTTGGTGCGCTCGCGCTCGCGCTAGGGAGGGGGAAGGGGAGGGGAGCTAACAGTCCAGAGAGGCGCGTGCGAGCGTAGCCTTGACCACGTAATGTTACAAGTTTACAACTCACTGCACTCGCTACTGGCATTGAAACATCGCACATCCAACAATATACATACATAACTTTATTTAGTTTTGTATTTTGAACAGAGAGCGTTTTATAAAGTTGTAAAGTCATGTAACCTCTGTGTACCACCTACCTTACTAGATTTCTACACCACCCTAAGGTTGACTGGAAGAGAATGCCTTGGGCAATAAGTCCGCCAATGTACAAATGTGCATAAAGTTTTTAATAAATAAATAAAATGGGGGGGTCAGGACTAGCCACTATCTGGGCGAGGTCTAGTTGGAGCGATTTTATGAATGACTACCTGAGTCCTGCCTGAAGCCCTAAAGATCACCTTACAGCAATAACCGCTGGTAACGTCACGGAGTTGGAAGTTAGTCTATAAAAAGTTACTCCATATAATCATCAGCTATCTGCCAGTGAAAATCGGTCCAGCCGTTCCAGAGATTAGCCGGAACAATCTGACAAAAACTTCAGAAATAGATTTTTTTATCTAAGTCCAGTGTATACTTTCTTATGCAATTAGTGAACAACTGTTGAACATAAAATTACGAACAGACACTTCAATTTTATTTATTTGTATAAATAAATCGTCACCATCATGTCTGACTACACAAAAATTAAGTAGGTAATACTCCTGAGTTAGTAGCTGGATCTTGGATTGGATCCATCTGCTGATTCATATTCATATCCAAGTTGTAACACGACACCAAAACCACCCGATCACGCAGATTTTTTATTTATTTGTATCTATTTGAATGTAAGCTTGCGCTAACAAACACACTACGATAGATAATATGTAAAATCATATACAGAGAAAGATACATGAGGTGGGTAATTATTATGACCTTTTTGTTCGGCGATTGTTTTTATACTTCGATATCGTTTATCACCGAGCATTGTAAAAGGAAACATTCATACAATGACAATGAATAATTTATTTCTATCATTGGGTTTTAACATTTTCTACTGCACTGAGTGTTCAAACTACACATGGCACAACACTTTGTGTCATTTGTGTTATCCAGTTATTGGAACAAAGTTCCTTATGGCGCGTTGCGAAAGGGGGCTAGACGGAAAAAGTGTAACGACACTTTTTGCTATATACATATGTACTAGCTGTTGCCCTCGGCTCCGCCTGCGTGTTTGTCCATTATCGCGGCAAATAGTAGCCTATGTTTTATGCCAATGTATAAGCTATTTTACTGTAAAGTTTCATCCAAATCTGTTCAGTAGTTTTTTTCGTGAAGAAGTAACAATCATACACACTCAGAAACTTTCGCCTTAATACATATTAGTATGAAGTGTGATATGTGTATATTTATGTTCAATTTTTTTGTTTTATTTCAATAGCGAATCACTAAAGCTTCGACTACTGAGGTACAAACTATAAACTCGTTCCATCCGGGTGTCCCTTGTTGTTCTGAGTCTAGGCGTAGGTAGGTACTTCCAGTACTTCGTGTCCGCGTCATGTGTGTTTGTAAAGTCTCCTGTTCTGTGGCATAGACGCTAAGGCGACACTAGGTGATAACGGAGGGAAGACGCACACGAACTGCTACCCATTGAAACTGTTTGAAGTTCCAATCCACTTAAAGGTAAAAATATAAGCAAGAGTTTATGAGCTATTCCTACAATGCATTTTATTATGTAAAGAGAAAGTAAAATCATTATTGTTAAAATAAATTAGCTTTGGATATTGTTGTTACATTTAGAGGCACGTTAGAAAACACTTAATTAAAAACTTTTACGACTGTTGTTCTACCAATTGGCAATTTTAAATATTTTTGAATTGTCAGGGGTAGGATTTAGGATTTTTGAATTGTCTACCACTGCGATGGCCAGATCGTGGACACGGCACTCCACACGCTGGCAGAATGTCCGGCGTGGGGGGCCGAGGCGTGATCTCGTGCGAGCAAGTTATGCTTGCCAAGGAAACGGCGGAGCGGGACCGGGAAAGGTTTAGAACTCTACCGGCCCGCCAGGCCAGGTACCGCAGGCGACTCGGACGCCGGAGATCTCAGAACGATCTCCGTCCTCCATAAGCGCAAACTTGAGGGTGAAAGATGAAGCCATTTGTCACCGTAGCAGAAGCAGGCTCGGGTGGAAGCGCGGACGCTGCGGAGCGTGCGCGCTCCGGGGGAAAGTAACGGGAACAGCGGGGTTCCCACACAGTTGGGGGCTACTTACGAACATGTAGGTGGCCCGCCCGAGGTACGTCGGAGTTCCAGAGTTTTCTTTGCTAGGGGGCACCTAGTTCCGCGCCTTTTAGTACCCTGACGGCGTGCTGCACGGAAAAGAAACAAAAGGAGTAGGGCTGTTGAGAAATTAGTTAATGACATTTTTAAATGCGTAGATCTTACGGAATAAACAGCTATGACAAGAAACCCATAATATATTTAACACTATTTTTCGGTTGCATCGTTTGCAAAAAAAACTTCGAGTAAAATGAATTGCGGCTAGGTATAATCAATGATATTTTAGAACAATAGATATGTAACGTACGTAATAATTTGCCCCGAAATTTGTGCCCTGCCAGACCGTACCTACGGTTTAAAATTGCTTGCATTGACAAATTTTTCTGATGATGATGATACGAAAGATACGAAGCAGCGTGTAAGAGAAAAAAACTGCTTCTCCTCTGCCCTTCCCATAACTCCGACTTCATAAACGCGTCTTTCTTTGTGCAAGCGGTGCTGCTATGGAATGCGCTCCCACTTGACATCAGGATGTCTACTAACCGAAACTCTTTTAAAAAAAACGTCCATAATTACCTCCTTCAGACGGTGGATTAACTTTACCAACAGTACTTCTGTTTTCTATAGTGTACTATTATAAGGTATATGTATTTTTGTGTACTTGTATAATTATATATATATTTGCGTATGTGTGTATGTTTATATTTATAAGCATATATGTATTTCTTTTAGAATATGAATTGTATCGATTTCTGGTTAACGTTGCTGCACCTACCTTACTAGATCTCTACACCCCCTGAAGGTTGGCTGGTAGAGAATGCCTTGGGCATTAAGCCCGCCGATGTACACAAGTGCATGAAGTTGTAAAATAAAAAAATAAAAAAAAAACTTAAAAAAAAACGACTTATTTCCGACCGGTATTTCCTATTACATTCTGGCTTGACTCCGACTTCAAACAGGTTTTAGGCACACATAATAATACTACTATTTAAATGAACAAAGAATTAGGTATAGACAAGAATTGGCATAGCAATTTATGAAAAGCCAGTTTATTTTAAGCTTTTTAGTATTTTTTGCCAGGTAGTTTTCGTTGGATGCTTTTTGGAAGTCGGTTTTTTTTTTATAAAAAGTTTTTATTTATCCATTTTTAGTGCAAGCAATCGTAGGTTATCAGTAAGTTGAACTATTTCATATAATTTATAGTACGTGCCTAAGAAAATGAGAGATTCCCTCTATTTCCCAGGCATCCCATCATCAGATCCCGATATGGTGGCAAATCAAACCACTTCGGAAGCATACCCTTTCGAATACACCAGATGCAAATTCAAGAGTATTTTCAGAAAATATACGAAAAACAAAGTATGTGCCTGAAAAAAATGAGGGTTCCCCTCGATTTCCCTGGGATGCCACCATCAGATCCTATTTTCCTTGTGACATGGTACCACCGTCGGAACATTTCCTTTCCAATAAAAGAAGAATCATCAAAATCGGTTCTTAAACGTAAAGTCGGTTAAAAAGATAGCTTTATTTAATTATCACATTACAAATGTATTCTTTAATTTTAAATGTTTGTATAGACTAACATGTTTATAGACGTAGATTGGACACACGATTGAGAAGTTTAGCAGGTTGCTTAAGTAGGTGTACAAGATATATTGTGTATTACTTATTAATAACAGGGCCAAATAATCAAATAAAAGTATTCGGTTTATTCTCAATTCCGTGTTTATGCCTTAATCTTAAGATAAGGAAGGAAAGTGAATATAAATAAACATTTTTTTAAGTAATAGTGTGATTAATAAACTTGAGGTATTTACTTCGATATTGATCGAAGGGTATTTACTTAATACCTCAAACAGTCAAAAGTAAAGTAGACACATAATAACATAAACTTTATATCAAGTTTCAAACCAACAAAAAAATATTCTCTAATCGGAAAAAAAAAAGCTCTAAGTACATTAAGGATAAAAGCCAATAAATCTCTCACTGGTATTGAGTATTATTGTTTTTACACCAAGCTCACAAAGGGGTTTTTTCTAATCCTTGAGTTGAGATATTTAAAAAAAACTAAAACGAACAGTTTGCTTCGATAAAATCACTTAAATAAAAAAGTTAAAATTAATTCTAACTAAGAATTCAATAAAACAGACTTATAGTGGCAGGCATTAAAGTCACTGTCAGGGCGGAGCCGCGGGCAATAGCTAGTCAAATACATATGTAAAATAGTGTAGGCAATAATTACCATGTAATATAACAGCTCAATGTAATTTGGTTACATTACATACCTATGTACCGACCGACACAATAAAATATTACCTATTTTTCAAAATTGCCTACTTAAACGTCGATCACTAGATAAATTTAAAATACCTACCTTAACATTTTCCTTATCTCTACTGAGCAGTTTTTTACTATAAGTGTACGTTATTATTACTGCACAAAGAATACCCAGTAGGTACCTACTCACTCAAAAGGTTTCGGACTGATCACATCAACGGGATGTTGATGTGATCAGTGGGGATACCAAGAAACATTATCGGCAACAAAGAGGAGTTGTAGGTACACAACACACAACATACTACTTGATACTACAGCCGATGGGATGTATGAAATATCTATGTATACTTGCTGAATATGACTCACTTAAGTCACTAGTGTAAATGACACGACATTGTACAGGAATATTGCGTCATAAACATCATTCGATCTTTATGACCCAACTGTTAGTAAACAAGTACCTAGCGTTTTCATGGACGACTGCAAAAGTTTTTATACCGAACGCCTCCCTATCGAGTTGAATAGTTCAGATATTGAAACTATTTATCAGATCGCCAGTTTTCAGTTTAAGTAAACTTTTACTGAGAAACTGCTTGCATTATTGATTTGAGAGGATACTTGGAAACATTTTCACCGAAAGTAAAGTACTAAATGTACTTACTGTTATATAGGTAAGCTACTTGGGTGCTAGAACTGTCTTATTAAGGTTTGGGCTTGGATTCGGTCCCAGATGAAACAATGGGTATTTGTGGTTAAAAAAATAAATCAGTGATATTTCTGTCAATAAATTCTTTGGTCTCTATAGTATTTAAACAAAACATGTTGAGACCTGCCCACTAAAGCCCACTATGATGAATCCGGTGTAAAACAGAGCCGAGTACAATATCTATAAGTAGGTAGGTGTTCATAATAATGAATATACCGCCCCCAACATATTTGAAGTTGTTATAATAGGTTAATGCCTAGACGGTACATGTCCTTTAACTGGAGTAGTCAGATAATGCTCATGTGACTTTAATCATTATTTATTATTATGAACGTACGCAACAATCTCGCTGGGGTGACATCGGAGGTTATTGCGACGCGAGTTTCAGCCTTTCACGCCAGTTCAGAGGCGTCTTTACCTATTGTCACAGTTTAAGGAAAAACTACCTATTTATATTAACCTTCGTCTGTACTATGGTGCAGGACCAGGGTTTGCGTGCGGTGCACACGGGCGCAGCGCAGCGTCTTAGGGGCGCCCCGCCGGCCGCAGCACCTTTAATTAATCTACACGCTTAGTGAAGGGCGCTAGAGTGATGATTGCAAACGGGCGCTTCACGAGCTAGAGAAGCCTCTGTGCCAGTCTTGTTACTTTCGCCATTGTTCGCCAGATAATAAATTTGAACAAATATGAATACGCATGTTTATTGAAACTTAAATAATCGTGCGCTGTAGGAAAATCAGGAAAATAACATGTTTTTCAAAAGCATCACTCTATAAATATACCTCCTCTATAGAAACTATAGATAGACAAGGGGAGGCCAGGGAGGCCTTTATCCAGCAACGGACTATTACCTATAGGGTGTTAATAATTAAATTGTAACATTGTCTAGAAAGGAAGTACACATCTGTAGTACCTACTCACTAGTTTAATTAAATGTCATAATTAGGTAAGTACAAATATATAAAAACGGATGTCTGCGATGTGGTTAAATATTAATTGTCAAACTTTGATAGGCTAAACTAACAAAGAGGAAAGACTTTGTACCTACACAAGCACATTATACTCGTAGGTCGACAGTTCGAGATGATCTTTTAAACGTCGTCGGTCATTTTAACTTTTTTTTCTGATAAGCAGTCGACCAGGCAAGTCAGACCCGCTACGTGTGTAAAGGTGCTCGCACACAGCAGTTTTTTAACAAAAGTTATAAAATGTTACCGATGCTAAACAACATCATGTAACAAAATGTTGCAAATAATTATAACTTTTGTTGTATAACATCATCCGAGCCTCAGCGGGACGTTAGCGGAAGGGCGCGGGAAAGGGTTGCTCGCAAATCAATTAATTTATAATTTAACTAATTAATTGAGTAAACTGTCATTGTGATTAATTGCAATTGAATTAATCGCAATTCAAAATATTACAATTAAATGATTTAGATTAATGCATATCAAATGTAAATCTAATTAAAATAATTGCTATTTAATTTGATGGGAATTTGGTTGCGAACGACGTCTGGACACGTCCTGAAAGCTTAACGTTTGTTGTCCCTTACATTACACTCTTTAAAAGTAGGTAGGCACCGTAGAAATATATAAGACATGTTTGACAGAAACAAGCTCAATCTCGTTCCATGCGCCACTAACTATATCTGAACTTACAATGCTGCAGTTGTTTCCTGAAAATAAAAGCCAAACCAATCAGTATTTACTTACTCCATTGAGCCACTACCATTTTCCTCGAAAAGCAGAGCACCACTCATGGATTCTGCTTAAGCTTTACATCAGGCAAACTAGAGTCATTCATCATACATAAAAAATGAAATGAAATAATAATTCGCGTTTCATGAAATGTTTAAGTTTAAATGCAAAAGTGTGTTATACCTACTGAGGTATGTACGAGAAAACCATACCTAACGGTAACCACGTTTAATCTATATATATAAAAGGGGAAGGTGACTGACTGACATACCCAGAGATCAACGCACAGCCTAAACCGCTGAACTTAGAATCCTGAAATTTTGCATGTAGGTTCCATATACAATGTAAGTGAGCATTAAGAAAGGAATTTTGGAAATTCCACCCCTAAGGAGGTAAATCAGGGGATGAAAGTCTGCGTGAGCGAAGCCGCGTGCAAAAGCTAGTTTGTACTAAAGCTGTGCCTCAAGAATTCTGTTTTGTCTGAAATACCTACTAATACCTGCTCTAGAACTGGAGCAACCGAAACAGCTCTGTACAATGTTTAAAGTAGACAGAATTATTGCAGCTTACAGTCGATAGTTCTGAACAACTAATGATACAATAATAGAGTCCATATACGTTTTTTGCTGTAGACAAATGTTCCTTATTGAACTGTGTGCAAGTTATAAATGCAATAATTATATGTAATAAATATTTAGCATTAACAATATACGCCGTACTTTAAATATGGACGCGTCATCGTCTCTATCACTCGCGGTTTCCTACCTATTAACTTTTCGCAGAAACGCCTCGATTTGTTTCAGCTGTAATTTCCTGAAACTACTTATATTTCTTTATTCAATCCACTATTGTTATAACTACCACTATTGTTTTAAAAAAAAAAAACAAAAAAGTTAATAACGACAGTATGTATTAATTACAAATTTAAACATTAACTACTCGTTCCCTAATCAAAGTTTAAGTTAGTAGTTTTAAATTACGTTACCACCAGTATTTTATTAAGTTAGCTCTCTAGTTTCTAGTCACAGGAAATACATATGGGTACGCGACTACGGTCTACTCGAGCCACGGCCACAACACTCTTCGTCGAGCTTCATCAACCGTATTTGATGTACCTATCCTTTGTTCTGTCTGAACTCAGGTAGATACATCAAATACGGTTGCCCTCAGGCAGGCGGACGGACAAGAAACCAGACAAAATCCTTTGTGATGTCAAACCAATATTAACGTTCTTGAACAGAGCAGGAATTCAATAATGAATATTGTATCATCTATGGCTAACTCCAGTCTCTTTGTTCATAGCCGTTAGTCCGATGAAGATTGCACACGAGAGGTCAGACACAATAAAACATACATTGACATTGATAGAACATTTTATATTACATATAAAACAGAACTCGCTCGAAGTGAGCAGATCGCAGACACGTTCACTAATGCCCATAATAATATGTACTTATATTAATGGTAGCCCACTTCTAATCGCATCTATACGTCATATCCGTAATAATATTGTTACAAATGCGCTCCAGACTCGTAAGATATGCTTACCGTATCCACTTTCATAGAACAAATAAATAATACTGATTAATTAAGCTAATTACATTTAACGCTATATATTTACACGTATTGTTATTATACAAGTGGTCTCTTCACGCCCCCTTTCTTGTCAATCATTCAACAAATAGGTAGCTACAGTAAATTACTTTTAGGAGCAGATGCCTATTTTTGGTCAAGTCATCATTTATTCTAACAATTCAATCAATTTTCGTTCAATGTTTTAAGGTAAGATCTAGCTGTATTTATTGATTGTTAAAGTTGTTACAATGAAAACTAATTACAGATAGATAGTTATGAAACTCCATAACACAGTAGGTACGTTTATCGGCAACGTTCATAAAACGAATGAAAAACAGTTTGTAAAATGGTCATGTGAGATTTTAAACACGAGGAGATTCATTCAACTATCCTCAGTGATTGTGGCCACAGTGAGAATTACAAAACTTGGTTCACGTTCATTGACCAATGTTTACTTTTCAAAAATATAAAAAAGAAATTATAATTAGTAAGACGACACGCTAGCGGCCATCTTACTAGTAATAGTCTTAGTTTATATACAGGGGCATTGACCCCGCAGATCATGTACTAATAACAACACAGTGTTGTCAGTTTTCTTTATAATAATAATCAGTTCATGTTACTAAATAAAATGTCCGTCCTGTTTGTCTTCCATTAACTACCTAAAATGTATAAACGGACATTTACACTAAAAGATAGTGATTCATAAAGCAGGTTTGGGTGCATAATTTTATTTATTATTGTATAGCGGGCAAACGAGCAGACGTGTCACCTGATGGTAAGCGATTACCGCCGTCCATGGACACCCGCAACACCAGAGAGGCGTCACAAGTGCGTTGCCGGTTTTTAAAGAAGGAGTAAGCTCTTTTCATATATTTCATGAAGCTCTTATAAATTCGATGAAATAAAAAGAAATGTTTGAAGATGTCGGAAAATATTTACGACTGAAATTAAATTGGAAGCGTATATCTGGAAAGATATGTTAGCAGCCCTCTGCTAATTTTATCCAGAAAATAAAGAATCAAGGTATTGGTGTGTACAAGGTGTTCAAGGTGCGGTGAGGTGGCTTCAGGAAGCGTCGCCATCGTATAAAAGTCTATCATAGTTGACCTTATTCTATAAGCAATACAAAGTAAGTGGATCAAGAGAAATGTCGTCAATCTATTACTCGTATCGTTGAACGGTGCCGCGGTGACTAAGTGTCGGGTTCGCGACCCATCTGTGTCAACTTTGTACATGACAACAAATATGTAGTGTCTTTGTCGTTGTTAATTAAGTATTGTGTGTAAGTAGATATGTAAAACAATCGCGACACACTTCGTAACGAGGGCTCTCTCGTACACTCACTCCAGCACCTTATTTGTATATTTACTATGATAATAAACTATAACCAATACCTATGAACAACGCATCCATTTTTAGGGTTCCGTAACCATAGGGTAAAGCGGGACTATTACTAAGACTTCGCTGTCCGTCTGTCCGTCCCTCTGTCACCAGGCTGTATCTCATAAACCGTGATAGTTAGACAGCTGAAATTTTCACGGATGATGTATTTCTGTTGCCGCTATAACAACAAATATAATAACAGAATAAAATAAATATTGAAGGGGACTCCCATACAATAAACGTGGTTTTTATGCTCGTGCCCGGGTCGGTCTGCTGTGTTTTTTTCTTACAAGATTTTTTTAATAGCAGCAGGCGGAGTATGGAAGTTGGCGGTGTTTCCCGCCCGTGCCTCGGACAGCACGTTAAGCCGTCGGTCCCGGTTGTCATGAACATCTATGGCAATCGTTATTGGGAAGTCAGTGCCCTCAAATATACTGACAACTAGTTCAACCTTCGAATTTAGTTCACCTTCAGTCATGATCAGATGCCAATCGCTCCGTGTAAAAACTGATATTTAGGTAACACCGGTTGAACTAGTAGCCGACCCCAAATCTCGGGAATAATAAAGGCCAGGAAGAAGAATGTTTAAATGTAGAGTTTAATTTTTGTTGTTCTTAGTAATTTTCGTCTCAATATTTCTACAAAATAATTTGGATGTTTGTGAGGGCCCAATTTTATTCACATATGTATTAGTTTAAGTCGTTAAGTAGCTAAGTTTTACATCTCTCATTCACAATGATTTTATCGACATTTTCAACGGCCGTTGCCATTTATCATCGAACTTATAAAGTTTTCATACATCATTATATCTAAATCTACCTCATGATTCACTATCTACTTTCTAAAATTATATGGCAATTCAGTAGTTTTGAAACTATCGCGTTTAAACAAATAGAGACAAATTGAGATACTTTGTTACATAATATGTATTGAAATGTAAGTGTTGGCACATAAACAAGCTCCTCGCCTTTTAAAATGGTTTATATTTATAATATTCTAGAATACACTAAATTATTTACAGTACTTATATATAGGCAACAACGCGTTCACTTACACTAACACACGGCTATGTACAGAATGTACATAATAACTATATACCAAGTATTTACATGATATTGAGAATGTCACAACACAACACGCTGCGACAGCGAACTGCGCAGACGCGTGTGGAACTGAGCCGCGCGCGACACGCACATTGTTATGTCCCACGAGTCACAACCTCCACTGCACTAAACAATAATGATACATCCTAAGAGGAAAGTAAAGAGACTTCAGATATAGAATAGATACAGATCCATTTGGATTTGTCATTCGAATATATGTAGATGAAAATCTAGATAACATTTTGAGGAAAACAAAATTTATAATAATGGCTACAAAGTTTGGGCAAATGTAAAAGGTGTACAAATTATAAATGTAGTTTGTTTTTCAATCATGAAGTATACGACGAGCCATGAGTATGAAATGTAAGTTGTATAGTTTATTGAATGTGTTAGCAAGATGATGAGTATCATATATCATAACAGTTGTGAACCGAGGGACTTGACTAGGAGTACACATGGGTTCGCCTGCTGCAGTTACACAATAAAACAGTATACATATTTCGTAAGTAAACAAACAAAAAATAAGTAGATAGTACTTTAAATAGTATTAAAGGTACATTTTAGAAAGGTTCACGTGAAAACTATAAAGAAAAATTTAAAGTGAAATAGTAGAAATATGAATGTGCCAGTTCTCGACTCCATCGCCAGATCAACTGCAGCATGAATAATTATAGCATTGTCATATATGTTAAGATAATTATAAGTTACAATACATAAGTTGTAATTAACTGCCAGTATTTGTTTACGTAGGTTACAACTAAAGCTAACAAAAGGGTTTCATAAAGTAAGTACTGCTCTTTCGCCATCTGTTTCAAAATAAAATTCAGTTTAAGATAAATTATCAGACCAAGTTACTTTAAGACAATATTGTCTGGTAAACAGAATTATTTTAAGTTTGTTTACAATTGTCTCAAATATTAAAATGAAGTGTTTTCAAAACTATTCATACTTTTATAATCTAGATTAGTATTTTCTCCTTAATAACGAGGGGTTGTGGTGGGGGTGGGGGTGGGGGTGGGGGATGAGTGGTGAGTGGTGAGGGGTGGGTGCGACTACTTCTTCTTGGGCTTCTTGGGGTTGCGCGAGCGCGACTTGGCCTTGCAGAGCGGGCAGATGGGCGCGTTGCGGTGGATCTGCTGGTGGCACGACAGGCACGACTTCATCGGCGGCGGCTGTTGCCTGACGAACACACACACACACACTCGGTCACTTCCTCCGCATACTACACACGCTATGCGCTCTACCACTAACCTCTTCATTTATCATTTTTGCTTTCATCTAGCGACAAGTAACCGACATATAGATATCTTTTGATAATAGAGAAATAAAATATAATTTGTCAATACACTCACCAAATAATAAATTCAATTTTACTTTATGACACTTAGAACCGAATGTATTGATTTAGGATTTTAGTGTAGTAAGGACAATGGCAGACGAGACATGTATGGGACTGTGTACCGCCTTGTGTATCTCGCGGTTGGGATAAGTTTCGTTTACATTTGACTGGTAAAATCATTGATTTGAGGGGAGGGCCATTTTAAATTTTTGAACTTTTCGTTAAATAGTTAATTCCGTTTGTAGTTAACATTGCAAGTATAGCTTGTACTTAGGAATGTAATGATTTCGCTCTGAACAAACATATTTAAACTATATATAACTAAATATTTTAACCATATAATAGGTCTTTATTACCTATGAAATTGCCGTTTTGTATGCAATAAGTGAAAGTACTTATTTTTTTCAAACTTTTTTATTTCTTTTATTCGAAGTAATCACAAATGCAATCGACGCATCTTTGCCAACGCATTGGCAGTTTATTGATGCCCTTCTTGTAAAAATCAGCTGGACGGGAGGCAACAAACTCTTCAAAGGCATTTTGTACTGCCTCTCAGGAATTGAATTTTTTACCCACTTTTGATTGAATTTTTTACACACACCCACAAAGCTAGTTGCAGATGTACGCGTGTACATCTGCAACTAGCTTTGGTCAATCGGTCGTCCCCACTGCTCCTTCACGACAACGTGCGACCCCATATTGCGCAACAGACAGTCTCCAAGCTGCAAGAGCTGGGATTGGAAGCTCTCCCTCATCCGCCATACTCACCAGACCTTGCACCTACCGACTATTACTTTTTCCAAAATTTAGACAACTTTTAAGTGGGTAAAAAATTCAATTCCCGAGAGGCAGTATAATAACAGAAATAAAAAAGTTTGAAAAAATAAGTACTTTCAATTATTGCATACAAAACGGCAATTTCATAGGTAAAGACCTAATATTGAATATTTTTTTAAACTAGCTCAGCCCCGCGAGAAGTCGACAGACACGACAGCTGACAATCACAAATGCATTTTCATTGTGATCAGAACAACATTTTTTTAAGAATTTAAATTATTTTAGCAAAGTTTCTATACAATATGGTAAATACAGTAAAGGCTCCTTATTCGTTGGGGTTACGTTCCGTAAATATGGCGCGAATACTGAAACCGTGAATATGGAATGGTAATTTATATGGAATTTTGGGGGATACGTTTCAACGTGACAAAATAAGGAACAAAAATATATTTACAAAAAACAGTTAGACTTAAATTTTCGACTTGATTAATTATTATTTTATTAGGTAATGATTTAAAGAAGTTTTCTACTAGGCAGTTTTTAAAGCTCCTTGATCTTCAGAAGTGCCATAATTTTATCTTCGGATTTTTTTATCGATCGTACACGTTTATTATTTTTACTGGACATTATAAATTAGGAATAGAGTGTTTAGTGTGTGGAAGCATTGAACAATATACTTTTTGTTCCCCCATCTTGAAAAGAGTATTTTAGCCCTTTGATATCTGAGTGCAAAAGCCGTTTCATCCACTAGAGGATAAAGTAAATTGAATTTAGAACATCGTGTGCGCTTAGTTTGTGAATTGAAGCCATCATTAAACCTATTTACTTTTACCTCCATGGTGCCGAATGCTGGACCGCGAATAAGAAACTTTGACTGTACATGAAAATAGTAATAAGAGAGACGGTATACATCTCATAACAATTCATTACACATCGCTAGCGGTACAAGGTCTGCCATTCTCCTATAAATAGACAAAAACATAAATGACACAATTCCAGGAAACATTCTAGTGGATATGAGCTTCGCAATAATTATTTAGGTTTATCGTTCTTTTTTTTAAAACAAAGGAAAATAATAGTGTAATAAACAATATGAAAATTAAAATAAGGAAAAGTGGTTAGATGCGGAGGAGGGTCAGAGGAAGAGAGGGGGGGGAGGTAGAGAGGAGTAGAACAAAAAAAACATAATCGAACCTCAGCGAGACGGTAATGAAATCTTGGTCGAGAGCAGACCTGAACGCAGGCGGCGGCGGCGGCGGCTTGCGCGGCGCCGCGGGCGGCAGGAACGTGCCCAGCGCCCGAGCGCCCCCCGCAGCGCCCCCGCCAGCGCCCGCGCCCGCGCCAGCGCCCCCGCCCGCGAGCGCCCCGCCCGGCAGCGCCGGGAACCGACTGCGGACATAACGATCGAACTTCAAGTCGCGCCTCTAGCGATTCTCTGAAACTATAGGGCGCACGCTGATAGGGTGCCGTACTCAGGTGTGATGGGACTGCCCTCCTCCTCGTGCAGGTCGGGCAGCCGATCCAGGCCGAGGCACTGCCTGCGTAGCAGGTCCACTTCGGTCTTCAGCGGGCGGTAGTCCTCGTGGAGGCGGGACGCGTTCGACAGTTTGCGCGTCATGCTCTCCTCTGTCTGTTTTATTACTGTCTCCATCTGAAACATGGTAGTGCACTGATTTATTGTCGGTTCATCTTTTGTCCTCAAATGTATATCAAAAGCATGCTCTATATGATCATCTACTTTAGGAAAGGCCTCAGTATTTGACTTGATTTAATTTACTGTCGCTGTTATGATTGAATAACTGATTTGAGAAGTTTAAAACTTCCATCCGAAGCTGGGTTGGGTCACTAATCTATACAAATAAATAAAATTGGAGTGTCTGTTTGTAATATTAAAATAACCGCTTTTTACTACATGCATATGTACGTATACACGGCACATATACCGAAAAGGTAATTAAAAAAAATTTTGTCTGTCTGTCTGTCTGTTTGTTCCGGGTAATCTCTGGAACGGCTGGACGGATTTTGACGGGACTTCACTGGCAGGTAGCTGATGATCCGGGGAGTAACTTAGGCTACTTTTTTTAGACTAACTTTGTCCCGCGGCGTTACTCGCGGTACAACAATAACCGCGGGTAACACCGCGGGGTTCAGCTAGTTCTTAAATAAAAAGCACTGACCTGAGAGATAGTACCTTCTGAAATTTAGAACATACCTGGAGTGAGGGCCTAAGTTATTTTATCAGTTATAATTCACATTTAAGAAATTACAGCTGTTTGATTTCAGTTTTTACTATTTATAACTAATTTCCATTTGCATTTAATTTTGTATCAATAATTTTTTTAATTTACCCTTGAATCAGATGCATCCACAAATGTTACTAATATTTTGCAAATTAAATTTCATTCAACTTCAGAATACCTACTTCAATTTCCAATTAAAATAATCATAACTCGACACATAATAAGTTCATTGTGATAGTGTATATGAAGGTTCTAAATATCAGAGAAGCAACTCACAAAGTCACACTTCTGAGCCAACCTTATTGCAATTTAAAAATTTTATCCAAATTATATTCCTAAATACTATTTCTATAATTGCTTTAGTGTCCTGTTTCAGCTAAAACCTATGTAATTCGAATTAGACAAAGCCCAGTTGATCATTACAAAAATATTAGTATAAAAACATATGAACACAATGACTAGGAATGCGGAGCTAACACAAACACAAACATGAGAGTTGAATGAAAGTGGGCTAGCTCGGTTGGTGTGAGTGAGACAGGCAGAGAAAACAAACAAATGGTCCAATTGTTCCAACAATAGCCCACACACTGACGGGAGATCAGTTTAATACTTATGTAAACAAATTTACTACAGTCACAGATAGCCAGTTATTAATAGCTCACACATCACACACTTCTTTTTTATGAGAGAAAAGAGCATTGTGTATCATTTTACACGATCAAACCTTTAAATTGCAGGTGAACTAGGTTTCACCCGCAGCTTCGCCCGCATTTAATAAAAAGTATCCTATGTTACTTCTAATACCTACAAGAATATGTGTATAAAGTTTCACGATGATTGGTCAAGTAGTTCTTGCGTGAAAGCGTAACAGAGAAACTTACATTCACATTTACAATATAGGATAGTAATAGTAAGATAAACAGGAGGAAAAATTTTAGGACTAGTTTCATATTTAGATTTAGGACAAGGTTTGTAAATAAGTGTATACCTTGCACTTCACTATCATATTTCTCAAAAATCAACTCAGTTCTCAATCTTTGCACATACAGTACAATACAAATACAATACAACATGTCTGCTTGTTTGCCTCTTGTTCCATAAAAAAAAACATATTGTTAATGTCTAGCTTCACATTTTGTCTCCTTCAATGGCAATCACTTACGACTTAGATTCTTGAAAAAACAAGACTCAAGGATGGTGTAAGACTTTTTAAGTATAACTCACAAAGATTTAAGGTTTGATTTAATTATTATGTATTAATAATATTAGTATTACACTTCAATGGGTATTTGAAGTTTGATAAGAACATAAGTAAAATTTACTATTTGGGTCTGAAAACAATAACAGATAGAGACGTAAAGAGCATCCCTGTATTCCTCGATAACTGTTGATATGGATAGGAATAGCTGAGGTCTCATAACACAAAGAGCCTTATTTTTTACTTGTACTGTAATGTACTTGTAGAGAAGGAAACATACAGCATTGATATCAGCATGTATCTGTCGCAGTTCCTCCACATGGCTCATCTTCTCCTGCTGTAGAAGTTCCATCTCCCGTTTGTACTGAGCCAAGCAGCGGCCCTCCTGGTCCCCACTGCGCACTTCATTCAAAATGCTTCGCTTCAACCTCTCCAGGGTTATGGTTTTGTTCCTGTAATGTAGACATTACACCATTGTTAGTTGTGTTAGTATGTGCTAGTGAGAGACCTATGGAGTAAAGGTCTTAGTGAGGGATAATCAGCAAGGAGCTAGTAAAAAGGTTAATTTGATAAGATGAAATATCTACCCTGCAATGTTTAAATACGCCTAATTGGAATGGTCGGGCCTGATATAAAGTAGTAACGACGAGTTAATATATAACAACTATAAACAACGGTGTCAAGTGTTTATTGATCCGAGTCCACAGGTGCGAAGCATTTCGAATAATTATCAATAAATGAAACACAACATACCTGATCTCTTTCATCGCTTCTAATTTATGATATATTTCGCGTTCGTTTTCAGCGGTCATTTCTTTTCAAATGTCCTAATATTGTATATATAGAATAAAAACAAACGAAAACGCACAAAGCCTGACCGAATAATCTCAGACATCCGCCACTCAGTGTTGCCAACTTTGTGGTCTGTTCTGTGTCTCTGTGATTGCCAACCTTCGATCAATGATCGAAGTTGCCAACCAATCTATACTAATATTTTATAACTGAAGAGTTTGTTTGTTTGAACGCTCTAATCTCAGGAACCACTGTTCCGATTTAAAATAGTCTTTCAGTGTTGGTATATATGGTATAATAGTACATTTATCGAGGAAGGCTATGGGCTGTTTATCATCACGCTAAGACCAATAGGAGCGGAGCACCAATGTAGAATGTTGCAAAAAGGGGGAAAATTATCACGCTACGGGCAATAGGAGACACAAACGAGGTTGCATGGGTCATGGGTCGGCTAGTCCTTATTTAAATAAATAACATTCCAAAGTCCAACCCTTAGAGCTAAATAACTGAAGGGGCAGCCGAACGGGTGGAAAGCGTAATCGGAGTAGAGAGAGAGAGAGACTGAGTTTGGGTAGTGTATGTCTCTCTCACGCAAGCTTCTGATTAATTGAAATCAAAGTTGAAATTGCAGTGAAAGTTTGATATCTACAACTAGTAAGCGTTGCCAATGTAGCGCAAAACGAGTTGATAATGCATTGATAGAGGCATAATATAGTTTAACTTTCTGAAGATTATAGTAAATATTTACATTTTATTCGTTACCTTAGTGGTAGGAGATTCTTTTTAAATTTCGTTTTTAAAGTTTAAAGTTCTAGCTCTGGCACAGTCGAAGCCAAACTTTTTTTTAAATTTCATTGGACCCTATCATATCTTTGATTTAATTTTATTTGTAGTAAATGTATATTTTATTGTTGCATTATGCATATAACCGTCTGCATAACTTTAATTTTTAATTACTTAGTCACCTCACTAAGAAAATAAAAAAAGAAATGAAAGGAAAATGGCTGCTTGACCATTGATAGCGGCTTGCTGTCAAAATAGTGGAAGGATTCAAGTTAGGATAACGCGTAGGCAATTGCTTCTAAGAAAGCAATCTATATGCATGAATTTAATTTGCAGACCGAATGATCTTACTAAATATTAATACAATTTGTTCAAATGTAATTTGGCGGAGGTCATTTACACCTTTGCAACTGGCTTCGTGTCGTGATCACTGACTGCACGGCACTGTTTACTTGGGAGCATGAGTGAAGAAGGCAGTGAAGAGTCGCCTTTGCGGCCCAAGCGTAAGATCAAGAAGGTGATGGTGCTTTCCTCAGATTCCGGCTCTGACAGTGAAGAAAGCGTCGCACAGGCGGGGACACGTAGAAAGAGATTGAGGGTGATTGACCAAGCCAATACATGTGATAATATGCGATTCTCTGAGTATTACTACAAAACAAGTATATTTCAGGTGCTCAGCGATGAGGGAAGCGACAGCAGCGGTAGTTCTGTTGTGTGCACGGGGACGCGACGCAAACGCGCGCTCCCTAAACTGCGGGACTCAGAGAGTGACAGTGATTCTTCAGGCTGGGCTACCGACCATTCAGATGTGGCTCAGCCGAGTACGTCAAGCGCTAAGCCTTCTGGTTTCGCTTCTGATAGCTCAGAAGGCAACTCTGACAAATGCTCTATTTGTCTTTTACGATTTACCAACCAAGAAGTGGGGACTCCTCAGAATTGTGAACACATATTCTGTTTGGATTGCATAATGGAATGGTCGAAGAATGTCAACACTTGTCCAGTAGACAGAATGACATTTGATTCCATAGTTGTTAGGGCATGTGCTGGAGGACGTGTTCTTCGCAATGAACCAGTCAAAGTGGTTGAGCGGAGGCCATCTGTGGAAATGCTGGTTATTGAAGATCCCACTGTTTGTGAGGTAACAATAAATGTGCACTTAATCTAGTTATAACCAACTATCACAATTTATGTAGAATCAAGTTCTGTCTTAGATTCCAAACCTGTGTTTACAATTATATAGTTCATATTTATTTTATTTTATTTTATTTTATTTAATAGGTACAGATACAGATAGCAGATCGAAAAAATACAAAGAGCAGTCTTAACAGTACATAATAGTAAACCTGCAATCCAGTTACAACTGTACACAACTTTGACAATAGACAGTGCTTCGTTTTGGCATAAAAATAAAAAATTTAAGATTTGCACACCTATGCTTTGCTAACCTTCAAAATGCATACAGAAGTAGAGAACTGACATAAGCAATATGATTTTTCCAGGTTTGTGGAGGGTCAGATAGTGAAGAAACTATGCTCCTGTGTGATGGATGTGACCTTGGCTATCATATGGCGTGCCTGACACCGCCACTGTCAGAGGTTTGTTTCATACTAATTGTGGTCTATTGTCGTTGTGAGCTAAACATCAATATTAAAGTGTGATTGCATGTACTACAGGTTCCCCTCAACCAGTGGTTGTGTCCTAACTGTGATGCCCTAGTGTCAGATGTGGAAATCTTGTTCTCTGGTGTCTCTGACTTGGATCTGCCTTATGAAGTTAGCCATGTACCCATGAGAACAAGAAACTCGGCCTCCTCCAGAAATTTCAGTATTTTAGAAGAACCATCAACATCTAGTGGACGCAGACAGCCCAATCTCAATTCTGATGACTTACCAACTTCTTCTCGAGGGTTAAGGACATCTCAAAGTACTAGAACTAGAAGTGTCACGACTAGGAGAAAGCCAACCACAGAGCGTAGAAGACCCAAGAGAAGACGCACTAAAACTGTTATCATTGAGTATGAAGTGCAAGAAAATGGTAAATACCATATCACAAAAAGAGTTAAAAGAAAAAATAAAAAAAGAAAGGCTAGTATTTTTATTTTATTTTGTTCGGACTACCAACTGCATAAATATTATAAGTTAAACATACTTAAGTAACAACAAAGCCATTTACAGGTACTCGCAAATAGATTAAAACCATCAAATGCAATGTCACAGACAATTTAACAATATCAGAATTAGAAATAAAAACTTTGGAAAAATAATGCAATATAATGGGAACACTAGAAAATAAAAAACTATTAAATTGCATGAAAATCATTGGAGCCATTTCCGAAATTCAGATTGTATTATATTTATTTATATGTCATAGAAGAAATGCTTGTTTAAAGCTATTAGATTATTAGATATTTACTTTAATATGATTAGTTTTTATTTATTACAAATGTTATTTAATTTTCATACACTAATGGGGGTCATAATTTACTAAATGCTCTGCTGATTCACCTGTTGTACTCCTACCGTACATAAACCGATTACTGATATAGATAAATTCTGTTACTTCTGGATAAACTAGATCTTCTACAGCTTAATTACGACTGACGGCTACTTCTACAGGGATATAACTACGGCTTCAATAGTTGGTCAACTATAAATAGTTTTCTAGATTGTATTAAAGTATTGGTATAAATGAAGATAGAGAGAGTTAATTGTTAAATCCTGATGCAGACGAAACGACGGCAGCCTCGCACGGCGGCTCGGCGCACGCTGGTGCGCGCGAGCGTGCGCGCCAAGCTGCAGTCGGCCGGGCTGGCCGCGCGCTCCGAACTGGCCGACACCAGCCGCGACGTGCAGGAGCTGTCCTCGCGCCGCCAGAGGGCCGGGATACCCGCTCTCAGTCTCTTCGGGAGTCCACATCAACTCGAATATTTTTCTGAGGAGGACGAACACGGCGTGTCGGAGTGCGCGAGCACCGCCGTCGCCGTCAGACCTACTTCTTATATCCTCAGTTCTCATAGACAGGTTTTTAATGTTCACTTTAATCGCTACCCGTTTTGATTGGTCGATGCAGACTTTGTATATTTACGAGATTATAAATTTTGCAGGCTCGAAGAAAAATGTTAACCGTTCCGTCGCCCACTCACGCCACCTCGGCTCCGGATGTGCTCTCTTCAATTTTGGAGAGCCAAACGTTACTTCACTCGAAAAAATCTGTTGTTTCCATCGCCGCGGACGGCAGTGTCAATATAACAGTTGAAAGCCACGAAAGAACAAAGTTACCTAAAAACACATCACAGGAAAAAGATAGGAATGAAGATAGACTAGACTTGTCGAAGGGTGAAGATGCCTCTAAAAAGGTGCCATCCTATCCTGGGCAGTCTCGAGGGGGCGGAGGTTGGGGCGGCGGCTATCGCGGCAACTATCACCGCGAGCAGAACGCTAATAACTTCAATAACAGAGGTGGTAACTATGAAAATAACTATAGTGGTGGATATCAGAATCGCCAGGGAAATTCTTATCACCAACAAAATAATAACATGCGTCGCGATGACGGCGATTCCTACAATAACTATTCGCGGCGACCGCATCAGTATCTTGGCGACGATCCCAACTTCGATCGCAACAGAAGGCAACTCATGGATCAGAACCGAGGTCCGAATGTTAATAATCAACGACAAGGTGACCAACAGCACGGTCGCTACAGTCTAGCACCCAACTGGCAGCCCTACGTGCCTCCCGCTCCTGGACCTCGAGTGGATCCACCACATCGACACTCGTTCGGAGGCTTTGAAAACCCTCTAGATATGAGGATGGGGCAAATTTCGCGGCAAAACTCTGCTAATGATGCTGAAATGAACACTTCACACATAGAGAAGCCGTACCGGCCGCTTCCGGAACCACCTATGTTTAAATTTGACAAAACACCTGAAGTGGAAAAGTCGGAGGATGAGAAAAGTGACCCTGGACTGGTCATTGATACAGAAAAATACGATCCAACCGAACCGACTAATGATGACGATAGTGCCGATGAGGAAAGTAGTCCAGTTCCCGCGCCATCTCCCCAAGTCATCGCTCCTGCGCCACCCCCTCTTCCCGCGCCTGCGCCCCCGCCTCCCGCGGCTCCAGTGGCTGCCCTGCCCCCGGAACAACATGCGGTGCAAAATATCCTAGCGAGTATCGACAGTAGACACTCTATGAATGTACCACATAACGTGCTAGACAGTGCCGTGCGTGCTGTACTTAAGGAACACCGCAATCTCATCGTGCCGGCCTCGGTGCCGCAACAAGAACAGAGCGATGAAGACTCGGAAGGTGACTGTCCTAACTTTTCCATATACTCGGCTACTAGTGTGCATATTGCCAATAATGCCGATGCACTACCTGAGGAAACCCCTACTCCTATAGTCCAAGACAACCTCGAAGACCTGGTTCAAGAAGATGATGAGGTGCTTCCAGATGAACCACCTCCTGTGGCTACTACCGTTCCGTCGCTTGCTCCTCAATCACATCGACTAGAAACCAACATAATAAGAAAAAAAACTGAAGAGGAACTAAAGGAAAAGGTGTCAAAGAGATGTCCCATCACAACCAATCCTCGCAATCCAATTAAAATCAAACTCAATACACCATCGTTGATCAAGAGACAGATGAGTTTGTACGATGAGGAAGAGGAGATGGACGAGGAAGTGGAGCCAGTAGTCGAGGCCCCCAATGAGGACCTCATCAGTCCTAAGAAAAGCTCGGAGAAACTGACAGAGAAAGTAGAAGAAAATCAAGGTGTTCCTCGTGAGATAGAAGCTACACCTATTGTCGAACATCAGGAGGGAGACTCGACACACGAAGGAGACAAAGAAAGTGATAGCGTAAGCGAAAAAGATATAGCGAGTACCGCGCCTGAAGTGGAAGAGACGCCGTCGGAGCCTGCACCCACAAATACGTTAGCTATGGACGAAAAGACAGATCACTCAGAGGAAGAGGAAGATACAGAGGAACCATCTCGCGCGGCTACACCTACTGAAAACGAGAAGTCTGGAAACGATACGCCTTCCGAAGACGAAAATGATGACTTATCTGGTACCGAGGAAAACGACATACCTCTCAATTGTCAGTCACCCGTAAAGGACACCGGCGAACGGAACGAAGACGGCATAGAGAAGATGACCGAGTCCATCAGCGAGACGGAGGACGAGAGGAGTTACACTCCGTGTCTCGACGAGAACAAATCGAAAGACACCTCTCTCGAGGCCGAGAAAGAGAAGGGCATCGAGGGACTCGACACAGAGATGATTTCGGAGGACGAGGGCAACGAGATGTTCAGCGACACCGAGCGCGCCAACTCCGACCGCGTCTCGCCGCCCCGCGTCGGGATCGTCGACGGCGAGGAGGGGGAGATCGTCGACAAGAAGAAAGAGGGACAGGAAGGCAAGAAGAAAAAGAAGAAAGACTCTAAAAAAGAAGGCAAGGAGAGGAGCAAAGGCAAGAGCAAGAAGGGGGAGATAGCTTTCAAAAAGTTGAGCAAGAGCGGAAAGGAGCGCAACTATCGGGAGCGCGATAAAGACAAAGAGAAGAACAAACGAGAGCGACGAGATTCGAGCGAGGGCGGCGAACGCGAGCGGAACAAGCGGCGGAAGGAGCGACGCAAAGATCTCGAGAGGTACGACGTGCGCACGCTCGTGTCGGAGAAGCGCCGTCGACCGAAGGACGCCTTCGGCCGAGACGTGTCCCCGCTCAACGCGGCGCGCTCGCGCAGCGCCAGTCGCTCCCTCTCCCCGCGCCGCTCCCTCTCGCCGCGCGCGCGCCCCTCCTCCTCGCCCCGCGCCACCCCGCCCCGCGCCCGCCGCGCCTCCTCCTCCCCGCGCCGCGCCCGCCCCACGCCCTCCCCGCGCGACCTGTCGCCCCGCGCGCCCTCCCCCGCGCGAGGCGTGAGGCGCCGACGTCGCTCCGTCGAGAAACGCACCGAGCCGCGGCGGCGCCGCACCACCGAGCGCGTTCGGAAGCGAAGGCGCTCGCCCTCGGGCTCCCGCAGCCCGCGGCCCAAGCTCGGCAAGAGGAAGAAGCGCGCGCGCTCCTCCCGCTCTGGCTCGCGCCGCCGCTCGGCCCGCAGGCGCTCGCCGCGCCGCCGCCGCCCGCGCCGCGCCTCGCGCACGCCGTCCCGCGCGCCCTCGCCGCTGGCCGAGGCGCCCATGGGGGCGGGGGCGGGGGCGGGGGCGGGCGCGGACGCGGGCTCGGTGGACTCGCGCCTGCTGTCGCCGCGCACGCCGCCGCCCGAGCCCGAGGTGCCGGAGCCCAGCCCGCGCGCGCGCCGGCGCCGCGACCCCGAGCGCGCGCGCCACCGCCGCGCCAGGGACCTCGCGGGGCCCTCCAAGGAGGTGTTCACGTCGGGCGACAACATCCTCGTGAGCGTGAGCTTCAAGGATCAGGAGCGCGCTTCGGGCGACGAGCGGCGCGAACGGCGCAGAGAGCGGCGGCGGAAGCGCAGGAGGACGGCCGCGCCCGACCCGGAGACGGCGACCGCCAAGCCCGTCGCCATCATCGACCTGGAGCGCTCGCCCTTCCGCGAGCTGACCCCGTCCCCGCGCAACGTGATCGTGCTCCTCAGCGACGACGAGGCGCCCCACCCCAAGGAGGCGAGCGGGCCGGCGCCGGCGGCGGCCGCGGCGCCGGAGAGCGCGCACGGGGCGGTGGGCCCCAAGACGCCGCCCGAGCCCACCGCGCCGGCGCCGCCCCCGCCCACGGACGGCACGGAGGAGTCCCGGGGCCCGCTGACGCCGCCCGAGCCGCCGGACTCGCCGGACGCATACGACCCCTACGAGCCGACGCGCTCAGCGTCGGCCTCCCCGGCCTCCGCGCGCGCCGCCTCCCCCCCTCGGGCGCTGATGACGCTGGAGACCGCTCAGAAGACGAATCTGTCCGCCGATGACGTGATCGATCGCCGCCCCCTTTCGCCTATCGAAAAAGTAAGTCTCTCCCTGACGTGTTCAATATAACGGTTCGTTCAATCTCGCGATTATGATTTCACATTTATTCATATAGGATGTCTCAAAATGAGTGCACTTTTTAAATTTAGTGTCATTTTTCCTTTGTGCATGTGGCAACCATATGTTTAAGAATTGGAATTTTGTGAAAGCGAAGAAAGAAAGTGTATGAGAATAATCGAGACACTATTTCTTAGCTCACATTATTTTATTATACATACACATACACATTACATATAATCCAAGGAGTCATTAGTAATATACTTCCAGTCTTCTTTACAATCCAATAAAAAAATCACAACTTGCTAAAAAAATACATGTTTTAATTTTAAAGTGGAAAGTACACTCTTACTGAGACACCTATACTCTTCTATAGGTTTATGTATATAAAAATGAATTGCCGAAGTGTATGTACGCGCATAATTTTTTTTGGGTGTTCGTTATTGTTCGGATAAGGTTTGTGTACAACAAAAATTAAAAGATAACGGCCAAAGTATTTTATTTTGTCCGCGACTGTACACTGCCTGTGGGAAGGTGAGACAGTTAAGTAAATATGGCGGTATGAAGTTCGCAGAGTTAGTTAATATAACTATAATAGCGGGTGCAGGGTATGCGTTTATGTATCCAGTCATCTCACTCGGTTACTTATTCATGCACACATACATTCGTTCATTCATACATCCCGAACTGGAGGACGGTACAGCGGGGAACGATTCCGTCGTACATTATTTTTGCGAAATTTTCAAAAGCAATGAAATCTTTCAAAAGAAATTCTCCACTAGACTATTCCAATATTCTTCAGCTTTATATTCTTAACGTATATAATTTTTTTGTTCGTGTGTTCGCCACCTAAATCCTCCAAAAAGTGGTATATTTGAATAGGTTCCTAGACGTTACGTAAACGATCGGACCTGGCGGGTGGCGCCACCGTCGGTACGTCTTCAAAGGTCAATAACTACAACAACATATATTTATCGTACGCGCAAAGAAGTCAGCTAGGGTCGGCTAGTATTAGTATAAACGAGTAGCCCGCGGCTTCGTTACTTCGATTCCTTCTAATTGGTTGAAGTTTGAACACGAGCGCGCGTTCCCTCAGGTGATGGCGCTGCTGCAGTCGACGCGCGACGTGCCGCCCGACGACCCGCCCCCGGGCGAGGCGGCGGCCGAGGGCGCGGGCGCGGGGGCGGGGGCGGGGGCCGGGGGCGAGGCGCGCGACCCCGCCCCGCCGCCCGCGCACGCGCCCGCGCCCGCCCCCGCCCCCGCGCTCGCCCCGCCCGTGCGCATGGTGCTGCCGTCGCCGACGCGCGCGGCCGCCCCGAAGCTGTTCCTGGCGAAGCCGTCGCCGATCAAGTCGGACCCCATCAAGCCGATGCCGGCCGCCAAGATCGCGCGACCGGCGCCGCCGGCGCTGCGGCGCGGCGAGTCGGAGGCGGGCGGCGACTCGCCCTACTCGCCCGGCTCCAGCGACTTCGGCGACCTGTTTGAGCCGCCCGGCGCCGCCCGAGACGCCTTCGACGCCGTGCTGGAGCGCGCGCCCCGCCGCAAGCCGCGCTCGGCCGCCGCCGCCGCCGCCGCCGGAGTCGCCGGGGCCGCCAAGGTGCCCGTCAAGCTCAACAGGAAGAAAGGTACGCGAGCGCCCCTTCCCCGCTCCACGGCCCCCGACATTGCGTCCCGTGTGCGACCTTCACTCACCTTACTACCGACGTTTCAGGTAAAACGCAAGTGGGCGTCAAGATCGACGAAGATAATCTGAAGATCCTGGACGACTTGCCCAGTTCCGCCGTCGAAATGCAAGTCAAGAGCAAAGTGAGCATATAAAATATATCAACTAGTATCTGTTTCGAACGCTATGTGTTAGATGCGCTAGTTTTGGAACCGGGAAAATCCATTCCTTTTGATCTCGAAAACTAACTAACTAACTAAAACGGTCGAACGTCCCGTCTGTTACAGTTCCTGAAGAAGCTGAACCGTCAGGAGCGCGTGGTGGAGGAGGTGAAGCTGGTGCTGAAGCCCCACTACAACAAGAAGCACGTCACCAAGGATGAGTACAAAGAGATCCTGCGCCGCACCGTACCCAAGGTACGCTCACTCTGTCTCGCCTCGCGGTACTCCACCGCAGTCTCATGAGAGCGACGGTGACGTCACGTGGCGAAGTGTCACCGGTGACACGTTCGTGTCCTATCGGTTGGTTAGTGCAACAGATAGAAAAGTGTCGCCACGTCTCGTTGCAACGCCTGTTCATTGTTCTTCCTTCAGTTGTTCACGCTGGCGACGTTTCCCGACAGGCATGAGAATGTTGTATTGAGACGTTAGTGATAATCGCGTTTGTTGCAGATATGTCACAACAAGACGGGGGAGATCAACCCGTCCAAGATCCAGGCGCTCGTCGAGGCGTACGTCAAAAAATTTAGAAAAAAACATAAACTGGGACTCGTGTAGTGGAGCTAGTTGTTATACATAGTGTAGTTATATATATATAGACAGCGCGAGTGAGCAGTGCCGGCCCGACTTGTACATCAGATGTTCTAACAGAATATTGTAATTATAATTTATGTATGGACGATCTATTTTACTTAACTTTTATTTAAATAAATAGTATTTAATTATGAAATTGATGCAATATTGTTTCCATTGGATTGTACCATTCCTGTGTACTATATTTGTTTTGAGTCACTAATAAATATTTTTGACTTTTTCACTTTGGTCCACCTATTTCAAACCACATAGCGTGGTTCCCCTTTTATTTATTGAAACTTTAGTAAGACAGTCGAATAGTTATACAGACAGTTAGAATTATGGCTGACGGTAGACAACGAAGATGCTCGGTTGCTGCAATTTTTAACCGACTTCCAAAAGGAGGCGGTTCTCAAGTTGATTGTTTTTTTATCTTAAATATCCTGTCGGAATAAGAGTATCCAAATAATAAAATTCGAACGGCAAACGGTCATCAAAATGAATCAGGCGAGGTGGGGACGATACCTGTATCAAGCAGCGCGCTTGGAACCAAGGGGCGGTTCTCTACAGATCTCGCGACCTACGACACCTCTTAATTGTACCATGGCTCACTCCTGAGTCATAATAGTTTCTATTATTTAATGTATGATTGTATTTATGTGTTTAGGTATATTTACCTCGTGTGCCTATATCGCTCTTTGTGTAACCGAAGCGGGAGTGCAGCGTCCACAGAGCGGCCAGCGGGACGCACGCGTCTAGTGGTCAGACGTGTGTACGTGCAGGAAACTTACCTACCTTATTGTTATTTATTTCGTTCCACGTTCCACGATGACTTCAACAGATGATTATACAGAGAGATAATGTAGATAATAAAAAAATGATAATTTGGTAAATATACCGTGTATACATACATAAGCATTTTGTAAATTGCGGTTTATTTAAATATTACGAACAATCACTTCAATTTCATTTATTTGTGTAGATGTATAGGTAAAAGTGCTTTTACCTATAACACTAGTAGGGACAACATGATTATTGATTACACAATATTTAGAGTCAGCATATTTGTGTGAGCCGAGCCATAGCGCGATGGGCGCAAGCCAGTCGCTCTCGGACCACTCTTGGACATTGGTCGTGTCATGATGTTTATGTAGTTATTACCGTGAGTCTATAAATAAGACTGAACGGACTTTACATCTTTAATTTATATACCTTGCACAAAGGGCACTACACAAGGACATACGTAATATCCAGGTTTTACAGTAGGTACTCCTATTTACTTAGTGTGAAAATTTTAATAGTTAAAATCATTAAGTTATTTAATTTATAACATATTTGCTCGTAAAGGCTCTCTTATTTCACGAATTTCAATATCGTAATGTATCTAATTACGTACTTGTGCATTATTGTAATGTAAAACGCACGTTTTTTAATAAAGTAAATCTCACGGTTTATCAAGATGCTCGAACAATACTCTTTTAAATATTAGCAAAGCGTTTTTATGTCAGAAAAGTGGTCAACATTTTATGAATAAAATTAACTTTGAGAGATAAATATAATAGATAAACATTTAATTCTTTAATTTAATTAATTTTAATAATAAATTACAACCATTTATCTGTGACAAAAATACAAAAATATTAATATACTTTATTAGTAATACTGACTGTTTGTGCCTTTGCCTAAAAAAAGCGACGATGCGCGCGCACTGCTAATTTGTGAACAATTAAAAATTATTCCGCGCGCTTTTTCTTTTCGCTGTATTGTTTTTTATTTGAAAATGTCGTCCAGTAGCAATGAACTTATTAATTCGACACCACCACAAGTCTCAGAGGCAGCGAAAAAGACTACTCTTAGCCTCTTGCCTGAAAAATCGACCGATAGATATTTACAGGCATATCAAAATTTCATAAAATGGAAAACAAGCAAATATGCAAATTCATTTTCAGAAAGTGTGTTTTTAGCCTATTTCATTGAATACCTTTTAATAAGTGATCGCGTTAATTCCCGTAAAAATAATTGTTAATATATTTCATGGAACTTTCTCAAAAATATAAGTCAAGCTCATTGTGGTGCTACTTGGGAAGGTCCATTGTACGAAATCGTAACTTCTATTTAAAAATTAATAATGTAGATATAAGAGCGGATGTGGAGGTTGCGACTGAGTTTGAAATTTTTTTTACCAACATTCCAATTCGAACAACCAAGACTCTCTCGTCATCCTCTGCCTCTGCTTGTTTCTTATTAGAAAATAGTGTAAACCGGTGTGATGGAGGATTTGAATTTTCAGTTGTTAGTGTAAATGACGTTATCAAGGCTTTTAAAAGTATAAATGTAAAGAAAACAACTGATTTATGGGGCCATTCAGTACATACTATATCTGCAATAATTGATATGATATCCCCATATTTAGCAACTATTTTCAATTCTTGTATTGCATGTGGTGTGTTTCCTGATCTGATGAAACAAAGTAAAGTGATTCCATTGTTTAAATCTGGTAGCAGTTCAGATCCATCAAATTTCCGACCTATCTCAATACTTCCAACATTGAGTAAATTTTTTGAAAAATTGCTTTTAAACCAAATGCTACAACATTTTATTAAGCACAACTTGCTTCATTAAAAGCAATTTGGTTTTACTAAAGGTCGTTCAACTACGGACGCGGGCGTGGAATTGCTTAAACACATATATGGCGCCTGGGAGGAGTCACAGGATGCGTTTGGTATATTCTGTGACTTGTCTAAGGCCTTCGATTGTGTCCATCATCCTACACTCATCAGGAAGTTACAACACTACGGAATAAGGAATAATGCTCTAAATATTTTAACGTCGTATTTGAATCAAAGAGTTCTAAAGGTTGAGATTAATGGCAAAACATCTTCGGGATCACCTGTAACAATGGGCGTCCCGCAGGGTTCTATTCTAGGGCCATTTCTGTTTCTCATATATATAAATGATCTAGCTTATTATGTAAGTGACAATCATGAGATTGTATTATTTGCGGATGACACATCTTTAATTTTTAAAGTTAGGCGCCAACTTGACAGTTTTAATGAAGTCAACAGTGCACTCTCGAAAGCGGTACATTGGTTTAATACAAATAATCTTCTCCTTAATGAGAAGAAAACTGAATTCATTAAATTCTCTACACCAAATGTTAGGCATGTTAAAACCAATGTTCGTTTGATTGGACTAGAGTTGGATCCTGTGGAATCTACTGTATTTTTAGGTATAACTATTGACGCTAAGTTACAATGGTACCCAAATAGAAAAACTATCTAGTAGGCTAAGCTCAGCGGCTTTTGCTTTGAAAAGAATTCGACATTTAACTGATGTTGATACAGCTAGAATAGTTTACTTCAGTTACTTTCATAGCATAATGAGTTACGGTATCCTACTCTGGGGTCTTCTTCTTAGCGTTTCGACGGCAAACGTTTCGTGTCAGTGTAGTCAGATCGTAACAGACCAGAACGCTACTCTGGGGTAACTGTGCAGATATTAATGCCATATTTGTTCACAAAAACGCGCTGTACGAGCCATTTATAAATTAGGCCCTCGAGCTTCTCTCCGTTCCAAATTTAAAGAGATAAATATTCTGACTGTATCTTCACAATATATATACGAAAATTTAATTTATGTTCAAAAAAATATATCAAAGTTTCTTAAAATCAGTGATGTTCATTCGGTAAATACTAGAAACAAACATAATATTAGTGTTCACGTCACTCGTCTCCACAGAATAGGCAACTCGTTCATGGGATAATGTATACGCTTTTACAACAAGCTCCCGATTACTATTAGGAATTTGCCATTAAAAAAAATTAAGAATACCTTTAAATCGAAGCTATCCGCAAAGGGGTATTATACCATAGCAGAATATCTACATGATAAAACCGCCTGGGATTGAGCTGCCCACTCTGCACATGCTGTTTACCTTGAATGTTTAAAATTATTTTGACGTGACGATAATTTATACTTTGAAATAAATTGATCTACTATTGTTATAGTTGACATTTTTTTTAATTATCTTTACAGATTATTATAATTGTGACTCAAATTGTACGCTGTATTTATCTCTAGCTTAACGGTACACAAGTCGGTACCACACGATCTAGTTTGGCCAACTTTATACAAAACAAAGTACTCTGAATTTTTGTATAATGTGTTAAAGAATGATTAACACGTTATTTTCAGAAGGAATAAAGATATAGACAATTAAAAAATATCTTCGTTTAAAAAACCGACTTCAAAAAGTAAAAAATAACTTAATAAAGCTTTTAAGAGACTGGTGACGGAATATTCAGGAATAATATTCATATTATGCCTGGGAGACTTCAACAACATGTAACCGACCTTGTTCCTAATTAGGTCATAAAACTTCACTTGAGTCCCTAAGTATCGATTATCTATTAATTAATATTATGGTTATTAATTAATATTTCTATATAATTATTTAATCATCCACACTAGGTGTTACTATTTATATAATGTAATATGTATATATACTTCTTTTTCCTATCAACTTTTAGATTGCCTAATGGCGATAAGGCCGCTAATTGTACGTCCTAGTTTGTTTAGTTATGTAATTAATCTGGTGTACAATAAAGTAACATATCATTATTATTATTAAAGATTTAATTAAATACACCTTATATGCAAACCTTTAATATTGATAAAATTACACACTATTACTTGTATGTGCTTGTAATAATAAATAGTCCCTGTTTTCCAATTACAGCACTAGAGCGCATTATGCGGCATAATGCTTAACTTTGAATGATTCAACTACAGCAACGCTTCGCACAATCGAGCACTCTCAAAAGTAGTGTTTTTGCGTGATGCGTGCAATCGATACCAACGTGACAAAAATTAACAAGTGTTTTTTCTTTAAGGTGGCATTGATCAAAATGTTTTATTTATATATTATCGTTAGTAATATTATGAAAAAATTTTTAAAGCTTTCGTTTCGTTGCAGTTTTTTCGAAATAATCAAAGTTAATTCAAACTGTGTTAAAAAAATAAATATAAGTATGGATGAAGGTAGAACTCATTTAAAAAAATTACTCAAAACAAACAAATGTTAATGTAATTATCAAAATCCAAATTACTTAAAATAACCGTAAATAGTTTTCAACCAATTTTTATGTATACCACTTTGCTTACAAATTAATGAGGTTATTGCTAACTCTGAATATTTTTTTTTTTTCAACACTGAACTTAGCGCACTCTGCTGGTGCATTTGAAAACTAATTCACGTTCCAATTAAGCTTCAGCATAATTCAGCATTGTGCGCCAATGAGTCGCACTATGCTTTGTAATTGGAAAACAGGGAGTGTTTCATCAACTTGGCTTGGCATCGACTTCAAACCCATGAATAGGTAGCATAATATATAATACAAGTAATAGTGTTTCATCAATATTAAAGGTTTGCGTATAAGGTATATTTAATTAAATATTTATTATATTTTTTACTTTTAAGTTTTTGAAGTCGGTTTTTTAAACGAAGTTTTTTTTTTATTTTTCGCTTGTTAGTCTTTCTAGTCAGGGAGTTTTCTTTTGATGTTTTTTTTTAAAGTCTGTTTAATAGCTTTGCATGAGTACTAGTTACTAGATCGGTATATTAAAGTTTCATCTATCTTCTAACCTTAACTGTCAGATCACCTAAACATCTTGAAAGAATACAACCAAGGCTCTGTTCGTGTACTTGGTACAACTATAGATTTATAGAAAAGCACGAAATTGAAAGAATTATCTTCCAACTCCTAACTGTTGAGGAGTTGTACCTTCCATCATCAGTTCATCATCAATTTTTTTTTTAAATCGGTTCGTAATTGACGGAGTTATCAATACATTCATAAAAAATACCAATCTAATTGAGAACCGCCTCCTATTGGAAGTCGGTTAAAAACCAGTCACTCTGCCTGGTTTGTTATTGTTTGTTCCAACTGGGCTAACATGGATGATAGGAAATTCCATCTAAATTGGTTTGAAAGTTGTGAAGTAGTCGTGCTAATAATTGTGATATGCTCTGTAAGTTACCATCTAGCACAGTTCGTGTGAGTGAATGTAACTAAATATGTTGCCTGCATGTAAGGTTGCCTGGAAGAGATTGCTTTTGGCAATAAGGCCGCCCTTTGTACACTACCTCTCACATTTCATGTACTTTTGTAACTATGTACTATAATGGTGTACAAATAAAGAGTTTTCTATCTATCTATGTAAATATGTTCGATTGTGTTACACCGAAATTGTTAGCCTCCATAACCAGTAGAAATCAAAACAACATAGTTTTTACAAATATTTATTTGCAAAGTAAATCGTAAAAAATATGTAGAAAGTCAACACAAGCAAGTTATATTTGAACCGACGCAGACTTTGGTCCGTTACAACAAGGAACTTACTAAACAAAACTAGGTAACTATCAACGGCGATCAACGACCATTATCCACAATATAAGCAGTGCATGTTCCCAACGTCCACTTGAGATGATGATGGGCAGGCATGGATGGGGTGCAGCTAGACTAGGTTAGGCGGCCGGCGCGAAGCCGAGGCGCTTGTTCTCGACGTCGAACTCGGTGTAGTACTTGCCGATGAACACGTCGCCGAGGATCCACAGCGGGCCGTTGGGCGGGGGGATGTCCAGCCCCATGAAGCCCGACAGGCACACCGTCTTGCCGAACTGCGTCACCTGCACCACACAACACCACGCATCAGGGCTTTACCTTTAATACCTTTGTGCTTTTATACCGACTTTCATATAATGACGACTTTTTAAAGTATTTATCTCTAATGTGGTTCAGCAAACCGAAAACGTAGAATATCGTAGTTTTATTAGCCAACACGCCGACTGTTTTTTCAGTCGTATTTAATCGTCTTGTAAATACTGAAATTTATGTTGTATTGATACAAAATAATGTAAATCTTATTTTAACTAATGTATTGATTTGTGCACTTTCGTACATAATATTCTAAAGTAACAACTCTTACGAAACAAACACACTTTTATATGAAAATTGAAGAAAAAACATTGCAGATTTTAATAAGCACGAATGTATTTAAATTTTGTTGCTGAAATACCTAGTCATTTACATATTTTTAGTGTTGGATCCTCATATTTTTTATAAATCGGTAGATATGTAATACTCCTACTCCGAGCGACGTATTTACTGAGTACGCTCTCATCATTCAGTATTTAACAAAATAGGACACGGCACTTCACTTCTGACTAGAACTGTTCACACTCAAGCGGCGGCGTCGTCTGCACCTCATCGGTGTAAGAAATATTTTGGGGTTCACAGTTACGTCGATGGATCGAAGAGCGAGTGCGTGAGATCTCGTCGTCCGATATTGCAACAGCGATTATCGTAGGCAAGACGATAGTCGTCGTCGAGCGGAAGTCGCGCTGGGTGCTAGTAGTTGTAGACCTGAGTGTATATTATGTACATTTATGATTATAGATAAGAAGGGTGTGATCACTAGTGGAGAAGTACACACACTTGTTTATCGGTAGGGGTGAGGGTGAGGAGGGTGAGGGGGAGGGGCAGACTCACGCGCAGCACGTAGTCGGCGCCGTCGAGCGTGAAGCTGGCGCCGCCGATGGCGAAGGAGACGGGCGGCAGGCGCGGCACGAGCGCGCAGTCGAGCGCGTACTGGCCGAAGGCGACGGGCGTAGCGCCCAGCGCGCGGTTCAGCGCCTCCACCTCCGCCGCGGGGCCCGCGATCAGCGACGTGCCCGTGTCCGCGATGGCCTCGCACCCCTGCGACACGCCACACGCACCACACACTCTCACTTCTGCCACTCATTGCTAAACTCGACTATACTTATATATAAAGCTTTGTTTGAACGCGCTAATCTCAGGAACCACTGGTCCGATTCGAAAAATTATTTCAGGGTTAAATAGCACATTTATCGAGGAAGGCTTCGGGCTATATATCATCATGCCGAAACTAAAAGGTGCGAAACACCAATGGAGAAAACGAGGGAAAATTATAACGCTACGGGTGATAGCCGACGCAAACGAGGTTGCGCGGGTCGGCTAGTATAAAATGATGAGCGATATTTCCATCACTACTTCTGTTTAATTATAGAGCATAATACAAAATTATAACAAAAAAACGACCACAAAAATTGGACAAAAAAAATAGGACCACACGAGAAGCACCTTTCAAATAAAAAAGAATCATCATCACCGGTTCACCCGATCGAAAGTTCTGAAGTGACAAACAAAAACGAATACATTCAAATTAAATTCTCCTCCTTTTTACAACTCTATTAGTAAATAAACAAATCACATGTAATGTAACGTATATTTAATATCGCAATTAGAAGTAAAGGTCTAACAACTTTTGTTGCTATTTGAATCGAATGTTTATTATCTATTGTACTTTAGTGAATTGTTTGTTATTACTTCAAAGTGAATGGAAAAACGACAGCCTATGTCGAGTGGGGGACTGCAACCGGCCGATGACGATGGGTTAAAGTTTCAATACATCATCAAGCTAAGTACGATTATTATTTTCGACAGCCTGATCATCCCGGGGTGCCTCAGTCGTTAGGGAGTGGATGGAATACGTTCCTACCGACTACTCAGGAAAGTGGCCGCGGGCTTTACTGTCGCTTTTCCGGGAGAGCTGCACACGCCCTTCGTCTAACCACAAAGGGTATGGTGAAAAAAAGCATTCCTCGCGTTTAAAAAACCTACCTGTTGGCAGAAGGTGATGCCCTTGGTGAGGACCTGGTCCATGTGGAACTGCCAGTAGGTGGCGCGGTGGACGGGCACGTAGGTGAAGTTGCCGCGGTAGTGCGCGGGGTCGGAGCCGCCCAGGATCACCTCCCCGCCCACGGCCGCGCTCGGGTCCCTTGCGTCACAGCCACACACGCGTTACACACAACACACAACACACAACACACACAACTCTCACGTATCCAATAACGATACGATATTTCGTATATTCATAGAACATAGCCATTCAATTATGGTATAAATAACACGTAAACTAACAGTGTTCATATTAATGTTATCAAATAGGTGGTTCGATGGTATCTATGTATACAAACTAGATAAAAACATCTTCACGATGTAGAAAAATTAACGTTAATTCACGATTCAACATGATTTGTTCAACCATTTCGGCAGAAGCTACATAAATACACTGCCCATCCAGTTTTAATTAATGTACTATATGGTATGTATGGTTAGCGTTCCTTTTAAAAATTTGACTCTAACCAAGATTGTAGCCTATGACTACTACTATGAATGTATAAATACCATTGGACAACCTATTCGATAACATTAATATAAAACTCACCTCTGTCAGATAACACAACATTGACTACTGTTTTTTATTAAAAACAAGCTTTTATTACTTTAAGGACTTTCATTTGATGCCCATATTGGGTGGGTTGTTCAGAAATATGTGCGCCGCCATTTTTTTAAGGCGGCCATTTTGGATGAATAAATATTAACGTATTTCAAATTTCAGCTCAATCGGAAATCGAGAAGTGTATCGAATTTAATTTTCAAGATTTGGTTACAGACAAACATCGGGACTGGTAAAACTAAATAAAAGCTTGTAATGAACTGATATTGTTCATAGTTATGATTACTTTGAGAGCTGAAATGAATATGATGGTGATTATAGTATACAAGCTAACGACACATGTGAATGTAACCGAGCGTAGGGGAGTGAGGAGTGAGGAGTGAGGAGTGAGGAGTGGGTTCACCTGTTGAGGTAGAAGGAGAAGACGGGCTTGACGAGTCCCTGCGCCACCATGTTGTCGAACACGGGCGACACGTTGTCCACGGAGATGCTGCGGGTCATCAAAGAATACATTTATTAGTCATCAAGCTTATATACAATGCTATTCTAACCTCTAATTGTACAAGTACATTTGAAGTTGTTATTAACGTTTCAGTGAAATGTATAATAAAATCAAAATATATATTATAAATATATATTATATAATTGAATTCATAGACACATCTATGCATCTAAAGTCGATACAAATAAATATAATTAGAGTGTCTGTTTCTAATATTAAAATAACAGCTTTTTACTAAATGCATATGTAATGTATACACGGTACATATACCATTTTTTTTTTACAATTTTGTATCTGTCTTTCTATCTGTTTGTTCCGGCTAATCTCTGGAAGGGCTGGACCGATTTCGACTGATAGATAGCTGATGATATAAGATAAGGAGTAACTTAGGCCACTTACCCGCGGTACAACAATAATCGCGGATAACACCACGGGGTTCAGCTAGTTATAAATATAAAGAGTGATAGTTTGTTGTCGGTACCTGCGGAAGCCCATTCCGAGGATGCCATCGAACTTGGCGGCCACGAAGGCCAGGCCGGGCTCCGACAGGGCCTCGGCGAACGTTTGATCCTTCACCGTGATACCTCCCACCTGCCGGACGGGACGAGCAAAGCTTTTAGTATCTCTACAGTGTTAAAGTGTCAGGTCAATGTACAGGGTCAAGTGCGAGATCAGTGCGAGCCAATCGAAGAGTTGATAAGAAAAATCCCCACAATAGGCTCCTTGCAGTGGATGGTAACGTAATCAATACCTATAAAGTTACATTTAAAACTGAATAGACATGATGACTAATTTTGAAAAATTGTTTTATAATGTTCGGGAATATCTCTTATTGTCAAAAACAGTTATATTTCTTTAAAAAAGAAAGTTTTATTAGTAGGAATAAATTGCGATTTAAATTTTAAGTTTAAAGTTCACGCCAAAAAGATCGGTGATGTCATGGAGTCTGTTTGTGCAGACGCGACGTCACCATTTGTCAACAAGTGTCAATCGATTATATCCGAACAGTGACCTTTATCCATAAGTGACGTAACTCGCTCTGATTGGTGTACAACTTAACACGGCGGACTGCTGTATTTCATAGTTTTATTTTTGTTACTTAACTATTAATCATGCTCTAAATATGAAAATAAATACGATTTTTATACACTATGAAGCCCATTTCATCAGATAAATACATAGTTTTAGTGGTTCTTGGTTGCTGTCATCGTGCCTATTGTATATGTACCACACGTAGTGTTTCTAACGACAGTACGTATTGAACTACACACCCTCACTACTTGACACAGGGTCCTTAGAGCCTGGATAACACTACTACTACTAGCAGCACTTAAGTTTTATATACCTAAGAGATTATGATCATGCTGTCGTGTTTCGTTGGTGAGTGCGAGACCGGAGGCTCAATGATGCAGAAGCATCACTAGCCCACCGTAGTGTGTGACCACCACTCTTGGATTCTGCTTATGCTTTCCATCAGGCAGAGTAGGGTCATTTTGGCAGGACCAAACATAAAAAAAAGCAGTAATATTTTCAAAATCACAAAGCACCTATTTAGTTGACAACTTGATACCTCATGGCGCTAAAATAGATAGAAGTGTAAAACTGTGAGTATAGTATCAAGTAGGTGAGGTGGTACTCACGGAGACGTCGTCAGTGGAGAGGAAGCCGGAGAGGCTGCCGGAGCCGTAGTGGATGGCGAAGTCGGTGCCGTTGGGCCGGTACGAGCGCGACTTGGTGCTGTCGTACTTGTTGTGCAGCACTGAACATCGCATCGGCAAATAAATACACATTTATTGTTTAAGTATGAAAGAGACACGCGAAGGGAGTATTAATAGCATCGACTCTATAACTGTGAAAGAACTGTAGGTACACACATACACAACTCTGTAGGTCTTACAGAACCTGGAATACAGCTTTTAACAAAGTTAATATCAAAATTTTAACTTTGGCTGACTTTGACTGCACGTTTGACCTAGTTAGTGGTTTAAGTGGTCACCACGCCGCTTACTACTGCGCAAAGTGCTGCGGGTTCATATCCTACACAGGACAACACTGTGTGATCCACAAATTGTTGTTGTGAGTCTGGGTGTTGTTTGTGTCCGTTTCATGTATGTTTGTAAAGTCCCCCGCGACACAGAATGTGTATTCCTAAATGGGGAGTGGTCTTTAAAAAAAAAGAATGATTGTAAACTAACAGCAAGCGATGTTCGTGTAGTGGCACTTCTTGGAAGGCACCCACAAGTTGGAGGAGCCCGTGTCGAATACCACTTTGAAGGTCTGCGGCGGGTTGCCGATGGAGATGGGCCCGTAGTACTGCGCCTGGAACAACACGCACATACCGTCACGCTGTGCTCTTTGACCGCCCGACTCCTTTCTATGTATACACCACGGGAGCCCCAGAGCTCTATCCTATCTAGATCCAACACTCAAATGCACATTGTTTACTATTCTCTATGAAAATTGTACTTCGCTTTACTTGTCTTATAATCTATATCAATAATTACAGTTTCACCGCTCTCTTTAAGTCGATAGTAACTTATAAACAAACAAATAACAGGTTCGAGTACACCCGGATACATTACCGATACAGTTATATAATAGACGTTTTACGCATTCAAAGCGGGGCATTAGGAGTTATTGTAAGAATTAGGGTGGTGAGATTTCCTTATAATGGTTTTTAATGATAACTAGCTGACCCGGGCACACTTCCTACCGCCATCGGTACCTACTTATTTACCTACATACTACCTTAGTAAATGTCCGTAAAAGTTGTTTCAGTATTTATGTACGCATCAGGTTTTCACGGGTAATGTAAAGTCACGGACTAACAAACTATAACCCGTCTGGTTTTCTTATAATTTTGTATTATACAAACCTTGTTCTGACAGTAACAAACACATAAAAAAATCATTCAATTTGCTTCAGACGATCGGTAGTTATGTGCGTATATATTTCGGTGATTCATTTTTTATTTATATATTGACTACACAGATGACACAGTGGTTGAAGCGGTCGCCACGCAGCTTTCTACTACACCAAGTGTTGAGGGTTCAAACTCTACATAAGACAACCATGGGATATGTGTGATCCACAAATTGTTGTGCTGAGTCATTGCGCTCGAAACATGAGAAAGAGTTTCTATAAACAAACAAAACTTTAACAATCAGTTCAAGATTATTACCAACATCAAATAGAGCACAGCAGAGCAGAGTAACCAGAGCTGGGCGCCTGAGGGCGGCTGCGGATTTGCGGCGATTTTTGTGGACTTTCCATCCCTTCGACAAAAAGCGGTCGCCATCTTGTTTAACGTGACTATAATATTAAGATGGCAACTCCTTACTGACTAGATGTAGCACGTTTTCACGGGTATTGTTAACACCTTGCACTTCTTGTTATCAAGATAAAGTACTTGTTGAACACAAGGAACAGCGCTTGTCTGCTTCGTTCACTTAATGTTAGTTCAGCACTCAGAAGTAAGTTACGTATGTGGCGACTTCCACATACAGAGCAATCAAGAAAACCATGTGACAGCGCAATCTACCGAAGATACACTGAACTACGGAGTAACATACAATGCGAAGAAACTACCAATCCTGCATCGCGCAATAGAAGTTCTCGCGCCGATAATCATATGTACAACACCCCAACATCAACCGTAGGGCAGTGGCTCGCCAGGCATGATCACCTCGCCTGGTCGGAGGATCCCCCCTTTGAGTTTGTGGGACATGACACCCGTTCCCCCACACGTACGAGCGCCTTAAAGGCAAGATTTAGGTCATTTCAGTTAACTTACTTCGACTGACGCTTAACTAGTTGAAGTAATTTTAATTAATAGCTTGTTTAACAAATTATTTTTGCCTATAAACAGTTTTACTGCAACATGTACATACACAACAATAAAATCCATTATATGAGTAGGTACAGTGTTGATGTCCTTAATTTATTATTGTTTACATTACTTTTAATAGCAGTTGATAATAACAATTACAGAAACTTGCAATCACCAACTTTTTCGGCATTCAATACAAATAATAAAACTAATTTAATTACTGTAATTCAGTTAATACCACAGTATTACCTTTTACAGTAAATTTTGACCTTCGATATCCGAGTGCAAAAGTCGTTTTATCCGCTAGAGGATAAACTAAAATTGAATTTAGAACATCGGTGCACTTCTTTGGTGAATTTCAAAAATCATTAAATAATCATTAAACCTATTTATTTCTAGGTAGATAAATTCGTAGGTAGATGATAATGATAATTATCAAACAACCTTTTTTAATTTGTTAAAAACTCGACTGGGAACCTTCTTGGTGTACTTTTTTTTTTATTTGCTTGCCCGCACCATTTTCTTTTCACGTCATTTCCTCGCTGAGGTGGGATGAAAAGTAACGTGTTGAGTGAGTGCAGTTTTTTTTTACCTTATGCTCTTTTGATTCTGAATTAAAATTGAGCACGTGGTTAAAAAACTACTTTGCACTCTTGTATAACGAATAACTAACTATTCTTATCACAAGAAATGGTTCCATGTTTTAAATTACAAATGGCTACTCTAGGAGAAAGCAGAAATTATAGTTTACAATAATAATTAATTTATTAATGAAAATGAAGTAACCACTGGGCCATTTCAGTAACAAGAAAACTGCGTAAAGTGCGAGCCTAACTTGCGCTCTTAGACTGTTGTGAAAACTTGTTGTAGATACTCATAGATACCTTATCCGGAATAGACTCTTTTCAGCTATGTTATGAAACATCGTAGACAACGTTATAGTACCGTATTACACGTATCGTATTAAATAATATAAAACGGGCGGCTTGTCGGTCTCCATGTATGTGGTCCTGACCAAAACCGCTGTTTCGACCAATAATTGTGTGTGTATTTTGAATTATGTAGTTAGTACGTCTGTCTATCAGCATACTAGGCATAGCTTGCATTGTCTAGGTATCATACTTTAGGATAAGAAGTGTACAGTTATCGTTATTAGTAATTAGGAAATGTATGTTGGTAAAAATAAAAACGACAGCGAGGTGAAGAATGCCGCACCTATTTTTAGCATCTGTTTGAAGAATGTTCAAGTGGCAATAACGACGACGTAAGTAGGTACGTTGGACTAATAACTAAATAAACTACTATTTATGACTACAAACTCCTAAATAAATAAAGATAAAATAAAAAAAAAGTAGGTACGTAAAGGTACCAACTGTTACAATTTACAACGCATTCCACTGCAACAATTTTTGCATATTTATGCTTAGGTACGGTAACCACATATATTATTATATTGTATGAGATAAGCAATTAGTCGTAAAACCGCACGCGTAGGTCTATAAATAATATAGGTATTTACTTGCTATTCATGAAAGGTATTTTACGGAAAATGCATAAACTTGAATACAATATCAGACAACACATGTCGGTAGATAATAAAAATTGTTGTTTAGTCTGAAATAGGTCAAACAACACAATACCTATCTATACTTATACTATAAAGCAAGCTGAAGTGTTTATTTATTTAAGTGTTACATCGCCCTCACTATTACAAGTAGAGCTAATGCGATAGAGAGCCTAACTTATATTTCTATTATTACATATATTGCTTTACAAGTGCATAAAGAAACATATTACGGTAACGAAATAAAAATTCAATTAAGGTAAATACCTATCTTACAAGTAACGAATTATTTTAAAAAAACCCAACTGCGTCGTTATCTGCCATCTTTATTAAATTCATTGAAGAACTGAAAAGAAAAAAAGATTTTTTTTTTCATTTTGATGTAGCTGCTCAGTGTCATTCTTACGAATAAGACGAATCTAATGACACCACTCATATAAAAATACAAGCCGTTTAGGCTCTATGGCGTGCCAAGGAAATATACATACATACACTCGAAAAACCTAACATTCCTCCTTTAGCAGTCGGGTAAAAATCAAAAACAAAACTAGAACAAAATATTGCAAGTTTTTTAAGTTTTGTAACAAAAAAAGTATGTAGTTCTTTGTGAACTTCATTAATAACGTGAATTATTCTAAGGGGTGCTTTATCAAGTTAGTCCTGACAGGTTCAGGTGGCCCAGTACCCCAGCATTATGTTCTACACCACGTAGTAAGTTTACTATATACGCAGTAAGCGTGTATTCACGTCGCACTCCAAGCTCTATACCCGACCATATCCACCACACACAAAGTGGGATATCTCAAAGGGAAAAGTGGGTTTACCCGTACAATCTATATAAATAAAAATGAATTGCCGAAATGTGTGTACGCGCATGGCTTTTAAGCGACTGCACCGAATTGGATAATTAATTTTTTATGGTTTCGTTATTGTTAGGATAAGGTTTGTATAGAAGAAAAATATACTATCTATCTATACTAATATATAAAGCTGAAGAGTTTGTTTGTTTGTTTGTTTGAACACGCTAATCTCAGGAACCGCTGGTCCGATTTGAAAAATTCTTTCGGTGTTGGATAGTCCATTTATTGAGGAAGGCTATAGGGTATATATCATCACGCTAGTACCAATAGGAGCGGAGCAACAATGAAGAATGTTTCAAAAACGGGGTAAATTTTCACGCGACGGGCAATAGAAGACGCAAACGAGGTTGCGTGGGTCGGCTAGTACTAATATATAAAGCTGAAGAGTTTGTTTGTTTGAACACGCTAATCTCAGGAACCGCTGGTCCGATTTGAAAAATTCTTTCAGTGTTAGATAGCCCATTTATCGAGGAAGGCTATAGGCTATATATCATCACGCTAAGACCAACAGGAGTGGAGCAACAATGAAGAATGTTGCAAAAACGGGGAAAAATTATCATGCTACGGGCAATAGGAGACGCAAACGAGGTTGCGTGGGTCGGCTAGTAAAAGATAACCGGTTTTTTTTTCCCGCGACTATACACTACTAAAACAAGATTTTCAGAAATTTATAAAATATTTATAAAAGAAAAATATGGCGGTACGAAGTTCGCCGGGTCAGCTAGTTTGAAATATAAGTATCTTGTGAACTTATTAGAACTCGTTCCACCATGTCACATGTCACTGTATTTTGTTTCATGCGGGGCGCCAATGACTGTACTATGTTCCAGGTGACGGTGTTTGTTTGTGTAGTTGAACGCGCCGTTCTCAGAAAGTATATGTCCGATTGGAATAACTGATTTAGTGTTAGGTTACGCTATACATATCACGCTACGACCAAAAGGTGCGGTATATCAATGAAAAATGTTGCAAGACCGAGGAAAAATTATTATTTTTGAGAGTTTCCATTGTGTGCGGTTAAAGACTCACAAAAACAATGTATGATAGAATTTAAAGTTCTGAAAGGCCGCGACACTCTAATTATGTCAAGATCGGCTCACTATAATATATTGTGCACCAGTTAATACGTTTTGAATTTAGAGCATAACAATTTAATGACCATATCTACCTAGGAATGGCGTTTTATCGCTAAAAAAATTCTTACACGCAACTTATGGATGGTTAAATCGACTGTAGAAAGACGAATGTATAGGTAGTTGTTGGTGTGAGGAAATAAATAAATTAATAAATTTAATTCAGATGAAAATTAAATAAAAGAATAAGGATAACACATAAACACGTACATATATAAATGCACAATATCTACATTTTAGGTTACAAAGGAATACAAAAATAAAGTATGATTTCGACAAATCATAAATTATGATGACAGGTATGTTGTTTGGCCATTCTCTTGAATATGGGCAAAGATTTGGCACGTCTTACAGCTATTGGCATAGCATTTCGCAGTGGGACAGACTGTATAGAGTAAACGCTTTATGGTAGAACCTGGTGCAATGAGTTCGTATATACTGCCAGTTCCAGAGATTCAGATTCAGGCTAACCTTTTAACGTTAAACATTTGGTCACGCTGTTATTAGATCACGCTACGGGCAATAGGGGACGCAGACAAGGCTGCGTCGGTCAGCTAGTCTGTATTATAACACAAAAACTTATTCTTGTAAAATACTAACACGTTCTAATATGTGAACTTTAGCTTATTGACATTTCCATAATATCTTATACTGTACTTATATTTATGTTCATTATTTTCCATTTATGATCCATTGTTATTTGATATCGTGTTATGAAGTATCGATACTTTTAAGTACATAATAATACTCGTATAGATATACCCTTAACATGCGTATACCTCGCCTACGTCCGAGGTTTGTTCACAAACGAGGTTGAGGACGTTGTTAATTCTACTAACATACTTTTGAACTCCAGTTTTTTACAGGGAGCGACTGGCATCAGGCCTCACCAACCAAAGTAGGTACCGAGTGTAGAAAGTTCAGGTTTCACATTTTAATGATCCAACTACCTCTAACGATGCCGAGATGTTCGTAGTCCGAGACCGACGGCTTTTTTGCTTGAATGTGTCAAGAATAGTCACCCATCGTTAGACCGATCTGGCTAGGCTAAACTCTGCAATGTGTCAACTTATCACTTACCCACGAGTACTCCTACTCCTTCAAAATGTACTTTGCAGAGTTCAGCCGAATATTGGCAATGCGTCAGCTGTATGTAGGTATTATAGATATCTCACAGCACCTTTGACTCTGAGGAGACAGTAAATACTTTACCCAAGAAGGAATTGGTAATTTTGAGCCCCCTTACTTGAGAGCTACAACGTACGCCAGTTATAGGCGTAATTCTGACATTTATTCTGGGATAAGTCGGAGTCATTTTTTCGAATCCTCGAATGTTACTGGACTGCCCGCTCATAGAATAAAAAACTGTCATGCTTATACCTAATGCTACGTAGAAATTTAAGGTCCCAAAGCTTAGCACCAGATTACAAGTGACAAACTGGCACAGTGTACACCTAGTCGCTATTAACAACTCCGTAGCAACTTTTGGACTCACTCCAAACTTTCAGTGACCATCTAAGGCCATGACATTTGCAAAGAGCACGAGATTTGCGCATATCGATGTGTGTACTGGCCGTCACATTGTTGTGTTATCGGAATAGTTTTAGTTGTAAACGGTTATTAGTTCTGAGATGGGAAACAAATAATAAAATCAAAACAATATCAAGACTTTTTTAATGGGAGATTTCCGTATCTTATGGCGTTGTTTAATGGATTCATTATTAAACGAATATTTTTATTGGTTCAAAGAACTGCACACATTAACTGCGATGTGCTAGGTGTAATCACAGTACAACGCTTTGCGTACAACGGTTGTGTCATGTGACACAAACTATAAACTATAAAAAAAGTAAAAACTGAAACCCAACTACGACAAAAAATGACGCTGAAACGTTTTTACTTTTTTTTATTTAAAATGTTTTAGTGCCGTTATAACATTTATTCCTTTGCAAAGTATATTTTTGATACCATAAAAATATCACAATTATCGAATAAATACGGACAAAGTCACGAGCAAATGCTAATAATATATATACATTTTTCAAATGTCTCGCCCTTTCTAATGATACCAACACGGCATCATCTCAAACATTTTAACACCGAACCTTACGACCGCTAGAGGGCGCCACATTAGATCAGTGACACGTCATATAGCATATAACCAGCGGACGATCAAGACGCTTCTAACGATACCTCATTTGTCCAGTTTAATACGTAGTTGAGGAGCTATTGGGCAATAAATGAACATACATACATAGCCTGTCAAAATCATAACCCTTCTTTGGCTTTGCCGTAGTCGGGTAAAAAGAAGTCCTTATTAACATTCTCTTAGTAATTATATGATTACTATTTTTTTTTATTGAAATAATATGCATGAACCCTCTGACTTTTGGATTAATTTGAAAGGTTAATCCAACCCCGGGAAGGGAACTTTCAATTGGTACTTAGCAAATTAAATAATAATTTCTTGATTCATTATTTTCTTCCTTTTACAAAGAGAAGGAATAATGGAAACAAATCTTGATGGTAAAAAGTGTGTGCACCAAGAGCAGATGAGGAATCTACAATAAAAAACTGGCCAAGTGTTCCGAGGGTTCCGTACAAAGCTGTAGGTATATTACATTACATAAATAAAAATTTATGCTTTTTGCAATTTTTCTTTTATCTGTGCTATAAGACGTTGCTTCGTACCAAATTTCAAGATTTCGAGTTCACGGGAAGTACCCTGTAGGTTTTGATTCCCTTGCAAGTGTCGATAATTTGCAGCATAAAACGGCTGTATCTTTTGATTGCATTGACTCAGAAGTTTGATTTTTTGACAGCTCTAAGGGACTGGATGCCTCTACGCGTTTTTGATAAAAAGGGTCTTGACAGACAGACAATAACAAAGTGATGCTATACCGGTTCAGTTTTTTCCTTTTGAGGTACAAACCCGTAAAATGATTTAATGTGCGTCTATAATTATATTGTGATAATGTAAAGTAGAGAGCATGTTGCTCACGTAGCGTCAGAGATAAGTGTTGTACTCACAGAGGTTATCACAATATTGTTATATTCTCCATTCTAAGCTAACTACAAAAACATCATGTTAGCACTTTATATCATATGATTTACTCTAGATGAAGTACCTACACAAATACAAAATCACAATATATTTATACAAACAGAAATAAAATTATCAAACTGTGTGACAAATAAATCAGTGTGGAACCAACACAAAACATTTATTTCATTGTTGATAACAAACTCCAACAAGCAGAATCTCTAGCTTCTACTGCATATATTTCTTCTATCATTCCTCCATAATAGAAGATATATTCATATGTTTTATTGCTTCTTCCAATATTCTACTTTGTTAGTGAAGGATTAAAAAACCTCATTAAATTTAAAGCACAAAAAGTTAAATAATATGTTTTGAACTGTACTTACATCTAGGTAGTTAGAGAGTGGCTCAGGGGCAGGTCCACTGGCATGGTACTTGATCCTCAGCATCTGCAGGTCCGTGCCCACCTCTGTGAAGTGTTTGCGGACTGTCTGCATACGATACAGTGGCACCCTGAGGAATCATTGTGGCTTATGATCACATTACTTGAAATACTACAAAACAAGTGAATGGCATATCATACACACATCCATTAAATTTACTTTATTAATGGCTTAAACTTAAGAAACAAGATATAGTTCCAATTTCTAAACTCTCCCTTAATAATACACATTAACTATTTTTGCCAGAGGTTTTTATGTTTTTACAATCTATATTCATTATCTTTGACCTCTTGCTCACCAAGAAAACAAATTTAATCTAATTGTAACAAAAACAATCAACACACGAGTTGATATTTTCTCGTATTTGTGTAAGGGTGTGATAACCACTTATAAAAACTATATGTAACTCATTATAATTAAAAAGCCCCTATCGCAAAACATAACAAATATTGCTAGATAACAGTGACTGCTACTAGAAATAAGTGACCTGTTAGTACCTATTTTAAATTTGCAACGCAACTATATAATAGCAATAACATTCTTACTGGTATAAAATAAGATTGGTTACCTGAGAAAGCCAGTCACGCAAGAAGCGGTGAATGCTAGAAAAACTATCAGAAGTTTTCCCATTTTTATTGCGAGTCACGCACGGACACTGCGACACAAAGAGCAACAAAAATATTACAAGTTGTTCGAAATATTTATTTATTATAAATTATAAGTATTATAACTAATTATTATATTTTATTGCATACTGCTACATTATATACCGTGGTTAATTAAATATTAAATAAAATATAACTAAATTAAAAATGTTCAAAAGAGAGAACCTTTCAATTGTATTAGTTCGTCCGCAGCGAAAAACTAATTAAATTAATTGCCGGTGCAGTTGGACGTTTCATTCGTTAGGATGACAACAAAATTTACAACAGTCAACAATGACAGTTCATACAAAGTTGCTGTGATAATGTTGCCAATAATTTAGAACTTAGAGTAGGCTCTTCTATAATCTTAGAGCATATATATCTAAAAGGGCAATCGAACGGGCGGAAAGCTTGATCAGAGTAGAGAGACGCAGAGAGACGCAAGCTTCTGATCGGTTAGTGTATTTCCCGCACATACCAATTTGTATGACTAATTTGGTAGGAAACACACCAAATAATCAGAAGCATACACCAACTAATCAGAAGCTTGCGTAAGAGAGGCAGATTAACTAAACTCAGTCCTCTCTCTCTCTCTACTCCGATCACGCTTTCCGGTCTTTAAGCAATCCCTCCATGTATATACGCTCTAAGCCAATGACTAACGAATCTGTCAATATTAAATGTATATTATTGATCTGTCTGTATTTAAACTAAGAAAGTAACATTTTTAAAACTAAAGCTATCCAGAACCATTACATACGTTTGGTATGTAGACAGTGGCAAAAGACCATTCCTCAGGTTATCAAGGATATATATAGGATCACCTGCGAGAGGTGATCTTTGCAACCATTGACGCTCAACACCTGTATTACGTAGCATATAACTCCACCCAAAGCAACAAAACACCTTTGTCGACGCTGCGTTTCCTGTTAGTGCAATTAATGTTTTTTTTCGGACATCTTATAAAAACGACTGACTTCATCAATTAACTGATTTAGAGTCTCTGCTCTGACCCTATTTTTTTTGTTAATGGTAAGCTGCATTATTTTCGTTTTTTGGGATTGCATCTATGCCATTGACTTTATGAATAAATTCATCATCATCATCAGCAGCAGAGGAGCAGTTTCGATCCTCGGCTTATCGCATTCTGCTCCTGCTAGCCGCCTTGCGCAGATCATCACTCCACCTGACCTGTGGACGTCGTACAATAAGTTTGCCGAGACGCGGTCTCCACTCAGGAACCCGTTTACCCTAACTGTAATCAGTTCTGCAGCAAATATGGATATTATGACGGACGGCTATTATGAATAAATTAAATTGAACAATTTGCAACTTTAAATGTACGGCTGGCCGTACATTTAATGTTGCCGTACGTATAAGCGGTCAGCACGCCGCTTTCTACTGCGTCAAGTATTGTGGCTTCAATGGCTGCATGGGACAACACGTTGTGTAATCATTAAATTGTTGCTCCGAGTCTGGGTGACGTTTTTCACTAAATGCTCATGACAATTTATATGGTACTTACACAAAAACTCCTGCCTCTATCTGTTTGGTCTGCCTAGTCTCTGAAACAGCTGGGATGATTTTAACAAGACTTTCAAAATGATTATAACATAATATAAAGTCACGCTTAATTTCCAGAGAGGAAAACAGAGACGATTTGATCTCAATTACTACGGTCCTGACACACCTCTTTGTTACATGTGTTTTGTGTGTAGGGCACCTAGCGAAAATTTGTTCTCTGTTTAGTTTCAAATCAGTCGTAATTTGTCGCTAAGGCCAAGATTTAGTAGTCTTACTCTAGGATATAAGTTAAGGTAAACTTTGACCAGTGATTGAAGAGCGTTGGAACGGAATGGCCGGTCACTACGCGTATTTTACATCGATTTAATTGTAGAAAGGTGTTAAACGTTGTAATGAAGAAGTTATTTTTTTGTTAAATTGTAATTTTATCAATTATGCTTTCATTAAGGGCCTTATCATACCAGCGGTTTGGGAGCGGCTTGGGTGCGAGCGCGCAGCGAATGCTTCGCGAACACGCCGCGGCTGCACAGCGGGGACGTTGCGGACGGCAAATATATTACGTTTTTGTCGTGTGTTTGGATCGAATTAAGGACGTACAAAACACTCGGTAACAAAATGGATTCCGACTGGCGTTTATACGAGACAGTACAAAATGGTGTCCATGCTGCTGTTCGCGGCGATCTTGTTCCAATCTATCGAAGTGAAACCATCAAATTGTGATATGGGTAGTTTTCCAATTATAGCACTAGAGAGCATTATGCGGCATAATGCTTAACGTTGAACATTTCACTCTTCGCACAGTCGAGCACACTCAAAAGTAGGTAGTGTTTTCGCTTGATGCGTGCAATGGATACCAACTCAGTGACAGAAAATTAACAAGTGTTTTTTCTGTAATGATCGGAATGTTTTATTTATATTATTATCTTTAGAAATATTATTTTTTGTTGACAAATTTTTTAAAGCTTTCATTGCATTGTAGGCTTTTGAAAATAATCAAAGTTAATTCAACCTGTTTTAAAAAAAAATATATAAATATGGATGAAGGTACAAGCATTGATTTTTTTTTTATATTCCACTTTTAAAATAAATAATCGTAAATAGTTTTCAACCAATTATTACCCACTTTATTTACACACATTTTTTTATTATTTTAACGTGTGGAAACCCCCTCGGGCCGTCACCCCGCCGTGGTTTGCGGCGGGGCGGTGTGTCGGAATCAAACCGACTAAAACCACACGGTGTGCCACTCTGCGCCTGAGACGGGAGGGATCCGGGAACTCAGCCTTCAGCCACCCGTCGATAAACTTCGGCGAGCACTTCCGCCTCCAAATCCCACGGGGGTGTCCCGGCCAACGCGCACGCCGCCTCGGTCGACCCCGTGCGGAATCCGCGTATGGCTCTGACCGCCAATACCCTCTGAGGTCGCCAGAGGCGAGCCTTATTGAGGGCGGTCAGAGCCGCCACCCACACCGGTGCGCCGTACAGCGCCATCGACCGGACCACCCCGGGGTAGGGGAGTCGCGTTGCGACGCTGGCTCCACCCAAGTTGGGCAAAAGTCGCCCAAGGGCAGAAGCAGCGTCGACCAGCTTCGGACCAAGCTGTCGGAAGTGCTCGTCGAAGAGCCACCTACCGTCGAGGATCAGGCCCAGATACCTCATCTGGGCCACTTTATTTACACACTAGCTGAACCCCGCGGTTATTGTTGTACCGCGAGTAACGCCGCGGGACAAAGTTAGTCTAAAAAAAAGTAGCCTAAGTTACTCCCCGGGTCATCAGCTACCTGCCAGTGAAAGTCCCGTCAAAATCCGTCCAGCCGTTCCAGAGATTACCCGGAACAAACAGACAGACAGACAGACAAAAATTTTTTTAACTACATTCTTGGTATATGTATCGTGTATACATACCTATGCATTAAGTAAAAAGTGGTTATTTTAATATTACAAACAGACACTCCAATTTTATTTATTTGTATAGATTAATGAGGTTATTGCTAACTCTGATTTTTTTTTTCAATACTGTACTTAGCGCACTCTACTGGTGCATTTGAAAGCTAATTCACGTTTCAATTAAGCTTCAGCATAATTCAGCATTGTGCGCCTCTGAGTCGCAATGTGCTTTGTAATTGGAAAACTACCATGGTATGCGACGGATCGTATCTCGAGCGCTTATTGGTTGAACAGCTTAGATCAGGCGCCGCCATATTTGGCCGCGGGACACACTCGCACTAAGTGCGCAAGCTGCTTCGACTGCAGCGGACTATGTTTCCGCTGCGGTCGACCGGGGCATAAGGCGGCAGAGTGCTCTGCCGCCCCTCACTGCCCTATGTGTGCGGCGGGCAAAAAGCCCGCCAATCACCAGATGGGGCAGGGGGGCTGCAGGCCTCCCCAAGCTTCTCGGCAGACGCCGGGGGCTAGCTTGGCGACCCAGGCTGCCTCCGACGTTGTCCGTCCGTCCTCGTCGACGACCATGGAGGAGGTTGTAGAGACGGTCCAGTAATGGACCACGTCTCCAACCTCCTTGTCCAGACGAACCTCAACCACTGCGCCGCGGCGCAGGATCTCTTCCTGCAAAGTATGGCGCAGTGGTCGATCGGTGTTGCCGTAGTCGCGGAGCCCTATTACGTTCCTCCCCGTCCAAACTGGATGGGTGACTGGGACGGCTCCGTGGCAGTCGTCGGATCCGGGGCGGCTCATTCCCCGCCCTTGTCGCTTAGAGACAAGGGCTCGGGATATGTTGCCGCCGAGTGGGGTGGGATCACCGTTTACGGTATATACTTCTCCCCCAACCGGAGTTTGAGCGACTTCGAGGTCTTCCTTAACAGCTTGGAGACCTCGATGCGGCGATTAGCGTCTGGGCACGTCCTCGTGCTGGGGGACTTCAACGCAAAATCCATTGCGTGGGGGTCCCCCGGGACGGACGCCAAGGGCGAAGCCGTCGAGGAGTGGGCGGCTTCGGTGGGCCTCTGTTTGCTGAACAGAGGCGCCACCAACACGTGCGTGCGACAGCAGGGGGGGTCGATAGTGGACCTTTCGTTCGCTACCCCTGCTGTCGCCGCACGAGTAAGGAACTGGTGTGTCCTGGAAGAGGTCGAGACGCTCTCGGATCATTTGTACATCCGATTCGAGCTCTCCCGGTCCCAGGGCCCCAGTAGGGGTCACGTGGCGGCGCAAATGTCCCACTTTCCGCGGTGGGCTGTCGCCAAGCTCGACAGGGACCTACTGGAGGAGGCGGCCATCGTTCATTCGTGGCTGTCTCCGCGGGCCCCGACCGGGGAGGTCGGCGTGGACGTGGGGGCTGGCCGTTTTCGCGATGCGATTACGCAGATTTGTGATACGGCCATGCCCCGCGTCCAGGGTCGTCGGCCTCCTCGGAAGGAGGTCTACTGGTGGTCCCAGGAGTTGGCGGACCTCCGTGCGGCTTGTACTCGTGCCCGGAGGTCTTACACCCGCAGCAGGCGACGTCACCGCGGAGACGGTGGCGGGGACCAGCTTCAAGAGGAGTACCGCGAAGCGCGGAAAACTCTGAAGCTGGCCATTTGCCGCGCCAAAGAGATGAAGAAAAAGGAGATGCTGGAGAGTCTCGACCGTGACCCCTGGGGTCGCCCATATCGTGCGGTGCGACAGAAGCTCCGCACGGCGGGCCCCCCCCTTACCGAGTGGCCGAGGGACTTTTCCCGCAGCGGGCGGAGCACACATCCCCGTCGATGGCCTATGCGGTCAGAGACGACGGGGGTCGAGAGGAAGACGTGCCGCCCGTTAGGGAATCGGAGGTTGGGGCGGCTGTTCTGCGGATTCGTTCCAAGAACACCGCCCCCGGGCCGGACGGGGTTCCAGCCCGAGTTCTGGCCCGAGCCCTCGACCATATGTCGGACCGCCTCAGGGAAGTGTTGGACGCTAGCCTGGCGTCCGGACGCTTTCCTGAGTGCTGGAAAGGCGGGAAGCTGGTCCTATTGAGGAAGCCGGGACGGCCTGCCGATTCGGTCGCGGCCTATAGGCCCATCGTGTTGCTGGACGAGGCGGGTAAACTTTTTGAGAGGATACTCTCTGCCCGCATCGTCCGGCAACTCCGCGAGGTGGGGCCCGACCTGTCGGACGCCCAATTCGGATTCCGAGCGGGGCGTTCGACGGTCGATGCCGTGATGCGCCTTAGGGCCGTGACCGAAGAGGCAGTGAGCTGTGGCGGCGTGGTGTTGGCGGTGTCTTTGGACATCGCCAACGCCTTTAATAGTCTGCCATTCAGCTGCATCGGGGAAGCACTCCAATACCACGGAGTGCCAGAGTACCTGAGGAGGCTGGTGGCAGACTATTTGCAGGAGCGTACCGTCGTGTACGAGGATCGAGATGGCGCCTTAAGACGGCGACCCATGTCGTGCGGCGTTCCGCAGGGGTCTGTCCTTGGACCACTCCTGTGGAACGTGGGATACGACTGGGTCCTACGAGGTCGTCTCCCCCCCGGGCTGGGCGTAATTTGTTACGCCGATGACACCCTTGTCACAGCCCGGGGGGCGAACTTCCAGGAGGCGGCGCGCCTGGCCACCATTGGTGTTTCTCTGGTGATTTGGAGGCGGAAGTGCTCGCCGAAGTTTATCGACGGGTGGCTGAATTCCGAGCGGAGAGAGGCATTCGCCCTCCGCCCGAAGAGGTACGCGAGTGGCGTGAAGCCGCCCGTCGAGCCACGATGGCTCGCTGGTCGTTCCGGCTGGAGACTCCACGCGCTGGCTTTCCCGCCGTGGAGGCTCTCCAGCCGGTCATCCTCGAGTGGGCAGGGCGGCAGCACGGGACCCTTTCCTTCCGACTGACGCAGGTTCTTTCCGGGCACGGATGCTTCGGAAAGTACCTGCACTCGGTCGCCAGGAGGGAACTGAGTCCCGCCTGCCACCACTGCGACTGCAGTGAGGACTCGGCCCAGCATACGCTGGCGATTTGCTCCGCATGGGCGTCGCAGCGTCGGGCCCTCACTGCAGTCATCGGAGGAGATCTGTCGCTACCGGCCGTCATATGCTCCATGGCCGGTAGCGACAGCAGTTTTACCGCGGTCGCAGCCTTCTGCGAAGACGTAATTTCGCAGAAGGAGGCGGCGGAGAAGGCCCGGGAGGATGATATCCACTCGGACCCGATCCGTCGCCGGCGAACCGGGCGGCGGAGGCGCGCATACCAGCGCCTCATGCCGCCCTGAGTGTGGCCGCGGATGGTGGGGACGGGTTTTCCCCTCCATCCGCTTTAGTGGTCACCCGCGAGGGGGCGACGTTACGCGTGTGCCGTACGTCGCCCAAATTGAGAGTCTACCAGCAGACGGTGCCCGCTTCTGTGCGGGCAAGCGCTGGGAGGGGTCCGGATGTGTTAATAACAGCAGTTCCCGGATCCCTCCCGTCTCAGGCGCAGAGTGGCATACGAAAAAAAAAAAAAAAAAAGGCGCCGCCATATTTGTCTGTTAATTCGTTTGTTGCCGAATGTAAAGTATTTTTGTGATTGAAAATTGATTTCATTTTGAAAATACCTCACAGCTTTAGAATTATTTACATAAAATTGTTGTGGCAGTAAAATGAATTTGGGATTAATGAAAGAAGTTCTAACCTAACTTTACGGCCATAGACGGCCTACTGTAAAACCGACTAATCAGGGACAGTTACCATTTTGCTGAACGACAGATTGTGATTTAACGGTTTTTTTCGATTCATTTTTTTAGTCTAACGAAACATAGTACGTTAAATTGTAAGCAGTATGTCACAATTGACAATCTTTCGACAGTTTACAATCTCGGTAGATAATAATCTAACGGTATTTAGATAGTAACATTGTAACTTAAGGTGACATATATAACAGACTAGCTTTTGCACGCGGCTTGGCTTACGCAGACTTTCATCCCCTGATTTAAGTCCTTAGCGGTGGAATTTCCAAAATTCCTTTCTTAATGCTCACTTACGTTATATAAAGAACATATATGCAAAATTTCAGGATTCTAGTTCAGCAATTTGGGCTGTGCGTTGATCTCTAGGTATGTCAGTCAGTCAGTCACCTTCCTCTTTTATATATATAGACTTTTTTTTTTTTTTTTTTTTTTTTTTTTTTTTTTTTTTTTTTTTTTTTTAACGTGTGGAAACCCCCTCGGGCCGTCACCCCGCCGGGGTTTGCGGCGGGGCGGTGTGTCGGAATCGAACCGACCACTCTGCGCCTGGGACGGGAGGGATCCGGGAACTGCTGTTATTAACACATCCGGATCCCTCCCAGCGCTTGCCCGCACAGAAGCGGGCACCGTCAGCTGTAGACTCTCTATTTAGGCGACGTACGGCACACGCGTAACGTCGCCCCCTCGCGGGTGGCCACTAATGCGGATGGTGGGGAAAACCCATCCCGACCATCCGCGGCCACACTCAGGGCGGCATGAGGCGCTGATAGGCGCGCCTCCGCCGCCCGGTTCGCCGGCGGCGGATCGGGTCCGAGTGGAGGTCGTCCTCTCGGGCCTTCTCCGCCGCCTCCTTCTGCGAAATTACGTCTTCGCAGAAGGCTGCGACCGCGGTAAAACTGCTGTCGCTACCGGCCATGGATCGTATGACGGCCGGTAGCGAGAGATCTCCTCCGATGACTGCAGTGAGGGCCCGACGCTGCGACGCCCATGCGGGGCAAACCGCCAGCGTGTGCTGGGCCGAGTCCTCACTGCAGTCGCAGTGGTGGCAGGCGGGACTCAGTTCCCTCCTGGCGACCGAGTGCAGGTACTTCCCGAAGCATCCGTGCCCGGAAAGCACCTGCGTCAGTCGGAAGGAAAGAGTCCCGTGCTGCCGCCCTGCCCACTCGAGGATGACCGGCTGGAGAGCCTCCACGGCGGCAAAGCCAGCGCGTGGAGTCTCCAGTCGGAACGACCAGCGAGCCATCGTGGCTCGACGGGCGGCTTCACGCCACTCGCGTACCTCTTCGGGCGGAGGGCGAATGCCTCTCTCCGCCCGGAATTCAGCCACCCGTCGATAAACTTCGGCGAGCACTTCCGCCTCCAAATCCCACGGGGGGGTCCCGGCCAACGCGCACGCCGCCTCGGTCGACACCGTGCGGTATCCGCGTATGGCTCTGACCGCCAATACCCTCTGAGGCCGCCAGAGGCGAGCTTTATTGAGGGCGGTCAGAGCCGCCACCCACACCGGTGCGCCGTACAGCGCCATCGACCGGACCACCCCCGTGTAGAGGAGTCGCGTTGCGACGCTGGCTCCGCCCAAGTTGGGCAAAAGTCGCCCAAGGGCAGAGGCAGCGTCGACCAGCTTCGGACCAAGCTGTCGGAAGTGCTCGTCGAAGAGCCACCTACCGTCGAGGATCAGGCCCAGATACCTCATCTGGGCCCGAACCGGTACGAGGACCGAGTTGACCACTATGGAGGCGCCGGGGGGCGGCCCACGACGGGGCCCATGGAACAATAGGGCCTCCGTCTTGTCCAGGGCCACCCGTAAGCCCAGCGCCTCGATGCGCCCGACCACCAGAGAGACACCAATGGTGGCCAGGCGCGCCGCCTCCTGAAAGTTCGCCCCCCGGGCTGTGACAAGGGTGTCATCGGCGTAACAAATTACGCCCAGCCCGGGGGGGAGACGACCTCGTAGGACCCAGTCGTATCCCACGTTCCACAGGAGTGGTCCAAGGACAGACCCCTGCGGAACGCCGCACGACATGGGTCGCCGTCTCAAAGCGCCATCTCGATCCTCGTACACGACGGTACGCTCCTGCAAATAGTCTGCCACCAGCCGCCTCAGGTACTCTGGCACTCCGTGGTATTGGAGTGCTTCCCTGATGCAGCTGAATGGCAGACTATTAAAGGCGTTGGCGATGTCCAGAGACACCGCCAACACCACGCCGCCACAGCTCACTGCCTCTTCGGTCACGGCCCTAAGGCGCATCACGGCATCGACCGTCGAACGCCCCTCTCGGAATCCGAATTGGGCGTCCGACAGGTCGGGCCCCACCTCGCAGAGGTGCCGGACGATGCGGGCAGAGAGTATCCTCTCAAACAACTTGCCCGCCTCGTCCAGCAACACGATGGGCCTATAGGCCGCGACCGAATCGGCAGGCCGTCCCGGCTTCCTCAATAGGACCAGCTTCCCGCATTTCCAGCACTCAGGGAAGCGTCCGGACGCCAGGCTAGCGTCCAACACCTCCCTGAGGCGGTCCGACATATGATCGAGGGCTCGGGCCATCACTCGGGCTGGAACCCCGTCCGGCCCGGGGGCGGTGTTCTTGGAACGGATCCGCAGAACAGCCGCCCCAACCTCCGATTCCCTAACGGGCGGCACGTCGTCCTCTCGACCCCCGTCGTCTCTGACCGCATAGGCCATCGACGGGGGTGTGTGCTCCGCCCGCTGCGGGAAAAGGCCCTCGACCACTTCCTGCAGGAAGCTGGGCTGGAGAGTCTCGGTAAGGGGGGGGCCCGCCGTGCGGAGCTTCTGTCGCACCGCACGATATGGGCGACCCCAGGGGTCACGGTCGAGACTCTCCAGCATCTCCTTTCTCTTCGCATTTTTGGCGCGGCATATGGCCAGCTTCAGAGTTTTCCGCGTCTCGCGGTACTCCTCGTGAAGCTGGTCCCCGCCACCGTCTCCACGGTGACGTCGCCTGCTGCGGGTGTAGGACCTCCGGGCACGAGTACACTCCGCACGGAGGTCCGCCAACTCCTGGGACCACCAGTAGACCTCCTTCCGAGGAGGCCGACGACCTTGGATGCGGGGCATGGCCGCATCGCAGATTTGCGTAATCGCATCGCGAAAACGGCCAGCCCTCACGTCCACGCCGACCTCACCGGTCGGGGCCTGCGGAGACAGCCAAGATTGAACAATGGCCGCCTCCTCTAGTAGGTCCCTGTCAAGCTTGGCGACAGCCCACCGCGGAAAGTGGGATGAATGCCGCGCCGTGTGACCCCTACTGGGGCCCTGGGACCGGGAGAGCTCAAATCGGATATACAAATGATCCGAGAGCGTCTCGACCTCTTCCAGGACACACCAGTTCCTTACTCGTGCGGCAACAGCAGGGGTAGCGAACGAAAGGTCCACTATCGACCCCCCCTGCTGTCGCACGCACGTGTTGGTGGAGCCTCTGTTTAATAAACAGAGGCCCACCGAAGCCGCCCACTCCTCGACGGCCTCGCCCTTGGCGTCCGTCCCGGGGGACCCCCACGCAATGGATTTTGCGTTGAAGTCCCCCAGCACGAGGACGTGCCCAGACGCTAATCGCCGCATCGAGGTCTCCAAGCTGTTAAGGAAGACCTCGAAGTCGCTCAAACTCCGGTTGGGGGAGAAGTAAACACCGTAAACGGTGATCCCCCCCCACTCGGCGGCAACATATCCAGAGCCCTTGTCTCTAAGCGACAAGGGCGGGGAATGAGCCGCCCCGGAACCGACGACTGCCACGGAGCCGTCCCAGTCACCCATCCAGTTTGGACGGGGAGGAACGTAATAGGGCTCCGCGACTACGGCAACACCGATCGACCACTGCGCCATGGTTTGCAGGAAGAGATCCTGCGCCGCGGCGCAGTGGTTGAGGTTCGTCTGGACAAGGAGGTTGGAGACGTGGTCCATTACTGGACCGTCTCTACAACCTCCTCCATGGGCGTCGACGTGGACGCACGATTTACGTCGGAGGCAGCCTGGGTCGTTTGGCTAGCCCCCGACGTTTGCCGAGAAGCGCGGGGAGGCCTGCAGCCCCCCTGCCCCATCTGGTGATTGGCGGGCTTATTGCCCGCCGCACACACAGGGCAGTGAGGGGCGGCAGAGCAGTCTGCCGCCTTGTGCCCCGGTCGACCGCAGCGGAAACACAGTCCGCTGCAGTCGAAGCAGCTGTCACACTTTACCCGGGTGTGTCCCGCGGCCAGGCATTTAAAACACCTCATCGGTCTCGCCGCCAGGACTGTGATCCTGGCGCTCACGAAACCGATGAGCAGCCTGCCAGCGTCGCCTAAAACTTTGGCCGACGCCACGGGACAACTAACCCAGACAGCGCCAAGCCCTCCCGGACCGGGGCGGATGGTGCCGACCCTGATGCTGTCCGCATTGCATCCCGTCCTCTCTCCGATAGCAATGCGGACATCACCGATCGTCACGGAGTCATCCAGGCCCGATATGCGCAGCTCTGCGCACTTGGTAGGCCTGGATATCTTCACACCATCCGTGGCTGCGAAGACTCCCCTCAACTTCTCGGCGAAGGTGTCCGCCGTCCTTGCGCCATCGGCCCCAGGGAACTCTAGAATCCGAGCTCCCGTCTGGGCGAGGCGCAAGCGGACCCCTGCGGCTCCAAAATCTGGGGCGAGACTGTCCCGGGCCGTCTTAAAGACGGCCGCGTAGGACAGCCCGCCCCCCCCGACCACCTGCCAACCCTCGTTGGAGGGGGCAGATGTGGAGGAGCCAGGCAAAGGTGTTGGAGTGGGGAGCGGAGGAAACTCCGCTCCTACCCTCGCCGCCGTCTTGGGCCCCGGCTTCTTCGGCGTAGGCGTAGCCGTCTTGGCTGGGGCCCTTATCGTCCGCTGCGTTTGTCGAACAGCGGCAGGGCCCGGCGCCGATGTCGTCGCCGCGTACGACACGCGCCCCCCCACCACGGGGAGCGGGGTCGGTGCCGACACGACCTTCGGCCTCGGCGCCGCAAGAGGCGGCCGAATAATGGGGGCGGGAGGCAGCCTCGCCTCCAGGCCGGCCAGACGACCGTCCACCAGATTCCCCACCGAGGTGAGGATCTGCTGCAGCATTAGTTGCAGGACGGCGTCTGGTACCCCGGGGATGGTAGGGGCCTGCTGGGAAGTAGACGGGGCCGGCTGGGAGGCAGACGGGGCCGGTCGGGACGCAGACGGGGCCGGTCGGGACGCAGACGGGGCCGGCCGAGACGCAGATGGGGCTGGCTGGGACGCAGTCGGGGCCAGCCGAGACGCAGACAGGACCGGCCGACACGCAGACGGGGCCGGCTGGGACGCAGTCGGGGCCGGCTGAGACGCAGATGGGACAGGGGCCCTACGCTCAGGTTGCTCCGCCCGAAATTGGGCGAACTGAGCGCTCAGGTCCGCCACCTGCTCCGTCAGTCGTTCGTTGGCCGCCTGTAGGCGCGCCACGTCTCCAGTTAGGGTCTCCACGACCTCGCCAATGGCGGAAGAGGAATCCTTGAGGGCCCTTACAAAAGGGCCCTTCAGGTTCACGGATTTGGTGGCCACCTTGTGGATAATGGCCACCGCCGCCTGCGCCCTCTCCTGCAGGGAGCACGGTGTTTGGGGAACTGAGTCCCCATCTACCGGCTCACCGATCTTGAGCAGGAGACCAGCGATCTCCTCTTCCGCCTGCAGTTCTCCGTCCGCTCGAGCCCGCCTGTAGGATTCCGCCTTACAAAAGACGGAACCTGACGGGGCTGACACCGGGGTTCGCGATCGCCCCCTATGGCTGCTCGGGATTTTAGGAGGTAACATCTCCTGAGAGATGTCACTCTCGCAACCAGGGGGGCGTCCGCGTTTCCGGTCGTCTGCCTCTATGTTCATCGGCACCGGTGCGTCCGTCCTCGCACCGGAGCCGCCCCCCGCAATAACCACAGCGGACTTGGAACGCGTGCGTTCCGATGTTCTTCGGCTCCCAGCAGTCAGGTCGACTTCTGGGAGCCCCACCGATGTAGGCGTCTCAGACACAACATCATCCTCAATTGCAGAGCGCTCTGAAGACCGTTCTGCTTTTCTGAACTGCCCTCTTTTGTTTCGTTCCTGCCTTTTCCTCTCCTTTTCTAGTCCATTTGGATTGCCAGTTGTCGTTAGATTTGATCGATCGTTTACGTTTTTTGAATTAGTATTATCAATATCCATAGTATTCCCACGAGTCGGGGAGAACTAAAAGTCAACCCGGGCAGAGATCCCCAATACCCGGGCAAGCGAAAGTTTGTGCCCAACCGAGGGGTCCGCAGGTCCCTGGCTGGGGGTGTGCTTGCGACTGAACTACCCATCAGCCATGCATCCCCTGGTCACACACCAGAACACGGGATTCGGGGTAATTTTTTATAGAGGTTTTCTTCCTCGCGGTCCGGGCGGTTAAGCCAAGACCCACGGTCCCAGTCGAGTCAGAGACGTGACCTAACTCGACGTACCTACTGGGATTACGTTGTAGCGGCGAGGGCAACATAAGACTAATTCTTGTGTCGCCCGCTCGGAGGCAGGGTGAGTGCTCACCGAGCTCGCCCTCTAGTCGCACTCCAATACGCCCTCTGCTAGAGCAGAGGGACGTTTAGAGTGCCCTCCGCGGCAGTCTTTACAGACTCCGTCTGGTATCCCATTTAGTCTGGAGTCTCCTTCTGGGCCTATCCGGCATGAGTGGCTCTACCGGCATAGCCCCAGAGATCATCGACCCACGCAAGCCCCACCACGACGACAACGTAGGGATACATTGGGGGGTTTATATATATAGACTAGCTGAACCCCGCGGTTATTGTTGTACCGCGAGTAACGCCGCGGGACAAAGTTAGTCTAAAAAAGTAGCCTAAGTTACTCCCCGGATCATCAGCTACCTGCCAGTGAAAGTCCCGTCAAAATCCGTCCAGCCGTACCAGAGATTACCCGGAACAAACTGACAGACAGACAGACTAATTTTTTTTTAACTACATTTACAAGAACCAAAAAGAAAGGATCATGAATCACTTAACGATTTCATGGTTAAATACCTAGGGCTATCAATCCAGACGCGTGCATGTGGCATAACACATGTTGAATGAATTACAAATCAAAATTTTTTGAGGTACGTCTGTTTCACCATGTGTAAATTTCATTGAGAAGGTCTGAGTTTGTGTAACTATGTCTAATCACTATGTGTCGGTATCTTAATAATGTTCATCTTTTGTAGAGTCTTAACCAAAGAGTACAACATTTCAAGCATTACTGTCGTTGCATTGCAGTAGACATCTCACAGGGATTTTGTATTTTCTATATTTTTATTTATTTTTATGTTCATAACGCTCATACATTCCACGTTTAGTCTGGGGAGACAGGAAATGCAGGATATTCTCCAGGATCCTGATACAGAGGCCTTAAGGAACACATTTAAAGGAAGCACAGACAGAAAAAAAAAATATCAACTGATTTTTAATTCTTTCAATAAAAATGATTTTCTTTTAAATTAGTATTTTTCCTAATTTTGGAATTTGAACATGATTTTCATTGACTATGAATACAATTCAAAGCATAATTACAATGATGTGATTATTTACAAGGACACAGAGACACATTACATAACCAAATAATAGTTACAGCCAGTGAATTCATTACAACGACACCAGAACAAACATGTACTTTAACGCCAAAAAAAAATTGGTCCTACGATTCGCATTTACAGTAAACTCCGAGTAAAAATAGATTTTTTTAAAACTAGATTTACGTTAAATGTATGTTTGAGACCCAAATAATATGCATATCTGTTAGACATCGTAGTGTTACCCCTAAATAGCAGTTAAACACGATGGCTGTACCCGAGGAGGGGGTGCACCCTGCCCGAGTGGGGCGGCGCCTGCAACTCGCAGCACTAGCGCCTTGCCCCCACTCTGCCCACTACTGCCCACATAAAGAATGCCATATTTACGCCGAAAAGTAGTACAACATTGATGTAATTGAAAAGAAATAGTTTGGTACGAACTGAGATATAACAGCCTCTACGATTATGCTACTTACGCCGATCGCGGGCGGATCACCGACTACACTTAGATATTTATACACTACACTGGGCATTACACAGATACGTTTATTATCACCGAGAAAACTTTAAAAGTGTATTAATATTTATTTACAAAGTCCGTAAAACTATGGATCGTCCGTCTCTAGTATCTCTAGTAGTGGACACAACTTAACGTTAACGACGTAATACTGTTTGTCTGCTGCGCGGTCGGCGTCATTAGTCACATTCACACACTTATCTACACTATGTACAGTTAAACATTATATCTATGTGAACATTTACAATGACAGTTAGGAAGGACGGTCAAATTTGGTATCCGTGAACCATGAGATCATTAGTCCGCATAGTGCACCCCCTGTACCCTGCCTGCACCTGCCCCTGGACCTGCGCCTCACTGCATGTACCGCCTTCGTGGGTCACTTTGGTTATACACACACACATATATATATATATATTTGTAAATTGCACACATCAGTGGACTTCTTAAGTTATCATTACTGTTTAAATATGTAATTTAGTATTTTATACTAGACCATGTATCGTTTAAATTATATTTATAAACTTTCATTACAGTCAATGATTTTTTTAGATACCGTCGCGACACTGCGACGTCATTGACGCACAGCACTACCACGCGAGGTTGTCACACTCGCTGAATACTTATCGTACTCGCATCGATTTTATTTAACATTAAATCAGCTCACTCACGAATAACCTATATATTACATTTATAGATAACGCTATATTACCAAGATTCAGGACCGATTTACTATTTAAATAGTATTATAGTTCATTATCGAAATGTACGAAGGCAAAACGACATAAAACTTTAATACGTTGCGTCGGGAGGGGGCGGCGAGGGGGGCGGTAGAGGGGGCGGCGAGGGGGGCGGCGGGGGCGACCTCACCGCCCTCTGGTGCTGTCACCGCAGCACGCGAGCGTCGTCCAGCGCCGCCAGGCGGAAGCGCCGCGTGTCGCTCGACAGCAGGCGCAGCGAGAACGCGCCCAGCGCCAGCGGCGAGCGCTGCTCGATCTCCACGTTGCCCGCGTTCGCCTGCGGACGAGAGCGAGGTTAGCGAGGCTTGGGGGGTCGCGCGGCCGGGTGGGGCGGGCGGGTGCGCCACTCACCAGGAAGAGCGTGGCGAGCACGAGACGCGACACGTCGGCCTCCTGCTGCGCGTGGTCGCGGAGCAGCTGCAGCGCGGGCAGCGGCCGCTCGCGCGCGCCGGCCAGCGCGCCCAGCACGCGCGCGCCCAGCTCGTGCACGTCGAAGGTGCCGCGCGCCTCGGCCTCCGCGGCGCGGCTGAGGATGCTGGCCTTCCACGCCGCGATCTCGGCCTGCGCCCGGCGCTGCGCGGCCTTGGCGGGGTCGAGCTCGGCGCCACGCTCGGAGCTGCCGCCGGAGCTCTGCTCGAAGAAGCCGTCGTCGTCGTCGCTGTCGGCCACGCGCTCGGCGCTCGCGTCCAGCGCGGCCTTCGCTTGCGCCACCTCTGGCCCGCTCCAGCCGAGGAACCCTGAGGGGGACGGACGGTGAGAGGCGCTCGGCGGGCGGGGCGGGAGGGTCGGCGCGGGGCGGGGGTCGCTCACCTTTGTCCGGAGGCCGCGCGTCGTCGGGCTCGCCCAGGTCGTCCAGCTCGCCGATCAGTCGTTTCCTCTCGTTCAGAATGTGAACTTTCCGCCTGCTGACCACGTCCGAGATCCATCGTTCGTCGATGCTGAACTCTCGAACCTCCTTCAATTTTCGCATTAAATCTGTAAAACGACCCAAAAGTTAACGTCTTCCACTAGAGAAAACTGCGACGGATAGCCACGGAGTGCGACAGAGCGAGGGCACCGCCCACCTAAAATACTACCGAATCGGCAGCTTTTTTTGAGTAAATCAATGTTGCGATCATAAAAATATCAAACTTTCGTCGGTTTTAAAATCGTTCCGAAATCTGCGCGATTACGATAATGTTTCCACCGACATCGAGGTAATTTTAAGAAAAAGACGAAAGAAAAATGTGTGATTTTTAAACTCGGTGTAAGTACGTTTCTAAGTCTGTCGAGGATATACCGAAAGATAATCAATCGTCGTCAATGCTGACTTTGTCGTGCGACGACGAGCGACGAGGGTTTAAGAGCGAAAGCGTCGACTACTCGCATACGTCGTGTAACTTGTCTGACGGCTCACCTTCACCGAACTCTATTTTGACATCTCCGTTAAAAATTTCATCGACTCGGACGTTGCTGCGTCTCTTGCGTTGTTTGTGGACGACGCCCGCGGCCGCGGCCGGCGCCAGGCCCGGCGCGGGCAGCGGCGTGCTGGCGGCCAGCGGGCGAGCCGCCAGCGACAGCTCGGGCGGAGGGGACTCCTCGCGGCACGGCGAGTCCTCGCGCAGCGGCGGCGGGGACGGGGGCGCCGCCGCCTCGATGGCGGCCTGCAGCTCCAGCAGGGACACGGGCCGCAGCGCGGCAGCCGGCGCAGGGCCACCCTCCAGCTCGTCCACCAGCATCCCGTCCTGCGAGACGTAAACGAAGGAGCGTTAGCGGAGAGCCCGCGAGGTCGTGAGATCGCGAGGTCGCGACGCACACGCGGCGGCGGATACTGACGTGCAGGCGCCAGGCGACTTGGAAGTCGGAGAGCAGGCCGATGCTGTCGGCGCCGTAGTCGAAGAGCGGCACGTCGGCGCGCGCGGCGGGGCGCGGCTCCAGCTCCAGGTACATGCGCGGCAGCGTGGGCGGCGCGCGCGGCGCCTCCGCCTCGCGCGCCGCGCCCGCGCCCGGCTCCAGCGCGATGTCGCCGAACTCGCCCGCCCCCGGCCCCGGCCCCGCGCCCGACGCCTTGCGCCGCCGCCCCCGGCCCGTGGGCGTCGCCGGCTCCTCCGCTACGCCACTGTCGTTGGCCGATTCCCTGCGCGAGAGGGTGCTACTTTAGTCCCGTGTTATAACCGAACGTTAGTCTCATTGTACTAGTCGAGCCCCGCGGTGTTACTCGCGGTTGTTGTTGTACCGCAACCGAGGATAACATCGCTGAGCGAAGCTGAAATACGAAAAGAAGTCTGAGTAACTCTCTGTATCATCAGCTACCTGCGAGTTAAAATCCTGTCATCGATCGACCCGTTCCGAAGATCAGTCGAAACGGTCAGACGAACGTTCTTATTTTATGTAAATACCGTTTAAACTTTCATATGCGCTTAATGGAAACTTAAAGTGAAATTGCACTTAAACAGAAATGACAAACGGATTTTTTTTATGATATAGGCGGGCAAACGAGCATACGTATCCTTGATGGTAAGCGATTACCGCCGCCGATGGACACCTGCAAACACTAGAAGCGTCACGAGTGCGTTGCCGGTCTTTGAAGGATGGGGAGAGGATATACGGCGAGGGGTTTGGGTTATGGGCCTCTGGTATCCTCACTCACTCGGTAAAACACAGCGCAAGCACTATTTCACACGGGTTTTCTGTGAGGCCGTGGTATCACTCCGGTCGAGCCGGCCCATTCATGTCGAAGCGAGGCTCTCCCACGATTTCAGTTATTGGTATAGATTATGTTTAAATGGAAGATAATGTTATGTTGTCTTACTGTGTGTGTGTGCCGTTGAGCAGCGAATCGCTGACGCTGAGCACGTGTTTATAGAGGAAGTCGACCTTGATCCCGTAGATGGTGGCAGACTGCTGCAGCAGCAGCGCTATCTCTGTAAAGTTGGGGGCCACCAGTTCCGCCGAGTCCTCGGCCTCATCCGCGTCGAGCGCGTGAAGCCCCGCCTCAGTCACGTACTCTTCTAGTAACTAACAGACAAACATTCTCCATCACTTATACATAATCGCAATTTGTAATGGGTGCATAATTTGTGTCATTCATAATACTTGCATATTAATACACTCACTTTACTCATCAAGAAATAAAATTGCAAGGCATATCTACTTTTCCTTACAATATTAAACTAAAAATCGGCCAAGTGCGAGTCGGACTCACGCAGGAAGGGTTCCATACCATTATCTATACATTTCAAACGTATACCTGTTGCTCTATTGACCAAAATCGAGCAAATAAATCACATTTCTTGTATGGGAGACCCCTTAAATAGTTATTATATTTTCTTTTTTTTTGCATTAGTTGTTATAGCGGCAACATAAATACATCATCATCATCTCTGAAAATTTCAACTAACTATCACAGTTCATGACATACAGCCTGATTACAGACGGAGAGTGAAGTCTCAGTAATAGGGTCCTGTTTTACCCTTTGGGTATGGAACCCTAAAAATGAGGTAACTGGAGATCATTCCGTGGGATGTAACTGCTTTTGATGACAATAATAGAAAAATTAAAGTACTAGTTCTGCCCACTTTGGTATTCATCAACTGTGTAAGGTTATAGTTATTTTTTATACAGATTGTATTTATTTCATAACAGCAAAAAAATGGTGTAATAAGTTGAATTAAATCTTAGTACTAAGCACTCGTAAAAAACAATATTCCATTCATATTTCCACATAAAAAAATCCATATTCATGTTAATTCAGAATATTAGCATGACAATGTGTATACTGTGTTTTCAAATAATGATATATAGGCAATGATTATAATGATTGCTTTGAAGCTAAAACTCAATGCTTCTGTTGGTGTGTCCTTCAATTACATAAATACAAAAGGTAATTTATTTTTATTAACTTTTAATTTTCTCTTCAGTTTGGTGCCATTTAAACGAAAATGATATAGATGTCAAACCAAAACAACTAAACTTTTATAATGCAAATGTTTTTATTTCAATATGGTGGTACAGTGTAGGTGTTCATGTAGATCTCACTGCTCTGTATAATATTGAAAGAGACATCATTAATATTAATGTAACCTTCACAATAGTCAGATTTTCAGAGCCAGTTGCAATAAAAGGCCTTATATTTACATTGTATGTGTATTGTTAGAAATTGCTATTCACACATGAAAAAGGCTGGAAACAAGAATAGGTATAAATGTGCACGGAAAGAGGTCACACAAAAAGAGAGCAATATTTGAGCACTACAGCTGGCCTCGCTTTCCGAGGCTTGTTTGCTTTGACACTTTACACAGTGTACACAGAGATATGACTAAACACGTGCCTGTTTCTTATACATTGAGGGTGTATGTCATGAATACCAGATTTGATATGAGCATGTACATACATATTATTATTCAGTACCATAAGTCTAAATCTAAAATCGACAGTTAAAACAATTTAGTTTCTTGTCAACTAACACTTATAATACACAGTGTCGTCTCTACATGTTGTTATATTTGTGAGCCATTCTCTAATATAACATGTTGAGACGGTAGTCACATGAACCTCATTAAATTTTTGTCATCAATCTGAGAATGTGTCCTGAGGTAAACATTTCTTGTATCTGATGATGATTTATATCAACAGTCTATGACAACACTATGAATTCAACTATAACATAAAGCAAGCCAGGTAATTTAATTAATAACTTGACTAAATGTCTAATAACATGCGTTGATTTGCAATAAATAATTTGAAAAAATAATTTCTTAGGGAAATCTTTTCATACATTGATGATTTACATTCATGAAGATATCCTGTTGTGAGATATTTGCATTTATGGTAAGTTATCAAACACAAACCAAACTGGGGTTCTCTTCCTCATGGCGCGGAAGGAGAGGAAAGTCTTTGAGAGCTTGCCACATTTAGGTTTCTAATAAGATTTTACAAGATAAATATTCATATTAGAACAGTCAGAAACGCGTGAGAGACCAATGAGTTTAATTAAAAATAAAATAAAATTTTGGCGGGCCGGCATGCGTCTAAGACTTACCGCGCTTAGGTCTGTATCGAAGCTTCGGCGGCCGTCGGAGCTGATAGGTTTCATCAGCTGTGCCACGATTTCCTCGACCCTTTGAGAGTTCATACTCCACCTTTTCTCGCGTTGGGATAAGTACTGATCCCTGTAAATAGGGTCCTTGAATTGATAACATAACTCAAAACACAAGCCAGTGTTGATCTGTTGCTTCACCAGTGGCCCAATTTTAGAAAAGAAATTTAAATATCTTGCAGTTAAACGCACGACAACAACGTTGTGGTTACCTTTGGCTCTCTAACCAGGTGGCGTCCATTTTATAAACATTTAATCTTGTAAGTAGGAAGAACGTAACAACAACGGTGGCCATTTATTTACGTTTTCAAGGGAGACTTTCCATCTTTCTTACTGTCAAAACGTCGAACGTTCGCTGTTCGCTGCGTCGGAACTCCACTCGTTAATTTGCTCTATGGATTACTAAACTAGTTGAGAATGGGAACATATATATGTGATGAATAGGTCTATAGAATTTTTCAATAAACTAAAATAAGATCATTAAACAGACCACATATTAATTTACATAAAAACCATGAAATGTTCATCAACTATTATGAATTTTGATGATGGCAAGATATGATTTAATTAAATCGATGGCAACATTACCTTGTGTGTCAAAAAGGCATTGAACTGAAGTGTGTATACATGTAGAATGCAATATTACGAAAGACAGTTATTTTTAATATAAAAAGAGTGTTTTTATAAGTGATATGTTCACAGATTTGCAGAATAAATAAGCGTTTACATTATTATCATTCAATTCCGAATATACATTCGATCGGAAGCCATGGGCATGTCTCGGTGCTACTCGTTAATGAAATGCTTGCTGATAATCTTTAATATTATATTTTTGGTAAGTTTATATATTAAAATAACGAATATGGTAACGATTACATCTAGTTTTGCAGTGCTCGAATCTATATATACCGTAGGTGCGATAAACGTTGCTAATTTTGCTGATAAAAACTGATAAGTTCAGAAATAGCTACGACTCGATTCTAAGCGGATCGGATGTTTACGCGAGGTGACGATACGTAAACAAACCGTGTGAAACATCGCAGGGTTCGGGTCGTGAAAGTTAAGAGGGTTCGACGGACGGGTTCGTGTGTTGCAGTGCGTGGGCAGCGGAGCTTGCGGTTTCGCAGCGTGGGCGCTGTGGGACGGGCGCGGCAGCGAGTCGGCGGCCGGGCGCGCGGGGCTGTGCGCGCTGGCGGCCTGGGGCGGCGCGCTGGCGCTGGCCGCGCTCGCAGCACTCTGCGGCGCCATGCGCGGCTCGGCGGCCATGCTGGCGGCCGCCTTCGCGCTGCTGGCTCTCACCGGGGTCGCCGAGGCGGCGGCCGTGTGGTGGGGCGCCGCGCACCGCCCGCAGCTGGAGCGGGCGCTGCGCGACAACCTCGAGCACACCGTGCGCCGCGAGTACGGCCTCGTGCACTCGCGAACGCAGCTGCTCGACGTAATTCAGCAGGGGGTCAGTATCGGTGTCGCGAAGCGAACGATAACAGCGCAACCGATAGAACGTAACGTGAACCGTGGTCTTCCTCAGCTGGAGTGCTGCGGTGCGGAGGGCCCACGGGACTGGCAGCACTCGGCGTGGGCGCGCGGCGAGGCCGAGGAGCCGGCGGCGGCCGCGCGCGCCTCGGCCGCGCTGGACCTGTCGGTGGGCGCGCCGGCCGCCTACTACTTCGTGCCGGCGTCGTGCTGCGCGCGGGCGGGCGCGGCGTGCGAGGAGGCGCGGCGCGTGGTGCTGGGCGGCGGCGGCGGCGGCGGGCGCGGGCTGCACGGCGCGGGCTGCGGCGCGCGGGTGCTGGCGGCGCTGGGGCGGCTGGCGCGCGCGCCGCTGGCGCTGGGCGCGGCGCTGCTCGCGGCGCACGCGCTGGCGCTGCCGCTGGCGCTGGCGCTATGGCTGCGCGCTCACCCGCACCCCTCCTACAAAGCCTAAGAACGCGACGGTGTGAGGCCGAGATTGAGAGTTCGTCGAGATCTTTTCGTGAACCTTTAACTATAATTTTGCCTAAAACATAGCGCGCGCGGTTACGCCGTCTCGGATGTTTAGGTATTTCGATGAGAATCTCTCGTTGCAGGCGTTTAATTGCATTTTAAGATAACACTTGAAACTATTCTAGGCGATGCATGTGCACCCGACGCTTCGACAGAGATGCTACGAATGGATCTCGCGCGAAGCTCGTAGTCTGTAACCGTAGAGCTTAACCAAATGTGTGTTAGTTGTATGACTTTATTCGTTATTCGTGCTCTATTTAATGAAACCGGTGAGATTACAGGAGTTCGCCTCCGCTGACGTGTAAATATTGCCGACGAAAACGGCGAGCCCAAATTTCAAATCGTTCTTTTAAAAGAACTAGTAGTGATGTGCCTGCAGTGTGTCCACTAAGTTAACCCTAACCTTAAATGGGGCTCCGTTGTCCGGGCAACTCTATCGTTCACTAAATAGAGCAGGTACTATATACAAGATTCTATAGTTAGTACTTATTATATTTATACACTCTTAACGAGTACTTATTGTGTTGTATGCGTTCGATGTGACAGCGCCCGTAACGTACGATACTCATTCACAGATCTCTGCTGCAGCCACCTACACAAGACTTTATGTTGAGACTGATTTTATTTCGTTCATTAGTTTTAAGTTCCAACCGAGTACAAATATTTCGAAGTCATTTGTTGTATTGTTCCATGAGTCTATAATAGATATTAATGGTATTATTCTTTCGACTGATTTATTTAGACGTAAGTAATGTTGTGTTGTGTGTGTGTGTCATTTCATGATCTGTTTTGATTTGATTGCACATGCTGGGAGGGCATAGGTACCTCAGCAGCATTACAGGAGTGCCTACCTTTAATTGTAGTTCGTGGGGCGGCAAGCCGGAAGGATTCAGGGAATTTAAAAATTCTTGTGGATAGTGCACTGTATCTTCGATGTTGCATACTGTGTCAATAGATTTGTAAGATTTAAATTCACCGGGTACTTTTTCCATAATAATTTTGTTAATCTCATTAACCGATTCATTTCGCGGGGACACTATCGCTCTCGAACAGAGCCAATTGAAATTTCTCTCCGTAAGATTTTGTATGTCCGGATATATTGTGTCCACAAGAATTTCTAGACTCTGAACGATTTGACCCAATTCGTTATCCAACAATACCTGGGGACTGTTTGCAACCGGAGACGGTAATTTTCCGTCTCCAAGTTTTAGAAGTTTTTGTGAGAAATTATTATCGTCATTGTCACTTAAATGTGCTCTCATATTTGTGCGCAGATTAAGAGTTTCAATCGATTGCCATAAAGTTGATGATTTAAGGCAAGCTCGAATAACGTCAGCTCGAGTACCTTTTGTTATAACTGGTAATGTTTGACGAAAGTCTCCAGCTAAAACAAACGTTACGCCCCCCATTATACGGTCTGAGCTTCGGATGTCTCTCAGCGTGCGCTCCACGGCTTCCACGTGCGCCCTGTGGCTCATGGTGCACTCGTCCCAGATGACCAGCGAAGTGTCTTGTAAGAGCTGCCCCAGCGGAGCGTTTTTGCGGAGAGCACACAGATTGTTGTTCCAAAGACACAGCCAATGGTAATTTAAATGTAGAGTGAGCAGTCTTTTCATCATTTAATAGGGTTGCAGCAATTCCGGACGATGCCACTGCGACAGCTTTTTTTCCAGATTGACGTACTTTTGCCAACACTAAATTGGCAAGGAAGGTTTTGCCTGTTCCACCGGGCGCGTCCAAAGAAAACAGTTTACCGCTGTGATTTTCAACACTCTGTCGAATGTCGAATAATATCGAATGCTATTTTTTGATCTGCCACCGGCGCTATGGCGGTTTTGTTTACTGTTTGAATTTTTTAATTCGTAATATCTTTTGAATGGAAAGTCCAATTTAAATAATTTAAAAACTATTTTATAGGTAGTTAAATGGTCTTGACCATAAAATAATTTATTTGGATAAGGATTAATATAAACACATAAATAGCATGGTTTGGATTTGGTTAACATTTTCATTAATGTTTAAAATGAAAAAAGTTGTTGTAGTGACATAACTACAATAGTTGGACATATGCTACCGCGGAGTTTTTTGTAGACATTATGATGTTCTTCAATATTGTTGTACATTATTTTGTTCTATCGCTAATAGTTTCAGCAGCGCATTCGACGAAAGATATTTTAAGACTCATTTTTCTACACCTTCGGTTACATTGTTCAAATTTTACCAAGGATCCCTAATTTTTTTCAAAATGAAATGTAGCCTATGTCAAATTGGAAGAATGTAGCATTCTATTGGTGAAAAATTTTTTTAAATCGGCCCAGTACTTTTTGAGCCTATTCATTACAAACATACAAACATAGGTACAAATTTTTCCTCTTTATAATATTAGTGTAGATGTAGATAGATTATGATGAAGAGATAACATTTGTTTGTTTGTTTAAATGTTTGGGACGGGGTGCCGAGGTAATTTCTGGTTCTAATTACCTATGGAATATAAAATTATACATGATCCCCGAAGAAATACATAGTTTAACTACTTTTTAATGCGGGAAAGTGTCTAATTCCCATTGCGTCCATCCCATTCATACGTTGATCATCGTCAATGAAATCAAATCCATATCATATCTACGTTACCTAGATTTTTCGACCTTAATCTTATACACGGGAAATAAGTTCGAAAAATCTAGGTAACTATCGCTATCCTCTCACGCACGTGATCACTGGAAAAGGATGCTTCGGAGATCACCTGTGTCTGATACGCAAGGGCCAACGCCTGCGTGCCACCATTGCGATGACCAGACCGTGGACGCGGTGCTCCACACGCTAGCAGAATGTCCGGCGTGGGTGGAGCCGAGGCGTGATCTTGTGGCGGCCATCGGGGTTCTCTCGCTCGGTATGTATGCGGCCATGTTGCAGAGCGAGAGCGCGTGGAACTTCGCCGTCTCTTGCGAGCAAGTTATGTTTGCAAAAGAGACGGCGAAGCGGGACAGGGAGAGATTTAGATCATTCCCGGTTCGCCAGGCCCGGGCCAGGTACCGCAGACAACTCAGGCGCTAAGAGGCAGACAAACCGTAGGTGGTCCGAGGTACGTCGGGGTTCCAGGGTTTACCTTTCTAGGGTGCACCTGGTTCCCCGGCTTCCAGTACCCGAGACAGCGTGCGGTTTTAGCCGGTTCGAGTCCGTCATGCCAGCAGCAAGGCGGTATCTGAGAGGATTTCCGCAGAGGAAATAAATACAAGGATGACTCCATTGATGATGTAAAACAAATACAATGTTCATCGATGGATAATTCTAATCGATCACTTGGGACTATAAACTATAAAAAAGCTGTGACCACGTTGGGAAACAAGAATAAGCAGTGTTAAAGCAGTCCGTTACCAAATTACTGCCATCCATGATGCTTACATTACTTGGCTATTGAAACTCAGAAAACCGATGTTCAAGTGTCTCATGAGACTACTACTCTAGCTGAACAGCCAAAAGATTTCAGAATTTGAAATGAATGGAGTACGGAATCCCTGTCTTTCTTTTACAATATTAAACAGATTCAGGAAAGATCCGACCTTGTCAAACTCTGTGGTGATCTCCAATTAAAATTGACTGTAGACTCTAAATCAGACATAGATGGTTGTATGTTATGTGATAAACTCGTAAGTCTGAAAACCTTTTTGCCTGATCAGAATGTTTCCAAAAAAGGTATCCAAATGTATGGATAGCATTGCGCATATTATTGACTATACCTTAATAGTTGCTACTGGGGAGAGGAGTTTATCATAGCTCATGCTGATAAAAACCTATCTTCGAACATAATATCTCAATCTAGATTGACAAACTTAGCAACTTAGCCAATTGAAAAAGAAATTGCTGAAAACATCGACTTTGATAGCTTTATAAAAGAGTTCACTGATAGTAAGGCCAGAAAAGTAAAATTTTATTAGTTTTTTTCTAACAAACGTTTTTTTTATAATAAATAATTGTTTCTTTTAATAAATGCATATTTCATTTTATCATTTCGCTTTTTTCGTAAGGGTTTTAATGGCATTTGGGGGGCGCCGTAGAAATCTCGCCCAGGGCGCTGGTAGTGTTAAAACCGGCACTGCATTTAGGTATCACCTCAGCTGCAGCGGGATCAAAGTTAAGGTGTTATGTTGGTATAACTCGAACAAACAAAGTAACACTGAATTTTTAGGCCTGAGACTAAGGAGGAAATAACTGGAATTTTCTTTAAAAGACCATTTCTGTGAACCTTGACATACATGGGTCAATCTTATCGTTAGTTGTGGGACTTGTTTGGCTAGGGTCACGGGGTGTCGGGGTAGTGTTCGCTGCAGCCCTCGCATTGGTAACACACAAAATGCGGATTCCCGGCCAATGTAACACAAGAAGTTTTGGGAATAGCTATTTTGATAAAATTGATTTGTTTTCGAAGTATTTAAACCAAAAACTAGGTGTTTTAGTCTTTATTTTCAAATTCTACCCACAAATGAATGGTCATGAGCTACATTTTTATGACATCTTTGGAAGGTTTAAATGTACGCTTGGAATTATCCAGAGGCACACGTACGTCTGATAGCTATGCTATATCTATTATGTCCATGTGGCAGTCCTCAATTGCTCTCACAATATCAAATAAAAAAGTAGGTCAGAATCAATATAAACTCGTTAGTCGTTAACACACAAATACTGGAAGGCACAAGGCACGCTGCCGCCGCGACATTCGGCATCGTTCGGTGTCGTGTACCTACATTATTAATTCATTCCTTTGTCAAATTCAATTAGTCGAGGAAATATTTTTAAGGAACAATCCGTTGCCGTCATGATATTGATAAAATTAAAGTTATTTTTAGCATATTATTATGTAAAATGTACATGACATGTGTTATCGTCACGTTAAATAGTAATGATCTGTTAATGAATGTGATTGTATGATATATTTATGAGTTACTAGTTGTTGCCCGCGGCTCCGCTCGCGTATATGTTGGTTATCGCGGCAAATAGTAGCCTATGTGTTATTCTGATGTATAAGCTATATTACTGTAAAGTTTCATCCAAATCCGTTCAGTAGTTTTTGCGTGAAAGAGTAACAAACATCCACACATCCATCCATCCTTACAAACTTTCGCATTTATAATATTGGTAGGATCTTGTTTACCTTAATTGTAAGGGTAGCAACATTATAAACGACGGTATTGAGATCGCTCCTCTATAGCGGGGCATTTTATTGTAATTCTTGGCGCCGTCAAGTAGTTGGTACAATTGATAACAATAAATCTTTATACATTAAAGTAATCCTGGAGTTTTTCTGAGTTGGAGACCTTGATCCTTCACATGTAATGTAACACATGACTTTTAATAAACTGAGTAAGAATTTGGTTTTTTTGTTTTTACGAATAACAATCTATCTATACAGATAAATAAAATTGGAGTGTCTGTTTGTAATATATAAGTAACTGCTTTTTAATAAATGCATATGTATGAATACACACTATACACGATAAATGTACGGAAACAACATTTTAAAAAAAAATCTGTCTGTCTGTTTGTTCCGTGTAATCTTTGGAACGGCTTCACTGATTTTGACGGGACTTTCACTGGCAGAAAGCTGATGATCTAAGGAGTAACTTATTTATTTATTTATTTATTTATTTACGACTATACCATACACTATCATTACAGATTACATATAATACAATAGTGTAGGACTAAAATTAACAATAGAGACAAAAAAACATAGTAAACAGTGCCAAAAATACAAATAGAAATTAAAAATATTTACACTGCTTTTATAGCTACTAGCTAGCTAGACTAGCTTCGACCCGAGGGATTTACCTGCGGTGGATGTTATACCGCGGGTAACACCGCGGAAACCAACTAGTTTATACATCTATATAAATAAATAAAATTGGAGTGTCTGTTTGTAATATTAAAATAACCGCTTTTTACTAAATGCATATGCATGCGGTACACGGTACATATGTGGTTAAAAAGAAATTTTGTCTGTCTGTCTGTTTGTTCGGGGTAATCTCTGGAACGGCTTTACGGATTTTGTCGGGACTTTCACTGACAGGTAGCTGATGATCCAGGGAGTAACTGAGGCTGCTTTTTTAGACTAAGTTTGTCCCGCGGCGTTACTCGCGGTACAACAGTAACCGAGGGTAACACCGCGGGGTTCAGCTAGTCCTATATAAGAATAACATTCTCTCTGGTCAATTATTTGAAGCGTACTTTTAAAGTTCATAATTCACTTCGCTTATTTACACAGCAGTGCGCTTAGATCTGACCATAAACTTATATTGCCCTAGTTTTATTCAAGACTAGCTGAACCCCGCGGTGTTACCCGCGGTTATTGTTGTACCGCGAGTAACGCCGCGCGATAAAGTTAGTCTAAAAAAAGTAGCCTCAGTTACTCCCCGGATCATCAGCTACCTGCCAGTGAAAGTCCCGTCAAAATCCGTCCAGCCGTTCCAGAGATTACCCGGAACAAACAGACAGACAGACAGACAAAAATTTTTTCAACTACAATTTTGGTGTATGTACCGTGTATACACACATATGCATTTAGTAAAAAGCGGTTATTTTAATATTACAAACAGACACTCCAATTTTATTTATTTGTATAGACTAGCTGAACCCCGCGGTGTTAACCGCGGTGTTACCCGCGGTTATTGTCGTACCGCAGGTAGCGCCGCTGGACAAAGTTAGTCTAAACAAAGTAGCCTAAGTTACTCCTTAGATCATCAGCTATCTGCAAGTGAAAGTACTGTCAAAATCGGTTATTTTGGTATATGTATCGTGTATACATACTTATGCATTTATTAAAAATCGGTTATTTTAATATTACAAACAGACACTACAATTTTATTTATTTGTATAGATGTCGCCTCCTTCAATCGTACGGCAAAGATTGAATTCGCTTAGAGTTTGATCAGCATTCTATTTTCTTACTATGGATATCAATTGGATATTATAAGAGGTAAATTAATTGTAAATCAAGTGAACGTTGATGAAGTTGAAGAAAGTTGAGAGACGATTGAAAACCAAACAGCTGGATCAGAACTGAAATCTATGTACGTAAATATACGTATGTAAAGAGGAAGGTGACTGACTGACTGACTGACTGACTGACTCAGAGACCAACGCACAGCCCAAACCGCTGAACCTAGAATCCTAAAATTTTGCATGTAGATAAGTGAGCACTAAGAAAGGAGTTTTTGAAATTCTAGCCCTAAGGGGGTAAATCAGAGGATGAAAATCTGCGTGAGGGAAGCCGCGTGCAAATGCTAGTATAATATATTTCTGTGCCAACGATACTTTTGGCTCGACCCAGAAATTGAACCGATAGACCTACCAAGCAGTCCATCATAGTGTCATTTACGTACGTAAAACCGTTTTTTTTAGTGTCAGACTAATTTCACAATTTTTAATTTTGAATATTATTTATTTGAACGGGTAATGTATTGTGTTAAGAATAATGTGTTTCACACAAACTGTTGTCCCATGTGGTATTGTACCCCACAACACTCAGAGCGTGGCGGCCGTTTAAACCACTACGCTATCGGTGCAGTCAGGCAGGCAGATTAAACGATAATTTGACGAACTCGACAAATTGTCGCCTAATGTCGATAAGTTAGCAACGAATCTTCAGTAATGTTAACTCCACAACGGTAAAAAACTATGTCACCACATCGTATCAGAAACAACACCACTCATTGCATAACTTTTATCATGATTCAATGTAAGAAACGTCGAGTGAAGAATACAGAAGTCTGCCCTTTCAAAATCCACGTTAATTACCTAGTTAACAATAATGAACAATTCAGATGATCATATCGGCATCGAAAGGAAGCGGTCGTTGGTGCTCTAGCCCGTTGCCCGCTCGTCAACGGCACTTAATTGTCCTTCATTGCTATCTTAAGAGTTGGTAATTGACGGCACTCCACAGACTCATAGAGGCTTGTGTGTTTGGTCCGCCGGGTGACGTGCCCTCTCTGACCGACTCACTGACCGCCATCGCAAACGATTACCTATTGAAACCAATCAATGAACGAAATTGAACATGGCCGTCATGATCATTCTACATAAAAAGTTGCGCAATTTATCTAGCTCCCAGTCACCCAGTATAAAGAGCGCATCAATGATATGATTTTGAATAAACAATCGAGAATATATTTAATATAAAAAAACATGGATGTAATTGAAAACTGACAGGAATATTGTAGATTTGGAATGCTTTATGATAACTTATATATTACGTAAAAACAGTAAAATAGTGTGCAAAATTGCATCAAGTTTAAAGAAACTCCTAATAAAAACAAATTACTTTCTCGTTTTTTATCGAAATCTGTGTATGTTTCTGTATGTTTACACCACAGAACAAAACAACACAACACCTAAATTCTCTATTCTGTGGTTTATACAAACTGACCGCATACTGTTCGAAGTACAACACAATAACAAGTTTCTCAACTTTATGTATAGCGTTTGATTGTTTTTTGCTGATTTATACCTAATTATAACATTATGATTTAGAGAAAACATGGTTCCTTTAAGTCATTCATACATTTTCGATTCAGTCTTGAAATGAATCTTCCAATCATAAACTCGAGTTTCATCTCATGTTTCGCAACGCACCAGGCATTGGAATTATTGGTAAACATAAGATGAAACTCTGGTGACAAATCACTTTTGTTTTATGTACCTAAACGAATATAAATCTATAAGTTATATTTGTTGATGGTGTTTAGATGTTGTGTTTGATCGAATAGGGTCGTTATTTAGGCAAATAATGCATATACCTTACACGCATGTATTTCTGATTGCCGTTTTATCTTTTGTTCTCTTTCATTCACATATAGATATTTGTTTGCCATTGCTTTTGCCACGGTGCTTTGTGCTTGTGGCTATACACACTCAAGAACCCATCGCAGAAGCATTGTGAAAGACTTTTGTAACTATGTATCATCATCATCATTATAAGTTATCATGTCAAGTTCATCATGCGGTAATCTTCTGTTTGCTTGTGTCAGGTGTTTTATTAGTTGAGACATGCGATTATCTACAACTAATGAATAAGTATTGTTTATTTTAAGAATTTTAAATATGAAAATACTAAAAATTACAATAAAAAAAGGTTTTCTAATATTTATTAAACATACTTCTTTTAAGGAATATTTTCTTAGAAGTGAGCTTGGAGAGAACCAGCTTGTGGAACAATCTATGCAAGGTCTTTGATGTAAGTAGGTGTACCCTGAACCAAACTTTAAGAAGTTAGCTGCGCAAGCAAAGCAGGTGTGCGCAGGTACAGTTAACTCCAAAATAATTAGACGAGTGGATTTAAATTAAATATGAAATCTATTATTGCATGTAGGTACTTATTTTATAGATACAAATTAATTTATAAAAATATGAATAGCCGTCAGTGGCAGCGTGTCTCTCTCCCCCGCGTGTACTGGGTGATAGGGCTTGCGATTACTGTCATAGTCTAGACGTAGCGGCAGAACAGAATCTGGACGTAAAGTTTTTTTCAGATTTATGTCACTTAAAACTAACTTCTTTAAAATTTTGCTGCGTTCTCATCAACATTACTTTTCTCATCAATTTATTGATCTCCTAGTGTATAAAACAAGACGTCCTCCAGGAGGTATAAATAACCTATGAAATAATTTAGATCCTGATTGGTTTTTTCCTATGTTTCAACTCTTACCATGGGAGAGCCACGCATCGGCATGACTGGACCGGCTCGACCGGAGTGATACCACGGCCTCACAGAAAACCGGTGTAAAATAGCGCTTGCGCTGTGTTTCACCTAGTGAGTGAGGATACCGGAGGCCCATACCTCAACCCCTCCCCACATCCTTTTCCCCATCCCCCAAAGGTCGGCAACGCACTTGTGACGCCTCTGGTGTTTGGACGGCGGTAATCGCTTACCATCAGGTGATACGTCTGCTCGTTTGCCCCTTATACCATAAAAAAATGTCTATAAGTACTAATGCTAATTTTGTGGATTCGACTAAAAATAGTCTTAGGAATTGCCATATTGTATTTGTGGAATGTGAGGGAGGTTGGAGGAGGTCGAGGTCCTGTCGGGGTCGGGTGCGGCCTGCACCCGGGCGCGGCGACCAATCGGCTCCGCGCGCCACTCGCAGCTGAGGCGCTCAGCGCCGCCGTCAGCCCGTTAGTGCCTTACGAGGCGCGTCCGCGAGTACGCGTGTTCCGCGCGTCGCCCTTCAACTCTCGCCCGTCATGTAGTGTAGTGCCGATCGAGCTTTAGGATACGTTGACTGCAACACGACCGACGCTTCATGCTCGCGTGACACTCGCTCACCGACGGCCACCTTCTGTTATTCACTTTGACTCGACCTGCCCGCTGCAACATGAGCTGCGCCAGGGGACTCTGCACCGCTGAGAAGATATTCATCTTCATCAACATCGCCTTTGCGGTCAGTATTCCTCATTTTTTTATTACATATGTACGTACGAACAGGTGTTCGTCCAATTTAAAAAATGCGGTCAGTTATCACGTGACAATGAAGCATTTTGGGGAATATATCAATAAGCTCATTTCCGTTGGAAGCTTTTCAATCATACAAATCCTATTTACAAAAAAAAAACAATTGTTGAAATTTAACATATATAAACAAAAGCACATTAAGGGCCATTTACCTGTGTTTACTTATCAGTGACGCACGGGACGCTGTTAATGTTAATTAATAATATTCTTACAAGGGAAAGAAGTGGTTTTGATGCACGAGCGCGGTGCCCATCTCCTATGACAGTTAAAGAATGTGAGTTGTAAACAATGCGCGCCGCCCCTCGCCTCGCTCGCCTCGCCACTCGCCACTCGCCACTGCACGCGGAGCGTAGACAACCTTTTGAGACGAGTTTGAACAAAAAAGCTTACCAATAAACGAGGGGCTTCAGAACTAAACATTTACCTGCACCAGCTGACAGCGAACTTGCCGAATTTCAAGTGAATGAACGCGCGTTCGATGAATTAGAGTCACATTGTTAACGTAAAATAACGTAACGTAAAAAATAAATAAATTACTTTTAATGTGTAACTTTGAAAATGTACTGTTTGAAACATCAAAAATAAGTTAATTTTAAGTTAAAATTTAGATATACTACATACATACATACATACTATGAGACGAGGATTCCTATTCCTAATTGCTTATGTCTAAACCTCCTCATTTATCTGACTGATCTGTTCGGTTCTACCCAAACTTTAAAGTTAAAAAAGAGATTTTACATTATCCGTGCAAAGGTTGCCTGGAAGAGATCGCCTATACTCGTAGGTAATACCTAATTCCTAATACGTATACTCAGTAGTGAGTAATGAAGTTGTGTTTTAAATAAACAAACAATCCTCATGAGTGGAACACTCAGGAACAAAACAGTTTATTACAATTCATCATGAATAATTTGTGGTGAATGATAATTATTTGAAACTCAATTATTGAACGGTATGGTATTACCAATATAACGCATCAAATTATGCAATAGGAAAATAATTGTTAAGTTTTGCCAAGAAAAGACCATGTCTGTATTATCATACTAAGGCCGATACATTAAATAAATATGAAGAATTTCTTTGTTAGTTTGTTTATAAAACTGTATAATTTATTAAGAAAAAAAATATGAAAAACCATACCGGAAAATCTTACTGTATTGTTTATGTTATGCAGTAGAATCGTGAAAGAAAACCGTAAAGTTATAAAAAAAGAGTCCATAAATGAACAAGATGCTTAAACGTGAACGATATTATCTGTAGTGGGAACTCGAGAGCACCCACACCAAGTGACGTGGAGCCGAGGGCCTGTAGGGCGCCGATCCCCGACGCATTGCTTACCACATTTCTGTCAACTTTATTGTTAATCACATGTTTACATTCGCACTTAACGTACAGGCGATTTTTTTAATGTTTTAACCGCCAAAATGACTCTGCTCTGCCTGATGGAAAGCATAAGCAGAATCCAAGAGTGGTGCTCACCATCCCCAATGCGATTAAGGACATGCGGCATGGTGACCCACACCATGGCGACTAGCGAGATGCTTTTTCACGCCCTGCTTGAAGGGCCCGGGATCATAGTGGTACGGATTAAGAATCGACATCGATTAACATCAAATCTGCATGCCAAGATTCTGATTCTTTCGATTAAAAAAATGTCGTAATAAGCTTTATGTTTCATGTTCAACTGTTGTGAATAAAACATTTATTTTTATGGAAGATTCGATTCGATTAAAATATGCTTACTCAGACCGATCTCAATCACTTGCATCAGTTGCATCTGATAGCCATGTTAGAAAAGACAATTAAATGAGTACTGTAGGTCGAAGTGCTGAGAATAGTCTCCTGACTTTGAGCCGTGTAGGTGGTTAACCGGTTAGGAACAGTATCAGCGCAGACTAGGGGGTTATCTTACGACTCAACACAAACAGCCCGTGTGTGGTGTATTTACAAAGCGGATCAAATTCATTCATACTAACAAGCTTCGCTTTCATGGATTGTTTTACGTAGAGTTTTTCGTTTCAGCTATCTCATTATACATTCACGTTGTCCCCGGGGTATGTAATGGCTTTAAGCCGACTCGAGACCGTTCTACCTGTAAAATATGTTAAAGGTACTAAAGGAGTAAACAGTAGTAGGATCAAAATCAATGTGTGTCCAGGGCAAGTCTGTCCCTGTGTTGTAGTGGTCACAACCGATGTATCGAACAAGTACCGATATTACATCTCTTTGAATAGCACAACGGGTGTCACTCAAACACTGAATTCGTCATTAATAATTCGAATGTATCTGTGTTCGAAGATGCGCACGCTGGAAGCTAATGTGCGTCCAATATGGTTTATTTAATTCAGGTGATAACTGCATTACCTCCCCTGGCGCATGCGTCTGATGGGACATTTTAGCTACTGATCTGTTTACAATGTACACAAAGTATCAATAAATAAATAAATAAATAAATAAATAAATATTTTGGACAACTAAGCACACAACGCCATCTAGTCCCAAGATAAGCAGAGCTTGTGTTATGGGGTACTAGACAGCTGATACAAATACATATATACTTTTTTTTTTGTAAATACATACATATTATAGACTAGCTGAACCCCGCGGTGTTACCCGCGGTTATTGTTGTACCGCGAGTAACGCCGCGGGACAAAGTTAGTCTAAAAAAAGTAGCCTAAGTTACTCCCTGAACCATCAGCTACCTGCCAGTGAAAGTCCCGTCAAAATCCGTCCAGCCGTTCCAGAGATTACCCGGAACAAACAGACAGACAGACAGACAGACCGACAGACAGACAGACAAAAATTTTTTTAGCTACATTTTTGTGTATACATACATATGCATTTAGTAAAAAGCGGTTATTTTAATATTGTAATATTATCTATACAAATAAATAAAATTGGAGTGTCTGTTTGTAAACAGACACTCCAATTTTATTTATTTGTATAGATGTATAGATAGAACAACCCAAACTCCGAAACAAATATTTGTATGTTCTATCTATAATATGGGTGTGTTCTATCTATACAAATAAATAAAATTGGAGTGTCTGTTTGTAATATTAAAATAACCGCTTTTTACTTAATGCATATGTATGTATACACGATACATATACCAAAAATGTAGTTAAAAAAATTTTTGTCTGTCTGTCTGTCTGTCTGTCTGTCTGTCTGTCTGTCTGTCTGTTTGTTCCGGGTAATCTCTGGAACGGCTGGACGGATTTTGACGGGACTTTCACTGGCAGGTAGCTGATGATCCGGGGAGTAACTTAGGCTACTTTTTTTAGACTAACTTTGTCCCGCGGCGTTACTCGCGGTACAACATTAACCGCGGGTAACACCGCGGGGTTCAGCTAGTCTATAATATGTATGTATTTACAAAAAAAAAAAGTATATATGTATTTGTATCAGTTGTCTAGTACCCATAACACAAGCTCTGCTTAGCTTGGGACTAGATGGCGTTGTGTGATAGATGTCCGAAATATTTATTTATTTATTTATTTTAGAAGGTATAAAGTTTTTTGTAATTTTTAAAATCCACACGCGCATTTGCACTCTTAAAAATGAATGAGATGGTAGCATTGAGATGTTTAATTTCCCTATTTCGTATAATAATTTTAATAACAAGGGGAGACACTGACCTCTGAGTTGTGCGTTGAGTGCAGAAAGCTGTGCTGCTTCGTTCCACTTTACAACTGTATTGTGTATACATTAAGTACGCAGGACGCTCCAGAAGTTCATCCTGATAATCTTGTGCCCCAGAGGATATAAATAACTTTACTCAAATCTATACAAATTAATAAAATTGGAGTGTCTGTTTGTAAAATTAAAATACCACTTTTTACTATATTTTTTTTTTTAATTTATTTATTTTAATTTACAATAGTAACTTAGATCTAATACACAATTGATACTCGCCAAACGAAATTGTTTAACGGCGAGATGCGCTCTTTTATTACTTAGAATAACCTATGTTACCATATTAAAATCATATAACACAACAGAAACAAAAGCAACAATGCAAAATAAAGCAACTTGAGGCTAATCCCCAGCTGCGAACATACAAATACCCCTATAATGTTTTTTGTGTATATTATAAATCCACACAAAAAACACGCATGCATATATAATTTTTCCATTGGCCTATGAAACCACATCGGCAGCATCCAACAAAACCTCCTTCAATTTTGTTTTTAAAGACCCGATACTTATTTTAGGAGTTTGTCTTAGTAAATTTATTTTGTTGAACACTTTGGGCACCATGTACTTATTTGTTCGTTCCCCATAGTAATTTTTCACTCTTGGTTTTTTTATTTGTTTCTCCCTAACCCTTCTAGTGTTATACTGGTTGTCAACAGCACATTTATCAGTATGGTAATACTCTAAGCCTAATAAATATTCCACTTTCATCTCTATTGGTAATATTTTACATATGGGGAATAATTTAATATAATTTTTCTTACATTCATTTTTAACTTTGTTACTTACTAAATACTTTAAAATTCTTACTTGTATGTCTTTTATGTCTTTTAAGTAGCTGATAAAAGTTCGTCCGTATATTATTAATCCGTAGCTGATTAACGAACCCATATGTATACACGGTACATATGCCAAAATGTATTTAAATTTTTTTTTGTCCGTCTGTCTGTTTATTCCGGGTAATCTCTGGAACGGCTGGACCGATTTTGACGGGACTTTCACTGGCAGATAGCTGATGATCCAGCGAGTAACTTAGGCTACTTTTTTTAGACTAACTTTGTCCTGCGGCGTTACTCGCGATACGACGATAACCGCGGGTAGCACCGCGGGGTTCAGCTAGTATTATATAAGGATAATATATAGCTAGCTTCTCCTAATCTTGATACGACTAACCGGGTGCAAAATCCCTTTTAATCTCCAGCACCCAGAGGACGCCATCCTGCAAGGTGGCATGCGTAAAAAGTGGGAGAGTATGACTATATGGTGCTTTCACTAAAAACCGCTCGGAAGCCGACCGGTTCAAGGCCAAACTCTAAGGACGACCCGTACGACCTACTGGCTGTTGATCCGAAGGGATTTTGAATTCCCTATCTAAAAACAGGCCAAGTTTCGAAAGTAGAAATTGCTTGCTCTTTTTCTGCATTCCACCAATTTCCAAGTTCGTTACGAAGCAAAACGTTGCTGCCTGTGTCCCTCCACCAAACTGTCATGTGTAGCATCATCAGCTCATTTCCAATGTCCTTTAAGTGTGTTAGTTACTATGTATAACACATAGTAACTAGTATACTTTGATAACAATAAAATTATAAAGAGGTTTTATTCAATCACTATTGAATGCCACTATTTTATTTGTGCTGTTTCCTGGTAGCAGAGGTGCAGAGGTACATAATACAAATATTATTGATAGATTTGAAGTCGGTAGCCATTACACCTGAGACACTTGGACCTATTTAGGTATTTGACCTATTTGTATTATTGTCAGAGAGTGACTATGCGTTTTGCCGAAAATCTCTGTAGGATATCTCTGTAGATAAAAAAATGTAGTTGCGACTACGGGTATAGTACAGTAATAACTTGGCACCAACGCAAACGAGCGTTGCCTGTCTAGTGTCTATGGTAACTGGACATGGTCATTAACATACATATATTATGTTAAGCTACACCTCGACACCAAACCAAACGATCGTTCTAATCGCGCAATATTAATCTACATTTAACTAAGCAGGCAGGATAGCTTGTATAGCATACCTCTGGACCCAATCTACTAGTCAGTAAACTGATAATGTCTAATCCTTTTAAACATTTTTTTAATCTGGTTGGGGCAATAAATTTTTGTAATACTTTTCTTGCCAGCACCCTCTCAAATTTCATTATAAAACTAAATAAAAGTTAATAAAAACAGATCTTCTACGAGCGTTGATATTTAGTTAAAATATAGTGATATCTTTGTGATGATACCCATGCTTCATTACAATCTACCCATACAATGCCCATCTATCTAATTTCACACCACGTCGACCTACACTTCCATCCCCACACTAAAACTTGCTGAATTATATACTACGCAGAGTACTCGTCATTCCACAAAAATAATATACACACACACACACACCTTTACACCTGATTTCTAAGTAAAAACTAAATAGGTACTTCGTCAGCAATACTTAGTAATCTCTGAGTAATAACCAATTGATAGACCGAGACGGAGCATAAATGAGGATAATACATATACGAGTATTTATAGGTTTTGTTTAGTTCGTCCAGCAGCACTGCTTCCTTCTCGAGCCTTAGGGCCCATGAGTAAAGCTGATTACACCTCGCAGGCCGTTCACTGCTGAACAGACGTCAACTAGGGCGTTATCACCCTTTAATAATAAGCTACAATTTATGGTGATTCACCAGTGTCTGAGATACGCAGTCTTCTGTCTTCGCTGAGGAGATGGGGCGCGCCCCAGACACGACCAACAGCTAGCTTCATAAGACACACCTCAACCGTTTTAATTCTCTAGGATCGCTATCCTAACCTCGATCACCAAATACATTAAGTTTATACAATGAAACATTGTCCGAACTATTTACACAACTTCGATTGTTCAACTACGAGATCGTTCTAAAACGACTATCACACGCTTCCGAAGCGAGGAATCCACAATTTACAAGTAAAACGGCCCGGCGTCTTTAACCGATTTATACAATTGCCATTCTGACGGCCCTTAACAGCCCATTCAGCCCGTCAAATCACGATGGCCTCAAAATCCTCATCAAGAGCTAAATACAACAAATTAAAACACGACACCAATCGACATTTTCCACAAAACAGTTCCGACTATTCTAGCAAATTCTAACCGTAATAGTGACAGACATTTTCTTTCACATTACCAAAATTACTGCTACCATAGAGCATAGAATATCTGGAGAGGCACGCGAACGGACCGGTACCTTTCCGGAGCGTGATTTGTTTCGAACAGATTTGTTTTATGCACATCCATTGGACCTAGTTGTAGTGTACCTATGAGAGCAGAAGACACGTTCAGATTGACCTTCGAATCATTCAACAATATCTGTTAAATAACTGAATCTTTAGAAATCAATATTAATCAAGGTGACCTTGAACGTCAATCTACAAGTTGGCCGGACTGTTTCGCACTTTTTACACTTCGATCAACGTTTGGAAGGACGTGAAAAAATATTAATTCGTCAGTTCAGCTAATAATATTGAGGTCGATAATTTGTTACACCAATGCATAATCAGCAACATCAGCTCTTTTGGGGTGAATTCGAGAAGAACAAAAACGTTAAGTATTGTTGCTCTAAAGATTATATAGACGAACTTAGAAAGGGATTTTTATTGCTTTATTACAAGCTTTTTACCAACTCGCAATGTATGTATGCTTGTATGTTCGGGTAGAATCTTGCAAATTTTGGAGCAGATATCTTCAACCGATTTTGCTGAAATTTTGCAAGCATATATTTACAGCGTGATAATACAATATAATAATATTGACATGGAGCTGATCTGATGCTGGAGCTGGAAGGTGGCCATAGGAACTCTGTAAAGAAACTTCGCAACATCATCGAGTTTGGTCTCGTTTCTTTCGTCACGAGGCATCCCAATAAAAACTTGTTTAAAAAAAAAATGTATAACGACGCGACCGCCGTTTAGGCCGACTTCGTATTCTAAGTTTTGTATGTACCAATGTATGTGTGAGTGGTGTGCGTGTGTTCGTTGATAGGTCAGCAAGTTTGCATTCAAGATCACGTTTAGTTCGATTTGAATTCCGGTCGCCTGGCGCGGTCTCAGCGTGCGGAGAAATTCTTAGAATGGTGGCAGTTGTTTGTGCTGGTATGAGTGCGAGCGCGAATAGTACTCACCTCAACGTCTGCACGCCTCCATTCTTGACATCTTTATGTTACACATTGAATTACACAAAGATTGATTGTATCAAATTACTTATCGTTTAAACAAATAAGCTAAGTGGCTTGTGAGTGGCGGGTTAGTCCGGGCGATCACCGTATCACGACCAATTCTCATTATGCTACTGTCTTTTATTTAATTATGCTATTGTCTGACGACTAACTACGAGGAGAAGGAGATGGAGGAGGTACATAAGAGTTCGGTCACTATCTAACGGTAGCATTATCATCGACAGTAACATCATCTGAACAGCTGGGCGAGGGTTTAGGTAAATGTCCTCGTTAAATATACAAGTCTGCGCAAACAAATGACTTGTCTGTATTAGTCAAATATGTAGGCCTTTGTAGGTACTGTTTTGTAGGTAGTGTTTAGGGGAAAACCTCTTTTTTAATGAGTAATCCCATCCACATACTCACTGCTATGGCTTCTGGCACTGTGTACGTGTTACACCACCACCCACCAAAACGTCGTTTCTCATGATAAATCTCGATATAAATATAAAGAAACTAAGAAGAAAATGGCCCGAGCTTAAAACCTGCCTTCATTTTTTTTGTCACATGAACTAGGGTACGTTTTTTTCATCAAATCCTTATATGATCTCTATATCTACAAAAAAAAAGTATAAACTAAAACCCAACTACGACAAAAAAGCATGAAACAAGTTTCAAAAGCCGTAGTCACGCGTTGTTAAAGTGTTATGGACTCTGGTACATTACTAAGTTTCAAAAGCCGTAGTCCATGTAGTATAATGTACCATAGTCCATAACAACGCGTGACTACGGCTTTTGAAACTTGTTTCATGCTTTTTTGTCATAGTTGGGTTTTAGTTTTTACTTTTTTTATTTAAAATGTTTTGGTGCCTCTTTAATCTTAATTTCTTTGCAAAGTATATTTTAAATAGATAGGTACCATAGAAATATCAATATTATCGCATAAATACGGATGAAGTCACGAGAAAATGCTAATAGTATTTATATTTTTAAAATGTACAAGTAACGCCCTTTCCAATGATACCAAACACGGCATATTTCTCTCAAATTTTTTTTTTAATTACTAGTACTTTAGGTCGGTTAGAGGGCGCTACATTAGATTCAGTGCCACGTCATATAGCCAATCACCAGCGGACAATCAAGACGCTTCTAACGATACTTCATTTGTCTTATTCTGACTAGTAGTTTAGAAAGAAGGAGGGGGGCAAACAAGCCTACCATAGAAATATCACACTTATTGAATAAATACGGACAAAGTCACGAGTAAATGCTAATAACATATGTATTTTTGAAATGTACAAGTAAAGCCCTTTCCAATGATACCAAACACGACATATTTAGCTAAAATTGATTTTTTAATACAGTACTTTATGTCGGCTAGAGGGCGCCACATTAGATTCAGTGACACGTCATATAGCCTATAATCAGCAGACGATTATGACGCTTCTAACGACACCTCATTTGACCAGTTCTAATATGTAGTTAAGGAGCTATGAGGGAACAAATGAACATACATACATACATACATAGCCTGTCAAAATCATAACCCTCCTTTGGCTTTGCCGTAGTCGGGTAAAAATTAAATTGTAATCGTCTATTTTGCATCTAAAGTATTAATTTTGTCCACTTGGCAAAGTAAGTTGTTCTGGAAATATGCCATTTCTGTACAATATTTCTCAGATTTGGAGTTCATTTCTAAATGGTTATACATGGCATCGCATTAGTTAATCTATACGTAAACTTGTCGTGGTTGTGTAAGATCATAAATATTGTTTCTATGGTTACTGCATCCGATCACATAATGCGTAGAATATAGTTAATCGTAGTTATTGTTAGAAATGGTATGACAACTATAAGTTGGCGCCCGCGCCGTCTGGTTCACGTGTGAGCTCTGTTTGGTAAACATCGCCACACTCTAAACCTACCTGCTGGCGTTGCGCTGCATTACTTTACATCCTTACTAATCTTACAAATACAGGTTTTTACACAACTGTTTTCAGGGTTATTTGCATAAAAGGATTTAGGGGCTATGCCCAGGTGCCTAGGTAATCTAACGAAACGGTGTAGAAAAGAAATCATTGACGATAATAATCGACACTTCGATGAAATATGAGTAATTACGTCGGCAGGCGCTATTTAAAACAGGATTAAAATTGAGAATTTAAAATGACATGTGTTGAATATGTTTAGTGACATGATAAAGTAGTAGTTATTGCTTGGTGTCTTGTTTGTTCAAAAACCAAAGTTCCGGGACTATTAACTCTGAGTCATTCTATTTGTATTGCAGTGTATTCATGAAGGTTATGGTGAAGATCGATAAGTTATATTATAAAATGTAGCGGAAGATATACAAGCTCAGAAATAATCCAGACGCGAAGGATCCGTCAGCTTCTCGTCCGTGTATCGTGAGCTTTGTATTTGCTTCGTGATCGTGAGGTAAACAGCGGCGTGCGCTGTGCAGTGTGCAGGATGCGGGGCTCGGTACTGAACAAGGAAAGAGCACAGCAGGAACATTAGTTCGCACGTCATTTGCCTAAACGTGAAGCAATCACTGGTTCAATAAACAATTTAACATGTAACGGTGAAAATATAAACAGTAATACGTGATATAAACGGTAATATGTTGGTTTATTATGATTACACGTTTAACTTATCAATCGATCACCTGGGTCAATCGATGACATTTTGGGATCATGTCCTGTAAGTGAGAAGGAATTTAGGTACTTTGTATCACAAAAGAGGCTAATATTTTCTAAAGATTGCTTCATTGTTTAACAAAATCTACACTCAATTGGACGAGGGCTCCTGGTTGATAAAATATAGCTAATTGTTGATACAATATGATAATAAACAGAAATCGCATTGTAGTTCTGTTATTATAAAGGAATCGTCAAATGTCAGATTTATATTGTCGCTTACCTACATATGGAGATAAGTAGTGTGCTGTATGAACGCGCATTACTTAGTCGTGACGAATTTACTGCGCGGAGTCGTCCGCGATGAGTAACCGCAGGGTGAGTGGGTGAGTGTCTTGTCGCGATGCGCGACTCGTAACAAGCAACAGTTGTACTCGAGAGATGCGTTCTCGCCAAACCTGTTCCAAGATGTGGCGGCCAATCGCCCGGGGCACCGGGGCTACGTTCCGATCAACGGACCGACGTGGTCAATAGCCGCTCATATTACGAAACAAAAACCTGTCCACGATTACGAGTTGAATAATTGTAATAACTAAGGAAGCAACACTGGTACCTTACCTTGAACTACGTACCAGCCACGTGCGCAATTGCAGAGTTGGCGCCTAATGAAACGAGACGTAATCAGATTATTCGCGACAGTTTATTATTTCATTATTTTTCACTTTTTCTGTTCGTTTGTCTCAAGTTTAATATGTTAAGTAGTGAGTCTGTATGTTTTTCTTAGCTTTTATAATGCCCAATGTTATTTAGGCAAAGCTACTATATAGTTCAACCGGTTTGACGTGAAAATCAGCTTTCCAGAGATAACTTAATTGGCAAGTTGAGCTAGTTATCAGTATATTTGAGTTACTGACTTCTTATAACGAATGTTCATGACGGGACCGACTGTTTAACGACCTCTCCGAACAAAAACTGTTTAACACCGCCAACTTCCGTACTCTGAGAAATTCCTAATAGCTGAAATTTCTCGTAAAAAACCCAATAACACTTTTTGGCTTGACCTGAGAACCGAACCCGAGACCTTTTAATTCTCATTCGCTACTTAACGCTAGACCACCGCGGCGGTTAAAAAAGATATATAGCCAGATAATTAACTGTTAAACTATATTTTAATACAGCTTCATAGCTTTTATTTGCTGGATGTTCTACTTATCAGTACCCAGCTTGTTGGTGAACGTGAAGGCTAATAGTAATCGTAGTGGCTGTAGTAAAACCGAGTAAAACCTCATATAAAAGTTAGTTGAGGAAAATTGAACTAAGTTGGCTGAAACGGTGTAAATTGAATGAATGACAGATTATAAGAAAAAATAAGTTATAGCCACCCATTCTGTTTGACTACTATCTATTTGTACTTATTTTCTAAGAATCCTTCTCAATACATGTCTACTATTTATAGATCGACACGTTTCTAAATTAAGTTACAACTACCAATTATTCATAGTTAAAGCAAATTAGAGGATGAATCATCATTTTTTCATTATTGCTTACCAACGTTGAACAAGGAAAACCAACATTTAATTAAATATTTATTTCAGTTTCTTTCACAGCACCTTGGTCGTGAGCATAGTGAGATCAATAAAAACTAGACACTTTTTCTTACCTAGGCTCCCCCTTTTCATTGTGCCACTAATCCCTTTGTCTGGTTGAAGGCGATGGGCTTGCGTCAGTGGGACTTAAGCGTCGAAATGTGGTCGTTACACACACCTCTGTGTGTGCCTTCAAGGATGAGAGTGTGTGTGAGAGGATTTATGAGCGTCCTCGATGTGTTGAAGAACTTTGAGGTACACTTTCTGTCTTGAAAGAAGAATATACACTGCTACCCTGCACTGACCTCTGGGTTATATATGTTTTGTCTCCCTGCGTATTATTATTTATGACATTCTCAAGTAGATCAGTGTACTTATGGTATTAATAGTTTTGGTGACGAGTACAGGACGTGTTCTGTCTGCAGATCAAATGTAGTACTTTTTTGTATACTTGTTTAATCTCAAAAGCACAGATGTTGCATAGGCGGACTTAATACCGTAGGTATATGGTTTTGTCGAAGTGTCCCCACACTGCCTGATGGAATCCATGAGTTTGGCCTTTTGTGGAGGGAAGTATCGCCCCGGTCGAGCCGGCCCGTTGGAGCTACAATCGGTGTGTGCTCTACTACCTACAAATACTCCTACTACTACCTACACACCACACGTATTCGAGTATGTACCCAAATATTTTCAATCGCCCTAACCCCACCGAACAAAACATGCTACTGTGTCTTTTTCCTCTGAAATAATAGAAAAGATTAAATAAAATACACGCTTTTAGTACATTTAACTGAACTAAATTAAGTTAAGTTTGTTAAAGATGGAGTCATGGGTATTTGAGGTAATAAGTACCTATTAACATTAACAAACGAATTGAGAACCTTTTTCTTTTGAGAATTTGACTCGGTTACAAAACTTGTTTACAATGAGAATAGTTAAATAACAAAATAAAAGTTATTAAAAAATCAATAAAATGAGTACAAAATTTCAGTGAAAAACACTGCGTTTATTGCAGTCGCTTCTAACTAAGGTTGCTGTGAGTTCTGACGCCCTGTTCAGTACAGGGACAAAGTTACCAAATTCTTGTAAAATGTAGTTTCAATGTAAACGTTTAACACGTTTTGAAGTGCGTGAAATCCCTTACAAGGAGAAGTTGAAGTAAAGCAAATACAAGCGTGTTCAAAATATTTGAGACGTGAACAGAAAAGTGAAGTCAGTTCGAACCTTGTGCCTTCTCAATACACTCCGGTGATGGTCTGTGACATCATGCCTAAGTCTTAAGCGACAAGTGTTGCGCGAGACTTCAGTTCTGTGTAATATCTATACTTACTAATATTATAAACGTGAAAGTTTGTAAGTATGGATGGATGGATGGATGTTTGTTACTCTTTCACGCAAAAACTACTGAACGGATTTGAACAAAACTTTACAGTAATATAGCTTATACATCAGAATAACACATAGACTACTATTTGCCGCAATAACCGACATATACGCGGGTGGAGCCGCGGGTAACAACTATAAACCCAATAAAACATTCCTAATCACAAAAAGAATTTTAAAATCGGTCCACAATTGACGGAGTAATCGGTGAACATACATAAAAAAATAAAATACATACAGTGGAACTTAGAACCTCCTCCTTTTTGGAAGTCGGGTAAAAAGTTAACTCATATAAGATGAGGTATGTGTTGTAAAGATGTACATAATTTGTTTTGCTTTTCGTTTTAAAAACTATTAGATTTAGATACCCACTGTAGATGTGGAAGAAAAGAAAACGTTTGAATTTCATGTACTTAGACGTCTATAATTATAGACATAGTATGTAAAGCTATTTTGATTCATAAATCACGTTTTGCACAATTCCGATTGTCGGGTCCATTCTTTATCTCTGGATGAATGGTTCTCAGTGGCCGATGTATGTATATAGATGTGCTCTTTCTAGCCATCAATTACTTACCGGTTTCTTACCTAAAAAAGTAGCTAACTGGACACAACGCAAAACCTTTGTTTTAACTTTTAAATGCGTAGCGAAAACAAATATTAACGTTGTGATGTAATTGTCGTCGATTATCTCACCGACCGTCTGATTTCAGGCAGCGACTTTGAAGTTATTTAGCCATTAGACGGGAACTTGACCCACTTACAAGTTGTCGGACATTCCAGCGAAGGCTGTTTTTGATTGTGTGCTAATCGAACATCCAAAGTGCTGCGACAAGCTCGTGCATTACTTATATGTACTTAGCACGATATTTACTTGTTGAAATTTACCAGAGCTCAAGGTGGGACCAATAGGTTTACCTCGTTTTCCTTTGTGTTTCTATGTAGGTACGGATACTAAAGACTGACGGACTGACTGACTGTCGCATATTTAAATGAATACTTGTTTATTAATGGTTGGAGTTTGGACTGTAGGTCAGTCAGTACTCTATCCAACGCTGATTACCGATCGCTCGTATACACACGAGCAATCTGTCTGCAATTGACTGCGACGCAATAAATGGCGCAATCGTTTGCCTATTATTAGTTTTTTGTTTGTTGCGGTTTCCTCTTGCAATTCCACCGCCGCGCTGTTCGCAGATAAAGTGAGTATTAAGCTGCACGCTCTGCATCTCACTTATGTATGTGTCATCTCACTGAATGCATACTTTGTTGTGTAGACAGTTGTCGCGATGTTTAAAGATGTTCTGTAAAACAATTTGTGCATTCTTTATCAACTCTCAACTGTAGGCCACTCACATTCTTACTGGTTACGCCAGATTGTTAGATAAATAATTTATTTAATGGAACGTTCCTTGTCCCCATACCTAAATACCTCACACACACACGCCGAGAGAGCTATGCCAGCCCCACTAGCGGATGATGATAGAGGAGCGAGGATTATTCTAGTACAAAATCGATTCCGCCGCGCTAAAGGCCTACATCTTCACGTCGTCTGTATAAATTACTACAATTTACACAAGTAATAGTACAATTTCGATACCGCCGTGCGAGTTACCGTTTCGCATTCTTCGTCTTCTTCTATGATGAAATGGCAACCAGCCGGATCTCTCGGATCAGCTATTTCTGCCAATATCAAGTTTTTTATAGTCTTCAAGTCTTTAAGTCTTCGTCGTGATGAAATTAATGTTAAAATATATAAAATAAGGATGAGATGAAATGGCGATCGTCTTTTGGAAAAACAAAAAACGACCCCCCCACCGTTTCGCATTGATTTAGGTAAATTATTGAAATTTACGATAAACTAGTACTCAAAATATATTTCGCCGTGCCGAGGACTTACAATGTCTTCGCGTCGTATGTGTCAATTTATATAGGTTTTGTAAGGTTTTAATATGTTCAAATAAGGTCAAGGTCAATTTTGATTGAGAATAGTCTATGAAACCAACTAATTATTTGAAGTATGAATATGCACAAAGTGGCTGCGGCAGGTGGTGTTAAACACAAAACAAATAAGGTGTGTCGCGCTGCCGTCATGCGCAGGTGTCGATCTGTAATTGCACCATTATTTTGAGAAATGTGCATTATGTTTTAATATAAATATGTTCCTATGTATTATAAACAAGGAGCTTAACAAAACACGGAGCGATAAGACCCAGACACAGGACTAGTGCCACGTGAGCGATATTCCTGCTGTTATAAATCATTTATACATAGTACAATGGTACAACGCGTGCTAACGCGGCGCAGGCCAGAGAACAGTTTGCGCTGGATCGTTTTAATCCCACGCAACTTGTGTAAAGGTGCTGCGTCAAATTTAGACACCATGTACCATTCATTTTTAGTTTAAAAACATCCAACATATTTCGAATTGTATACTCGTAGAACCGAAATCCATTTTCAACAAATTTCGTTCGTTCTTGTCCGGCATTTAGGGCAATTAGTTTGATTGTGGTGATGTTTAACAGGATTAGAGATAATCCCTGAATACGTAGGAGAGTGGCTCGCGTATGAGGGTGCGTACTCGCGCCGGTTGCGAACACTCTAGGTCTGACGATGTGTAATATGTAATTGAGTGGTAAGTATCGGTCGCGTGCCGGGAGTCCCGCGGCGAGCTGTACGGCTGTATGCCACCGTTTGATCGATGTCACCCCACACATTGTGCACGATAGCTTTGAACAAGAGTCCGTGCTTGTGCCCTATTTAACCCTCTCGTAATGCATTAACTGCTATGGACACGCCGTCTGGTCAACGACTCCGTCTTTCTTTATTTCGTTTCCTCCCACGCTTGTTAACTCCTTCGGCCGGAGAGAATGCGTCCGTTGGTAGACGTGTGTCTTATCTGAGACGGCTGTTTGTAACCGAATCATCACTTATGAACCAAATTGTCTAACAATGGTCATTGAAGTCGTAACGTCTACTGATTGTCGAATCAATTTATGTCGTTGATTGGTTTCACAACACGACTGAACACAGCCATTTGCGCGTGACGACCTACTGTAAAGATAAATCGGCTCACGCCTCGACTGACTTTAGTACCTATGTATTCAATGTGTTTTAAATGAAATAATACCAATAATAAAGTATCCTTACCAAAAACTTAATAACTTCCGGTATGGCTCACAGCTATTGTAGTTTGTATGGTTTTCGGTTCATTCAGTACGAGATAGAAGAGTTTGTTTGTTACTTTGATTGATCTCAGGATGTACTGATCCGATGTGAATTTTTTTAAACTGCTAGATTAGATAACCCGGTTATCGAAGAAGGCTATATGCGATAAATTATCATGCTACAACCAAAAGGTCTGCTGCCTTTAGTTGTAGCATGATAATGTATCAACGAAATATGTTGCAAAAAGGGGGAAAATTAATTGTTTTGAGAGCTTTCATTGCGTGCGCTGCGTCAATAATTAAAGTTTCAAAGAAACATTATTATTACCTATTAAAAGAAGCAGCCAAGTGCGAGTTGGACTCGCCCATGAAGGGTTCCGCAGCAGCAAGTAACATAATATATTTTTTAAATTAATTTTTATATTTGTGTTGATTGAATGAAAGGTAAATTGCAGTTTACGATTTATGACGTATTAAAAAAACTACTTATTAGATATCATTCAAACCAATTTTCTGTAATGCATCATATATTTTTTTTAGTTTCATCATTATCTTATTTTAGAAGATACAGACGGGGGGCACATTTTACGACTTTGGAAGTGTCCTTTTTATTCTATTTTTTATGAAAATCTTAATGCGGTTCACAGAATACATTTAATTACCAAGTTTTACGGACGGACAGACAGACATGACGAATCTATGAGGGTTCCGTTTTTTGCCTTTGGCACGGAACCCTAAAAACCCGACTGCTTAAAAGTAATGAACTGAAAAGAGAAAAACAAGTTGAAATCCCGCCGTCGCCGTCGTTGCACTTATTTCAAAGAATTTTGGTCACGTGACCAATCTAATAACTTCTTGGGTTTGATTTTACTAATTGACGTTAAAATAGTAAAATAAAAGTGATATGAGACATGTATTTTTGAAATGATGATTATGATAATGATTATTTCACGATATTTTATTTGGTACCCGTATTGCTGTAGAATGAAAAAATAACAAAGAAACAAACTCATTCCCCTTTCTTTACCAATTTGCAGACGCCATTTTGAAAATTTACATAGTATATATAGCTTTTTTTTATTTTTTTTTATTTATAGCCCTGCCAAAATGACTCTGCTCTGCCTGATGGAAAGCATGAGCAGACTCCAAGAGTGGTGGTCACCATACTGCGAATGCAGACAATGCAACAATGCAGCATGGTGACCCTCACCATGGCGGGCTAGTGATGCTTCTGCATCATTGGGCCGCCGGTCTCGCACTCACCAACGAAACACGACAGTATGATCGCTGTCATTTTACGTTGATTTTCTGTGCGAGGGTAGTACCGCCCCGGTCGAGCCAGCCCCTTCGTGCTGAAATCAGCGTGGCTCTACTACCTTGATGCTTATGCTATGCTATGCTGCACTACCACGATTTTAATGAATTGAACGACACCTCATATGACAAAAACCGTCTAGCAGCTAGGACTGTAGCTATAGGGGGAGAGGGCGAGAGGGCGTGCCAAAGAAGGGGACATAATTATATACAAACACTCGAATTACCATTTAAAGTTCTGAGCTTAGTCTGTGTGTGTTTGTTTCACTTATACTTTTTTGTTTTTATGAACTACTCGCTATTGCATAGTTTCATTATAGAAATAGAGCCGCTCATAGCCCAGTTGCGCTCGGTGATTAGAAACAATCACCGAGGGTAAGCAACAACGACGCGGTCAATACCTGGATGGGTGACCGTTGGTGGCATAATACCATGAGCGTCTCCGTGATTCGGAGGTCACGTTAAGCAGTCGATCCCGGCTGTTACCTTAGGATGACAGTAGTGAAGCTTAGTTGGAGGCCTTTGGGCGGCTTAAAACATCCTGCTTATTACGTAGCCACAATTTTGTCTTGCCAGCGTGGGGGCGCATGGCCTTAACTCTCTCCTGAAAGGAGACCCGAGCCCAGCAGTGGGACATTATGGGTTGTTGATGATTATGGCAATAAATATAATCGTTTAAAAAAATTGTCGACCGCGGAATGTCTCGGGCTGAAATACATATTTCAGCGTCTTTTACAATATAGATATAATGAGTCGAGTTGAACACGTGGACTATTTCACTAGCGCTAATCACTACTACACCTGCGCGGATAGTTTAGACTGTGCCGAACTGCCGAGTCTCATGACAAACGCACTTTCCAAGTAACTAGCGACCCGCCCCAGCATCGCTCGGGTGGATTTCCGATGCACCCATCCCCGCGCCGACACGATTCAGCCATTTTAAATCTGTAATATCTTCGAATATTGTCATTTAAATTACATAACTGTAAAGGGCCACATTGATCTATATTAAATGCACAATGTATTTGAGGTACTTTATTGGATAAGTATTAATGCTTTATTGCTTAAAATCGCTTCATAAATAAGCCATTATGGCTTTTGTACCTTTTTAAGGTGTACAATACTGTAGTACATTATTTTGATCGATCTCGTAGGATTCAGCCAAAAATGAGTTTGTTTACGACATCACATTAGAAACCTCTGAAGTATCAGTGTTTCTCTATTATATTATGCATGTTTATACATAAAACCCTTCCTCTTGAATCACTCTATCTAATAAAGAAAGCCGCATCTAAATCCATCGCGTAGTTTTAAAGATGTAAGCATTTATAGGGACAGATAAACAGATAGACAGCGGAAGCAACTTTGTTTTATACTATGTAGTGATGCGCGTAAGGAGAGCCCGCGCTTTTGTGTGGAGTGTGTCAAGGTCGGCGGTGGAAGGTGAGGCGAGGGAAGGCGCCGCGCCGGTCGCGGTCGGCAGGACGCGGGTGAACGCCCGCTGCTCGTCTTTGCGCGCCGGGATCATGGGCAAACTCAGTCACCTGTAGACCCTGTAGTTTACTAACTAGACCCGCAGTGACATAAGTGCATTCAACAACACTGCGAACAACATATCACCGTCACACTTTCATTCACACATACATTCGATATTATACCTGTATTTAGTAAGAACTATACAATGTTCTAATTAATGGATAATTATTCCGTGAGGTGGCCCGAGGAGGTATTGTAAAAGTCTTTAATGTGTAGGTACCGTTTAGCAACGTTCACGGTTCACGAAATGAGCGAATTTGTTTACTAAGCGTCGTGACGTCACGAGCCTTGAGTGCAGAGCACCATTCCGCCGCGTATTGAGCGATGCCGTGACCTCCACTCCGACATGATTCCCACAAATATTAAAAAAATGACCAACTAGCTTAGGTAGTTTAACATCACGAAGCGAGCTGTCCACCGCTGTTGAGTAGATTGAATACACTTCATTAAGGTCTTCTGAAATAGCGATGAATAGGTTATACTTTATAGCTTTGTTCCTTCTTTACTTGATTTTTTGTGTGTTACTATAATTTTTATAAATGTTTATATCACTTACCGTCGGTTTACAAACAAATAATAAATAATGTTTTATGAGTTCATTCAATTACTTGTTTATAATATTTCAAAAATTTGACGGTTACAAAATGTTATAAAATGCACAAAACACATCACGCTTGTGGCTTGTGTAACCAGGCCAATATAAAACAATGATAGCTGCAAATCGGCACGTCCTATGTAATTTGAGAGGAGCGGTCAATCTGGTCGCGTTGCAGCGCCAGCGCCCTGACCGACACCACGCGGCGCGACACCACATACAATCATATAGGAGAGTATCGAGTCATGGTTTACTACTATTTATTACAAAGCTATGCTATGCGGGCGCGTCGCTAGCGGCGAAATCTGCCTGATCAGTTAATTAATAAACCTCATTATTAACATAGTTACAGATTCACATACATTTCTGTAATGCAGTAAGTTATAGGTACACACACTACCCAAAGCTTAGATTCGATGACAAGAGCGGTCTCTGTCCACCTGCTCCGATGTAGCACAATGCACTTATTGAAAACTAACCGAGCAGATAACTGAAGCGATAACAGAGGTATGTCGCACTCTCTTGTGTGGTCGATGTGTGCCCACCCGTCCACCCACATAAACCATTATTGCACGAAGGAAAGAAGCGCTTATTGGAACACGACAAATAACAAACAAAATACTTAAGACATTTGGCAATAAAGCAATCGATTACAGCGTTCGATTATTGGTTTGATAAAGACGAGGACAGTGTAGGGTACCGGGCGCGATTCCTAAGCGAGCTGATAACGTGAGTCATGCGGGTCGCGGGTCGTGGGTCAGGCCGGGCCGCTCCGTCCATTACGCACAACGAACCACTGTCTCCAAGGACATTCCTGCTTATTACTGTTGATGCGCTCACGTCGTCGATAACTGCTACTGATTTCACCAAAGCTTTCTTTGTTCGTTCCTTATTATTACCGTTAAGAGTTTGATAAATGAGCTGCAGTTTGCGGAGTTCAGGTCGGAATGAAGAGCATTGTTGTTGTTGTAGGTCGGGGGTTATCTAACCTTCTTATCATCCTCGGTTATCGTTAGCTCTTACTTAACAAATATCACATATTTTGTTTACTATGTTTGTAAGGTAAATGTTTGGTTTGCGTCACAATCATTAGTAGGCACATATATCCAAATAAATAAAATTAAAGTTATAATTTTAAAACAGCTTTTTACAACATGAATATGAAAGTACATTTTTATTTATGTATGGGTCTGACATCATTATTATTATTATGGGTCTGACAAAATGACTCTACTCTGCCTGATGGAAAGCATAAGCACAATCCAAGAGTGGTGAGCACCATACTCATTGCGAATGTAGACAATGCAACAATACAGAACGGTGACTCACCCAGTGGCGGCCTCCAGTCATTGAGTCTCCAGTCTCGCACACATCAAGGAATGTCATTTTAGGTTGATCTTCTGTGCGAGGGTAGTACCGCCGGTAAACCAGCGTGGCTCTACTACCTTTTACATACGATATTTACACCATTTTTTTTTTATTTTGTCCGCCTGTTTATTCCGGCCTATCTCTGGAACGGCTGGACCGATTTTGACGGGGCTTTCACAATGCATATAGCTGATGATATAAGGAGTAAGTTAGGTTATTTTTATTTCAGACAAGCTTCTTTCATACATTGTTTTTGTGAAAGCAGGAGAAGTTATCAAAAGGAATATTTTACCTCCGTTTTTGCACGTTCAACCAAACAAACTCTTTTAGGTTTCTTATATTAATATAGATTAGTACAGATAAGTACGCAATGAACCTTATACCCGATTACGGCAAAGCCAAAGGAGGGTTATGATTTTGACAGGCTATGTATGATGTATGTATGTTTGTTCATCTATTTCCTCATAGGTCCTTAATTACTTATTAGAACTGAACAAATGAGATATCGTTAGAAATGTTTTGATCGTCCGCTGGTTATAGGTTATATGACGTGTCACTGAATCTAATGTGGCGCCCTCTAGCCGACATAAAGTGCTGTATTAAAAAATAAATTTGAGATAAATATGCCGTGTTTGGTATCATTCGTAAGGGCGTTATTTGTACATTTCAAATATATATATATTATTAGCATTTTCTGGTGACTTTGCCCGTATTTATTCGACAATTGTGATATTTCTATGGTACCTATTTAAATTATACTTTGCAAAGAAATTAATATTATACAGGCACCAAAACATTTTAAATAAAAAAAATAATTAAAACCCATCTATGACAAAAAACTACACTGAAAAAGTATGAAACAAGTTTCAAAAGCCATAGTCAAGCGTTGTAATGTATTCTACGTAACGTGTCACTAACGCTTTTGAAACTTGTTTCATACTTTTTCAATATCGTTTTTGTCATAGTTAGGCTTTAGTTATTAGTTTTTTTTATTCCAAAAGAATACACTTTTTAATGAACCATCCGTCTTTGATGGCTGTTTAGTAGCTATCCTTTATTATGATAATATTGTTAAGTTCCTGGTGTAACGGAGCACGTGTGGTGGTGCAGATGTACAGCGGCGCGCTGCTGGCGACGGCGGCGCGGCTGGCGTGGGATCCCAGCACCTACACGTGGTTCCGGTTCCTGTGCGAGGCGCAGTACCGCGTGTCGGCCGCGTACGTGCTCGCCGCCGGCCTGTGGCTCGCCGCGCTCGTCTACCTCGCCGCCGCCGCCGCGCACCGCTCCGCCCGGAACTGCTTGCACATCGTGAGTATCGCATCTACTCCCACTCCTCACTATACACCATTTATACTATCTCTAACTGAATACGCGTTAGACAAGTCTTGAACATTGAGTTTAGCTAACCAATGTTCATGATGTTAGGGGTGGAATTTCAAAAATTCCTTTCTTAGTACTCACTTACGTTATATAAAGAACTTACTGACTGCCTCGTTGGTCTAGCGGTTGGCGTGAGCGACTGCTGATCATGAGGTCTCGGGTTCGATTCCCGGGTCGGACCAAATGTTTGTATGATCTACAAATATTTGTTTCGGAGTTTGGGTGTTTTCTATGTATAATATGTATGTATTTACAAAAAAAAAGTATTTATGTATTTGTATCAGTTGTCTAGTACCCATAACACAAGCTCTGCTTAGCTTGGGACTAGATGGCGTTGTGTGATAGATGTCCGAAATATTTATTTATTTATAATGACTTCCTAGGCTTTGTGTGAACACGCACAGAAAGTTACAGTCGCTTGCTCGAATTACAAAATGTTTAAACGTTTGCATCTGAACCAGAAATATCTTAGTGAGCGTCCAAAGTAAGTAACCTAAACAAGCGGAGCGTTATTAATATGCTACATCCAGCGTTGCTGGTTTTTTTTTAGTGAAATCGTTATTTTGAGACTGTTAAAGAAAAAAAAACGCAATACGACACACGGACACATGAGTACGAGTGACGCCAAAACAAGGTCGTTCGCAATATTTTTGTTTTTCTGCTACATTTGCTTTGCTACGAATTAGCTTTATACGATGTAGCATCATCCCTAATTCGTGAATGTGTGTTTGTAATGTAATGGTGGCATTGTAATTTTTTTATTGCCTGCCAATTTTATTGACGATAAAGCACTACGGCGAACTTACTAACTTCCCTTTGGACGTTCGGCCAGTTATCCCCAAAAAGCGGGACATTACAATTTTGATTCAAAAAGCCTGTGACATCCCGCCAAAATCGAGACGTCTGGCAAAGCTGGCTACATCTCAATGTCAATGTCAAGGTAGTAGAGCCACGCTGATTTCAGCACGAACGGGCCGGCTCGACCGGGGCGGTACTACCCTCGCACAGAAAATCAACGTAAAATGACAGCGATCATGCTGTCGTGTTTCGTTGGTGAGTGCGAGACCGGAGGCCCAATGATGCGGAAGCATCACTAGCCCGCCATGGTGTGGGTCACCATGCTGCATTGTTGCATTGTCTGCATTCGCAGTATGGTGACCACCACTCTTGGATTCTACTCATGCTTTCCATCAGGCAGAGTAGAGTCATTTTGGCAGGGTATAATATAAAAAAAAAAAAAAAAAATCTATAAATGTAGAAAGTAACTTATTTGTAAAATATATTGTTCTTCAATTAATTGTAATAAATTTTCATCAAAATCATCGAAGAGCGTGCATGCCACTAGGTTAATGATCCTGCCTGCTAACCCGGACAAGTAATTGTGTGATGAATACGTATGTATTTAGATATGTACAGGTAATTATGTTTTTTTTAACAGTGTGGCATACCATGGTGGGTATAGGTTCAGACGGCTGTGACTGAGATATCTTTTTCGTCCGTTTCCAGTACTGCGTAGGTGTGTTGTGCTTGGCGCTAAGCGAAATCGGGTACGGCGCATGGATGGGCGCCTCGCTGGCGGCGTGGTGGCGCGAGGCGCCTCAGGCGGAGCTGGCGCGCCACGGCATGGACCTGCTGCACGACCTCAAGCCGGCCCTGCTCGCCGTCGAGCGGTACAGGGACGTCGCCAGGCCGCTCTATGACATGATTGAGGTAACGTCCTACTCTCGTCGGACCACCACCGACCACAGTATCACTCTTATTGCAATAATATACTACATCATAGAGATATTGCCATCGGCGGCATAAAAATATTGTTTTACGCACGAGAGCACCAGAAAAAAGTTGTAAGAAACAAAATTGTTTTAGAGTTAGTTGGTTCCACTAATCCATAGAAAAATACTTGAGATGAAATCAAATTGCGATCTCCTTTCTTCAGCCGGTCACTTAGCATAATAGAGGAGCGTTGCAGTCAGTCGTAGAATGTTGTTCAGTTTGGTCGAACTTTCACTCCTGCTCAAGCGATTTTATTTTTTTTATGAAATAGTGGCAAACGAGCAGACGTATCGCCTGATGGTAAGCGATTACCGCTGCCCATGGACACCCGCAACACCAGTGGCGTCACAAGTGCGATGCCGGCCTTTTAAGAAGGAATACGCTCTTTTCTTGAAGGTGGCGACAGTTCATTCCACAGTTTTGTTGTGCGAGGCAGAAAGGTCCTAGAAAAGCGCACAGTTGTGGACTGCTAGCCATCTAGATGATGGAGATGAAATTATCCGATCCTCGCCGGCGCTGAGTTTCTCTCTAAGCACGACGTGTGTACTGTTGCAGGAGGTGGAGCGCGAGGCTCCCAACAACGTGTTCGTCATCATCGTGTTCGGCGTGGTCGGCATGGTGCTGCAGGTACGCATGTACCTTGCTTATAATATTAAAAAAAAACAAGGTCAGATAGTTTTGCCTGAACTGATTTATAAAGCGTTGTTCGCTTGTGTTATGCAGGTGGCCGCATTCGTGATGGCGCGTCGGCTAGCGTCGCGCTCGGGCGCCGAGTTCGTCGCGGAGGACGAGCGCAAGGAGCGCGGCGCCTGCGCCGTCGCCACCGCCGACGACGATAGCGACTCCGCCGACCACGACCCGCCGCCCGGCTGGCGCAAGAAGGCCAACCTGCGGATGTACACCATTCTCGACAAGATTTTCTAGCAGGTCGGCCTCCGCAACGATATCCTCCTCGACGGCGACTCGGGATAGAGTAGATACTGAGTTACGGGAAATACTGTTTCAGGACGAGACGGGCGGGGGCGGGCTACCGGAGTCGCCCGGGGTGGCCCGCGCTGAGCCGCGCGGCCGCTCGTCCCGGCGCAGGCCCAGCGGCGCCAGTCGCCGGCTCCCCGCACCCCGCGGCTCCCCGCGCTCGGCGGCGTGGGACGCGGTGCAGGCGCAGCTGCGCGCCCGCGCCGCCGCCGGCCCTCGCGCGCCCTCCGCGCCCTCCGCGCCCTCCGCGCCCGCCGCCGCGCTGCTCATCCTGCGAACGGACATTTAGTGGCCGCACGACGCTCTCTCCCGCGAGAGCTCGCGCCCCTTACAGAATACCGACGCGGCGACGCGGATGCGCCTCTCCGCGCGGACGGACCGGGAGCGGAGCGAACGTACAGGGACACGCGGAACCTGGACGTCCCTCGCCGCCGCGCCGTCTCGTATCGGTCTATCCATATCTGTTATGTTTATAAGATTATTTTTATTACTAAATTTGTAAACGAACACAGACTGCCATATTATATAGTAGTTAACGTAATCCTAGGTTCGCACCGTGCGGTGTGCTCGTGGCGCCGCACGGCGCATGATACTTTAGTGTTAGGGCCGGGTCGCCGATGCGGCCTTTAAGTTTTGATATGGACGTTATAGTAGTATTTCGATTCGAGTACTGACCTCTTGCCTTCTAGCTGACGTATCGAGAGCCGCGGTGCTATTTGTCGCGGACGTTTAGCCTAACGTTATCGAACGTAGCGTTCGACTGATGTACGACTGGTCGACGATTATATCGTCCTTTGTGTTCACTTTTTTTTAACTCTTGAATATCGAGCCGTCGCTACGGCGCGGGCGGTGCGAAGCGCCCTAGAGCTATTTGTAATCGTAAATCCCGTGTAAATTGATAGGTATCGAAATGCTGTGATTTGTGTTAAAGTACAGAAGCGAAGCGAATTATTGTTATACCGTGGTTGTATGTATATCTTATCTATACTTGTATGTTACGTAGAGTTGCGCCGGTTCTGAGCTCAGGTGCCGGTGCGACGGTAGTATTTCTGGTGCCAAATAGTAATAAGCTTATACATGTAATATGAATGTTTAGTGGTGTGATCGCCCCACGACCCGTAGACAATATCAGTGTTGTTAGGCGGCAGCGCCGTACTGCCGGTCACGGTCGGTCACCGACGGTCACCGGGGGTCACCGGCGGTCACCGGCGGTCACCCGCCGCCTCGACTAGACAATAAGATAGCGATACGCACAGAGGCACATTGTCCTCACAACAATATTGACACGTTACAGTTAAATAAATAAAGTGATATATTTGTATTCTGTAGTTTGTTTTGCCCACCCTCACTTGCAGTATCGTTACATTTATTTATTTACGTGTTAGGGTTCGATAGATGTTTAATTCCTGTCCAGAAATGCTGCTTCGTTTTGGAACGCAAGAGTTGTGAATAGCCTGAATCCGGGCCCATTACAGATAAAGCTAAGCACTCACAGATCAATCACCGATGGACAGTTCAAACTTAGAGGCTGTAACACCCCGTTAAAAGTTATATAACAAAATTCAATCACGGTTTCCTGGATGGTGTATTGGTGGTGGTGTATTGTTCTTTCTTCGCTGGAGTGAGGTACCTCTCTTCATTCCAGCTTCACTTGAACCTTCACTTCACCACCCAAGGATTAATCAATTCGAGGATCGCGAGGTTTCTCAATCCTAACCTCTTACATTAAGTTTATACAATCAAAACAGTGGCCGAACTATTTACGCAACTTCGATCTTACGAGGTCGTTCTGAACGATTATCACACGCTTCCGAAGCGGATGATTTATCACTAGACTTATTACAATTTGCAATTAAAACGGCCGGCAGCCATTCTGCGTTCCCTAAACCGAGTTTATAAAATGGCCGTTCCAACGGCTTCGAGGAGTTTATGTAGCCTGTCAAACCACGTTGTCATTAAAATCCTCATCGATAGCTATATACAACGAATTCCATTATTACAACACGGCTCTAATCGTCATTTTTCTCCAAAACTAGTTCCAAACTGTTCTAAACTTCTACTCGTATCAATGACATGACATTTTACTTTTAAATGACCAAAGACAATTCGGGGTTGCCATTGCAATTGACGATTGCGTTCGGTTTCGAATAATAGATTTGAGAAATAAAACCTTCTGACGTATAAGAGAGCCTTTTTTAAAATTTAAAATAATCTTAAAATTACCGTGGGAGAGCCACGCTTCGGCATGAATGGGCCGGTTCAACCTGTATAATACCACACAGGAAGTGTGATCGAGCCGGCCTCACAGAAAACCGGTGCCCGCGTTGGGTTTCACTGAGTGAGTGAGGATACCAGAAGCCTTTACCCCAACCCCTCCCCCACAACGCAATTGCGACGCCTATAGTGTTGCGGGTGTCCATGGACCGCGATAATCGCTTACCATCAGACGGTACTCGCTGGCCCCTGTTCCATAAAAAAATCACAATATCGCTCCGAATAAAAATCCTTAATTATCACCGAGGTCGCTAGCTTAATCACTGATATCACTTCCAATATTTATCGCACTGCAGCTCAAACTGAACTGAATTGCAGCTCGCGAGAGTTGGTATTTATAACCATTATTACTATTACTAGCGCATTCGAGAAAATGTGGGGTACCACAGGACTAAGGAATATACATAGAAGTGGTGTCGAGCAGCAAGTACAAGGTACACTGTGTCGCCTAAACGCACACATTAACGATCAATAATATTATACACTCATAAAGAAGAATATCCTAATTCGTCCAAATGATGTTATGAGTATAAGTTCTAAAAGCCACTTACAATGTTACTAAATACAACCTTATACCTTTCAACTAAGGTATGGTTTCACTTGCATATTTGTTTTCGTAGGAGGTTTTCTTCGAAGACTGATACTCTGATATCCTTTCATTCTACTTTATATTTTTTTTGATGCAATACATTGCAACTCCTTTAACTACCTAAAATAATATAAATTATATACTTGTGTGTTTAGGTATGTATAGTTCAGAAACTTTAAAAAAATTAACGCGGCCAAGTGCGAGTCGGACTCGCCCATGAAGGGTTCCACAGCAGCAAGTAACATAATATAATTTTTATTTTATTTTTATACTAGCAGACCCACGCAGCCTTGTTTACGTCTCCTATTGCCCGTAGCGTAATAAGTTTCCCCCGTTTTTGTAACATTCTTCATTGCTGCTCCGCTCCTTCGGGTCTTGGCGTGATGATATGTAGTTGTACAAAGTTGAAGCAATACAATGTATTGCTTCAACTTTCACCAAAAAGAAAAATATTCATAAGTATGACTATCATATCGATTGCACTAATTTAGACAGAGTTACGGAGGTGCGAGACCTGGGAGTCATATTTGACTGTTTTTTAAGTTTTAGATCGCACTATGACTATATTTGCAGCAAAGCTAACCGTATGCTCTCATTTATTCTTCGCACCGCACGGCCATTTAAAAATACAAGATCTGTGATACTCTTATATTACTTTCTGGTAAGAAGTATTGTAGAATATTGTTCACCCGTGTGGTCTCCAATTTATAATATTCATACAGACCGGATTTCTATCCGGTACAGAGGAGATTCGTGAGGGCTCTCTGCTCGAGATGTGGTCTAAGACGCAAAATATCGGAGTATGTTGATCGATTGCAAAAATTTTCTATAAGATCTTTGGAAAATAGAAGATGGATGAGCGACCTGTGCACCTTACACAAAATTGTACATTGTACAATCGATAGTAATCTCGTGGAAAAGATTGAAATTAAAATACCAACACGATCTGTACGTATACCACAATTATTTAGTGTTCCTCCTAGTAATAATAATGTTTCACATAATAACCCACTAAACAGAATGTGCAGGAACTATAATACCGTGTGCTCACAGTTCGATATCTTTCACGAAAGTCTCAATGCCTTCAGATCTTCTCTCAATTGTTATAGCAAGCCTTAATTTTAATGCATATCCTAGTTTTATATAAATATTTAGTTTGTAACGGTATACCTAATTATGGTTAGTTTTTGTTTTTATCTTAAATTTTTTATTTTTATGCCAAAACGAAGCACTGTCTACTGTCAAAGTTGTGTACAGTTGTAACTGGATTGCAGGTTTACTATTATGTACTGTTAAGACTGCTCTTTGTATTTTTTCGATCTGCTATCTGTATCTGTACCTATTAAATAAAATAAAATAAAATAAAAATAAAAATATATAGCCTATAGTCTTCGTCGATAAATGTACTATCCAACATTGAAAGAATTATTCAAATCGGACCAGCGGTTCCTGAGATTAGCGCGTTCAACAAACATACAACTCTTCAGCTTTATATATTAGTGTTGGTTGATTGGGTGATTTGTGTTGATTGAATAAAAGGTAAATTGCAGTTTACGATTTATGCCGTATTAAAAAAAAACTACTTACTAGATTTCATTCAAACCAATTTTCGGTGGAAGTTTGTATGGTAATGTACATCATATATTTTTTTAGTTCTATCATACTGTTATTTTAGAAGTTACTGGGGGTGGGGGGACATACATTTTATCACTTTGGAAGTGTCTCTCTAGTACTACTATAAACTATTCGTAACTATCTCGTAAACTATTCAGTTTACAAAAAAAATAATTAAATTATTAAATATTATATTAGAAACCTCAATATCATTTTTGAAGACCTATCCATAGATACCCCCGTATCACCCTGTAACACGTATGGGTTTGACGAAAAAAATTTTTTTGAGCTTCAGTTTCGTTTGAGCCTAAGGACCGGGACACCAAAAGTGTTTTGTTTTTTTTCTATTTGTGTGAAAATCTTAATGTGGTTCACAGAACACATAGCACTTCTATCTTAATTATCTTTTCCTGTGTGGGGTACCGTAGCAAGAACGCGCCCGCCGGTCATTTGTAACGGTTGCTATTTCACCACATTAGCGCCACTTGTAACAGGGCTGCTAACTATTGGTGTATAGCAGTGGTAACCAAACTCTTTTGTTTTATAGACCACTTTCAACATTTTGATGGATCCGGTGGTCACCCGCAGCTACATCACTACCAATTTCTATATTTAAAAAAAAAATGAAGATCAGATCTTTCTATCTATGGAAACTTGCGTTGTAGCAGAATTGATTGCTTGATAGGGTTAATTATTATACTAATATTGTAAAACTGAAGAGTTTGTTTGTTTGAACGCGCTTATCTAATTCTTTCAGTGTTAGATAACCCATTTATCGAGGAAGGCTATATATCATGACGCTAAGGCCAATAGGAGCGGAGCACCAATGAACAATGTTTCAAAAACAAGGGAAAATTTTCACGCTACGGGCAATAGAAGACGCAAACGAGGTTGCGTGGGTCAGCTAGTTTGATAATAATGTCGACTAAACAAATTTTCAATTAAATTTTAATTGATTGTGCTGCGAGTGGTTGTCAAAAAAGCCAAGTTGGCCAATCGAAAAAGTGACTCCATCCTACTTAACTTTTTTGAAATCTACATTGACTCACAGCACAAGAACTTTTGAGGGCTTAAAACAGCCTCACACTGCACAAACCACAGGCGAGGTTGATCGCTCCAAAACTCCGAAATCCTTGATGACACGGTTACGGTAGCCAGCTCTCTTACTACTTCATGTTCGTCCTTCTGTTGTGTGGTCATTATATTTTTGTATCGGGGTCACCACTTGTACCTATCCCAAGGGCGATCAAGACAAAGAAATAGTTTCAGGTAAACAAACGACCGTTTATTGTAAACACCAATGATATATCTACTGAAGTGTTACATAGTGATTAATTATAGGTACATTATTATATTTGCGACATAGAATAAACATTGCACAGACATAACATAACTGTTTTACGTTTACATAGAGTATGTATGAATAAGTATATTATGTGTCTACGGCACGCTTGTAAGCCGTATTTCATACGCTTCAAGATTCTAACGCACGAATGATGGATGATAAAACTCCTTAACGGTTAGGAGTTGGAAGATAAATCTTTAAATGTCATGTGTAAGTATGTTATCGTTACTCGTACTAAAAACGATGCTGAAAAAGTATGAAACAAGTTTCAAAAGCCGCAGTCACACATTGTTAAAGTGTTATGGATATACTACATGGACTACGGCTTTTGAAACTTAGTAATGTTCTCAAATTTGAGATAAATATGCCTGCATATTGTCTTGAACCGTCTTCAACTTTATATCTCGCATGCGATTGTTTATTGTATGTACCTACACATATGTTTGAATTAATGAATCTTATCTTATCTTATCTAACACGACTTTGATGCAGAAGTTACTATAGTAATAGTGTGTTACAGCTGTGTTGTGTGTATGGGTATGTTATGTACGTTATGGTTGAACAACATCTGGCCTAAATTGGTGTCGTGAGCTAGGCAACGGTACCTGGCGAGGGGTCTGACCTCCACCGGGCCGGCAGCTGGCCTCTGACGATGGCTTGTCATTAGTGACTCCGACATCGGTATACTTGCAATGTGTTTATATCGTAATATCACTAACCACGAAGGCATGTGCCTCGTCCTCATCTAACGCTCTGTCACGCCACACATATGTCATCATCGAGGTCTTAAGTAAGTACGAGTACTTTGTTGATGAGTAATCAACAAATAAATCATAAAAGTCATTTGCAACAGATATCGATTTCAATAACTTATCTCTTTGGTTCCAGTTATATACTACACAAAGTTGACTAATTGAAAATTTCATTATGGCCTTAATTCCAACTTAAGCATTCATGTATTTGCAGGCAGTTTAAATAAATAAATAAAACTAGGACTGTTTTACTTTAAAATAACTAAGCGGTTGATCTGATCTATGGTCTTACGCGCTGTGCACCGAACTGTTGTCGGCGAGGATCTAGTTCAGTAAGAACAACACCTTTGATAAGGGAAAGCAAGTATCTGCTAAAATATCTGAAGGTATTAGTGTAGTGACCATGATCGGCGTGGTTCAACGTGACTAACAGCAGGGTCTGTCGGGTTTTATCTCATTATTGGGCCATTAAGAGCGGTTACGTGTCGTGACAGTCTGATGGGATTTAAAATTAAGGACGCGCGCGGTAAGCAGTCGGTCCTGGGTCGGGCTGATAACGCCGATAAGATACACTTTCCTTGCGATATTCAACTAAATTTAGTCATCGCATTATCATCGCCTTATCGCATGTGTTGCTCACCGCGGTTCCTCTATTGAACGTGAGATAGCCGTATTTATTTGTTATAATTATAAAAGATATAAAAATAGTGGTGTTTGCTTAAATGTGAGCGGTGTGAGTGGTGCCTATGATTGGATGTGGAGCTGGTGCTGAAGCGATGAAGTGCCGCTTCGTGCCACCGCTGCTGGCGCATGTGAACCTTCTGCTCGTGGTGAGTACCCGCCACATGTGGCTCTTCTCTTCCTAATCGTGGGAGGGTTTTGCAACAGTTATTTTTTGATTATCTCTAGTTACACTACCGTACAGGGAATAAAGTCGGATGTTTAATATTACTACAATAACGTAGTAGAATTGAGTCTAAGTGAAATGTGCGTGTTGCGTGTTGTGTGTTAGTTGTACGGAGGCGCGGCGCTGGCGACGGCGGCGCGCCTTAAGTGGGACCCGAGCACGTACATCGTACTACGGGAGCTGTTCCCCACCGAGTACAGAGGGCTGACGGCGGGAGTCACTGCCGCCGGCTTCCTGATGCTGCTGATGCCGCACCTGGCCATCGCGGGCCTTCACACCACCTTGGACTCCACGAGGAAGATACTGTTGTATATCGTAAGTATATCGTAACTAACTGTATGTACTGTGGCTTGGGGTGTAGATGAGTGATCAAAGACCATGCCACAAATCACAACGACTGAGACAGTCTTTCAGAACGGTTGTAAGACAGTAGCAGTCAATACACTCGTCATTGTGTCACGAGTGGTAGGTCCACGCTAAGATAAGGTCCACGTAGAATATGATCGATGATTTATGTTACTTTTGTGACAGCTTCTATTTTTGATTGAACTTTGATAACGTGTCGGTGTCTATGAATCAATATCGACGAATTCACGTTTTAGTTTACTTTGAAATGATTTTCCTCAAAATATATGCGTTGTGCATTCTAGAACGTGCCACCTTCTACAGACCCATCTCGGTATTAACAGGTCTGTCTAAAATTTTTGAGAAAATTATAAACAATAGGTTGATAAAATATCTCGAGGACAACAACTTGCTTTCCCAGAATCAATTCGGCTTTAGGCAAATGAGATCAACTAATCAAGCAGTACATCGCTTAACTAACTACATAGCCAAGAATCTGGATGAGGGAATGCATGCAATCGGGGTTTTCCTAGACCTTGCCAAGGCATTTGACAGTATATCATGTTCCATACTTTTAAACAAGCTCGAAGCGTTTGGAATAAGAGGAACACAACTTCGCTTATTTTCAGACTATCTCACTGAACGCACTCAATGTGTAAAAATTGGAGAATACTTAAGTGCTGAAGCCAGAAATACAGGTTATGGTTTTCCCCAAGGAAGTGCCCTGGGCTGTACATTGTTCCTGGTATATATAAATGACCTCTGCAGTTTGAAGATCCCTAATGGTCGCATAATATCTTATGCTGATGACACAGCCCTAATATTTACAGCAAAATCGCGAAATGAGGTTTTTCAGCTTGCTCAGAGTGGCTTCAACATAGTGACTAACTGGCTATATCAAAACCTTCTAACCTTGAATACTGATAAAACGAAATATATTCTGTTTTCAATGAGATATACAAATATACCTTTTGATAATCCAAAACTATATGCACATAGCTGCAGAACACTCACTGACTGTGCATGTGCCTGCCCTACATTAGTAAATGCCAACGAAGTGAAATATTTAGGTGTTGTTGTTGACACAAACTTGAATTTCCGCAAACACATAGATTTATTATGCACAAGAACAAGAAAATTAATGTATATATTTAAGAACCTTAGCAAAGTAGCCGATTACGTTATAATAAAGCAAGTGTATTTTACGTAGTGTCAAACTATACTCACTTATTGTATAACAACATGGGGTGGTGCAGCAAAGTCAATATTATTACCCTTAGAACGCGCTCAAAGAGCCGTGCTTAAAGTAGCAACGTCCCGCCCATTCATATTCCCCACACACCAGCTTTACATGGCTTGTAACGTACTAACAGTCCGACAGTTATTTATCTTGCACACCATTTTAAAACAACACACTGAAGTTCCTTATAACCCCATACAGTTAGATAAGAGACGGAAGGATTTAGTATGCTCCAGACCTCAAACTAGCCATCAATTCGTTCATAGATTTTATTTCTTTCTAGGACCTTTTTTTGTACAATAGGATTAATAAGGTACTAAACATATTTAACATAAATAATAAAATATGTAAAATTGTACTATCCGACTATTTAAGTAAATTAAATTATGCAGAAACAGAAAACATCTTGGAAACATTGAAGTAGTCTTTTACAACAATTTTAAATGTTAATACTAACTATTTAGAAATATTTAATAATTTTGTATTTTGTAACTTTTATATTATATCATTTCCTAATAATAAAAATAAATATTAGCAACCAGTTTACAAATTTTAAGTCAAGTGTTCGCCTGAAACACAGGTTTACCCTAGCTCAGGCAGGCATCGTTTAAAGTATCTGTTCTAAATTTAAATATTTTATGTGAAAGTGTAACATTAACTATCCTGACCTTAGTTTTTTACACAAGTGTAATTTAGTCTAAGTATTACGAAATAACTAATTTTTAAATTAAATGTACTACACTGTAACAAATGTATTTGTCGAATCAAATAAAAAATATTATTATTATTATTATATTACCTTAATGTCCACTGTTCGCGGTATACGAGTTGGTAGAGTAAAGTCTAGACATAACTATGAAATATTTAGAGTTTAAATATGAGTTAGATGTTATTATTAAGATTACAAGCTCTATGATACCGGTGGAAGAGAACAGCGCTTGTAGCAGCTCATAGATACATGGGCCTATCCAGCATTTACTTAGGAAATTAAAAAAACTACATAATTTTTTTTTCTTTTCCGTGCACACAAATCATGCGGACATGTCGATTTTCTATCATTGACATATTGATCTTAGCCAAGTTATTATTCTTCGCAAAATACGACACGATCTTTTGTTTCTGGTTCTTTTCGTTTTTTTTCAAATAAAGCAGTCTTCGTTGTCTGTATATAGTCTTCAGCGGCGTATACAATGTCGTACGACAATGTCACAACAGAAATGAAGAAGCGACAGACACACACATATATATAATTATAAGAAATTAGTGTTACTATTATTAAAAATGTTAAATCGTTAGGCGCTATTCAGTGCGACGCGGATGAGCTACGCAGATGTCCGCGACGGACGCGACGGCACCCGACATTGTATGAAGCCAATACAGCGCGTTCAGTGCTACGCGGAGCTCTACGAGACGCGAAGAGCTCTGGCTATCGCCTTACTAATTGTTTTAACTGCTACAATGCATTGTAGAATTTAAATCACTTGTTCTCATTCCACTATTAACCTAATTTTGATTGCCTCGCTGGCGCAGTGGTAGGACTAAATGTTTCTATGATCTGCAAATTATTTAGGAGTTCGGGTGTTTTCTATGTATAATAAGAATGTATTTACAATATATATATATTGTAAATATATACAATACATATATATGTATATATATCACTTGTTTTGTACCCATAATAAATGATCTGCTTGGTTTGGGACTATATGGTGGACTGTGGGTGGGACTATATGAGATAGATGTCCGAAGATATTTTGTTTATCATTATTAATTATATCCTTACTGGTTTCGCCCTATGGCATTATCAAAGGTAATTTAGTAATTTTCAAAATTATTCACATCTAAAACCTAACAACTAAATAAACGGAAATGATGAAATGGAAAAAAATGGAAATAACAGTATGTCAGTCGGTGCAAGAAATTCTCCCCGAAAATGAGGTGATTACGTTGTCTCAAAATCTACCAAAACAAATTATTCAATTTTAATATTATAAAAATATATTAAACAAAGCTAAAGTTAAGATATTAAATTACAAATTTACGATTTCAAGAGAGAGCCAATCAAGAGTATAAAATGATATTGTCCTGATCTAAAAGATACGATGATCCCTGTGTTTTTGCGTCTTTTCTTCTCAGGGCTAGTCCAGTTAAGAAAGGCCGAACTCATCTGTTTAAAAACAGTTTAACTTGCAAAAGTGTTCATGTAATCTAACTACAGAATAATCGATTACTTAGACTTAGGGTAGCCAAAAGCACCCCACTCTACCCCACCGTGGGTACACCCATGATACGATATAATATAACCCCCGCGAGTGTCACAGCCGAACATTGATTAACCTAAACAATAAAACACAATTGAAGCTAAGCTATATTCGTTAACGGTTGCGATTACTACAAGAGTGTGTATGTCTCAGTATGCAGGAATGATGCTGGCGCTGTTGCTCGGTGAGCTGTCGCTGGGCGTGTGGCTCGCGATGCGCGTGCAGCTGTGGCTGAACTCGCAGGCTGCCCAGCAGCTGCAGGAGGCGCTTGAACTGCGGGAGCACCTGAAGCCCTTGCTGCAGTACTTTAGTCGGTGGCATCCGCTGCCAAAACACCTTGACAAACTGATCAAGGTAGTATGTTCCGTATTACAGATTTAATATTCGTGTACGCTCTAAACTCTCTCAAGGTAGTAGAGCCACGCTGATTTCAGCACGAACGGGCCGGCTCGACCGGGGCGGTACTACCCTCGCACAGAAGATCAGCGTAAAATGACAGCGATCATGCTGTCGTGTTTCGTTGGTGAGTGCGAGACCGGAGGCCCAATGATGTAGAAGCATCACTAGCCCGCCATGGTGTGGGTCACCATGCTGTATTGTTGCATTGTCTGCATTCGCGGTATGGTGACCACCACTCTTGGAGTCTGCTCATGCTTTCCATCAGGCAGAGTAGAGTCATTTTGGCAGGGCCAAACATAAAAAAAAAAAAACTATAAGTGATAGTACTAAGCGTCCTAATATACCTTCCTTACATATCTAATTGGCGTTTTGTCGCACTGGCCACTTTGACTTTTTGACCTTCATAACAAGCCCCGTGGACGGCCGGAGACCAAAGTGGATAATGAAGAATTAAAGGCTATTCTTCGCTGTGAGTGATAAAAATGTTTTAATCCACTTGAAGCAAATAGGGAAAATAAAAAAGCTTTAACGCGTTTCATTACTCAATCGGCACAATAATGAAGGGATTTTAAATCTGGTTATTACCAGTGAGGAAAAGTGGATCCTGTACGATAATCGGAAGCGCTCGTCGCAATGGCTGAACCCTGGAGAACCAGCCACATCCTGCCCCAAGCGAAAATTAACTCCAAAAAGTTACTTGTTAGTATTTGATAGGCTAGTGCCGGTGTCGTTCACTACAGCTTTCTAAAATCTGGTTAAACGATTACGGCAGATATCTATTGTCAGCAACTGTAAACCATGAGGGAAGAACCAGCTGCGAATCAACCGAGGCTGGTCAATGGCTCCAGGCCACTGCTGCTTCAGGACAACGCTAGACCACACACTCAGAACAGGCAGCCGCTAAACTGGAGGAGCTGCAATTGGAATGTCTGCGACATCCATGTACTCCCCCGACCTTGCTCCAAAAGATTACCGTTTTTTTCCGAAATTTGAATAACTTCTTACAAGGAAAAAAAATATGCGATGTGACAGTCCAAACCGCCTTCAGAGAGTTTATTGATTCTCCCCCCCCCCCCCCCCCCATGAATTTTTTAGTTAAGGGATCAATGAACTACCTATGAGATGGCAAAATTGCATAACTAAAAAATGGTACAGACCTATTATGATTAATTATATATTTTACAAAACAAAGGGACTCCTGATTTATTTCTGTTTTGAAATGTGTAGGTTAGTACAGTTTTCGATGTTTTCATGAGCCATGAGAACTAAATAATTTTTCACCAAGGCATTAAAACTTTTCAATATAACGACTGTAGGAGGCGGAGCAGGATGCTCCTTGCAACCTGTACGTGGCGGTCGCCACTTTCCTCCTGTTGGCGGTGCTGCAGCCGCTAGCCATCGCCTTGGCGCTAAGCGCCGCGCGCCGGCGAGCCAACGCAGTCGCGCACTCCACCGAGATCGCTAAACACACCTACAGGTAACTATATCCCTTCAGCGTAACATAATACTGACCTTTCGAGCTAATTACTAGTCCAACTTGTCTTGTTGGAACTGTTTTATATTAACTTTTTATATTTTTTTATTTTTAAAGTTTTTTTTATATTGTAATAATGTTTTAAGAAAATATTCGGCGGCGAGTGCGACACGCGCGTCTTATAAAAACAACATTAAGTTTGTGTCGTTTGTAGTGATGTTTTAGTGTTTTCATTGGAACACTTCTCTGGGCAGTTTACCTTTATGGAAGATGGGCAAAGGAGCAGACAAGTTACCCAATGGTAAGTGATTACCGGCGTCCAAGGACGTGCGATACCGCCCTCTGAATTAAACTTAAAGTATCAAGCCTCCGGTATCCGCATGCGTTCGGTGAAAAGTAAGGAATGAGTCGAGTTGCTCAACAGCGATTGTCCATATGTGCTGAAGCACGGGTCCCATAAAGGTATCTGCCTAGGACTAGCTTATATGTCCTTACGTTGCGTGTAATGGAGCAATTACGTATTAAGTGAACTTAATGCGCCCGGTAGTTCCCAGCAGTAGTGCCGCTGTGCTGCTGTGAGTTACACATGGTGCGATGTAGGTGTATATTTTCAGCGGGTGGAGCGCGTGGCCGCGGCGCGCGGCCGCCCACTGCGTCACCTTCGTCGTCAGGATATATTACAGTGAAAAACCCCGATGGTCTCCTATAGAGGTGGGTTGATACGTTTTCTGTACAGCGCGCGAGAGGACCGGGACTCCGAGAAGGCTCCGCTCCGCACCGCCTACAGGAACGGCCGAATCGTCGTCCTCTGAGCTCGGCGGCCAGCCCTCTCTCTCCGCCTCAGGATCAGCTCTCGGCACCGCGGCCCGCCGCAGCCACATGGCAGTGTACCCAGTGGTGTCAGTGCTCTGGACACGGTTGCTCGTGATAGTTATTAAGTTTAAATATGAGGAATGTAAATACTGTTTGGTGCGTCACATTTTTGTAACGTACCTAGTAAGGCTGACATACCCCTAAGTACATTTTTGTAATTATAACTTTAAGATGTTAAATATACAATTGACAAACAGTGCAATAAAGCCAATAACTGTTAGTTCAATGTAACGGCATTACCTGTGCAGCAGACGCGTGAGCTCCTATAAGAAAACGATTCGGTTTAGATAATTAAATTTTTATCCGAATTATGAAGTAAACCATACATAACATCGTTTCGGAGTGCAGGTGTATGTTTCGTGTATTGAATGGATAACGTCTGTTATCGATTCGAAGGAGGTACAAATATAGAAACGATTAGTTTAACATTGAAGCTTTATAACAATTATAACATTTCTTTATTTCACATTATACACATAAGTTTCTAGTGTTTATATGATATTAATTCGTGTATATAGATAGAATATATATATATATATATAGTTGTAACAAATCATGTTAAGCTGTATTGCGCATTATTAAATGTGTATTTTATGATAAATCTGAGTTTAAAAGCAGTGTTCTCCCTCGGTGCCGAGCTCCACTACCGACTTAATGAGTAAGTGGATAAATATTAATTAAGATTACTTTATTATTAAGAAACTTCTAAATGACTAAAAAATAAAACCTAAAAAATCTCATTCAGGTCTATTAACAAACGTTCGCTGGTTCGTTTCTACTTTAACGAGTCATACCCATCCTTATATGACTAGACCGATTATAAAACTTGCACTTGAGGATATTTGTGTACATGCGCTTTTTTTTATTACCCGACTACGGCAAAGCCGAACGAGGGAAATGATTTTGACAGGCTACGCATGTATGTTCATCTCTTCCTTATAGCTCCTCAACTTCTTATGAGAATTGGACAAATGAGATATTGTTAGAAGCGTCCTGATCGTCCACTGGTTTTAGACTATACTAGTTGAACCCCGCGGTGTTACCAGCGTTTATTGTTGTACCGGGGGTAATACCGCGGGACAAAGTTAGTCTAAAAAAAGTAGCCTAAATGACTCCTTAGGTCATTAGCTACCTGCCAGTGAAAGCCCCGTCAAAACCGTTCCAGAGATTACCTGAACAAACAGACATACAGACAGACCAACAGACAGACACACAAAAATTGAAAAATGTTATTTTGGTACATGTAACATGTATACATACATATGCATTCATTAAAAAGCGGTTACTTTAATATTACAAACAGACACTCCAATTTCATTTATATGTATGTATGTATAGATTGTATAGATGACGTGTCACTGATTCTAATGTAGCGTCCTCTAGCGGTCATAAAGTACAGTGTTACAAAATAAATTTGAAGTAAATATGCCATGTTTGGTATCATTGGAATGGGCGTTACTTGTACATTTGAAATATATATTTATTAAAAGCATTTGCTCGTGGTTTTAAACGTATTTATGCGATAATTGTGATATTTCTATGGTACCCACTTAAAATATACTTATAATAATAATATAATTTTATTTGCATAAATGTGGTACCCAAAGATGTAAAAAAAAATGGCACTATACACATTTTCGTAAAAAAGTTATTAAATTGCTAATACTAAATTAATTGCCAATCTATACTTATAAAATAGTAAGTCCTGACTGACTGACTGACTGATTCATCATCGCCGAGCGTAAACTATGATAGTTAGGGCTATGAAATTTGGTGAGTAGGATTGTTTTATTGAGTAGACACCCACTAAGAAAAGAATTTTGGAATTTCTACCCCTAAGGGGGTGAAATAGGGGTTGAAAGTTTGTATGGAAGTCCGTCATTTTTTAAGTTAGAAATCTGAAAGTTTACTTTTGGGCTGCTGATTAAAAATGAATAAACACGTGTTTCAGCGTTTCTGAATATTCTACCCCTAAGGGGTGAAATAGGGGTTGACATTTCACATTTAGTTCAGTCTGGAAATCCGTCATTTTTGAAGTTCGAAACATGAAACTTTGTTTTTAGGCTAATTATTTAAAATGAGTAGATACGTATTTAAGCGTTTTCGAATATTCTACCCTTAAGGGCGTGAAATAGGGGTTGAAAGTTTGAATGGAAATTCGTCATTTTTGAAGTTCGAAACATGAAACTTTATTCATGTGCTACTGATTAAAAAAAGGTAGACACGTATTTAAGCGTTTCTGGATATTCTACCCCTAAGGGGTGAAATAGGGGTTGACATTTCACATTTAGGTTAGTCTGGAAGTCCGTAATTTTTGAAGTTCGAAACATGAAACTTTGTTTTTGGGCTATTGATTAAAAATGAGTAGATACTTATTTAAGCGTTTCTGGATATTCTACCCCTTAGGGTGTAATAGGGGCTGACATGTAGCATTAAGATTAGTCTGGAAATCCGTCATTTTTGAAATTCGAAACATGAAACTTTGTTTTTGAGCTACTCATTAAAAATAAGTAAATATGTATTTAAGTGTTTCTGGATATTCTAGGGGTTGCAAGATTGCATGGAAGTTTGACATTTTTTGAGTTAGAAACATAAAATATTATTTTGGGCTTACTAATAAAAACGAATAGACACGTATTTAAGCGTTTCTGGATATTCTACCCCTAAAGGGAGAAATATTAATTGGCATATAATGGTTAGTTTGGAAGTCCGTAATTTTTGAATTTAGCAGCCTAAAAACTTTCGTTTTTATGTTTTGATTACAAATAGATGAATACTTATATCAGCATTATGCGAATTCTGTTCCTAAAGGGTATGAAATATGGGTTGAATGTTCGAAATTATATAGGCACCAAAACATTTTAAATAACAAAAAGGTTATAAATATGAAACAAGTTTGAAAAGCCATCACATGTTATATAGAAACGTAAGTACCATAACTCTAACAACGTGTGACTACGGCTTTTCATACGTGTTTCATAATTTTCAGCGTCGTTTTTTGTCGTAGTTGGGTTTTAGGTTTTTAGTTTTTTTTCCATCTCTATCTTTCAGACGGCTGAACCATTTTTCATCAAACATAGGTAAGAACAGTCCCGAATAATTCACCTTTTAATCATAAAAACTAAATGAAAATCAGTTCACACACATCAGACTTGACATAAAAGATTTGAAAATATCCTGTGGATCATCACCATTGGCAGTGTTCTTAGAGTTAAGTCTGGCAGAATGGTTACGTGTTCAACGTGACGTTGTAGCACAGAGAATTAGCATTGTCTTCCGACGAAGCTAAAGGAAGTGTTGAATGGTTGCCAACCTAGCAACCCAGTTGTTCAACGGAGCACGAGCACCCGGGACTCGGACCCCATTACTCTCACGTCTCGCAGACAAATAGTTTTAACTGGAATTAATGTGGGTATGAGTAGGTGCTGGGTTTTGATATTTACGCACTTTGAAGCTTTCTGCGAGGGCAGCAGCAGCGCCGGCATATCCAAGTGTGCTTGGAAAATGTTGTAGAGGTGTGTGTGTGTGCAGTTTAATGATGTACCTATTCCCTTTAAAACTTAATTTAGTTAGTTATTTTAAATGAAGATGTTGATTTAGTTTCTGGGCCCTCTAAAGGTCATGTAAAATAAAATGAGCTTATTGAATTGTTCAACATTTATTAATTTACACTTGAAATTGAAAGTGACGGTCCCGCGCGGCCGACCGCTCGATGTGTCGCTCGCTACAGATTGTGCAAAAATATATAACTGGTGCTAGCGCCCGCGCGCCAATACGACTATAGTCTTTACAACAAACCTCATGTATACATATAGCTATCGTTATAAGAATATCTATTACATTATCAACAAAATATTACATCACAAATGAGCTCCGGCTCCGTCCTACATCACACCATGATATGACATCGCTTTCGTGTAGCACTAGCTATGTGTATAGCTTTGAACAAAATACTTCATATATTATATTACACTGGCTTACCTACGTATGTATGGATGTATATAGTACAGCAACAGTCAACATCGCCCACAATCACAAATGAACCGATAGAGCCGATAGAGAGAACAGCAAAGAGACGGCGCGGCCACCACCAGCTGGGCCGGCGGCGCACCACGCACGCATTCAAACAGAACACATTCATCGACATTCAACAGAAGCAACGATCACTGCTACAATATATTCGTATTTATAAATAACACTTAGGTACTGTCCTGTCGGACGCAAACAACAATGTTAACCCACCCGCCTCTGTCTGCTCGACTGTTCCTACGCCATCGCCAACCTCGGTGACACTGTATTATGTTTGTACATAGGACAGAATAATGAGAACTATATCTGAGGAAAAATACGGTCTCGATCGATGGAAGAGCGGCAATCTGGCATTTATCTGTAGGCGGGTCCCGCCGACTGCTCCGCCAGGAAAGGGTTGCTTGGGCGAGGGGCGGGTGCCTGTCCCGGTACGTTCAGCTCGCTCGCGCCGCTGTAGCTCTGTGGGTTAAAGGAGAATATGAGTGATCTGGGCTCAATGGAAGGGGCAACAAGAGGTGGGCTGTTCTTCACCTGGGTTGCGCCGTACGAGTCATGATGCGCGAGGTCAGCGAGGCGCGTGGAGGAGAGCGCTCGCGGCAGAGGGTTGGAGGGTACGCCGTGCGGCGCCAGCACTCCCGCCTCGGCCACGGCGCGCGCCTCTTCGTAGACACCGGGCCCTCCCGCCCCCGCCGCCCCCTCGGCCTCGCCACCGCGGAAGTTCACGAATGCGAAGGCAGCCAGTACCACGGTGCAGAGCAGGCCGTACCCAGCGAAGGTGCGCGTGGTGCCCCACTTGGCTACGGCTATGCCTCCCAGCACCGCTCCGCAGCCGCGCCCCAGTCCGTGGTGGAGACCTGACCACCGAGCGTGTCGTTCACATATTTGATTCAAAGTACTATAAATTACCCTGTCTGATGATCACTACGCTTAGAAGTTGGGTACTTAGGTAATTATTGGGTTTCTAGGTATTCCTAAAGGCTAGGTGTAGGCATAATAAAGTTTATAAGGCTTCTACTTCGAGACGATTAAACCATAATCCCGACTCAAATGTACCACATATGTGAAAGTAGGTATTGTCGCGCTATAAGGAGACGGGAACATACGAGAATATTTGAGCGCGCAGCTGTGGAGGTTATGATGAGTAACTCTGATTTTCAATGCTAGATTACTTGTTTTAGTAACTTCTATTAGGCCTAGAATGTTCTATCGAATTTTATAGATCTTTCTAGAGATTTCAAAGCCATAGTTAGCCGTACGAGGAGTATTGTTTAACGATACATGGGATTGACATCGAAGCGATCTTCTGGTGCGACTAACGAGTGATTTATTATTGTAAAAGTACTGTTCATAAATATTGTGTTATTTTTTTGGTAATCAGTCGACTACTTTTAATTATTTAATACCCAGCTCGTAACAGTATTTGCTAGAGCTATGGATTGGGTACGGTGTGTGTGGTCACGAAGATAGCAACTAGACAATTGCATGATAATTATTTATTATGTGGGATTTGTTGGTCAAAATAGAATTTATGTACACAATTTCGGCTTTAATCTCTTTAATCTGCTTTAATCCAATTTTACACAAACTTTTCCACCCTCCAACGCGCGCCTCAATCCTCCATCTTCCTTTCTTCTTCCTCCTCTCGCTCCCACCCCTTCGTCTCGCTCACACACACTTCACGTTTCATTTCACACATCCTACATTCGGCCATCCTGAAACAAAGGCTGGCCTCAGCCTTTCAACATGCTACATTCACTTAATAAAAAAACTAAAAACTAAGTTATATAATAAAAACTATTCCTATCACACTATCATACTTTCATGCAACTCTAATGCTAGAACCCTATTTATTCACCTAGAACTTCTTCAGTCTCAAACATAGGCCATGGTTTCATGTAGTCAGCGGAGCTACTTGTATTTATAGGACCCTCCTTAGATAAATCCAACTTTTCAACATTGTAACGATCGTTCCGTTTCACCTTTGTTACGCGATATGGTCCTAGATATTTAGGCTTGAGTTTCATGCTCGTACCGAATTGCGTTCTCTTTATTGCCACAGTATCGCCTTCTTTGTATTTTAGACTTTCTTTTCTTTTCTTATTAAAAAGCTGTTGATTTTCTTCTTGAACTTTAATAATTTGCTGTTTAGCTTGCCGCCGGAGGTCTTCTCTTTCTTGACTGAAACATTCTCTTTCTTCTTGCAATATTAAATCGTAGATCTGTATATCTTCTTTGCATCTCATTTTTGTGCCAATAAGTAATTCGAAAGGACTGGTACTTATACTCCTTTGAAACGTGCTGTTCAGAGCTATCTGTACCCGGCCAACATGCTTATACCATAGTCCTGGCTCTGAAATTGTCATCTTTACAAGAACTGAGATCAAAATTCGATGAACTCTCTCAACTTGACCATTTGCTCGTGGAACTCCAGTAGTTATCAACACATGTTGTATACCTTCACTATCACAATACTCTTTGAAGTCACGACTGGTGAAGCAGGTTCCTCTATCTTTAGTTGGAAAAAGCCAAACAAACTTTGTAAAGCCGTCTATGACCGTTAATATGTAGTTATACTTCTTTTTAGTCTCCAGAAATGGCCCAATATGGTCACAGTGCAGAGTATCCAATGGTAAAGCACCTTTTTCAATGCTATTTAGAAATCCTTCCTGTTTACCTTCCTTTTTTGTTGCTAAAAGGCATGGAATGCAACCCACAATGAAGTCTTCAATCTTCTTATTTATATTTTTCATGAAGTAATCTTTATTTAGCAACTCTAACATCTTTTTCTTACCAAAATGTCCTCGCTCATGTACTTTTTTAATAATGTCATATTCCATACTTCTGGGTATTACTAAACATTTACGTTCCCCTTTGTACAGTAAACCGTTATCCAGCATGTAGTCCTTATACGGTCTATTCTGAAGTATATTTATAATTGCATTCAGTCCGTCGTCCTGTAGCTGTGCTTGTCTAATCTGGTTGCTGACATTAGTCTCAGTGGCGGTTACACATGCTATGCGGCTTAATGCATCTGTATGCTTCATCTTGTTACCTGGTCGATGCTCAATTTTAAAATCATATTCATCCAATAGCAAGACCCATCTTGCCACTCTGGTTGTTAAATCTTTCTTCTTTAACGTTAACTCGAACGCTTGACAATCTGTAACAATTTTAAAATGTGACCCATACAAGTAGTGTCGGAACTTCTTAACTCCTTCTACTATAGCTAGAGCTTCCAACTCATAACTAGAGTACTTTCTCTCTGCATCATTCGTTTTTTTGCTCATATAATGAACTGGGTGAAGCCCGTCATCATATCTTTGTAGGAGAATTGCTGAATATGCAATACTCGAAGCATCAGTATGTAGTTCTATTGGTAATCCTAATTTAAATATCTTTAGAACTGGTGGACCGCTTAGCTTTCCCTTCAACATGTTGAATGCGAATCTTTGTTCCGGACCAAACTCAAATTCCTTATCTTTCTTTAACAACTCGGTCAAAGGTCTGGCAATCTGAGCAAAGTTTTCTATATACTTACGAAAATAGGACGTCAGTCCCACAAAGCTATGCAACTGCTTTAATGTTCGAGGTTCCGGATACTTCATAACAGCATCTGTCTTGTCAGGTGAGGGTCGCACTTCCCCATTTCCAATCACATGTCCAAGATATTCTACTTGACGGCTTAATAGCTTTGCCTTTTTCCAGTTAATTTTTAGTCCATACTCCTCTGCCACAGCTAACACTTCTTTAAGTCGGTCAATACCTTCCTGCTCATCAGAAGCTGGAATTAATAAATCATCGATAAATATGACGAGTTTGTTCTCGGCAATCATTTTCATGAAGATGATTGACACAAATCTCATAAAATACTTTGGGCATATTGCCAATCCAAAGGGAGCACGTAAGAATTCGTACTGTCCCTGGTGAGTAACAAATGCTGTGAACTTAATAGATGATGACTCGACCTTTAAATGAAAAAATCCATCTTTCAAATCGATCACACTGTATACTTTGGCTGCCTGCAGTTTGTCGATCAAATCTTCTATTAATGGGAGAGGATACTCATCCCTAACAATCTTCCTGTTAATAAGCCTGTAGTCTATGCAAAGTCTTGTACGGCCGTCTTTCCTCTTCACTAACACTACAGGGCTAGCATAGTCTGAGAAACTTACCCTTATTATACCGTCGTGTAGCCATTCAGTTACCTGCTCTTCAACTATTTTCTGCTCAGCCAATGACAATCTCCTTGGGCGTTGAGACACTGGGATATCATCTTTCAGTACAATTTTAAGTTCTAAAGGTATGTCTTTAATTTGTTTAGGGTTATACTGTTTAATTATATCCAACAACTCTTGCTTATACTTATGACATCCGATTAAATCTACAACAGAAGAACAACACATTATGTTTCGAAGCCATTCTTCACCTTTTAAACAAAAAAACACACTGCCTTCATTCATCACCAAAGTCACATCTTTCAAAAACTCTTGCCCAATTATCACATCATAGGGCATACTTTCATTCGGCATAATATGAAAGATAACACCATAAAACTGTCCATCGATACAAACATTAATTAACACTTTTCCACGGCTTTCAATGTTTACAAGTCCAAGTCCACACAATGATAAACTTTCACAGGTTCTTCTCGGGCTTCCTATCTTCTTATAAACACTTTCTGTCAATAAATTTACTTCGGCTCCCGTGTCGATTAAAGCTAATTACGTATACTGCAGCCGGAGGTTCCAAAGAAAACCAAATTTACTTATAGTTAATTTAATAAAAAAGAAATTACAAACTAATTTACAATTATGTGAATCCTACTCGAAGTATGAGCTAGGAATCTCTTTACAAACTAACTACAGCTAATTAGTCTAGTGATTCCGCCTCGAAGTGTGAAGCAAGAATGACCTAAAGTAATTGAATTTAAATATATATACACTATAATGATGACGTCGGTGCCTCGTGTTACCGTTGGTCTCACAATAGGCCTTTGTGGTCTGTTCTCGTAATGCTGTGTCGGCGCCTTGTGTCACTCTTGAGCTTGTGGCCAGTTTCCGCCGTGGGTCCGGTTGCATAGAGACTGCAGTGTCGGCATATTGAACACGAGTTCGTGATCTCATAACAGGCCTTTGTGCTCTGTGTTCGTAATGCTGCGTTGACGATAGATTTAGGGGTTTCATATGTACCAAGTTACAAAACAAAAAGTCATTCTCTATTGAGAAGAAATACTGATACGTGTGTTTAGACTAGACGCTATAAATAATTACGTAATACTGCGTTGACGATACATTTAGGGGTGTCATATGTAACACCTCCACCCTCAGTTCAGCAACTATTTTATCATGTTAATGGAAAATGTTGCTGGAAACTCTTCTCGTTTAGGGTTGGCTGTAGCTTCCATAGTGTGTTTCTGGAGTGTTGGGTTCTCTTTTGAACTATTTCGTTTTAAGTGCCAGATCTTGTAGTTACGGCCTACTGCGTAGGTGATAATTGCAAATGTAACTGATACCAATACATAGAATGGGATGGTTGTATGGTATAGGTTAGTTGACTGGACATTGTCGATTTCCATCGGTATTTCTCTGGGATACTTTATTCTGGATGCTGTGAAGATCTTTAAGGATTATTGATCTTGAGCTAATGTGATTATATGCAGCTGTCTGATTGATTTTGTGGAAAGGGATTTTCGATAACTTCAACGGTTGACTTTTTATCTCTTTGTTGTCGTTAATGATGGTGAGTTCTGCGCTCCTTATATAACAATTCTCATGGATGGTGTGGTAATGAGGTAGCTTCTTCGCAGTGTGTTGAAGTCTTTTCTGCTGCAGGCTAGCTGTACTGTAGGTCGAGTTAGCGAGAGTAATGCTGGTCATCTAGTTTTTCTACTATTTCTTTGGCAAGTGAGATTTTTGAAAAGTGGCAGTTGTTGCATTCAGGTTCTGTCTGCATCTACTGGGCTACGTTTTTCTCACAGAGATATGAGCTGTGCTGTACTAAACGTCCGGCATTCTGCCTCTATGTACACGAATGATTTCTCATTTGTTGCTATGTAAGGAGCGGAATGGATAAGGGCAGGTGAGCAAGTTATTCGCCGTTGGGTACAATAGACAGTCTGTAAAGTTTATATAAATCTTCTAGAATTTTAGGAAAACTATAACTATCCTATTCCTAACAAAGTAAGAGCCAGGTTTTATAAGATTATAATATTTTCTTAACACTAAGTCGGAGATGCGATTTCTACTGTGAACTATCCTTAACTCATCTATCATGGACTTCAGAACTTCGATGTCTCTCATAGAATGGTGTGTACTAGAAGTCCGAATGAAAGCTAATATATTTTATATTCTAATTATCTCTAACATTAAGTCTTCTACGTTATTACTAATTATTTCTAACATTTGGGCAAACTGTACAGGTTTAATGAGACTGTAATCTCTGTAAGTATAAGTTGTCATCATATACGTACTTCATTGTATCTAAGTAATCTAAATTGCTCGTTATACTTTTAATTATTGATCCTAGACCGTCTACTAGACCTAACTCTACTAGATTCCGAGGATTTTACTTGATTTAACACCTTGCCAAGTTTGTTAGTAAGATGGTCAATCTGATATTCGTAAAGTGTGTAAGTATCGTTACTAAGTCTGATTTTGAATGTCTTAAGTTGATTCTTTACTGAGTTTATCTTATTTTCGGTGTCAGTTAACTGTACGTATTGTATAAAAGAGTGGTAGTGAGTGGTTAGTCTAGTCGATCGTGTTTAATAAAGTAGAGTTCTGGTCCGTCAGCTAGTGATTTAAGTCTTAAGTCCTGGGGTTGAGTCGCTTGGACTGTCAGCTATATACTGTCAGAATCATATAACAATGTCTTTGTTTCAGGTGTTCGCTTTAATCGAGACTTCGCTGCTGGGTTACTATCCTATCACAAATGTTAATAAACCTGATTAAAACGTTCGTGTTGCCATCGAACTCTGGCACTATGCGCAAGGCTTTGAATATAACATCTGAATCAACTTTACACTAAATAAGCTAGTTAATCTAATATACTGTCTATCTATATCTCTATTACTGTCTAAAATGTGCCGGCGAGCCTGTCACGATGCAGGATCCCGGTTACACGGCTTTTCGTAGCGAAAAATGTTGAAATTAAAATTAATTAGGATAAGGTAGGAAGCAACACGAGAAAGATTCAAGTGTACTCACAAATATTTCATCTCTGGTTTTCCTCGGTGAATCGATGTCTGGATTCTCCGTCCGGCTACGCAGTTGTCCCGTAGATTCTGGATCCTCTGGTTGGGGCTTGATAGCCACCCGGGTGACTCGCGAACGCAAATATCGATATGAGATGCTTGTAATGCTCGCGAACCGGCCCGCGAGGATCCTACCGACTGCGCCAATTACGTATACTGCAGCCGGAGGTTCCAAAGAAAACCAAATTTACTTATAGTTAATTTAATAAAAAAGAAATTACAAACTAATTTACAATTATGTGAATCCTACTCGAAGTATGAGCTAGGAATCTCTTTACAAACTAACTACAGCTAATTAGTCTAGTGATTCCGCCTCGAAGTGTGAAGCAAGAATGACCTAAAGTAATTGAATTTAAATATATATACACTATAATGATGACGTCGGTGCCTCGTGTTACCGTTGGTCTCACAATAGGCCTTTGTGGTCTGTTCTCGTAATGCTGTGTCGGCGCCTTGTGTCACTCTTGAGCTTGTGGCCAGTTTCCGCCGTGGGTCCGGTTGCATAGAGACTGCAGTGTCGGCATATTGAACACGAGTTCGTGATCTCATAACAGGCCTTTGTGCTCTGTGTTCGTAATGCTGCGTTGACGATAGATTTAGGGGTTTCATATGTACCAAGTTACAAAACAAAAAGTCATTCTCTATTGAGAAGAAATACTGATACGTGTGTTTAGACTAGACGCTATAAATAATTACGTAATACTGCGTTGACGATACATTTAGGGGTGTCATATGTAACAAGCTTCAAAACATTCGTTGTTTATTTTAACCCGTTTCGTCGGTTTGACAGCTTGACGTTTGTTTACATTTGTATCTGTCATGTCCGCCTCCGTCGTGAACATCGCGCGCTTCCGTATGTCTTGTGTCGCCTCTAGAGGTCGCTCAGTACGCTCGCCGCCATTGCTACCAACTTGAAAATGAGATTCTTGTCGCCTGAAGTTCGATTGATGATGAATTTTTTGATTCGATGATGGTGAATGCGCGTAATTACACTCCGACGAAATATGACCGAACCCATTACACTTAAAGCACTTTACACCACGATTCTTATGTGGACACTCTCTTGATTGGTGGTTCATTTCTCCACAGTTAAAACATCGTCTAACTGGACCTCTCTGAGATGACTGGGATGCAACAAGTTGTCTTCTTACTGGTCGCTCGCTTACCTCTCTCGCCCCTGACACTGCAGTTTTTTCTTTCATTTGTTCGTATAGCTTAAGTTTTTCTTTAAGGACTGGATACGTTGTGGCGCCGTATAATATAGTTTTATTTACTTCTGTGTCTCTTATGCCTTCTATAATATACTGGGTGGATACATAGTCTGGAAATTTTGCACGCTTACCCATTTCTTTCATAATGAGCATGTACTGGTAATATGATTCGTTAGGCTCCTTCTTGCGAGCTGACATTAACTCATGCATTTCCTTTGTATTTATAACCTCAGGAAACTCCTTCTGGATGGCTGTCTTCAACTCCTCGAATGTCTTAAACACCTTTTCTGTCTTTAGCCATAATGCTGCTGTACCTGACAGTGACCTTCTTGCGATGATGAGCTTCTGTTGAGGTGTCCAATTGAAAATATCGGCGTTATCTTCAATATCCTCGGCCCATTTTGATGAGGAATAGGTATCATCCTCGCCATCGAACTTGCTCAAGCTGTACGCGCCATCGAGGTACGTAGCCATCAGCTCTGTCGTCGTCGTTATAGTCGTCTTCTCTTTGCTCATATTGGTTTATCTTTCGTCTTAAAATAAACACAATAAACACTTTTCGTCTTCGTCGTAAGAGTTAGGCACACGTGGTTCGTCGTTGCGTCGGCGTCGGTACACTATTTTTACCAAATCCCGGACGAGCCCCCAAAATGTGTGGGATTTGTTGGTCAAAATAGAATTTATGTACACAATTTCGGCTTTAATCTCTTTAATCTGCTTTAATCCAATTTTACACAAACTTTTCCACCCTCCAACGCGCGCCTCAATCCTCCATCTTCCTTTCTTCTTCCTCCTCTCGCTCCCACCCCTTCGTCTCGCTCACACACACTTCACGTTTCATTTCACACATCCTACAATTATTTTATTTCCTGTGCGAAACTAGACAGACTACTTGCAAAGTTTATTTCCAGCTTGTAAAACTCTGCTGGGTAACCAAACTTAAATAATTTACTAAACTAGAAAAACTTACGTCTAAGGAGAGTCCAATGCCAGTGTCAGGCAGTGGATTGTTGAGGGGCGGAGATGATGATGATGAGAGAGAGAATATGTAGAGAATATCAAGAAGCTAGACTACACTGACATCAAATTATCAATTAACGGTATTGTTATTACAATGGCTTTTACCCTACACTTATCACCACCTGACAAAGCAATCGTCAAAATGATTCAACAAATAAGTGAGTGAGTACCTATGGCAAGAATCTAACGAAGCTTGTGGCTGAAAGATGCGTCACATAGAGATGAATCTGAGCTGAATGTTATCTTCCTGTATCGATTGTAGGCGGAAACTCGTTTGAAAAAGGTTATATGAAGTATTAAATCCCAACAAAAACATTTCCACATAAAAAAAAACACCCAACGAAAACTCCCGGCCAAAAAAACACTAAAAAGCGTATAATAAACTGGCTCTTCATAAATTGTTATGAGCCAATTCTTGTCTATACCTAATTCTTTATTCATTTAAATAGTAGTATTATAATGTGTGCTAGGTACCTAAAATCTGTTTGAAGTCAGTGCCAAACTACCAAGCCCAATAGGTAGGTATTTGATAAGTTACGTACATCCGGCTCCGCCATACTACTGCACAACTCACAACTATTAGAAAACCATTTTTGAGACAACTACAATCGGCACACATAATACTACACGGTTTTTATTTTCATAAAAAGATTTTATTTTTCAGTTTTTAGTGCAAACAATCGTAGATATTAAAAAGACGTATTAAAACTGAGCATAGTCTCCAAAATTATGTTGAGATGCAACATTTCTGTTACCGAGAATGTGATCTACGGGGCGGGCAATGGGGAGCGTGTCCTAGCTTACACGACTTGAGCTATGCCGTGATGAAATAGAAAGGATTGGTAGAGTTAGGGCGTGTACATTCATTCAGAAGCTTCACTCTACATGAGATCTGATATCTTTTTGCAGGGAAAGCCATGTGCAGTAGTCTTTTTAACCGATTCCCAAAAGGAGGAGGTTCTATGTTCCACTGTATATATAGAAGCAGAAGCATCACTAGGCCGCCATGGTGTGGGTCCCCAAGATGCATTGTTGCATTCGCAACGAGTATGGGGGCCACTACTCTTGGATTCTGCTTATGCTTTCTATCAGGCAGAGTAGAGTCATTTTGGCAGGACCATACATAAAAAAGGCGCATTTAAACTTCTACCCCCTAATTTTGGGGGTTGGGGAGCAAAAGTGATAGGTTTCTAATTTTATTGTTGTTGTTACAAACTACTACTACTGTACTAAAGTTAGTTTACATACTAAATTTCAGCTTTCTAGTACTTCAGGAAGTACCCTAACAGTTTTGATGTTCATCGGTGTGCTCGTGACGAAACCGGTGTATTTTAGATGTCAATAAAATCTAAAGTATCAGAGCAATGCTATTGAAACTTTGTATGTTTAAGTAGTATATTATTGACATCATGTTCTGAGAATTTGAACTATCTGGTATAACGGAAACATAAGGTAAGAGGGGTCAAAAAAACGACGAAACACTTCAAGAAAAGGTAGGAAGTGGCGTTGCGCTTCGCTTGGCTCGTCTTGGCGGGGGCACGACCGTGCCGCCAGATAAGCATATCGAATAAGCTTGAGTGACAGGAGCGCTATTGACAGTAAGAAATAACGTTGGTTGAACTATTCAATGATGCTACTACTATCCAGCGCAACTAAATTGTTGCGGCCAGCACGTTCGATCGGAAATAAATAATATAGTAAAAGTAATAGATGTATGTGTGGGTGTTAGTGAAGTACAAATAGCAGGTGACGGCACCTTGCAGCACGCCCTGTGCGGAGGAGCGCAGGCCGGGCGGCGCGCCGTGCGCGATGTACGAGCAGCAGGCCGCCCACACCGCCGCGTGGGTCACGCCCTGCACGAACTCGAACGGCAGCACCCACCACGGGTCGCTGAGCCACGCTATGTACAGGAAGCGCAGCACGTTGCCTGCCAGCCCCAGGCACAGCACCTGCACCCGTAACACTTCTATAGTCTCTTATGTCTTTAATTGGAATCTCGGAAACGGCTCCAACGATTTTCATGAAATTCAATAAACATTTCGGGGGGGGTAAATCGATCTAACTAGGATTCACTTTGAGAAAATGTCGTTTTATTTATAGGTGATGCAATCATGTTCTATTGAACATTCGTGTTTTCAACAATCAAATATAATCAATGTACATCTAGCGCTATCTGGCGCTATCTGGCGCCCTCTCTTGAACGCCCTGGTACTGTTTATTCTGCACCTCGGTTATCCAGGTACTATATCATGAACAGAGTTCCCGAGGATTAAAAAATATGTTCATGAATATTATGGACTTGTTTAAATTGTTTTTCGTTTGTCGTTGGTTCTTACCTTAACATGCCCCATTTGCGTAATTAGCTTAAAACTGAAGAAGTAAGCGAAGATTTCTGAGATGTGATTAATGACGGACGCTACGCCGAACAAAGTAGGGGAGCCCCCGATGTCCTGGAAAAGTTATATGTTCAGTTTTAAATACTTTATCTACGAAATAACATGTGCGTGGAAGTGTATAGGTTAGCAACAAATACAGACCTGCAGGTGCCAGAAGAGGAAAGTGAAGATGAGACCAATACCGAAACCCATAAACCAGGCAACGAATAAGAACGAGGCTGCTTTCATGTTTTGAAATTGCCGTAGTACGGTGACCCACTCGGGCATCTCGCGAGTGGTCTGGGCAAACACCTTGGCGTGCTCCAAAGGCGGGGCAGCGGGGCGTGACGGTGCCCCGGTATCGAGGCCGGGAAGTTGCAATTGCTCCGCCAGCTGCTGCTGCAGCTTCTCTTCGTGCGTTGGCTCTGAAGGTGGGGCCGGTGCTGCTATCTCCACCGGAGCGAATTCGTATTTGAACCGAATCTGAAATTATATGCATTTGACCATTTTATTTTTTTGTGTGGGTTGTGGTTTATTTGTTTGGGTCAAATCTTATAATTGAAATGCCCCCTTACTATTGACAGAGTGATCTGAAATTCGATACACACCCTCAGTTATGAAAACAATACAATTAAATGATTCTGTTTCATTGTAAATCCAAGATGGCCACCGCTACAAATTGCGGTTTATAAATTTTGTCACGACTAGCTCAATATGGGTATCAAATGAAAGTGCATGACTAGTAAAACACAGTTTACTATGAAAAATTAAAATCCAAGATGGCCACCGCCACTACATAGTGGTTTACATATTTTGTCAACGACTACCACTATATGGGTATCAAATGAAAGGGCTTGAATAGTAGAACACCGATGAGAAGTACTATGTTATGAAATTAAAAACTAAAAGATTGAAAAAAAATTAAAGTACATTTTTGTTTTTTAAACGTTTTTATTGAAAATAATATACTATAAGCTAAAAAATTATTTGGTAAAAAATATTAATTATAAATCGCCCGTGTTTTCATCTCAGTTAAGCCCAACGATTTTGCACCATATTTTTTTTAGCTTTTAGTACATTATTTTCAATAAAATCGTTAAAATGATTATTTTTTACATTATTTTTTTAAATTTAAAGATCCTGAGACCAATATTTTCGAGAAAGTTAACTACGTTTTTCCAGTACGTCACCTGTGTGGCTGTGATGAGTGCAGCTCCCATTAGCACGGAGAAGGTAGCGAAACATATTGTATAGTTCTTCTCAAATCGTTGTGGTCCTCCGCACGGGTGAGAGCTGAAAGCTGTGCTGTGGTCTAGTGCTATACCGACAAAAAACATTGCCAACCCCCATCCCAAGGAACCGAACATCCTCTGATGCCCATATCTGTAGCAAAAAAACATAAATGAAGTAGGTATCAGTGGTGGTACCGAAAAGTATACTCGTGTATAGCGACGAATTCTGTGCTCACCTGTCAGCGTCCTCGCCCAGTAGCGTGATGACGGCAGAGTCGGCGAGAGTAATGGCAGGTGCGCTAAAAAACTCGCCGATGACGACCAGCAAGAGAAGCAAGAAGAACGTCTTTTGTATATCAGGCGTGCGGTACACGATAAACGAGTGCAGCGGGGTCACCCAGTCTTCGTTCAGTTTAGGATTGTAGTTGAGTGCGTCGTTCACAGGCAATGGAGATCCAGCTCCCGAGGGCCCACGGAAGGATCGCGGTGTAGGACCCCATTCCTCATCGTATCGAGCTTCGGTTAGATTATATACAGTGCTATTGAGCGGCTGAATGCACGCCACCGCAGCGGGTTGCACCCAGCTGAGCGGCAGTGTAAACACGATCCATGCACCCAGCGACGCCAAAAGTAAAGTGCGTCCTTTCTGCCAGCGGTCAGCGAGTCCACCCCAGAAGGGCGCCGAAAGGAACTCGACGAAGGGCCGCGTACCGATGAGCAACCCACACTGGCCGGCGTTCATACCCATTTGCTTGAAGTAGACACCCATCAGCGGAAAAAGAGAACCAAACGCCGAATAGAAGAAGAAGTAGAAGGTCTTGACCGTGAGTAGCTCGGGATCTACGGCGCCTGCACCGCACATCAGTTCCAGCACGTCACTGCGCCCTCGCACCTTGTTTGTCGCATCCTTGGGCGCCGGGTACCTGCCATCACACACAACACACCGTGCTGCAAATTATTATGTCGGTCGTAACAAATAGTGTTGCACAAACTTGCCGTTCGATGTTTACATCCCCTAATACTTTACTGTTTCGCAAATAAGTAGAATTACAATGCCATTATTCAGCAGTGGCCGGTATCGTGGTATCATGAATAAGAATAAGTATTCAAACTAACTTTATCAATTGCATGTGTGTGTGTTACATGCAGCAAATGAGCGTGAACACAATATGTACACTAGATATAAAACGAAAGCCTGATATTTCGTACTTTACAGTTTATACTCTCGGTTATTGGCACTTGGTAGAACTAAATACATTCTTGAAATTCAACTCACTTGTATTATTATTCCACTATTTAATGATCTGGTAATTTTTTACCTGACCAATTTAGTTCTTCGTACCTTTTTTAATCGTTGACGGAGTATAGAACTAGTGCCAAGGAAGTTTTCTAGCAACCGTTATCTAACAACCTACGAACAATCAGACAGAACATTGGTCAGGTTTCTAGTGGAAGTTATCGGACCGTGGGTGCCGCTAGGGTAATCTATGCATACTAATAACCAATAAAAAATGTAGAATTAAATTACATCTTTTTTAATTATATATGTACCTATGTGTGTTTTTTCTTTAATTATATATCTATTTTTATGTGAACTAAGTGTGTCAACCTATTGTTCCATTTCTTACTTCTAGCCAAGTACCACACTTAGTAGTAGATGGTAGATACGCAACACATTACTAAATGACTGCTGTCGACTGTCGAGCTGTCGTGTTGTTTTGAGCAGGTCGTCTCACTGGACAATGGAGATAATATTTGTGCGCACCTTTATCAAATGTAAAGTTATTGTAATAAACTCTTACGGTATGCTTCTCTGAGTACCTTCATAATTGTTATTTATAAACTATACACGTCAAAAATGTTATGATACAAGTTAATTACATCAAAGTACCTACTACAATATATTTTTTAGTCTAAATGATTGTCATTACGTTAAGTAAATCTATGTTTTGAGTGAGTAGAGCGTTTGCCGAGAACGCGCGATGCCCGAGATGCGTCTGCTCTTGGCGCCTCGCTTGCCGCCCCGCCCATACAAGGACAACATATAACATTATCGGAACTGACTCTAGGCCGCTGCTGTAGGCTCTCGGTGCGGGTCACTGGCATTTATTTATAAACCCTAGGATGTATGTGTGGAAGTTAATCTAGAAGGCATTTAGCAGGAGCACTAATGATCGTCGACGAGTGATTGCGTTTTGCGTTACGTAAGGCTGCGAGCGAGCGCTGTGGCGGACGGGATCTGTGACCGGGAGTGGTGAGCGGTGAGCGGTGGGGTCGCACCTGGAGGTGTCCACCTCGCCGTACTCGTCGGGGTTGACGAGAGGGCGCGCGGGCAGGGCGGCGGGCGCGGCAGGCGCGGCGCTCTGCGGCTCCATGGCGCGGCGGCGGCAGACTGACGCGCTCCGGCGAGGGCCGCCTCCCGCCTCGGCCCAGTCGATACGCGCTGCGCCGCCGAGCCGCGCAAGCTGCGCGCGCCGCCGGCCCTGCTCCACACTGCACGGAGAGTCGTCGCCGTCACACGTCGATGCTGGCGCGGTTCGTCCTTCATCGCGTCTCTGTAGCACGATGTAGCCGTCTATCGATCGACTAGTCTCTTTCAGTCCAGCGCTGGACAGAGAGCGTTCCTGATACTTATCACTACAGTACATTTCAAAAAAATACTGAGTCATCTCGAAATAAACTGCCATACGCAAATTTACGTGTATTGATAGAACACCGAGGGTCTAGTGTGAGTTTATTTCACATCAACTGGATGGGCTCGCACGTGAATCTTCACCAGTCGCAACGCCGAATGCGGTAAACACATACTCGAGATTATATTTGAGGACTCCTCCAAAGGCGGCATCTATATGATCTGTCATGTACTATCAGTAACTCAATGATCTATGCTTTAATGCTCAATAGGTCTCTCCTAAGAAAGCAGGTTTGGTGTACTAACCACGCTAGAGTAGAGTTGTAGGGTAGAGTATAAGGTTTATATCAAGTTTTCCTTTCTCTTTGCAATAACGTTGTCTTGTTTAGTTAGCTCCTTAGTCGACTCTTACGATACTCATGAGATGAACAGCGCGCGTTGGTAACATTCTGGTCCTTAATCCGTCACTTCGCGGTACGTTTAGTAGAGTGGAAATAAATAAAGTGGAATTCCATTACAATACAGTTATGTTGGAGAGCGAATTTCGGGGGACGATTATAAATGTTTTTCACAACATAAAAATACAAAAAACATGATGTGTAAAAATCTAAAAATAATATACAATATACATAAAGTAAGTATTAAAGCACTATAGTGATTTGTCAGCACGGTTGGCCTAGTCATCTAGTGGTTGAAGCAGTCACCACGCAGCTTTCTCCTGCGCCAAGTGCTGTGGGTTCATATCTCACATGGGACAACACTTTGAGTAATCCACAATGTGTTGTTGTGAGTCTGGGTGTTGTTTGTGACCGTGTCATGTGTGTTTGTAATGTCCCCCGCGACACAGGATGTATATCTATTCCTGATGCGGGTGATGTTTTTAATTATTTTTTCTGAATCTGGCCAACTGAGTTATATTTATTTAATAGTTTGTAATATAATATCGACGAACTGGACACTCCACTCGCACGTAGTACGTAGATAGAGCGACTGTAGGTGCTGTCCGTCGCAAACTGTTACAAGGCCAACGACTTGCATTGATCTTCTTGTGCAAAGCATATAGGACGGTTAGTACTGACGCTTTACCGGTGTTGGCGGGTGTTCTTCCGGTCGATCTCGAGGTGCAAAGACGTGCAGCCATGTACTATTCCACAAAACAAAACATGGAATGCGATTTTTGGGCGTACGAGACCGCGATAAAATCATAAGATTGTTTCAACAGCAGTCCAATGTCTATGACGACCTAATGGATGAATAGCAACAACGATGGGATGAATCATCTAAGGGGCACCTCTACCAGTTCTTTGCATCTGTTCGCGAGCGGATGTCGAGGACATGGCTCGAGGTAGATCACTGTGTCGCTCAATTTCTTACGGGCCACGGTAACTTTAAGAGCAAACTACACACATTTAAATTAGTCGATTCACCATTGTGTCAATGCTCAACACCCGATACTAGCTGTGAACAGTCGGCTCATCATGTTCTCTGGGAGTGTAGTCTTTGGTACAATGAACGTAACACAATGCTAAATAGCTTACAAATGACATCTGGGGCGATATACTATGGGGATCTTGTGTCAACTGCGGTGAATTTCCGTGCGTTTAGGCGATTCTGCCATACATACTATAGTAATCAAATATAGCTCACTTAGGACCCATAATATTTTATCCGTGGTGCTTCCCGGTTTAAAAAAAGGTGTCTGCCTATTTTGACTTCATTTTGTTTCCCGCTTTGCTAAGGAGGGAAGTGGACTTATCATATTTCCAACTCCTCCTGTTTTTCTTCTGATTAATTTCGTTGCGGGTTCCAAGACAGTTAATTTTTTTTCCTGGGACTTCCTGAGTGTCATAACTCGGTGTGTTCGTGGGTCACTGCTGTTGATCCCGGTGTACAGGAGTTACAGCGGTGGGCGTGTGGGTGGGATTAGTACCAATAATAAAAAAAAAAAACTCCACTCGCACTACTGCAACCGTGAGCGTTACCCATAATTGAAAACTTTTTTTATGGGAACTGAGTATTCGATTATATCATTAAAAAATTAATTATATTAATTTTGAGTTTCATATTGCGTAAAATTACTTTATCTTTTATAGTCGTTAGAAGGCTTCATGTTACAGCTTTTTATTTCATTGTAAGTGTACTGGTTTAAAAGCGAATTTTCTAAACCATTTAATTTTTGCCTCGTTGGTCTCGCGGTTGGCATGTGCGACTGCTGATCGTGAGGTCTCGGGTTCGATTCCCGGGTCGGACCAAATGTTTGTATGATCTACAAATATTTGTTTCGGAGTTTGGGTGTTTTCTATGTATAATATGTATGTATTTACAAAAAAAAAGTATATATGTATTTGTATCAGTTGTCTAGGACCCATAACACAAGCTCTGCTTAGCTTGGGACTAGATGGCGTTGTGTGTTAAATGTCCGAATTATTTATTTATTTATTTAATTATATCGGTGCTCATGAAACGTATTATACCTACATATTCTGCGTTGTGCCATTTTCAAGATCTGGGCCCAAAACGTTACCGCAGCAGGCACTTCAATAACTTAAGAACCACAACACAAATGTTGCTATTTGCTAACACTTGGGTAATACTTACGTAACAAAAGTTATCTGCTGATGTATTTGGTTTAGGACTGAAACGATTTCACGAAAATAAATTTTGCCAGGGTTACGGGTCTGATTTTCGCTGCAGCAACATTCAAATAGCTTTTAACCTACAATACCTTTTGCTATTAGTAAACAAATAACTCCTCACGATGCTCTAACTTTCTGTCAAACTCCCACCTCTGTAAAGCACCACCTTTTTAACATTTTGCTGTGGTAACCCACACATTATAATAGACTACAGGCCCGTGTCAAAAATGTATGGCTCATTTGAACCACCAGGAAACCTGTTTAATAAGATACAGGGCATAAAACAATATCATTAATCACTATGCCGCACACAGACTCGTAAGCATGTCGATACCAGAAAGATAAATCTGGCGGCTCTGTTCCACCGAAGCGGTATTTGTTGTTTCTTGTTTGACACAGATATCATATGATGCGCTCCTGACTGTTCTCTATGAATAAGCGCTGAACATTGATCGATGATACGATACAGATAAGATAACATATAATCTTTACGATTTTTAAAGTTTGCGTAAATACGCGCTATGTGATTGTAATAACTAGACCGCACGGTGACCTAGATCCAATTCTCATCTTTACCGTGGCTGTGATCTGGGTGACTAACACTTCCATAAGTGTTAGCAAAAAAGACAGCACATTGCATTATTTAATCAATATTTACCTAGTTTTTTACTAAATTTCAATTAATGCTTAGGATAAAAATGTACGCTACTTAGGAATAAGCAATGCATCGCTGAAGACATTTGGTATGATCGCCAGCAGGGTAGACGACGTCTGCACCAGTTTTCTTGTTCCTAAAACTTGACCTAAACGTGACCACGTGTGCGTGTGCTGTATGGAATCATTTACATTGAACTACCTCAAGTAACTCACACTTGAACTACTAAGTTTTGTGAAGTGTCGGGGGTGTTATGTTTTGTGCCTTCCCTACGACCTTACTTTTGAGATATTGTTCGCCATTGTTATTCTTCCACTTTTAAAAAGAGTTAGGTACAGATATAATCTTTATTAATATTGTAAAACAAGATTTTGTTTGTTTGAACGCGCTAAATTCAGAGCTTTGACCGACGATTCACTGAATAAAACGGCTCTTGAATATTTCCTCCAGACAGTAGCGGCGTTAGGGTAGGGCGCGGTTGGGCGATCGCCCAGGGCGCCGGATACAAATTTCTATCTCATCGGTCATAGTTCGAGGTCTACTTACTCGTAAATTCCCTAAATTTTGCGAAAAAATCTTTATGTTTGCAACACTTGAATGGAACGCAGTATTAAATTTGTTCGAACGGAGCACTGCGTGCAGTTCGTTCTACCCGGAATCCCTAATCATAGAGAAACACATTATCTTCCTCTTTTAAACATTTGGGTTAAAAAAAAAAAAAAAAAAAAAATATATACGGTCGAATTGAGAAACCTCCTCCTTTTTTTGAGGTCGGTTAAAAAGAGTTAGCGTTATTTTTAGCGAAGCGTAACAAACTCAGCTTTTTAATAAAATCGGTGCATATGTACAAAACAATTATTCCAATTATTTTAATACAAACAGACGCGACTTAGTAATCAGATGGTCCATGCTAGGTTGCGATGCCAATGTTCGTGACTTTTCGTTTCTACTACCGAGTAACATTAGTTTTTAACCGACTTCAAAAAGGAGGAGGTTCTATGTTCCACTGTATGTATTTTTATTAGGAATACAAGTGAATGTATACCTAGTAGGTAGTGGAGCTTCTATGTGACAAGTCAGATCAGATGATTAAAAACTGTGTTGAAGAGATTGTGGAAAGAGAGTTTCCAAATGAGAGGTGACAAGCTGTGATACAAATCCTGCTCGGGATGACTCCATTGGTTTGGCTCGAGAGGCATTACGGAACGTCGGACACAGGTAATCACTACAAAAGGATGTTTCGGAGATCACTTGTGTCTGATCCCCAAGGAGCCAACGCCTGAGTGCCACCACTGCGATGGCCAGACCGTGGACACGGCGCTCCACACGCTGGCAGAATGTCCGGGAGCCGAAGCGTAATCTTGTGGCGGCCATCGGGGTTCTCTCGCTCGGTATCATGATTGCGGCCATGTGTCAGAGTGAGAGCGCGTGGAATTCCGCCGTCCTTTTATGCGAAGGAGACAGCGAAGTGGGACCGGGAGAGGTTTCCAACTTTCCCGGTTCGCCAGGCCAGGGCCAGGTACCGCAGACCACTCAGGCGCTGGAGATCGCAAAACGTTCGGGGTTTCAGGGTTTTCCTTTCTATAATGCACCTGGTTCGAGTCCGACATGCCACCAGCACGGCGGTATCCGGGGGATTTCCGCAAAGTAAAAAAAATACAAGGATGGCTCCATTGATGCTGTAAAATAAATACAATGTTCATAGATGGAAAATTATAACCTATCATTTGGGACTATAAACTATGAAAAAGCTCAGTGACCACGTTGGGAAGCAAGAATAAGCAGTGTTAAAGCAGTCCGTTATCAAAGTACTGATCCATAGCTTACATTACTTGGCTATTGAAACAGAAAACTGATGTTCAAGTGTCTCATGAGACTACTACTCTAGCCGATTTTTTTTTTGAACTGTCTTATGAACTACATTAATTTCAGTCAAAGAAAGGTTCGAACAGTTCAATGACTACTCGGAATCTTGGTCTGTTTTGTACAATGTGACCTTGTAAAGGTGTGGTGACCTCCAATTAAAATTGACCGTAGACTCTTAATCAGACGCAGATGGTTGTATGTTATGTGAGAAACTCGTAAGTCTGAAATCCTTTTTACCTGATCAGAATGTTACCTTATTTTTGTTTTAAATTTTATCAAAAATCGCAACTTACAAGAAAGGTATCCAAATGTATGGATAGTATTGCGGATATTATTGACTATACCTTAATAGGTGCTGGTGGGGAGAGGAGCTTTTCATAGCTGATGTTGATAAAAACATATCTTCGATCAATAGTATCTTAATCTAGATTGACAGACACAGAACTTAGTCAATGAAAATAAATTGCTGAAAACATCGACTTTGATAACCTTATAAAAGAGTTCACTGATGGAAAGACCAGGAAAGTAAAATTTTATTAGTTTTTTCTAATAAACGGTTTTTTATAATAAATAAATAAATCTTTCGGACATCTAACACACAACGCCATCTAGTCCCAAGCTAAGCAGAGCTTGTGTTATGGGTACTAGACAACTGATATAAATACATAAATACTTTTTTTTGTTGTAAATACATACATATTATACATAGAAAACACCCAAACTCCGAAACAAATATTTGTAGATCATACAAACATTTGGTTCGACCCGGGAATCGAAACCGAGACCTCATGGTCAGCAGTCGCACACGCCAACCGCTAGACCAACGAGGCAGTCAAATAAATAATAATTGTTTCTTTTAATAAATGCATATTTCATTATATAATTTCCCTTTTTATTCGACTTCAAAAAAAGGAGGAGGTTTCTCAATTCGACCGTATATATATTTTTTTTACGTATGTTCGCGGATAACTTCGTCGTTTATGAACCGATTTTGATGATTCTTTTTTATGATGATTTTTTATGGAATAGGGGGTAGGAGACGGTGGTACCATGATGAGGACATTAATATCTGATGATGGCATCCAAGAGAAATCGAGTCGAAACTTGAAGTCGGTTTTATTTTTGTTAAAATTGTACTTGTTTCGTATGGGGTTTAATTGCAGTTTGGGGGGCGCCGTAGAAATCTCGCCCAGGGCGCTGGTAGTGTTAAAACCGGCACTGCCTCCAGAAGCTGATAAGTAATAGGATTCAGTGTTGGCTGGCACTTCCCCTCTGGTCCTTCCCTTCTGGTCCTGGACATACAGCGTTAGGACCGTTGATTCATTACAATATTATTGATGAATACAACAACATGCAATTCTAGGATTTTAAATTAAATTGTAAATATTATAACAGAAGCCTAGCCAAGTCCCTACATACAGTTATATATACATACATATGTATTTAGCCAATACTTTAGAACGTATTTTTTTTATTAGAAAAATAATTATATCAATCTATACTATCTGTTCTAATATTATAAACGCGAAAGTTTGTAAGTATGGATGGATGGATAGATGGATGGTTGGATGTATGTATGGATGAATATTTGTAACTCTTTCACGCAAAAACTATTGAACGGATTTGGACGAAACTTTACAGCAATATAGCTTATAACACAGGCTACTATTTGTCACGATAACCGACATGAACGCGGGCGGAGCCGCGGGTACTACTAGTACATAATAAAACATCGCATAATCGATGTACATGCTACATTTATTTCAACAAATTTAATCATATTGTTATGGAAAACGCTACAGAAATGTCTGACCTATGATATGGTAAATCTATTGATGAAAATCAGTTGTACAATCTTAATTAATAACGTATTGCCATGTTTGCCGCACGAGGCCTTCTAATGCCTAGTTCTACAGCGTTTCTTGTTGCCAGCGTTAAGTACTAGTCTTCTCTTTGTATGCGTCGTAACATGGTCGTAACACTGTGTAGCACCTACCCGAAAGTATATGTATTTTATTATTAGTCCACGGCTGAGCGAAGGTATCCAGGTATCCAAGGCATTCAAGAAGCGACCGATGATCCCGGTGTTGGAGAGACCGCATTCACCCACTCCCAGACACTTTCTTCAGTCTCACTAGTAATTGGCTAAATTCTTCTTATAAGTAGGACCGCGGTATCGCGAATATTGTGGGTGGCGGGAGAATCCCAAACAATTACTTATAAGAAAGCTGTTAAGAATATCTGCTTTTAATTAAATACCTATGGTTAAACTTACCGCTTGTCTATGGTTTTAAACTTATCTCTCTCACCAGCGTGCATCCTTTATTGACAAATCACGAGCGGACTTTAACACATGTATAGAATGTAATCAATTGTTTAGTGGTTGTTTAAGCAACAGTGGCACTTCGAGCGACTCAGTCATAATGGCGAGTGTGTCGACGCAACGCCAACTTCACTAGTTATATTTTATTTCATACTAGCTGAACCCCGCGGTGTTACCCGCGGTTATTGTTGTACCGCGGGTAACGCCGCGGGACAAAGCTAGTCTAACAAAAAGTGGCCTAAGTTACTCCCTCGATCAACAGCTACCTCCCAGTGAAAGTCCCGTCAAAATCCGTCCAGCCGTTCCAGAGATTACCCGGAACAAACAGACAGGCAGACAGACTGACAGACCGACAGACAGACAGACAAAAAATTTTTTAACTACATTTTTGGTATATGTACCGTGTATACATACATATGCATTTAGTAAAAAGCGGTTATTTTAACATTACAAACAGACACTCCAATTTTATTTATTTGTATAGATAAAAGTACAATTAATATGTTCTACTGTTAGTAAAATCTTGTTAGAAATGGTATTGATATTCGTCTATTGTTTCATTGCTATATTGTATATCGCTGGCACCACACTATACGACGAAACACAATTTCTGCGTTCCATAACGCCCACTTCGTGCATTATGATCAGTACGCCAATATTTACTTCTGGATTCAGGGTATGAACTCGGTCTTATCCTTCCGAGCCATAGCGATGTGGACGTCACGGTGCCGGGCAGGGTGGTCCGCTGTCAAGGTCAAGGGCGCACGGGCGTGCGGGAGCGCGTGGTGTGGCGCACCAGGCGCAGGCTGGCCGAGTGGATCGTGGAGCGGCGCCGCGACCGCACCGAGGGCGAGTGCGTCCGCAGCGAGAGCGCCGTCTCCTCCTCCACCGAGCCCACGTCCTCGCTCGGCGTCGAAATGCTCAAAGAGCCCTGCCAAAAGCGACATCCTTGTGGTTACCACATTCCTCACCGAGGATCCTAATGGTAATCTCGCCACTCACCTGCACCGGTCTCTCGGACTGCTCGAATCGGAACACGAAGCACAGCTCTTTCCAGAAGCGTCGATGGAAAGGTTCGGAACGTTCGCGCGCCCGCCTCGATGCGGACCACATCAGATCACAGCACGACATGAGCACGCCCAGCGCACATCCCACCACCAGCACCAGGAACAAACCCATAAAGTTCTTCATTGACAGCTTCTCGTTCTCGAAGTCCTCTTGTGGCTGAAACGTGTATCACGTTATATGTTATGATATGAGCGAGTACGCCAGGCCGTACGTGTGTGTTTACACATATTCATGCTTATTCTTTAGATATGGATATTTACATATAAAAAGCAGCAGTGCTAGATAAGTATGGTGTTCAAATGGGTGTTTTTGTACCATTCCTGACCATACCAAATAGTGGAAACACGTGACCCGTGAAAGTTTTGAAAATTAGGTTCTGACTGCCTCTGTGGCGCAGTGGTAGTACTGTGCTTGAGGTCTCGGCTTCCATTCCCGTATCCGACCAAATATTTGTATTATCTGCAAATATTTGATTCGTTTTGTTCGGTGTTTTATGTATTTACGAAAAAAAAGTATATATGTATTTATATCAGTTGTCTAGTACCCATAACACAAGCTCTGCTTAGCTTGGGACTAGATGGCGTTGTGTGTTAGATATCTGAAATATTATTTTATTTATTTTGCTATTTTACGTTGTTCTTGCATACATAAACAATAATGTACACGAAGATACAAGGAATGTAAATATGCTTTTATAAAAAAGTAACTTATGGAATTTCTTGGCGATTCTTCTCCAAAGAAATGAAGGTTTGAAACCTTGAGTCATTAATATATCGTTCCGAAAGTGCCTAAAAAGGTCTACTTGAAATAAAAGCTATTTGATTTTGATTTTGAAACTATTTAACATTTAAAATTATAAAAAAGTATTTAAAGTTAGCGCATGTTACATTGCAAGCACCACCACCATGCTTCTCCTTCCACCAGGTGTGCTGCATCTCGCGCAGAGTGCCCGATTCCTGTAGTTTCAGCAATCCCAGGTTCATTGACTGGCGATACAGCGAGTCTGTACACACATAAGCACGGATCACATAGATAAGTTTATAGGCCGTATTGCAAATATGTATGTACATTACACACTATTGTCGCACTTACTTTTTTTCATGGCGATGCCGTAGCCCTTGCTGTCGAGCAGTCCGCCAACCTGTCCATCAAATAGTCAATACTGTCAAGTGAACAGACATACCGTGTCAATGACATTGTGTACATTAACATGGCATTTTTAAAAGGGTGAAAACTATCACTTAACCACTCTTCGTAGTGGCTATACCTTCAAAACAAAAGCAAAGTAGTGGCGATATCTGTCATGTAGGAGATAGTAGTAGCCCAAAGACAATTGAATCAGATCACTAGTCGGTTGCATTCTTTGGGGAACCTGTGCTAGCCACACGGGCTCATTAGATGCAGCTAGACAGTCGCAAACATTCGACCTGGTTAAAAGATATTTTGAGACGATTCACCTCGTAAAAATTATTGATTCACCGTTGTGTGATGGCAACTCCAATTTCCGCTGCGGTGAGAGGCGCCCTGTCACGATGACTGCGCAGTTCCGTATTCCGAGTCATAAGTCAATCACGTGCTATTCTGCTAAGGTTCCATACGAGATACCATCCTATGCAAAGGTTCCATACGAGAGAGCCGACGTTAATTCCCGATCACAGAAGAGGAGAATTAAGTAGTAGAAATGCGATGTAGGCGGGTCAGGCGTGCCGCAGTTAAGCACCGATGTCACTAATGTCTCTGCTGGCATCAACTGAACGCTTTAATACACGTATTACTTTCGTCGGGAACGTAGCTGCGTAAAAAGTTATTGCTATGCCGAACTGTGCTATAATTACGTGCTGAAAACGAAGCAAGGACTACAATTTACTCAAAGGAAACATATCGTATCATCAATTAGTCTAAAAACGTTTGTTTTTAAGTGATATTAACAAAAATCTAAAAAGTATTATGTAATACACATACAAACCGTTATACTCCAATCTATTAAAATAATAACACATTACGTATTAAATTTAAGTATGATTTGCATAGTTGCCAATAGAGCAAGCAATGAACTGCATTTTCTGCGGGAATGTTTTAAAAGATTTGGCGTGAAAACATTTAGTAAAAGTAATGTCTACAATTTTTTGCCATAGGGACGTAGACAAATTTAATCGATATCGTAATAAACGTTAAACTTTTCGATGATATTGATTTTTACAGTAATTTTACTTTTTAGTATCAGAATTATATTGTACTATGGTTTTAAAACAATATATGATTTTGTTTAATCGCAAAAAATTTATTAAACTTATTTTGGAGGTATATTTGAAAATAAATGTTATATGAAATGTTAAATAAAAAGTTTATAAATATTTCATACACCAAAATTTTACAGCCACCAGACCAATAAACAGATTTGATTAAACAAAAGATAGTATGTAAGTACTTTTGATTAAATAACAGTACACGGTAAAGTACACCAAGACTCGGAACAACAATTTGTGAATTTAAGTATTGTTCTACCGCAGTAAAATGCATAGTCGTTTTTTAGGGTTCCGTGCCAAAGGCAAAAGACGGAATCCTTATATATTCGTCATGTCTGTCTGTCTGTCTATCCGTCCGTATATCATAGCCACTTTTTTCCAAAACTATAAGAACTATAATGTTGAAACCTGGTAAGAAGATGTATTCTTTATACCACATTAAGATTTTCACACAAAAATAGAAAAAAATTAAAAAAGTTGTGGTTCCCATACTTACTACGTAGACTCAAACGAATATGAAATTAAAAAAAAAATCTTTAAACCCATACGTGTATCTATGGATAGGTCTTCAAAAGTGATATTGAGGTTTCTAATACCTATTTATCTAAACTGAATAGTTTACGAGAGAGACACTTCCAAAGTGGTAAAATTGTAACTTCTAAAATAAGAGAATGATAAAACTAAAAAAATATATGATGTACATTACCACACAAACTTCCACCGAAAATTGGTTTGAATGAAATCTAGTAAGTACTTTTTTTTTAATACGGTTTAAATTGTAAACTGCAATTTATCTTTTATTCAATCAAACAAACCTATACTAATATACAGAGCTGGAGAGTTTGTTTGTTTGAACGCGCTATCTATATATCTATATCTTAGGAATCGCTGGTCCGATTTGAAAAATTCTTTCAATGTTCGATAGTACATTTATCGAGGAAGGCTATACGCTATATATCATTACGCCAAGAACAAAAGGAGCGGAGCAGCAATGAAGAATGTTACAAAAATGGGGGGAAAATTATTACGCTACGGGCAATAGGAGAGGTAAACGATTTTGCGTGGATCTGCTAGTATAAAAATAAAATAAAAATTAAATTATGGTACTTGCTGATTTGGAACCCTTCATGGTCGAGTTCGACTCGCACTTGGCCGCTTTTATTTTTTAAAGTTTCTGAAATTCAGAAACTTTAATAATAATAATATAAAAACACAAGTATATAATTTATTTTAGGTAGATAAGGGAGTTGCAATGTTTTGCAACAAAATAATTATAAAGTAGAATGAAAGGATATCCGAGTATGCCAAATAAATGTAATAAAAAAATTATTGTAATATAATTATATTCGACAAATGTCAATCCCTAAGGTCTTCGACGAAACCAGAAATATGCAAGTGAAACCCTACCTTAGTGGAAAGCCATAAGGTTGTATTTAGTAACATTGTAAGTGGCTGTTAGAACTTATATATTTGAACATCATTTGGACGAATTAGGATATTGTTCTTTATGTGTTTATAATATTATTGATCGTTCATGTGTGCGTTTAGGCGACACAGTGTACCTTGCACTTGCAGCTCGACACCATTTCTAACTATCAATTCTTTTGTTCTGTGTTCCCGATCTTAACGCGACAAACGGCTACGAGCACCTCGACCTTTCCAAATTCTATTACTTAGGCACTCGATTCACGCTGGCATTTAGCGAGCCTACAATTATTTTAATATTTAAGAATCTTCTTTGATGAAATGGCAACCAACCGGATCTCACGGATCAGCTATTTCTGCCAATGTCAAGTGTGTATAGTCTTCAAGTCTTTGAGTCTTCGTCATGATAAAATTAATGTTAAAAAATATATAAAACTAGCTGAACCCCGCGGTGTTACCCGCGGTTATTGTTGTACCGCGAGTAACGCCGCGGGACAAAGTTAGTCTAAAAAAAGTAGCCTAAGTTACTCCCTGGATCATCAGCTACCTGCCAGTGAAAGTCCCATCAAAATCGTAGGTCCCGTTCTAGAGATTACCCGGAACAAACAGACAGACAGACAGACAGACCGACAGACAGACAGACAGACAAAAATTTTTTCAACTACATTTTTGGTGTATGTACCGTGTATACATACATATGCATTTAATAAAAAGCCGTTATTTTAATATTACAAACAGACACTCCAATTTTATTTATTTGTATAGATATGGATGAGATGAAATGGGAACCGTCCTTCGAAAAAAAAAACAAAAAACGATCTCCCTCGCGTTTTTTGTCCTAGTGACACAGTGACACTTGACAGCTGCCAAAGCATCTGGACAGAAACCTAGTGTTGCCATTATAAACTATTTATTACTACTATCGGCATCGAACAAAAATACTTGTGAGACTCACCTTGATAACTTTGCAGTTGCGCTCCGTCTCGTAGTCGATGGTCGTAGACTCCATCAGGAAGGCGTAGTTCTCATTTATTACTCTGTGTATCGAGCACCAAGTTATTAGCGAAATTAATAGCTGAGAAGTTAGTGATGACTTTGAAATTGTCACCGTAGATGCTACAATGGGACTTAACAGAGTCACAGGGCGCTGCGCGACGTATGGCAAGGTTTATGGCATGATTTCTGATAGTTATGTATTATAATATTAAAAATAATATTATTAATATTCACATACTTATGGTTGCCTTAAGAGATTGCCTAATGGCGATGAGGCCGCCAATTATACGTCCTAATTTTGTTTACCTATGTAATTAATCTGGTGTACAATAAAGTGATATTATTATTATACTTAGCTACTCCTTCGGGATTGGAGGCCGGCATTACGTCGTTCTTCATTTGCTGAAACATCTCTTGATACAGCTTTTTTTCTGAATGCTAGAAAACATGAATACAGTTAAGCAGACCGTCTGACAATTGCTGAGTAGCACTCTGCCAGTGGGTGCGGTGGTGTGCGCTCACCTCAAAAAACGTGTAGGTGGAGCCGCCCGCCTTGGCGCCGTATTTGATGCCGTATGGGTTGTTGGCGAGTTCGTTCACGTTATGAATAAGTTCGGTGATAGATTTTTTGGCGAGTAGTGAGGCAAGGTTCGCCGTATACGAGCTCGTGATGACCAGTGCGAACAACCACCACGCGCTGGCCACAGCTCGCGACCCGTACGCACTGCGTCACATAGTTACAGATAGTTTAGGTCGATGCCGGGCCGAGAGCGAGCCTCTACTCAAAAGGCCGGTCGCGAGCGATACTCACATCGGTGCAATCTCGGAGCCTTGCAGCAGCACGGCACCTAGGTTGAACCAGAGAGCGTTCGCCAGTGTGAATTGGTTCTCGAGCGCTTCTGGTTCGTCGATACAGGGGTACGGGTTCTGCCACTCTTCGTGGCACAGCCGCCCCACCATGTACAGCAATAGCGACGTCCCCAGGTACGCGAGCCCGAGGCATAACCACACCTGAGCACAAAAAACCCAACACGGTTAGTGTAAAAACCGTAAGAAACTATGTCTCGTTGCGTGATGCGATCACTATAAGTATAAAACAAAGTCCCTTCCGCTGTCTGTCTGTCCCTATAAATGCTTAGATCTTTAAAACTACGCAACGGATTTTGATGCTATTTCCTTTATTAGATAGAGTGATTCAAGATAAAGGTTTGTATGTATAATATTCTACTATTATTTAAATTATCAGTGTTTATATACAAAAACACTGCAATGTACAGAAAGCTGGCTGAAACCTACAAGATAGATCAAAATAATGTATTACAGGATTGTACACCTTAAAAAGGCCTACAAGAAAGTCTGCATATGTCTATGTCTTAAGGATAACCCACAATAACCATTTTTATTCCTTTCTTTTTACGAGAACTAATGGCTTATTTATGAAGCGATTTTAAGCAATACAGCATTAATCCTTATTTAATTAAGTACCTTAAATACATTGTGCATTTAATACAGATTAGTATGGTCCTTTTCATTATGTAATTTACATGAATATATTCGAAAATATTACAGATTTAAAATGCACGAATCGTGTCGTCGGTGGGTGCATCTGAAATAAACCCATGTGAAGCCGGGGCGGGTCGCTAATGCTCTATGAGAGATTCTATGTCAGATTGCCTGCAATACTTGGACGTCTTAACAAGTCAAATGATTATTATGAAATATATCAAAAATATTTTCATCGACACTAAAAAGAAGAAAGGGTTTTTCAGTAAAAGTAATGAAATTAAATTTACATAAATATTAACATACTTCGCTAAAGCTAAGTACCTCCGTACTTAGCTTTAGCGAAGTATGTTATGTAAATATATGTATATTTTAATTGCTCAGCATTAAGAAGTATAAACAATTTCGTGTGTTCTTTCCATTAAAAAAAGAATCATAAAAATCGGTTCATAAACGACGAAGTTATCCGCGAACACAGAAAAAAAAAGTAAAAAAAGTATAGTCGGTAAATAAAATAGCCTTCTGTGACAGACACTGCTGTAGTACTGGTGTATTTTTTTCATGTAAACTCGTTATGACTTTAAAAACCTTTTGTATATTATACGTATTTTAAATGAAAACTACAGATTTCAGCCACCTGCCATGCATCAGATTGGTAGTAAATAGTTGAGTGATAGTGCACCTCCCTAGTTATAAAAGACTTACGCCATTAGAAAAGGGAAGCAGAAAGGCGAAGAGCTTCGGCTCGGGTTGCTGCGGGGCTTTGAACATGATGCTTATGCCGAGATTCATGAAGGGCGTGGTGAAGTCCACCGCGTGCTCGCGCTCCGCCGTGATCGTCAGGTCAGTGATCGCGAAGTCCGCCTACAACACACGTCAACTAAATAATAATAATAATAATAATAGTTTATTATCAAGAAAATCATACAAAATTGTTTCATTGCCTGTGACAGCCACACTAGGCAAAGCCTGTGCCGTGGCTATCAAACAATACGATTATCTTATGCCTAGGACTAATATCTAAACAATTTATACAATTTATCTTTTAAGGATTTACAATGTGTGTGAGTGTGTGTGAGTGAGTGTGTGTGTGTGTGTGTGTGTGTGTGTATTCAGTAACCCATCAAATTAATGATTTTAAAAGTTGTTCTGTGTCCGTGTAATTGAGGCCGGACATAAAGTCTTCAACTTTAATTTTAGCCTGATACTTTGTGCAGTGCCGCAGATCGCATTTTTTTATTATTTTGTTATACAAGTAGGGAAACATATAGTTAGGAAACCTTTTCGCGAAACTCGTTTTACATTTTGTAGTAGTGAGCTTAAATACTCTAGCATTTACCTTAGTGTCGTAATCAGTGGAACCCAATACCACGTTGTGCGAGTAGGTGACCGCATTTAATATGTACAGCTGTCGAATACTCAAGAGATCAGTAGCTTTATATACTTCCACTGTTGGAAACCTAATTGGTTTTTTAAGCATTACTTTGAGTATTGACCTCTGGGCTCTTTCCAATTGCATCAGGTGTGATGAAGCTGTTCCTCCCCAAACGCTTATGCAATATGTTAGGATGGACTGGCAGAGTGACATATACACGGTTTTAAGCAATTCAAAGTTGGCGACATCTCTAAGCTCTTTCATTACATAAATAAGCTTTCTACATCTCGCCGATAGGGCAGCTATGTGTTCCTTATAAGTTAATTTCTCGTCAATAATAACACCAAGATATTTTATAGATTTAGTACGTAGTATTTCACCGCAGTCACAGTCTATGCTTATAGGAGCCAGCTGAGGGTTGCAATTATGAATTTTGATATTTGGAAAGGCTACAGGAGAGGAAGCACCAGTCTTATGGAAACAGAGGAACTTTGTTTTTTCGGTATTGAGAGACAAAAGATTACTACGCAGCCAATCAGCCACCAAAGCCATCCCCTGCTCTGCCCTCAGCAAGCACCTATTCCATGTCGAATCATGAAAGATAAGGGCTGTGTCGTCTGCGTAACACACAATTTTCGCATTATTTAGTGGCAACGAAGCTAAATCGTTAAGATATAATAAAAATAGCGTTGGCCCTAACACGCTCCCCTGTGGTATTCCGAAATCTGTTTCTATCGGAGAGCTCATCCAGGAGTCCACTCTGACTTGTTGCTTCCGCCCTGTTAAATAGCTACGGAACCAGTCCAGTGCAATGCCACGTATTCCAATGCCTTCGAGTTTTCTCAATAAGATTGGAGTGGACACGGTATCGAAGGCTTTAGCCAAATCAAGAAAGACTCCAACGCAAGCCTGACCCCCGTCAAGATGACTAACAATTTCCTCAGTTAGTAATTTTACAGCATCCTCAGTGGACCTTCCCTTCCGGAAACCAAACTGAGAGGCTGTCAGCAATTTGTTAACTTCTAGGTACTTCACAAGACGTTTGTTAACCACCCTTTCCATAATCTTTGCAAATATTGGTAGGAGAGATATTGGCCGATAATTATCTGTTACATTACTTGCACGTCCTTTGTGGATAGGAATTATAACTGCAGTTTTCCATTCCTGTGGTACAGTCCCTGTTGAAAAGCTTTGGTTTATTATTGCCTTGAGCGGTTCAGCTATCTGATACATGACTTTTTTAATTAATGAGTTATTGAATCCATCGAGTCCTGGTGCACTATCCATTTTAAGATTCATAATAATATTATGAATCTCTTTGCTGTCAGTAGGTTCAAAAAAGAACGAGTGGAGGGGTGACCCAGAGTGCGTGTCAATCCTATTCGCCAAACCAGTTTGGGTAGTACCAAGATGGAGTAAAATATTGTTGGCATATTGTCGTCCAACTGAAGCAAAAAACTCGTTACAGCCATCCACCGCTGTTTGTGGACAAGAATCCCTTTTAATGAGTTCAGACACTTTAGAATTTGTACTGATTTTTCTGTGAGTGATTTGATTAATCGACTGCCATAGTTTCCTAGGATGATTTTTATGTTTTTGTAACAATTGTGATTCATATTCATTTTTCATTTTACGCAGTAAACTGATGTAAAAATTACGATATCTTGTATAAACAATAGATTTTTCATAATGCCTTGGATTATTTCTTGCCTCTAGATGAAGTTTATCACGTACACGGGAACATCGCAGCAAACCCTGAGTCATCCACGGCTTTATAACAGTTTCTGTACGTTTTATCAGGATTGTTTTCGAGCAGGAATCTATAACATTATGCATAATGTTCATAAAAATGTTTAGTTGCTCGTCGACGCTTTGCACTTTATTTAGGCCAGTCCAGTTTACGCAATTCAGCTGTTCGGCTATGCTGTCATAGTCAATTCGCAACTTGTATCTAGGCGGTACCGCTGGTTTCGTTGTAGTGTTATTAAAGCCTGTAATTACTATGTCATGATCAGTTATTTCCGAGGGACATACAATTGTCTCCACATCTATTAGACCACTAATGAAAACATGATCCAGGCACGCTTTCTTCCTAGTGGGCACATTTACAACAGGTTTTAATCCAAGTTCGGCCATAGTACAAAGATAAGCACTCGATTCTGTAGTTACTGAATTAATTATATTTATATTTACATCTCCCATTAAGAGTAAGCATGAATTAGGTTCCACAGACTGCATAACTTCATAAATAGAATTAATAAAGCGGTCAGAGTTTTTTTTTTTTCGATTTTCGAAAAATGCCATTCCGCTACCAAACAATTGTTACCTGTGCATAAAAAAGAATACACGATGGTGTGATACGATTGCCTGTTATCCTTGTGTAATGTGATGAGACCCTTATATAAGTAGCCATGTACTAACACGTGTAAGCTGACAATACAATTGTGGACTATTAATATCACGGGGCTTTGGAACATATAGCTACGTTGCAATAATCTAATACACAAATTACAATTAAAGAATATCAATATAATGGAACCTTTGCACATAATGTTTTGTAACAGTAATAATTGTGTGCCTATATTGTGACCGCATAGTTTTAATATAAAGGAGCTCAAGCATACATAGCTTTGTAGTACAAGTATAACTTTGTGTGTGTTTATAACGTGGTCATGCATATATATTGTAGTGAAATATCTTGTAGTGTATGAATTATAAATGTTGTGTGTGGGTTTTGTGGTAAAATAAAAAGAATCATTATAATGCTGGAAATGACAAACCCCAAAACAAGAAAGTAATGCGCAAACAAAAATAGGATTAATAATTATTTTCAGCGATATTACTTGGTTTGGGGTCCGTGATGAACCTATTGAGATCCTCCAACGACTGAATGCGAATCGCAGCGTGTCCCTCTTCTTTTTTGATAAATATGGAACCGTTTCGCAGCCAGCAATATCGAAAGGAACCGTGGCGAGTCCTCGCCCGAGCTTCACGAAACAACATTCTTTTTTCTTTAGTAATTCGTTCATTGACGTATACTTTGGACAATGAACCGTTAACTATGTTTTCAGATGTTAGATTTTTTCTAGACCTCGCAGCAGTGATCAGCTCGTCTCTTTTGGATTTCCTATTTAGTTTCACCATTATAGGACGGTATCTAGTTGAAGTTTGATCAAGTAGGTGCTTAGGACCTACTCTAGTTATATCACAGATATCTGATTCCCGAAGATCGACGTTAATTTTTTGTGACAAAGTTAGCATTATATGTGTTAGATTTTCATGGTTTATCTCAGGCATTCCACAAACCTCTATCTCATTTTTCAGCGCATTTTGTTCCAGAGAACCAACACTTGACTGCAATAGGGTAATTGATAATTTCAACTTATTTATTTCACTGTCTTTTTCTTTTATTATTGTCTGGTAATCTGTTAAACGGCCAGCTAGTTGTTCTTTTAAATCTTTAACGTCCTGTCTCAACAAGGTTAATTCACTATTGCCCTGTCTCAATTCCCTCACCTCTCGTCTAAGTTCACGTATTTCCTGAATTAATACTGAAGATGGAGTGTCAGATATCAAGGTGGATTTATCTCGCGAACCCCGAACAAAGTTCACATTATCCGAGGGCGAATCTTCATCAGTGATTGCAGTGGGGTTGCGAACAGGTGTGTTGATATTACATTGCTTTGGTAAAGAACAAACACACTTTGGGCATATCCAAGTTTGTTTGTATTTCATAGTGAGTTTTTGAAAAGACTCCGTCGTTATATTTAAGCATTCCAAATCATAAAAACCCCTACACTTCGAGCAATTCATGCAGTTAACTGATTTAATGCTCTTACCACAAGCCTTACATGTAGATGGCATCCTGAACTGCTTTCACTACAACCCCAACAGAGATGACCACCGAGGACCCGCAGCCCGTCGCCACCGCACCGAAGTTCAGCAGAGCAAGCCGAGCAAACAGTAAACACAGTCCTCAACAGAATGCAGTCTGTGTTTTTGCTCCGTCGCACCGCCCCGAGCCGATCCGAGCAAACACGAGTCGAAGCCGAAGCAACTGTGGCGGCGCGGCAGCGAACGCCGCACGAGTTGTCGTAGGTCAAGGTTGACGAATGATTTTTGAAAACTTTAAAATGATTTTTCTTATATCTTCGCAGCGGGTTGAGTAAACGTAACACAACTTTGACACCAATCACACCACGGGTTTGTCTTGAGAAATATGATAAATTGAATATGATTTATTTACTTTTAACTAGGTTTTCGATTAATTTATACGGAGTTGACAAGCGCTTCGTTGTTCTAGGCTAGTACCCACCAATCGAATTTATAATAGATATTTACTAAATGTCAATACACATTTCAATATTTCAACATATGTTATGTGTGCAACAGCGGGGCGAGGTGAGACACCTTCATATTTCCTGAATCGTCAAGTTCTTAAACACTCTATCCAAACCAAGCTAATACATATTATGAACTCGAAAGTAACTTTATCTATCTGACTGCGTTTTATTAAAGGAAGTGTATAAAAGAACCAAATTCATATGCTGAAGCAAATAATGGAGAAATCATATGAGTACGACATCACCTTCCACCATCTGTTTATTAACTTCAAACAGGCGTTTGACAGGGTTAGCAGACGCGCTGTAGCACATGGCAAGACCATGTTACGGGTAACTAGTAAGGTTAGTGGAGATGACAATGGCTGGTTCGAAATCGGTTGTGTCTGTGCAGAACACATTAACTGAACCGTTATAATTATATTAATACTGGAGTGCGGCAGAGGGATGCCCTTTCGGCGCTGGTCTTCACCTTCACCATTGGGTAATATTGCTTAATAAGCAAACTTGTTAAACTATAGATGTTTATACACTAACGGTGATAGAGAAAAGTATTAAGGACTCTTTCATTATCTGTTCGTCAATGTTTTCTCAAGTTTACTTATAATCTTCTCCAAGCCGATAACGGCCACGACTTCCAGTCTCAACGGAAACCAGCCAACTACGCAGGAGATATTATAGTGCACAAGCGTATGCGCAAACACTGGTGCACTTTCTGTTCCATGTCTCTCATAATCCGATGGGAACTGAAATGAATGATTAACTGACCGACCGGGGAGAGATCAGATGCAGGACCAACAGCTTATACGTGCTCTCCGAGGCACGGGGGCTAAGACTCCAACTTCAAAACTCCGAGCTCTCTCCGAGCGAGATAATTTAAAACCATCTTCTCGATTGAAAGTTTTATGTTTTTTAATTTCAATCGCAAAAAAAACATAAAACTTTCAATCGAGAAGATGGTTTTAAATTATCTACAGCGTGGAATCCAGTATTAAAAACATACCACCTCGCTTTTCTGCGCAGTCGGATAAACACCAGAATAGGAGCACATCGGTTTGCTTACAGAATAGGGACACTGTTAGTGTGGTATGTGACGGTACATGGCGAAACAAATTTATTAAAAATATCGAAAAGTGCGGGTGGACGAACAAACTTCTACTTCACGGATTCGACGACGGAGGGAGTGCGTCGCTGAGCCAGTCAGCCTGTGACCAGGGCCAGTGCAACCTGGTCGAAACGTCAGGCAAATCAGAGGTATGTAATACCTTTTAATAAGTGATCGCGTTAATTCCCTTCAAAGACCTTCTCAATAAACTAGATCGCCTTCTCAATAACTGCATTCGATTCGTTTTCAATCTTCGCAAGTATGATCATGTATCTGCTTTACGTTCCCATTTGCAATGGCTTCCAATTCGTCAACGTCGCAGTTTGCGAGCTCTAACTTGTCTATTTTCGTTACTCAACTCCCCATCATTACCCGAATACCTTGTTCCACACTTCCGTTTCTTATGTTCCAACCACGACCGGAGTCTTCGGTCAACAAACAACTTGCTTCTTCTATGCCCCTCTCACACCTCCAATTTTATCAATTCTTCCTTCTATGTACAGTCTGTTCTACTCTGGAATGCATTTCAAGCTGAAATCAGGATGTCCACAAACCGCCTCACATTTAAGAAAAAAGTACGAGAACTCCTTCAGGAGGAATTGGCGGTACAAACACAACGCTAGTACTTATCTGTGTATATTCATATCTTATTAAATATATGTATGTGTTTGCTTAAGCGATTATATGTATGAATAAATGTAGTTTTAGTGGTATATACTGGTTGTATTTGATGTTAGTATTTTTTATTTACGTAACTGTTGTGATTTTGTCGAATTTCGTTCTTTGTCGTTGCACCTACCGCATCATACTTCTACATCACCCGAAGGTTGTCTGGAAGAGAATGCCTCATGGCATTAAGTCCGCCTTTGTACGTAATGTGCAATAAGTTTTAAATAAATAAATTCCCGTAAGAATAATTGTTAATATATCATGGAACGCGTAAGTTTAAAAGTTAGTATAACATTTTCCTGGTTCCATTTCTCAGTTGAAGCGAGGATGCTATTATCGAAATTATGGTAAAGAAGTAAAAATTTAGTGTAAGAATTTATAGGTAATTTTAAAAAGTAGTGACCTTGTCATCCATGATTTTGCCCAGCATGCCGGTGGCCTTGCCCGTGGTGTTGTTGTAGCTGCCATACACGCCGTTCTCTTGCACAACAAATGTATAGTTGAACTCGAGTATTTCCGCCAGCTTCTGGATCAACTCAATGCAGAACCCTGTCAGATAAAACATCACCAGTGTTTTACTTGAGCACTAACATAATGTGATGCTCTCATAGTATATATTCAAATCAGTCAGTCCAATGAAAAGACAGTCTGGGGTGAATAACCTCAGTCCCTTAACGTTTTCAACTTTTTGAATAAATATCCTCATCTCTTGATCATGATCGGAATCGTGAGTTTTACCTATTTGTGGCCGTGTCGTGAGACGCGACGTGACCGAACTGCGACAGCGGGAGCCAAAACCTACCGAGCGCGTCATTTTACGTAGATAGTGTGCATCGTGATTGGACGGAGTACTCACTCCGTTTGACTACCGTTGCTTGAGTATTAATTTGCGTATAGGAAGCAACAATTTGGCAATAAATACGTTACATTCGTTAAACCTTAAACCTAACTACGGTACGTAGGCTAATCAGTTGGGCCGACCGAAACATAACCTATCCTTAGTACCTACGTACATCAGACAGCTGGCATGGCATGAGGCCCAATAACTTTACAAAGCTCACGGTTCAGCAAGAACAAGTATCTCCACTGTCTCGAAATAAAATTTCTCTTTATTTGATCACGTCCTCAACATACTACATAGATGATATCCATTTAATGTTTATAATCAGCGGTTGAGTAACCCTAAGGCAAACTAGGCACATGGCATAGCATAGGCTAGAGCTTGCAAAGTGGCGCGCGCAGACTCTTAAACAACAAAGAATATAATATACCTAACAACATAAAAGAAGCGTATAAGGATCAGTATCGTACAGTGTGGCTTTCATCTTCATCTTCATCAGCCTTTAACAATCCTCTGCTGGATGTACGCCTCTCCTTACCGAGGGGGTGTTGGTCTATTATACCTGATGATACCAACCATTCTGGACGGACGGTTTGGTTTGTTTGATTCCATATTATTCGCATTCACGGTTAAGTGCCGAGGGGTTTTCAACTCGGAAAAGAATAAAATACAAAAAGGTGGAGTACAAATATTGACAACTGCTCCCAGAGAGATTTTGGTTCAATAGTTATATCTACTGATAAATTATGTACATTATTTTGTGAACAAACCTTTGTATAAATAAAAATCATTCATTCATTAACTAAAATCTGGTCTCTCACACATTTAGTAACGTCCACTACAATCAACTAGTCCCTATATATTAGTGATTAAATAGTGGGCGCTAGAAAGGCCCTGACGAGTTGCTTGCATAGGGCGCTCTTGACACTTTATCCCATTATCACTGCTTAATATCCGTCTCTGTTTCTAATGAGTGCGGTACACGGGGAATGAGCTTCTAGTTGTAGGTGTTTATATGTAGACGTAGGTACTAACCTTCGTAGCGACCGTTTCCGGTAAGTCGTTCAGTGGACTCCTGCGCCATAACGTACGGCGCGTTCTGAAACACAATTATAACCATCAAGTAATGACATTCGTTTACGTAACGAATTCTTATAAATTGACGTTTACTTGTGTACAGAGGACATCAAGTACCTTCAACATTAAATAATACATATTCACTGCTGTGTCATCGCAGATCTAAGAAGAAGCACGTGACTTTTGTACCGCTTTGCGTATCTCATGGCAGGGATTATTGTTGAATTATTGAGTTGAGTATTTAGTCTACGAAGTTATACATAGATCACAAATAAGTATTCTATTTTCGAAATCAAAATCTTTCGTTTAGGATTTTCTTGATACCTCAATAAATAAAAAATAAAAAAAATTCGGACATCTATCACACAACGCCATCTAGTCCCAGGCTAAGCAGAGCTTGTTTTATGGGTACTGGACAACTGATACAAATACATATATACTTTTTTTTGTAAATACATACATATTATACATAGAAAACACCCAAACTCCGAAACAAATATTTGTAGATCATACAAACATTTGGTCCGACCCGGTAATCGAACCCGAGACCTCACGATTAGCAGTCGCACACGCCAACCGCGAGGCCAATGAGGCAGTAAATATTTTATATGTGATGTATATCTATCACACAATGCCATTTAGTTTTCAAACTAAGTAGATTTTACATGCATTGCATTTGACAAGTTTAGAAAACGTAGGAATGCGGTTTGTTGTCGTAGTTATAACAAATTTTTGAGTTGTTTTTTAACATAAAATATATGCTATGCTAAATACATGAAAATAGTTACGATGATTCACTTTATAAACGGTATAAATATCATAACCACCCAGCATATATTGCCAGCGGTACAGAACTTGCCGTTCTCTTTTAATTTAACTGACTGGGTAATATCAGTAATGTTTCTTTAACAGGTTCCCAGGATAATTCTTATTATTGTAATTTTCATGGAGCTATGTCAAATTCGTACCATCGCTATGAGCACGGTGAAGGTGCGATTCTTCATAGAGTCTTGTGGCACCGTCTCCGTGACGACGTCGGCGCGTTGCCAGGTGACGCCGACGCGTGGCGCCCACAGCCCCGCCGGCACCAGCTCGCCCCGGCGCCGCAGCTCCACCACGAGCAGCTGCAGCTCGCGCCGCCCGCCGTCCGCCTCCCACGACACCGCGCCCGTCATCCCGGGCACCTTCCAATCTTCCTGCACACGAACATGTATGTCACGGATACGCCGCATTCATCTCGCGCAAAGCCTCGTGGAGCGATACTTGCCGAGCGTAGGTAGTTGAGCAGCGTGTCGGCGTGGAAGTCGCCTACGCCCGCGGTGCACTCGGCGCTGTTCATTCGAGGCAGTCTTAGGCGGCGCCACGCATTCTCCGCTAACATCGCCCCCATGTGGGCGAGCAGTAGCGAGGTGGGTGGCGCAGCCGCCAACGTCTCCGCAGCCTCGGGCGCCATCGCTTTGTAGCGAAGCGCCCACTCCTCTACGGTGCTCCGTACCGTCGGTGAGTTGGGGTCGAACAGGAGCAAACCTGCGGAGGGTCTTCGGTCACGTAGTGCCGGGAGTGAGAAATACCTCTACTGGCGATACTGACCGGTGATGTTGGCACCACCGTGGCTGAAGTCGGCGAGCGCCTGCGTGTGCAGGTCCAGAGACACCACGATGTACGAGTGGCGCTCCGACAGCAGGCCCACGCGCTGGGCCGCGTCCAGCACGCGCACCGTGCTCTCCGACGAACACCACGTTACGAAGTTGGTGGCACCAGATTTCTTTAACACTAACAGTAAATTTCTGAAATGAAAAACCAACAGCAATACCTATCAACATTTAGTTAAATATCAATGAGCTAGTCCTCACACTCTCACAGCTCACACTAATATAGCTTATACATCAGAATAACACATAGGCTACTATTTGCAGAGATAACCGACATACACGCGGGCGGAGCCGCGGGCAGCAGTTAGTATAATAATAATAATATATTAATATTATAAAGGTGAGAGTTTGTGAGTGCGTATGTTTGTTACTCTTTCACGCAAAAGCTACTGATTTTAAAGAAAATTTACAGCAATAAAGCTTTTATGGATCTTAAACATGTTGCTTTTACTTTATAGTATTAAGTTGCACATGTATTCTTAATTTTGTAAGTATATTTATGGTGCAACCGTACATTGCGGAATTGTAAACAACCACTTTTTACTAAATGCATATGTAAATTTACCAAAAATGTAGTTATAAAATTTTTGTCTGTCTGTCTGTCTGTTTGTTCCGGGTAATCTCTGGAACGGCTGGACGGATTTTGACGGGACTTTCACTGACAGCTAACCGATGATCCAGGGATGATGATAACTTAGACTAACTTTGTCCCGCTCCGTTACTCGCGGTACGACGGTAACCGCGGGGTTCAGCTAGTTTTAACATAAAAAATCATAGCATCGAAAGTTGTTTGGTAACATATCATACAATAGCTTATACATGAGAATAACACATAGGCTACTGTTTACCGCGAAGATCAATACACACGCGAGCGGAGCCTCGGGCAACAACTAGTTTTAAAATATATGGAAGTGAAACTGTTTCACTGTAATTTGTTTGTGTTACAGTTTTAGCTAGTACTTACGTCAATATACTAATGCTGTAGTTTGCTGTTTCGTGTAATATTTAAATTATGACTAAAGCATTTGTGCATCTGGAATCGATAACAAAGCCTGTCATTCACCTGTTCAGTTGAGACATGGAGCCAATTCGATTGTACAATGATAAGGTGTTGCGATGCCTTCAAACAGCACTAATACACTCTAGGTTATTAAAGTCATCAAGACATATGGCCTCTACTGCTATTATGGAAACTGTCGTATTCGGATTGATAATCAGCCTGTGGCCATGAACAGAGCAGACGTCAAAATGTTAGACAATTTAATAAGTAAATGACGTGATCTCAATCATATCTATATGTATAAGAGTCGGTTTGAACTACTTCCATACCTGAGCAAGGCATCTTCCTCCTTGGGCGGCAGCTGTCGCGCGAGGATGGCGGGCGGGTTCTCCCCCGCGGCGAGCAAAGCCGCGCTCTGCGCACTGCCCTCGTGCAGCAGCACCGCTCGACGCCAGCCCTTCGCCTCTATGAGCGACGCGCACGCCTGAGCGTTCATAACATTAGGATAAGTACAGATTTTTATTTTTATTGCACTACCAGTAATTACGTTAAAAACACTATATCTGACCTTGGCGAGAACTTCAGGGTGCGGGTAGAGCTCGAGCACCTCCCAGGTGGCATTAGCAGGGACGGGATCGACGAGCAGCAGCGGTAGACCAGAGCGCGCAGCCGCTCCGCTAGCCAGTCGAAGAGTGCGCGGGTCTCCCCCGGCAAGTACGACCCTCTCTTCGCCCTGTGCCAGCGAGCATACAGCATCAGCTAGTGCTAAGGGCTCATTGGGTTCGAGTGACTCTCTGCGCACGGAGCCAGAACCGTTGAGGGCCAAGTCCACCATGGTGGCCAGCTGCACCGCGCGCTCCGGCTCCGACTCCACAACACCTGTTCGCGTTCAACGCATTCATTATTACGATACGATCCGACCTAAGCAATGGATCCATTGTATTGGTGCGAAACTAAAATTATTTATGATTACAGGTAATTAATATTGCAAACGTATATACGTAGGTATAAGTGTCCTAAAGAAAGATATAACCCGCGCAAAATTAAGATAACTAGAAACTAATGCGCAAAAATGCGAAAGAAAGATTTTGTTTCGGTTCATACCTACACCAAACTGAAGTGAGGTGCGGATCACATGCAACATTGAGGTGCAATACATACACAGGCAATAAACGCATTTATTTCAGAGTAAACAAAATGATTGTGTTGGGTTATTAGAAGAGTCGGATATGTTGATAGAGATAGAGAGTTTGTTACGTAAAGGCAAAAATAAAGAAACCAACCGATGCTAAAGTGCTGTGCGAGGCTTGCAGCGGTCAGCAGCATCAGGCACGCACACACGCGTGCCCCCCGAGCACACATGGCAACCACGAGCGGCGCGGGCGCACGCTCTTCACTCACTGGTCAGACTGGGGCGGGCGGCGCCTTTTGTCGCCCGCTTCTATTTCGGGACAGAGACGCGTCACCATTACGATGTGCCACTTAGACTCACACACAACATTCCATTACAAATATCTTAAAATTTAATGTAATGTCGGTTGCCCTTAACCTGAGTAACTATGTGTTATAATCATAAATTAAATAAATATGTTTTTCAAATGTTTGCCCGTGGCTGGGTGTGCCCGTGTAGACCGTGTACCTAGGTATAGGTATATCGGTTAACCACGAAGCAAATACAAAGAGGAGATGGCATAAGCGCATCACCCCCGTGACAAAATACAGCCCCGTTGACGCAACTTGCAAATTATACTATTAACGTCAATGTTCTAGAACTGCATCGAAAAATCGTAATACTTGAATGTTCTCGGTACAATCAAGTAAAAAGATGAAGTGTTGTGTTTTATCTTGTACAAATAACTCAGATAGACGTTCTGGTACTATGAATGGCATCACATTTCATTTGTAAATAATTTTATATTTAGTTTCTTAAAATAGTTCCAGAAAAATCTCTGTATGTTGTTTAAATATCGTTAAATCTATTCGCCACTAGATGGAAAAACTTTGTGTGATGGGAAATAAAAATACAAAGGTTCGTAGAGCTAAGTGTTTATAAAATAAATTCTAAACATATATTGAAATATGTTCTGCATCTTGCCTAATGAATTTTTAATCGAAAAAGTATTATTTTTGTATTTTTTGTAATCATTTTGTGAACACTGACATCTATCGTCAACTAGGAAAACAAACATCAACAGAACAAAGAGACAGGGTCGTAATTAGAATTCAAATTTTTATCTGTTACCGACTATATTAATCTAGAATTTAAAGTACTTTGAAATGAAACAAATTTTACTTATACTGATAATTTGATGGGTTTTCTAATTAAATAAAATTCTTTCTCTTATATTATAATGTTCTAGATTTCCATCTGATGATAATATTAAACAGCAATGGATCAAAAAAATTAATAGACAAGATTTTACTCCAACTAAATACACAAATATTTGTTCTGCCCATTTTCATGATTATGATTTTAATATTTCAAAGGCAGGCCGTAACCTATTGAAGAAAGTAACTTTACCTACTTTAAAATTGAATTTATCGGTATGTTTGCTTTGTATAGTAATAATAGAGTAAATAATAGAGTTTCATCAATATTAAAGGTTTGTGTATTAGTTATATTTAATTTAAAATTTATTAAGTTATTTTATACTTTCTAGTTTTTGAAGTCGGTTTTTTTAAACGAAGTTTTTTTTATTGTATTGTTGTTTATATTGCAGTGCAAAAGAAAATTGCCAGAGCCCATATTGTCGCCAAACCCTACCACAAGCCATAATAATAAAGTTTCCTTACAACAGGATAGCCCTAGAGAAAGAAAACTAATTCGAGAAATACAAGAACTTAAATGGAAAGCAAACCAAGATAATTTGAAGATCAGAAGACTACAAATGACAGTTAATTGTTTAAAAAAAAAGGTACATATATAGCGCCACTAACACATCATTTTAAGATGCTTCTTTAATGAAATACGCTTCGCTTTTGTTTCAGGTTCAAAATTTAAAATTATTGATTAGAAATATAGAAGATAAACACCTTTTACAGGGGGAAGATGCCGAAATTTTATCTTCAATAAATATGAAGTTGAGAGATTTGATTGGCGTCAACTTACAAAACTAAAATATAAACCTTTAAAGAAGAAATATTCTCCAGCCCTCAGATCATTCGCATTGACACTTTTTTATTATTCGCCAAATGCATATTCTTATGTTAGGAAAACTTTTAATACATGCTTACCACATCCGAGAACCATTGCTAAATGGTATGAAAGTGTTAATGGTGAAGCTGGATTTACAGCTGAAGCTTTTTCTATTTTAAAACAGAAATACATATCATCTCACACAGTCTCATAATGCATGAAATGAGCATTAAGAAACATGTTGAATGGGATGGAAATAAATATCACGGATATGTTGATCTCGGGCTCAACGATGTACAGAAGGATAACTCGGAACAGGCATCTCAGGCTTTAGTTTTGATGCTTGTTAAAATAAAAAAAAAGATGAAAAAATAATATTTTGCTGTTGTGTCACGAAATTCGCAAAATCTATATATATATATATATATACTAGCTGTTGCCCGCAGGTTTGCTCGCGTGGAAGTTGATTATATGTATTTAATCAAAACTGTAAAAGTATGTATCAGTAATTTATTTATGTTTTAAACGTAATTATTTATTTTTAGTCAATAGCCCTTCCCCTTTAGGAACAGAATTCGGCATAAATGCTGATATAAGTATTCATCTATTTGTAATCAGAAACATAAAGACGAAAGTTTTTAGGGTGCTAAATTAAAAAATGTCAGACTTCCAAACTAACCAATATATAAACTGCCAATGCCTATTTCTCCCCTTAGGGGTAGAATATCCAGAAACGCTTAAATAAGTATCTACTAGTTTTTAATTAGTAACCCAAAGATAATATTTTATGTTTCTAACTCAAAAAATGACAGACTTCCATATAAACTTTCAACCCCTATTTCACCCCCTTTAGCGTAGAAATTCCAAAATTCCTTTCTTAGTGGGTGTCTACTCAATAAAACAATCCTACTCACCAAATTTCATAGCCCTAATTATCATAGTTTACGCTCGGCGATAACTATGATAGTCAGTCAGTCAGTCAGTCAGTCAGGACTTGTTATTTCATAAGTATAGAAGATAGATTATAAAAGCGAAATACCACTCACTGATTTACGTAATAATACATATGTAAAGTGAATGAGTGTGTAGGTATAAACCTCTATTGATTTTTTGAAAGTTCTCTTAGTATAAAATATGTTACTTGTGTGTTAACTGTGTTAACTACTCAAAATTTTAAACAACTTATGTCCATGATAATGTTTGTCTAGAAGAGTTCGCCGTGAGCAATAAGACCGCCAATTGTTGCATTCATGTATTTTGTGACTCATTTTATGTATTATTTTTGTATTATGTACGCAATAAAGACAAATAATAATAATAATAATAACCCCCCCGGGGGATCACAGTCAGTCAGAGTTAGGTCAGGTCAGAGTTAGGTCAGGTCAGAGTTGAGTTAGGTTAGGTCAGAGTTAGTTTAGGTCAGAGTTAGGTTAGGTCAGAGTTAGGTTAGGTCAGAGTTAGGTTAGGTCAGAGTTAGGTCAGGTCAGAGTTAGGTTAGGTTAGGTCAGAGTTAGGTTAGGTCAGAGTTATGTTAGGTCAGAATTAGGTCAGGTCAGAGTTAGGTTAAGTCAGAGTTAGGTTAGGTCAGAATTAGGTCAGGTCAGAGTTAGGTCAGGTCAGAGGTAGGTTAGGTTAGGTCAGAGTTAGGTTAGGTCAGAATTAGGTCAGGTCAGAGTTAGGTCAGGTCAGAGTTAGGTCAGGTCAGAGTTAGGTCAGGTCAGAGTTAGGTCAGGTCAGAGTTAGGTCAGGTCAGAGTTAGGTCAGGTCAGAGTTAGGTCAGGTCAGAGTTAGGTTAGGTCAGAGTTAGGTCAGGTCAGAGTTAGGTTTGCCGTGTGGTGCCGGCATAGAATAGCTCCACCCCATCTCATCCCGTGGGTGTCGTAAAAGGCGACTAAGGGAAAGACGGAGCCGAACATCAGGCTGCCGAGGGGATCCCCAACAGCCCTTTTCAGGGCTCGCTCCCAGTATCCCTCTGTCTTCAGAGGGGACAGGGGAAGAGACGGTGTCAGGGATCCAGGGACGGGTCGGCCCACTGCTCGCGCAGGGGCTGACAGGCACTTGTGCCACCGTCGGAGATGGGAGAGTTGGCCGCCCTCCCGCATCACGTAATCTCCGGGTGATCGGCGTTTTGACCTGGGTGCTGGCCACATTCAGGAAGCCGTGATCTCGGAGGACGTGGGGCTTGCCTTCACTGGCCGGCCCGCGTCAAGGAAAAGACTTTAAAACCCGACAGCAAAGTCGTAAAAACCTGTGGATACCGGCCGACCTCCACAGTATATAGGCTTATCCGGGTGCAGGGGGCACCGCCCGGATGGACATTGTATTTCCCCCATACTCGTGGGATAAGATATGGCAGTTGAAAATTCAAAAAATAAAATTAAAATAAATGATGATGGGCCAGTTTTGGCGGAGAAGATGGAGACGGGAGTGTCGTCTGCCGGAAGTGGCAGCGAGAGACTTTGGAGGAAGCGCTCGCATGAGGAGAGAGTCAATGTCTCCTCAGGCGAAGAGGAGATGTCGGCTCCAAAGATACCGACAGTGGAGAAAGGTCGTTTGCCGCAGCGCGATCAGAGGGGCCGCTTTTTGCGACCATCTACGTCGATTTCGGCGGTCCGCCCTGATCGACCTGAGGTGGTGGAAAGCGACGAATCCTCGATCGCCGACCTCAGCGCAGATTCCGCTGCGTCCCCGCTATTGCTAAGCAGCAACAAAGCGGAGCTAAACGCTGCAAAGCGGGCGCAGAGGAAGGCGGTTGCGTCGGACGAGGTATGCGAGATGGCTCGTCAGGCACGAGAGCGGCGGGCCGCTCGGTCTGCTGCTAGGGAGGAGGCCACTGCAGCGGCACTCAGCCGCCAAGTCTTGGACGGTGTGGATGTTGTCCTGAAAGTTGCCACCAAATCCGGCAACTTGAAGGGCACGTTCACCCGTGCTCTGAAGGAGGCGGCTGAGGGCATTAAGGAGGCGGTTGAAGTCCTCCTTAAGAGAACGAGCTCTGAGGAGACGGCTAAGCTGTGGGAGGAGAACGACCGGCTCCGAGCTGAGCTGGAGGACCTCAAACGGGAGTTTGCCGCACAGAAATCTGTGGCCCCTGCAGCCGCTGGCTCCCCGGTGGTTGCTGCGGCCCCGCCGTCGGTCCCTGCCCCTGCACCTGCGCAGGATGCGGACATCGAAAAAATCGTCCGCATCTGCATGCAGCAGTGTGGGGGCATGATGAATGCTCGCCTGGAGGCCTTGGAAACAAGACTCCTCCCGGCCCAAAGCCTCCGGCCTCCGTTAGCGGCCGACAGGAGGAGGAAGGAGGAGGCCGCAAAATCGGGGCCGTCGACCGTGGCGGCCAAGAAGGCCGTGAAAGGTGTATCGGCCACACCTGCCAGCTCATCTGAGGCTCCGACCCCGACGACCGCGCCCGGCCTTACCACAGAGGCTTGGACAACGGTCGTCAAAAAGAAGAAAGGCGGAAAAAAGAAGGTGACGCCGCCGCCACCTACGCCCAAGAAGAAGAACAAGAACCGGAAGACCCGAAAGAGTAGGGCCTCTCGTTCCGCGGCTGTGGTGATCACACTGCAGCCCGGAGCCATAGAGAGGGGCCTGACCTACAAAGAGGTCCTGACGCAAGCGAAGGCCAAAGTCGCGTTCCCCGACCTTGGCACACCAACCGGCTTCAGGATGAAGTCGGCGGTTACGGGGGCGCGGCTTTTCGAGGTGGCGGGTCCGGACGGAAAGGAGAAGGCGGACATCCTGGCCGCCAAGCTGAGGGAGGTCCTCAAAGAGGAGGACGTTCGGGTGTCCAGGCCCGTGAAGACTGCAGAATTGCGTGTCGATGGGCTGGACGACTCGACAACTCCGGAGGATGTCGTGGCGGCCGTCGCTCGAAGCGGTGGATGTCTACCGGGTGACGTGCGGGCTGGCGAGGTTCGCGCCAACGTTGCCGGGCTGGGCACCATTTGGTTAAAGTGCCCGGCTGCGGCGGCGAAAAAGGTGGTCGACAGCGGTCGGCTTCTGGTGGGGTGGGTTGCAGCACGGGTGAAGATGCTGCAGCCTAGGGCTATGCGGTGCTACCGTTGCCTGGAGATTGGGCACGTCTGGGCGCGGTGCAACGCCACGACTGACCGTAGCGGCCAATGCTATCGCTGCGGTAAGCCCGGCCACAGAGCGGCCCAGTGCTCTGCGAAGCCAAACTGCAGCCTCTGTGCAGCTGCAGGGAGACCCGCGGAGCACAGCATGGGCGGAAAGGCCTGTGGCGCCCCCGCCCAGAAGAAGAAGGGGAAGGAGAGGAGGGAGCTAACCAGAGCTGCCCCTCAGCCTGGTGGCTCTTCGGCCGACTCCCGGCCCAAGGTTGTGGAGGGAATGGATTGTGTTTAATGGCGCAATTCCATTTCCTCCAGTGCAATATCAACCACTCTGCCAGGGCTCAGGATCTTTTACTCCAGAGCATGGCGGAGTGGTCGATTCACGTGGCCGTGGTCGCCGAGCCGTACTACGTCCCCCCCCGAGATAACTGGGTGGGGGACCTGGGCGGCTTGGTGGCTATCATTGGTGGGGCTCTTACCGACCCGTCCCGAGGTCACGGCTGGGTGGCCGCCCTCGTGGACGGCATCGGCACTGTTGGGGCGTATTTCTCGCCCAACAGGAGCCTTGCCGACTTCGAAAGCTTCCTTGTCGAGTTGGGTGCCGTCGTGAACAGGTACCACCCTCGCCCGGTGCTGTTGCTCGGGGATCTAAACGCCAAGTCTGCGGCGTGGGGATCCCCGTGCACCGATGCCAAAGGCGAGGCACTGGAGGAGTGGGCCGTCACGACCGGCTTGACCGTCCTCAATCGGGGCTCGGTCTACACGTGCGTGCGGCAGCGGGGCGGTTCCATAGTGGACGTCTCGTTCGCAAGCCCCGCTGTCGCTGGCCGTGTCCACGACTGGCGTGTCGCCGTGGGGGTGGAGACGTTGTCGGATCATCGTTACATCCGTTTCAGCGTCTCCACCCACGCCGCGGGCGGTCGCAGGCCATCGGCCCTGCGGACGGACGGTCCGCGCTGGGCGCGTAAGCGACTCGACAGGGAGCTACTCGAGGAGGCTGCTATTGTGCAGGCTTGGCTACGGGAGTCGGCAACGACCGGACCCGTCGACGTCGAAGAGGAGGCGCAGTGGTTTCACGGGGCGATGACGCAAATCAGCGACGCGTCCATGCCCCGGATCCACACACAACCCAGGAGGCGCCAGGTGTACTGGTGGTCCGCCGAGATTGCACAGTTGCGAGTCTCGTGCGTTCGTGTCAGGCGCCAGTACACCCGATACCGAAGAAGACGTCGTCGGGTCCCTGAGGAAGAAGCCGCGCTGTATGAGGTGTACCGCGCGGCTAAGCAGGCTCTGCAGCTGGCCATCGGTGAGGCGAAAACGCGAGCCAGGGAGGAGATGTTGGAGACTCTAAGCCGGGATCCGTGGGGGCGTCCCTATCTCTCGGTCCGAGAGAAAATCGGACCTTGGGCGCCTCCAATTACGGAGAGTCTCCAACCCGAGCTGCTGGAGGACGTGGTCGCAGCCCTCTTTCCGGCACAAGCGGAGTACACGCCGCCGCCGATGGCACTGCCCACAGCTGCGGAGTCTGAAGAGGAGGACGCCAACGTCCCAGAGGTGACACAGGCAGAGTTGGGGGCGGCCGTGTTGCGGCTCCGGGCGAAGAGCACTGCCCCGGGGCCCGATGGCATTCACGGCTGCGTGTTGGTCCTGGCTCTAAAGGAGTTGGAGCCCCAACTGATAGGTCTTTACTCAGCGTGCCTAGTGCAGGGCCAGCTGCCCGCTCAGTGGAAAGCTGGTCGTCTGGTCCTGCTCAGAAAGGTGGGGCGCCCTGCGGACTCGCCGTCCGCGTACCGGCCCATAGTGTTGCTGGACGAGGTGGGAAAACTATTCGAGCGGATAGTCGCAGCCCGCCTCGTCCGCCACTTGTGCGAGGAGGGGCCGAACCTGGCGGAGTGCCAGTTCGGGTTTCGGCATGGGCGCTCCACCATTTCGGCGATTTCGCGAGTGAGAGACCTGGCGGAGGAAGCAGTGTCCCGGGGCGGGGTGATGTTGGCGGTGTCCTTGGACATCTCCAATGCCTTCAACACTCTGCCCTGGAGTTGTATCCGGGAGGCACTGCGTTACCATCGGGTGCCTCCTTACCTCCGCCGCATCGTTGGGGCTTATCTGACGGAGAGATGTGTCACCTATCTGGGACGTGATGGCAGACACCAGCGCCTCATGTCGTGCGGTGTTCCACAGGGTTCGGTCTTGGGCCCACTGCTGTGGAACATCGGTTACGACTGGGTGCGGTGAGCCGCATACGGCGCCTTGGCCTGGAGGTGGCCCTCAACAAGTCGGAGGCCATAGCTTTTCATGGTCCCCGACGGGCGCCGCCGCCGGATTTGCACATGGTGGTTGGGGGGGCTAGTATCGCTGTCGAGCCCACCTTAAAATATCTGGGACTGGTGCTCGACAGCCGGTGGGATTTTGGCCCTCACTTCCGGCGGCTGGAGCCCAAGTTGATGGGCGCGGCGGGAGCGCTGTCAACGTTGCTTCCCAACGGGACGGACCCGAGCGCCGCCTGCAGGCGGTTGTACGAGGGGGTCGTGCGATCGATGGCTCTATATGGGGCCCCGATTTGGGCGGCTGACCTGACGGCCGGTTCAATCACCGTTCTGCGGAGGCCGCAGAGGGTGATGGCCGTCAGAGTCATTAGGGGTTATCGCACGATCTCCTACGAGGCGGCTTGCGTACTGGCCGGATCTCCGCCCTGGGACCTGGAGGCAAAAGTCCTCGCGTCGTTACATTGGTGGCGTGAGGACGCGCGGGCTCGCGGCGAGGGACTGACGCATCGAACTGTCGAGCTGCGTCGGTCACAGCTGCGAGAGGTCCTTGTGGCGGAATGGCGGGACAGGCTTTCAAGTCCTTCCGCCGGCCTCGTCACCATCGAGGCCATCCGGCCAGTGCTCGACCTGTGGCTCGGGAGAAGGCACGGCTCCCTCTCGTTCCGTGTGACGCAGGTCCTCTCGGGGCATGGCTGCTTCGGGAGGTTCCTGTGTCGCATAGGCCGGGAGCCGGACGCTCGGTGTCACCACTGCGTCGACTGTCGGGAGGACACGGCGCGGCATACGCTGGCAGAGTGTGCCGCTTGGGAGGGGCCGCGCCGTGCCCTCGTCTCTGTAGTAGGCAGTGACCTCTCGCTGCCGGCCGTAGTTCGTTCTATGGTCGACGGCGAGGAGTCCTGGGACGCGGTGGTGTCCTTCTGCGAAGCAGTCATCTCGCAGAAGGAGGCTGCGGAAAGGGAAAGGGAGATCCTGACCTCCCTCTCGGCCCGCAGCAGACGCACCGGGCGTCGGAGGAGGGCATACGCTGCCCTCCACCGGCCTCCGTAACAGGGTCCAGGGGCGACGGACTTGGGGATGTTCGTCGCCCCCCTAATCAACTGGACCCGAGGTGGCGGCGCGTAGTGTTCCCGTGCGCCCCTCTTAGAAGTCGCGAGGGGAGTCTTTCCCTCGCTGACGAGAAGTGGCCCGCAAAGGCGGGCCGGCACCAGTCGGGGATTGCGGTTGTCTCTCAAGTTCTCGCGATCCCCGGCGTAAGTGTGAGAAGGAACACCGGGGGGTTTTAGTCAGTAGAAGTCTGACAGACCCCTTCGCCCTTTCCCCAGGGCGAAGGACATCCAAGAGGATTTCCCCCCGTCAAAAAAAAAAAAAAAAATAGGTCAGAGTTAGGTTAGGTCAGAGTTAGGTTACCGAGAGGGCGTCTTGAGACGGCGGCCCATGTCGTGCGGCGTTCCACAGGGGTCTGTCCTTGGACCACTCCTGTGGAACGTGGGGTACGACTGGGTCTTGCGGGAACGTCTCCCCCCCGGGCTGGGCGTAATTTGTTACGCTGATGACACTTTGGTCACAGCTCGGGGGGCAAACTTCCAGGAGGCGGCGCGCCTGGCCACCGGGGGTGTTTCTCAGGTGGTCGGGCGCATCGAGGCGCTGGGCTTGCGGGTGGCCCTGGACAAGACGGAGGCCCTGCTCTTTCATGGGCCCCGTCGTGGTCCACCCCCCGGCGCCTCGATAGAGGTCAACTCGGTCCTCGTACCGGTTCGGGCCCAGATGAAATATCTGGGTCTGATCCTGGACGGTAGGTGGCTCTTCGACGAGCACTTCCGACAGCTTGGTCCGAAGCTGGTCGACGCTGCCTCTGCCCTTGGGCGATTATTGCCCAACTTGGGCGGAGCCAGCGTCGCAACGCGGCTCCTGTACACGGGGGTGGTCCGGTCAATGGCGCTGTACGGCGCACCGGTGTGGGTGGCGGCTCTGACCGCCCTCAACAAGGCTCGCCTCTGGCGGCCTCAGAGGGTATTGGCGGTCAGAGCCATACGCGGATACCGCACGGTGTCGACCGAGGCGGCGTGCGCGTTGGCCGGGACACCCCCGTGGGATTTGGAGGCGGAAGTGCTCGCCGAAGTTTATCGACGGGTGGCTTCTTTCCGGGCGGAGTGTGGCATTCGCCCCCCGCCCGAGGAGGTACGCGAGTGGCGTGAAGCCGCCCGTCGAGCCACGATGGCTCGCTGGTCGCTCCGGCTGGAGACTCCACGCGCTGGCTTTGCCGCCGTGGAGGCTCTCCAGCCGGTCATCCACGAGTGGGCAGGGCGGCAGCACGGGACCCTTTCCTTCCGACTGACGCAGGTGCTTTCCGGACACGGATGCTTCGGGAAGTACCTGCACTCGGTCGCACGGAGGGAACTGAGTCCCGCCTGCCACCACTGCGACTGCAGTGAGGACTCGGCCCAGCACACGCTGGCGGCATGCCCCGCATGGGCGTCGCAGCGCCGGGCCCTCACTGCAGTCATCGGAGGGGATCTCTCGCTACCGGCCGTCATCCGCTCCATGGCCGGTAGCGACAGCAATTTTACCGCGGTCGCCACCTTCTGCGAACACGTCATCTCGCGGAAGGAGGCGGCGGAGAAGGCCCGGGAGGACGACCTCCTCTCGGACCCGATCCGTCGCCGGCGAACCGGGCAGCGGAGGCGCGCTCACCAGCGCCTCATGCCGCCCTGAGTGTGGCCGCGGATGGTCGGGACGGGTTTGCCCTTCCATCCGCTATAGTGGCCGCCCGCGAGGAGGCGACGTGACGTGTGTGCCGTACGTCGCCTAAACGGAGAGGAATTGGAGGAGGGTGCCCGCACCTGTGCGGGCTGGCGCCGGGAGGGGTCCGGAGGTCGTAATACAGCAGTACCCGGACCTCTCCCTCTCTCAGGCGCAGAGTTGGCACACCGTGTGGTTTTAGTCGGTTCGATTCCGACACACCGCCCCGCCGCCGCAAACCCCGGCGGGGTGACGGCCCGAGGGGGTTTCCACACGTTAAAAAAAAAAAAAAAAAAAAAAAAAAAAAAAAAAAAAAAAAAAAAAAAAAAAAAAAAAGGTCAGAGTTAGGTTTCCTGCAGGAAGTGGTCGAGGGCCTATTCCCGCAGCGGGCGGAGCACACGCCCCCGTCGATGGCCTACCCGGCCAGGGATGACGGGGGCGAGGTTCCGCCCGTGAGGGAATCGGAGGTAGGGGCGGCGGTTCTGAGAATCCGTTCGAAGAACACCGCCCCCGGGCCGGACGGGGTACCTGCCCGAGTTCTGGCCCGAACCCTCGACCATATGTCGGACCGCCTCAGGGAAGTGCTGGACGCCAGCCTGGCGTCCGGTCGCTTCCCTGAGTGCTGGAAAGGCGGGAAGCTGGTCCTGTTGAGGAAGCCGGGACGGCCTGCCGATTCGGTCACGGCCTATAGGCCCATCGTGTTGCTGGACGAGGCGGGCAAACTTTTTGAGAGGATACTCTCTGCCCGCATCGTCCAGCATCTCAGCGAGGTGGGGCCCGACCTGTCGGACGCTCAATTCGGGGCCCGACCTGTCGGACGCTCAATTCGGGTTCGACGGTCGATGCCGTGATGCGCCTTAGGGCCGTGACCGAAGAGGCGGTGAGCTGTGGCGGCGTGCTGTTGGCGGTGTCGTTAGACATCGCCAACGCATTCAATAGTCTGCCATTCAGCTGCATCGGGGAAGCACTCCAGTATCATGGGGTGCCAGAGTACCTGAGGCGGCTGGTGGCAGACTATTTGAGGGAGCGTACCGTCATGTACGAGGACCGAGAGGGCGTCTTGAGACGGCGGCCCATGTCGTGCGGCGTTCCACAGGGGTCTGTCCTTGGACCACTCCTGTGGAACGTGGGGTACGACTGGGTTCTGCGGGAACGTCTCCCCCCCGGGCTGGGCGTAATTTGTTACGCCGATGACACTTTGGTCACAGCTCGGGGGGCAAACTTCCAGGAGGCGGCGCGCCTGGCCACCAGGGGTGTTTCTCTGGTGGTCGGGCGCATCGAGGCGCTGGGCTTGCGGGTGGCCCTGGACAAGACGGAGGCCCTGTTGTTCCATGGGCCCCGTCGTGGTCCACCCCCCGGCGCCTCCATAGAGGTCAACTCGGTCCTCGTACCGGTTCGGGCCCAGATGAAATATCTGGGCCTGATCCTTGACGGTAGGTGGCTCTTCGACGAGCACTTCCGACAGCTTGGTCCGAAGCTGGTCGACGCTGCCTCCGCCCTTGGGCGATTATTGCCCAACTTGGGCGGAGCCAGCGTCGCAACGCGACTCCTGTACACGGGGGTGGTCCGGTCAATGGCGCTGTACGGCGCACCGGTGTGGGTGGCGGCTCTGACCGCCCTCAACAAGGCTCGCCTCTGGCGGCCTCAGAGGGTACTGGCGGTCAGAGCCATACGCGGATACCGCACGGTGTCGACCGAGGCGGCGTGCGCGTTGGCCGGGACACCCCCGTGGGATTTGGAGGCGGAAGTGCTCGCCGAAGTTTATCGACGGGTGGCTTCTTTCCGGGCGGAGTGTGGCATTCGCCCCCCGCCCGAGGAGGTACGCGAGTGGCGTGAAGCCGCCCGTCGAGCCACGATGGCTCGCTGGTCGCTCCGGCTGGAGACTCCGCGCGCTGGCTTTGCCGCCGTGGAGGCTCTCCAGCCGGTCATCCACGAGTGGGCAGGGCGGCAGCACGGGACTCTTTCCTTCCGGCTGACGCAGGTGCTTTCCGGGCACGGATGCTTCGGGAAGTACCTGCACTCGGTCGCACGGAGGGAACTGAGTCCCGCCTGCCACCACTGCGACTGCAGTGAGGACTCGGCCCAGCACACGCTGGCGGCATGCCCGCATGGGCGTCGCAGCGCCGGGCCCTCACTGCAGTCATCGGAGGGGATCTCTCGCTACCGGCCGTCATCCGCTCCATGGCCGGTAGCGACAGCAGTTTTACCGCGGTCGCTACCTTCTGCGAACACGTCATCTCGCAGAAGGAGGCGGCGGAGAAGGCCCGGGAGGACGACCTCCTCTCGGACCCGATCCGCCGCCGGCGAACCGGGCAGCGGAGGCGCGCTCACCAGCGCCTCATGCCGCCCTGAGTGTGGCCGCGGATGGTCGGGACGGGTTTGCCCTTCCATCCGCTATAGTGGCCGCCCGCGAGGAGGCGACGTGACGCGTGTGCCGTACGTCGCCTAAACGGAGAGGTATTGGAGGAGGGTGCCCGCATCTGTGCGGGCTGGCGCCGGGAGGGGTCCGGAGGTCGTAATATAGCAGTTCCCGGATCTCTCCCTCTCTCAGGCGCAGAGTGGCACACCGTGTGGTTTTAGTCGGTTCGATTCCGACACACCGCCCCGCCGCAAACCCCGGCGGGGTGACGGAACGAGGGGGTTTCCACACGTTAAAAAAAAAAAAAAAAAAAAAAAAAAAAAAAAAAAAAAAAAAAAAAAAAAAAAAAAAAAAAAAAAAAGGTCAGAGTTAGGTTAGGTCAGAGTTAGGTTAGGTTAGGTCAGAGTTAGGTTAGTTTGTTTTTTTTTCTCTATATCCTCCAACATTATTGCAGCCTGTTCTGACTATACCAATCTTATATACCAGTTCTCGCAATTAGTCCTCTCGCGCTATATATAAAAAAAAATGAGGGGTTGCCAGATGGTTCTTGAAGAGACCTATCTAAATATGTATAAATTGTAATTACCAATGTAAGGATTGACGAGTCATTCGACAAAAACCTCCAAAATGTTGAAAATTTACCAAAAGTTAATTTTAAATATCAAGTTATTTGAGTTCCTATATGTAGGATCTATACAAATAGGGTGTCGTTAGACGGGTCTAGGCAATTTCTATTATATTTGTAAGATTTGTGGGTTCCAAAATAAGGATTTTCAGGCTATTCGACGAAAACCTTCGAAACTTTTAAGAAGTACCAAAATTACAATATGAACCTAATTTTTTTTTTTCTAATTTCTAATAACATGATTGCAAAAAACAACGGTGGTATTAGTGGCTATACTCAATAAAAAATTTCGTATGGTAAGAGTAAGGTTAGGTCAGAGTTAGGTTAGGTCAGAGTTAGGTAAGGTCAGAGTTAGGTTAGGTCAGAGTTAGGTTAGGTCAAAGTTAGGTTAGGTCAGAGTTAGGTTAGGTCAGAGTTAGGTTAGGTCGGAGTTAGGTTAGGTCGGAGTTAGGTTAGGTCGGAGTTAGGTTAGGTCCGAGTTAGGTTAGGTCAGAGTTAGGTTAGGTCAGAGTAAGGTTAGGTCAGAATTAGGTCAGGTCAGAATTAGGTCAGGTCAGAGTTAGGTTAGGTCGGAGTTAGGTTAGGTTAGGTTTTTTTTTTTTTTTTTTTTTTTACGTGGTGGAATGCATTTACGCGCTTCGCTCGCCCCCTGCGGGGGCAGGGGGTTCGCTTCGTGTGGGACTCCTGACCACTTGAGCCTGGCCAGACTACCCACTAAACCACCACGGTGTTCCTCCTTCGCCCAATCCGAGCCGCGGGATAGTTTGCTCACCGCGACTCGGCTGGGGATGCCCTGATCGTCGGGCTCGCCTCAGTCGAGGCCCCACCCTCCGGTCCACGCGCCCAGATGGCGGGGCCTGTCCTCCTCGTATGAATGCGCCCCAGGAACACAGAGGGGCGCATTCCGCCACTTTAGCGTGGGGCGGCAGGCCCCCCGGCCCACCGCCCGTGGCCACTCTCATTCGGGGGCGCGGGCAAACTACGCTCGCCGTTGCCCCGTCGCCCATGCCCCGCAGGGCAGCGGTCGGGGGAACCCGCTCCCGCAGGGCTCGGACTCAGGAGCGCGAGCAAACTGCGCTCGCCGGCGCCCCCCCTCCTCGCGGGGTACTCGGCTCGCGAGGCAGGAGAGCTCCCCGCTCGATCCCGCTCCCGCAGAGCCTTTCCCCCGGCCGCCACCACCCCGTCGGCCGATCCCACCGGCGTACGAGGCGACGGCAGCCACTGCTTTTAACGACTTTGCTGTCGGGTTTTAAAGTCTTTTCCTTGACTCGACGGCACAAGAGCCCGTCAGCCCCTGGGTCAGCAAGGGCTGACTCGCCTCGGCAGCCGATGGTAGGCTCCGTCTTTGGTTCCCTGGCACCGTCTCATCCCCTGTCCCCTCTGCTAAACAGAGGGATACTGGGAGCGACGGCGAGCCCTGAAAAGGGCTGGGATCTCCTCGGCAGCCCGGTGCTCGGCTGCGTGTTTCCCTTAGTCGCCTCTTACGACACCCACGGGATGAGATGGGGTGGGGCTATTCTATGCCGGCCCCACACGGCGAAGGTTAGGTTAGGTTAGGTTAGGTTAGGTTAGGTTAGGTTAGGTTAGGTTAGGTTAGGTTAGGTTAGGTTAGGTTAGGTTAGGTTAGGTTAGGTTTTTTTTTTTTTTTTTTTTATAAATGTTATCCCGTTGTAGGGGTAACGGCAACTTTTCCCCGTCCGTGGAGAGACAGGACCTTATTATTCGTGTTATATTTGTTGTCTATCTATGTAGGTCATCGCACTATGTGCGTTGTGTTAAGTTATTCTTTTTCATCAATTTCTTTATCTATTACGGGAATATTTTTTACGTGTCCTATTTTATTTTTATGTAATTCTTACTTCTATTCATCTATTCATCTTATTGTTCCTTTAATTTGCAATTTTTATTTTTCTGCTTGTTTAATTTATATAATTGTCATAAGTTTTTATTTTACAATTTTGTTAATAGTTACTAATTTTTGATTCTAATATATTTTCATTTTTCGCTTTATATTTGTTTTAATTTTTATTTATAATATAATTTCCCATGTTTATAATTTTTATTTTCTATTTTTTCCAATTAATTACAACTTGTCTACAATTTGTGTTTCATTCCATTAATTTTTCCGAGACGTCCCACACAGTCATTGCTCTACAACCTGTGAGATCTTGATATTTATGACTCGTGTATTTGTTTTGTGTACGTGTCCGGTGTTTATATGTGTGTTCTACTTTACTAGTTCATACAATTCTGTTTCACTCTTCATGTCAACAAACTATATATATACTCAATATATATAGTTATTGCAGCCTCTATTATGAACTAGTTCTTTGCCTTTTGTTTGTTTACGTGTTTGTGTCTATGTGTCCAATGTTTGTGTGCTAGTTTTGATATAATCTTATATATATATATTATATATTTCTTATATCTGTGTGTGTGTGCGTGTATGTGTGTGTGTGTGTGTGTGTGTGTATGTTCTGTTTTGTATATATGCATGAGTGAGTGAGTGAGTCATAAATACGATGTAGTTTGTCTTGCTAAGTAGTCCCATTTGGAGCGGGTTGGGCACTCTGCACTGAAGGCGTTGTGGCCTACATTCTGCAGCCCAGAGTGCGAACAGTTGCAGCATCGCGGTTCGGCTCCCTTGGTGCGTTCGGGGCATTTCTCGCATAAGTGCGGGCCTCCGCAGTGGCTGCACCTGTCCGCACTCTCAGTGCAGAATTTACGGCCGTGTCCAAACGCCAGGCACTTCGTGCATTGGATGAGCGGAGACTGGTCCTCCACTCTGACCCTTTGCAGGTCCAGGTAGAGGGTTCCAGCCTCCGTCATCCTCTGCCATACCTTTGGCCTTACTTGCAGAACGACGTGTGTGGTCTTCGGATTTCTTGTCCTTTTCTTAAATTTAATTTTTATGTCTTTCTCCTCTTGTGGTAGTCCCATGAAGATGTCAGCGTTTAGGGTGTATAGGGCCCTAACCGTTTCATCGTCGTCTCCGTCCATATGTACGTCCTTGAGGACGACTAGCGGGTCTTTATTCCTCATGGGCGCTACCACAAGCCCACCACCATGACTTCCAAGTCTTTTTATTATCTTTTCCCTTTCCGATTCAGTATCGCAGCCCAAGATAATGGTACTGTTCTTAGCCTTTCTGGTCTTGCTGACTTTAAGACCAGTAGCCCTGGCGTCGACCGCCTTCTTCACCCTGGCGAGTACCTCATCGGCAGTCTCCTGGCTGTCCTCTGAGGTCACCGCCACGGTTAGGTTAGGTTAGGTTAGGTTAGGTTAGGTTAGGTTAGGTTAGGTTAGGTTCTGGACGAGGCCCCCCCAATGTATCCCTACGTTGTCGTCGTGGTGGGGCTTGCGTGGGTCGATGATCTCTGGGGCTATGCCGGTAGAGCCACTCATGCCGGATAGGCCCAGAAGGAGACTCCAGACTAAATGGGATACCAGACGGAGTCTGTCGAGACTGCCGAGATGGGCACTCCAAACGTCTCTCTGCTTTAGCAGAAAGCGTATTGGAGTGCGACTAGAGGGCGAGCTCGGTGAGCACTCACCCTGCCTCCGAGCGGGCAACATAGGAGTTAGTCCTGTGTTGCCCTCGCCACTACAACGTAATCCCAGTAGGTACATCGAGTTATGTCAGTGTCTGACTCGACTGGGACCGTGGGTCTTGGCTTAACCGCCCGGACCGCGAGGAAGAAAACCTCTATAAAAAATTACCCCGAATCCCGTGTTCTGGTGTGTGACCAGGGGATGCATGGCTGATGGGTAGTTCAGTCGCAAGCACACCCCCAGCCAGGGACCTGCGGACCCCTCGGTTGGGCACAAATTTACGCTTGCCCGGGTATTGGGGATCTCTGCCCGGGTGGACCGTTAGTTCTCCCCGACTCGTGGGATATGATATGGAGTTGAACAAAGATAAAAACATAAACATAAACACAAAAACGGAAAATCTAACGAACACTGGCGAACACAAAGGAAATGATATTGCAAATAAAAGGAAGGGAAGGCGGAACGCCAAGGGGCAGTTCCGGAGGGCGGACGACTCGTCTACCGAGGAGGAGTCCGCGTCCGGGACGCCTATGGCGGCGGGGCTCCCAGTAGTCAGTCGGACTGCTGGGAGCCGAAGAACCTCGGAGCGTACGCGTTCCCGGTCCACCCACTCGTCGGAAGGCGCGAGTGGGATGGACTTGGAGTTTACGGATACCCGTAAACGCGTACGCTCAAACGATGGAGGCAGTGACGCCTCAGAAATGTTGCCGCCGAAGATCGCGAGCAGCCATAGGGGGCGCTCGCGAACCCCGGTGCCGGGCCCGTCAGGTTCCGCCTTTTGCAAGGCGGAATCGTACAGACGGGCCAGGGCGGAAGGTGAGACGCAAGCGGAGGAGGAGATCTCGGGTCTCCTGCAGAAGATCGGGGAGACGGTGGACGGGGACTCAGTGCCCCAGACGTCGGCTTCCTTGCAGGAGAGGGCGGACGCGGCGGTGGCCATCATACATAAGGTGGCCACCAAGTCCGTCAACCTTAAGGGCTCCTTCGTGAGGGCCCTTAAGGACTCCTCCTCCGCTGTGGCGGGGGTCGTAGGGACCCTGATCGGGGATGTGGCTCGCCTCCAGGCAGCCAACGATCGCCTGACGGAGCAGGTGGCTGAGCTGAGCGCTCAATTCGCCCAATTCCGGGCGGAGCGTCCTGAGTGCGAGGCCCCAGCCCCAGCCCCGTCTGCGTCGCGGGCGGCTCCGTCTGCGTCGCGGCCGGCTCCGTCTGCGTCGCGGCCGGCTCCGTCTGCGTCGCGGGCGGCTCCGTCTGCGCCGCGGGCGGCTCCGCCTGCGTCGCTGCCGGCGCCGTCTGCGTCGCAGTCGACCCCCACCGTCCCTGAGGAATCTGACGCCCTAGTGCAGCAGATCCTCATCGCGGTGGGGAATTTAGTAGACGGCCGTCTGGCCGGCCTGGAGGCTAGGCTGCCACCGGCCCCTGTCACTCGGCCGCCGCTTGCGCCCCCGAGGCCGAAGGTCTTCCCGGCGCCGTCGCCGCTCCCCGTGGTTGGTGGCCGCGTCACCTACGCGGCGGCGACGTCGGTGCCGGCTCCTTCGGCTGCCCAAAAGGCACGACCGGGGGCCAAGGCAGCAAAGTCGGCTGCACCAAAGGCGGCGCCCAAGGCGGCCCCAAAAAAGACGGCGCCGAAAGCGGTGGCAAATGCTGGAGCGGAGTTCCCTCCGCTCCCCACTCCAACCGCTGCACCTGGACCCTCCACTTCTGCCCCCTCCAATGAGGGTTGGCAGGAAGTTGGCGGGTCCAAAAAGTCCCGGAAGCGGGCCAAGAAGGCTGCCCAGAAGGCGGCCTCCGGCCCGCAGTCGCCGCCGGTGGCAAAGGCCGCCGCTAAGAAGCCGCGGAAATTGCAGGCACCAAAGACCGCGGCGGTGGTGGTGACCGTGTCACCGGAGGCGGCTGAAGGCGGGATGTCCTACGCGGCCCTTTTTAAAAGGGCCCGGGCCAGTCTCGCCTCTTTCGGGACGCCAGGGGTGAGATTGCGCCTCGCCCAGACGGGGGCCCGAGTCCTGGAATTCCCCGGGGCTGAAGGCGCAAAATCGGCAGACGCATTTGCCGAGAAGCTCCGAGAAATGTTCTCGGAGGCGGATGGTGTGAGGATCGCCAGGCCTGTAAAGTGCGCGGAACTGCGCATTTCGGGCCTGGACGATTCCGTCACGGCCGACGATGTCCGCGTTGCAGTTCAGGAGAGGACGAGCTGCAGCGCGGATAGCATTAGGGTCGGTACCATCCGCCCTGGTCCGGGGGGCCTTGGCGCGGTATGGCTCAGCTGCCCAGTGGCGGCAGCCAAAGTGCTGGGAGATGCCGGCAGGCTGCTCGTCGGCTTCGTCAGCGCCAGGATTACGGTCCTGGCGGCGAGGCCGATGAGGTGTTTCAAATGCCTGTCGGCGGGCCATACTCGCGTCAAGTGCAGCAGTTGCTTCGACTGCAGCGGACTTTGTTTCCGTTGCGGTCTGGCGGGGCACAGGGCGGCGGAGTGTTCTGCCGCCCCTCACTGCCCCATCTGTGCGGCGGGCAATAAGCCCGCCAATCATCAGATGGGGCAGGGAGGCTGCAAGCCCCCTCGGGCTACTCAAGCTTCTCGGCAAGCGTCGGGGGTCAGCCAGTCGACCCAGGCTGCCTCCGGCGTAGCTAATGCGTCTACGCCGACGCCCATGGAGGAGGCTGTAGAAGCGATCCAGTAATGGATCGATTCTCCAGCCTCCTGGTCCAGACGAACCTGAACCACTGCGCCGCGGCGCAGGATCTCTTCCTGCAAACCGTGGCGCAGTGGTCCATAGGTGTTGCCGTGGTCGCGGAGCCATACTATGTCCCTTCCCGTCCGAATTGGATGGGTGACTGGGATGGCTCCGTGGCAGTCGTCGGCTCCGCGGCGGCTCATTCCCCGCCCTTGTCGCTAAGAGACAAGGGTACGGGATATGTTGCCGCCGACTGGGGGGGTATCACCGTTTACGGTGTATACTTCTCCCCTAATCGGAGTCTGAGCGACTTCGAGGTCTTCCTCAACAACTTGGAGGCCTCGATACGGCGACTAGGGTCTGGGCACGTCCTCGTGCTGGGGGACTTCAACGCAAAGTCCATTGCGTGGGGGTCTCCCGGGACGGACGCCAGGGGCGAAGCCGTAGTGGAGTGGGCGGCTTCGGTGGGCCTCTGTTTGCTGAACAGAGGCTCCACCAACACGTGCGTGCGACAGCAGGGGGGGTCGATAGTGGACCTCTCGTTCGCTACCCCCGCTGTCGCCGCACGGGTAAGGAACTGGTGTGTCCTGGAAGAGGTCGAGACGCTCTCGGATCATTTGTACATCCGATTCGAGCTCTCCCGGTCCCAGGGCCCCAGTAGGGGTCACGTGGCGCGGCAAATGTCCCACTTTCCGCGGTGGGCAGTCGCCAAGCTCGACAGGGACCTGCTGGAGGAGGCGGCCATCGTTCATTCGTGGCTGTCTCCGCAGGCTCCGGCCGGGGAGGTCGACGTGGACGTGGGGGCTGGCCGTTTTCGCGATGCGCTTGCGCAGATTTGCGATACGGCCATGCCCCGCATCCGGACTCGTCGGCCTCCTCGGAAGGAGGTCTACTGGTGGTCCCGGGAGTTGGCGGACCTCCGTGCGGCGTGTACTCGTGCCCGGAGGTCCTACACCCGTAGCAGGCGACGTCACCGTGGAGACGGTGGCGGGGACCAGCTTCACGAGGAGTACCGCGAGGCGCGGAAAACTCTGAAGCTGGCCATTTGCCGCGCCAAGGAGGTGAAGAGAGAGGAGATGCTGGAGAGTCTTGATCGTGACCCCTGGGGTCGCCCTTATCGTGCGGTGCGTCAAAAGCTCCGCACGCCGGGCCCCCCCCTTACCGAGACTCTCCAGCCCAGCTTCCTGCAGGAAGTGGTCGAGGGCCTATTCCCGCAGCGGGCGGAGCACACGCCCCCGTCGATGGCCTACCCGGCCAGGGACGACGGGGGCGAGGTTCCGCCCGTGAGGGAATCGGAGGTAGGGGCGGCGGTTCTGAGAATCCGTTCGAAGAACACCGCCCCCGGGCCGGACGGGGTACCTGCCCGAGTTCTGGCCCGAACCCTCGACCATATGTCGGACCGCCTCAGGGAAGTGCTGGACGCCAGCCTGGCGTCCGGTCGCTTTCCTGAGTGCTGGAAAGGCGGGAAGCTGGTCCTGTTGAGGAAGCCGGGACGGCCTGCCGATTCGGTCGCGGCCTATAGGCCCATCGTGTTGCTGGACGAGGCGGGCAAACTTTTTGAGAGGATACTCTCTGCCCGCATCGTCCAGCATCTCAGCGAGGTGGGGCCCGACCTGTCGGACGCTCAATTCGGGTTCCGAGAGGGGCGTTCGACGGTCGATGCCGTGGTGCGCCTTAGGGCCGTGACCGAAGAGGCGGTGAGCTGTGGCGGCGTGCTGTTGGCGGTGTCTTTGGACATCGCCAACGCATTCAATAGTCTGCCATTCAGCTGCATCGGGGAAGCACTCCAGTATCATGGGGTGCCAGAGTACCTGAGGCGGCTAGTGGCAGACTATTTGAGGGAGCGTACCGTCATGTACGAGGACCGAGAGGGCGTCTTGAGACGGCGGCCCATGTCGTGCGGCGTTCCACAGGGGTCTGTCCTTGGACCACTCCTGTGGAACGTGGGGTACGACTGGGTCTTGCGGGAACGTCTCCCCCCCGGGCTGGGCGTAATTTGTTACGCCGATGACACTTTGGTCACAGCTCGGGGGGCAAACTTCCAGGAGGCGGCGCGCCTGGCCACCGGGGGTGTTTCTCTGGTGGTCGAGCGCATCGAGGCGCTGGGCTTGCGGGTGGCCCTGGACAAGACGGAGGCCCTGCTCTTTCATGGGCCCCGTCGTGGTCCACCCCCCGGCGCCTCGATAGAGGTCAACTCGGTCCTCGTACCGGTTCGGGCCCAGATGAAATATCTGGGTCTGATCCTGGACGGTAGGTGGCTCTTCGACGAGCACTTCCGACAGCTTGGTCCGAAGCTGGTCGACGCTGCCTCCGCCCTTGGGCGATTATTGCCCAACTTGGGCGGAGCCAGCGTCGCAACGCGACTCCTGTACACGGGGGTGGTCCGGTCGATGGCGCTGTACGGCGCACCGGTGTGGGTGGCGGCTCTGACCGCCCTCAACAAGGCTCGCCTCTGGCGGCCTCAGAGGGTATTGGCGGTCAGAGCCATACGCGGATACCGCACGGTGTCGACCGAGGCGGCGTGCGCGTTGGCCGGAACACCCCCGTGGGATTTGGAGGCGGAAGTGCTCGCCGAAGTTTATCGACGGGTGGCTTCTTTCCGGGCGGAGCGTGGCATTCGCCCCCCGCCCGAGGAGGTACGCGAGTGGCGTGAAGCCGCCCGTCGAGCCACGATGGCTCGCTGGTCGTTCCGGCTGGAGACTCCACGCGCTGGCTTCGCCGCCGTGGAGGCTCTCCAGCCGGTCATCCACGAGTGGGCAGGGCGGCAGCACGGGACTCTTTCCTTCCGACTGACGCAGGTGCTTTCCGGACACGGATGCTTCGGGAAGTACCTGCACTCGGTCGCACGGAGGGAACTGAGTCCCGCCTGCCACCACTGCGACTGCAGTGAGGACTCGGCCCAGCACACGCTGGCGGCATGCCCCGCATGGGCGTCGCAGCGCCGGGCCCTCACTGCAGTCATCGGAGGGGATCTCTCGCTACCGGCCGTCATCCGCTCCATGGCCGGTAGCGACAGCAGTTTTACCGCGGTCGCCACCTTCTGCGAACACGTCATCTCGCGGAAGGAGGCGGCGGAGAAAGCCCGGGAGGACGACCTCCTCTCGGACCCGATCCGCCGCCGGCGAACCGGGCAGCGGAGGCGCGCTCACCAGCGCCTCATGCCGCCCTGAGTGTGGCCGCGGATGGTCGGGACGGGTTTGCCCTTCCATCCGCTATAGTGGCCGCCCGCGAGGAGGCGACGTGACGCGTGTGCCGTACGTCGCCTAAACGGAGAGGTTGTGAAGGAGGGTGCCCGCTTCTGTGCGGGCTGGCGCCGGGGGGGGTCCGGATGTGTTAATAACAGCAGTTCCCGGATCCCTCCCGTCTCAGGCGCAGAGTGGCACACCGTGTGGTTTTAGTCGGTTCGATTCCGACACACCGCCCCGCCGCCGCAAACCCCGGCGGGGTGACGGCCCGAGGGGGTTTCCACACGTTAAAAAAAAAAAAAAAAAAAAAAAAAAAAAAAAAAAAAAAAAAAAAAAAAAAAAAAAAAAAAAGGTTCTGGACGAGGCGGGCAAGTTGTTTGAGAGGATACTCTCTGCCCGCATCGTCCGGCACCTCTGCGAGGTGGGCCCCGACCTGTCGGACGCCCAATTCGGATTCCGAGAGGGGCGTTCGACGGTCGATGCCATGATGCGCCTTAGGGCCGTGACCGAAGAGGCAGTGAGCTGTGGCGGCGTGGTGTTGGCGGTGTCTCTGGACATCGCCAACGCCTTTAATAGTCTGCCATTCAGCTGCATCAGGGAAGCACTCCAATACCACGGAGTGCCAGAGTACCTGAGGCGGCTGGTGGCAGACTATTTGCAGGAGCGTACCGTCGTGTACGAGGATCGAGATGGCGCCTTGAGACGGCGACCCATGTCGTGCGGCGTTCCGCAGGGGTCTGTCCTTGGACCACTCCTGTGGAACGTGGGATACGACTGGGTCCTACGAGGTCGTCTCCCCCCCGGGCTGGGCGTAATTTGTTACGCCGATGACACCCTTGTCACAGCCCGGGGGGCGAACTTCCAGGAGGCGGCGCGCCTGGCCACCATTGGTGTGTCTCTGGTGGTCGGGCGCATCGAGGCGCTGGGCTTACGGGTGGCCCTGGACAAGACGGAGGCCCTATTGTTCCATGGGCCCCGTCGTGGGCCGCCCCCCGGCGCCTCCATAGTGGTCAACTCGGTCCTCGTACCGGTTCGGGCCCAGATGAGGTATCTGGGCCTGATCCTCGACGGTAGGTGGCTCTTCGACGAGCACTTCCGACAGCTTGGTCCGAAGCTGGTCGACGCTGCTTCTGCCCTTGGGCGACTTTTGCCCAACTTGGGTGGAGCCAGCGTCGCAACGCGACTCCTCTACACGGGGGTGGTCCGGTCGATGGCGCTGTACGGCGCACCGGTGTGGGTGGCGGCTCTGACCGCCCTCAATAAGGCTCGCCTCTGGCGACCTCAGAGGGTATTGGCGGTCAGAGCCATACGCGGATACCGCACGGTGTCGACCGAGGCGGCGTGCGCGTTGGCCGGGACACCCCCGTGGGATTTGGAGGCGGAAGTGCTCGCCGAAGTTTATCGACGGGTGGCTGAATTCCGGGCGGAGAGAGGCATTCGCCCTCCGCCCGAAGAGGTACGCGAGTGGCGTGAAGCCGCCCGTCGAGCCACGATGGCTCGCTGGTCGTTCCGACTGGAGACTCCACGCGCTGGCTTTGCCGCCGTGGAGGCTCTCCAGCCGGTCATCCTCGAGTGGGCGGGGCGGCAGCACGGGACTCTTTCCTTCCGACTGACGCAGGTGCTTTCCGGGCACGGATGCTTCGGGAAGTACCTGCACTCGGTCGCTAGGAGGGAACTGAGTCCCGCCTGCCACCACTGCGACTGCAGTGAGGACTCGGCCCAGCACACGCTGGCGGTTTGCCCCGCATGGGCGTCGCAGCGTCGGGCCCTCACTGCAGTCATCGGAGGAGATCTCTCGCTACCGGCCGTCATACGATCCATGGCCGGTAGCGACAGCAGTTTTACCGCGGTCGCAGCCTTCTGCGAAGACGTAATTTCGCAGAAGGAGGCGGCGGAGAAGGCCCGAGAGGACGACCTCCACTCGGACCCGATCCGCCGCCGGCGAACCGGGCGGCGGAGGCGCGCCTATCAGCGCCTCATGCCGCCCTGAGTGTGGCCGTGGATGGTCGGGATGGGTTTTCCCCACCATCCGCATTAGTGGCCACCCGCGAGGGGGCGACGTTACGCGTGTGCCGTACGTCGCCTAAATTGAGAGTTTACAGCTGACGGTGCCCGCTTCTGTGCGGGCAAGCGCTGGGAGGGGTCCGGATGTGTTAATAACAGCAGTTCCCGGATCCCTCCCGTCTCAGGCGCAGAGTGGCACACCGTGTGGTTTTAGTCGGTTCGATTCCGACACACCGCCCCGCCGCAAACCCCGGCGGGGTGACGGCCCGAGGGGGTTTCCACACGTAAAAAAAAAAAAAAAAAAAAAAAAAAAAAAAAAAAGGTTAGGTTAGGTTAGGTTAGGTTAGGTTTCGCCGTGTGGGGCCGGCATAGAATAGCCCCACCCCATCTCATCCCGTGGGTGTCGTAAGAGGCGACTAAGGGAAACACGCAGCCGAATTCCAGGCTGGCGAGGGGATCCCTAACAGCCCTTTTCAGGGCTCGCCGTCGCTCCCAGTACCCCTCTGTTTTGCAGAGGGGACATGGGAAGAGACGGTGTGAGGGATCGAGGGACGGGTCGGCCCACTGCTCGCGCAGGGGCTGGCAGGCACTAGTGCCACCGTCGGTGAGACAGGGTTAGCCACCCTGTCGCGTTCCGTAACCAACAAGGGCTCAGCAGCGACCTGACTGGTGGCTCCAGGAGGGTACGCTGAGAACCTGTTGGCCGGAGGGCTTGCCTTAATTGGCCGGCCCATGACAAGGATAGTCTATAACACCCGACAGCCAAGTCGTTAAAACCTGTGGATACCGGCCGACCTCCACAGTATTAGGCTTATCCGGGTGCAGGGGGCACCGCCCGGACGGACCTTTTATTTCCCCCATACTCGTGGGCTAAGCTATGGCAAATGACTCAATTGAAAATATAAATAAACCGGACCGATCTTCTCTAATAAAAACTGGCAAGACAACAGGACACGATAACGAAGCAAAGCGGAAGGGCAGAAGGAACGCCAAGGGGCAGTTCCGGAGGGCGGACGACTCCTCTACCGAGGAGGAGTCCGCGTCCGGGACGCCTATGGCGGCAGGGCTCCCAGTAGTCAGTCGGACTGCTGGGAGCCGAAGAACCTCGGGGCGTACGCGTTCCAGGTCCACCCACTCGTCGGATGGCGCGGGTGGGAGCTCCATGGACTTGGACGCGAGCGACAGCCGCAAACGCGTGCGCTCCAAAGATAGGGAGAGCGACAGCAGGGAAATGCTGCCGCCTAAGATGGCAAGCAGCCATAGGGGGAGGTCTCGAACACCTGTCCCTGGCGCGTCGGGTTCCGCTTTTTGCAAGGCGGAATCATATCGGCGTGTCAGGGCGGACGGCGAGATTCAGGCGGAGGAGGAGATCTCTGGTCTCCTGCTGCAGATCGGGGAACCGGTGGATGGGGACGCAGTGCCCCAAACACCGGCCTGTCTGCAGGAGAGGGCGCAGGCGGCAGTGGCCATCATTAACAAGGTGGCCACAAAGTCCGTAAACCTTAAGGGCTCTTTTGTGAGGGCCCTTAAGGGCTCCTCCTCCGCACTGGGTGGAGTCGTCCAGGCGTTGATAGGGGACGTGGCTCGCCTCCAGGCGGCCAACGACGCACTAACGGGGCAGGTGGCGGAGCTAAGCGCTCAGTTCGCCCAATTCCGGGCGGAACGTCCTGAGCGTAAGGCCCCGGCACCGGCCTCGTCTGCGTCGCGGCCGGCTCCCTCTGCGTCGCTCCCGGCTCCGTCTGCGTCGCGGGCGGCGCCGTCTGCGTTGCGGGCGGCCCCGCCTGCGTCGCGGGCGGCCCCGTCTGCGTCGCTGCCGGCGCCGTCTGCGTTGCAGTCGGTCCCCACTGTGCCTGGGGTACCTGACGCACTTGTGCAGCAGGTCCTCATCGCAGTGGGGAACCTAGTGGACGGTCGCCTGGCCGGCCTGGAGGCCAGGCTGCCTCCGGCCCCTATCTTGCGGCCGCCGCTCGCGACCGCGAGGCCTTATGTCGCCTCGGCGCCAACCCCGCTCCCCGTGGCGGGTGGCCGGGTGACTTATGCCTCGGCGACGTCGGGCCCGGCTCCTGCAGCGGCCCACAAGCCGCGACAGGGGCCTAAGGCCAAGGCGGCTGCCTCGAAGCCGGGGCCTAAGACGGCTACAAGGGCTGGAGCGGAGTTTCCTCCGCTCCCCACTCCAACGACTGCACTTGGACCCTCCACTTCCGCCCCCTCCAATGAGGGTTGGCAGGTGGTTGGCGGGTCCAAGAAGTCCCGAAAGCGGGCCAAGAAGGCTGCCCAAAAGGCGGCCTCTGGCCCGCCGTCGTCGCCGGTGACAGCGGCCAAGAAGAAGCCGCGGAAGTTGCAGCCGCCCAAAACCGCGGCTGTTGTTGTCACCGTGTCGCCGGAGGCGGCAAGCGGCGGACTATCATATGCGGCCGTCTTCAAGAGGGCCCGGGATAGTCTCGCCGCCGATTTCGGGACGGCAGGAGTAAGACTGCGCCTCGCCCAGACGGGAGCTCGAGTACTCGAGTTCCCGGGGGCTGAAGGCGCCAAGACAGCGGACACGTTTGCCGAGAAGCTGCGAGGCATTTTCGCAGCCACGGATGGTGTCAAAATCGCCAGGCCTGTAAAGTGCGCAGATTTGCGCATTTCGGGCCTGGACGATTCAGTGACGGCCGAGGATGTCCGCGCTGCAGTACAGGAGAGGACGGGCTGCAGCGCGGATAGCGTTAGGGTCGGCACCATCCGCCCCGGTCCAGGAGGGCTTAGCGCCGTGTGGGTGTGTTGTCCCGTGGCGTCGGCCAAATTGTTGGGCGACGCCGGCAAGATCCTCGTCGGTTTCGTATGTGCCAGAGTCACAGTGCTGGCCGCGAGACCGATGAGGTGTTACAAATGCCTTGCCGGAGGACACACTCGCACTAAGTGCGAAAGTTGCTTCGACTGCAGCGGTCTTTGTTTCCGCTGCGGTCGACCGGGGCACAAGGCGGCGGAATGCTCTGCGGCCCCTCACTGCCCCATGTGTGCGGCGGGCAATAAGCCCGCCAATCACCAGATGGGGCAGGGGGGCTGCAAGCCTCCCCGCGCTTCTCGGCAGACGTCGGGGGATAGCCAGTCGACCCAGGCTGCCTCCGGCGTAGCAATCGCGTCCGCGTCGACGCCCATGGAGGAGGCTGTAGAGACGACGATCCAGTAATGGATCAAGTCTCCAGCCTCCTGGTCCAGACGAACCTGAACCACTGCGCCGCGGCGCAGGATCTCTTCCTGCAAACCGTGGCGCAGTGGTCTATAGGTGTTGCCGTGGTCGCGGAGCCATACTATGTCCCTTCCCGTCCAAATTGGATGGGTGACTGGGATGGCTCCGTGGCAGTCGTCGGCTCCGCGGCGGCTCATTCCCCGCCCTTGTCGCTAAGAGACAAGGGTACGGGATATGTTGCCGCCGACTGGGGGGGTATCACCGTTTACGGTGTATACTTCTCCCCTAATCGGAGTCTGAGCGACTTCGAGGTCTTCCTCAACAACTTGGAGGCCTCGATACGGCGACTAGGGTCTGGGCACGTCCTCGTGCTGGGGGACTTCAACGCAAAGTCCATTGCGTGGGGGTCTCCCGGGACGGACGCCAGGGGCGAAGCCGTAGTGGAGTGGGCGGCTTCGGTGGGCCTCTGTTTGCTGAACAGAGGCTCCACCAACACGTGCGTGCGACAGCGGGGGGGGTCGATAGTGGACCTCTCGTTCGCTACCCCCGCTGTCGCCGCACGGGTAAGGAACTGGTGTGTCCTGGAAGAGGTCGAGACGCTCTCGGATCATTTGTACATCCGATTCGAGCTCTCCCGGTCCCAGGGCCCCAGTAGGGGTCACGTGGCGCGGCAAATGTCCCACTTTCCGCGGTGGGCAGTCGCCAAGCTCGACAGGGACCTGCTGGAGGAGGCGGCCATCGTTCATTCGTGGCTGTCTCCGCAGGCTCCGGCCGGGGAGGTCGACGTGGACGTGGGGGCTGGCCGTTTTCGCGATGCGCTTGCGCAGATTTGCGATACGGCCATGCCCCGCATCCGGACTCGTCGGCCTCCTCGGAAGGAAGTCTACTGGTGGTCCCGGGAGTTGGCGGACCTCCGTGCGGCGTGTACTCGTGCCCGGAGGTCCTACACCCGCAGCAGGCGACGTCACCGTGGAGACGGTGGCGGGGACCAGCTTCACGAGGAGTACCGCGAGGCGCGGAAAACTCTGAAGCTGGCCATTTGCCGCGCCAAGGAGGTGAAGAGAGAGGAGATGCTGGAGAGTCTCGATCGTGACCCCTGGGGTCGCCCTTATCGTGCGGTGCGTCAAAAGCTCCGCACGCCGGGCCCCCCCCTTACGGAGACTCTCCAGCCCAGCTTCCTGCAGGAAGTGGTCGAGGGCCTATTCCCGCAGAGGGCGGAGCACACGCCCCCGTCGATGGCCTACCCGGCCAGGGACGACGGGGGCGAGGTTCCGCCCGTGAGGGAATCGGAGGTAGGGGCGGCGGTTCTGAGAATCCGTTCGAAGAACACCGCCCCCGGGCCGGACGGGGTACCTGCCCGAGTTCTGGCCCGAACCCTCGACCATATGTCGGACCGCCTCAGGGAAGTGCTGGACGCCAGCCTGGCGTCCGGTCGCTTTCCTGAGTGCTGGAAAGGCGGGAAGCTGGTCCTGTTGAGGAAGCCGGGACGGCCTGCCGATTCGGTCGCGGCCTATAGGCCCATCGTGTTGCTGGACGAGGCGGGCAAACTTTTTGAGAGGATACTCTCTGCCCGCATCGTCCGGCATCTCAGCGAGGTGGGGCCCGACCTGTCGGACGCCCAATTCGGGTTCCGAGAGGGGCGTTCGACGGTCGATGCCGTGATGCGCCTTAGGGCCGTGACCGAAGAGGCTGTGAGCTGTGGCGGCGTGCTGTTGGCGGTGTCTTTGGACATCGCCAACGCATTCAATAGTCTGCCATTCAGCTGCATCGGGGAAGCACTCCAGTATCATGGGGTGCCAGAGTACCTGAGGCGGCTAGTGGCAGACTATTTGAGGGAGCGTACCGTCATGTACGAGGACCGAGAGGGCGTCTTGAGACGGCGGCCCATGTCGTGCGGCGTTCCACAGGGGTCTGTCCTAGGACCGCTCCTGTGGAACGTGGGGTACGACTGGGTTCTGCGGGAACGTCTCCCCCCCCCGCTGGGCGTAATTTGGTACGCCGATGACACTTTAGTCACGGCTCGGGGGGCAAACTTCCAGGAGGCGGCGCGCCTGGCCACCGGGGGTGTTTCTCTGGTGGTCGAGCGCATCGAGGCGCTGGGCTTGCGGGTGGCCCTGGACAAGACGGAGGCCCTGCTCTTTCATGGGCCCCGTCGTGGTCCACCCCCCGGCGCCTCGATAGAGGTCAACTCGGTCCTCGTACCGGTTCGGGCCCAGATGAAATATCTGGGTCTGATCCTGGACGGTAGGTGGCTCTTCGACGAGCACTTCCGACAGCTTGGTCCGAAGCTGGTCGACGCTGCCTCCGCCCTTGGGCGATTATTGCCCAACTTGGGCGGAGCCAGCGTCGCAACGCGACTCCTGTACACGGGGGTGGTCCGGTCGATGGCGCTGTACGGCGCACCGGTGTGGGTGGCGGCTCTGACCGCCCTCAACAAGGCTCGCCTCTGGCGGCCTCAGAGGGTATTGGCGGTCAGAGCCATACGCGGATACCGCACGGTGTCGACCGAGGCGGCGTGCGCGTTGGCCGGGACACCCCCGTGGGATTTGGAGGCGGAAGTGCTCGCCGAAGTTTATCGACGGGTGGCTTCTTTCCGGGCGGAGTGTGGCATTCGCCCCCCGCCCGAGGAGGTACGCGAGTGGCGTGAAGCCGCCCGTCGAGCCACGATGGCTCGCTGGTCGCTCCGGCTGGAGACTCCGCGCGCTGGCTTTGCCGCCGTGGAGGCTCTCCAGCCGGTCATCCACGAGTGGGCAGGGCGGCAGCACGGGACTCTTTCCTTCCGACTGACGCAGGTGCTTTCCGGGCACGGATGCTTCGGGAAGTACCTGCACTCGGTCGCACGGAGGGAACTGAGTCCCGCCTGCCACCACTGCGACTGCAGTGAGGACTCGGCCCAGCACACGCTGGCGGCATGCCCCGCATGGGCGTCGCAGCGCCGGGCCCTCACTGCAGTCATCGGAGGGGATCTCTCGCTACCAGCCGTCATCCGCTCCATGGCCGGTAGCGACAGCAGTTTTACCGCGGTCGCCACCTTCTGCGAACACGTCATCTCGCAGAAGGAGGCGGCGGAGAAGGCCCGGGAGGACGACCTCCTCTCGGACCCGATCCGCCGCCTGCGAACCGGGCAGCGGAGGCGCGCTCACCAGCGCCTCATGCCGCCCTGAGTGTGGCCGCGGATGGTCGGGACGGGTTTGCCCTTCCATCCGCTATAGTGGCCGCCCGCGAGGAGGCGACGTGACGCGTGTGCCGTACGTCGCCTAAACGGAGAGGTTTTGGAGGAGGGTGCCCGCTTCTGTGCGGGCTGGCGCCGGGAGGGGTCCGGAGGTCGTAACACAGCAGTTCCCGGATCTCTCCCTCTCTCAGGCGCAGAGTAGCACACCGTGTGGTTTTAGTCGGTTCGATTCCGACACACCGCCCCGCCGCCGCAAACCCCGGCGGGGTGACGGCCCGAGGGGGTTTCCACACGTTAAAAAAAAAAAAAAAAAAAAAAAAAAAAAAAAAAAAAGGTTAGGTTAGGTTAGGTTAGGTTTCTTCAGGGCCCTTTCGTGAGGGCCCTCAAGGACTCCTCTTCCGCCGTAGCCGGGGTCGTGGAGACCCTGGCTGGAGACGTGGCGCGCCTACAGGCGGCCAATGACCGACTGACGGAGCAGGTGGCGGACCTGATCGCTCAGTTCGCCCAATTTCGGGCGGAGCTTCCTGAGCGTAGGGTCCCTGTCCCATCTGCGTCCCAGTCGGTCCCGAATACGTCCCAGCCGGCCCCGTCCGCGTCCCGGCCGGCCCCGTCTGCATCCCGGCCGGCCCCGTCTGCATCCCGGCCGGTCCCGTCTGCCTCCCGGCCGGCCCCGTCTGCGTCCCGGCCGGCCCCGTCTGCCTCCCAGCCGGCCCCGTCTACGTCCCAGCCGGCCCCTACCATCCCCGGGGTACCAGACGCCGTCCTGCAGCAGATGCTGCAGCAGATCCTCACCTCGGTGGGGAATCTGGTGGACGGTCGTCTGGCCGGCCTGGAGGCGAGGCTGCCTCCCGCCCCTATTCTTCGGCCGCCTCTTGCGGCGCCGAGGCCGAAGGTCGCGTCGGCACCGACCCCGCTCCCCGTGGTGGGGGGTCGCGTGTCGTACGCGGCGGCGACGACGGCGCCGGGCCCTACTGCTGCTCGACAGGCGCAGCAGCGGTTGACCAAGGCCCTAGCCAAGACGGCTGTGCCGAAGAAGACGGGGCTCAAGACGGCGGCGGGGGCAGGAGCGGAGTTTCCTCCGCTCCCCACTCCAACACCTCTGCAAGGCCCCTCCACAACTACTGCCCCATCAAATGATGGTTGGCAGCTAGTAGGGGGGGCTAAGTCAAAGAAGTCCCGACAGCGGGCCAATAAGGCTGCCCGAAAGGCGGCCTCTGGCCCGCAGTCGTCACCGGTGGCAGGGGCCACCCCAAAGAAGCCGCGGCAGTTGCAGCCGCCTAAAACCGCGGCTGTGGTGGTCACGGTGTCACCGGAGGCGGCAAGGGGCGGACTGTCCTACGCGGCCGTCTTTAAGACGGCCCGGGACAGTCTCGCCCCAGATTTTGGAGCGTCAGGTGTCCGCTTGCGCCTCGCCCAGACGGGAGCTCGAATCCTCGAGTTCCCCGGGGCCGATGGCGCAAAGACGGCGGACACCTTCGCCGAGAGGCTGCGAGGTATTTTTGCAGCCACGGATGGGGTCAGGATCGCCAGGCCTGTAAAGTGCGCGGAACTGCGCATATCAGGCCTGGACGATTCCGTGACGGCCGAGGATGTCCGCGTTGCAGTTCGGGAGAAGACGAACTGCAACGCGGAAAGCATCAGGGTCGGCACCATCCGCCCCGGTCCAGGAGGCCTTGGTGCGGTGTGGCTCAGCTGCCCAGTGACGGCAGCCAAAGTCCTGGGTGATGCCGGCAGGCTGCTCATCGGCTTCGTAAGCGCCAGGATAACAGTCCTGGCGGCGAGGCCGATGAGGTGTTTTAAATGCCTGTCGGCGGGCCACACACGTACCAGGTGTCAGAGCTGTTTTGACTGCAGCGGATTGTGTTTCCGCTGTGGTCAACCGGGGCACAAGGCGGCAGAATGCTCTGCTGCCCCTCACTGCCCCGTGTGTGCGGCGGGCAATAAGCCCGCCAATCACCAGATGGGGCAGGGGGGCTGCAAGCCTCCCCGCGCTTCTCGGCAGACGTCGGGGGATAGCCAGTCGACCCAGGCTGCCTCCGGCGTAGCAATCGCGTCCGCGTCGACGCCCATGGAGGAGGTTGTAGAGACGGTTCAGTAATGGACCACGTCTCCAACCTCCTTGTCCAGACGAACCTCAACCACTGCGCCGCGGCGCAGGATCTCTTCCTGCAAAGCATGGCGCAGTGGTCGATCGGTGTTGCCGTAGTCGCGGAGCCCTACTACGTTCCTCCCCGTCCAAATTGGATGGGTGACTGGGACGGCTCCGTGGCAGTCGTCGGATCCGGGGCGGCTCATTCCCCGCCCTTGTCGCTTAGAGACAAGGGCTCTGGATATGTTGCCGCCGAGTGGGGGGGGGTCACCGTTTACGGTGTATACTTCTCCCCCAACCGGAGTTTGAGCGACTTCGAGGTCTTCCTTAACAGCTTGGAGACCTCGATGCGGCGATTAGCGTCTGGGCACGTTCTCGTGCTGGGGGACTTCAACGCAAAATCCATTGCGTGGGGGTCCCCCGGGACGGACGCCAAGGGCGAAGCCGTCGAGGAGTGGGCGGCTTCGGTGGGCCTCTGTTTGCTGAACAGAGGCGCCACCAACACGTGCGTGCGACAGCAGGGGGGGTCGATAGTGGACCTTTCGTTCGCTACCCCTGCTGTCGCCGCACGAGTAAGGAACTGGTGTGTCCTGGAAGAGGTCGAGACGCTCTCGGATCATTTGTACATCCGATTCGAGCTCTCCCGGTCCCAGGGCCCCAGTAGGGGTCACGTGGCGCGGCAAATGTCCCACTTTCCGCGGTGGGCTGTCGCCAAGCTCGATAGGGACCTACTAGAGGAGGCGGCCATTATTCACTCTTGGCTGTCTCCGCAGGCCCCGACCGGGGAGGCCGGCGTGGACGTGGGGGCTGGCCGTTTTCGCGATGCGCTTGCGCAGATTTGCGATACGGCCATGCCCCGCATCCGGACTCGTCGGCCTCCTCGGAAGGAGGTCTACTGGTGGTCCCGGGAGTTGGCGGACCTCCGTGCGGCGTGCACTCATGCCCGGAGGTCCTACACCCGCAGCAGGCGACGTCACCGTGGAGACGGTGGCGGGGACCAGCTTCACGAGGAGTACCGCGAGGCGCGGAAAACTCTGAAGCTGGCCATTTGCCGCGCCAAGGAGGCGAAAAGAGAGGAGATGCTGGAGAGTCTCGATCGTGACCCCTGGGGTCGCCCATATCGTGCGGTGCGTCATAAGCTCCGCACGGCGGGCCCCCCCCTTACCGAGACTCTCCAGCCCAGCTTCCTGCAGGAAGTGGTCGAGGGCCTTTTCCCGGAGCGGGCGGAGCACACACCCCCGTCGATGGCCTATGCGGTCGGAGACGACGGGGGTCCAGAGGACGATGTGCCGCCCGTTAGGGAATCGGAGGTAGGGGCGGCGGTTCTGAGAATCCGTTCGAAGAACACCGCCCCCGGGCCGGACGGGGTTCCTGCCCGAGTTCTGGCCCGAACCCTCGACCATATGTCGGACCGCCTCAGGGAAGTGCTGGACGCCAGCCTGGCGTCCGGTCGCTTTCCTGAGTGCTGGAAAGGCGGGAAGCTGGTCCTGTTGAGGAAGCCGGGACGGCCTGCCGATTCGGTCACGGCCTATAGGCCCATCGTGTTGCTGGACGAGGCGGGCAAACTTTTTGAGAGGATACTCTCTGCCCGCATCGTCCAGCATCTCAGCGAGGTGGGGCCCGACCTGTCGGACGCTCAATTCGGGTTCCGAGAGGGGCGTTCGACGGTCGATGCCGTGATGCGCCTTAGGGCCGTGACCGAGGAGGCAGTGAGCTGTGGCGGCGTGGTGTTGGCGGTGTCCCTGGACATCGCCAACGCCTTTAATAGTCTGCCATTCAGCTGCATCGGGGAAGCACTCCAATATCACGGAGTGCCAGAGTACCTGAGGCGGCTGGTGGCAGACTATTTGCAGGAGCGTACCGTCGTGTACGAGGATCGAGATGGCGCCTTGAGACGGCGACCCATGTCGTGCGGCGTTCCGCAGGGGTCTGTCCTAGGACCACTCCTGTGGAACGTGGGATACGACTGGGTCCTAAGAGGTCGTCTCCCCCCCGGGCTGGGCGTAATTTGTTACGCCGATGACACTCTTGTCACAGCCCGGGGGGCGAACTTCCAGGAGGCGGCGCGCCTGGCCACCATTGGTGTTTCTCTGGTGGTCGGGCGCATCGAGGCGCTGGGCTTACGGGTGGCCCTGGACAAGACGGAGGCCCTGCTATTCCATGGGCCCCGTCGTGGGCCGCCCCCCGGCGCCTCCATAGTGGTCAACTCGGTCCTCGTACCGGTTCGGGCCCAGATGAGGTATCTGGGCCTGATCCTCGACGGTAGGTGGCTCTTCGACGAGCACTTCCGACAGCTTGGTCCCAGGCTGGTCGACGCTGCCTCTGCCCTTGGGCGACTTTTGCCCAACTTGGGTGGAGCCAGCGTCGCAACGCGACTCCTCTACACGGGGGTGGTCCGGTCGATGGCGCTGTATGGGGCACCGGTGTGGGTGGCGGCTCTGACTGCCCTCAATAAGGCCCGCCTCTGGCGGCCTCAGAGGGTATTGGCGGTCAGAGCCATACGCGGATACCGCACGGTGTCCACCGAGGCGGCGTGCGCCTTGGCCGGAACACCTCCGTGGGATTTGGAGGCGGAAGTGCTCGCCGAAGTTTATCGACGGGTGGCTGAATTCCGGGCGGAGAGAGGCGTTCGCCCTCCGCCCGAAGAGGTACGCGAGTGGCGTGAAGCCGCCCGTCGAGCCACGATGGCTCGCTGGTCGTTCCGGCTGGAGACTCCACGCGCTGGCTTTGCCGCCGTGGAGGCTCTCCAGCCGGTCATCCACGAGTGGGCAGGGCGGCAGCACGGGACCCTTTCCTTCCGACTGACGCAGGTGCTTTCCGGACACGGATGCTTCGGGAAGTACCTGCACTCGGTCGCACGGAGGGAACTGAGTCCCGCCTGCCACCACTGCGACTGCAGTGAGGACTCGGCCCAGCACACGCTGGCGGCATGCCCCGCATGGGCGTCGCAGCGCCGGGCCCTCACTGCAGTCATCGGAGGGGATCTCTCGCTACCGGCCGTCATCCGCTCCATGGCCGGTAGCGACAGCAGTTTTACCGCGGTCGCCACCTTCTGCGAACACGTCATCTCGCAGAAGGAGGCGGCGGAGAAGGCCCGGGAGGACGACCTCCTCTCGGACCCGATCCGCCGCCGGCGAACCGGGCAGCGGAGGCGCGCTCACCAGCGCCTCATGCCGCCCTGAGTGTGGCCGCGGATGGTCGGGACGGGTTTGCCCTTCCATCCGCATTAGTGGCCGCCCGCGAGGAGGCGACGTTACGTGTGTGCCGTACGTCGCCTAAACGGAGAGGTTGAGGAGGAGGGTGCCCGCATCTGTGCGGGCTGGCGCCGGGAGGGGTCCGGAGGTCGTAATACAGCAGTACCCGGACCTCTCCCTCTCTCAGGCGCAGAGTTGGCACACCGTGTGGTTTTAGTCGGTTCGATTCCGACACACCGCCCCGCCGCCGCAAACCCCGGCGGGGTGACGGCCCGAGGGGGTTTCCACACGTAAAAAAAAAAAAAAAAAAAAAGGTTAGGTTTCTTCGACGAGCACTTCCGACAGCTTGGTCCGAAGCTGGTCGACGCTGCCTCTGCCCTTGGGCGATTATTGCCCAACTTGGGCGGAGCCAGCGTCGCAACGCGACTCCTGTACACGGGGGTGGTCCGGTCAATGGCGCTGTACGGCGCACCGGTGTGGGTGGCGGCTCTGACCGCCCTCAACAAGGCTCGCCTCTGGCGGCCTCAGAGGGTATTGGCGGTCAGAGCCATACGCGGATACCGCACGGTGTCGACCGAGGCGGCGTGCGCGTTGGCCGGGACACCCCCGTGGGATTTGGAGGCGGAAGTGCTCGCCGAAGTTTATCGACGGGTGGCTTCTTTCCGGGCGGAGTGTGGCATTCGCCCCCCGCCCGAGGAGGTACGCGAGTGGCGTGAAGCCGCCCGTCGAGCCACGATGGCTCGCTGGTCGCTCCGGCTGGAGACTCCGCGCGCTGGCTTTGCCGCCGTGGAGGCTCTCCAGCCGGTCATCCACGAGTGGGCAGGGCGGCAGCACGGGACTCTTTCCTTCCGACTGACGCAGGTGCTTTCCGGGCACGGATGCTTCGGGAAGTACCTGCACTCGGTCGCACGGAGGGAACTGAGTCCCGCCTGCCACCACTGCGACTGCAGTGAGGACTCGGCCCAGCACACGCTGGCGGCATGCCCCGCATGGGCGTCGCAGCGCCGGGCCCTCACTGCAGTCATCGGAGGGGATCTCTCGCTACCGGCCGTCATCCGCTCCATGGCCGGTAGCGACAGCAGTTTTACCGCGGTCGCCACCTTCTGCGAACACGTCATCTCGCAGAAGGAGGCGGCGGAGAAGGCCCGGGAGGACGACCTCCTCTCGGACCCGATCCGCCGCCGGCGAACCGGGCAGCGGAGGCGCGCTCACCAGCGCCTCATGCCGCCCTGAGTGTGGCCGCGGATGGTCGGGACGGGTTTGCCCTTCCATCCGCTCTAGTGGCCGCCCGCGAGGAGGCGACGTGACGCGTGTGCCGTACGTCGCCTAAACGGAGAGGTTGTGGAGGAGGGTGCCCGCTTCTGTGCGGGCTGGCGCCGGGGGGGGTCCGGAGGTCGTAATACAGCAGTTCCCGGACCTCTCCCTCTCTCAGGCGCAGAGTTGGCACACCGTGTGGTTTTAGTCGGTTCGATTCCGACACACCGCCCCGCCGCCGCAAACCCCGGCGGGGTGACGGCCCCAGGGGGTTTCCACACGTTAAAAAAAAAAAAAAAAAAAAAAAAAAAAAAAAAAAAAAAAAAAAAAAAAAAAAAAAAAAAAAAAAAAAAAAAGGTTAGGTTAGGTTTTTGAGGGAGCGTACCGTCATGTACGAGGACCGAGAGGGCGTCTTGAGACGGCGGCCCATGTCGTGCGGCGTTCCGCAGGGGTCTGTCCTTGGACCACTCCTGTGGAACGTGGGGTACGACTGGGTTCTGCGGGAACGTCTCCCCCCCGGGCTGGGCGTAATTTGTTACGCCGATGACACTTTGGTCACAGCTCGGGGGGCAAACTTCCAGGAGGCGGCGCGCCTGGCCACCAGGGGTGTTTCTCTGGTGGTCGGGCGCATCGAGGCGCTGGGCTTGCGGGTGGCCCTGGACAAGACAGAGGCCCTGTTGTTCCATGGGCCCCGTCGTGGTCCACCCCCCGGCGCCTCCATAGAGGTCAACTCGGTCCTCGTACCGGTTCGGGCCCAGATGAAATATCTGGGTCTGATCCTTGACGGTAGGTGGCTCTTCGACGAGCACTTCCGACAGCTTGGTCCGAAGCTGGTCGACGCTGCCTCCGCCCTTGGGCGATTATTGCCCAACTTGGGCGGAGCCAGCGTCGCAACGCGACTCCTGTACACGGGGGTGGTCCGGTCAATGGCGCTGTACGGCGCACCGGTGTGGGTGGCGGCTCTGACCGCCCTCAACAAGGCTCGCCTCTGGCGGCCTCAGAGGGTACTGGCGGTCAGAGCCATACGCGGATACCGCACGGTGTCGACCGAGGCGGCGTGCGCGTTGGCCGGGACACCCCCGTGGGATTTGGAGGCGGAAGTGCTCGCCGAAGTTTATCGACGGGTGGCTTCTTTCCGGGCGGAGTGTGGCATTCGCCCCCCGCCCGAGGAGGTACGCGAGTGGCGTGAAGCCGCCCGTCGAGCCACGATGGCTCGCTGGTCGCTCCGGCTGGAGACTCCGCGCGCTGGCTTTGCCGCCGTGGAGGCTCTCCAGCCGGTCATCCACGAGTGGGCAGGGCGGCAGCACGGGGCTCTTTCCTTCCGACTGACGCAGGTGCTTTCCGGGCACGGATGCTTCGGGAAGTACCTGCACTCGGTCGCACGGAGGGAACTGAGTCCCGCCTGCCACCACTGCGACTGCAGTGAGGACTCGGCCCAGCACACGCTGGCGGCATGCCCCGCATGGGCGTCGCAGCGCCGGGCCCTCACTGCAGTCATCGGAGGGGATCTCTCGCTACCGGCCGTCATCCGCTCCATGGCCGGTAGCGACAGCAGTTTTACCGCGGTCGCCACCTTCTGCGAACACGTCATCTCGCAGAAGGAGGCGGCGGAGAAGGCCCGGGAGGACGACCTCCTCTCGGACCCGATCCGCCGCCGGCGAACCGGGCAGCGGAGGCGCGCTCACCAGCGCCTCATGCCGCCCTGAGTGTGGCCGCGGATGGTCGGGACGGGTTTGCCCTTCCATCCGCTATAGTGGCCGCCCGCGAGGAGGCGACGTGACGCGTGTGCCGTACGTCGCCTAAACGGAGAGGTATTGGAGGAGGGTGCCCGCATCTGTGCGGGCTGGCGCCGGGAGGGGTCCGGAGGTCGTAACACAGCAGTTCCCGGACCTCTCCCTCTCTCAGGCGCAGAGTAGCACACCGTGTGGTTTTAGTCGGTTCGATTCCGACACACCGCCCCGCCGCAGCAAACCCCGGCGGGGTGACGGCCCGAGGGGGTTTCCACACGTTAAAAAAAAAAAAAAAAAAAAAAAAAAAAAAAAAAAAAAAAAAAAAAAAAAAAAAAAAAAAAAAAAAGGTTAGGTTTTTTTTTTTTTTTTTTTAAAATGCCCGGACCTAGGTTAGGTTAGGTTAGGTTAGGTTAGGTTAGGTTAGGTTAGGTTAGGTTAGGTTTTTTTTTTTTTTTTTTTTTTTTTTTTTTTTTTTTTTTTTTTTTTTTACGTGGTGGAATGCATTTACGCGCTTCGCTCGCCCCCCGCGGGGGCAGGGGGTTCGCTTCGTGTGGGACTCCTGGCCTCGGAGAGAGACCAGACTACCCACTAAACCACCACGGTGTTCCTCCTTCGCCCAATCCGAGCCGCGGGATAGTTTGCTCACCGCGACTCGGCTGGGGATGCCCTGATGGTCGGGCTCGCCTCAGTCGAGGCCCCACCCTCCGGTCCACGCGCCCAGATGGCGGGGCCTGTCCTCCTCGTATGAATGCGCCCCAGGAACACAGAGGGGCGCATTCCGCCACTTTAGCGTGGGGCGGCAGGCCCCCCGGCCCACCGCCCGTGGCCACTCTCATTCGGGGGCGCCGTTGCCCCGTCGCCCATGCCCCGCAGGGCAGCGGTCGGGGGAACCCGCTCCCGCAGGGCTCGGACTCAGGAGCGCGAGCAAACTGCGCTCGCCGGCGCCCCCCCTCCTCGCGGGGTACTCGGCTCGCGAGGCAGGAGAGCTCCCCGCTCGATCCCGCTCCCGCAGAGCCTTTCCCCCGGCCGCCACCACCCCGTCGGCCGATCGCCGTCGGCGTACGAGGCGACGGCAGCCACTGCTTTTAACGACTTTGCTGTCGGGTTTTAAAGTCTTTTCCTTGACTCAGGTTAGGTTTTTTTTTTTTTTTTTTTTTTTTTTTTTTTTTTTTTTTTTTTTTACGTGGTGGAATGCATTTACGCGCTTCGCTCCCCCCCCCGCGGGGGCAGGGGGTTCGCTTCGTGTGGGACTCCTGACCACTTGAGCCTGGCCAGACTACCCACTAAACCACCACGGTGTTCCTCCTTCACCCAATCCGAGCCACGGGATAGTTTGCTCACCGCGACTCGGCTGGGGATGCCCTGATGGTCGGGCTCGCCTCTGTCGAGGCCCCACCCTCCGGGCCACGTGCCCAGATGGCGGGGCCTGTCCTCCTCGTATGAATGCACCCCAGGAACACAGAGGGGCGCATTCCGCCACTTTAGCGTGGGGCGGCAGGCCCCCCGGCCCACCGCCCGTGGCCACTCTCATTCGGGGGCGCGGGCAAACTGCGCTCGCCGTTGTCCCGTCGTCCATGCCCGCAGGGCAGCGGTCGGGGGAACCCGCTCCCGCAGGGCTCGGACTCAGGAACGCGAGCAAGCTGCGCTCGCCGGCGCCCCCCCTCCTCGTGGGGTACTCGGCTCGCGAGGCAGGAGAGCTCCCCGCTCAATCCCGCTCCCGCAGAGCCTTTCCCCCGGCCGCCACCACCCCGTCGGCCGATCGCCGTCGGCGTACGAGGCGACGGCAGCCACTGCTTTTAACGACTTTGCTGTCGGGTTTTAAAGTCTTTTCCTTGACTCGACGGCACAAGAGCCCGTCAGCCCCTGGGTCAGCAAGGGCTGACTCGCCTCGGCAGCCGATGGTAGGCTCCGTCTTTGGTTCCCTGGCACCGTCTCATCCCCTGTCCCCTCTGCTAAACAGAGGGATACTGGGAGAGACGGCGAGCCCTGAAAAGGGCTGGGATCTCCTCGGCAGCCCGGTGCTCGGCTGCGTGTTTCCCTTAGTCGCCTCTTACGACACCCACGGGATGAGATGGGGTGGGGCTATTCTATGCCGGCCCCACACGGCTATGACTCAGGTTAGGTTTTTTTTTTTTTTTTTTTTTTTTTTTTTTTTTTTTTACGTGGTGGAATGCATTTACGCGCTTCGCTCGCCCCCCGCGGGGGCAGGGGGTTCGCTTCGTGTGGGACTCCTGGCCTCGGAGAGAGGCCAGACTACCCACTAAACCACCACGGTGTTCCTCCTTCACCCAATCCGAGCCACGGGATAGTTTGCTCACCGTGACTCGGCTGGGGATGCCCTGTTGGTCGGGCTCGCTACTGTCGAGGCCCCACCCTCCGGGCCACGTGCCCAGATGGTGGGGCCTGTCCTCCTCGCCTGAATGCACCCCAGGAACACAGGGGGGCGCATTCCGCCACTTTAGCATGGGGCGGCAGGTCCCCCGACCCACCGCCCGTGGCCACTCTCATTCGGGGGCGCGGGCGAATTGTGTTCGCCGGCGCCCCCTCTCCGGGGGTCTGCGGGGCGGGAGAGTGAGACCAGCTCGCTCCCGCTCCCGCAGAGCCTCTCTCTTGGCCGCCATCACCTCTTCGGCGAACGAGGCGACGGCGGCCCAACACTCTTCGCTGCCGGCCATAGCCGAGACCACGGCCGACAGCGAGAGGTCCGCACCGACGGTGCTCATGAGGGCCGCCCTTGGTCCGTCCCACGCCTCACACACACTCAGGGTGTGGTGGGCAGTGTCAGGGTCGCCGCTGGTGCAGTTTCGGCACCGGGGCTCCGACTCGATCCCCACCACTTCCCACAGGTACTTGGCGAAACAGCCATGTCCTGTGAGAAGTTGGGTGAGGTGGTATGTCGGGGCCCCATGACCCCGCTCTACCCACTCACGCAAGACGGGCCGAACGGCCCCCAAGAGCAGCGAGCCGCCGCGGGTCGCCCGCAGTCTTTCGGCCCATTCCCGGAAGAGATCATCGCGAGCCGATTGCCTCCAGCGATCGATCTCCTCCGGGGGGGGCCGACCTCCGAGAGCACGCCGCATCAGGGCGCCCTCCTCGTACACCCTCTTGAGGACGCGAGCCTCGAGATCCCAGGGGATACTACCCGCTATCACGCACGCCGCCTCGTAAGAGACGGTGTGGTACGCCCGAGCAGCCCTCTGCGCGACGGCGCGCTGCGGACGTCGCAGCAGCGCAGTATTCGTCGGGCAGAGGGCCTCCGCCCATATGGGCGCTCCGTAGAGCGCCTTGGAGCGCACCACTCCGTCATAGAGGCGGCGGCAGGCAGACCCCGGGCCTCCGCTGTTGGGCAGCAACCGCGAGAGCATTCCGGCAAATGCCACCAGCTTCGGTGCCAGCTGCCGGAAATGCTCCGCGAACCGCCACCGACCGTCGAGAACGAGCCCGAGGTATTTCAGGCTCGTCCCGACAGCGATGGGGGTGCCACCCACCACGATCGACCTGTCTCGAGGCGGCGTCTGCCGAGGCCCGTGGAAGAAGAGGGCCTCGGACTTCTCGAGGGCGACTTCGAGGCCGAGCGCCCCGATGCGACGCACTACGTGCGCGACGCCTGCCGTCGCAAGGACGGCGGCGTCCCGAAATGTGGGGGCCTGCGCGGTGACTAGGGTGTCGTCGGCGTAACAAAGTACGCCGACTCCCCGAAGATTGGCACCGCGCAGGACCCAGTCATACCCGACGTTCCACAGGAGCGGCCCGAGGACCGACCCCTGTGGAACGCCACACGACATGCCCCTGCGGACCACCCCGTCTTGGGCCGGGTAAACTATGACCCGGTCCACGAAGTAGTCCGCAAGGACGCGCCTGAGGTACCACGGGACATCGTGGTACCTCAGCGCCTCCGCAATAGTTTCCCAGGGGAGGGTGTTGAAGGCGTTCGCTATGTCCAACGATACCGCCAACAACACCTCACCCCTGGAGACCGCTTCGTCGACGCCGTCCCGCAGTCGGGATATAGCGTCGAGAGTTGACCTCCCGCGACGGAAGCCGAACTGGCCGTCGCTCAAGTTGGGCCCCGCCCCCTCGAGGTGGCCGACGAGACGCGCAGCGAGCACCCGCTCAAAAAGCTTGCACATCTCGTCGAGCAACACGATGGGGCGGTAGGCCGACGGCGATTCGGCTGGGCGCCCGTGCTTTCTGAGCAGCACGAGCTTGCCGATTTTCCATCGCCGGGGGACCCTCCCCGACGCCAGACACTCCGACATGAGGGACAGCGTCTCCTCCTCTAGTGCCGGCATGACTGTGGCAATAACCTTCCCAGGGACTCCGTCCGGGCCCGGGGCGCGATTTCTGGACCGAAGTGCCAGTATCGCGGCCCCCAACTCGGCCTCGGACACGGGAGGTATTGCCCCTTCGTCTGCCGGCACCTGACTCGGTGCTGCCATCCGCGGCGGGACCCACTCTCCCCTCGCAGGGAAGAGGGAACTGACCACTCGGTCCAGAAGGCCCGGCTCGAGAGTTCTGGTGAGGGGAGGCGCCCAAGGCCGGAGTTTCTGACTCACGGTCTTGTACGGGCGCCCCCACGGGTCTCGATCCAGGCTCTCGAGCCACTCCTTCCAGGCCTCGTCCTTGGCGGCTTTGATCGCCGAGCCGAGGGCCCGACGAGCGGCCAGGTACGCGGCGTGCAACTCCTCCTCGCGGGCGAGATCTCTAACAGCCCGCCTTCGGCTGCGGGCGTACTGCCTCTGGGCCGCGTAACTAGCAGTACGCAGCCCGGCTAGGTGGGGTCGCCACCAGTACACCTGCCTCCGGGGCGGGGTTGGTCTCGCCCTCTGCATCGCCGCGTCGCAGACGCGAGTCAGCGCTCCAGCGAGCCGCTCGCATCTCGCGTCCACGTCCTGGTCGCTGTCGACAGCAGCCCAACGCTCGACGATAGCCGCCTCTTGAGCCAGTTCCCGGTTCAAAGAACCGAGGCGCCACCGCGGACCTTCTCCTGTTAGAGGGCGGTTATTTCCACCTACTTCTCCTCGGGCGGCCGCTGAGTGAGAGACCACGTCGAACCGTACGTAACGATGGTCCGACGCGGTCTCCACATCCTCGACGACCCGCCAATTGCGAGTGCGGCTAGCCAGGGCAGGGCTAGCAAACGATAGGTCTACTATCGAGCTGCCCTGGGGCCGCACAAGCGTGGGAACCGCCCCCCTGTTGAGCAGCACCAAGCCGTGGGACACCGCCCATTCCTCCAAGATCTCCCCCCGGCCGTCGGTCCTCGGAGATCCCCACGCCCGTGAGTGGGCGTTGAAATCCCCGGCTACCACGACCGGAGTGGGGTGCGCATCTGCCAGCAGAGCCCCGACCTCCGTGAGCCACTGCTCGAACTCGGCGAGGCTTCTGCTGGGCGAGAAGTACACCCCGATCACTGCAGCGTCGCCCAGCGTGGCGAGGACGCACCCTCGGCCTCTCACCACTCTGTCGAGTTGGTGAGGGCCGGTTCGCTGGGCGACGATAGCCACCAATCCGTCGCGGTCGCTGACCCAGTTGGGGGCGGTGCGAACGCAGTACGGCTCGGCGACTACCGCCACTGTCGTCTGCCACTGCATCACGGTCTGGGCGAGTAAGTCCTGGGCCGTGGCGCAGTGGTTGACGTTGGCCTGCAGGATGGAGATCTTGTGAGCCATTAATTATGGGCGGTGTCCATCTCCTCCTCGTGTGACGGCGGCGACAGGGTGGTTGAGGTGGTTTTTTGTTCCACCCCCCCTGTCGCTTTGCGTCTCGACTGGCTCCTTTTTCGGGAGGCTGCCTGGCACTTGGCGGAGCCAAGCCTGTGGCCGGAGTTTGCACCCTCCGCGGCACAGACGGGACACTTGGGCTCCGCAGAGCAGGTGGCCGCCTTATGGCCCTCCTGTCCGCAGCGGAAGCAGAGTGCGCTGCGGTCAATGTTCGCAGCGCACCTGACCCCTACGTGTCCCGGCTCCAGGCAGCGGAAGCACCGCGCCGGCCTTGGCTCCAAGGTGGTCAGCCTGACAACCGACCACCCAATGATGATGCGGCGGCCGTCCGTCAGCTTCTTGGCCGCCGCAACCGGACACCGCAGCCAGGCAGTGCCCTGTCGACCGGGAGGGCGATTTATATCGCCCACCTTGATAGAGGCGACAGGGCAACCTCCCTCGGTTGCCAGGCGCTCCGCCACCCCCTCCTTCGTCGCCGCATCGCCCAGGCCAGAGATGCGCAGCTCCACGCACCTCTCCGGCCTGGCGACACGGACTTCATCTCCCAGCACCGTCTTTAGCTGTGCCGCCAGGTTGTCGGCCTTCACGGCCCTGTCGGTGCCACCCACCTCCAGGATCCGACCCCCAGTCACGGCAGTGCGGAACCGGAGGCCGTCAATGCCGAGAGTCTTGAGGTCTATTGACCTCTCGGCACTGGCGATCACCTGGGTGTAGGTGACACCCTTCTCCACCGCGCCCGGCTGCAGTGTAAGGCACACTGCAGCGGTCGTCGGGGCGCGGATTCTGCGCCTCGCCTTCGCCTGCTTCGCAGGCTTGGCGGGCGCCCTGGTGCTCGGCGGTGCTGGGGCAGCTTGCGCCTTCTTTGGCCGCGCCGCCACCACGTTCCACGCCTCCTTCGCAGGTGGAGGGGCGGTGGCGGGAGCCTGCTGGCGCGGCTGACGGGCGGCTTCGGCCTCCAGCGATGCGGCGCTCTTCTTCTTGGCCTTCTTTTTCCCCTTCAACTCCGCCGCCGGGACCGTCCCAGAGGGGCGGGGACCCGGTTCCTTCTGCCCGTCTGTCACGACGGGCGAGAGGGGCGGAGCCGGAAGAGGGAGGGCAGAAGGCTCGGGCCTCCGGCTGGACTTGGAGGCCCTGGGTTCCGCATCGCGAGCAGCGCCAGCGGCTCTGGCGGCATTCCTCACGTCCGCCTGGAGAGGCGGACGGATACGCTCCTCCGGCAGCAGGCGGTCCTGGATCCCCGCGAATTTCGCCTCTACCATAAAGGCGATTTCTTCGCGGGTCATTGCAGGAGGAGCCGCTTCCGCCTGCCGCTTCAGGGCCTTCATCTCGGCCCGCATGGCGGCGAGCTCTGCCTGAAGATTGGCCACCTCCTCGTTTACTGTGCGGGCCTTGAGTTGGTGGGCGAGCTCCAAAATGGAGCTGCAGGCCACCCGCAAGTCCCGCACATACTGGCCCTTCAGTTTAGAGCTCTTGGTGGCGATGGTTTGCACCACCGCCACCGCCGCCTCGATGCTCCCCGTCAGCTGCTCGGCGCTGACGGGCTCGGAGGAAGGTGTTGGGTCCGACCTCGGTTGTTGAGCGGGAGTCTTGAGGAGGAAAGACTCCCTTTGCTGTCGGACCTCCTCCGCCAGCTCCTTCTCGGCACGGAGCTCGAGCTCCCGCTCCTGTGCCTTGATGAGTTCGGCCTTGGCTTTCGCCAGGCCGACGTACTCGCCCGTCGTTGGAGGGCGCCCTCTCCTTTTCGCCTTGACCGGGCCAGAGCTGTCGTCTTCCGACGCAGGGTTCTGGCGTTTCCGCCACAGCCGGCCCGGCGAAGATGGACGCGAGTCTTCATCCAGCATTGATGCGTCACTCGCCACCGACGAGTCCCTACTGGACGTGCTGTAACGCGTCAGGGTCACGCGTGCCTCCTTTGTCACCAACGGGTGTGGTGACCGGGTTCGCAACTCCCCCGTCTCCTCTCTCGTCAAGCTCTCCTTTTCTTCTTCAGGTTTTTTATTTTTGTTTTTTGTATTTAAATGTGCCATAACAATTCCCACGAGTGGGGGAGAAATAAAGGTCCACCCGGGCAGAGATCCCCCAGTACCCGGGTAAGCGTAGATTTGTTTCCCAACCGAGGGGTCCGCAGGTGCCCCGGCTGGGGGTGTGCTTGCGACTGAACTACCCATCAGCCATGCATCCCCTGGCCACACACCAGAACACGGGATTCGGGGTAATTTTTTATAGAGGTTTCCTTCCTCGCGGCCCGGGCGATTAAGCCAAGACCCTCGCCCCCGATCAATCGGGATTACGATATGCCAACGGTGGCAGGAACACAAGTCCACTGCCTGCTCGACGGTAGGGTGAGTACACGCCGAGCCCGTCCCTATGCGGTCAGCCTCTGCGCGAGCAGTGGGTCGACCCGTCCCTGGTTCCCGGACACCGTCTCTTCCTCTGTCCCCTCTGCTAAACAGAGGGCTGGGAGCGACTGTTAGGGATCCCCCTCGGCAGCCTGGTGGTCGGCGCCGTCTTTCCCTTAGTCGCCTTTTACGACACCCACGGGATGAGATGGGGTGGGGCTATTCTATGCCGGCCCCACACGGCTAGACTCAGGTTAGGTTAGGTTAGGTTAGGTTAGGTTAGGTTAGGTTAGGTTAGGTTAGGTTAGGTTAGGTTAGGTTAGGTTAGGTTAGGTTTTTTTTTTTTTTTTTTTTTTTTTTTTTTTTTTTTTTTTTTTTTTTTCGCTTTTCCCCGTCCAAGGTTTCGACAGGACCTTATGCATCCTTGTGTATATTTTAAGCAATTGTAATTTCGTCACTTAATTGACTGATTTGAGGAATCAGCCAATTTTTAAAGTGTTCAGATACGCATGTACATGACACATAGTCAGTGTACATGCGTATTTGTACATCTATTGTATCTTAAGATTATTATACTATTCATTACATTTAAATTGCATCATATTTATTACTTATTTACATTCATATTTATATTCACATTCATTAATTAAAAGTATCGCATTATTTATATTCATTTTCATTTATCATTATTATTTATTGTTCAATTTTTTATTTACATTTGTTTATCTATATTTACATTTCTAAATTATATATTTGTATTTTATTTAAACGATTGTGTTGTTCCAGTCTACCATCCGTTAGTGGGTCGTTTAAGGATGGTTGTTTGCACCTCCGGGAGGCTTCCCCCATGTTCCCCAGTGAGGGGTACTTGGTATCCATGACCTGTGTTTTTGTTTTCTGTTTGCATGTTTTTGTGTTTCTGTCTAGTATTTTGTACGTGTGTACCTTCCACAGCTCACTCTTCCCCTGTAGTCTTACCTTTAGCAAAATATGTATATATAACAATATACATATTTGCTACGTTCCTATTTGTGAGCTGTTTCTATCGTGTATGTTTATGTTAAGTATATGTTAATCTAGTGTTGATGATAGTGTACATGTTCAGATATATTTTTATATAATCATTATATAATAATTATATCAGTGTTTAGTTATGTTTTGTTTTGAAGTGTGTGAACTGTATGTTGGTAGATCATGAATACGCTGTTGTCGCCCTAGCCAGGTAATCCCACTTGGTTCGAGTGGGGCATTCGGCGCTAAAGGCGTTGTGACCGACTCTCTGCAGTCCAGAGTGCAGACAGTTGCAGCACCGCGGTTCTGCTCCCGCACCGTGAACAGCGCAATCCTTGCGCAGGTGGGGGCCTCCACAGTGGCTGCATCTGTCCACACTCTCGGTGCAGAATCGGCGGCCATGGCCGAACGCTAAGCACTTTGTGCATTGGATGAGCGGGGACTGGTCCTCCACTCTGACCCTCTGCAGGTCTAAGTAGAGGGCTCCGGCATCCGTCATCCTTTGCCACACCCTTGGCTTCACTTGGAGGACTATGTGGGAAGTCTCCGGGTTCCTAGTCCTTTTTCTGTACTTAATTGTGCAGGCCTCCCTCTCCTCTTGTGGTAGGCCCATGAAGATATTCTGGTTTTGGGTGTAAAGAGCCCTTACCATTTGGTCGTCGTCACTCCCCTTCTGGACGTCCTTTAGGACGACCAGGGGGTCCTTATTCTTCATGGGCTCCACCTTGAGTCCATTGCCTCTGCTCTCAATGTGCCTCTTGACCCTATCCATCTCATCCTGTGAGTCGCAGCCAAGGATGATCTTCCTATCCTTGGCTTTTCTGGTTTTATTTATTTTAAAACCAGTACTCCTGGGGTCGACCGCCTCCTTCACCCTGACGAGTACCTCATCGGCAGTCTCCTGACTGTCGCTTGAGGTCACCGCCACCGAGTGGAGCGCCGGTCGGCACCAGGGTCTGGCTGCTGCGACATCTGCATAGGTCTTGAGGGGGGGAGGATCCGGGATACTCTGAATTCGAGAATTCAGTTGCTCGACTGCGGAGCTGATATGCGCTTTGTTTTCAACGACTATATCTGTGGCGACAGTCCTGACCAGATCTTCCAGCTGGGACTGCGCCCGCACTATCATCAATTCGTTGGCCTTGTCGGCATCCACGTGGGTTTCTTCTATTTTTTCAAACATACTGTCGATTAAATCTACACCCCGATCGTGGTTTTTTGTTTCTAGTATCCGGATCTCCCGTTTGAGCTCGACGTGGGATAGCTCCATCCGTTTCAGGATGGTATCCTGCAAGTCATCGAGCCTTGCCAACACTGGGTTTCCTTTTGCTGAGGGCGCGACGGCGGGTTTTTCCTCTACAGGAGGCGGCGCCACGACCGTCTCGCCCATGTTGCAATACTCCAGGCTTCTCATCCTCCCACTTATCTCGAAGAGGATGTGCTGGCATTTATCAGAGCTCTCCTCCAAGAAGGTCTTTATATCCTTCCGCATTTGCGGGTACTGTTGAACCTTCATGGGGATCTCCTCGAAGGTCCTCATGACCTCATGGAGCAGCTCGTCACTGGGCATGGCAGCGTAGACATTATACTGCTTTTTATAAGAGATCATGTTGTCCAGTGACCTTCGTTTAGTAGCTGGCCTCCTGATAAATGTTTTGGCAGCGCCGAGTGTTAGCAAGGGCGAGGTGCTGGTGCCAGAGGGGGCCTGCTCCCCAGCTACAGCGGATGTTACTGGTGTGCGATACATATTTGACGGGGAAAGTTGTCTATTTTTTAAAACTAAAATAATGATTTAGTAGCCCTGTATAGGGGGGTGTCAATTAAATTAAACTTAAAAGAAATTTTTTTTTTTTTTTTAAAAAGAAACAATTACAATTAATCTATATTGCCCTGTAAAGGGGGGTACGTATACAAGTCAATACACACAACAATTTAAAACAGGAAAATATAAAAGACTTATAATTAATTTTTCTCCGTGAGGAGATGTTCACTCTACACAGTAGAGGTGTCTTGCTTGTCTGGGGTGTATAATTCCCCGTTAGTTAGAATAGATTTAAATTTTTAATAAATATAGATTTTTAAGAATTATTAATTAAGATAATAACTTAAATTAAACTTGAGGACTCTTTCAAAGAGTCCGTCTGGTACAATAATATATGTCAAGATTAAACGAATAATAAAAAATTTAAAAATAAAATTAAAATTAAAATTAAAAACACAGATTGAAATTTTGTATGGGGAAGAAAACTTAAATTTAATTTTCCAGAGAAAATGCAGCCCTGTGTAGTGTTTTCCGTTTTTCTGTTGGTTAGCCCTCTGTGTTCCGGGCCAGAAACCGAAAAAATTTTTCAAATCGGACCACCCAGAAAAAAGTTGATTTTTCTGGGATTTCTCCCTTTCTTCCCGGATTTTAAACAAATATCGTCCGGCCGAAGGCTCCAATAGTTGCTCCTAGTCAGGGAGATGTTGTCCCTGAAGAAAATTTTTCGATCAGCCCTGTCTGGCCGAAGATGTTGATGTTTTCCCGGTTTTTCCCCTTTTTCAGGGAATCCTCCCGGAAAAAGGTTCGACCAGTGGGGTCAGGAGGGGGAGCTTATTCAGGGGTAGCCGGTTCCCAATTTTCATGAAAATCGGTCCAGCCAGTCCGAAGTTATGTGCTAAGACAACTTTGACCTAGTTTTCGTCTGTGTTTTCTATTAAAACTCCTAACGGATTGCCGATATATTAATTTAATTAATTTGCTAAATTTGACAAAAATTTCTAAAAGTTTCCTCCCTGGCTATGGAGAGGTGCGGAGGTGGTGGCACACCCCTTGCCGACCTCAATACCGAAGATCCGGTGAGGATCGGCCTAGCCAATCCGGAGATATGGAGGTTTCCTGAAACGTTGGCCTATCCTTTCGGAGAGCCTCACCGCAAATTGTAAAGCCTTATTGGGATTTACCAAGTCCGTTGCGGGAAGCTTAGAAATGTCTTGGTGGGTCCGATCAGACCACGGGTCACCAAGATATTGGGCCAGGAAAGTTTGTTACACTTTAAAGCGTTTCTATTGGTTAGATTTCACACTGAATTAAAATTCACTTTTAAAAGTTTTGAAAGAGTTTGCGACACTGTAACTCCTCAATAAATGGTCCGATTTACACAGTTTGGGTCTCTATCCCTTCGTCAATTTATGCACTAAATAAAAGAAAGTTGAACTGGGGGGGGGGAAGCCTCCCCTAGCAGAAGGGTTGGTAAAAGTGAAATGCACATAAAAGTCACTGTAAAAATGGAACTAGTGTACTTAACTTATTTTTACAAGCGGTTCCTGGATCCGCTTGGTGTCACACACAATGTCTGGTCGCGTAACGCTCCTGAGGGACCAGGTTTAGGGGACCTCGTGGCCACGCCTTTCAGGAAAAGCGTTATAAGTCCGGTATCTGTGGCTCGAATGTCCTGAAAGGGGTCTCAAAAGATGCGTATCCCCGAGACGCAACCTCCCAGAACAGAACACACAGGGTCACGAGCACAAATCCAGGTTCTATCCCTAAAAAGTGTCACTTTCACTATTTTGGTCCTAACATTGAAAGTACTGGTCCGTTTTCCACTCTGTTTTCACTATCGTGTCCGTCTCACTCGCGCGCAACTTTGGAGGTATCACTCGGTGATGTCCGTGATGATGAAAAAAGTGATAACCTGCCACGCCCTATTTATAAAAGTCACAATAACTTTCCCGAGAAGCGATCGAAAAATCCGGGAGGGGTCTCAAACGGTGCGGACACCGGAGACGCACACCCTGACGGTCAAAAAACCGGAGGTCGTCGATCGCTTTCCGGAGCTATTTTGATTTTTCACTTTTTTGAGTCTTTTTTCACCGGAATTTCCGATGAAAAACACCACAGCACAGTCAATTTTCACGTGAAAAATCCAATTAATGTCTTAAAACGTCCGGGCACTCACTGCGCAACTTTGTACAATTGAAAAATGGGGGGTCATAGATCTAAATCCTAAGATTTAGGGGGTTTTGACCGCACTGTCACTTTTCACTGTAATTATTTTTGTTTTTATTTAATAAAAACCTAAGTCCTGGTCCGATTTCCAAGCGGTTTTCGAGACTACGTTCGTCTCGCGACGGCGCAACTTTTGAGATATTAAAAACGATTTTCGGAGACACTTTGTCACACTTACGAATTTAACACTACGGAGCGCGGAAAAACGCTGTTAGCTCTGCATCTAAGCGTACGAGACTGGGTTAGGTTGGGTTAGGTTAGGTTAGGTTCTGCCCCATCTGTGCGGCGGGCAATAAGCCCGCCAATCATCAGATGGGGCAGGGAGGCTGCAAGCCCCCTCGGGCTTCTCAAGCTTCTCGGCAAGCGTCGGGGGTCAGCCAGTCGACCCAGGCTGCCTCCGGCGTAGCTAATGCGTCTACGCCGACGCCCATGGAGGAGGCTGTAGAAGCGATCCAGTAATGGATCGATTCTCCAGCCTCCTGGTCCAGACGAACCTGAACCACTGCGCCGCGGCGCAGGATCTCTTCCTGCAAACCGTGGCGCAGTGGTCAATAGGTGTTGCCGTGGTCGCGGAGCCATACTTTGTCCCTTCCCGTCCGAATTGGATGGGTGACCGGGATGGCTCCGTGGCAGTCGTCGGCTCCGCGGCGGCTCATTCCCCGCCCTTGTCACTAAGAGACAAGGGTACGGGATATGTTGCCGCCGACTGGGGGGGTATCACCGTTTACGGTGTATACTTCTCCCCTAATCGGAGCCTGAGCGACTTCGAGGTCTTCCTCAACAACTTGGAGGCCTCGATACGGCGACTAGGGTCTGGGCACGTCCTCGTGCTGGGGGACTTCAACGCAAAGTCCATTGCGTGGGGGTCTCCCGGGACGGACGCCAGGGGCGAAGCCGTAGTGGAGTGGGCGGCTTCGGTGGGCCTCTGTTTGCTGAACAGAGGCTCCACCAACACGTGCGTGCGACAGCAGGGGGGGTCGATAGTGGACCTCTCGTTCGCTACCCCCGCTGTCGCCGCACGGGTAAGGAACTGGTGTGTCCTGGAAGAGGTTGAGACGCTCTCGGATCATTTGTACATCCGATTTGAGCTCTCCCGGTCCCAGGGCCCCAGTAGGGGTCACGTGGCGCGGCAAATGTCCCACTTTCCGCGGTGGGCAGTCGCCAAGCTCGACAGGGACCTGCTGGAGGAGGCGGCCATCGTTCATTCGTGGCTGTCTCCGCAGGCTCCGGCCGGGGAGGTCGACGTGGACGTGGGGGCTGGCCGTTTTCGCGATGCGCTTGCGCAGATTTGCGATACGGCCATGCCCCGCATCCGGACTCGTCGGCCTCCTCGGAAGGAGGTCTACTGGTGGTCCCGGGAGTTGGCGGACCTCCGTGCGGCGTGTACTCGTGCCCGGAGGTCCTACACCCGCAGCAGGCGACGCCACCGTGGAGACGGTGGCGGGGACCAGCTTCACGAGGAGTACCGCGAGACGCGGAAAACTCTGAAGCTGGCCATTTGCCGCGCCAAAGAGGTGAAACGAGAGGAAATGCTGGAGAGTCTCGATCGTGACCCCTGGGGTCGCCCTTATCGTGCGGTGCGTCAAAAGCTCCGCACGCCGGGCCCCCCCCTTACCGAGACTCTCCAGCCCAGCTTCCTGCAGGAAGTGGTCGAGGGCCTATTCCCGCAGCGGGCGGAGCACACGCCCCCGTCGATGGCCTACCCGGCCAGGGACGACGGGGACGAGGTTCCGCCCGTGAGGGAATCGGAGGTAGGGGCGGCGGTTCTGAGAATCCGTTCGAAGAACACCGCCCCCGGGCCGGACGGGGTACCTGCCCGAGTTCTGGCCCGAACCCTCGACCACATGTCGGACCGCCTCAGGGAAGTGCTGGACGCCAGCCTGGCGTCCGGTCGCTTTCCTGAGTGCTGGAAAGGCGGGAAGCTGGTCCTGTTGAGGAAGCCGGGACGGCCTGCCGATTCGGTCACGGCCTATAGGCCCATCGTGTTGCTGGACGAGGCGGGCAAACTTTTTGAGAGGATTCTCTCTGCCCGCATCGTCCAGCATCTCAGCGAGGTGGGGCCCGACCTGTCGGACGCCCAATTCGGGTTCCGAGAGGGGCGTTCGACGGTCGATGCCGTGATGCGCCTTAGGGCCGTGACCGAAGAGGCGGTGAGCTGTGGCGGCGTGCTGTTGGCGGTGTCGTTAGACATCGCCAACGCATTCAATAGTCTGCCATTCAGCTGCATCGGGGAAGCACTCCAGTATCATGGGGTGCCAGAGTACCTGAGGCGGCTGGTGGCAGACTATTTGAGGGAGCGTACCGTCATGTACGAGGACCGAGAGGGCGTCTTGAGACGGCGGCCCATGTCGTGCGGCGTTCCGCAGGGGTCTGTCCTTGGACCGCTCCTGTGGAACGTGGGGTACGACTGGGTCTTGCGGGAACGTCTCCCCCCCGGGCTGGGCGTAATTTGTTACGCCGATGACACTTTGGTCACAGCTCGGGGGGCAAACTTCGAGGAGGCGGCGCGCCTGGCCACCGGGGGTGTTTCTCAGGTGGTCGGGCGCATCGAGGCGCTGGGCTTGCGGGTGGCCCTGGACAAGACGGAGGCCCTGCTCTTTCATGGGCCCCGTCGTGGTCCACCCCCCGGCGCCTCGATAGAGGTCAACTCGGTCCTCGTACCGGTTCGGGCCCAGATGAAATATCTGGGTCTGATCCTGGACGGTAGGTGGCTCTTCGACGAGCACTTCCGACAGCTTGGTCCGAAGCTGGTCGACGCTGCTTCCGCCCTTGGGCGATTACTGCCCAACTTGGGCGGAGCCAGCGTCGCAACGCGACTCCTGTACACGGGGGTGGTCCGGTCAATGGCGCTGTACGGCGCACCGGTGTGGGTGGCGGCTCTGACCGCCCTCAACAAGGCTCGCCTCTGGCGGCCTCAGAGGGTATTGGCGGTCAGAGCCATACGCGGATACCGCACGGTGTCGACCGAGGCGGCGTGCGCGTTGGCCGGAACACCCCCGTGGGATTTGGAGGCGGAAGTGCTCGCCGAAGTTTATCGACGGGTGGCTTCTTTCCGGGCGGAGTGTGGCATTCGCCCCCCGCCCGAGGAGGTACGCGAGTGGCGTGAAGCCGCCCGTCGAGCCACGATGGCTCGCTGGTCGCTCCGGCTGGAGACTCCACGCGCTGGCTTCGCCGCCGTGGAGGCTCTCCAGCCGGTCATCCACGAGTGGGCAGGGCGGCAGCACGGGACCCTTTCCTTCCGACTGACGCAGGTGCTTTCCGGACACGGATGCTTCGGGAAGTACCTGCACTCGGTCGCACGGAGGGAACTGAGTCCCGCCTGCCACCACTGCGACTGCAGTGAGGACTCGGCCCAGCACACGCTGGCGGCATGCCCCGCATGGGCGTCGCAGCGCCGGGCCCTCACTGCAGTCATCGGAGGGGATCTCTCGCTACCGGCCGTCATCCGCTCCATGGCCGGTAGCGACAGCAGTTTTACCGCGGTCGCCACCTTCTGCGAACACGTCATCTCGCAGAAGGAGGCGGCGGAGAAGGCCCGGGAGGACGACCTCCTCTCGGACCCGATCCGCCGCCGGCGAACCGGGCAGCGGAGGCGCGCTCACCAGCGCCTCATGCCGCCCTGAGTGTGGCCGCGGATGGTCGGGACGGGTTTGCCCTTCCATCCGCTATAGTGGCCGCCCGCGAGGAGGCGACGTGACGCGTGTGCCGTACGTCGCCTAAACGGAGAGGTTTTGGAGGAGGGTGCCCGCTTCTGTGCGGGCTGGCGCCGGGGGGGGTCCGGAGGTCGTAATACAGCAGTTCCCGGATCCCTCCCTCTCTCAGGCGCAGAGTAGCACACCGTGTGGTTTTAGTCGGTTCGATTCCGACACACCGCCCCGCCGCCGCAAACCCCGGCGGGGTGACGGCCCGAGGGTTTCCACACGTTAAAAAAAAAAAAAAAAAAAAAAAAAAGGTTAGGTTAGGTTGAGGCAGTGAGCTGTGGCGGCGTGGTGTTGGCGGTGTCCCTGGACATCGCCAACGCCTTTAATAGTCTGCCATTCAGCTGCATCGGGGAAGCACTCCAGTATCACGGAGTGCCAGAGTACCTGAGGCGGCTGGTGGCAGACTATTTGCAGGAGCGTACCGTCGTGTACGAGGATCGAGATGGCGCCTTGAGACGGCGACCCATGTCGTGCGGCGTTCCGCAGGGGTCTGTCCTAGGACCACTCCTGTGGAACGTGGGATACGACTGGGTCCTAAGAGGTCGTCTCCCCCCCGGGCTGGGCGTAATTTGTTACGCCGATGACACTCTTGTCACAGCCCGGGGGGCGAACTTCCAGGAGGCGGCGCGCCTGGCCACCATTGGTGTTTCTCTGGTGGTCGGGCGCATCGAGGCGCTGGGCTTACGGGTGGCCCTGGACAAGACGGAGGCCCTGCTATTCCATGGGCCCCGTCGTGGGCCGCCCCCCGGCGCCTCCATAGTGGTCAACTCGGTCCTCGTACCGGTTCGGGCCCAGATGAGGTATCTGGGCCTGATCCTCGACGGTAGGTGGCTCTTCGACGAGCACTTCCGACAGCTTGGTCCCAGGCTGGTCGACGCTGCCTCTGCCCTTGGGCGACTTTTGCCCAACTTGGGTGGAGCCAGCGTCGCAACGCGACTCCTCTACACGGGGGTGGTCCGGTCGATGGCGCTGTATGGGGCACCGGTGTGGGTGGCGGCTCTGACTGCCCTCAATAAGGCCCGCCTCTGGCGGCCTCAGAGGGTATTGGCGGTCAGAGCCATACGCGGATACCGCACGGTGTCCACCGAGGCGGCGTGCGCCTTGGCCGGAACACCTCCGTGGGATTTGGAGGCGGAAGTGCTCGCCGAAGTTTATCGACGGGTGGCTGAATTCCGGGCGGAGAGAGGCGTTCGCCCTCCGCCCGAAGAGGTACGCGAGTGGCGTGAAGCCGCCCGTCGAGCCACGATGGCTCGCTGGTCGTTCCGGCTGGAGACTCCACGCGCTGGCTTTGCCGCCGTGGAGGCTCTCCAGCCGGTCATCCACGAGTGGGCAGGGCGGCAGCACGGGACTCTTTCCTTCCGACTGACGCAGGTGCTTTCCGGGCATGGATGCTTCGGGAAGTACCTGCACTCGGTCGCCAGGAGGGAACTGAGTCCCGCCTGCCACCACTGCGACTGCAGTGAGGACTCGGCCCAGCATACGCTGGCGATCTGCCCCGCTTGGGCGTCGCAGCGCCGGGCCCTCACTGCAGTCATCGGAGGAGATCTGTCGCTACCGGCCGTCATTCGCTACATGGCCGGTAGCGACAGCAGTTTTACCGCGGTCGCAACCTTCTGTGAAGATGTAATCTCGCAGAAGGAGGCGGCGGAGAAGGCCCGGGAGGATGATATCCACTCGGACCCGATCCGCCGCCGGCGAACCGGGCGGCGGAGGCGCGCCTATCAGCGCCTCATGCCGCCCTGAGTGTGGCCGCGGATGGTCGGGATGGGTTTTCCCCTCCATCCGCTCTAGTGGTCACCCGCGAGGGGGCGACGTTACGCGTGTGCCGTACGTCGCCTAATTTGAGAGTTTTTTCAGCAGTTGGTGCCCGCTTCTGTGCGGGCTGGCGCCGGGAGGGGTCCGGAGGTCGTAATATAGCAGTTCCCGGATCTCTCCCTCTCTCAGGCGCAGAGTGGCACACCGTGTGGTTTTAGTCGGTTCGATTCCGACACACCGCCCCGCCGCAAACCCCGGCGGGGTGACGGCCCGAGGGGGTTTCCACACGTAAAAAAAAAAAAAAAAAAAAAAAAAAAGGTTAGGTTAGGTTAGGTTAGGTTAGGTTAGGTTTCGCCGTGTGGGGCCGGCATAGAATAGCCCTACCCCATCTCATCCCGTGGGTGTCGTAAGAGGCGACTAAGGGAAAAAACAGCCGAATTACAGGCTGGCGAGGGGATCCCTAACAGCCCTTTTCAGGGCTCGCCGTCGCTCCCAGTACCCCTCTGTTTTGCAGAGGGGACATGGGAAGAGACGGTGTCAGGGATCTAGGGACGGGTCGGCCCACTGCTCGCGCAGGGGCTGGCAGGCACTTGTGCCACCGTCGGAGTTGGGAGAGTTGGCTGCCCTCCCGCGTCGCGTAATCTCCGGGTGATCGGCGTTTTGACCTGGGTGCTGGCCACATTCAGGAAGCCGTGATCTCGGAGGACGTGGGGCTTGCCTTCATTGGCCGGCCCGCGTCAAGGAAAAGACTTTAAAACCCGACAGCGAAGTCGTTTAAAACCTGTGGATACCGGCCGACCTCCACAGTATATAGGCTTATCCGGGTGCAGGGGGCACCGCCCGGACGGACCGTTTATTTCCCCCATACTCGTGGGATAAGGAATGGCAACAGAAAATAATAATAAAATGGAAAAACTCTCGGATCGATCAATAAAAAAAACGGACACTGGCATGAATAACGGAAATGAGGCGCAAGCAAAATGGAAGGGAAGGAGGAACGCCAAGGGGCAGTTCCGGAGGGCGGACGACTCCTCTACCGAGGAGGAGTCCGCGTCCGGGACGCCTATGGCGGCGGGGCTCCCAGTAGTCAGTCGGACTGCTGGGAGCCGAAGAACCTCGGAGCGTGCGCGTTCCAGGTCCACCCACTCGTCGGATGGCGCGGGTGGGAGCTCCAATGCTGATGCGTTGGAGCCTATGGACCTGGAGCTTACGGACAGCCGTAAACGCGTACGCTCCAACGATGGGGGCAGCGATACAGGCGAGATGTTGCCGCCCAAAATGGCTAGTAGCCATAGGGGGCGCTCGCGAACCCCGGTGCCGGGCCCGTCAGGTTCCGCCTTTTGCAAGGCGGAATCGTACAGACGGGCCAGGGCGGAAGGCGAAACACAAGCGGAGGAGGAGATCTCGGGTCTCCTGCAGAAGATCGGGGAGCCGGTGGACGGGGACTCAGTGTCCCAGACGTCGGCTTCCTTGCAGGAGAGGGCGGACGCGGCGGTGGCCATCATACATAAGGTGGCCACCAAGTCCGTCAACCTTAAGGGCTCCTTCGTGAGGGCCCTTAAGGACTCCTCCTCCGCTGTGGCGGGGGTCGTAGGCACCCTGATCGGGGATGTGGCTCGCCTCCAGGCAGCCAATGATCGCCTGACGGGGCAGGTGGCTGAGCTGAGCGCTCAATTCGCCCAATTTCGGGCGGAGCGTCCTGAGTGCGAGGCCCCAGCCCCAGCCCCGTCTGCGTCGCGGCCGGCTCCGTCTGCGTCGCGGTCGGCTCCGTCTGCGTCGCGGCCGGCTCCGTCTGCGTCGCGGGCGGCTCCGTCTGCGTCGCGGGCGGCTCCGTCTGCGTCGCTGCCGGCGCCGTCTGCGCCGCGGTCGACCCCCACTGTCCCTGAGGAATCTGATGCTTTAATGCAGCAGATCCTCATCGCAGTGGGGAATCTAGTGGACGGCCGCTTGGCCGGCCTGGAGGCTAGGCTGCCCCCCGCCCCTGTCGTTCGGCCGCCGCTCGCGCCCCCGAGGCCGAAGGTCTTCCCGGCGCCGGCGCCGCTCCCCGTAGTGGGTGGCCGCGTCACCTACGCGGCGGCGACGTCGGTGCCGGCTCCTTCGGCTGCCCAAAGGGCACGACCGGGGGCCAAAGCGGCTGCACCGAAGGCGACGCCTAAGGCGGCGTCTAAGGTGGCGCCGAAGAGGACGGCAGTGAGTACTGGAGCGGAGTTCCCTCCGCTCCCCACTCCAACGTCGACACCCGGACCCTCCACTTCCGCCCCCTCCAATGAGGGTTGGCAGGTAGTCGGGGGGTCTAAAAAGTCCCGAAAGCGGGCCAAGAAGGCTGCCCAGAAGGCGGCCTCTGGCCCGCAGTCGCCGCCGGTGGCAGGGGCCGCCGCTAAGAAGCCGCAGAAGCCGCGGAAACTGCAGGCTCCAAAGACCGCGGCGGTAGTGGTGACCGTGTCACCGGAGGCGGCTGAAGGCGGGATGTCCTACGCGGCCCTTTTTAAAAGGGCCCGGGCCAGTCTCGCCTCTTTCGGGACGCCAGGGGTGAGATTGCGCCTCGCCCAGACGGGGGCCAGAGTCCTCGAATTCCCCGGGGCTGAAGGCGCAAAATCGGCAGACGCATTTGCCGAGAAGCTCCGAGAAATGTTCTCGGAGGCGGATGGTGTCAGGATCGCCAGGCCTGTAAAGTGCGCGGAACTGCGCATTTCGGGCCTGGACGATTCCGTCACGGCCGACGATGTCCGCGTTGCAGTTCAGGAGAGGACGAGCTGCAGCGCGGATAGCATTAGGGTCGGCACCATCCGCCCTGGTCCGGGGGGCCTTGGCGCGGTATGGCTCAGCTGCCCAGTGGCGGCAGCCAAAGTACTGGGAGATGCCGGCAGGCTGCTCGTCGGCTTCGTCAGCGCCAGGATTACGGTCCTGGCGGCGAGGCCGATGAGGTGTTTCAAATGCCTGTCGGCGGGCCATACCCGCGTCAAGTGCAGCAGTTGCTTCGACTGCAGCGGACTTTGTTTCCGTTGCGGTCTGGCGGGGCACAGGGCGGCGGAGTGTTCTGCCGCCCCTCACTGCCCCATCTGTGCGGCGGGCAATAAGCCCGCCAATCATCAGATGGGGCAGGGAGGCTGCAAGCCCCCTCGGGCTTCTCAAGCTTCTCGGCAAGCGTCGGGGGTCAGCCAGTCGACCCAGGCTGCCTCCGGCGTAGCTAATGCGTCTACGCCGACGCCCATGGAGGAGGCTGTAGAAGCGATCCAGTAATGGATCGATTCTCCAGCCTCCTGGTCCAGACGAACCTGAACCACTGCGCCGCGGCGCAGGATCTCTTCCTGCAAACCGTGGCGCAGTGGTCCATAGGTGTTGCCGTGGTCGCGGAGCCATACTATGTCCCTTCCCGTCCGAATTGGATGGGTGACAGGGATGGCTCCGTGGCAGTCGTCGGCTCCGCGGTGGCTCATTCCCCGCCCTTGTCGCTAAGGGACAAGGGTACGGGATATGTTGCCGCCGACTGGGGGGGTATCACCGTTTACGGTGTATACTCCTCCCCTAATCGGAGTCTGAGCGACTTCGAGGTCTTCCTGAACAGCTTGGAGGCCTCGATACGGCGACTAGGGTCTGGGCACGTCCTCGTGCTGGGGGACTTCAACGCAAAGTCCATTGCGTGGGGGTCTCCCGGGACGGACGCCAGGGGCGAAGCCGTAGTGGAGTGGGCGGCTTCGGTGGGCCTCTGTTTGCTGAACAGAGGCTCCACCAACACGTGCGTGCGACACCAGGGGGGGTCGATAGTGGACCTCTCGTTCGCTACCCCCGCTGTCGCCGCACGGGTAAGGAACTGGTGTGTCCTGGAAGAGGTTGAGACGCTCTCGGATCATTTGTACATCCGATTTGAGCTCTCCCGGTCCCAGGGCCCCAGTAGGGGTCACGTGGCGCGGCAAATGTCCCACTTTCCGCGGTGGGCAGTCGCCAAGCTCGACAGGGACCTGCTGGAGGAGGCGGCCATCGTTCATTCGTGGCTGTCTCCGCAGGCCCCGACTGGGGAGGTCGACGTGGACGTGGGGGCTGGCCGTTTTCGCGATGCGCTTGCGCAGATTTGCGATACGGCCATGCCCCGCATCCGGACTCGTCGGCCTCCTCGGAAGGAGGTCTACTGGTGGTCCCGGGAGTTGTCGGACCTCCGTGCGGCGTGTACTCGTGCCCGGAGGTCCTACACCCGCAGCAGGCGACGTCACCGTGGAGACGGTGGCGGGGACCAGCTTCACGAGGAGTACCGCGAGGCGCGGAAAACTCTGAAGCTGGCCATTTGCCGCGCCAAAGAGGTGAAGAGAGAGGAGATGCTGGAGAGTCTCGATCGTGACCCCTGGGGTCGCCCTTATCGTGCGGTGCGTCAAAAGCTCCGCACGCCGGGCCCCCCCCTTACCGAGACTCTCCAGCCCAGCTTCCTGCAGGAAGTGGTCGAGGGCCTATTCCCGCAGCGGGCGGAGCACACGCCCCCGTCGATGGCCTACCCGGCCAGGGATGACGGGGACGAGGTTCCGCCCGTGAGGGAATCGGAGGTAGGGGCGGCGGTTCTGAGAATCCGTTCGAAGAACACCGCCCCCGGGCCGGACGGGGTACCTGCCCGAGTTCTGGCCCGAACCCTCGACCATATGTCGGACCGCCTCAGGGAAGTGCTGGACGCCAGCCTGGCGTCCGGTCGCTTCCCTGAGTGCTGGAAAGGCGGGAAGCTGGTCCTGTTGAGGAAGCCGGGACGGCCTGCCGATTCGGTCACGGCCTATAGGCCCATCGTGTTGCTGGACGAGGCGGGCAAACTTTTTGAGAGGATTCTCTCTGCCCGCATCGTCCAGCATCTCAGCGAGGTGGGGCCCGACCTGTCGGACGCCCAATTCGGGTTCCGAGAGGGGCGTTCGACGGTCGATGCCGTGATGCGCCTTAGGGCCGTGACCGAAGAGGCGGTGAGCTGTGGCGGCGTGCTGTTGGCGGTGTCGTTAGACATCGCCAACGCATTCAATAGTCTGCCATTCAGCTGCATCGGGGAAGCACTCCAGTATCATGGGGTGCCAGAGTACCTGAGGCGGCTGGTGGCAGACTATTTGAGGGAGCGTACCGTCATGTACGAGGACCGAGAGGGCGTCTTGAGACGGCGGCCCATGTCGTGCGGCGTTCCACAGGGGTCTGTCCTTGGACCACTCCTGTGGAACGTGGGGTACGACTGGGTTCTGCGGGAACGTCTCCCCCCCGGGCTGGGCGTAATTTGTTACGCCGATGACACTTTGGTCACAGCTCGGGGGGCAAACTTCCAGGAGGCGGCGCGCCTGGCCACCAGGGGTGTTTCTCTGGTGGTCGGGCGCATCGAGGCGCTGGGCTTGCGGGTGGCCCTGGACAAGACGGAGGCCCTGTTGTTCCATGGGCCCCGTCGTGGTCCACCCCCCGGCGCCTCCATAGACGTCAACTCGGTCCTCGTACCGGTTCGGGCCCAGATGAAATATCTGGGTCTGATCCTGGACGGTAGGTGGCTCTTCGACGAGCACTTCCGACAGCTTGGTCCGAAGCTGGTCGACGCTGCTTCCGCCCTTGGGCGATTATTGCCCAACTTGGGCGGAGCCAGCGTCGCAACGCGACTCCTGTACACGGGGGTGGTCCGGTCAATGGCGCTGTACGGCGCACCGGTGTGGGTGGCGGCTCTGACCGCCCTCAACAAGGCTCGCCTCTGGCGGCCTCAGAGGGTATTGGCGGTCAGAGCCATACGCGGATACCGCACGGTGTCGACCGAGGCGGCGTGCGCGTTGGCCGGAACACCCCCGTGGGATTTGGAGGCGGAAGTGCTCGCCGAAGTTTATCGACGGGTGGCTTCTTTCCGGGCGGAGTGTGGCATTCGCCCCCCGCCCGAGGAGGTACGCGAGTGGCGTGAAGCCGCCCGTCGAGCCACGATGGCTCGCTGGTCGCTCCGGCTGGAGACTCCACGCGCTGGCTTCGCCGCCGTGGAGGCTCTCCAGCCGGTCATCCACGAGTGGGCAGGGCGGCAGCACGGGACTCTTTCCTTCCGACTGACGCAGGTGCTTTCCGGACACGGATGCTTCGGGAAGTACCTGCACTCGGTCGCACGGAGGGAACTGAGTCCCGCCTGCCACCACTGCGACTGCAGTGAGGACTCGGCCCAGCACACGCTGGCGGCATGCCCCGCATGGGCGTCGCAGCGCCGGGCCCTCACTGCAGTCATCGGAGGGGATCTCTCGCTACCGGCCGTCATCCGCTCCATGGCCGGTAGCGACAGCAATTTTACCGCGGTCGCCACCTTCTGCGAACACGTCATCTCGCAGAAGGAGGCGGCGGAGAAGGCCCGGGAGGACGACCTCCTCTCGGACCCGATCCGCCGCCGGCGAACCGGGCAGCGGAGGCGCGCTCACCAGCGCCTCATGCCGCCCTGAGTGTGGCCGCGGATGGTCGGGACGGGTTTGCCCTTCCATCCGCATTAGTGGCCGCCCGCGAGGAGGCGACGTTACGTGTGTGCCGTACGTCGCCTAAACGGAGAGGTTGAGGAGGAGGGTGCCCGCATCTGTGCGGGCTGGCGCCGGGAGGGGTCCGGAGGTCGTAATACAGCAGTACCCGGACCTCTCCCTCTCTCAGGCGCAGAGTTGGCACACCGTGTGGTTTTAGTCGGTTCGATTCCGACACACCGCCCCGCCGCCGCAAACCCCGGCGGGGTGACGGCCCGAGGGGGTTTCCACACGTAAAAAAAAAAAAAAAAAAAAAAAAAAAAAAAAAAAAAAAAAAAAAAAAAAAAGGTTAGGTTAGGTTACCTCGCCGTGTGGGGCCGGCATAGAATAGCCCCACCCCATCTCATCCCGTGGGTGTCGTAAGAGGCGACTAAGGGAAACACGCAGCCGAACACCAGGCTGGTGAGGGGATCCCTAACAGCCCTTTTCAGGGCTCGCCGTCGCTCCCAGTACCCCTCTGTTTTGCAGAGGGGACATGGGAAGAGACGGTGCCAGGGATCGAGGGACGGGTCGGCCCACTGCTCGCGCAGGGGCTGGCAGGCACTAGTGCCACCGTCGGTGAGACAGGGTTAGCCACCCTGTCGCGTTCCGTAACCAACAGGGGCTCAGCAGCGACCTGACTGGTGGCTCCAGGAGGGTACGTTGAGAACCTGTTGGCCGGAGGGCTTGCCTTAATTGGCCGGCCCATGACAAGGATAGTCTATAACACCCGACAGTCAAGTCGTTAAAACCTGTGGATACCGGCCGACCTCCACAGTATTAGGCTTATCCGGGTGCAGGGGGCACCGCCCGGACGGACCTTTTATTTCCCCCATACTCGTGGGCTAAGGAATGGCAAACATAAATTTAAAAAATGATACAAAATACGGACCGGAATTTAAAGAAAAAACGAACACAGGCAAGTTTACAGGACACGATTCAGACGCTAAGAGGAAGGGAAGGAGGAACGCCAAGGGGCAGTTCCGGAGGGCGGACGACTCCTCTACTGAGGAGGAGTCCGCGTCCGGAACGCCTATGGCGGCAGGGCTCCCAGTAGTCAATCGGACTGCTGGGAGCCGAAGAACATCGGAGCGTGCGCGTTCCGGGTCCACCCACTCGTCGGATGGCGCGAGTGGGATGGACTTGGAGCTTACGGACAGCCGTAAACGCGTACGCTCCAACGATGGGGGCAGCGATACAGGCGAGATGTTGCCGCCCAAAATGGCAAGTAGCCACAGGGGGAGGTCCCGAACCCCAGTCCCGGGCACGTCGGGTTCCGCCTTTTGTAAGGCGGAGTCATATCGGCGAACTCGGGCGGAAGGCGAGACTCAGGCGGAGGAGGAGATCTCGGATCTCCTGCAGAGGATCGGGGAGCCGGTGGACGGGGATTTAGTGCCCCAGACGCCGGCCTCCTTGCAGGAGAGGGCGGACGCGGCGGTGGCCATTATTCATAAGGTGGCCACCAAGTCCGTCAACCTTAAGGGCTCCTTCGTGAGGGCCCTTAAGGACTCCTCCTCCGCTGTGGCGGGGGTTGTCGGGACCCTAATCGGAGATGTGGCTCGCCTCCAGGCGGCCAATGATCGTCTGACGGAGCAGGTGGCGGAGCTAAGCGCTCAATTCGCCCAATTCCGGGCGGAGCGACCTGAGCGTAAGGCTCCGGCACCAGCCCCGTCTGCGTCGCGGGCGGCCCCGTCTGCGTCGCGGCCGGCTTCGTCTGCGTCGCGGGCGACTCCGCCTGCGTCGCTGCCGGCGCCGCCTGCTACGCGGCCGGTCCCCACCGTCCCTGAGGAATCTGACGCCCTAGTGCAGCAGATCCTCATCGCGGTGGGGAATTTAGTGGACGGCCGCCTGGCCGGCCTGGAGGCTAGGCTGCCTCCGGCCCCTGTAGTTCGGCCGCCGCTGGCGACCCCGAGGCCGAAGGTCTTTCCGGCGCCGGCGCCGCTCCCCGTGGTGGGTGGCCGCGTCACCTACGCGGCGGCGACGTCGGTGCCGGCTCCTTCGGCTGCCCCAAAGGCACGACCGGGGGCCAAGGCGGCAAAGTCGGCTGCACCAAAGGCGGCGCCTAAGACGGCGTCTAAGACGGCGTCTAAGGCGGCGCCAAAAAAGACGGCGGTGAATGCTGGAGCGGAGTTCCCTCCGCTCCCCACTCCAACGACGGCACCTGGACCCTCCACTTCTGCCCCCTCCAATGAGGGTTGGCAGGTAGTTGGCGGGTCCAAAAAGTCCCGAAAGCGGGCCAAGAAGGCTGCCCAGAAGGCGGCCTCTGGCCCGCAGTCGCCGCCGGTGGCTAAGGCCACCGCTAAGAAGCCGCGGAAACTGCAGCCGCCAAAAACCGCGGCGGTGGTGGTGACCGTGTCGCCGGAGGCGGCTGAGGGCGGGCTTTCCTACGCGGCCCTTTTCAAAAGGGCCCGGGCAAGTCTCGCCTCTTTCGGGACTACGGGTGTTCGATTGCGCCTCGCCCAGACGGGAGCTCGAATTCTCGAGTTCCCCGGGGCTGAAGGCGCAAAGTCGGCAGACGCATTTGCCGAGAGGTTGAGAGGCATGTTCGCGGAAACGGACGGTGTTAGGATCGCCAGGCCTACGAAGTGCGCGGAATTGCGCATTTCGGGCCTGGACGATTCTGTGACGGCCGAGGATGTTCGCGCTGCGGTTCAGGAGAGGACGAACTGCAGTGCGGAAAGCATCAGGGTCGGCACCGTCCGTACCGGTCCAGGGGGCCTTGGTGCGGTGTGGCTCAGCTGCCCTGTGGCAGCGGCCAAAACTCTTGGAGATGCCGGCAGGCTGCTCGTCGGCTTCGTGAGTGCCAGGATTACGGTCCTGGCGCCGAGGCCGATGAGGTGTTTCAAATGCCTGTCGGCGGGTCACACCCGCACCAAGTGCAGTAGCTGCTTCGACTGCAGCGGACTTTGCTTCCGCTGCGGTCTGACGGGGCACAAGGCGGCGGACTGTTCTGCCGCCCCTCACTGCCCCATCTGTGCGGCGGGCAATAAGCCTGCCAATCATCAGATGGGGCAGGGAGGCTGCAAGCCCCCTCGCGGCTCTCTTGCCTCTCGGCAAGCGTCGGAGGTCAGCCAGTCGACCCAGGCTGCCTCCGGCGTAACTAATGCGTCTACGCCGACGCCCATGGAGGAGGCTGTAGAAGCGATCCAGTAATGGATCGATTCTCCAGCCTCCTGGTCCAGACGAACCTGAACCACTGCGCCGCGGCGCAGGATCTCTTCCTGCAAACCGTGGCGCAGTGGTCCATAGGTGTTGCCGTGGTCGCGGAGCCATACTATGTCCCTTCCCGTCCAAATTGGATGGGTGACAGGGATGGCTCCGTGGCAGTCGTCGGCTCCGCGGCGGCTCATTCCCCGCCCTTGTCGCTAAGAGACAAGGGTACGGGATATGTTGCCGCCGACTGGGGGGGTATCACCGTTTACGGTGTATACTTCTCCCCTAATCGGAGTCTGAGCGACTTCGAGGTCTTCCTGAACAGCTTGGAGGCCTCGATACGGCGACTAGGGTCTGGGCACGTCCTCGTGCTGGGGGACTTCAACGCAAAGTCCATTGCGTGGGGGTCTCCCGGGACGGACGCCAGGGGCGAAGCCGTAGTGGAGTGGGCGGCTTCGGTGGGCCTCTGTTTGCTGAACAGAGGCTCCACCAACACGTGCGTGCGACAGCAGGGGGGGTCGATAGTGGACCTCTCGTTCGCTACCCCCGCTGTCGCCGCACGGGTAAGGAACTGGTGTGTCCTGGAAGAGGTCGAGACGCTCTCGGATCATTTGTACATCCGATTTGAGCTCTCCCGGTCCCAGGGCCCCAGTAGGGGTCACGTGGCGCGGCAAATGTCCCACTTTCCGCGGTGGGCAGTCGCCAAGCTCGACAGGGACCTGCTGGAGGAGGCGGCCATCGTTCATTCGTGGCTGTCTCCGCAGGCTCCGGCCGGGGAGGTCGACGTGGACGTGGGGGCTGGCCGTTTTCGCGATGCGCTTGCGCAGATTTGCGATACGGCCATGCCCCGCATCCGGACTCGTCGGCCTCCTCGGAAGGAGGTCTACTGGTGGTCCCGGGAGTTGGCGGACCTCCGTGCGGCGTGTACTCGTGCCCGGAGGTCCTACACCCGCAGCAGGCGACGTCACCGTGGAGACGGTGGCGGGGACCAGCTTCACGAGGAGTACCGCGAGGCGCGGAAAACTCTGAAGCTGGCCATTTGCCGCGCCAAAGAGGCGAAGAGAGAGGAGATGCTGGAGAGTCTCGATCGTGACCCCTGGGGTCGCCCTTATCGTGCGGTGCGTCAAAAGCTCCGCACGCCGGGCCCCCCCCTTACCGAGACTCTCCAGCCCAGCTTCCTGCAGGAAGTGGTCGAGGGCCTATTCCCGCAGAGGGCGGAGCACACGCCCCCGTCGATGGCCTACCCGGCCAGGGACGACGGGGGCGAGGTTCCGCCCGTGAGGGAATCGGAGGTAGGGGCGGCGGTTCTGAGAATCCGTTCGAAGAACACCGCCCCCGGGCCGGACGGGGTACCTGCCCGAGTTCTGGCCCGAACCCTCGACCATATGTCGGACCGCCTCAGGGAAGTGCTGGACGCCAGCCTGGCGTCCGGTCGCTTCCCTGAGTGCTGGAAAGGCGGGAAGCTGGTCCTGTTGACGAAGCCGGGACGGCCTGCCGATTCGGTCGCGGCCTATAGGCCCATCGTGTTGCTGGACGAGGCGGGCAAACTTTTTGAGAGGATACTCTCTGCCCGCATCGTCCAGCATCTCAGCGAGGTGGGGCCCGACCTGTCGGACGCCCAATTCGGGTTCCGAGAGGGGCGTTCGACGGTCGATGCCGTGATGCGCCTTAGGGCCGTGACCGAAGAGGCTGTGAGCTGTGGCGGCGTGCTGTTGGCGGTGTCTTTGGACATCGCCAACGCATTCAATAGTCTGCCATTCAGCTGCATCGGGGAAGCACTCCAGTATCATGGGGTGCCAGAGTACCTGAGGCGGCTAGTGGCAGACTATTTGAGGGAGCGTACCGTCATGTACGAGGACCGAGAGGGCGTCTTGAGACGGCGGCCCATGTCGTGCGGCGTTCCACAGGGGTCTGTCCTTGGACCACTCCTGTGGAACGTGGGGTACGACTGGGTCTTGCGGGAACGTCTCCCCCCCGGGCTGGGCGTAATTTGTTACGCCGATGACACTTTGGTCACAGCTCGGGGGGCAAACTTCCAGGAGGCGGCGCGCCTGGCCACCGGGGGTGTTTCTCAGGTGGTCGGGCGCATCGAGGCGCTGGGCTTGCGGGTGGCCCTGGACAAGACGGAGGCCCTGCTCTTTCATGGGCCCCGTCGTGGTCCACCCCCCGGCGCCTCGATAGAGGTCAACTCGGTCCTCGTACCGGTTCGGGCCCAGATGAAATATCTGGGTCTGATCCTGGACGGTAGGTGGCTCTTCGACGAGCACTTCCGACAGCTTGGTCCGAAGCTGGTCGACGCTGCCTCTGCCCTTGGGCGATTATTGCCCAACTTGGGCGGAGCCAGCGTCGCAACGCGACTCCTGTACACGGGGGTGGTCCGGTCAATGGCGCTGTACGGCGCACCGGTGTGGGTGGCGGCTCTGACCGCCCTCAACAAGGCTCGCCTCTGGCGGCCTCAGAGGGTATTGGCGGTCAGAGCCATACGCGGATACCGCACGGTGTCGACCGAGGCGGCGTGCGCGTTGGCCGGAACACCCCCGTGGGATTTGGAGGCGGAAGTGCTCGCCGAAGTTTATCGACGGGTGGCTTCTTTCCGGGCGGAGTGTGGCATTCGCCCCCCGCCCGAGGAGGTACGCGAGTGGCGTGAAGCCGCCCGTCGAGCCACGATGGCTCGCTGGTCGCTCCGGCTGGAGACTCCACGCGCTGGCTTCGCCGCCGTGGAGGCTCTCCAGCCGGTCATCCACGAGTGGGCAGGGCGGCAGCACGGGACCCTTTCCTTCCGACTGACGCAGGTGCTTTCCGGACACGGATGCTTCGGGAAGTACCTGCACTCGGTCGCACGGAGGGAACTGAGTCCCGCCTGCCACCACTGCGACTGCAGTGAGGACTCGGCCCAGCACACGCTGGCGGCATGCCCCGCATGGGCGTCGCAGCGCCGGGCCCTCACTGCAGTCATCGGAGGGGATCTCTCGCTACCGGCCGTCATCCGCTCCATGGCCGGTAGCGACAGCAATTTTACCGCGGTCGCCACCTTCTGCGAACACGTCATCTCGCAGAAGGAGGCGGCGGAGAAGGCCCGGGAGGACGACCTCCTCTCGGACCCGATCCGCCGCCGGCGAACCGGGCAGCGGAGGCGCGCTCACCAGCGCCTCATGCCGCCCTGAGTGTGGCCGCGGATGGTCGGGACGGGTTTGCCCTTCCATCCGCTCTAGTGGCCGCCCGCGAGGAGGCGACGTTACGTGTGTGCCGTACGTCGCCTAAATGGAGAGGTTGAGGAGGAGGGTGCCCGCATCTGTGCGGGCTGGCGCCGGGAGGGGTCCGGAGGTCGTAACACAGCAGTTCCCGGATCTCTCCCTCTCTCAGGCGCAGAGTTGGCACACCGTGTGGTTTTAGTCGGTTCGATTCCGACACACCGCCCCGCCGCCGCAAACCCCGGCGGGGTGACGGCCCGAGGGGGTTTCCACACGTTAAAAAAAAAAAAAAAAAAAAAAAAAAAAAAAAAAGGTTAGGTTAGGTTAGGTTAGGTTAGGTTAGGTTTTTTTTTTTTTTTTTTTTTTTTTTTTTTAATGTTATCCCTTGGGATAACTCAGCTTTCCCCCGTCCAAGGATTACGACAGGACCTTGTTTTCTAGTCATATTTATTGTTCCTTTGTAATGTGTTTCGCACTAAGTGCCTCCCATCCGCTTCTCGATAAAACTAAATTTATATATGCAATGTAATATTTATTTCTACGATTTTAACTTAGTATTAATTTCTTTAATTCTATTTTTCTTTTTTATTTGTGGTATCTATTTCTTATCTTTTCAATAATTCCAATTACAAAACAAATTTTAAATTCAATGTATAATTTAATTTTTTCACTTCTAGTTTATTATATTATAGTGTTTTTTCTAAAATTTATTTTTCTATTATATATATATATATACTGTTTATATTTATATTGCTATCTAAGCTTGTTTTCTATTTATATTATTATTGTACTTTTTCTATGTTTATCTAATTTCACCTATTATTATTATTATTGTTTTGTATAACTTATTCTGTGATTTGTATAATTTAGTTTTTCAGTTTGCGTTTTGTTTGTGGTTTCCCTATCTGCGGGACCACGGCATTTGTGTCATGTGTAGTCTGTTTAGTGTACATGTTAGTGTTTGTGTGTGTGTTGTTTATATTGTATGATCTGAGTGTCTAGATGTAATGTTTTAGTCTGTATGTGTTTTTTGTTATTAGCAAGAATTCAGCCTCTGTTATGCAATGTATATATAGACTTAAATATATATAATTGCTATAATTTCGGTTGTGAATTGTGTTTTGCTGTTTCTGTTAGTTGTGTGTACGTGTTCAGTGTTATGTGCTTGTTCCGATTTTGCCGTATATTTTTACAATATAGTTTAAAAATCTGTGTTTGTATGTGTGTGTTTCTGTGTGGTGCGTGTGTGAGTGAGTGTGTCAGGAGTATGCCGTGGTTAGCCTCGCAAGATAGTCCCACTTCTGTCGGATGGGGCACTCATCGCTGAAGGCGTTGTGCCCCGTGCTGCTCAGCTTCTCCCCTTGGCAGTTACAGCATTCCGGTTCTGCACCACTAGCAGCGCCCTGGCATTTGGCCCTTAGGTGGGGCCCGCCACAATGGCTGCATTTCGGTTCTGTTGTGGTACAGAACTTTCTACTGTGCCCGTATCCTAGACACAGGGAGCACTGCACTAATGGAGACTGGTCCGCAACCTTAATCGGTTGCAGGTCGACGTGCAGTCTCCCCATGTCTAGGGCACGAGACCAAACTGCCGGGGAGACCCTGAGCACCACGTGGCACATATGGGGATTCCTGGCTCGCCTCCTATAGAGGACGGCCAGCCTATCCTGGTCCGGTGTCAGGTCCCGGAATATCTCCCGGTTCCTGCACCGGACGGCCTTCACCAGGTCCTCATCCACCATGATCTTTGGGACGCTGTAAAATATCAGCAGAGGATCCCTGTTCTTTATTTCCTCCACCACCAGATCCTTGCCTTTCTCTTCTAGTCTCCTTTTGGCCTTTTCTCTGTCCTCTTCTGTCTTGTACCCAATTATAACTTTTCTATCTTTGGCCTTCCTGATCTTTTCGACCTTCACCCATTCATCGTCCTTATCTGCTACTTTCCTTAGCCGCTCTATCACCTGCTCCCCGGTGTCCATCTCGTCTCTAGACGTAACGACCACCGAGTGCAGGGTCGTTCTCTCTGGGAGCCGAGTTTTAGAGCGGCCTGCTACTACCCCAGCATAGGTCGCTGGTTGTGTTTCCTGTCTCTCTCTTTCGTTTTTATTTTCCAGCCTTTCTCTTATTTCTGCCAGAATTTTGGCGTTCTCTTTAAGTAGCATCTCATTTGTTTCTACCTTTCTGATGATTTCGCTGTCGGCCACTGTGGCTACACCCTCCTGTGCAGGAGTCATGGCTACCATAGCCGCACCAACGGCCTTAGACGCTTCCGCCTCTTTGACAATTTGGTAGAGGTTGTCTACAGCTTTGAGGATCCCCTCCTTAAGGTCTCGCTTCAGATTGCGAGACTCGCTCACGCAAGCCTTCGCTCTCTGAAGCCAGACCCTAGCCCGGGCTGTCCTACTTTGCTGTTTCGGCGGATGCGGGTGCGGCGATGGCGACAATGAGGAGAAACTAAGTCGCCTGGGGCTTATCGTCAAAAACGGAGGGACTTCGATGTCGTCTGACATGTTCATGTTGGTGGTGGTGAAGTTTGTGTGATGTGTCGTGTGTATATCCGGGGAAATGTCTGTGTGCAAATTTTGTGTGACCCTGTATAGAGGGGTATGTGTCGGTAACGTATGTGTCTAACCCTGTATAGGGGTGTGTGTCAGTAAATTTTTGTCAGAGCAATTAAAAACAGTCAAAATCAAATAAACAATAAACAATAAAATTATTGTGCTCTGATTTGAGCCGGTCAGTTGTTTTGAGGTGTAAAAGGCCTCGGTCAATGAATTAAAATATACGAAATTGATAAAATGAATTTAAATTAAGAATAAATAATTATAAAAGTAAAAAATTTTTTGGTCGATACCACCGGTTGACGACCCCTGGTTACCAAATTCTATATGCCCCGTAAAAAGTGGGAGGGTGGGCGGGCGATTTTTTGGTTTTCTATACGTGTGATCTTAAAAATTTTGGTGTCTTTCGACGGGTCTCGGCGAGATCTATCCAAATATGTATAGATTGTCACTACCAGATAAAGGGCTGAAGAATTATTCGACAAAAACCTCCAAATTTAACAAATAAAATTTTGTATGTAAAATTTTTTACAACTTCTATTTGTCCAAATTGAACAAACAGGGTGTCTGTAGACGGGTCTTGAAGAGACCTATCTAGATATATATAAATTGTAATTTTAAAAAGTAATGGTTATCGAAAAATTTAAGATAACCTCAAAAAATGTCAAAATTCTGAAAATTTCAAACTAAATGTAAAATTTTCTAAGTATGTATATGCCGAAACTGTGTAAAAGGGATGTTATTAGATAGGTCTAGATGAGAGCTATCTAAATCTGTTAAAATATAAACAATATGAGGGAGGGTGATCGAATTATTCGACAAAAACGTCAAAAATTAACAAAATTTAAAAATTCAAAAAATTCAAAGTCCAAAATTTTAATTTTCTTTCTATTTTTCAGGTTAAAATGATCCTACGGGACGCAGGAGTGTCTACAATGGCGATATCCAGCAAAAACGGTGCACTACAATGGTATTATTAACAAAAAATTTCGTATGGTGGTTAGGTTAGGTTAGGTTAGGTTAGGTTCGCGAGTGGCGTGAAGCCGCCCGTCGAGCCACGATGGCTCGCTGGTCGCTCCGGCTGGAGACTCCACGCGCTGGCTTCGCCGCCGTGGAGGCTCTCCAGCCGGTCATCCACGAGTGGGCAGGGCGGCAGCACGGGACTCTTTCCTTCCGACTGACGCAGGTGCTTTCCGGACACGGATGCTTCGGGAAGTACCTGCACTCGGTCGCACGGAGGGAACTGAGTCCCGCCTGCCACCACTGCGACTGCAGTGAGGACTCGGCCCAGCACACGCTGGCGGCATGCCCCGCATGGGCGTCGCAGCGCCGGGCCCTCACTGCAGTCATCGGAGGGGATCTCTCGCTACCGGCCGTCATCCGCTCCATGGCCGGTAGCGACAGCAATTTTACCGCGGTCGCCACCTTCTGCGAACACGTCATCTCGCAGAAGGAGGCGGCGGAGAAGGCCCGGGAGGACGACCTCCTCTCGGACCCGATCCGCCGCCGGCGAACCGGGCGGCGGAGGCGCGCTCACCAGCGCCTCATGCCGCCCTGAGTGTGGCCGCGGATGGTCGGGACGGGTTTGCCCTTCCATCCGCATTAGTGGCCGCCCGCGAGGAGGCGACGTTACGTGTGTGCCGTACGTCGCCTAAACGGAGAGGTTGAGGAGGAGGGTGCCCGCATCTGTGCGGGCTGGCGCCGGGAGGGGTCCGGAGGTCGTAATACAGCAGTACCCGGACCTCTCCCTCTCTCAGGCGCAGAGTTGGCACACCGTGTGGTTTTAGTCGGTTCGATTCCGACACACCGCCCCGCCGCCGCAAACCCCGGCGGGGTGACGGCCCGAGGGGGTTTCCACACGTAAAAAAAAAAAAAAAAAAAAAAAAAAAAAAAAAAAAAAAAAAAAAAAAAAAAAAAAGGTTAGGTTAGGTTAGGTTAGGTTAGGTTAGGTTTTTTTTTTTTTTTTTTTTTTTTTTTTTTTTTTTTTATAGTTATCCCTAGGGATAACTCAGCTTTCCCCCGTCCAAAATTACGACAGGACCTTGTTCTCAATTTATATTTATTGTTCCTTTGTTTTAAGTTTCGCACTAAGTGCCTCCCATTCGTCTCTCGATGCAACAAAATTTTTATGCACAGTGTAAAGGTTTTAAAAAGATATTAATTTCTTCAGTTTTTGCAATTATTTCAATTACAGAAACAAGTAGTTTTACGTGGTAAATTTATATTTACGTTATTAATTTGATTATTTAAAGTCTAAATATTTAGTTCAATGTTCAATTTAAGTTCTTTCCTTCAAGTTTATTATAGTAAAGTGTTTCTTCTAGATTTATTTTTTTATTATATATATATACTGTTTATATTTATATTGTTATCTAAGCTTGCTTTCTGTTTGTACTATTAATACTTTGTTTTCCTTTTTATTTGTACTTTTTCTATTTTTTATCTAATTTTTCTTGTTATTATTATTATTATTTGTCTAACTTATTCTGGGATTTGTATATATAATTTATAATTATAAATATATAATTGAATTTTTTAGTTTGCGTTTTGTTTGTGGTTTCTCTATCTGCGGGACCACGGCATTTGTGAGATGTGTGTTTAGTGTACATGTTAGTGTTTGTGTGTGTGTTGTTTATATTGTATGATCTGTGTGTCTATATGTGATGTTCGTGTCTGTGTATGTTTTTTATTGTTTGCAATAATTCACCCTCTGTTATACAATGTATATATATGCTTAAATATATATAATTGTTATAATTTTGGTAGTGAATTATATGCTGTGTCTTTTGTTGCGTGTGGTTAGGTTAGGTTAGGTTAGGTTAGGTTAGGTTAGGTTAGGTTAGGTTAGGTTAGGTTAGGTTAGGTTAGGTTAGGTTAGGTTAGGTTAGGTTAGGTTAGGTTAGGTTAGGTTAGGTTAGGTTAGGTTAGGTTAGGTTAGGTTAGGTTTTTTTTTTTTTTTTTTTTTTTTTTTTTTTTTTTATGTTATCCCTAGGGATAACGCATTATTCCCCCGTCCAAAATTTCGACAGGACCTTTTTTACTCATTATTTTTTATTGTTCCTTTGTAGGTGTGTTTCGCACTAAGTGCCTCCCATCCGTCTCTCGATAAAGCAAAATTTATATAATACAGTGTGAAAATTGATTTTAGTTTTACGTCGCAAATTTATGTTTAAGTTATTAATTTGATTATTTAAAGTCTAAATATTTAATTCAGTGTATAATTTAAGTTCTTCACTTCAAGTTATCATAGTAAAGTGTTTCTTCTAAATTTATTTTTCTATTATATGTATATATATACTGTTTGTATTTACATTGTTGTCTAAGCTTGCTTTCTATTTGTATTATTAATACTTTGTTTTCTTTTTATTTGTACTTTTTTCTATTTTTATCTAATTTTACCTGTTATTATTATTATTATTTATCTAACTTATTTTATGATTTGTATATATAGTTTATAATTATGAATATATAATTGAAGTTTGCGTTTTGATTGTGGTTTCTCTATCTGCGGGACCACGGCATTTGTGACATGTGTATTCTGTTTAGTGTGCATGTTAGTGTTTGTGTGTGTGTTGTTTATATTGTATGATCTGTGTGTCTATATGTAATGTTAGTGTCTGTGTATGTTTTTTATTGTTTGCAATAATTCACCCTCTGTTATACAATGTATATATATGCTTAAATATATACAATTGTTATAAGTTTGGTAGTGAATTATATGCTGTGTCTTTTGTTGCGTGTACTTGTCAGGTGTTTATGTGCTTGTTTCGATTTTGCCGTATATTTTTACAATATAGTTTAAAAATCTGTGTTTGTATGTGTGTGTTTCTGTGTGGTGCGTGTGTGAGTGAGTGTGTCAGGAGTATGCCGTGGTTAGCCTCGCAAGATAGTCCCACTTCTGTCGGATGGGGCACTCAGCGCTGAAGGCATTGTGCCCCGTGCTGCTCAGCTTCTCCCCTTGGCAGTTACAGCATTCCGGTTCTGCACCACTGGCAGCGCCTTGGCATTCGGCCCTTAGGTGGGGCCCGCCACAATGGCTGCATTTCGGTTTTGTTGTGGTACAGAACTTTCTACTGTGCCCGTATCCTAGACACAGGGAGCACTGCACTAATGGAGACTGGTCCGCAACCTTAATCGGTTGCAGGTCAACGTGCAGTCTCCCCATGTCTAGGGCACGAGACCAAACTGCCGGGGAGACCCTGAGCACCACGTGGCACATATGGGGATTTCTGGCTCGCCTCCTATAGAGGACGGCCAGCCTATCCTGGTCCGGTGTCAGGTCCCGGAATATCTCCCGGTTCCTGCACCGGACGGCCTTCACCAGGTCCTCATCCACCATGGTCTTTGGGACGCTGTAAAATATCAGCAGAGGATCTCTGTTCTTTATTTCCTCCACCACCAGATCCTTGCCTTTCTCTTCTAGTCTCTTTTTGGCCTTTTCTCTGTCCTCTTCTGTCTTGTACCCAATTATGACTTTTCTATCTTTGGCCTTCCTGATCTTTTCCACCTTCACCCATCCATCGTCCTTATCTGCCACTTTTCTCAGCCGCTCTATCACCTGCTCCCCGGTGTCCATTTCGTCCTTGGACGTAACGGCCACCGAGTGCAGGGTCTTCCTTTCCAGGAGCCGAGTTTCAGAGCGGCCTGCCACTACCCCCGCATAGGTTGCTGGTTGCGTTTCCTTTCTTTCCTCTCTTTCATTTTGCTTCTCGATCCTTTCTTTAATCTCTCCTAGGACTTTAACGTTCTCCTTTAATAATCTCTCGCTGTCGTTTGATGTTCCGTTTCTTTCCCTCTCCTTTTCCCTATCTTCTTGCTTTTTTATTCTTCCTTTTATGTCTCCTAGGATTTTACTGTTCTCCTTTAGTATCTTCTCATTCTCTTCCATTTTTCTGAGGATTTTAATGTCGACTGTTGCGGCTGTGTCTTCTTGTGCAGGAGTCATGACTACTGTAGCCGCACCTACAGCCTTAGACGCTTCCGCCTCTTTGACAATTTGGTAGAGGTTGTCTACAGCTTTGAGGATCCCCTCCTTAAGGTCTCGCTTCAGATTGCGAGACTCGCTCACGCAAGCCTTCGCTCTCTGAAGCCAGACCCTAGCCCGGGCTGTCCTACTTTGCTGTTTCGGCGGATGCGGGTGCGGCGATGGCGACAACGAGGAGAAACTAAGTCGCCTGGGGCTTATCGTCAACTTAGGAGGGACTTCAGTGTCGGATATGTCCATGTTGGTGGTGGTGGAGTTTGTTGTGTAATGTATCGTGTGTGTGACGGGGGAAATGTCAGTGTAAAATTTTGTGTGACCCTGTATAGGGGGGTGTGTGTCAATAAATGTGTCTAGCCCTGTATAGGGGTGTGTGTTAGTGTAGTCTGTCTGTCCCTGTAAAGGTGGGTTGAGTGTCAATTTGTTTTGTAAAAGCTAATAAAACAGTCAAATCAAATAAATATACAATAAGATTATTGTGCTCTAATTTGAGCCGGTCTATGAGTATTTTAGAGGTGTAGAATGCCTCTGTCAATATTTAAAAAGATACGAAATTCTAACAACAAAATTAAATTAAATAATAAAATTATAAAGCGTATAAAATTTTTTGATAGATGCCACCGGTTGATGACCCCTGGTCTACAGAACCTATATACCACGTAAAAAGTGGGAGGGTGGGCGAGCGATTTTTTGGTTTTCTATACGTGTGATCTTAAAAATTTTGGTGTCTTTCGACGGGTCTCGACGAGACCTATCCAAATATGTATAGCTTGTCAATACCAAATAAAGAAATAACGAATTATTCGAGAAAAACCTCCAAATTTAAGAATAAAAATTTTGTATGTAAAATTTTTTCAAAGTTCTATTTGTCCAAACTGAACAAACAGGGTGTCTGTAGACGGGTCTTGAAGAGACCTATCTAGATATATATAAATTGTAATTTTCCAAACTAAGGGTTATCGAAAAAATTGAAGATAACCTCAAAAAATGTCAAAAATCTAAAAATTTCAAAGTAAATGTAAAATTTTCTATGTATTTATATGCCGGAATTATGTAAAGGTGGTGTTATTAGATAGGTCCAGATGAGAGCTATCTAAGTCTGTAAAAAAGTCAAGTTTGAGATGAAGGGATATCGAGCAATTCGATAAAAACGTCAAAATTTTCCAAAATTCAAATATTTAAAAATTCAAAGTTCAAAATTCTAATTTTCTTTTAATTTTCCAGGTTAAAATTATCCTACGCGACGCAGGAGTGTCTACAATGGCGATATCTAACAAAAACGGTGCACTTCAAGGGTATTATTCACAAAAAATTTCGTATCGGTTAGGTTAGGTTAGGTTAGGTTAGGTTAGGTTAGGTTAGGTTAGGTTAGGTTAGGTTAGGTTAGGTTAGGTTAGGTTAGGTTAGGTTAGGTTAGGTTAGGTTAGGTTAGGTTAGGTTAGGTTAGGTTAGGTTAGGTTAGGTTAGGTTAGGTTTTTTTTTTTTTTTTTTTTTTTTATGTTATCCCGAAGGATAACGCTGCTGACACCTCCAACATAATCGGAGCCTATTATTGACTGATCCTTTCATTCCAGTTCTCTCAAGTACTACTACGCTTACTTTTATTCCGCATGCTATTTCTTCTTCCATTCATCATTCACGCTCTCCAGGTGGGACACCCAGCTGTTTCCTTTTCTCTTTGTCTAAAATCTATTTGTTTATATGTTATATGTTACTCACTAGTCTCTTACTTTTTTCCTTTTATATAGTTGCCTTGGGGTTGTTTTGTTCCAGATAGGATTCTTGTTACTTTTAATTTTGTTCATTTTTTAGTTATTTATTTTATCTTATTTGCTATTACTTCTCTCAAGTACTACTACGCTTACTTTTATTCCGCATGCTATTTCTTCTTCCATTCATCATTCACGCTCTCCAGTTGGGACTCCCAGCTATTTTCTTTTCTCTTTGTCTAAATCTACTTGTTATATGTTACTCGCTAGTCTCTTACTTTTTTCCTTTTATTTAGTTGCCTTGGAGTTGTTTTTTATTAATCTAATGCAGTTTTTAATTTATATTTAACCATCTTATTTGCTATTATTTCTACTTATTCTCTTACAACTAAAAATTACAGCTAATAAATAAATTATTCCTACAATTTTACAGCGGTATTGTGCAGCTTTCTATAGTTTAGTTACTAATGGCATTATGGTTAACATTAATAAACTCAGATTATTATGCAATCATAAGTTTGATCTACTTTATTCCTATATGTGCTAATTTAATTATATTTGCACAACACTTTACTAACTTATTTTTATTTTTACAACTAATTAATTTTCTCAGATTTACTACTGTAATTTTTGTGTCTGTACTTTGTCTGGTGTTACATGATTGATGATCGTTAAAATTTTTGTAATTGGTCTCATTCTTTGGGAGGCCCTCAGCAATGATATTGAGTTGTGGCCCTAGCTATCATGTCCCACCTTGCTCTAACCGGACATGAGCTGCTGAAAACATTGTGCCCCGTGCTACTCAGCCTCTCCTTTAGGCAGTTACAACAGCTGGGTTCTGCACCATTTTTGTAGTCCGAGCACTGGTCTCTTAGGTGGAGTCCGCCACAGTGACTACATTTCGGCTCTGTTGTGGTGCAGAATTTTCTACTGTGCCCGTACTCTAGGCAGAGGGAGCACTGTACCAAGGGCGACTGATCCGCCACCCTTATCGGTTGTAGGTCAACCTGCAGTCTCCCTATGTCCAAAGCACGAGCCCAGACCGCCGGGGAGACCCTGAGTACCACGTGGCACGTAAGGGGGTTTCTCGCAGTCTTCCTATACAGGACGGATACTCTGTTCTGTTCTGTGTTTAGGCTGCTGAAAACGTCTCGATTCCTAGTCCTCAAGGTGTTTACTAGATTCTCGTCTGTGTGTGTTTTAAGGACTCCGTACATTATAAGTAGCGGGTCCTTGTTTTGAATCTCTTCTACAGTGATGTTCTTTTCTTTCTCCAGCAACCTCTCTTTTGCCTTATTTCTTTCTTCTTCTGTCCTGTATCCTATGATTATTTTTCTGTCTTTTGCTTTTCTGATTTTTTCCACCTTTATCCACCCTTCGTCTTCATTTGCAACCTGTCTCAGTTTCTCCATTATTTGTTCTCCAGTATCCATCTCATCTTTAGACGTCACTACTACTGAGTGTAGCGTCGTCCGCTCAGGAAGCTGTGCTTCCGAACGGCCCGTCACCACCCTCGCGTAGGTCGTTGTTGGTGTTCCTTTCCGCTCTCTTTCCCTTTCTCTATCGTCTTGCTTTTCTATTTTTTCTTTTATTTCTCCTATAGTTTTAGCGTTTTCTTTCAATATCCTTTCATTCTCTTCTATTTTCTTAAGAATTTCTTTATTTGTATCTGCATGTAAAACCTCCGTAGTTTCAATACTCTGCCCCTTAATCAATTGTTTCCTTTCTTCTTCATACTCCCTAATTATTCTCTCTAGGAGATCGACTCTATCTTCGATCTCCTTTTTGATCTCCCTCTTAATATTCCTAGAGCAATTGAGCTGTTCCCTTATTACTTCGCAACTCTGGGTGACCACCCGACTACGCTCTTGTACCGGAACCAGTTGCAGAGGCCTTTTGGCCCATCCTTCTCTAGGCCTCTGTGGGATGGATACTGTTTTGGTCATCTTTTGTTTCATGGTTCCACGAAGCTCTAATTCGTCTACACTACGCCTGACCGGCCTCGTCGGATTGATTTCTACTGAGGGGTTGTTTCTATCGGCAGAGGATGTCGCCACTTCCGGTCGCGGTGGTGAAGCACTAGGCCTCCTAGCGGGGGTTCTGATGCCGAACATGTTGGAGGTGTGTGTCTTATGAGTTCAATTGAATATAAAATGTAAGTTTGTAAAAGTTGTATATAGTAGATTGTTGTGTAGAGTCAGATTCAGTGAAGCAAGAATGACACAAAATGGCAGCAGCAAGTCTATCAAACAATATGAGATATAAGAGTCCCTGACTCAGGTCAAAATCTATAAGAGTCGCTGACTCTCGTCTTAAAAATTTTAATTTCGCTAAGACTAGCGAGTCTAATCACTAAACTAAAATTAAAAATAAAGGTGTATACCTAAATATAGGTGTAAACAAAACGTAGTCAGTATTGTACGTAACGTGCACGCCGTACGTAATCAATTCTAAATTAAGTTTATATAAAAAAAAGTTTTTGAAATTTTTCAGAAAACCACCGGTTGGTTACCCCTGGTCTACAATGTTCACCTACCCAGTGAAATAAGGGAGGGTGGGCGGGCAATTTTTTGGATTTCTATGGGCCGAATATTAACAAGTGGGGTGTCGTTAGACGGGTCTTGAAGAGACCTATCCAAATATGTAAATTTTTCTAATATCGAAACAATGGGTGTCGAATTATTCGATGAAAACCTCCAAATTTGCAAAAATTTACCAAAATTAAAATCTAAAAATGAATTTTTTACTAACTTCTATTTGTCGCAACAATACAAAAGGGGTGTGATTAGACGGGTCTTGATGAGAACCGTCTGAATGTGCAAAAATATTAACTAAAGAGTGTAAGAGTATCGCGTTATTCCGCGAAAACCTCCAAAAAATTCGGAAAAAACAAAAATTTTAAAATGTATGTAAAATTTTTATCAACTTCTATTTAACTGAAGTATTTAAAAGGGGTGTTGTTAGATAGGTCTTGATGAGACCTATCTAAATATGCCAAAATATAAGCTATATGGGGGAGGGTTATCGAATGAATCGACAAAGATGTCAAAAAATTTCAAAATTCAAAGATTTGAAAATTTCTAAGTCCAAAAATCTAATTTTTCTTTTATATTTCAGGTTAAAGGTCTCCTACGGGATGCAGGAGTGTCTACAAGAGCGATTCGAACCAAAATCGGCGCGCTTCTAAGGTGTTCTCAACAAAAAATTTCTTATAAAATCTTCAGATTTCTAGCCCTAAGGTAGACTTTTGAAGGTAAACAAAACTATTGAAAATTTTTTATAGGTCAATTTTCCGGATTTCTATGGGCCGAATATTAACAAGTGGGGTGTCGTTAGACGGGTCTTGAAGAGACCTATCCAAATATGTAAATTTTTCTAATATCGAAACAATGGGTGTCGAATTATTCGATGAAAACCTCCAAATTTGCAAAAATTTACCAAAATTAAAATCTAAAAATGAATTTTTTACTAACTTCTATTTGTCGCAACAATACAAAAGGGGTGTGATTAGACGGGTCTTGATGAGAACCGTCTGAATGTGCAAAAATATTAACTAAAGAGTGTAAGAGTATCGCGTTATTCCGCGAAAACCTCCAAAAAATTCGGAAAAAACAAAAATTTTAAAATGTATGTAAAATTTTTATCAACTTCTATTTAACTGAAGTATTTAAAAGGGGTGTTGTTAGATAGGTCTTGATGAGACCTATCTAAATATGCCAAAATATAAGCTATATGGGGGAGGGTTATCGAATGAATCGACAAAGATGTCAAAAAATTTCAAAATTCAAAGATTTGAAAATTTCTAAGTCCAAAAATCTAATTTTTCTTTTATATTTCAGGTTAAAGGTCTCCTACGGGATGCAGGAGTGTCTACAAGAGCGATTCGAACCAAAATCGGCGCGCTTCTAAGGTGTTCTCAACAAAAAATTTCTTGGGTTAGGTTAGGTTAGGTTAGGTTAGGTTAGGTTAGGTTAGGTTAGGTTAGGTTAGGTTAGGTTAGGTTAGGTTAGGTTTTTTTTTTTTTTTTTTTTTTTTTTTTTTTTTTTTGAGGTCTAGCTGACCTCTCTGCTTTTCCCCGTCCATGGAGAGACAGGACCTTGTCATTCCATTTGTCGTGTTGTGTCGTGTACAGATGTAGGTCTTGGCACTATGTGCCTCGTGCCGAATAATTCTTTTCTTCATTTAATTATATAACAAGAGAGTATTTCTGCTTATATTATTATGTCTACTACTTGTCTATTCTTATCTTATTTATTTACAGTTTCTTATTTCTATTCTCTATGCTTTTAAATAATTCGTAATAGTAATTGTCTAATTGTTTTTATATTTTCTATTTTTCTATTTATTTAATTTAGATATTGTTGTCTTAAACTTTACTTACAATATATTTATAATTAATAGTTTTTTGATTCAATGAGTTTTCATTTTTCTCATAATATTAAACGTAATTTTATAATTTTAAGATAATATAATTTTTGACATAATTTATATTTTCCTGTGTAATTTCTGTGTATAAAATTTATAGTTTATTTGATATACCTTGATTTAATCTATTGATCCTTTCTATTAATAGTGTCTCCAAGACATCCCATGTAGCCATCATTTCCCAACCTGCGAGATCGTAATATTTGTGATTTGTGTATTTGTTTTGTGTACGTGTCTGATGTTTTATGTGCGTGTTTCCTTTTCTTGATTCATACCTTTCTTGTTTCTATCGTTCTTGTTAATAATATATATATATATCAAAATATATATAATTATTTCCGTCTGTGTTATGAATCGTTACGTTCTATTTGTTTGTTTACTGTACGTGTCTATTGTTGTGTGCATGTTTTGATATATTTATATATATTTATTATATATTTTTTATATCAGTGTGTGTGTGTTCTGTATTGTGTATATGCGTGAGTGAATGAGTCACAAATATGATGTTGTTTGTCTCGCCAGGTAATCAAATTTCCTGCGGGTTGGGCACTCGGCACTAAAGGCATTATGGCCTACGTTCTGCAGCCCAGAGCGCGAACAGTTGCAGCACCGCGGTTCGGCTCCCTTGTTGTAGTTGGGGCACGTCTCGCGCAGATGCGGATCTCCGCAGTGGCTGCACCTGTCCGCACTCTCGGTGCAGAACTTACGGCCATGGCCGAAAGCTAGGCACTTGGTGCATTGGATGAGCGGAGACTGGTCCTCCACTCTGACCCTTTGCAGGTCCAAGTAGAGGGTTCCAGCCTCCGTCATCCTCTGCCATACCCTTGGTTTTGCTTGAATAACTACATGGGACGTCTTGGGATTTCTGGTCCTTTTTTTATACTTAATTTTTAAGTCTCTCTCCTCTTGTGGTAGGCCCATGAAGACTTCGGGGTTTTGGGTGTAAATGGCCCTCACCATCTCGTCGTCGTCACCGTCCACGTAGACGTCTTTGAGGACGACGAGTGGATCCTTGTTCTTCATGGGCGCTACCGCAAGCCCATCACCACGGTTCTCTATCTGCGCCGCCACCCTGTCCCGCTCCACTTCCGTGTCGCAGCCCAGGATGACGGTGCTGCCCTTGGCCTTTCTGGCCTTAGAGACCTTAAGGCCAGTAGCCCTGGCGTCGACCGCCTTCTTCACTTTGGCGAGCACCTCATCGGCAGTCTCCTGACTATCCGATGAGGTCACCGCCAGTGAGTGAAGCGCCGGTCGGCGCCCGGGTCTGGCCGCTGCGGCGCTGGCGTATGTCATGGGGATCGGATCCGGGATGCTCTCGGGCATTCGCCTCGTCAGAGCCTCACCTATGTGCGTCTTGTTCTCCATAACAATATCTCTGGCGACAGTCCCAACCAGGTCTTCGAGTTGGGACTGCGCACGCACTACGATCCCCTCAGTTGCCACATCAATGTCGACTTGGGTTACCTCGATCTTCTCGTGGATCTTGTCGATGATGTTGGTGCACTGTTCTTCGTGCTTGGTGTTGAGGTCGCTGATTTCGTATTTCAGTTTAAAATACGCCTCGTTGATCCACGTGAAGACCGATTCTTCGACCTCCCCAAGTTTTGCCAGCAGCTTTTCCTCTTGTAAGGAAGGCTCGGCTGCTGCGGCTGCATCCTTCCGTGCAGGACTCACAGCCACTGCAGCTACACTAGCAGCCCTGGACGCCTCCGCCTCCAAGCTCTTCACTCTCCTGCTTAATTCGAAGAGGATGCGAAGACCCTTATCAGATTGTACCTCCAGGTAGGATTTAATATCCCGACGCATTTGGGGATACTGGTGAACTTTTGCGGGGATATCTTCAAAAGTTTTCATGACCTCCTGGAGGAGATGGTCACTCGACTGGTCAGCATAGGTGGATTGCTGCCTTTTGTATTCCTCCATATTGTCGAGCGACCTTCTTTTTGTTCCTGGTCTTCTGATAAAGGTCTTCGCAGCGTCCAGCACCAATGAAGGCGAGGTAGAGGCGCCGGGAGCCGTGCCAGAAGTTGGTGGCGTCTGGAACATTTTGTGTGTGTGTGTGTGAGAGAGTGTTTGTGTGAGAGAATCTGCTTTGTATGTGACGGGGAAAATTGTCACTGTGTGTTTGTGTAACCCTGTAAAGAGGGGTGTGTGTCAATATATAATGAATGTCTGACCCTGTATAGGGGGGTTGTGTCAGTTAAAACAATTAAAAACAAAAAATCAATAATACAATAAATACTTATACTCTAATTTGAGCCGGTCTGTTAATATTGTGAGGTGTAGAAGGCCTCAGTCTACAGTTAAAACAACTTAAAAACTAAAACGAAAATTTTTTAAAAATAAAAAATTTTTTGTCACCAAGTGTTGACGATCCCTGGGCAGCAAATCCTATATATCCCGTAAAAAATGGGAGGGTGGGCGGGCAATTTTTTAGTTTTCTATTTGCCCGATCTGAGCAAATGAGGTGTCGTTAGACGGGTCTTGAAGAGACCTATCTAAATATGTATAGTTTATAATTTACAAAATAAGGGCCGCCGAGCAATTCGACAAAAACCTCCAAAAATGTGAAAATGAAGCAAAATTTTAATTTAAATATGAATTTTTTACCAACTTTTAATAAAGGGAGCTATATAAAAAGGGTGCAGATAGACGGGTCTTGATGAGATCTGTCTAATTATGTAAAAATATCAACTATTGGATGAAGGGATCGCGCGTTATTCAACGAAAACCTTCGAAATTTTTTGAAAATAACAAAATTTTAAAATGTATGTAAAATTTTTTCTAAGTTCTATTTACTAGATTTAAATAAAAGAGGTGTTGTTAGATAGCCCTTGACGAGAGCTATCTAAATATACAAAAACAAAAGCTATTGGATGAAGGGTTATCGAACAATTCGACAAAACCTTATGAAAATGTCGAAATTTCAGATATTTAAAAATTCTAAGTCCAAAATAAAAATTTTTTCCTTATTTTACAGGTTCAAATGCTCCCACGGGACGCAGGAGTGTCTACAGGAACGATCGCAAACAAAAACGACGCAGTTACAAGGTATATACAAGAAAATTTTCGTGCAAATGTTCTAAAATTGTCGCCCTAAGGTAGACTTTATTAAGTAAACAAAGACTACTGAAATTTTTTAAAATGCAATTTTTCAGGTTTCTATTTGCCCGATCTGAGCAAATGAGGTGTCGTTAGACGGGTCTTGAAGAGACCTATCTAAATATGTATAGTTTATAATTTACAAAATAAGGGCCGCCGAGCAATTCGACAAAAACCTCCAAAAATGTGAAAATGAAGCAAAATTTTAATTTAAATATGAATTTTTTACCAACTTTTAATAAAGGGAGCTATATAAAAAGGGTGCAGATAGACGGGTCTTGATGAGATCTGTCTAATTATGTAAAAATATCAACTATTGGATGAAGGGATCGCGCGTTATTCAACGAAAACCTTCGAAATTTTTTGAAAATAACAAAATTTTAAAATGTATGTAAATTTTTTCTAAGTTCTATTTACTAGATTTAAATAAAAGAGGTGTTGTTAGATAGCCCTTGACGAGAGCTATCTAAATATACAAAAACAAAAGCTATTGGATGAAGGGTTATCGAACAATTCGACAAAACCTTATGAAAATGTCGAAATTTCAGATATTTAAAAATTCTAAGTCCAAAATAAAAATTTTTTCCTTATTTTACAGGTTCAAATGCTCCCACGGGACGCAGGAGTGTCTACAGGAACGATCGCAAACAAAAACGACGCAGTTACAAGGTATATACAAGAAAATTTTCGTGCGGGTTAGGTTAGGTTAGGTTAGGTTAGGTTAGGTTAGGTTAGGTTAGGTTAGGTTAGGTTAGGTTAGGTTAGGTTAGGTTAGGTTAGGTTAGGTTAGGTTAGGTTAGGTTAGGTTAGGTTAGGTTAGGTTAGGTTAGGTTAGGTTAGGTTAGGTTAGGTTAGGTTAGGTTAGGTTAGGTTAGGTTAGGTTTTTTTTTTTTTTTTTTTTTTTTTTTTTTTTTTTTACGTGGTGGAATGCATTTACGCGCTTCGCTCCCCCCCCGCGGGGGCAGGGGGTTCGCTTCGTGTGGGACTCCTGACCACTTGAGCCTGGCCAGACTACCCACTAAACCACCACGGTGTTCCTCCTTCACCCAATCCGAGCCACGGGATAGTTTGCTCACCGCGACTCGGCTGGGGATGCCCTGATGGTCGGGCTCGCCTCTGTCGAGGCCCCACCCTCCGGGCCACGTGCCCAGATGGCGGGGCCTGTCCTCCTCGTATGAATGCACCCCAGGAACACAGAGGGGCGCATTCCGCCACTTTAGCGTGGGGCGGCAGGCCCCCCGGCCCACCGCCCGTGGCCACTCTCATTCGGGGGCGCGGGCAAACTGCGCTCGCCGTTGTCCCGTCGTCCATGCCCGCAGGGCAGCGGTCGGGGGAACCCGCTCCCGCAGGGCTCGGACTCAGGAACGCGAGCAAGCTGCGCTCGCCGGCGCCCCCCCTCCTCGTGGGGTACTCGGCTCGCGAGGCAGGAGAGCTCCCCGCTCAATCCCGCTCCCGCAGAGCCTTTCCCCCGGCCGCCACCACCCCGTCGGCCGATCGCCGTCGGCGTACGAGGCGACGGCAGCCACTGCTTTTAACGACTTTGCTGTCGGGTTTTAAAGTCTTTTCCTTGACTCGACGGCACAAGAGCCCGTCAGCCCCTGGGTCAGCAAGGGCTGACTCGCCTCGGCAGCCGATGGTAGGCTCCGTCTTTGGTTCCCTGGCACCGTCTCATCCCCTGTCCCCTCTGCTAAACAGAGGGATACTGGGAGAGACGGCGAGCCCTGAAAAGGGCTGGGATCTCCTCGGCAGCCCGGTGCTCGGCTGCGTGTTTCCCTTAGTCGCCTCTTACGACACCCACGGGATGAGATGGGGTGGGGCTATTCTATGCCGGCCCCACACGGCGGAGGTTAGGTTAGGTTAGGTTAGGTTAGGTTAGGTTAGGTTAGGTTAGGTTAGGTTAGGTTAGGTTAGGTTAGGTTAGGTTAGGTTAGGTTTTTTTTTTTTTTTTTTTTTTTTATAATTGTTATCCCATTTATGGGGATAACGGCGGCTTTTCCCCGTCCAAAGGTACGACAGGACCTTATTATTCTTTGTTTTGTTTTGTCGTCTATTTGTGTTGGTGATCGCACTATGTGCCTCATGTTAAAAATCATTCTTTTGTGAAGCTTATTTATTTATTGTTTTGCATGTCTTATTTATCTACTGCTTATCTATCTTTTGTCTTATTAATTATTTAATTTTCTTAGTTCTAATTTAATTTTTTTTTTTTTTTTTTTTTTTTTTTTTAATTTTGTTTTGCTATTTTTATTTCTATCCGTTTAATTTGTACAGTTACTTTTTATCCTTACTTATAATTATGTTTTTTATAGTTAAATTAATATATGTTATATGGTTAATATTTATTATAATTTATTAAAAACAGTATATAATATATATGATTTTGTTTCTTTGTTACACTTCCCATTTTATTTTATTTTTATTTCATATGTCTTTTCCAATTTTGCATGATCTTTCTATTGTTTTAGCCTTTAAGTCGTCTCACGCAGCCATCATTCTTCAGACTGTGACCTCGTCATACTTATGAGTCTATATGTTTTGTTCGTGTATTTGTCCGGTGTTGTGTATGTTTTTTATTCCTATCTTGTGTCAACAATATACATATATACTCAAATATATGCAATTGTTGACCCTTCATTGAGTAGTTTGTTGAGTGTTTCTGTGTGTTACTTGTTCGTGTTTTGTATTTGTGTGCATGTTGTGATATATTCATATATATGTATTATATATTACCTATATCTATGTGTGTGTATGTATGTGTTTCTGTGTAGTGAGTGTGTGTGTGTTCTGATGAGTGGGTGAGTCATAAGTATGACGTGGTCTGCCGTGCCAGGTAATCCCATTTAGAGCGTGTCGGGCATTCGGCGCTAAAGGCGTTATGGCCTACATTCCGCAGCCCAGAGTGCGAGCAGTTGCAGCATCGCGGTTCGGCTCCCTTGGCTCGTTCAGGGCATTTCTCGCGTAAATGCGGGCCTCCGCAATGGCTGCACCTATCCACACTCTCGGTGCAGAACCTTCGGCCATGTCCGAATGCCAGGCACCTCGTGCACTGGATGAGCGGAGACTGGTCCTCCACTCTGACCCTTTGCAGGTCCAGGTAGAGGGTTCCAGTCTCCGTCATCCTCCGCCACACCCTTGGGCTCACCTGGACGACGACGTGAGAGGCTTTCGGATTTTTGGTCCGTTTTTTGAATTTTACGACCATTCGTTGCTCTTCTTGTGGTAGGCCCATGAAAACTTCGGGGTTTTGGGTGTAAAGAGCCCTCACCATCTCGTCGTCCTCACCGTCCAAAAAGACGTCTTTGAGGACGACGAGTGGGTCCTTGTTCTTCATGGGCACTACCACAAGCCCACCTCGATGGCCTTCTAGCTGCACCCTCACCCTGTCCCGCTCCACTTCCGTGTCGCAGCCCAGGATGACGGTGCTGCCCTTGGCCTTTCGTGCCTTGCAGACCTTAAGGCCGGTAGCCCTGGCGTCAACCGCCTTCTTCACCTTGGCGAGCACCTCATCGGCAGTCTCCTGACTATCCGATGAGGTCACCGCCAGCGAGTGAAGCGCCGGTCGGCGCCCGGGTCCGGCCATTACGGCGCTGGCGTATGTCATGGGGGGGATCGGGATCGGGTCCGAGGCGCTGTCGGGTTTTAGACCCTTGATGGCTGCGCCGATGTTCGTCTGGGTCTCAATGACGACATCCCTTGCGACAGTCCCGATCAGGTCTTCGATCTGGGACTGCGCGCGCACCACCATTGACTCAGTCGCCTGGTCGATGTCAACTTGGGTCTCCTCGATCTTCCCAAAGACCCTTTCCACGACCCCCTCGACCGCTTTTTCCACGGCCATCGCGGTTCCCTCCGCCGCCTTCTCCGTAGCCAGCTTTATTTCGTCTGCCTTATCGAGTACATGCTCTATAATGTCCGCGCCCCGATCGTTGTTGTCTATATCGAGGCGATCCAGCCTATCTTTGAGGTTGGTCTCCACCTCGTCGAGCCGCGTGGCGATCGTACTCTCCATCACCCTCAGTCTCTCCAGCAGCACCCCCTCTCTTCCAGAGGATACCGCTGCCCCCTCTGTAGCAGCAACAGGAGCCGCCGTCTCCAGTTTCTTCATCCGCCCGCTCAGCTCAAAGAGCACTCGGATGCACCTGTCGGACTGTGACTCCAGGAAGGTCCTTATGTCCCTCCGCATTTGCGGGTATTGTTGGACCTTCACTGGTATGTCCTCAAATGTCTGCATAACCTCCTGGAGTAGCTGGTCACTCGACTGGTCAGCGTAGTTGGACTGCTGCCTCCTGTATCTATCCATATTGTCGAGTGACCTGCGTTTTGTTTCCGGTCTTTTAATAAAGGTTCTGGCGGCGTCCTGCTCCACTGAAGGGGAGGTGATGGCGCCGGGGATAGCTGGTTTCATGGCCTTATTCGATGTTGGTGGTGTGTTAAACATTTTTTTATGTGGGAAGTGTGATGTTTATGTGTAGTGCGAATGTGCGGGGAAAATTGTCAAATTTAATGTGTGTAATATTTGTTAGCCCTGTATAGGGGGGGTGTGTTCAATGGTAGTGTCTGTCTCACCCTGTAAAGGGGGGTGAGTGTCAATTTTTCTACTAAAAACAATAAAAGCAATAAAATCAATTAGTACAATAAAATATCTGTGCTCTAATTTGAGCCGGTCGGTTAATGTCTGAGGTGTAAAAGGCCTCGGTCAATAGGTTAAAATATATACGAAATTTTTTAAAAGTAATTAGTAAAATAAATTAAAAAAAGGGATAAAAAATTTTTGATTGATGCTGACGGTTGACGACCCCTGGTCACCAAATCCTATATGCCCCGTAAAAAGTGGGAGGGTGGGCGGGCGATTTTTTGGTTTTCTATACGTGTGATCTTAAAAATTTTGGTGTCTTTCGACGGGTCTCGGCGAGATCTATCCAAATATGTATAGATTGTCACTACCAGATAAAGGGCTGAAGAATTATTCGACAAAAACCTCCAAATTTAACAAATAAAATTTTGTATGTAAAATTTTTTACAACTTCTATTTGTCCAAATTGAACAAACAGGGTGTCTGTAGACGGGTCTTGAAGAGACCTATCTAGATATATATAAATTGTAATTTTAAAAACTAATGGTTATCGAAAAAATTTAAGATAACCTCAAAAAATGTCAAAATTCTGAAAATTTCAAACTAAATGTAAAATTTTCTAAGTATGTATATGCCGAAACTGTGTAAAAGGGATGTTATTAGATAGGTCTAGATGAGAGCTATCTAAATCTGTTAAAATATAAACAATATGAGGGAGGGTGATCGAATTATTCGACAAAAACGTCAAAAATTAACAAAATTTAAAAATTTAAAAAAATTCGGGTTAGGTTAGGTTAGGTTAGGTTAGGTTAGGTTAGGTTAGGTTAGGTTAGGTTAGGTTAGGTTAGGTTAGGTTAGGTTAGGTTAGGTTAGGTTAGGTTAGGTTAGGTTAGGTTAGGTTAGGTTAGGTTAGGTTAGGTTAGGTTAGGTTAGGTTAGGTTAGGTTAGGTTAGGTTAGGTTAGGTTAGGTTAGGTTAGGTTAGGTTAGGTTAGGTTAGGTTAGGTTAGGTTAGGTTTTTTTTTTTTTTTTTTTTTTTTTTTTTTTAGTTATCCCTAGAGATAACGCAGCATTCCCCCGTCCAAGATTTCGACAGGACCTTATCGTTCCGAGTGTATGTTCATCGTTTTATTGTAACTTTTCGCACTGGGTGCCTCCCATCCGTTTCTTAACTGTTTCTGCTTTTATTGTTTATTATCTATTCTTATTATTATATTAAATCGAAATTTTACAGTGTAACATTTATTTTAAGTTATTTAAAGATCTACGACATTGATTTCTTAAATTCTTTTATCCTTTTTTCTTCGTGATATTGTTAACTATTTCATATATTTCACTTAACTATTCCAAAATCTGAATCTTTTTTCTTTGCAAAATTTATTGTTAAGTTAGTTTATATTCATCTACGTTTTTTATTACAAGGTATGATATATAAAATTTATTTTAAAGTTAGTTGATTTTAGTCTAGGTTTATAGTTCAGGTGTTATATTCATGTAAGTTTCTAATTTAAAGTATGGTATTGATTTCTTTTAATTTATTTGTTACAGTAATTTATTGCTTCTACAGTTTATTTTCTATTATTATACTATTTATATATATTATTTCATCTAAGTTTGTCTACTATTGTTATTATTCATATTTTCTAATTTGTTGTTTGTGTAATTATACAAATGTCTAGCTGATTGTGGCTTTCCTATCTGTCGAGATCACGGCACTTGTGACTTGTGTATTTGTGTTCTTGTGTTTGTGTACATGTTCAGTGTTTGTGTGTGTGTTTTTTATGTTTCAATGTTCTTTATTTCTTATGTAATAGTTTAATCGAGGTGGAATTAATTTTATTTTTATTTAATCTGTGTGTGGATATTATCTATGTGATGTTCGTGTCTGAATATGTTTTTTATTATTAGCATTAATTCTACCTCTGTTATGCAATATACATATATCTTCAAATATATATAATTGTCATAATTTTGGTTGTGAATTTATGCTGTGATTTTTAGTTATGTGTACGTGTCCAGTGTTTGCGTGCATGTATTGATGTCTCCGTATATATTCACTATATCCTTCTGATATCAGTGTGTGTGTGTGTGTTTTAGTGTCGTGCGTGTGTGATTGGGTGTGTCACAAATATGCCGTTGTTAATCTCGCCAGATAGTCAAACTTCTTTCGGATTGGGCACTCGGCGCTGAAGGCGCTGTGCCCCGTGCTGCTCAGCCTCTCCCCTTGACAGTTGCAGCAGTTCGGTTCTGCACCACTGGCAGCGTCCTGGCATGCGGCCCTCAAATGGGGCCCGCCACAATGGCTGCATTTGAGTTCCGTAGTGGTGCAAAACTTCCTACTGTGCCCGTATCCCAGACATAGGGAGCACTGCACTAAAGGCGATTGATCCGCAACCTTAATCGGTTGTAGGTCAACGTGCAGTCTCCCCATGTCTAGGGCACGAGACCAAACCGCCGGGGAGACCCTGAGCACCACGTGGCACATGTGGGGATTCTTTGCTCGCCTTCTATAAAGGACTGCTAGCCTGTTTTGGTCCGGTGTTAGATCCCGGAATAAGGTCTGGTTTCTGCACCTTACAGCTTTTACCAGATCCTCGTCCGTCTGATTTTTTAGGACGTTATATAGTATTAATAAGGGATCTTTGTTCTTCACCTCCTCCACCACAAAATCTTTTCCTTTCTCTTTCAATCTTTTTTGGGCCTTCTCTCTGTCTTCTTGTGTTTTATAACCGATTATCACTTTTCTGTCTTTAGCTTTCCGAATCTTTTCCACCTTTACCCATCCTTCATCCTCTTCCGCAACTTTCCTTAGCCGTTCAATGACCTCCTCTCCGGTGTCCAGTTCGTCTCTGGACGTGACAACCAGTGAGTGTAGGGTTGTTTGCTCGGGCTTCGTTGCTACTGCGCTGGCGTAGGTTTTGGGGGTCGGGATCGGGTCTGGGACGCTTACTGGTGTTAGTCCCTTGATGGCTGCGCTGATGTGCGTCTGGGTCTCAATGACGACATCTCTTGCGACAGTCCCAATCAGGTCTTCGATATGGGACTGCGCGCGCATCACCATAGTCTCGGTTGCCTGGTCGGTGACGACCTGGGACTCTTCGATTTTGTGGAAGACCCTTTCCACGACCCCCTCCACTGCCCTCTCCACGGCTAGCGTGGTCCCCTTTACGGCCTTTTCTGTGGCCAGCTTGACCGCATCAGCGTTGTCCATGACATGCTCGATGATGTCGGCGCCCCGATTATTGTTCTCTCCATCGAGGGTCTCCAGTCTCTGTTTGAGGTTGTCCTCCATTTGGTCGAGCCTCGTGGAGATTGCGCCTTCCATCATCCTTAACCTTTCCAGCAGCGCCTCTTCCCTTTCGGGGGGCACCGCTGCTATGCCCGCAACAGATTTTCTCCTCTCTTCTTCGCTGTCCCTGAACAGGTTTTCCAGAGCTCTGACTCTGTCTTCGATTTCCCTCTTTATGTCCCTTTTGATGTTACCTGACATATTGAGCTGCTTTCGTATAGCTCCGCAGTGTTGAGCGAAAATCGAAGACCTAGTCAGGTCCTGTACAGGGATTTGTGACGCGGTCGCCTCTGGCATACTGCCTCTGGCAAACATGTTGTAGGTGCGTGTAATAAGTATGGATGTAAGTGTGTGTGGTGTGTTGTGTGTGTGACGGGGGAAATTGTCTAAAGTGTAAATGTGTGTAAATCTGTGTGACCCTGTATAGGGGGGTGAAAGTCAATGTAGTAGTTTCTGTCTGGCCCTGTATATGGGGGTGTCTGTCGATGTGTGTTTGACCCTGTATAGGGGGGTAAGTGTCACTTAGTCAATAGAACAATTAAAAACAATAAAATATAAAATCAATGATGCAAATAAATTTATGCTCTAATTTGAGCCGGTCGGTTATTTGAGGTGTAAATGGCCTCGGTCAAGAATTAAAATATACGAAATTATAAGGAGAATAAGATTAATAAATAAATTGAGTAAAAAATTTTTTGGTCGATACCACCGGTTTACGACCCCTGGTCAACGAATCCTTTATACCCCGTGAAATACGGGAGGGTGGGAGGGCGATTTTTTGATTTTCTATACGTCTGATCTTAAAAATTTAGGTGTCTTTCGACGGGTCTCGGCGAGACCTATCCAAATATGTATAGATTGTCAATACCAGATAAGGAATGAATGAATTATTCGAGAAAAACCTCCAAATTTAAGAATTAAAATTTTTTATGTAAAAATTTTTCAAACTTCTATTTGTCCAAATTGAACAAACAGGGTGTCTGTAGACGGGTCTTGAAGAGACCTATCTAGATATATATAAATTGTAATTTTAAAAACTAATGGTTATCGAAAAAAATTAAGATAACCTCAAAAAATGTCAAAATTCTGAAAATTTCAAACTAAATGTAAAATTTTCTAAGTATGTATATGCCGAAACTGTGTAAAAGGGATGTTATTAGATAGGTCTAGATGAGAGCTATCTAAATCTGTTAAAATATAAACAATATGAGGGAGGGTGATCGAATTATTCGACAAAAACGTCAAAAATTAACAAAATTTAAAAATTCAAAAAAATTCAAAGTCCAAAATTTTAATTTTCTTTCTATTTTTCAGGTTAAAATGATCCTACGGGACGCAGGAGTGTCTACAATGGCGATATCTAGCAAAAACGGTGCACTACAATGGTATTATTAACAAAAAATTTCGTATGAAAATTGCAGATTTCTAGCCCTAAGGTAGACTTTTAGGTAAACAAATATATGAAAATTCTTAAAGTGACGATTTTCCGGTTTTCTATACGTGTGATCTTAAAAATTTTGGTGTCTTTCGACGGGTCTCGGCGAGATCTATCCAAATATGTATAGATTGTCACTACCAAATAAAGGGCTGAAGAATTATTCGACAAAAACCTCCAAATTTAACAAATAAAATTTTGTATGTAAAATTTTTTACAACTTCTATTTGTCCAAATTGAACAAACAGGGTGTCTGTAGACGGGTCTTGAAGAGACCTATCTAGATATATATAAATTGTAATTTTAAAAACTAATGGTTATCGAAAAAATTTAAGATAACCTCAAAAAATGTCAAAATTCTGAAAATTTCAAACTAAATGTAAAATTTTCTAAGTATGTATATGCCGAAACTGTGTAAAAGGGATGTTATTAGATAGGTCTAGATGAGAGCTATCTAAATCTGTTAAAATATAAACAATATGAGGGAGGGTGATCGAATTATTCGACAAAAACGTCAAAAATTAACAAAATTTAAAAATTTAAAAAAATTCAAAGTCCAAAATTTTAATTTTCTTTCTATTTTTCAGGTTAAAATGATCCTACGGGACGCAGGAGTGTCTACAATGGCGATATCTAGCAAAAACGGTGCACTACAATGGTATTATTAACAAAAAATTTCGTATGAAAATTGCAGATTTCTAGCCCTAAGGTAGACTTTTAGGTAAACAAATATATGAAAATTCTTAAAGTGACGATTTTCCGGTTTTCTATACGTGTGATCTTAAAAATTTTGGTGTCTTTCGACGGGTCTCGGCGAGATCTATCCAAATATGTATAGATTGTCACTACCAGATAAAGGGCTGAAGAATTATTCGACAAAAACCTCCAAATTTAACAAATAAAATTTTGTATGTAAAATTTTTTACAACTTCTATTTGTCCAAATTGAACAAACAGGGTGTCTGTAGACGGGTCTTGAAGAGACCTATCTAGATATATATAAATTGTAATTTTAAAAACTAATGGTTATCGAAAAAAATTAAGATAACCTCAAAAAATGTCAAAATTCTGAAAATTTCAAACTAAATGTAAAATTTTCTAAGTATGTATATGCCGAAACTGTGTAAAAGGGATGTTATTAGATAGGTCTAGATGAGAGCTATCTAAATCTGTTAAAATATAAACAATATGAGGGAGGGTGATCGAATTATTCGACAAAAACGTCAAAAATTAACAAAATTTAAAAATTTAAAAAAATTCAAAGTCCAAAATTTTAATTTTCTTTCTATTTTTCAGGTTAAAATGATCCTACGGGACGCAGGAGTGTCTACAATGGCGATATCTAGCAAAAACGGTGCACTACAATGGTATTATTAACAAAAAATTTCGTATGAAAATTGCAGATTTCTAGCCCTAAGGTAGACTTTTAGGTAAACAAATATATGAAAATTCTTAAAGTGACGATTTTCCGGTTTTCTATACGTGTGATCTTAAAAATTTTGGTGTCTTTCGACGGGTCTCGGCGAGATCTATCCAAATATGTATAGATTGTCACTACCAGATAAAGGGCTGAAGAATTATTCGACAAAAACCTCCAAATTTAACAAATAAAATTTTGTATGTAAAATTTTTTACAACTTCTATTTGTCCAAATTGAACAAACAGGGTGTCTGTAGACGGGTCTTGAAGAGACCTATCTAGATATATATAAATTGTAATTTTAAAAACTAATGGTTATCGAAAAAATTTAAGATAACCTCAAAAAATGTCAAAATTCTGAAAATTTCAAACTAAATGTAAAATTTTCTAAGTATGTATATGCCGAAACTGTGTAAAAGGGATGTTATTAGATAGGTCTAGATGAGAGCTATCTAAATCTGTTAAAATATAAACAATATGAGGGAGGGTGATCGAATTATTCGACAAAAACGTCAAAAATTAACAAAATTTAAAAATTTAAAAAAATTCGGGTTAGGTTAGGTTAGGTTAGGTTAGGTTAGGTTAGGTTAGGTTAGGTTAGGTTAGGTTAGGTTAGGTTAGGTTAGGTTAGGTTAGGTTAGGTTAGGTTAGGTTAGGTTAGGTTAGGTTAGGTTAGGTTAGGTTAGGTTAGGTTAGGTTAGGTTTTTTTTTTTTTTTTTTTTTTTTTTTTTTTTGTTGAGGTCTAGCTGACCTCACTGCTTTTCCCCCGTCCATGGAGAGACAGGACCTTGTTGTTCCATGTTTATATATTGTGCTGTCATTTGGTGATGTGTTTCGCACCAAGTGCCTCCCATCCATCTCTTAACTTTATTTATTTTATTCCATCACTTTTAACTTTTATTTATTTTACAATTTGTTGTTTCATTTCTACTCCTGTATTCTTCAATAAATCAAAAATTTTTACAGTGCAACGTTAGCTTCTACAATTTTAAATGCGATGTTAATTTCTTGAGTTCTGTTTTTTCGTTATTATGAAATTTTTACTTACTACAATAATTTTAAATAAATAATTTTTTACATTACGAATTAGTTTTACTTTTTATTTTTATTAATAGTCGTTTATTCCAAATACATTATCATCTTATTTACTTCTATTCCATTATTATATAGCATTATTTCTAAGGTTTATAATGTTTTTTTTTTTTTTTTTTAAATTTTATTTTCTTTTATTAAACTATTTGTATATATTGTTTTATCTGAGCTTGTTTTATATTTATACTATTATATTATATATATATTATTATTTTTATTACATATATTATTGTTATATTAAATTTAATATATACTTTTATATTTTATTTAGCGCATTTAACTTGTTATTATTGTTTTGTTTGGTCTTATTTTATTGAACTTTAATTTTTTGAACGGGTGTAATGAAAGGGTGACGGTTTAAGTTGTTTTCCGATGGCTTTTTGTTGTGGCTTCCTGATTTGTAAGGCCACGGCATCTGTGACTTGTGTATTTGTGTTCTTGTGTTTGTGTACATGTTCAGTGTTTGTGTGTGTGTTTGTGTACTTTGACGTTCTTTATTTCCTGTGTATACTTTTATCAAAAGTGGATTTTAATTTATTATTTTATTTGTATATATTTAATCTATGTGTCTATATGTGATGTTCGTGTCTGTGTGTGTTTTTTATTATTTGCTTTAATTACGCCTCCGTTATTGGTTAGGTTAGGTTAGGTTAGGTTAGGTTAGGTTAGGTTAGGTTAGGTTAGGTTAGGTTAGGTAGGTTAGGTTAGGTTAGGTTAGGTTAGGTTAGGTTAGGTTAGGTTAGGTTAGGTTAGGTTAGGTTAGGTTAGGTTAGGTTTGGTTAGGTTAGGTTAGGTTAGGTTAGGTTAGGTTAGGTTAGGTTAGGTTAGGTTAGGTTAGGTTAGGTTAGGTTAGGTTAGGTTAGGTTAGGTTAGGTTAGGTTAGGTTAGGTTAGGTTAGGTTAGGTTAGGTTAGGTTAGGTTAGGTTAGGTTAGGTTAGGTTAGGTTAGGTTAGGTTAGGTTAGGTTTAGGTTAGGGTTAGGTTAGGGTTAGGTTAGGTTAGGTTAGGTTAGGTTAGGTTAGGTTAGGTTAGGTTAGGTTAGGTTAGGTTAGGTTAGGTTAGGTTAGGTTAGGTTAGGTTAGGTTAGGTTAGGTTAGGTTAGGTTAGGTTAGGTTAGGTTAGGTTAGGTTAGGTAGGTTAGGTTAGGTTAGGTTAGGTTAGGTTAGGTTAGGTTAGGTTAGGTTAGGTTAGGTTAGGTTAGGTTAGGTTAGGTTAGGTTAGGTT